>OY728120.1:145624424-146994424 GCA_963277665.1 Viscum album | reverse complement strand
ATAAATTTAAAATGAAAATGTATCTAGAGATAATATCTTTGAGAAAATATAATTGATAATAATAATTTAACTATTAATGAATTAAATTATTAATTATTAGATGTTATGATCCAAAAAATCATGATACCTCTACTATTAATACCTCTAAGAAGACAATTTAAAACTGATGGGTAGATATACACCAAAAACCTATTCAACTAAATCTATCCAACTAATTTCTCTCATGAGACTACTTAAGAATAAAGGGACTATCTATAACTAAGAACCACCCATATCCATATATCAATCATTCTCTATATATCAAATAATCAATTTAACTCGAGAACAATTTTCATTACCAATAAATATCAATATCTTGTAAGGAATACAATTTAACAATAGATTCCCTATTCAATCATATAACATTCAAAGTAAAATATCATATGTAGAAATGATATATGTAATAAGTTATACATATATGCATGATAAATAATATGTATACTCTTGGGATGTGTAATATCCCATATTGAAAAGAAAGTAATTTTTTCAAGGTAAAGTTAATGAATAAAAAAATTAATCAATTAAGATAATGTCAATAATTTCCCATGTCAAAATGATCATAAAAAATCTTGAAAAATAATATGGATCCTAAAAATATAATATATCCCTAGTCGATCATAAATAAATTAAAAGTATTACTTCAATAATGAATAGAAATACTATAAAAATATTAGTATACCATTCTGAAGGAAAATAACAATTTCACATTGAAAATATTCATTTAGAACTAAAATTTGACAAAATATTTTGAAAATAATATTCTTCTAAACAATTTTATTCATATAAAGGAATCATTAAAACATTGAGCGGTCATAGTAGTGGGATATCTCATATTAGTCCTACATGTTAAAAAACTTCTATTCACATTTATGGTAAAAAAACCAATGATCAATTTTTTGGCAGATTAAATAAATATTCATTTGAAAATTCATTGATAAAATTAAAAAATGGTTAAAATTTTAAATAATAAAAAATTCTGAAAATGTTTAAGATACTTTAAGACATCATTATTTTGGATGAAATATTATTTTTCACCGTAGAGAGAAATGAAGTTTTATGTTCTTAAAAACAATTTTTTCAATTATTTTATATTCCAATGAATGGATAGAATTATACAATTACATGAAAACATAATGAATAAAAAAAATTATAATAAAATTAGTTTATTTTATTATCTATTTATCAATTAATTTCTTGGAAATAAAATTCATGAAAAAATCCGTATTAAAATTAGATTGAAAAATAAACCCTCTCAAAGATTGTAACAATAAAGTGAGAATTAATTAATCAATCGATTATGGGTATAAAATTTAAATGCATATATAATTTTTTTTAATACAATATAATCTAATAAAAATTAATTTCATACATAATATCTGAATATCAAAGACAATTATGAAGTAATATAACCCAATGAAAAGAAATTGAGTAATGAAATTCCTTACCACTTGGTAATTTTCAATTCAAATCACTTTGGATGAAATAATTAAACATTAAACAAAAATAATCCATTAATTTTTAAATAATCATGATATATCATGTCAAATTATAAATAAATATACTATATAAATGAAATTCAGTGCATAAAATTACAATTTGTTTCAATGAAGGGAAATTGAGATAAAGTCCTTTGCCTCAAGCTTACTATTAGTTGAACAAGATTTAACCTCATGTATATATTTTTTTAAATTATCTTCTAATAAAACTATATTAAAATTTATAATACCTTATATAATCCTTTTATAAGATCTTATCCCCAATTCATTAATAATAAATGATTATTATTACTATTTTGAGTGATAAATGCCTTTTTTCCCAAGCATGTTTTAACATGAAAGTTACAAATTCGGATAATAATATTTATTTCCATGATATCTTGAAATATATTAGGTTATATTTATAATTATTTCCTTATATAAAGTTTTATAATCATTATTGAAATTTGAAAATGGATAATGAATCACAACTCTTCGTGGAGAGGGTAGGTTATACGTACACTCGAGCTATGTTATCTTTTCCTTGACGGGTGAATAGGTAAGTAAGTGGGTGATATATAAAGTTTTTTAATTAATATAATTTCCTATATATGTAAAATATAATTATTAATGTTAACCATATTTCCTTCTATGTAGAGAGTAAGTGAAAAATGAATCACATCCCTTCATGAGGCGGTATTCCACCGTACATGCAGGTATCATAATTTAAAGAACCTAAGAAGTAAGAAGTTATATGTTACATTAAAATTAAATAAGTATATTGATATCATAAATTTTATATATATACATCAAATCCATAATTATATTTAATCTTAATATCCACTTATGGAAAATGAGTAACATCGGTTCACGAGGAGGCACTCCATGATACACACAATCGACGATTTCGTTTACAATTTTATAAAAGAATATATGGATATATTTTATTCCATAATCATAATAAAATATAATTTAATGATTTATTGTTTTTAATTATGTTTTAATTTTTAATAGATAATTTAATGTGGAATCTAAAGAAAGAAAATGAATGATCTTCTTAAAGATAATTACATTTTTTTAGTCAAATCTCTTTTAGATCTCATATTGTAGACTATAGGGATGATATTTTTGGTATGGTAGTAGAACTATAATGTGTATAATGATTATAGAGATATTATTTGGTGGTTTTTTATAGATATAAATATCTTTATAGGTGTGAATAAGTGAAGGGAGTGAGTTTCCTTTTATAAAGGTGGGAGAGGACGCACAAGGACTTTTGGAAAAGAATAAATTGTACCAACATTTTTCACATACCAAAAAACTCTAAAATAGAACATTATATAAAATTAGAGGTTATAATGTCCATATATGGCCTGATAATTTGTTTCGGGCATGTTTTGCGTTTAACCCTTATATAAATTTTCTAACCCCTGGAAAATCAATTTTTACCTTAACCACGTTATTTGATTTTTTACATTCTCTTACTATTAAAAATGGTAAAAAAATTAAATTAAATTTATTATATAAAAAATTATTCTGATTAAAAATATGGAATTAATTTTTTCAAATTTATTTCATATAATTAAAAGAATCCAATTTAAATTTTTATATATAGACTTGATGAAAAAATTGTCTTCCAAAGAATACATTCTCATAAGTGTAAAAAGATTACATATAAAATTTAAATATGATATTTATTCCACTAATCTTATTTATTTAAATTTTAATATGATTGATGTAATTTTACATTAAAATGAATTTAAAATAAAATTTAACCTTTTAAATTATTTAAACAAAAAGGTTGATTACAATGAAAATTAGTATTTTCACTATTTATCTAAAAAATGAAACATTTCAAAAACAAATAACAGAAATTATCTATAATATAATTTTTATATGACTATTTAAAATTTTATGATTATTTATCAAATAATGTTTCTAAAAGTGGTAAATTTAATTTTATATTATGTGTGAAAAGCGCATCTCAACTGTGTTTTAGACCAATATAGTTTTTTAGAAAACATTTTTTTATTTAAAATGTTTTTTATTTTATTTTTCATCCATAGATAAAAAATTATTTTTTATACATGTGTAAGACATGTATTTTTCATAATTTATTTATTATATTTTATACCTTCCAATTTAATGGCATGGTTACAAAGTTATTCTATATTAAGGTAGATTTTGACTCGTTGTTTCATATTACACAGGCTATCAGATTTATATATTTTATTTAAAAAGAAATATATCAAAAATTATCAAGTTATTAAATTATAATATAGGCTTAGTTATTCATGTCATATACTCTATTTATTTCATCTTTCTTATCATAAAATATTAGGTTTTTCACATTCTCCCTACTATTAAAAAACAATATCTTCACAATTTAAACTTCATATATGAAATCAAGGGTTTGAAATTTGGAAATGAAATTATTGAAAATCACAAATCGTAAAAAAGGTGAACAAAAATTCCACATAAAATTGGAATATTGAAATATAAAAGGTAATATGGAATAATAAATAACATGGTTCCCATGTAGGATCACATTTTTGTAGGGGAAGATATAGACATAGAAGAAAAAAATAATTCATAATAATAATGGTGGTCAAAGTGTTCATTTATCATAATAATTTTAATTATCAAGAGATAGTTAACGTCCATAAACCATAATTCTGAGATGAGTCAAAAGAACATTTATTAATCAAGTATTATGGTAACATGATATATTTTTTATTTCAAGATCATTTTTCTAATGTTGAGGAATTATTTTACTATCTAAGAATTTATAAAAATATTCTTACCTAAAATATTTCTATTACATAAGTAAAATTTCATCATTTGTATGTGCAAATATCAATTTAATCTTTTTCTCTTACTCTAAGAAATGATATTAGAAAATGAATTTTTTATTTATGAATCACTAAAATTAAATATTAATATAACAAAAGATTCATAATAGTTTTAAAAGTGTTATCGCTTATTTCTATATATTTTACAAAACAAATATTATTAGAAAGAGTTATAATTTTCTAAACATCAGAACTGACATAGCTGGTCTATGATTAATATTTATTCATGAAATCAATTAAGTAATAAAGAATAACATATTAACAGGAATATCACATAGGTAAGTGGTACGAGTTAAACCATTATCATCGGTTAGTTGTGGGTTCAAGCTTGGTGTCCATTTCTGTATACCACGAGACGACTTTTTTCTAAAACAATATTAGTATAATTTCTATAACATTTCTAAATTTTGATGACCCATAATTACAACAACATAAAAGATAATATAATTTTTATAGACTACTGATAACTTTATTATTATTTCCAAAAAATAGAGTCATTCTTCCTTAAATAACTATTTCAAAAAATAAACTAATAGGTTTTATTCCCATAAATGTTTTCCCAAAATATAATTAGTCACGTGAAATTACTACCAATTTTTTTTCCAAATGGGTGTTTATGACATTATACTTTTTATGAACAATAAAATCAAAAACCCATGACGGGATCTATATCACTTATGTTAATGAAGATATATATTATTATAAAATTTTACACAATCTCAATATGTTTTGTTATTTATATAAAAAATACCATTGAGAAAATAATTCTAAAATTTAATTCTTGAATCCTCATATATAAACTCTTTTTATATTTTTTTACAACATAGGTCCTTCCTTGGTGTAGCGGTCAACCATTAGAATAGGTTATTGACATAGATAATTCACAGGTTACCCATCTTTTATTAAATGAACAATAAAATTATCATTATGATTATATTTATTACATTTCATAATATTATTCATTTTTTACTAACAATTGATTCCATTATTCCATTCATTTCCACAGAGAAAATATTTTCTCATTTATTTGATAAACCTTCCTCGTTGTCACCTTTATCATTTCTAACATGAAGGAAATATAGCCATCATTCCTCCATGGTCTCAATTACTAAAAAACATAGTGAACCCCATTCTTGTCTTCTTTGGTATTTTAAGGATTTGGTTAATGTATTGGCTATTTATCATATTTTAGGACGACTAATTTGGAATATTCATAATATTATGACCCAAACTTTTATCAATTAAAATTATTCATTATCTAAATAAATGTCTTATTATGAATAATGGTTATATTAAATATGCACTTCCTTGGTTTTATGTTTTTGTATTTCAAAATACCGTTAAGAATTTTTACCCTTGCTAATATAGTTGTTGAACAATGGTCGCATGATTTGTATAAATATAGGGATTTAAAAAATCCAATTTACTCAGATAAAGGAAGTGATAGCCTCATCCAGTAGATGTGCCCCATATGAAGCCCATTTGTCGGTGCTCGGAAAGGAGGTGGCGTAATTGGGCTTCTCTCTTGACCAATCCCAAATCGAGCTTCCACACAATTAGACCGAGCAGGACCGCCTACAAGAGAAGTGGAAGTTGAAAGATATTACCACCCAAGAGATGTTATCCGAGCCACCCCATGAGTCTGTCACCATCTCACATATTACCCTTTGGTGTTATGTAGGTGTTTTAAGGTTTTATTTCACAAGACCCAAGTACTGTGACTATGTACTCTATTTTTTGTATAGAGAACATACATTCATTTTATTATTGTTTCTTTTTTAATAGTTTTTAAGAAAAAATAGCATATTTAGAAAATTAAGAAATCTATTTTAATGAATTATTAGATTTTTTAATTAAATAATTTTTTAATTAATTATTATTTATAAATAAAATTTTATTAAATATAAATGACTATATAATTATTTTCAATAAAATTTTGATTCTTATTAAGGCTTGAAAGCAATTTTTGTCAAAACTTTTGATTTTTTTATAAATGTCGGTTTTTAATTCAAATTTAAAAATGAAAATATTTATATAATTATTTTGATAAAGTGAATATTGTTTTTGGAATCAGTATGTCGAAATTATCTAATGGTGAATTTTTCTTAATTTTCTGAGATTGTCAATTGTTTTGGTAAAAATTAAATACTTTTTAATTATATATTGTATTTTATGACATCATAATGACCCAATAGTTATGTGATAAAATAACATAAACATTATTTTCGGCCATTATATGTTTTACCATTAAAATTATATTATTTTAGGTTTATTTTATTTATTTTACAAATCTTTAGTGGACCCTCAAAGATATATAAAACATTTTATCTTTCTTAATTCATTTTCGTGAGAGCGTGACTCACCACAACATAAACAACCATATTATATTTATAATTTCGGACATTGTCTTTATAAAATAATGTTCTAAACTACCATTTTTCAAAAACCATGGGCGATTTTGTGGTTTTGATTAGTTCAATGTGTGGTTCCCAAAACATAAATAATAAAGAATTCTTTGTCCTTTCCTATATAAATCCAACCAAGATCCCACTTCCTCTTCACTCAAATCTTTTGGAATTGGTCCAACCTCTAACCTAATCTCTCTATAATCCTCCCAAGGCACCTCAAGTTCCCATGAAGCCTCTCTCAATCCCCACCCAATCCTTTGTGATCTCATTTCCAAGTAAGGGTTTCCTTCCATTTTCATTTTATCCTGGTTTCTTAGTATTGTTATGAGCTTTTATTTTCAATTATAAATATTGGGGTATGATATAGAACCTCCCCCATACTTACCTATTTATGTTTTTTTTGATGGGAGATCCCTTTCACTCTTATTAATGCCTTCCGTGTACACATGTTACCATAATGAAATTCCGTAAGGAATTTCCCTCTCCTCATTTCCATTCAATCAAATATTTTGTATTATGAATATAAATTACATTAATTATGTTTTTACATGTATCAATATGACCCCATTTTTGTCTATTTCATGTACATATGATTATTAACCCAATTATCTCTCATCAACTATTTTTACAATGCCTTATGTCACGTTCTAGTGCTCCTCAAATTGCAACGCAATTTTCCAGGCTAGAATCATTATGTACTGAATACCATTCCAATTTCTCAATCAAGGGTATTAATCTTTAGGCACATTTACTTATTTATTGAAGTGTTTCATGTATCAATTCAAAATTACTTTATTGTGTATTAAATTATAATTTTTAATGAATCCATGTTGTACGATATTGTGGCACACTTATGCATGAAATGAAATGTTTAAGAAGGGTGTGCCCTGATAGCGATCTAATGCATTGGATAAAGATTTGTATCATGATATGTAAAGTGTAATGAGGTTTTAGTCATTCTAATTAAAATAAAATGGGTGTTTACTTGAGATAATTCAAGTGCATTGAGGGTTTACTCATGCTACATGTGTAATGAGCCTTGATCATGCTAATAACATGTTAAGGGTGGTACCAACAATTCCATGTTATCATGATTTTATGTTAATGTTTCTTTTATGCTCCATTAATATTCCCATTGACTAACATGTATTGTATTATTCATGTTATTCCATGTTTACTCCCTTACTAGCCTTTATATATCACCCTTTTCTTATGTATTTCCTCAAGATACCCCATGCAATGCTAAGTACGAGGGAATTAGTGGTCATGTTAAGGATTTTTTCAGTAAAGATGTCATGTTTTATATATTAAGTCCTTATGTAATGATTTTAAACCCCAAATACTCTATAAATCTCAATATTCTATATTTTTAATGTGAATATTTTATGTAATAAATCATGACTATGACTGTAATAAAGGGTATGGTTGTTATGGTTGGAATCAGAGGATAGGTTTAGTTATTTTTTGGATTAGGATTTGAAAACCCTAGTAAAAGACTTTGGGATAAGACTAGGTATAATAATAACATCCCTAAATTTTGGTGAGTTCTAATTAAGTGGTTTATCAAGAAAATGCATCCCTTTATGGATACGAGCTGGTAGAGGTTGCTCTAGAAGAGAAGAACCTAGGAGGGAAAACTCTAAAAAAGTGTTTCGGGCTTAACTCGGGGTATCTTGATACATGATAATGGGGCTTGCTGCACTATTGGCTATGGCACTCCTGTGGGATATTCATTGGTAAATTAATATTCTTAGTACGAACAATTTTTATTGGAGTAAAAAAATTCCTCTAAGAATATATGTTGGGAAGTATATCATGGATAACATAGATTGAAGCCTATAGATTCATACGTTAAGGAAATAAAAGCTACTTATAAGTCATACAATTTTTCCTTGTATTACCCTTTATGTGTTACCCCTAACTTTGCTTGTGTTCTAGCCAACGATAGGTAATATGTGGACTTGGTCTAACAACCGTTGTGAAGATCAATGTGATGATTGTTCTAATGAGATTCCAAATCCATTGGGAGTGGGAATTGTGAACATTGAAAGAATTAACTCTCGGTCAACTCAATAATTTAATAGAATCATGGGTCAAGGAAAACGTTCACCCCCCCCCATAAAGAAAAAGTTGTAATCGAGAGATTCATTAGACAATGACCTCCTTCTTTTAATGAATAATATGATCCCTCAATTTCCAATAAAATGGATCAGCTCCATTGAAAAGTTCATCTCCATCATTCAATGTTCTGAACAACAGATGGCTCTTCTAGGTGCTTATCATATGGAGTGTAAATCTGATCAATGGTTGACATTGATTAAAAAACTATTACGCCTGAAGAGAAGATTTAAGTGTTGGAATGGAAAGATTTCATGAAAATGTTTTTCAATAAATATTTTTTGTGAACTCTCTAACTTAATATGGAAAGTCACTTACTTTCCCTAAATAGATAAGATTATACATCCATCGGAGTATATGAGGAAAACATCCCAAGGATTTCACAATACACCTCCACCTTTTTCGTTTCCCCCGAATGAAAGGTAGACTACTTCTTTGGTGGGATAAAACCTAGCCTACAGAAAGACCTAGATATCATGACTTTGATAGCTACGAAAAATTGTCCAATGTGCCCTCAAGGCCAAAATGGATATTGGATAATCTCATGGGTATCAAGGGGATAAGAATTATAAGGTGGACTTCAATTATGGCAGTTTGATGGATAAATCCAATGGTGCTAAGGAAACACAGCACCCCATATTCCAATGGTGTAGAAAGAAAAACCATGGAAATTTCTTGAAGGGGATGAAGAAATGCTTTAAGTGTTGAAGAGAAGGGAACCTAGCCATTAACTACAGACAAATAAACCTGCAACTGCGAAAAAGGAGAGGAACCCACCATTTGAACATAAATGTGTTGTTATTTTCTTCAACTGTAATGAACCAAGGAACCTTGCTAATAAGTACCCTATGCTATGGTTTTTTGGAGGAAACAAACAACCTTCAAGGTAGTAAGGGAAATCGTTGGCCATAACTACCACCAAATAGAAACCTGACAATGAAGTGGGGATAGGTACGCCAGTTATTCATTCAAGAATAGTGAACATACTTTTTGATTCTAGTTCTATGCATCCTTTTATATCCGAAAAGTTTAGTAGAACAATCCCAACACCACCAAAAATCATGGAGGTAGTGATGTTGGTGAGTACGAAAAATGGGGAATCATTGAATCCCAAGAATATAACTCCTCCCCTATCATAATTTTTTTATTTAACTTCCCGAAGAACCTCTTCATACTCCCTTTGGTGGAATTTGATAACATTATTGGAATGGATTGGATTTACTTATAAATATCCAACATAAATTGTCGTGAGGGAGAAATCACTCCCCATATTGAGAATCAACCCCCTATTATATACATGTGCAAGGAGGAAGATGAACCATATTTAACACAATCAACTCAAGTGTGGATATTACTTCCCTTTGAGCACACGTATCTAGTGTAGATGATTGAGTCTATGGAAGAAACCATCCATGATGACATGACTGTTATGAGGGAATTCTCGGAAGTGTTTCCAAAGGAATTTTCTAGTCTTCCTCCTAGAATATATGATTAATTCTCAATTGACTGTATAAATGGTGTGTTTCCAATATCTAAGACTACATATTGAGTGGCTATTTTAGAGTTCAAGAAGCTGAAAAAACCACTACATGAGAATTTGGATAAAGGGTTTATACACCAATGTGATTCACCATGGGATGCACTACTCCTATTTGTTAAGAAGAAGGATGCCTCAATGCGCCTTTCATCGATTATCGTGAGCTCTAAAAAACATAATAAAGAACAAGTATCATCTTCCGCGAATTGTGGACTTGTGCGATCAGATACATGGAGCACAATACATCTCCAAGGTAGATTTGTGGTCAATATATTACCAAGTAAGGCTGAAGATGGAGGACATCCCCAAGACTAATTTTTGTTCAATGTATGAGAACTATGAATTCATTGAAATGCCTTCCGAACTCAGTAATTCTCAAGAAAATATAATGTTCTTGATAAATAGAGTCTTTAGAGATTACCTTGAAAAATTTGTAGTAGTCTTTATAGATGATATTCTAATATACTCCAAAACTATGGAGGATCATGAGAAGCATCTAAGAACTCTACTAGAGACCTTACGAAAGGATAAGCTCTATGAAAATTATATAAAGTCTGAGTTCTGGTTGAAGGTCTCATTCATGGCCCATATCATCATAAAAAATTGGAAATTTGTGGATCCATCTACGATAGCTATAATTTAAGGATGTTAGAGGCCAACATCAGTTATAGATATCCATAGCTTCATGGGTTTAGCTGGATATTATCGTCGATTTGTGAGAAATTTCTCATGATTTTAAAACCCTCTTACCAACCTAACTCATAAAGGACTAATGTTTTCCTGCAGTGGTGAATGCGAAGAGAGCATCAATGAGTTGAAAAGGAGGCTTATCATTTCACCCGTTATCACACTGCCGATAAGTGGAAAACTTTTTTGTAGTATTCAGTGATGCTTCAAATGAGGGATTGGGTTGTTTATTGATGAAAAATGAAAAATTCATTGCCTATGCTTCAAGGGAATTGAAAGTTCATGAGAAAAAAAATCCAACGCATGACCTGGGTTTGGATGCAGTGGTATTCGATTTGATATTTTGGAAGCATTACCTTTTTGGGGAAGAAGATTGAAATATATACGGACCAAAAACTCCTCAAGTATATATTCACACAGAAGGATTTGAATAATATCCAATGATGATGGATAGCATAGATCAAAGACTCTGATTGCTCAATCCATTACCACCCTAGGAAAGCAAAAAAGGTAGCAGAGTCTCTAATTATAAACGATCCAGCAATTATATCATTAAAGAGAATTGAAAAGGATCCAATATTCTTAGATTTGTAGGGGATGGACTTGAGAATCATTAAGGGAGGAACATCATCAATCCTTTATCAAATGATTTCTCAACCACTCCTCATGGAGAAAATAAAGGATGCTCATATAAAGGATGTGGAAATTCGTAAAAGGGTGGAAGCTATAAGAAATGGGAAATCCTCAGATTTCATGGATGAAAAGGATCGAATTGAGATATTTGGGCCACAATTATATGCACCATCTGGTCCATATATAAAGATGGAGCTTCTGAATGACACACATAGCTCAACCTTCTCTATTCACCCTGGATCCACAAAGATTTATTAGGATATATAAGAAAACTTTTGGTGGGATAATATAAAATGAGAGATTTCAAAATATACATCAAATTGTCTGGTATTTCAGCAAGTGAAGGATGAGAGGAAAATTTCTAAATGGATGATGCACCAACTACCCTTACAAATATAGAAGCGGGAGAACATTACCATGGAATTTTTCACTGCACCTCCAAGGATATCCGAATGAAACTATTCTACATGGGTCATTTTGGATCCTCAAACATTGAAAAATCACATTATCATGATTTGAGAGGATATCTTACTAGATCAACTTGAATAGATTGACATCAGTGAAGTGTTAAGGCAACATGGAGTACCACTATTTATTTAATTTGGTTGGGATCTGAGATAACCCTTGAAGTTCTGGAAATGTCTCCAACATGATCTAAGCACTAAAGTGAACTTTTCTATGGCCTATCATCCTCAAACTGATGGCCAATATGAGCGGACAATCAAAAATATTGAGGATATGTTAAGAGAGTTCTCAATGGACTTTAAAAGAGGATGGGATCGAAATCTTCCTCTTGTTGAGTTCTAATACAATAACAGTTTCCAATCAAGCATCCAAATGTCTTCCTATAATGACCAAAATTGGAAGATGTATAGAACACCAGCATATTGGGATGAATTTGGGGAGAGAACGCTCATAGGTCGGGAAATGGTCGAAGAAATGGTGGAGATGGTTAAGACCATTCAGCAGTCCATTAAAGCTGATCAAAGTCGATAAAAGAGCTATGTTGATAATCGTCGATGAGAACTAGAGTTTGATGTCAGAGACATGGTATTCCTCTTCATATCACTGTGGAAGAGAGTTTTGTGATTTGGGAATATTGGAAAGCTTAGTCCAAGGTACATTTTCCCTTTTGAGATCCATGATTTCATTGGAGCAGTGGACTATCGACAAGAACTCCCAAAAAAACCTATATCAAGTACATGATGTATTCTATGTATTGCCCACGAGAAAGTACATACATGACCCATTTCATTGTACTCAATCCAGAGGTGGTACCATTGGAGAATGACCTCTCCTACAAAGAGAAGCTGGTGAAGATCTTAGATTGTAGAGAAGAAGTTATACAAAACAAGAAAATTACCCTCATCAAGGTGTTGTGGAAAACCAAAATTTTTAAGAAGAAACATAGAAATTAGAGGAAGTGATGAAGTAGAGATACACACTTCTATTTTAGAGTGGTAAAATAAAATTTTGAGGGAAAAATTTCATAAGGGTAGAAGATTGTAACAACCCAATCATTTATCAATGAAAATTCCTCCTGATCTAATTAAATGTCATATTATGAACATTTTTATATAAAACATGCACATCCTTGGTTTTATGTTTTTTTATTAAAAAATAATGTTAATAATTTTTACCGTTGCTAATATATTCATTGAGCAGTGATCAAAAGATTAGTAAAAATATAGGGCTTTAACAAATCCAATTTACTCAGACAAAGGAAGTGATGTTCTCACCTAGTAGACTTGACCCATAAAAAGCCAATTTGATGGATCTCATAAAGGAGGTGGGTTCATTTGGATTATCCCTTGATGATGCCCAAGCTGAGCATCAACACATTAAGCTCGAGCGGAACCACATATGGTAGAAGTAGATGTTGATAGAGATTTCCACCAAAGCACTGTTATCCGATCCACCTGAAGGGTATGTCACCATCACACACCTTACCCTTTAGTCTTATGAGGGTGTTATAAGGGGTCATGTAACTATTCCATAGTACTATGATTATGTACACTATTTTTTTATTTATAATATACATTCATTTTATTATTGTTACTTTGAAAATATTTTTTAAAGTAAAAATACCCTTTTAGTTAATTAAGAAATTTATTTTAATTAATTAACAGATTTTAGAATTAAATAATATTTTAATAAAATGTTATTAATAAATTTCATTTTATTAAATATACATGATCATATAATTATTATGAATACAATTTGGATTTTTTTTAAGGTTTGAATGAAATTTTTTCCAAAACCCATGAATTTTCGGTAAATTTCAGTTTTTATTTTAAAAGTAAAAATTCTAATATTTAGAAAAATATGTATATAAAATGATTATTATTTATGGAATATGAACTTCAAAATTATCCAATGGTAAATTTTTCAAAATTATCTGAGACAATCGCTTTTTTGGGTAAAAATTAAATATCGTATAATTATATAATGTGTTTTATGACATCATAATGACCCAATTGTGAGGTAATAAAATATAAGAAACATTATGTTCAGAAATTATATGTTTTAATATTAATATAAAGTGATTTTAGTTTTATTGTTTTATTTTACAATGCATTAGTTGATCCTCCAAGACATATAAAACATTTTATCATTTTAAATTGATTTCCTTGACAGTGTGATGCACCTCCACAAAAGAAACCCTATTATTTTAAGATGTTCAGACATTGGACTTATAAAGATATGTTTCCACTCCCCTTTGGAAAAATATATGGAAAAAACCATGGGTTGGTTTGTGGTTTTTTTTGTTCAATCTGTGGTTCCCAAAACCTAAATAATAAAAAATATTCTATCCTTTCCTATATAAGCCCACACATGATCCCACATCCTCTTTACTAAAATCCTTTGTAGTTAGCCCAAAATCATCCATCCTCTCTCTATAATCTTTCCATGGTGCCTGAAGATCCTAAGAAACCTCTCTCATGCCCCTCCCAAGCCTTTGATATCACACTTTCTTGTAAGGGATTCCTTCCATTCTAATTTTATCCTTGCTTCGTAGTATTATTATTCCCTCTTTTTTCAATTATAAATGTTTGGGTATGATTTTTAACCTCCCCCAAACTACTGTATTTAGGATTGAATGATGGGATACCTCTTTATCTCTCATTAATGCATTCAATGTACACCTGCTACCATGCTAAAATATCGTAAGGAATTTTTCTCTCCTCGTAAACATTCAAGAAATTGTTTTGTATTATGAATATAAATTCTATTAATTATGTTGGGAAATGTATATAAATTAACCCCTTACATTCCATTTCATGTAAATATTATGATACTTCCTTTTCTCTCTCATAAAACATTTTTTATGAAGCCTTATTTCATGCCATAATGCTGTAGAAATTACACCACAATTTTCCTATCCAAAATCCTTGGTTATTGAATACCATACCCATTTCTCTATCAAGGGTATTCACCTTTATGCACATTTACTTATTGATAGAGTAGTTCCATGTATGAATTCCTCATTCCTTTATCTTGGTTTAAATTATGATGTTTAATTAATCCATGTTGTATAATCTTATGGCACACTTATAGATGAAATGAAATGTTTAAGAAGGGTGTACCCTGATAGCTCTCTAATGTATTGAGAAAAGATTCGTGTCATGATACATATAGTTAAATGAGTGTTTCCTCGGGACAATTCAAGTGAAATTAGGGTTTAATCATTCTAATTCAGGTTCAATGAGGGTTTACTCATGCTTTATTTGAAATTAGCCTTGGCTCATGCTAATAACATGTTAAGTGTTGTTTCCACATTTCTATGTTATCACACCTTTATATTCATGTTTCTTTTGTTCTCCATTGATATTCATATTCCCTAACATGTTTTGTAATCTGTATTCCTTGTTTAATCCCTTACTGGGATTTATAGCTCGCCCTTTTCTTAGGGATATCCTCAGGTTACCCCATGCTATACAAAGTATTTGGTAATGTAGTGGTCATGTAAATGAATTTTTCAATAAAGATGTAATTTTTCATCGTTTAAGTCATTATGTGAAGTGACTATTCCCCATAGACACTAGAACATTCGATCTTCTTTGTTTTTTCAAGTGAGTATTTTATGTAATAAATCATATCTAACTGTGTAATATAGAGAATTATTATTAAACATAATATCTTTCACTCCAATTATAATCACATTTTTTCTGATAGTTGCCACATTTTTCTTCATGTTAAATGTTAACATGATTACTTCAACTTCATTACATTGAATAAAACCAAAAAACATTTTCAGATAAACAATAATCATTTTATTAAAGGCATATAATCATTTATAGGATGTCTAAATCATGACACCTTCTTTTCAAAATAATACACTTTAGGTTTAACCTGGGTTATTCATTGTCATCATAAATTTAAATACTTTATAATGGTTTGTAATGAAAATGTGAATTATCCAAATCATATAATTGAGAGTACAAAACAAGGTGTAAAATAAGGCTTCATTCCGTTCACCAGGTAATTCTAGAGAAAATCCTTAAATCTATTTTTAAATGTTATTATCCATAGGTACATTTGTACCAGAAAATATTATATGTGTAGTATAAAGATAGAGATTTATTTCTCAGAAAACCACATAAAATCTACCTTACCAAAGAATAAGGTTATCCTTATATATTTATCCTCAATATCTACCATAGTTTTGTCTTCTCTATTATTGGTTTTCTAAAATCTAATACCCAAGAATTCTACTAAACCTCCACTAATACAAACTATAATGACCATGACCATTATAACTATGAGCTGGTGTTTATATTAGTATATTGTCACTATATACAAGTGATCACGTCCTAAATGGACAAATAGTTTATTATTATTTGTAAACTAAATCTACACTTGATTCATTCATTAAATTTGAAAATACAAATTACAACATTATTTATTTTCGATAATATCATTATTCTTCCAAGAATATCTTTTTTTATCATTCATAGTACACATCCAATATTTCTAATAAAGAAAAAAAAATAAGGGTGAGCCAAGATTCTTAATAACAGTTATGTAATGTGGAAGATATAATGATTAAATAAAAGCTAATCCATAAGTCATAATCAATATGGAAAGGTAAATATATAAACACACATGACATTTAATTAATAAATTAAATATCATGATTATATAAGGAATAATCAAATTGTGAAGGTAATTAACTGAACCCAAATTCTATTTAAATAACTTTACAATCATGGAAAGTTATGGAATAATCAATATGTAAAGATAAATAAATTAACGTGCATTCAATTTAAATAACATGATTATCTTGAATAGATAAAAAATAATCAATATAGAATTGTAAATAACTGAACAAACATTAAATTTAAATAACATGACAATCATTAATAGATAAGGAATAATAAATATGGATAGGTAAATAATTGAACTTGTATTCTATTTAAATTACTTGACTTTCCATAATAGATAATTCAAAATCAATATAGAAGGTAGATAACTGAAAACACATGACATTGATTTTGAGAAATTTAGAATGAAAATGCATCCAAAGAAATATTTCATACATAAATCCCATGTATAATAATAACATAATTATTAATGAATGAAATGATTAATTATTGAACCACATGATCTCTTAAATAAGGATACATCTTCTTCCAATACCTTTCCTAAGATAGCGTAAAACTAATTTTTAAGTATCCACCAGAAACTCATTTAAACGAGGCTAGAAAAGAAATCATCTCACGAGACTATCAGTTAAATAAGGAGTTATATATAACAAGGAACCATAAGTATATTCATGTAAAAATCCTTCCTTGTATATCAAATAATCTATTTAATTCATGAACAAAATGACTTATCAAAAAAATTCAATATTGAGTAAAGAATACAGAATAATAATAATTTACACATTCAATCTGATAACATTCAAAGTAAACTACAATATTTATAAATGATGTATTTTTCAATTATTAAGTATATACAAGATAAATAATATAAATATTTATGGTAAATATAATATATTATAATTAAAATAAGGTAAAAATTTCAAGGGAGAGTTGATGATTATACAAATTTAAAAATAAAGATATTTTCAATAAGTTCCCATGTCAAACTGATTATAAAGAATCTATGGAAATAATAATGTTGTTATAATTAAAAAATATACACGATTAATCATAATTATAATAAAGGTATGATGTCGTTGATGAATATAATTACCAAACAAATGTCATTAAAAACATTATTAAGGAAAATAATTTTTGCACATTGAATTTTTTTTCAAAACTAAATTTTCATAAAATATTTTGATAATAAATTTCATTGAAAATATACATTGAAAATTATAAATTAATCTTTATAACCTCTAGTTTTCATGAGGGTGGAAAATTTAGTCTATGTCATACACATTGAAACAAATGTTATTTTAACATTTTCACTAAAATACAAACCACCCTTTTTTGGAAAACAACATGAAATTTAATTTAGATATTTTTTTAGAAATAAAAAATATATAAAATTTATCTTATAAATATTTTGGAGAATTATAAAATCATTTATGAAGAAGAATTAATAGAACATGGTTTTGGGAGAAAAATGATTTTCAAACAAATAGAGAAATTGTAATGGCCCGGGTTTTGGGGTCCATTACTTTGTGAAAATCTCGTTCTGAATATTCTAGGAATCACGATGGAGTAGGTCTAATGCTAGCCTTAGCCTACCGGTAGCAGGCCTACTGGTAGCTCGGTCTACTGGTATCTCGGCCTACCAGTAGTTGCTGCCTACCGGTAGCTCGTCTACCAGTGGCTACTGCCTACCGGTAGCCGCTGCCTACTGGTAGCTCGGCCTACCGGTAGCTGCTGCCTACCGGTAGCTGCATCCTACCAGTAGCTACAGCCTACCGGTAGCTCGACCTACTGGTAGCTACTGCCTACCAGTAGCTCAGCTACCGATAGATACAGCCTACCAGTGGCTATGGCTTACCCCGCAGGTTATTTCCAGTAATACTCCCTTAACCGCAAATAGAGTTTTAAACCCTATTTTGACTCGTTTAAGCATGTTTTTAAGACTGGTAACGCGCATAAGAGATTTAATTAAATACTTAAACAATTAATGAGTCAGTTTAAACCACCTGACCCACGAGTGGAGCCGCGTGGTCAACCCACGACCCCCACGCCTTACGCGGTTTCGCGTTTTCTCCCCAACCGTCCGCGACTCTTATAAAATAAGGGTTAGAACTGGTTTCTCCTTTCCTCGATCGCGGCTTTTCTTCTGGTTCATCGAGCACGCCGCATCATTATCCGTCAAGTTCTGCGCCTGGCCTAAACGTCGATCATATATCAACAAGTAGGGAATTTCTCCTTTGCCACTCTGTTTTGTGTATCATGCGGGGTGGGCGTTCTTTCGATTCCGTAGAATTGGATAAACCAGACCTAATTAAAGATAATGAACGAATTCAATAAAGAAAGGAGGGGGGGTTGTGATCGTTGATGCTGTCTTATATTTTGATGTTGTTTCTTTTATGACCATCTTGTTGAGTTTTGCTGGCTTATGCATTCTGAAACTCGAGGTCGTTGGTGGTCGTTGTTTGTGCACTAATGAACCCATGTTGATGTTTTAAATAGCTTGTCGTGGTTGTAAACTCCTTCTGTGAAAAGTAATCGGTCAATCATGTATATCCGGCCAAATAAATTGAGGCACCAGGATCTTTCATTTTTTGACAACCCCTGGTTAAAACACATGAAAATTGAAATCATGGAGTGTGTTAAGTCGTTTAAATCTGAAAATACAGGCTTGGCCTTGCTTAGTGTTGGTGGCAGTGTTTTGGTGGTTTTCATTTACGAGTCGATTGCTGGAGATGTGGGAGGGGATGGGATTCCCTATTATTTTATACCCTCATTGGTTGTGTGAAATTGGGGTATGGGATCCCCTATTGATACGGCTTCGGTGGTTGTGAGTTTTAAGACCGGGTGGATACTTGTTTATATCAGGAATTGGGGTGGAATCCTCTGTTGTTGAGAATCGGGTATGGGCGTTATGGTTGTTTCTTGATTGTTTACCTTCCTAGACTTTTTCCAATGCTTCCTAGTTGCCCAGAAGTGCTTAAAAATAAACCTTATTACTGAACCTGAAATAAGAAAGGGGACAAATGGGTTGTTAGCGTAAGTCGTGACTCAGACTTCAGTGTTGTTGTGATCTGTAGGCTGTCTGAAGAAAAACCTAGCTTTTGGTGAGTGTTTGTTACCTATATATATATATCTTTAGCTTTGCGTTTCTTATTCTCTCCCCACCCAAGTTGAGCACTTAGTGCCGAACACCCTCATTTCATGGGGGAGGGTGTTTTTGCCAACACTATTCTTAGTGGCTGGTTATTATCTCCTTTTCTGCTCCCTTTCCCAGATATCCCAAGTATCTTCAGGCAGGCTGTAATGTCCTGAATTCCATTATTAGCCCAAGAACCTTCGGGCAGGGTAGTGTGGTGGTTGGCCAGGTGTGTGCGGAAGGTGGTTTCCAAAGTGTCTTCGGGATGTGGCCCAGGTGTCTTCGGGCGTGGCAGTGTATTTTCTAGCCCAGGTGTCTTCGGGCATAGTGGTTGTTGTTTTGGCCTAGGTGTTTGCAGGCATGGTTACGTGAGAAAGTTGTGGCCCAGGTGTGTGCGGGCGGGATTTCGGCAGTGGGACTGCGTGTGGTTGTGGCCTAGGTGTGTGCGAGCGGGTGTGGTAGTGGAACTTCGGTGAGAATGGCAGGATTGGTCTGATGAATAGGATGTCTCAATAACCAGTGGGAATGTGGCGCGGGGTACCCAAACATCGATGTGCTCTTATTATATATATTACTTGACTTGTGTTATTTGGGGAGTGTGCCTTGGTGAGGCCTGGGGTGGATAGTTTACCTTGATAGGTGTTTTGTTTACTCCTTTTCTCACGGGACTTTAGTATGTTCCACCACTTGTGCACGAGAGTCTTTGGTTTTCCCTACTGAGTGTACATATATGCTCACCCTACTTATATAAAACTGCTTTCAGGTTTCCAGGAGGACTTCAGGGATCACGCAGGACCTTACTAGATCGGACCATTGGAGCAGTTGCAGTTGTTGTTTTCTTTTCCACTTTGGTACTTACCTTGTAGTCACATTTTTCACTTTGTGGCTTTTACTTTTGAAACATGCATGTGGGAATGGTTTACTTTTGGCTTACTTTTCTTTCTGCCTTGGTGTTCTTGGGTTTTCTTTGCCTTATCTCTCGATCCTATAAAATAAAAATGGTAATGCCTTCCATTTGTGAGAAATTTCTATACCCTTAGTGCTAGTCGCCACCTCGGGACCTATTCAAGGCGGGTTTCGGGGTTCATTATCTCTCCTTCAACATAATGAAGGAAGGGCTTGGCAATCTGTTGACCCTTCCCTCCTTTGGGTGAAGGCGGGTCGTGACAGAACGGTATCAGAGGTAGGTTGAGAGATAGGATGGAGTCTGGAGTTAGGCACAGTGAGGATTGCATGGGATGGTAAGGCAACGGTGTTGGGTGACCTTGGAGCGTGAATTAGTCCAGGGAAGACCAGCAAGGACACGAGATTTTAGGGCCCCCCGTGATCCGATGCAAGGACTCTGGACCTAACGAATGACCAAGTGAGGCCACACTGATTTCAGGGTAGAGACCCTAGGAAAGGTACATGCATCATAAATGACTTGTGTTCTTGTGTTTCCGGGATGTCTTGGGGATTAAGAATAAATTAAATTTTAAGAATAATATTCTGCACTATTTGGGCTTAGGCATTCCATGTTTACCTTATAGCTATGGCACCAGGAAAGCGACCACATGTGGTACAGGTGATAGAGACCCCAGAGGCTACTTTGGCCGATCGGCAGAGATCTGATCGAGAGGAAGAGGACGAACAGTGGCAGAAGACTCTTCGAGCCTTCCAACGACAGGCCCTCGAGAAGTATGAGGGCAGCACCTCCGATATGAAGACGGAAGGCTGGCTAGAGGAGCTAGTTATAGCCTTCGGCCTAATTCGGGCCCCGACTGAGTACTGGGTTCCTCTGGCCGTTAGCCAGATGTGGGGAGTGGCACGTCAGTGGTGGATGCTTTACTTGGGGGGGAGGAGAGAGTTTGAGGTGGCTTGGGTGGATTTTGAGAAGGAGTTCCGGGCGGAATTCCTCTCCTTGACGATGAAGGAAGAAAAGAGGCAGGAACTACTCTCCCTTCAGCAGGGGAGTATGTCCTCGAGGGAGCTACGGATAAAGTTCAAGGACCTCCTATGTTTTACTCCAGAGAACTTTCCCGACGAAGAGTCTCGGGCAAGATGTTTAGAGGAGGCGCTCCAACCCTCCCTCCAGTATGTTGTTACCCCCTTCACCCTGCTAACGTACATGGAGGTCTAGAAGAAGGCTGAAGTGGTGGAGAGGATGCATGCTCTAGGAGGAGTGTCGCGAGAGGGGATCCAGCTGGGACCATCAAAGGGGAAGGCCGTCAGCACTAGGCCTCCAGCGTCAGGACCCTCTAGGTTCCGACCCGCAGGGAGTAGGCCGCAAAAGTTTCAGTTTTGATCCCCCGGCCATCGCCCTTTTCCTACGGGCCCGGGACCGCGGTGCTTCATCTGTGGGAGCCCTGGGCATCTCCGGAGTCAGTTCCCCGACCAGGTGTAGTACAGTAGTGGCATTCATCCCCAGCACCCTCCCCAGCAGCAGCTTCCAGCCTGACCTTTCCAGCAGCAGCAGTAGGGACAGCGAGCTCCCGCTCCTCCGAGGGAAGACGTAGGAGGAGGCCGACCTTAGGGAGCACTATAGGGACCTCGACCAGGGCATGTTCGGGGAGGTGGCCTACAGCCGAGGGGTAGGGGAGCTGGGCGTGGATAGTGGCATGCTGCAGAGGCAGCAGTTCCAGCAGGGCCAGAGGTTGTTTGAGGTACAATCAGTCTGTTTAGCACTCTTGATAATGCTTTGTTCGATACCGGAGCTTTGCACTCGTTCGTTGCACCTAGTCTAGCCCATGCCTTGGGTCTAGATACTGAGAGAATTCCAGTGCCCCTAGTGTTGAGCACACTAGTCGGAGGTCAGACGGACTTGTTGTTCATTTGTCGGGGATGTAGACTAATGATAGGGCCACATCAGTCGGTTCAGGATCTTCTTCTGCTACAGATTCAGACATATGATGTCATCCTAGGCATCGACTAGCTATTTTCTGTGTGCACCGTCATCGATTGTTTTCAAAGAAGGGCGGTGTTCTCAGACTTGGACAGCTGATGTGTTACCTTCACCAGTGAGCAGAGTAGTCCAAAGGGAAACAGGAGAGAGTAACCTCTCCTCTCCTTGTTGAACAAGCTGACAGTGGAATCAGTAGATGCTGAAATGGTGGAAGTGCCAGAGATCGTCTGTGAGTTTATGGAAATCTTTCTTGAGGAGGTGATGACTCTACCCCCTCGACGAGATATCGAGTTCGGGAGAGACCTGTAGCCCGCCGCTCGTCCAATCTCGATGGCTCCTTACCGTATGGCACCTTCGGAGCTACGGGAGTTGCGGATATATATTGACGATCTAATGAAGAGGGGTTATGTTCGTCCGAGTGCGTCACCGTGGGGTGCTCCGGTCTTGTTCGTAAAGAAGGCAGATGGTGGCCTTAGGTTGTTCATAGACTACAGGAGGTTGAATCAGGTGACGATCAAGAATCGCTACCCTCTCCCATGGATAGATGATCTTTTTGACCAACTGAGAGGGGGCAGGATGGTTCTCAAAGATCGACCTACAGTCTGGGTACCACCAGCTGAGGGTGAAAGAGAGCGACATCCCGAAGACAGCGTTCAGGTGCAGTTATGGACACTTCGAAGTTCGTAGTCATCCCCTTCGGTGTTACGAATGCCCCGGCTGTGTTCATGGGGCTTATGAACTCCATCTTCCAGGAGTACCTGGATCGGTTCATGGTTGTGTTCATCGACGACATCCTGGTCTACTCTAGATCAGAGGAGGACCATGCAAATCACTTGAGGAAAGTTTTGGAGGTCCTCCGACAGCACCATCTCTATGGGAAGTTTTCAAAATGTAAGTTCTGGACACAAGAAGTGCACTTCCAAGGGCGCGTAGTGTCTGAGCAGGGGGTAGCGGTCGACCCAAAAAAGGATGAGGCAGTTGTTTCTTGGGTAGCACCCATGAATGTCGCAGAAGTCCAAAGTTTCCTCGGGCTGGCGGGTTACTACCGGAGATTCATTCCCAACTTCTCCTGGGTAGCATCCCCTTTGATGGCTCTGACCAAGAAGGACCAGGCTTTTGTATGGAGTGAACAGTGCCAGTCAGCCATCAACTATCTGAATGAGATGTTTTTCAGTGCCCCAGTGCTGAGATTACCAGAAGAAGGGGTGACCTATGAGGTATTCTGTGATGCTTCAGGACAGGGCCTGGGATGCGTGTTGATGCAGTGACAAGGGGGGTTCTCTTATGGGTCCAGGCAGCTGCGTTCTCATGAGCATAATTACACCACCCACGAACTAGAGATTGCAGCGGCCATTTTTTCACTAATGTTATGGTGGCACTACCTCATTGGGGAACGCGTTATGGTATTCACCGATCACAAAATCCTGAGGTATATCTTCTCCCAACGGGACTTAAACTTGCGACAGCAGAGATGGGTGGAGTTCCTCCAGGATTACGACTTTAAGATCTCTTATACTGAGGGCAAGGGAAATGTGGTAGTTGATGTCTTGAGCAGGAGGACGCAGAAGGATGCGGTCTGAGAGTCAGCGGGCGCCTGGAAGGCGATGGAGGAGTTGGCTACCTTGCACCTAGATGCGAAGATGGATAGCGGCAGAGGCTGCCTATATCAGATGACAGTGCAGTCGTCCCTGTTCTAGCAAGTGGAGGAGTCGCAGTGGGGAGACATAGAGTGTGAAGTGATGCGTGACCGAGTTGACCAGGGCAATGCTCCAGAAGGATGGACAGAGGATGGTCAGAACCGGATGCTTTTCTGGAAAAGGTTCTTTGTTCTAGGGGTGATGCGCGACAAGGTTCTCAGTGAGTTCCACAACTCACCCCTGGAGGTACACCCAGGAGTTTCCAAGATGTACCAAGGTTTGAAGAGGTAGTTTTGGTGGCCCGGAGTTAAGAGAGCGGTGGCAGAGTTTGTGGCCACGTGCTTAGTGTGTCAGCAAGTGAAGGTTGAACACCAAGTTCCAGGTGGCCTACTGCGGCCTCAAGATGTCCCCGAGTGGATGTGGGATGACATCTCGATGGATTTCATCACGGGATTAACCAAGGTCCAAGGAGGGTGCGATGCCATTTGGGTGGTAGTGGACAGGTTGACGAAATGGGCTCACTTTCTGGCAATCAGGTAGTCGAGTACCGTGGATGCTTTGGCACGAAAGTACGTGGATGAGGTGGTGAGTTTGCATGGAGTTCCGAGGTCTATAGTATCAGATAGGGATGCACGGTTTACCTCGCGAGTCTGGAGAGGATTGCAGCATGCGTTTGGCACCCAGTTACGCCTTAGCACTGCTTTCTATCCCCAGACAGATGGACAAACAGAGCGCACCATCCAGACATTGGAGGATATGATACGGGCATGTGTTCTGGATTCAGGAGAATCATGGGTGCGATACTTGCCTCTTGTAGAGTTTTCCTACAATAATAGCTATCACTCTACCATTGGAATGGCCCCGTTTGAAGCCCTATATGGGAGGCCATGTCGTTCACCTGTGTGTTGGACCGAAGTAGGAGAGGCAGGCATCCTTGGCCCGGAGGTGGTGTAGAGCACGACAGAGAAGGTTCAGCTAATACAGGAAAGGATGAAAGAGGCCCAGGACCGACAGAAGTCGTATGCGGATACTAGGAGGAGGCCCTTGGAGTTTGAGGTTAAAGACCACGTGTTCTTGAAGGTCTCCCCTCGGCGTGGGCAGCGAAGGTTCGGTAAAGGGAGCAAACTCCCTCCCAGGTTTATTGGACCCTTCAAAGTGTTGCGGCGGGTTCGCGAGGTGGATTATCAGCTAGCGTTACCACCGCCGCTACTAAGGATACATGATGTATTTCATGTGTCCCAGCTCCATCGGTATATGCACGACGATTCACACGTCCTTGATAGGGGTGAGCTGGACATCGAGGACGACTTGACCTTTGTAGAGAGACCTGTGATGATCGAGGATCGCAAGGAGAAGGTTCTTCGTGGTTGAACCATTCCCTTGTTTAGTGAGTTTTGGAAACATGGTGGGCTTGACGAGAGTACGTGGGAGAGGGAAGCACAAATGTTTGCCCAGTACCCAGAGTTGTTTTGAGCTTTATTCCTTGTTGCACCTGTTGCAGTACAACGTTTTGTCCTTTTACTATGGAATGTATTAGTTTTCTTTCCTCTGGATGTGTGTGAAAATCCCTAGCTATGGGGGAGGAGAGAACCCAACCCCTAATCAAGACGCATTAAGGTGGATCCGATTAAACCCGTGCGGACGAGTCAGTGCCGCCCAAAGCGGATAATATCATGACATGGGGATATAGACTCCCCAACCCACACGCCCAGGAAGTTTGGCATGGTATGTTGCTTGGTTCTTGATAGGGAAATGTTTTAGTTAGCATGAGTTCGCTCCTAATAAGTATCTTTCGAGGTTGTTGTTCGGACACTGTCTTCCCTTCTGGTTTGTTTTGATTCTCGAGGACGAGTATCGTTTAAGAGGTATCTGATGTAATAGCCCGGGTTTTTGGGGTCCATTACTTTGTGAAAATCTCGTTCTGGGTTTTCTGGGAATCAAGGTGGTGTAGGCTTACTGGTAGCCTTAGCCTACCGGTAGCAGGCCTACCGGTAGCTCGGTCTACCTGTAGCTCGGCCTACCGGTAGCTGCTGCCTACCGGTAGTTCGTCTACCGGTGGCTGCTGCCTACCGGTAGCTTCCGCCTACCAGTAGCTCGGCCTACCGGTACCTGCTGCCTATCGGTAGCTGCCGCCTACCGGTAGCTCAGCCTACCGGTAGCTGCAGCCTACCGGTAGCTACAGCCTACCAGTAGCTCCAGCCTACCGGTGGCTCTGGCCTACCCCGCGGGTTATTTTCAGTAATGCTCCCTTTAGCGCAAATAGGGTTTTAAACCCTATTTTGACCCGTTTAAGAATTTTTTTAAGACCCGTAACGCGCATAAGAGCTTTAATTAAATACTTAAACAATTAATGAGTCAGTTTAAACCACCCGACCCATGAGTGGAGCCGCGTGGTCAACCCATGACCCCCGCGCCTTACATGGTTTCGCGTTTTCTCCTCAACCGTCTGCGGCTCTTATAAACTAAGGGTTAGCCGTGGTTTATCCTTTCCTCAATCGCGGCTTTTCTTCTAGTTCATCGGGCACACCGCATCGTTATCCGTAAAGTTCCGGGCCCGGCCTAAACGTCGATCATCTATCAACATGTAGGGAATTTCTCCATTGCCTCTCTGTTTTGTGTATCATGCGGGGTGGGCGTTCTTTCGATTCCGTAGAATTGGATAAACCACACCTAATTAAAGATAATGAACGAATTCTATAAAGAAAGGCGGGGGGGCTGTGATCGTTGATGATGTCTTATATTTTGATGTTGTTTCTTTTATAGCCATCTTGTTGAGTTGTGCTGGCTTATGCCTTCTGAAACTCGAGGCCGTTGGTGGTCATTGTTTGTGCACTAATGAACCCCTGTTGATGTTCTAAATAGCTTGTCGTGGTTGTAAACTCCTGCTGTGAAAAGTAATCGGTTAATCACGTATATCCGGCCAAATAAATTGAGGCACCAGGATCTTTCCTTTTGTGACAACCCCCGGTTAAAACACACGAAAATTGAAATCATGGAGTGTGTTAAGTCATTTAAATCTGAAAATACAGGCTTGGACTTGCTTAGTGTTGGTGGCAGTGTTTTGGTTGTTTTCTTTTACGATTCTATTGCTGGAGATGTGGGAGGGGATGGGATTCCCTGTTCTTTTATACCCTCAGCGGTTGTGTGAAATTGGGGGATGGGATCCCCTGTTGATACGGCTTCGGTGGTTGTGAGTTTTAAGACCGGGTGGATACTTTTTTATATCACGAATTGGGGTGGAATCCTCTATTGTTGAGAACCGGGTATGTGCGTTATGGTTGTTTCATGATTGTTTAACTTCCTAGACTTTTGCCTATGCCTCCTAGTTGCCCAGTAGTGCTTAAACATAAACCTTATTACTGAACGTGAAATAAGGAAGGGGACAAATGGGTTGTTAGCGTGAGTCGTGACTCGAACTTGAGAGTTGTTGTGATCTGTAGTATGTCTGAAGAAAAACCTAGCATTAGGTGAGTGCTTGATACCTATATATATATATATCTGTAGCTTTGTGTTTCTTATTCGCGCCCCACCCAAGTTGAGCACATAGTGCCGAACACCCCCATTTCATGGGGGAGGGTGTTTTTCTAAACACTATTCTTAGTGGCTGGTTATTAGCTCCTTTTCTGCTCCCTTTCCCGGATAGGCCAAGTATCTTCGGGCATTCTGTGATGTCCTGAAGTCAATTATTAGCCCAAGAACCTTCGGGCTGGGTAGTGTGGTGGTTGGCCAGGTGTGTGCGGCAGGTGGTTTCCTAAGTGTCTTCGGAATGAGGCCCAAGTGTCTTCGGGCGTGGAAGTGTATTTTCTAGCCCAAGTGTCTTCGGGCATGGTGGTGGTTGTTTTGGCCTAGGTGTTTGCAGGCGTGGTTACATGAGACAGTTGTGGCCCAGGTGTGTGAGGGAGGGATTTCAGCAGTGGGACTGCGTGTGTTTGTGGCCCAGGTGTGTGCGGGTGGGTGTGGCATTGGGACTGCGTTGAGAATGGCGGGATTTGTCTGATGCGTAGGATGTCTCAATAACCAGTGGAAAAGTGGTGCAGGGTACCCAAACATCAATGTGCTCTTATTATATATATTACTTGACTTGCGTTATTTGGGGAGTGTGCCTTGGTGAGGCCTGGGGTGGATAGTTTACCTTGATAGGTGTTTAGTTTACTCCTTTTCTCACGGGACTTTAGTACGTCCCTCCACTTGTGTACGAGAGTCTTTGGTTTTCCCTATTGAGTGTACTTGTATGCTCACCCTACGTATATAAAACTGCTTTCAGGTTTCCAGGAGGACATCGGGGATCACGCAGGACCTTACTAGCTCGGACCTTTGGAGTAGTTGCAGTTGTTGTTTTATTTTCCTCTTTGGTACTTACCTTGTAGTCACCTTTTGCACTTTGTGGCTTTTACTTTTGAAACATGCATGTGGGAATGGTTTAATTTTGGCTTACTTTTCTTTCTTCCTTGGTTTTGTTGGGTTTTCATCTCCTTATCTCTCGATCCTATAAAATAAAAAGGGTAATGCCTTCCATTTGTGATAAATTTCTATACCCTTGGTGCTAGTCGCCACTCCGGGACCTATTGAAGGCGGGTTTCGGGGGTCATTATCTCTCCTTCAACTTAAAGAAGGAAGGGCCTGGAAATCTGCTGACCCTTCCCTCCTTTTGGTGAAGGCGGGTCGTGACAGAAATGAAGTTGGATTTTCCTGACAACACATTGTCAATAATTTAAAGTAGAAAATGTTAGAAACAAATGTTACTATTACCCTATAAACATAGTGAATAATAATACAATAATAAAATAAAATGGTATTTTTATCCAATTATTTAATAATTTCATTCAATGTAAATTCGAGCATAAATAGTCCAAATTAAAATGAAATTGTGAAATAAACCATGAAAATGATAATAATGTTCATGTGAAAATTAATAAATGAATTTATTATGCGTATCTACTATAAATTAAACTAAAACCACTGAAAATAAAAAAAAATAATAAAAATTCATTTCACACATAATCATATAATATCAATGAATATGAAGAAGTAATATAACCAAATGAAAATAAATTGAGTTATGAAATTCTTTACCACTTAGTAATTTTTTTTTCAAATCCCCTTGGAAGATATAATTAAAATTCAATCGCAAAAAAATAATGAATTATTAATTAATCATGATATAACATGTCATAGTAGTTTTATATACACCATATAAAAACAATTTATATTGTAACATTATAATATCCCTCAATGAATGGAAATTGAGATGATATCCATTACCGCACGTTTCCTTTTAATTGAAAAACATTAGCATATTTTATAGTTGTTTTAAACATTTTATTAACTTATTCCATAACAATATTAATATTTATATTATCATATATTATCCTTTTATAACACCTTATTTCACCCTTATAAATAATCGTTCATTAATATTATTGTTTTGAGTGATGATATCCTTGTTTCATAGAGCATTTGTTAACATGAAAGTTATAGTTCTTGACAATAATAATTAGATACATACAATATATAAAAATATTAATGCTATAAATATAATTGTTTTTGTTATATAAAATTTACTAATTATTATTGAAATTAGAACATTGTGAATGGATCGTATCCCTTCGTGGAGAAGGTAGGTCGTATATACGCATGAGAAATGTAATAATTTCCTTAATGGGTGAAAGGATAATGATGTAAGTTGTATATATATATTTTAGGATCTAAAGAATATTATATATATCACATATATTCATTAAATTTATCATTATTAAATTATAGGTAAATCATAATGGAAAACAAGTCACATCACTTCAGGAGGTAGAAATCCATCGTACACATGAGGGATGTTATCATAATTTATACATAACTGAAAGTAAGAAGATACATGTGATATAATAATTCCAAAAAAATTAATAATATCAGTAATATATATATATTTATATATTAAATCCATCATTATATAAAATAATGAGTTTTATTGATGTTCCAAAAGTTAAATGAGTTCGTGAGACGGTAGTTCGTCATATACACGATCGATGATTTCATATAAAATTTAATGGGGGAGATGGATGAATATTATTTCATAAACATAATAAAAAATTGATATATTCTAGATAACATTTTTATTATATTTTTTTTGTTAAGACATAATTAAAGGGGGTAAAATAATAATGAAAATGAAAGAGCTTCGGAAAGAAAATTACTTTCTCTAAGAGAAACCACATTTGTATGTCTAATTAAAAACCCTAATCTTGGTATTTGGCAAGAAATGTATCTATATAATGCGTCTAATGATTTCTTAGAGATATATTTTTAGGGGGTTTTCTATCCAAATGGATTTAGAGCTGTGAAGATGTGAAGTGAGGGAGTGTCCTTTTCTATGTTGAGGAGACATCACACATGAAATTATTTATAAGAATAAATTGTACCATAGATTTTCATATTCCACAAAGATCAAAAATGTAATATTATATAACATTAGATTCTATAAGTTCCAAATATGGACAGAAAATGGTTTTTGTACTATGTTTAGGTCATTATTAGTTGTTATCGTCTTAGTTTACCCCTCCTCCCCCACACACGTTGAGGTAAATTTGTTTTTACCTTAAATGTGAAAGTTAATTTTTACTGATATAACTATAATTAATGGAATTAAAATTTATTTTGAACATAATACATAATATAAACTATTATTATTTCAAATATGGTATAACTATTTCGAAATTAAATTCCTAGAATTTTTAGAATATGATTTAAAATTATACATGAATGCATAAAGAAAAAAAAAGAGTTTCCGAAGAGAAAATTTTCATAAGTGTAAAATGTTTTAATATCAAAATTAAATTTAAAATTTATTTAACTAAACAAAATTAGTAACATTTTAATATAATTGAACTAATTTTACTTTAAATGTAATTTAAAATATTATTTAGCCTTGTAAAATATTTAAGCAAAAAGGTAGTTTTCAATTAAATCATTATTTTTCAATTTTATTAAAATAAGAAACATTTCAGAAAAAATCCAAAACATCACCTTAATAAAAATTTTATATGATGATTTGTAAAATTCTATTAGTTTTATCAAATATATTTCTCAAATTTGTTCAAATTAATTATAAATTATATATGAAAATCATGACTAAATCATATTTTACAAAAATATAGTTATTTAGAAAACAATTATTTTTATTTCAATTGATTATTATTTAAATTCAAATAAATAAAAAAGATATGAATTTTTACACATGTTTAAATAATAGATATTTCATAATTTACTTATAATTATTCATAACCACCAATTTAATGGTCATGTTATAATGATATACAATATTACTATTCATTTAGACAAAACGTTATGTAGCGTGTAAGATATTAATGAGATTAAATATATTTAGAAATTAATATTTCATAAATTCATGGTGTTTTAAATTCTCATATTAGAGTAGTTTGGAGTTTCCTATATTCTATTAAACCCAATATTATTCATTTAAAATCTCAGGGTGTTATAGTCATCATCATCACACATCAAGTCAGTATAACTTCTCCTTCAATTGGGCCTAATGAATTTTCCTAAAAATGGATTCCACAACCAAAACATAGCAACATACTACATTGAAATAATTACTCAACATGGTCCACCAATTCCTAAATAATATTAAGACAACCTCCATCTATTATCTCAATGTCAATTGTAAATTTAGGTGGTTCACCCACCACTCTGTTCGAGTCAACCCAAACCTACCGATACACAACATCATTATAGTACTTCTTGAGTAAAAACAATTATCAACATGTTAATTATTTTTTACCCACAAACATACATATATCCATCACACATTACTCCAATAAATTTTGGATGAATTTTTAATTTATCTAAATTTTATTCCTCAAAAAATGATCTATTTTGTTTTTTAGAATAGTGGATTTAACTATATCACTCAAAAAATAGAACTATAACATATTTCCTTATTCTAATATCCCTTATAAAAAAATTAATAATGATAAACTTCATAAAAAATTAGAAAAATGTTATACAATTTTCTTTTGTTGTTGAGAATGAATATTTTTGTAAATATTTTGAGATCCAACACACTTTCATTCCACAAAAAAGAAAAAATGTATCGAGAGGTTATTAAATGTGTCCAAATATCTCCTAAATTATGATTCCACATGTGACACCACAAAAGGTCACTTTCATTATTCTACTTTTTTGGTTGAATTATCCCTTGGGTTTTGGGTTTCCCATGGTTTAAATTTATTAATTTTTTGTTTCTTTTACAAGGCTACATGTTTTGGAACATCGTTTCTGAAATAATTCATTATAAACCATAAACAAAAAATATTTTTCACAGAGGTGATTTCATGATCAGTGAAATTTTTATCAAACCATAGATGACAACCATACCATCTCAAGGATGTTGTGTTAATTTCCCCCCACATGGTCATTACATGGTTTGGTAAACCATATGAGACAACTATGTAACCTTATAAATATTTTTTGTTTCATTAATTATATATTATTTTTAATTGAGGAATTAACCCTAATCAACCCCATTCAATAACCTCTACCATGGTGTCTCTCCAAGATGATTTCCTCCTCTTATAAGCTTTTGTAAGTGTATTTGAAGTTAGCATTGGGAGATTTTCCTTCCAGATCAAGAGGTATGTGTTTCTCATCTGTCCCTCTCTTGGTTTCTCCATTTTCCCACAATTTTATTCTAACTACAGTGTTAATAGTGTGAATAATTTAAAGATTTAAGTTATTTAGAATTTAGGATTTTTGTTTGTAGTAGTTTTTATCCACACTACGAGTTTTTTTCTTATGTTTTTTGCCAAAGGTGACATGTTTGAATTACTTTTGGTAGGTTCTTTTATTGCATTTACAATTTTTAATGGCTTTCCTGATTTTTATAAATTTTCAACGTATTAATTTACTAAATTAATGTTATATGTGATGCATATTTTTTATTATTAATGTTTTTTTATATTTTATTTTTTTCATTTCTAAAAAATAATTTGGATTTTTTGTTCAATGGAACTATGAATTTTAATTGTTTTTTTCATTATATGTGTTTTATAAAATTATACTGATGATTTTACATTAGAAAAAAATTGTTTCTTGGTGTTTTGAACCAATTGGGTTTTATAAATTGATGTGTTCCCGGAAAAAAAAAACATTTATTTATTTTTATTGATTCCCATTGTTTAAATAGAAACATCCTTATTTATAATGGAGTTTTGTTTTTTATAAATAAAATGTTTTTTTTAAATTTAATTTACATGTTTAAAAATTGGTTATGTGCCTTCTTTTTTGCCTATTTCTGATTTATTAATCATTTTTTATTTATAATATTGAACAAATTATTTATTTATTTTTATTTGTGATTTTACCCTAGTAATTAATTTAGTTTCAAAATTATTTTGAAAATGGATTTCTAATGTATTTGATCGTTTTATAAAAAGAGAGGTCAATATAGTAAACTATGTGATTCTCTTTGCTTGGTTATTATATAAACCCTAGATGATCATGTTATCACCTATTTATAAGGGTTTTGTGCCATTGTTTGTTTTTATGAATAATTATTTCTTTGTTATATATTTTGGTTGGGGATAAATATCAAAATGGTGTGTTATATGCGAGATGATTATTTTATTTCTATATCTTTTTCCTTATGGTGGTGATCTATTCACATGATGATGCTAGCTTAATGGTAATCATCACTTTTAAATAATGATATGAGGATCACAGTTTACTATGTTGGATAACTAGGTATGTTTCCATACTAGTTAAGTCTGATACCCTAAATAGAAACCCCTAGTTTAATGTTTCACATATAAATTAGTTGATTCCCTCATGAGAAATTGCAAGACTGTTCCATCTGATGAGTTTCTGTACTGTTGACCTGTCAATATTTGGTTCCACCATTGCATGTCAAGAGAAACATGAACCATTAGTTCCTAGGGTGTTTCCTATTGGTTTTTAATTTATATTATTCTTGTTAATTATTGATAGAATATGAATTAATGCTACTATTTTATTACTTACCTTGACTTTTTATGAGTAAATGTCATCTAAAGTCTCGTGTTTTTGAATCGGGTTAAAATACGAAGGTTTTTGAATTTTTTTGGTTTATCAATGGGTTGTTCTTTTTAACGGAGCTCCATAATTTTATTTTGAGTGTTATAACTCCAAAAAGATTCATTTTTGTACTATAGAATTTATCTAGTAATTTTATCAGGTGTCCTAATGAGCATTGGGAGCACCGAATCGGAAAAAGTTCACTTTAATGGATCGACATGTGCAGCATATGGTTGCGGTCCAAACCGTGCATTTTACCTAGTTTAATAAATTATTTAATTTTATTAAATAATATTATATGAGTGTTTGTGATTAATTAAAAGAATTTTTTAATAAAAATAATATTAATTAATTTATTATTATTATTATTATTTCACTTTAATTAAATAAATGATAAAAAATAAATTTAATGGCGATTGAATAAATTAATGTTGATTTTGGGTTTATCAAAGAACTGTTTTAATTAAATGAAGAGTTTCATAATTATTAACGGACCATTTATTATTAAATGGAGGTTATCGGTTGGTGTTTTTATCATTAATATCAAATTAATAATATTGTAATAAATTTTTTTATGGTTTTAATTAAATAATAGTTGGAATAATAATAATTATGATGTTATTATTATTATTATTGTGTTTATTTAATTAAATAAATGTTAAAAGATTGTAATATAATTTTTAATGGGTTTTAATACTTATTTGAATTTAATGAATCTATTATGTATCTTAAAGAAACACGTAATTAAATAAAGAGTTTCGAGTTTAATGAAGGAGTGTTGTTATTAAATAAAGGTGTTGGGTTATATCGAAGGTTTGAGTAATAATAATGATATTATTATTATGTTTTTATGAGTGTTATAATTATTGATAATTATGGTTATTATTATTATAAATAATAATAGTAATGAATTGGGGAGTTTTGTTTGGAATAGAAAAAAATGACAGTTTTAATTATAATGATGATGGGATGTAATTATTATTATTATTGTGTTAATATATTAAATTCATGGAAAATTTAATTTCATTAATTGTGTTAAAAGAATTATTTATTTAATAATTTGAAGTCAAATTTTATTTATTTTAATTATGGTGTAAAGGGGAATTTGATTTTCTCAATGAAACATTTCCTTTTAAGAAGGATTAATTAGGGGTTTTAGATTTAATCAAAGAAACATTTTTGGTATCTTTAATGAGGAATTTTTTTAAAGAGAGTGTTATAATTATAATAACATTAATGATAATATTATTATTATGTTTATTGTTATAACTATTAATTTATATTTATTAATATTTTATGCGTAGTTTTAGTGTTAGAAAAGAAGGGAGGGGTGTGACCTTCTTCTTCTCCCAAAAGGCGCAACCCCCACCAGGATATTCTCTCCTTAGAGGTGTGATGCAGCGGCTTATCCGGCCTCCACCTCCATGCATCCCTCCTCTTCGAGACCACTATCAGCTCAGAACCCCCCCCCCCCCCAGACAACCCTTTGCAGTAGTGCGACACACTTGGCCAGCATCCCTTGCAGCGCGCAACGCCCCCTTTCTTGGGTCCTTCATCCATGAGATTTTTATTTGAATTATTCCTTGGATTTACTCCGAATAATCATGGTAGGATCTCTTATAATGTTCCACATCATTGATTTTTCTATTTGATGCTGTTTTGATACCCATTTAGGTCTGGATGAATTTAGGATTTTTGTTGTAACCCAAATTTTTGGTGTTCTTCGGTTCTAGGGTTGTGCAATGAGGTTCTTGAGATTCCTTGGTCTACGTTCTGGAAACTGCTGCTGAAGTCATGGTGGTTCAGTCAGATTTGTTTCATCGACATTGTTCATAGGTAACGAATTATAACATTGTTTTGTTTTTCACCACTTAAAATAGAAGTCTAATATTTTATCTGAGTCCTTGGTATCTAGCAGTAGGTGCGTAGACCATGCTGCCTAGGTTTGGGTCTTCCGACATTTTTTTGGTGATTGGTTGATTTTTGTGGTAGGGTGTGCACATGGAAAATATATATTTAGATATATATATATATATATATGTAGATATATATACATATATATAAAGGTGGTGTGTGTGAGATTGCATACCATTCGTAACCAATTACCTCCAAGTACATTAAAGTGTTTCATAATTAAAATGATGTCACCCTAAGGTAGGGTCCCAAATCCTTATCACATTATTTAAGAATTATACTTTCTTTAAATAAATTTATAATGTGATCTTCCTTGATTATAGAAGTGTAATGTTTTCATGAAATTTTGATTATAGTTAAACTTCTGGTTAGTGGTAATGTCATATTATTCTTGTTGTGGTTTGGCATTTCATATGTCTTCTTGTTGGAGCTGATATATGATATGATGATGCATGACACTTTTGATGTTATTAGATAATACCATCCACGTGATAAAAATGAGGACATGAACATGTGTTTACTATATGCATGTTTTGCTAATTTGGTTAAATTGGTATGATTCAACAGTTAGATGATTTGAATGGGGCAGAACGGGTAATAGGGTAATTAATTGTAGAATTAATTATCAAGTCATGAGTTGGAATAAATTTTGGATTTTACTGTTTATTGAGAATATTCAAAATTTGACATGTTCAGAATATAAATTGGAAGTTGGTGATAATTAAGTGATGGATTAATTATTACATGTTAAATGGTAAATGGTAAATAAATTGATGACTAGTTAAAGAGATACATTTTAATTAATTAAATGTTTAATTATTAAATTTTCATGCATTAAATTATGATTATGAATTTATTATTTGTTACGATTGATGTCTAATGGTAACTTTTGATGTGTGTTTTTTTCCATGCCATAATTTTTTTGGGATGGAGTTATTTAAAAATCTAATATCTTGTGTGATATGGTTTTTAAATATCGGGGCCTTGATCAGTATGTTCTAAGAAGATTATGATGTGCTTGTAAATTGTTAATGTCCTAGACGAATGACCCTTTGAGTGGATGGGTTCAGGCTTTTCTAATAATTTAGATAATTAAATGTTGAGTTAATTATTTTTTTGGATTGATAATAATAATTAATTGTTTATTAATTATAAACTATTGAGATGTTGAGTGGTTAATTAATTGTAGGATTTTTGATGATTTTTTTATGTTTTTAATTAGTTGTTGAATTAATTAATATACTGGATTAATTAATTTATAAATTAATAAATGGATTGTTTGGGGTGTTATACATGGCGTTCTACACCAATGATAAATATATATCTCTGATTGATAAATTGTTTGTAAAATGGAGACTGATTCTTCAAATACTCACTGGGTTCTAGTCATGGCATTCTACACCCATCTTGCATGAAAATATTCTTTTATGGGATAGGGACTAATGCTCCAAATACACATGGGTTGTGAGACAAGGACTAACACTCAAAATACTCATGATGGTGTAGGACATGATGTTGTACACCCATTAAATTGACATTGTATTGTGGGTCCAATCAGTGGTACATGAAATGAATTAATTGGTTAATGAAAACTATTGTGACATTTTCATTTTTTAATTGAATATGATAAAGGATTCAGATTTATCAATGAATTGGGTGAATCACTTTTAGTGGATGGACCCAGGATAAAATCACAATTTTTAGTGGATAGGCTAAAATATAGTATATCAACGATTAAATTGAATATCTTATGATTCGTTATCCAATCCAAAGCAGAAGCTTGGATGTAGTCTTTACTTGGAATACTTAGATGGTCTTTTGAGACATCTTTGGTGAGTGACTTATACAATTGTTGTCAGGCTTTAGCTAAATCTCGAGACTTTCCTAATTTAATGAGGTTTGAATAATTGATAAATGAAAATGAATGTGTAATGACTATTGTGTTTTCATGAAAAATGTATAATACAGGTTCAGACGTCAGCTGAGGGATGAAGAAGGTACATGGGTATATAGTTACATTGTACTCCTTACTTTATTTGTGCATGATTTCACACAGTTTAAATTATTTTTTAAATGTCTAGATTTGGTGTAGACCCTAGTGGTCCTGGCCAACAATGATTTATATCTCAAACACTACTCGAGCCATCATTGCACTGGGGTACTCGAGTAGATTCTATTTGGTTGTAGGATTGTGTTGTTCTCATTTACATGGGAGATAGAAGAAGAGGACCGAGAGGAAGCTCAGGATTCTCAAGGAGACCGCCCTCTAGGCTTTGATTCGTTGTTTATTTATTTATGTATTTTAATGTAAAGAATGCTGCATTTTTCTTTATTTTCCATTTTGGAAACATTTGAATGTCATTCATGCATTTTCAGTATCATTGGAATTGGCCAATTTTATAAAATGAGTACTATTTCTCTTCCACTACATTATCATTTATTACACTACATATACTATTTATTACAATTGTCTATTATTAAACACTGATATGATGGTAGAGTCTCCCCATTGACTATCCATAGACCCTCTCTACTAGTTTTCAGCCTCTAACATATGAGGAGACACGCTTGAGGTCATGTGGCAACCAGTCTGGCCACGAGTTTAGTGGTGAGCTCGGTCAGGACATTACATGCCATGTGAGTGAGACATGCCTTATATGATTATTATCATCTATTCTGACTTCTTATAGATTTTAATATTATTTATTATTCCATTAATTTTAACTATGTGTGTTGGGTGTGTGTGTTAATGTTTTTTAAATGTAATGTATGCATTTTTTTACATGAATGACATGGAATTTGTTTCCTTTTAAAGGGTATCTTAAACAATGTGTGGGTCCTTTTTAAAGGAGGGAGTATTCAAATGAAAATGCTTATCTTTTTATTTATAAAATGAAAGAAATTTTTTTAAAGTTAGGTAGTTTTTTAAACAAAATTAACTTGTTATGTCTCTTTAATTCTTGCTTTTTGTATATTAAATTCTTTGAAAAATTATAGGTATTGTATTTTAATTTGTTTCCATTTTTTATAAAGTAAATAAAAACCTATATTATTATTCCATAATTGTTAAAATAGAATTATTGGTTTCATTATAAATGGAATGTGAATAGACACATGGTTGTATGATACTTCCCTTTGGCTTACACCCATTATACTCAATTTTTTGGAATGCATTCATCTTGTTTTCTAAAATTTTTAGGTTATGTGTTGTTGGTTGGATCATTATCATTCTCTACTAGGAATTAGGTGTTTTTCAGGTTATGGTGTCGACATGTGAGTCACATATATAATTTGGATTTTTTTCACCCATTTTTGGTCATTTAATCTCAATTTTTATTCTGTATCAGCCTCTTAGGCAACCTATATCCCTTCTATTTATTTTTTATTTCCATTTTTTATATAGGTGTAAAATAGGATTAAATCTTTATTCATGTATATAATTTTTTAATGGTTTTTTAGTATTATTACATGTTAGGATGTTTCATTTAATTTCCATATATTTATTTTTGGAAGGCTGTTCATTACAAGTTGACCTCATGTCGGGTTCCTAATGGGGCCATTTTTTCCCTATTTTTATCAGGGTAAAATAATTCCCAATAGTTTAGTTGTGATACTCTAGTGATTTTTTTCAGCTATGGATAATGTTTTTTGGGCCTTGTAGTTTAATACCCTCAAGAGATTTCGGAGATTAGCTTTGGTCAATTATCTATAAAATGGTATCTAAGACCCTCTTTTTATTTCGCTGTAATGTTATACTAGAGTTAGTACAATTAGAACTATGTTGGTCGGTCCAAGGAAGTACTTTTCTCACTCATCGTTGTGTAGGATGTCATGTTTTCATTGGTGGTTGGGAGTATTATTTTAACTTCTGTATTTAGAGTGGTTTATTCTTGAGATTTTTTTATTTTATGTTCTACTAATCAGATTTAATGGAATACCATGGGAGATTTCCTGGGGAATTCCATGTTTTTCTATAAAACTAGAGGAAATTTAGGTGCACATTATTATGGTTCAGAGTCAGTAAAACAATGCTCGGACCATAAAAACTATACTATAAAACTTACAGTGACACTCAAATAATTAGTGCATGGTTTTAAAAACCATGCATCCAAACAATGAATTGTGTAAAAGGATGAGACTTTTGGTTTTTCCCTCTCAATTTTCTTTTATCCTCTCTTATTCTCATTGGGTCATGTTTTAGAGTATTTATGTGCAACTTTATGGGTTTATAAAATTATTTACCCTTATTTTAATGTAATGTTATAAACATTGGTTTTTATTTTTGTTTTGATATCCTTGTTTTTTTCTCGAGTTTCCTCAAAAAAAATTGATCTCTAGAATTACATTTTGGGTTTTGATTATTTTGAAAGAAATAATTTTATTAGTTTTTATAGTTTAAATTAATGAAATATTTAGGTGTTATTATTTTAATGAGAAATTGGTTTTCATGAAATGATTAATTTCCATTATTGGGTTTCAACTATTTTATAGTTTTGAACCTGATTGGTGTTTTCAGAAAAGAAAATGTTTTTTTAGGAATGTTAGAATTAAGGTTTCAATTTTTTTTGTAAACTTGTTTCATTGGATTATTTATTCTATCCCTTGTGTTTGGATTTTTGGCGATTTAATTTTCTGTTCATTTTTTGGGAACTTTTAGATTATAATCCCTATAATGGAGTGTTAAGGTCAGGAATGGAATCATTTAGGATGTTACCCTAGTTATCCTAATGCACATATACCTATCTCAGACTCTACCTATACTCATTGTAGAGTGTTTGGGCCAATATCTTCTCATCTTGAAGATTATATGTGGTAATTTCTAAATCATTATATGTTGGTTTTTAGGGGTGTACTAGGATCCTGTGTGGATATATACAATCTAGATGAGGCCGAAGAGATATTTATGATTATGTGAACTTTAGGGTCGTCAAAGTGAGCCTGACCTCAAATCTTTTCAAAATATTAGGCACAGATTGTTTGAGGCACACTAATTGTGCCCAGCCATTTGATGTGTAGTCATGGTATTATTTCAATTCCACCTTCATCCCACAATTTTATCCCAACGAGGTGTGAATATCTAAGGAAACAGTTTTCTTGAGTGTGCATCATAGACATCGGTCATGGAAAGCTAAAGTATAATGATTCACTATATTGGCCCATTTTTCTCTTGAATCGGATTCTCAGGATTCTAAGAAGGTGTAATTCTATTCTAGGGCCCTTCAACAACATCATAGTTTTATGGTGTTTCACTCTAACTAGACTAAATTCCATTAGTTGGTGTTCTATTATATTTTTTTGAAGATAATATTCAGTAATAAAACCTATAATTTGTTATTATGTTACCTCATCTTATGTTGAGAAGAGTGTACTATCTTAGAGTAAAAAAGTTCTTATTTTTCTATTAGTGTGATAAATCAAGTAGTATTTGAACTTACTATTCTATAGCTATGATGACGTAAAAATTTTGTGGTAATATTAGTCACCTTCAAAGGGATTTTAAGCTGAATGGAAAATGGAATAAGAAGTCATGGATTCTTCCTTGATCCATGTAGTAATCTATTATTTTTTATCCATCTAGAGATTTAGAATCAATATTTTTTTTGGGATGATCTCTTTTATAATCATCATTTTTTGGGAATTTTGTTTTCTCTTTTCTATACCCATATTCATTAGATGTAATGCATGTTAGATATTTAAGACCATTTTTAAATATTTTTAATGTTCATGCCATTTTTTTATTGAAGGATTTTGTTGTTCAAGGGGTTGACCATAGTTCAAGCGTAGTTGATAAATCAAATGGGAATTCCTTGGGTGCAAGATAGAGTATCAAGGATAGGATTCATGTTTCCATGTAGATCATGAGATTTACTAACATAATATTTTCATTTGGAATTATCATGGGTAGGTACTCCATAGGGTTTTCATCGATATATCCTTCATATGGTCTTGTGACCAAATGTTTGAGCCACATGATTCTTTGATATATTTTGATGTTTATGGTTTTTTTCTCTTAGTTCATAAGAGTACACAAATTTAGTGATCTTTTGGATGTTTTGAGGAAGAAATCTATATATTGTTTCAATATGGTTGTCCATGTTTGGAAATGGTATTTATTTTGGTTGTAACATTAATGTTTTTCCATTTTTAGATTTATTATAAATTTTGGGGAGACTATTGAATAGTCTATATGTGTTTCCCTTGTTCTCATGGAGATTATTATGATATGTTTAGAGTTGGTGTGTGAAATTTTATCTTGAGATTGAGGTCTTAATTAATATATATGTAATGTCAATAACTTTGGTTGGGTAAGAGGCTTGGAGAGTACTGGTGGGTTTGATTAGGTGCATTTGGTAGATTATTTCAATTCCCTATATACTGGATAAGTGTTCACCCCAAAACCTAATTTTTTAAATGATATATTCTAAGAAGTCGTAGACAAATTCTTTTTAGTAAATCTATGGTAGTTGGGTTTTTCTATGTGGCAAGTTATTCAGGTCACATGAATCTGGTGCTATGTTCGAGAATCAAATTTTTGGTAGATCATTCTCTTTAGTGAGTGAATATTAACTTTAAATTTGCTTGAGTTCCCAAAAATATTCTGTGATTTAAATTTTTAATGAGTATTTTGGCATGGTGGGGTGAATTATGACACCTAAAAAGTTCACAATGTTTCTCTTGATCATGCAGTTTATTTCTCAATTGGGCCTGAGGTGTCCTGTGGTTGAAAGTTTTATTTTTCTATGATTTTTCAATGGTTAATGGTTAAGAACGTGGTATAAAAAATCATGATTTATACACTGTGAGTTTGGGAGTTTAAACATAAGTTATCACAGTATTCGCATGGTTTTTTAAACTACATGAGATAACTAAGGGTATTCCAAGGTGGTGATACATTGGCAGTTGAATGGTTTGTGCATGCTTCGTTAAAGCAAGTGAGAAAATTTTGAAACCTAGTCATGATGGTGTATATGTTTCATCCCAACTCCTCCTTGATTTAGTAATTCTCCCCAAACAGCCCCATTCGATCCACTCATCTTTGGAGCCTCTCTTAGGGGATCTATTCTCTCATGCACCCCAAGTGGATTTAATTTGATTCTCAGGTTTATCTTCTTTCAAATATATATGTATGTGTTTCTCATATGTCTCTTTCCCTCATAGGGTTTATTTATTTTTATGAAATTTCCTACAACTATAGAGTCCTTGGTGGGACAATTTTAAAGGTTAGGGTTGTTTATATTTTTTATTTTGTTTTTTAAAGGTTGCAACCCAACCTAGGAGTATTTTTTGGGTGGAGTTAATTAATGGTGAGTTGTTTACATCACTTTTAGTAGGTGTCTCCATTACATTTATATTTTTTAATGATTTATTTAATTTCTAAAAATTTTAAAACATTTCATAAACTAATTAATGATATATATGGTACATATTTTTGTATTATCAAATGTTTTCTATGTTTTATTAGTTTTAATTTGGAAAAATTGTGTGAGATTATTTTTTTAAGGGATTTCTTTTAAATGTTGTTTTATACATTCATGGTGTTTTTTAATATTCCATTTATTTTTTTCATGAGAAGAACTGTTGCTTCATGGTGTTTTAAGCCAATTGGGATTATAATATAAATTTTTTATGTAAAAATGGATTTTTTTTATTTTATGTCGTTCCCACTATATTAAAATAAATAATATTTTCTCAAAATGGTCTTCCATAGTTTATAAAAACGGGATTGTGGTTTTACAATAGACTTTCCATGTTTTCAAAAAAGATAATGTGATTCCCTATTGTTTTCTCTATGTCGTATTAATATTTTATTTGATTTATAATGTTCATTATTTTTTGTGACTTGGATTTATGTGTGATTTCCCTTTTGGTTTCTATTTTGTTTCAAAATGGATTTAAAAAGGTATTTCTGAATAATTTTATATTTATATATTATTAGAATCCTTGGCTAGAACATTTGGTTTGGGGATCAATATCGAATGGTGTGTTTCATATATGATATGTCTATTTTATTTAAATACATAATGCCTTAAGGTGGGGTTCTAATCAAATCCTGAGGTTATACTGAAGTTAATCATCTCTATTTATCCATGGAATGAGGAGTCTAGGTTACTAAGATGGAATATTAGTTACATTGTCCTACTAGTTGAGTGTCAAACCTATAACACCCCAAGTTTTTTGGAATTATTTTGATTATAAATGAAAATTATTTGATGCCTTGAATTTTACAATACAACGAGTTAATCTTATAGTACACACAATAGTTGTTTTATCGAGTGTTAAATGAAAATTTTAGTTTCTACGATAGCATACATTAATTCCATGACAATGTTTTACAGAACGACAATATACTATTAATATTGTTATTAAAATATCATTATTGTGATCACCGATCCATTTAAATGAAATTTATGAATAATATTAACTAAATGATAAATATATTATGTACATATATATATATAACTAATTATTTAGTTACTCATTAATTATAATTAAGAGTAATAACTATTTGAAAATAAATAAAATCTTTTTTGAGAAGCTAATTTTCTATAAACAAACGTGTTTGACCTCAACAAATGAAATAAAAAACTTTTACAGAAATATTTTAATTGTATATATATATATATATTTACCTATTTAACATTTATAAGATGAGTTTTCTAAAAAATATATGAGAATAAATCTAATTTTATGCCTAAAATGATATATTTTTTAAAAGGTAGTTTCATCTCCTTTGAAGAGAACACTTATTTTAAAACTAATTTTTTATAATTTTATAAATTATATAAGAAAAAATAACCCTAATTTTTAGAAAATAATGTCAAAATTTTATTAGGGTTAGTTTTTGTTATTTTTTTAAGCAGTTTCATTTTTTATTAAATAGTGAAAAATAATTGAATTTAATTGAAAACTGCCTTTTTGATTGAAAATAGTTATATTATTATATTATATATTAAGTAGGTTTAGATGTATAATTCGATAAATTTTAATATATTTATCCAATTTTGGTAATGTGAATTAGTTTAATAATATTATTGGATATAAAAATGTTTCAAAAATTTCAACTTTTTCACTTTCAAAACGTATAGTCTCATACTAATTGTGGGATTAATTTTAAATTAATTTCTACCACTTATGTGATTGAAATTTATAAAAATGTATTCCATGTGTGGAATTATAGAAATTAATAATTTTTATTAATTCCAACTAAATATTTGGAAAAATTGTGTGTGAAAAAAGTTAAAATTTATAACGGTGATTTAAACAAAAATGAGTTTACTAAGGGACTAAACATTAAACATTAGAGAAAAATGAACAAAATACCTATAAAAACAAATTTTATGAAACTATTTCTATTATATAACCTAATGGATCAAAAACAATTAATTATTTTGGGCACATTGTGTCAGGGATACCGCCCAATAGTGTTTGCCTTATAGTATTTAGAAGAATCTCACTCCTCCTACGCTATAAAAGGGCACTAACCCCTTAACTTATTCACACCTCTCAGAAACATTGGGTTTTACAAAACATAAAATAAATCAACAAAAAAATTAAATACCCTCATTATATAGTCATTACATTTGGAATAAATCCAACCAATAAAGTCCTTTGGTGAAAACCAAAAGGAAATACTCGATGAAGAGGTAATGTTCGTTAACGAATGTTTTTGTTTAATTTCTTCCTAAAATCCTTTAATTTATTTTTTATCATTCTTATATAATAAATTAGTACCTTTAGTATATTTATATGTTTTTATGTTAATTTTCATACCCAAGACATCATAAACTTCAATAAAATGTGATACAGAGTCCTTGTTCTGGTGTAAAGAGGAATACTGCCTCACTAACCAATGTCATTTGTTCATCCATTACTATCATTAAATGTTGGGAATAATGGTAGATTTATATTTTATATTTTATATTTACCATATTTATAATTTCTTGATTATTTAGTAATTATTATATATCAAATATATTCTTTTTTACATTTTTCTGGATTATGATAACATCATTCACGTGTGTTGAGAAATTCTGCCTCATGAAGAAATGTGATTCGTTCACACTTTCTATGGAATGTATTAAGGATGTGTTTAATAAAACTATTTGATATATATGACATACTAATACAACTTTAATGATAATACACATACACATATATATATATATATATATATATATATTTCAATTTTGACCCTTTCATTCAAAACAACAAGAAAATGGAAACATTATTTATGAATACGTACGACTTGTCATCTCCATGAACGATGTATTTCATTTCCTATTTAATTAATTAATATATTATTATAAATACATATATTATAAATATATATGATATCTATATCATGGATTAAATCCTGTAAATTAGGATACCATGACAAAATTAAGAAGACCAAGAATAAAACCCTATATTTAAAACAATGAGGTTATTACACGAACACGACATAAACAAATAATTGTTAAGTAACGGGTAATGTGAATTAATAATAGAAGAATATAAGGTATTATATATATTAATATTGATATATCGTATATTAAAATTAAAATTATATTTTTTATACCAAAGGATTGAATTTGTACGAAAGAATTCAATTCTTAAGGTAAGTGTATTTCAAGTCTCACTTTTATTTATGTGAGACTTAAGTTATATTCCCCAATTATTTCTTTTTTTGTGGTTTATATACTACCATATGAAAATATATGTCATAAATTTCATTTATTTCAAGATATTAAAAGTTTAAATTGATTTTATTCTTTCTTGTATATCAAAACTTAAATGTTACTCAAGTAGTAAGGTATTTTTGTCTATCTTTTATTTTCCATGAGACATAAACCATGATCATCACCTTTTTCTTGAATTTGGATTTTATTTTAGCAATGAATTTATTTTATAATTATTATAATTATAAATATTGGGTTTTAAATATCCATTTTATTATCTCTCTTTCATGGTGTTTACAGTTCAATTTTACCAAAAAAGTAAAGGAATTTTATCTCAATTTTCATTCTCTGAGATGCAACTTATGTTTTTCACCTATATTATTTAATTAGTTGTATATAACTCTAATTTTAAATTTTATAAATTTAATATAATTATATTAATTATTTTTTATGATTTTTTTAAATTTTATTTTTTCCTGGGGATTATGATTCAATGTTTGCAAACTGGTAATAGTTTATTAGTACAATGAGAAAAATTTTCGGGATTATTCTTAATTATTATTAGATTAATGAAATATTATGATCGATATATCAATATTTCCCATGGAGTTTATTCACATATTATTATTCATGATAGATTTATGTAATGGTATATTTTTTACACTATTTATAACTTTATATATTTAATAAATTGATTTTAAGAAAATCCAACCTTATTTCTCTCTTCGGTCGGAAATTAATTTTATTCGAAAACCATATTTTCTAAAAATTCTTTCAAAAAATCTTATAAATGATATATGGAGCTCATTTTAATGTAAATGGATTTTTTTAAATATATTTTTTAAAAAGTGTTTAAAATTGTTTTCAAAGCATCCTTTATATGTTTTCAGGATAGCTTTCAATGAAAAATGATTTCAAAAGGATTTATTATTTAACAAGGGTTGTTTAAGAGGAAATGATTTTTTTTTTAAATTTGAAATGATATTTAAAGAATACTTCATATCTGTTCAATTTGGTTTTCAAAGAAAATGATTTTTTAAATGTTTTATTTCATAAAAATGATTTTCAAAGAACTGTTATTTTTCAAAAGAAATACTTCAAGTGATCTTTAGAAATCCTTATCCATATAAGATGGAATATTTTGATAGAGTTTTTGATTTACTAGGTATATAATCCATGTAAAACATTATTATTATTTCTTTCAATGGATTATTTTTAATATGATACATTTTTTATAGAAAACATTTTTTATCTACAGGTTATTAGAGGATAAATATATTATAGAACCTTCTTCCTTTAATGGGTTAAACTATGATAAAATGATTATGAATCATATTTTTTTATATAGGTTATGATATGATGAAATTATTTTGATACCCAATTCATTTCATGGTCCATGATATGAATTTTTTAAAACTCATATCTCTTTATGATTCATGATATGATGAATGTTTTAAAATATTTTTTCAACATTATGTATGATTTCATTATGTGATAGGTGGGACAAAAATCTCCCTCCAATGCATTAGTTAAAGATTTATATCTTATGATATGGACCTCGATGGAATATAGAGTAAAAAAATTTATAAAAGGACTTTTTCTGATAAGATGGTCTTTGGAGTGAACATTGTCTACCAATATGACTTTGGAGTGAACCTCGACTACTAAAATGTTCTTGGGAGTGAACCTCAACTACTGAGATGGTTTGGAGAGTGAACCCATTACACTAAAATGAACCTGGATGTAAGTTTTGACTATTATGGAAATCATTTCATATGTTTTTACACCTGTCAAAAATTCCTTGTCTTATGTTTATTTTTTCTATCAAAACTCATATTATTTATTTTTCTTATTATTCATGTATTACAAACTACCAATATTTATAACACGATTCAATATTATAATCTATGACATGAAGGGTATGGTTTTTAAATGCTATATCCATGTTCTCAAACCCATATTTTCATGTCATGCATACTTATCTCCTTTGTTTACCCTTACATAGTATCTGATATCATCCTTTCTTATGTTTCCATTCACTAGGTTATGAAGATATGTTTTATATAGGATTCCTAAAGGGAAATATCTTTAAAGGAGATTTTGATGATCATTCACCAAATTTGAAGAATGTGTTACATGTTTCCAGATACACTAAACTATTATGGTCCTTAAGCATGTGTTTATGTAATGTACTTAATATTCATAGAAATTATGTAATATCCACGTATGAGAAGCCTAGTTTTTTATTATAACCTAGCTGGAAACACCTAGTTGTATGTAACACATAACTATGGGATGTTTCACTAATGATTCTATGTGAGAACGATTCAGGTGATGAGTTTTACTACTATTAACCTGGTATAAATTGGTTCCACCGTTTCATATCAATAAAAAATGGTATTATTAGTAACTAGGATGTTTCTTAATAGTTTTTAGTTTATATTATTATATTTTATTATTATTTTTCTATGAGTTGTTTCTTTTTTTTTGTGCTTCATTTGATTCTTTAAGAGTAATCATCATGGGGGTGTTACATACCTTATATGATTATTTTCATCTGTTTTAACTTGATATGGATTTTCATTTTCATATATTTATATTTTCTTATACTCATGTGTGTGGTGTGTGTGGAAAATATTTTCTTCTTAAAATACTGAATAGATACATTTTTCTAACTGAAAAAACATTGAATGTGTTTCCTTTAAAAGTTTATCGTAATCTATTTGTGTGTTTTTTTTTCAAAGTAGATTATTTCCAAATCAAAGGGTTTTTTATATTTTTGAAATGCAAGTAGATTTTGGATTCACATGGAAAAGTTGGGAATTTTTCACCCATTTTTATGTAACTAGTTTCAGGTCATGTAGTGTATTAGCCTCTTAGGCCACTTATTTCCATTTAGTTTTTTTATTTAATTTTCATAGAAATGTGTAAAGGAGGCATAAAAATAGGGACATTCTTGGAAAATTATTGTGAATGAATTTTTTTATTTTTGGGGTTTTTCCTTGTTGGGATGTTTTATTTTATTTCCATTTTTTTATTTTGGAATTGTCATTAAATGTATGGAGACCTCTTTTTCAGGTTCCTAATTAGATTATTGAAGATCCTTATTTTATAAGGGTGAAATTTTTCAAATGATTTCAATTGTGATACCCTTGTGCTTGTCCCCATCCCATGGTGATCAGGAACATGCCTCATTCCTTGTAGTGGAATAGTCTCTAGGGGCATCTCATGTCAGCTCAGGCTGGTTCACTATACATAAAAACCATTAAAGGGAACATTTATTCCAAATAAAATATTCATGACTAATAAAACCATAATATACTAGTTAATACACATCAAATCCTACAAAATACATATTTTAGGGTTCTATATAATCCTTTTTACGTATCCTAATTCATATGACATGTATATACTAGTACGAACCATGGAATACATCATACATCTAATAGATGATGCATGTGTAATCCTATTGAAGTACTTGACCTCAGTCTCTGTGAATGGAACCTTTTAATTACTATGATTGATATGTTGACCAAGGTGTGTGATCACTAGTTTTTCTTTACCCATTTTGATCGCTCCACCAATTTTCTCATATAATATTTCTAGATTAAGTATAAATTACCATAGAATAGTTCTCCTATTATCAAAATCCACAAAATAAATATCACTATACCAATACCCTCCATTTCAATAACATTAAACAACTGAAATACCAACTCCTTGAATATTTCCTTTTGAGGGACCAAAATTATAATTCTTTTTTGTAAAGGATAATGATGAAGAAACACTCATCATGAAATACATTTCATAAAATTAAACTATCAGTATTTCTCTAGAAAATAATTTTCTACTTCATGAATTCTTTAAACTTATAATTCTAATTCATTTGTTCTTACATCAAACCATAATGGCTATATTTGGGTCAACACATAATTCATCAATTCTATTGAACCATGAATCCATATGGTATTTCAATATAAATTCCCCCATCTAATTACACATGGATAAATTTTTCTTCAAGTATAATTTTTCAATATTATTTCCTTCAAATGTATCCATACATAACCTTACATAAGTAGTCGAGTTCATTATTATAGTAGAAATTTTCTCAAAGTAATCATACCCATCTATTTTACGAAATAATTTAGTAATTATATTAAATTTATACATACAATGACATTTGACATATTTCTTTAATTAATAATCCAATTTTTTTCATGATTTCTTTTCCCATGAGGCCTCTCTATCGGCTTATATGTTCTTAACACTTGGGTGGAATAAAGTTCTACCCTTATGTATAACTCAAAAATTTACAATTATTGTAAAATACCTACTCTTTTTAAGGAATTATTACACTCCATAATCTATTAAAATAATGTAATTAAATTTTCATTCATTCATTTTCACATTGTTCATCTCTCTATTTGACATGTTCAATTTTTTCAATGGTTTAGCTCCTTCCAATACTAAAAAATTGGAAGATATTACATTCTTATCTTTTTTATATCCTTAAAAATACATAAAATATATAGTACAATTGGCCTAGGAAATACCAATGGAACAGTCCCTCAATTTGATACATCCTCTTGATTGCCTAGTGTTCCTAGAACTATCATGCTTCCTTAATTATTTGGAACTTTAGTTTCCATGTGTTCGTCCAAGGGAATTTCAACTTCCAATAACACTTCTATTTCAACATATCATTCCACTATGTTCTAATACATCCATAGTATTCATTCATTAAATATCACATTTATTTATGATGAATTTATGAAATTCATTATCCAAAATACTAAATCCCAACTGTTAATCACTATTTCTAAAAAAAGTAAAAAACTCGAGACTATTCCACAAACTTCTCTCATTCCCAATCATCAACGTGTAAAAAAGTGAGTGCTATAGAATAAATTATGTTGGGATAAATATAGATACATTAAATAATAACAAATCACTAAATGTGATTTACTCTTTTTAATTAAGGCATATAATTTACTACCATCATCCAAAAAACCTTAAGGAACATCTCATGAATCCTCATTCTTCTAGACTTATCCACCATCATATGTAGCCTCATTTTGTTTCAAGAGAACCTAATAGTGTCTTTTCAAAATTAATCACCTTCTACCAATATAACATATAGAACTATATAATTCCATAATAATGGCCATTGTAAGACCATAATCACTTTATCTTGCATTCGACTACTTTCTGATCCATGTTCCTACATTGAATGAGAGTCCCAAACACTTCAGACATCTTCCATTAAAAGTACAGTCACACTTTTCCTAAGGAATAATAGTTGAATATATTGCATAAGGGTGAGACTCAATGATAAAACACCAAATCTATCCCCAAAACCTACATGTAAACCAACTCGGACATTTTGTGCTTTTTTACAATTACTTACATCTAAAAAGTAACCTTTTTCTGCTTCCCAATAATAAAATCTTCACATATTACATGCTTCTAGTTATAAAAATTTTATATACCATTATCTATGAAGATTTTTATCCCATTATCCTTGATATTACATACATGATCATTCTGATGTTTATAAGAAAATAAATCTCAGACATGATGTGAACTTTCTGATACACCTATAAGGTACAATATCCCATCATTCACTTGTTTTTCTACAACCATCAATCTATCTAAAATTTCTTACACACCATCTATGAAAATTATATTGAAATGTAAATCATCTTGTTTTCCTACCAAAATTATGTTTTTCATTAACCCTATTATACGTAACACATCATGAAACATTAGTGTCCTATTTCATATCTAGATAAAAACATATTCGTACCCCACAATCTTGAGAGCCTTATTATCATAACAACAAACCATTACAAGTATTCCTAAAGTTTGATTTATCTTTATTCCTCTCTCAAATGTACAATGGAGTGAAGTTATTGATTTTATCACCAAATACCCTTATAAAGTAGAATCACTCGGAAGAATGTCGTCTTATCTTCTGATACAGGGTTCACAGATCCACTTCTTGATGTATAATTTTTTGAATTAAAATTAAATTTACTATAATTTTTTTCTAGGGGCCTTTTATCCCATAATACCAATATAATAGACTACCATCCACCAAGTTAATCCTTCTCCAAATCCCCGTTGTTTCTCTTTCTTTTTATTTTTTTAAGATTCAGCGTGACTTCCTCCATTGGCATTATAAAAATTTATAAACGATTCATGAATCTCTTTCCAAATATTATCTTCTTTCTAGATAAAGTCATGAAAATATGAGACCTTAAAATAAGTCTTTCTTCTAATGTTATTTGTTGTGGTCACTATCGCATCCCATGATTTAGGGAGTGAAGAGAGTAAAAATAGTTTCGAATCCAGATATCCATATTTTACCTTCATTTACTCTAATTAAATATGGACCATATTAATCTAATTAATATACTAAATAAAAAACATCACTATCTATATATACATGTACAATAGTCTCCTTAACATGAATTCCTTATTCATTTATATTGGTTTTTTGAAGATGTTTATGTGGTTATTCATTATTTTTAAGTAGTTTTTATTGAGCATGTATTGATTCAACAATTTTGATAAATTTCCCTTTTATTTTGATGCTCAAAAGCACCCACATTTGAGTTACTAATAAACATTAGTTAAATGTAAATTTCATGAATATGTAATTTGTTATAATATTTTTTTCATTCTATTAGAGTTCAAAAGTCATTAATATGTGGTAAAATATTAGTTTAATAATTTAGGATGTTTTTGAAAGTATTATGGAAACATTTTTTATATCTAGGGTTTCTATGTGTAACATATGGTTTTAAAACTCTACGTTTGGAAGAAAACATATGGGTCATAGACCCTATTTTTTGGAATATTATGGATCAAGATCCCTACATTGGGAGGAAACCCAAAATTTTAGGAATAAATGTTTGGCTCATCAACCTTATGTTTGTAAACAAGAATACATTGTCCACCCAAATTTTGGATTTTTTTTCATTTTGTAAAGTAACCCTATGTTTGATAGGTAAATTATGGAGTTTTAAATTAAATATAGTATCTTTTTGTATTGTAATAGACTCTCCTGAAGTAAATATATCTTTCAATCTATTTTTTGACTGTTTCAAAAGCACATATTCAATGAATTAAATCATTACTATTTCTAATGTAATTTACTACTCTATTTGAATGATTTAAAATTTTTGAATTAAAAAATATTTATTTTATTATTTAGTATTTCTAGATCTTGTTTGACAAGGAATTGTTCTAATGTCAATATAAATGTTGATATATTCATTTTCTGTATATAGATATATATATATATAAGAAAAAATGTTTTATCTTATAAATAAAAACAATTTCATTACCTTCAAAGCTACACATTGGAGACATACATGTTTTGATCTATCTGATTGACTTGTTGTTGTTGGTATCACAGTATCTTTATCTTATTGTTACATCTTCTTCTGTATGTTTGATAAATCATTTTTCAATATTTACACTTTGTAAAAAAGAATTATTATTTATCTATCTGGTTTTTTCTCATTCATTGTTTGAAGAACTACTATAAAAATATTGAATATTATTTTTCCTATTACTCTACGTTATTAAAGATAAAAAAAATATTCTATTTTTTACTGTAACTATGAGTGACACCTATTTCCTCAATAAAATCAATCACTATTGATTTACTGGAGTATTAGCTCTTTAAACTTAGTCACTAGTAGATTATCTGATTCATGGACAAAGAATTTCATTTATGGTTCCTAGTCAAATAACTTTAAGGCCTTTTAAAATAAATATTATAAAGGAATAAGCTTCCTATACACAGTAATTAATGTCCTCAGTAAAAATAAATTCAACTAAAATGCAACATTATTTTGGAGAGATAATTGGTGGAGTAGACTAAGGGATCATTTTTCACCGATCCAATATATATCACCATGTTATTCTCATAATTTTTTCCTAATACTCACAAATTTTTAATAAATAAGGAATTATATTATTCATATTAAGAGTATTATTTTTAATGAGTTTAATGGTTTTATATAATAACAATTCACCCCCCCCCCCCCCCCCGATGCCTTTTCCCTAACCAAACTGACCTAAAAAGTGGTATCAGTGAAAGGGACCTATAATTATATTTCTCTTGTTGAGAATCCATTAATATTATTTTGTTTCTATTCTTAATACCATCATGTAGTATCAACAGATGCTATCTATTCATATATTTCTATTTTTATAAATCCATGAAAATTTTTATTCTTCTATTGGATACAAACATGTTATATCTAAGGTTGGGATATTTTGATATATACCATCATTATTCTATATGATAACATCAATGAATCAATGTTTAGACTCTTTTGAATTATCAATGGTATCTTTTGGGTCTAAAAATACAGATTAAATAATTAGATAATGATGGATCTTGAAATGTATAATCTCGAATAAGGTATGTCGATGATCCATGATCATTTTTTTTGTGGTGATTATTATGGATGCTAAAAATATCAAATGATTATTTAATTGAAAAATATTCGAATATGAGTTTATTGAATGTTTTTCATTTCTTTTTAAATTCATAACTAAATTATGGAGAAATGTTATGATGATCAAGAAAAAGAACATGATAATAATTTAATAAGAAATGGTTGATATTGTTTATGGTTTAGGGAATGTTGATTTTAATATTATTTCAAAATTTGATACAACATATGAGATATGGAAGACTATTTCTATTAACTATGAAGGAACCAAAAATATCATACAACATTGATAAAATACTTCAAAGATAAATTTTGATACTTTAAAAATTCATGAAGATGAAAAAATCAATAACATTAATGGGTGATTGAATGAATTTTTTTGTAGTTTTTATTCTTTTATAGATCTGATTAAGTAATCTGATCAAGAGATAAAAGTATTTGGAGTCTGAAACTCTATGTGGAATGGAATATTTGATGCTTTAAATCAATCTACACCAGTTAAGGAATAAAAAATTAATGAATTGACTGGAACCGTGAAGAAATATAAATATGAGATGTACGTAAAAGATTAAAATAATATAAAATATGAAAAAGTCACTCCCAATAATACTATGTATGAATCATATAAGTCAATTTATTCATATTTATATAAATATTTGTCAAATTTATTCAAAATTTCAGAAAATCTTTACAAAAAAGGAATTAAGGGCTTGAAGAGAGTGGATTTTAGGGATGTAAATAAAGTGTTAAAATAATTCTTAATTATCCTTTACATCATGATTAAATAAAATAAGATTGTAAAATAAAACGAAATAAAATTATAAATGATTATTTAAGTAATTATTTTTTTTCATATGATGAATCATCTTCAACATTTGAGGGTGAAAATAAAAATTTATTGGTATAACTTATTACTTAAACTGATGAGGTACAATATTCTTACTCCTAGAACTATAATTATGAAAAAATTTATTCTTATGAATTAAATTATTATTTACTTTTGCTTCATGATAAATTTGAATCATTTATGAAAGATCATACAAAACACAAAAAAATTAAGATAATATTTCAATTGATAGTGAATGTTTTTCAAAAAAAAAATTAATGATTGAAAATAATATTAATCCAAAAAAGTGATCAACATGAAAGAAAAATTAAGGAATCATTGGTATTATTTGATACATCGAAATAGTCCCCTAATATGATTATAAAAGAAAAAATTTATTTAAATTATGTTCTTAGTAAAACATAAATTCACAAAGAAAAACATGGTATATGTAGTAATGGTGAAAGAAAAAATTGTTTGTGAATTATTTTATACCTAGTTCATATAGAAAAATATTAGAGACTGTTAAATGATTTTATTGTGATATTAAAGGAAATTATGAAAATGATTTTCACTCTATAAAATCTCAAATTATTGGTGTTTAAATTTTTTATTGTTCAAAATAATTATTTTACTTGAATAGTAGAATAAATACATAAAATATTTAGATTTAGTAACTCAAAACATTAGTTGTTAATACTATTATACCCAAACGCATATGGGTACAAAAAAGACTAATATATTTGATATTTTTTGGGAATACACCACTGAATGTTAATGTTTAATCATTAAGAGGTCATATTAATAGAATATGGAAATATCGATCTAAGAAAAGTATTGATCAACTCTTAAGTATTTCATTATCGAAAATTCCTTAGAAATTGAACTAGTAATCCATGAAGTTTTTCTTTACTGATTTAAAAAATATATCTTTATTTAATTAACTATTTAATATAGGGGGTACATATCTCATTATGATTAACTGTTAAATCCTTCCTCTCTCGTATAATTAAACTAGTACAATCTAATCTATATAATTTCTTAACTTCATTTTAATGATTTAAAATTCAATAGACATTATTTTTGTATATTTATCTTGAAAACCCAAACTTTAGAAGATATAGTAAATATTTAATTATAATAATTGGTTTACAAAAAATATATTAAAATTTTATTAACCTATTTTTTTCATTAAAAAAATATTTTATTTGAAATTTTATTTGTTTACATTACTTGTCATAAAAAATATTTTTTCTGTAAAATTAGATATCAAAATTTAAACTATGAAATGATTACTCTATATTTTCATCTTTGGAATGTGAATAATCATTTAAAAATTTTCATAACAAAACATATTATCATACTGTTTAAGGCCAAAGAGTCTTCTGCTCAAAATATCATAAATTATTTATTCTTCAAATTTGAAATATCACGTTTAATAATTTATAAAATCATTCTAAAAAATATGAATTGATCAAGAAGATCAAATTTAGAAAAAAAAAATTCTAAAAATAAAAAAACATAATCCTTCTTTTTGTATTTTCTGAGAATATATTTCATTTCATATGTTATAGAATTATTTGAAAATAATTTGAAATAGATACAAAAGCTCATAGTTATGATGAATCAAATGTTTTGTCATCTCAAATGATTAATGGTGAATTATCATCTACAGAACTTATGTTTAATATTAATACATTGATTGAAGGAATACTGAGGTTTCATGTTGATCTAAATGCATCTCAAAATTCATTTTATGGTCTATAAAAAGTTATAATTTCAATACAATTTTTGATATAATAAAAAGAGGGTGTCATAATTTGATAAAAAAAATTGTCTTTGAAGAATTATTCGAAGCATTTTAAATATAAATGATAATACATATGGAGTTACTCAGAAATGAAACTATTACTAATTTGGGTATTGATGAAAAAAAGGAGTTTTTTCAAATAATTTTTATCCCCTTTGTTGTATTACTGATTCACATATGTTAAAAACATAATATATCAACTTCCAAATGTCTTAATAAATTTATGTGAAAAAGTTCAATGTTTGGAATGTTTGGAGGAACTTTCTAATCCTTTCATACTCTCAAAATTTTCATTATACCTTAATATTATTTACTGTCAATATCATATATATCTTTTTGATTAAATAATATTATTATTAAAAAAATTTGTCACAAACTATTTCGTAATATATTTTTATGATTTATATTCCTAAATATTTAGGTAAATAGTTATCTTACATGTGAACATGTACTTAATGTTTGAACATTTTAAATTCATTAAACATGGTAAATTTATAACATAATATATGTGATAAGAAATTATATTAATATATTACAATTTTCTTCTCACATATCACATGTGAAAAAATATTTTGCTGTGAAAATATTTAATTCCTAAATATATTTTATAATTTTCCTCCATGTTAGAAAGAGTTATTTTTTGAATATTTATTATTAGGTCAATAATTAAATTACTTAATATATTAATTTCAAACCCTTATAATTCATTAAAAAATATTTTACATATGTTGATGATTTTTTTATAATATATTTTTATCTTTTTTAAGAAAGATAAATTTAATGTAAGTTTTTATTGTTGAATATATTCAGAATATATATTTTATTTCGCAAAAAAAAATAGTCTTTTTAGGTCACAAAAGGGGGAGAAATTTATATGAGAAATTATTATTTGAAAGTTTTAGGATAATTTTATATGATAATTTTATATGTAATACACTACATGAAATAGGGTATAGCAATGGTTTATAACCTTGGATGCAGTTAATATCCATGGTTTCAATGACCATGTCTCCCAGTGGAGTAGCTATAGGTAAAATACTATATCCATAGTTTGTAAATGTGGTTACATTGAGAAAAATAGGCATGACCTAAATCCATAGTTATGAATCGTGGCTACATAAAAAATTTCTAGAAAAAAACACAGGATGACACCTTCTAATTTTTCCTCCCTCTTCCAGTTTTCCCTCTGGATCTTCCCATCAAGTATTCCCTCCAGCTCTCCCAGCTCATTTTCCTTCCTCTTATGAGGAGGCCTTGTCATCCTAAAATTTTAGTGATAAAGTCACAATATTAAATCTATTGATAAGTTTCGAAGAATGTTTGTGATATAACGGATGAAACATGCTAAGTATAATAAAGCCTTTTGGGTATAAATAGCTATTCAGAAGTAATAAATTATTAGGGATATGAAAATTAGAAGTGAAAATGAAACATAGATAATAAAAAGAATAAAGGTAACAAATGTTAACTTGGACTATTTTAAAAATAAATTAGTGCGCTAACTTTCCCAACTTATCAGAACATTTTACTATATTTCATAAATAATTTGAAAAAATGTTCCCAATCATATATATAGAAAATATTAACTCTAAAGAATATAAAGGCACAAGCTCTTGTAGAAACATCATGATGTTGAAAATAATATTCTTTAGGTGAGGATCTTGAAACACCATCAAATCCAGAAGCCATTGGAAATTTCCTTCTATGGAAATTATTAGAAAATGGATGACCATACATGACATGGTTGAAATGTTTGGGCATGTTAGGCCCTGATATAGGATTTAATCCACTATAAGCTGGATATGGCATTAAATTTTTTGAAGGAATGGTGCTCCTCAGGTTTTAAGCAGGGAACAAAACCATTTTTTCCTATGTGAGGAACAAAAGAACCATAAAACAGAGTGCATCAATAAAGAAAAGCACAATTATCCATCAGTAAAGAAATGGTTTCTTGTGAAACATGTATTTATGTCATAAAATTGCCCCATTTTAGTCATAGATACATAGAAATCACTTCCAAAAATTTTATATGAGACATATCCAAGTTAAAAAAGAAGACCATAAACATCCCGAATTTAGGAATGGCATGAAATATTAATATTTTATTAAAAAAATGAAAAAAATGAATCAAACTATCCATACCAAAAATAAATTTGTAGTGGAATATAAAAATATTATAATAGTAGTAAGAAGTGTGGAGATGTTAAAGGTAACTTCAAAAGAGGATAAAATAAGTTCTTATCATAGATAAATTAGATCACAGAAAAAAGGCAAAAAATTGAACATGTAATTATGAATCAAAAGTACTTTTCCTTTTTTGTTTGTATAAAAGAGGAATCATTAACAAATAATGTAGCGAATTTAAAAATAAACCCCAATAAGTAAATGTACATAATGAAATAGGATAAGTATATATGCATTGAACACACATTGTAAAAACTAATAATGATAATTCTCACCATGTAGCCAACTAATACAAATCCTTGATTTGAATTTAAATTTTTTACAACCAAGAGTAATACATAGTTTGATGTAGTGATAGAAATTTTTTCGTGATTTTTCCATTACTCCTAGTTGTGGTATACTCAAATAACATTAGGAAATTTTTTTAAAGTGAATGAGATTTTCCTATATTAATTTTAGTAACATCTCATGGGATATTCAATATAATTTTAAATACATAGTCATGACAATAGCACTAATCCTCAAACATGAAATGAGAATAAAGAAGCTAACGATTGACCATTAAATTTATTATAATGAAGACGTTAAAGGAAAACATATAAAAAATAGGATGTTTTTAGGCTTATTTTCAATCAAATACTAATTATTTGATCACTATTTGGATTCATATTTTCATATTCAGGAAATTAGAGAAGAATCAAGAATCAAACATCATGTTTTGAAATTCACTAAATTTGATAAGAACAAATAATAAAGCATAGTCTTTATCACTGACTGGATTAACTGTGCAGAAGTTTTGGTTTCAAATTTCAATGTAAATACAACATTACCTTCCCAAGGCTGCTAATATTTCCTATGCATAAAAAATTGCAAACATGGTCATTGATGAGAATTATGAAAAGAGGTTGTAACAGATTGCATGTATTCAATGATTACAGAAAGATAGTTGAATACTGCAATAAAAAAATTATGTGGGAAAAAATAAGGAATTATAAAATAAATGATGGGATTCCAATAAAGAAATTAAAATAATAACTCTTATGAAAATAAGTATATAGTTTCTACTAACATTCATCCAAAAAAGTGGAAATATTTACAGTGGAAAGAAAAAAATGGTAAAATGAAGACTTTTTATATCTTGATGAATGCAAGACTAATTTATCTACCAACTGAATATACTCATAACATTTCAAAAATTGAATTTATGTAGTAAAATTAAGGTTCTTGTCCTATATAGGAAAATATAAATCTAAAAAATGAATTTTTGAAACCAACCCACTCATAAAAAGAAGGGAGAAATGGTGGATCATGCTACCTTGATTCATGGATTTCAATGTTCAGAGAGGGTCACTTCCAGTAGTTCCCCATGCACTCATCAGTGATGTGGTTTATGAAATTTAGAACAGTAAACAAAGTATGATTTTACCAGTAAAAACAAGGTTCTCTTTAAAAATTTAAAGAGAAAAAGGAAGAAAATAGAAAAATAAACAAAGAGAAATTTAGCAATTACTCAATAGAAAGCATCTCAGTTTTATAATAAAATATGGGGAAAAAATTAAAAACCTCATTGTAATAAAAAATATATAACAAAACAAAAAAACAAAGAAAAATATTTTTCGATGTGTCAGTTTATGTAAAATAATAGAAAATTACCTTCCTCTTCCACATAACATTATAGTAGTACTACAAGTGGTAGATCAGCATCCCAATGTAAAGACTCTAATTCCTTTTTCCATTATTCATTTGTCATGAGAGTTTCATATTCATAAATACTGTTTAAATAAACTTCTTAATGACATATAATGGCTAAAATAGTTAAATCCTTATAAAATATTCATAAATAACATAGGAACTGTATTATTAGAGAATAAAATAAAATTCAAATTTCCAAAAGGAAAAATATCATCTGAGAGATCCTTGAAAATCTTGTTAATATGGGTAAAAAAAATATAGGTTTTACCAATTATAACCATGTTCCTAAGGATTTTTTAACTAGAAGACCACAAATATTATCTTTTAGATCCAAATTATTATAAAAATTACTATCATCGCAAATAAGTACATATTCATTCAGTAGGTTTTGTTCACACTCACACTTCCAAAAAAAATGACTAATGAGGTCACCCTATGGACCATTATAAAAACTTGGAAATCATACCAACTGACCATTAACTACGATCTGTTATGGTTAATTATTAGAATAATTATTATCTTCTTGGACTAACACGTCTTTTCACACTGTTTTTTCCACATTCCCACTTCTAGTGAAAACTTAAAAGGAGATCTGTAATCTTATTGTTCTAAGATTAACACATTTAATTGTTTACTTCTCATTACATAGGCTTATAAAATGAAATGTTTAACTTATTAAAATAAATAGAAATGTTTATCCATTCTCACAAAAAATACACATGTTCTGGTTGGGAAACTGTTTTATATTGAAGGTTACCTTAAAGGTGTTTGTGGCATAGGGGAATATTTTTGTTTATTTTCATGTAGGTATGATTTATAACATTGGTGTTGTATTTTTTTCAACTCATCAGTAAATATATGAATCATATATAAACATATGTGTACTTGGATAATTTCAAAGAATTCAAGACCATTTAGATGTTTGGAATAGATTTAAATAATATTGGAGTTCAAGGGTGATGTTTTGAAAAGGTATTGGTGTTAAAGATGCAATCACATTGCAAGGGAAGTCATCAAGTCATGATAGTCCTTCATAGGATTATAGTTCAGTGAAGTCAGAACATATGAATCCATAATGAATATGGTCATTCCATGATTTGGTTTAAAAATGTGAATATTCTTCAGTCGATCCTTCACAACATGAAGATTGTGTTTCAATGGTTTGGACATGAGATTTTTAGTTATTGTTTTTTGGTGCAAGAGAAGGTTGCATCATGAGGGAATAAAACTGTTCCAAGAAAACATTGATTACACTAAAATTTGGCCATGAAACATTAAAAATCAGTTATTTTGCAAAAGGTAGTTTTTTTGGGAGATATGAATACACCAACAAATGGTCACACCACGGTGTAGTTGGATGTAAAACTTTGATGTCCCTCAGAAGTTGAGGTTTGAGAGTTCATGTCGCAATGGAGATTGATCACACTACAATTCCACTAGGGGTCTAGAAGTTGGGATGTAACTAGCTTTTAGAAACTATCATATCACACTGTGATGTGCCTTTTTGGATGCACACTAAATGTTATATTGTCAAGAAGAATGGTATTTCAATGGGAAATAAGTACCAAGAAGCACTGAAAATGATATGGAAACTGTGGTTATGTTGTACATCATTGCTGGTCATATGACTTGTAATCTCATATGAAAATTTTCTGCATAATCCTTTCCTAAAAGTAATCAAATATATAAAATATGACTATGTTTGACTATGTTATCAAATAATATATGAAAAAAAATCTATAAAACAGATGCAATTCATGCAATTATAAGTATTATCAATATATATGAGAATTTAATTCGGAATGATAACTTAATGAATGTAAATACTTAGAAGAATTATAAGATTCTCAGTATGATTAAGGAGAACCTCACTCCGCAAATAATGGATCTACAAATGACACCATTAATGTTTATATAATATTTATCAATAAAGGGATTTGGAAAAAAGATATGATATATTATTTTACCATCATATTGGATGAAAATAGAATTTGTAGGGAGATTATTCCATAAAACATTTGAATGAGAAAATGACAACTCAATGGGTGTAAACTCGAATTCATAAAAGTGAGAATATGAATTAAAAAACACCACTCCGACATTAGAAAAAATAAATTTTTATTCTTTACTTAATATAAATAATAAAAAACAAGGCTTAAATTCATTAAAATAGAGTCAAATGCATTTATCAAACCTTCTAAATACTGTATCGTTAATCTTTTCATCATTCAATGTCACTCTAATTTTCCCTAGTATACATTCATTGTTAAAATTATAAACTATTATTCTTTACCCATCCCATTCAATTTGATTTAATTTTATTTAATTCTATATTCTGGATATTTCTATGAACCAAAAAGGAAGAAAAGATAAATAGTAACTCCAACCAAGAAAAGTCCAAGAAAATATACCTTAAGAATAAGAGTATCTACAAGTGGTGCACACACTCATGAAGTCACTCCTATTGGAACAAATATAGTCTTAACCTGGGAAGATGAAACATTAATTCATTAATATCTTCTCAACTATGAAATATGTTATCATATGAAAAGTGTATCACAACAGAGTGAAATAGGTCTTACCAGTCGGTACTTTGTCCCATTTTTCTTCAATTTCAATTCCACCACATTATGAAAACCTAATGTTTCACCCATTGTATATAATGTGTAACACCAACATTCATTATCATAATTTCACACACATATATATGAGAAATTTGAATAATATAACACTGTTTTTAGTACTCAAATATTGAGGTTTAAAAGATCCAATCAGTCTAGAAAATTAGTTAACAAACTACTACACAAATTAAATAGAGGTAAATAAATATATTATCTCATTATCAAGAAAATAACAGTGGTAAAATAATAATGTTAAAGTAAAACGAGTAGTGGTTAATGTCTAGATAATATCAATTATAATTCAAACGATGAAACTTCACTTGAAAGATTAAGAAATATGTTGTTTTATTTTCATTGAAAATTATGTAGTTTTATTTGAAATCATGTTCTTAATAAATGGATAATATAAAACAATACTAAATCATAAAATATAGAATTGGGAAAATTATATGTTATATGAAATATATTTTTAATAAGTAACAGTAAAACATTTCAAATAATAAAATGAAATCTAAAACATAATATATTTGATACTAAATTGAATAATAAACATCCTATATTTGATCAAAAAGGGATCCTTAAAAAAGAATATAATAATTATAACTTTAATGGAAACTCCTATTATGGTTTCTAAAATCCTTTCACCGTTATTGGATTAATAAATTGCATTTATAATAAAAGTAAATTTTTATTAAGAACCACAACAAACACCAAATTGAGGTTAAATGTAAAATTAGAAGTGATACTCACAATATGAAAACTCAAATACAAAGTAATAGGTGAAAAACATTTCCTTGGAGTACATAGAAATATAGCTTAAAATGAAACAATGTGATCACATGATTTCAAATAGAAAAAAAAATAATTTTTTAATTAATATTAAAATTGTGTAATGAAGCCAAAAAATAATGAAAATTCATATAAAATCTAATTTCAATATTGAAGCTTATTTAGAAAATATTGACCATAAAAACTAATAGGAAACTACCATTTTCACTCCAAACTAAAAATGATGTTCATCGTCACTACATCTTCCCAAAACCCCTCTATCAAATCATGAAATATTGATAAAGGGCTAACACTATAATAAGGATTCGTTAGGGTGGTGTAATTTAAAAAAAAATTATGAATCTTCACTAATTGAAAAAAAACATTGATGTGTTAGGAACACGATTAGTGATAATGGAAATAATAGAACAAGTTATGTTGATAGAAACATCAACATGCAACATCATCTCCAAGATTAAGACATCAAGAAAAAAATATCTTCTTGAACACAACATAATCCCATGTGAATTCATGGTTAAAATTAGATATTAACATAAAATAATAAAAGTAGGGACCACTCATTCAATGTTTTGAGTAACTGATTCCCTAGGTAAAGCTATATTTTACAATTTGAATATTTATCATGCATGCTTTATTTTATGTATTTGAAAAAATCTCCATTTTACAAACATTGAATCAAATGATATAATAACATAGTTAGTGAAATATAAAAATGAAATTATACCTTATCCCTTAGAATAACACAATACATAAGCCTCTATTATCTACACATTTATTGGAAGATAATACAAAGTTTTTCTTCAAGTCAAATTGAAAGAAATATATATTCCATTGAATTCATGTATGTTAGTGCATTAATGTTATTTTCGTAGCTACACAATCAGAAATACCTCTATAAAATTACTCTTATCTATGGAAATAAGTTTATTTAACAATTCCATTAATATTAGGAAATTAATCATAAAAACAAATTTTATAGGAATTAAGAATATCATTTGATTGGAGCTTATATGTTTAAATCATGAAAAGGCCCAACCCTATTAAAATTTCCTACAATTATTTAATACATTAAATGAAACAAAATAATGTAACTAAATTTTAAATTTCATTACATCTAGTAAAATACAAAATTTATAGAATTAATGATTTTGTGAGATATATAGTTCCATGAAAATTTTTTCATAATAAAACCAATTCATAAACATTGTGTGGATTAATGGATTGGTTATGAAAATGGGGGGAAAGGCCTCGTATTTGAAAATCACAAGTTAAAGGAACCCTTAGTCATGTATTTTTTTAATCTTACATTATGTAATGATTCTAGGTAGACTAAACATCTTGAGAATTGTAAGAATAAACACATATAAATATTGAATTTCTCTACAGTTAGTTTTAGTAAAAAATAACAAATGGGGTTATTATCTCTGATAAGTAATACATGAATTTAGGGAATATAGAGGGTAAAATAAAAGTAAAAAATATTGTTACAAGAGAAAACATGGGGTGCTTGTCTGAATATGTTCATCCAAATGATAGAAAAAAATTGAAGGAATAAATAAAATTGACAAAAATAGTGTTAAAATAATATGAGAAGATTAAGGAAGGGGCGGGGGATGATTAACATTTCCTGACTATGGGTGGCCTGAAATTGATACCAATAAACCAACTATTCTTGACATCTGAAATCTTCAACATGGATGATTTAATAAACCACAAATAAATTCATACAAAAAATAAAAATTCTTACCCAATGCAATAATTCAAAATAGCATAACCCTATCCAAGACTAATCAGAAAATTAAGAATACAAGAAATGGAAAAAAATTCTCACCTAATGAAAATTATAGTTACCAACAATCTTAAAAAAAGAAACCATAATCTATAGAAGAAATAATATGGAGTTGGGGTGGCCACGTCAAAGGATAAGGGTCACGGTGAGGTGCGGTGGCTGGATTTGAGGAAGGCGATTCAAGGTGGTGTGTGTATGTCAGAGTCATGTTTAATGGAGGCAAGCCACATTGAATGAGTATGGTCATGGTGAGTTCGGGGTAGGAGGATTCAGAGTGTCTTTGGTAGGGGGTGTGGAGGCTGCATTGGCGGGGAGTTGGGTTAGCTACACCGGAGCGGCATCGGTGGGCAGGTGGGGATACCATGTTGGCAATGAGGTGGGAAGGCCATATCGAAGATGCATCAGTGGGTAGGTGGGTTGGATGCCTCATGAAGGGTGGAGGTGGAGGAGGTGGTAGTGGAGGATGAGGAATTGCGAGGCGGAAGGGGAGGTGGAATAATGAAGGAGAGGAGGAATCTTGAGGGATGGGGGGGAATCATTATGGATGTAGGAGGAATCGCAGAGAAGGATAGGGATTTGGAGGGGTAATCATACAGGTGGGAGGTATGTCATAGGCCCCATTGATTTAGTTTGGATATATAAATAGTTTTTATAAACCATGGCTATAAATCCATGTCTATAAGTCCAATTTCTAGTCGTAAAAAATATATAAAAATTTTATATTAAAAGGGTGATCACAAATAAAAGTTCTTATAATTGAGAAGTGTTATTATATTTTAGTTATTTATATTTGAGAAAATTCCTAATGTTTAATAATTATTTTTTCTTTTTGTGATTAAAAAAGGGGTAGATTGTTGATATTGTATTGATTGAACAATTTTTTTACTTCCATTTTATTTTAACTCTAAAAAACACCCACATTGGTGTCACTAATAATGTTACATTTAATTTAAATTTCAAATAAGATGATATTTTTTTTAGATTATTTGTTTTTTCTGGAGGATTTACAAGTTGTTAATCTTTGTGAAAATATTTTTTATGTATTGTAGATATTTTTCAAAGTGTTCTAGAAACACTATTCATATCCTATGTTTTTAAGTGTAATGTATGGTTTGGGAACCCAATTTTTGGATGATAAAATATATATAATATACCTTATACTTTTGGAAAAGTATATATCAACAACCTTATATTTGGAAGATTCCCTACAGTTGAGGAATAAACATATTTCTCATTAACCCAACGTTACTAAAAAAATATAATATTTTATCCCTTCTTTGGGAGTTTGTTGTTACGTGGAGGAAACATTTTTTTACTGGTTAATGAAATATTTTTAAATTAAAGATAATATCTGTGTTCTCTGAAATGTTCTCTTTAGGATAAAATATCTCTTTAATGATTTTTTGTGACCAATTAAATTTATCATATTCAATGTATTAAATTATTCAAATTTTTATGTTTTGTTACGACTCTCTTTAAATAATTTAAAAGGTTTAAATTCATATATTTTTAATTTATTATGCAGTATTTATGGTTCTCTTTTGACCTAGAGCTGTTAAACCCTCAGTATAAATGTTTAGATATTCATTTTCTGTATATATAAAATTATATGTATAGAAAAAAAATGTTCCTGTAAAATAAATATTTTATTCATTACCTTTATAGCTACACTTTTGAAAAATTTAGGTTTTGATATATCTAATTGAATTTCTTCTTCTATGGTCACTACTATATTATTGTATTTTTACCCCTTCTCCTTCATGTTTGAAGAATAATTTTTTAGAGTTACACTTTTGAAACATACATGTGTATTTATCTATCTAGTGTTTTCTCTATCACAGTTTGAATAAATCCAATGAAAATAATGAAGATTATTTTTATTGCTACTTGGAATTATTAAATATCAAACACATCTGTCAATTTATACTACAAATGTGAGAGAAACCTGTTTTCTCAATAAAATCGATCTCTATTGATGCATTGGATTTTCAGCTTCTTGAACCCATTTATTGGTAGAGGATCATTTTCTTAATCTAATATTTCAATTTATGATTCCGTATAAAAAAACAAGAAGGCATTTTGAAATACTAATTGTAAAGTTATCAACTCCCAGTACTTAGTGGTCAAAGTCAACAATAAAATGACTTATTAGTGAAAATCTCTAATCTCATTGAGATGGAATTGGTGGAGTTGGCTAGGTGAACTTTATTCTCTGAACCACTCTCTATAACTATGTTCATTGCCTTATTTATTTTCATTTCTCACTCATATTTAGGAAAAAAGGAATGATACGTTTCATATCAAGAGGATTATTTTTAATATTTTTAATGGTTTTAATGAATCATAATTCACCCCCTCCCCTCTTCTATCTTCATCACAATCAAACTGACCTAATAATTTTCACATTCTATAAATTAAATTCCTTTTGTTGGGTGACTTGAATCTAAATTAAATAAAACCCTTTATTTTAAATACTCAATGATTATTTCTCATTCATCCTATATAGATTGGAACTAGTCAATAGAAAATCATGGTCTTTAGGTAGTAGTAAATTTTCTATCATCAATATCGTGAGCCTAAAATCCATTCCATCAAATGTATTTATCTGGACCTTTCTCTCATCGAATTCCATTCCTCTGAAAAAATTTAAATCCCAATAATTCTAGATAATGTATTTCAAGAGGTTAATAATGTTTTAAAAATATTCATATTTATATAAAAGATAGAAAAAATATATTTAATTGTGATTAAAAGTACCTTTACTAGGACCTATATGTGTAGAAAACATGATCCTTGAGATTTGATATAACATAGTTGGAATATGGTCACTATCCAACAAAATGAGTAGACAATACATCCTCATAAACATACTATATATAAAAAAGACTCTGAATGAAATCCAATCTATATATTCCATAATATAGAAGACAAGTACATACAAGCCAGCACACCACATCACAAAACCTACAAATGAAGGACATACAAGACTATCATAAGAAAAGATCGAAATAAACCAACCAAAAGAGAAAGAACATCATAATTCTATGTAGTTTGGAGTTTCAACCTAATCCATAAGGAGAATAATACATTAATTTTATTCAAAATAATTATAGGATTGATAAAATATATAGTATTATACCAATGGACTACCCATCCCCCTATTATATTGTTGGATTCAACCAGTTCATCTGGTATATACTACCATTTAATCTTCATGAGGTGGTTTCCACCTGAGACTATATTTAGGGAAAAACTATCCTCTTGGTAAAATACTAACTCTATAAAAACTCTCTCCATTGATGAAATTTTTTTACATTCTAATATCTCAGAAAATTAACCCAAATCAACATTCATTTTCCATGTATTACATCCTTCCAACTGTATCATCTGATATCCTCAGTATTCATAAAATATGGTTTTCTTACACCTCAATGTCATAACCGGTGTTTTTCATCTCCTCCATCTTCATCAAAAGATAATCCATCAGAAGGTTGACAATTCATTGTCCTAGTGATGTATCCCTAAAATATCTTCCAAAACTAAATACAATGAACCTTAACATGATTATACAATAATTTTTCAGGAAATTCCTATCAACTCATTTTGTTGCAAAGTTAGGCTAATCTAGAATAAAAATGTCGTCCTAAAAGGGTCATCTATGGTGTAGAGTTGACCATTCTTATGAGAATCCATGACATCAATTGGTTCAGGATTGAAATATTATATAGAAAAAAATTAAAAGTTTATTGTACAAGGTGGATTAATAACTAGTAGTAGGTTGTGGTGAGTAACATGCACCAAACATTCTATTTCAGGGGCATCGTTTGACTACTTCTATGGGGATTATGACTACTGAAAATTTTAGTAAGGATTTTTACATGTGGCCAAATGATATGTTGGTGTGTTGTATCCCTTTATATATCATAACAAGTGGAATTAAAACCACTCAAACCTCAATTCACATAATTGAATAATAGTTAGATCTTATCCCCAACTATGTAACATATATTCTAAATAATATCAACTTGAGAAATGTTAATTAACAATTATCATTATTTATATTAAAAAATTATTTTTATTAATTTTTATTATGAAAAAATTTATTTTTTTAATTATAATTTCTTAACAATAATAATGTATTATGATCTTATAAGTTACAAGAAAATGAAACAATGTAAGTTTCCATGGGGATGAAAATACTTTTACACCCCCACCCTATCCAAGGGATGACCCCCTCCTCAAATGGTCAATTAAAAATTTAATCCAAAAATTCGAGTGTTTGATGGGTGGAAGGCCCATTCATATGGGCCCAATGGCCCATTTTTGGCCCAAAATCCCATTTAGTGAATATTATTTTTAATCTGAAATATTTTTTATATTTAAAAATAATAATTTTTCTTTTTATTATTATTAACAACATAATGATATCATTACTATTAATATAAATTATTCATTAGTTCATGTTGTAAGGCCTTTGGGCTTAATTAGGTGTGTGTTTGTGTGGTTTAAAAGGTGATGGGTCGGCCCATTGAGAGGATTCAGTGATTCAGTTAAATTGTCTATTTTGGGGTATTTGTAGTTTACTTTTTATGTACCCCAGATAATACTAGAAATTTTTATTACAATTTTTATTATTAATCATTATTATAAATGATATAAATTTTGATAATTATTATTGTAAAATAATATTATCATTTTTTCATTATAACTATTTAATAATAATTATATTGATAGATATTAGAATAAAAATTATATTTCATCTTTATTATTTCTATTAGTTATAGTTATATTTTATAATAATTCCATTATTATTATTAATAGTTAAATTTAAATATAATATAAAATTATACATATAATTATTAAATTTTATTCTATGAATATTTTATGACATTTAATTATAAGATAATTTTATCTATTTTATTATGAAATATATGTGAGTGATATAAAAACTCTCATTTTTTACCTTTTTTATAGATCTTGTGTAGAATGCATGTATTTTTACATTTTTATTATATTTTTCTATACTATATGGATTCATTTTTTCATTTTTGATACATACATTGAATATTTTTTCCAACATGGTGGTCACTAAGGATAGTATATACACCTCAGGTATCTAAATTACTTCATCCTTCTCAAATTTATACTCACATATGAGATCTCTAATCATCTCTACTTTGAGTGATTTATTCTATAAATATTTTTATGTAACTTTTTTGTTGGTTTTTGATGTTTTACCGTGATTGAAAGGATCTGATGTATACGTAGTTTATGGGAACCATAACTGAATAGCCATGTTCATATCCTATTTATCATTATTATTTATGTATACATGAATTATCGTTGAGAATCAAATTATATAATCATATTTGAAGTAGAAGATAGACTATCAAGAATGATCCATTATAGAATTATTAGTGAGGTGAAATTAGCTGGTGAAACCCTTTTTCAGTTGATGAATAATAGTATCATAGATCTGATTTTTAACAAAACCATTGTGGTTTCCGGATACCAAGGAAACTACCTAAATACTCCTACATCAAATGGATCCCACCGTGACCAGATTGGATCAAGGATAATCATGATGGCTTGAAAATGGGGGAAATAAGTCTAGAAGTATCTTATGGCATAATTAGAAAATTTATTTCTTTAATTAATGGTATGATTTCATAATATCATATTAATTTTAGTATATATGAAGGAGAACTATTTTGAATATTCAAAACAAACAAATTTTAATTATATTTAGATCAAAAGAGAATCTTTGGATATTGAACATGCCATCAAATTAAATATTTAGATGATTTCGTTTTGTATCATCAGTTATGGGATTATATATATGAAATAATTTTAAGGAATTCTTCTGAGGATTACTCGTATTTATAGGTATGGAAATATTGTGGCTGAATCTCTCTCAAATATGGTCAAAGAAGAGTGGGTCGCATATTGGTTTTCTTCTACTTGTTCTGATTTTGTATATTTTCATCAGTCAAATGTGGTCATTGAAGTATACACCCATATTCACTGATCCTCATTGAATCCATCTTCACTCTCTTTTACCTAATAATATTTTATGTGCATTGGTTTTCGAATCCATTATCGATGCCATTTTGGATTATTATTATTATTCTTGTTGTTGTTGTTGTTGTTGTTGTTATTAGTACTACAACTACCTCAACATTTCATAATTATAATAAATAATATTGAAAAATAATAGTTTTATTAATTTCATTAATTAAAAATATTTTCATTACTTTATTATAATTATTTAAAAATTAAAATATTAAATATATAAATTATAATTACATTTAATAATTATAATTATTATTAATAGATCCAAGATCCATTTTATGATAATAATACACTAGGTGGGGTATCAATGTTCAAAATTTCTTTCTATGATTTCCCACTTCTTTGATTTAATTCATATGTTAAAATAATCAAGAAATAATTCAATAAATATCAAACACTTTTTGTAACCAAATAATGAAAATAAAGTGTAGAAACACAAATAAATTTACTTGGATCAACTTCCTATGTAGAAAAGTTATTCCAATATCCATACATAGTACAAAGTTTTGATATGCACCTAGATCACTAATGCACTCAGAGTGATTATATATCCTAAAAATCCATTCACTACCATGTCATAGGGTCACACACTCATTCTCACAATTCACTAACTAATCAAATAAAGGGTTCATGTTATGATCAGAACTCAAGAAATACAATGATATGTTCAATATCACATCACAATAAACCTGTGAAGATATTTCCATCAGCTTTTAATCTCAATGAACATTATCTAAATATTTAAAAAATATATATGATATCTTAAACTCAATTTAATATATTATAATTATTCTTACCCCCCTTCTTTCATGTATTTTAAATTTTTATCACGATGTCTCCAAAAAAAGTATTCCTCACATATATTATTTTGTAAGCTATGTCATTTCATATTTCCAAAAAAATAATTATTTTATTGATATTAGTCAAATATTTCATCAATATTTAATATGTAATACCTAAAAAACAAATTCCTTATAATTATTCTTAATAATTACATGACACACGCACTCTCTATCTCCCGCAAATCTATACCATTTCAATATATAACTTTTTCACCTTGGTCAACTACCATAAATATGCAAACACTAAAATTCCATAGTAAAAAGATTTATTTTAGATTAATTATTTATCCCCAAATTATTAAAATATTGTTCCTCATAACCCTCTTAACTAATATGCTGAGCCATAAATTAATATTAAAATTATAGTAATCATAGCCATATAGATGAATTTTCCTTTGGTAATATAGCAAAGAAATATATACATTTTCAAGGTATAATGAAAGTTTCGATGTTGACCATACACAAGCCACAAACACCACATTGGATAAAAATATCATTCTAGGAAATTTTTCATGCCCTTTATTCCAACAACTATAATTTTTCTTTTATTATTCTCTTCTATCATGGGAGTGTAATAAGTTTCCATAGATCTTGATACAAACCATTTTTTGTCCAAATATTTTTAAATCGGGTGTTTTGTTTTAATATTATTATCATTAAACTTTATGTACTTATTTTTTGTAGACTAATTTTGAACTAATTAAACACTTAAAATTAATATACAACATAGTTCCAAAATCCTACATGGTTACAAAATTATATAACTTTTGTTTTATTAAATATTATCCATTAATTATTCTTTTTTGAAATTTCAACTCTCAGAGTTGTAATAATTTAAAAACTAAAAACTGATATGAGAATATCATATTTTAACTCTAAATCTACTTGAGTCACTCTTGATGTAAGAAGCAATATTGATTATAAATATTTATAACCATACCGTTAGATAAATTTTAATTTAAAACATTTTTAAGTAATATTAATTATACCTAACACCCCTTATCATAAGGATTAATATGAATCCTAAATTTTCTAATTTTTCCCTTTTATCCCACTCTCCATTTTAAAAATACTATTTTTTTCCTTTCTATCACCCTTATCTCCCCCATTTATAACAATCACAAATAGAATTACACAATCTTGAAAACATTTTCATCCACTTAAATTAATATATACATATGTGAAGTTAAATAATTATAATCATATTCAAGATTATGGATATAGTTTAAATTTAAGGTATAGCTTATGATTCTTAAAAACAAATTTCAAAAGTGATTTAATAAACATATTCGTTACTTGATAATTTTTTTTACTTAATCCTATTTAATAACATTCTCTATAACCTTATCTATTATAAAATGATATAAAATTTCAATGTGTTTTGTAAGAGAATGTTTTATCAGATTTCTATTGATTTTAATAATTCCTTTAATATCACATAGTGTTTTTGTGGACATCTTCAATATTCAAAAAAATATTTTTTTTTTCATACAAATTTATTTGGTAAAAGAATTTTTAATTACAATAAATGGAGAATATCCATAAACATTTTTCATATATGATGTCATTTGGATTAGATCATAGGGTACAAAATATGATTTTTATATGGTAAGACTATTAAAAATCAAGGGTTCAATTGGAAATATCATCTTATACAAGAGGGATATATCAAAATTCATCATTAATACCATTTTTCAAGCTACTCAGATCATAAAACTTATTGTACCATATGTTTTATAATGTAGTGTTATTTCCAGTGATTAAAGTGGTTGTTGAATGTTAAGTGTTATAATTCTATATGAGATATTCCTTGTAATATTTCATCTAAGATATTTTTCATATGATTTAATGGATTATTGTATATATACGAAGGAAATAGTAAATAAATTCGTTGAGGAATTAACTCATATGTTATAAAACATGATTTAATATAAATATAGTTGAAAATAATCCTTAAAATATTCCAAAATCCTAACTCTATTTTATGTTGGGTGTGATAGATTTCTTTTTAGTTCAAATATCCCTTGAACTTGAATCCATCTTTCATCTTTCATATTTAAAATAAGAGTTCTTAGTTTGTCATGGTGATATGAGTAGTCTTTCTCAAACAATGGTCAATTTAATATCATATGGATACCTTCTGAGGTGGGAAATGTTTTTCCTTTAACTCATTATAATCTTCATTAAACCCATATAAATATGGATAAATAATTATGTAGTGAAAGTAATAGTATAAGGTACCCAATCACAATTTCTTCATTTCTATTTACACGTCATTTATATTTTTGACAATATTTGGTCTTAGATTGGTCTTTTATATTTCTTCTACAATTTTTTGAAGTGTTTTTAGATCTGTATGAATCCCAATATGGAATTAGATCCTCGAATGTATTTAGATTTATGAAATAATTCTTGAAATGATTTTTTTAAAAAATTATTTCATATCATATGTCTGTCATTAAATATCATTAATGATATTGTACCAGTCGATAGACTCTTGGATTATGATATAGGATAATATAATAATAATCTTGGTAAAAATACAAAAAATACTTGAATTTTTTATAGTAATAAAATACACATAAATTATATGTTATGATAGTATCACTGTGGTTTTAAAAAATAGTGCATTAAATTACCTTTGTGAATAAATTCCTATTGTCAAATATTATAGTGTTATTATAAGAGATGATATAGATATCTATCATAAAATATAAATAATAGCGAGTGACATTGTCATATATATCATAGACAATGATTTCCCCAATTTCATAATATATGACTTTTATTATAATCTATGATTATGCTTAAATCCTTAAATATGTTAGGTTTATGAAAAATTTATTATATTTGTTTTCAATTATGAATTTATTAATTTTATTTATAAGTTATTTATAAATAATTATAAAATATATTTGGTGAATATTTATTGATTATTAATGTGTTTATATATTAATTAATTATAAATATATTTTAATTAATTAATAAATACTTATCAAATAGTAATTAATAAATATAAGTCTATATCAAATTTTTATATTAAATAATACATATGACTATATTATATTGAATTCCTTACCATGTAAAACTAATTTTTTTATATATAAATCATATGTTTGATTTCTAATGTGATTATATATTATAAAATAAGACCAACACGGAATGTTTTTTAATATTATAAATTCTTCACGAAACTAGATTTGAATTGTTAAAATAAGGAATTTTTATGGAATATTATTTAGACCACATCAGAAGATTTTTTATGATTGAGTTAATAAAGGATTAAATATTGTTATGTATAAGATATTTGAATTATGATAAATTATTACATAATATAAATAGGATTATAAATTTTTTATAATTCATAAAATATCTTATATTTATAGGGAATTCTATATTATAAATAATATAAATGTATAGTTATTATGAAATGAATAAAATATATATATATTCAAGATTATGGTGTCATATATAATTATAAAGTTGTTGTAATTATTTATTCTATATTTATTTTTTAAATTGTTTATCTCAAGTTTAAATATATGAATTTTACTTTTATTTAAAAGAAATTATTTTCATTATTCATTGTAAAAAAATTCATATTATAAATCTCTATATTATTTAGTTTAAAATGTTAAACAACTTCTAGAGACTATCATATATTCATTTAAGAGTCATATTCCATGTCTCATAATTGGATTTAGTTTCCATCTACCTTGAATTTGTTTTTTAATTAATGTAATTAACTTGAAATTAGATTTTGAATATATTTTATTCAAATTTTGTTTTAGAAATGATGAACTGGAATCTTTCATGAGGAAGGTTCCCATAATTAGAGGGATATTGGGATAGAATACCCACTACCCAGGCGGCTTATGCCTTTTTTAGAAAGGTGGGGGCTAGATAATTGTGGCTCTAGGATTACTCATGTGGATATTTTAAATTTTGTAAAATTATAAGACTTTACATGAAAGATTTTAATGTACAATATGAAAGTGATGAATTTTTATATGTGTATGTATGTTTGAATACTATTTTTAAGTGATTTATACAAATTGTGAGTTGTGTAAAGAGTTACACATCAATATGGTTTGAACATATTAATTTTTTGGATGTAATTGGATTTCAAACTGAATCATTATAAGAATATATATATATAGGAAATAATTTGAGATGATATTTTGAGATAAAATACAAATCTAAATAAGATTTGTTGTATTCCTTCCATGGAGACACTTTTAAAGAACCCAATAAACTAAATGCAAAGGTCAATTCTAATGATGGGTTCCGCTGGAATAGCTTAGGTATGGTAATAAATTAATTAGTTGAACATAATAGGTGGGTGCCTTGTTCTAGGTGTTTTATTTGGGTTACAATTAGCTAGGAAAACCTAAATTTTGGGATACCAGAGGAATATAAATGGGTTTATCTACATGTTATATTTGTAAAAAAATCACTCAATTATCAAAGACTTGTACATGATATTATTGGGATGATTCCCCATATAAATAACTAAGTTATGATATACATTTTAAACTAGACTCATTTATTATTGAAATGTTGATCTTATCCCACTAATGGATATAATGAATTTAAAAGGGGTCATAATTTTAGTGGGAACCTATTTAAAAAAATATTTCATAAAATATAATTTGACAAGATACTCATATTATAAAAGAATATATTTTGATAATGTAGTCACCAACATTAAACATAACTGTGAAATCAATACATGGAAGGAGAGGCTTAATGTATGTAAATCCTATAAGTGGTTACTTAGGAAAAATAATTAAAGAGAAATTTTATATGTTAGTGAAATCTCTTCTATGTTAACTAAGTATAGTGGTTATTCAATAGATGAATATATATTCGTGTAAGAGGAAGAAAATGATTTTCATCAGGTTTAATAGAATTAAATGAAAAATTACCTAATGAATTTTACTATGATATAATAAATGTGATTGGGTATTCATGTAAAAATCAATATGATAGAGTATGATAATGATGGGGTGAGATTTAAAATTTCATATATAGATTTATCTAGTTATGTAATTAATAATATTTTCCAGGATAATTTTATTTTAAATGTTAATGAGTTCAATAATATTTTACACAATATTCTTTAAGTGTTGAGAGTAAATGAACTAGGAATCTTATGAATAGGTTCTAATTCTACAATGTAAATACATGAGGGTAAAAGTTCAAAAATGATGGAGAAATGTTAAATAGAGAATCAATCAACTTTCCTTCAAGTATTCATTCGATGTCATAAAAATATAATGGTGTAATTATGAAAAAGGATTAATGATTCCTTATGATGGAATTTTGTGGAAAAACTAAGGAGCATTAGGAATCTCCATATAATTTTCATGTTTTGTAATAGTATTATAGAAATTAATTATTCATTTTTGAAGGTTATGTGATACCAACAATCTGTTTTACAGGTTTTGTAAATATATAGGACCCAAAATCATTTTTAGAATTTATAGATCTTTTATTTTTCATTTATTTCATTATGAAAATATTTTCTACACAAAAAAATCTGAATGTAAAGGTATAAATAGAAATCAGATGAATGTAAAAAAATATATATGCAATTATCCCATTTCTTTTATATGATTAGAGAAATAGTTTGTTAACAAGATTATTTTATAAATAATGTGAGATGATACACATGGTTTAAGATATATCATATTCTAAAACATGTTTTGAGAAGAAGAAAATGATAATAACAGATTAATCAAGGGTAATAGAAATATATTCAAATTTTCATTAAAATATGAGGTAAGGTGTTCCAGCCACATATAAATGGTATATTTTAAATAATTAATTCTATATTTTAGATAAAAATATCCAAAAACATAGAATACCATATATGATTTGGAATCGATGTTTTATTTAATAAATATTACTAATAATAGTAAATATGTTTTATTTCCAAGCACAATGAATTTTTTAATTCTTAGTATGATATTTTGAAGAGAATATAAGGTCATAGAGGATAGTGGGAGTATGTTTAAACTTGTATAAGTTCAAAGTTGAAAAATAAATGCTAATTCCAATCTAAAATTAATGTGATTTTCAATTAGTATCCAAAAGAATTTAGGATATCTGATGAAAAAAATATATGCAAACAATTTAATTATGTTATCTTGAGAAACTGAATGTCACTTTTCCTATAGTATTATACCAATCAAAATAAAAGAATAGCATTGCTTAACTATAAAAAACCTTAATTAGTGACGTTTTTTATCATTTTTTATGTTCTAAAATATAGATAATTCATTTGCCGATGTTTCTCAAAAACATCACAAAATGATGTGTCACTAATTTAATAATGTTTATAAATATTGAAAATTTAGTAATGTTTATGAATATTTTCATTTAAAATTTTTTATAAATGTTTCTATTTTACTAATCTCAATAAACATCATTATTCAGTAACACCATCGTTACCGAAGTTTCTAAAAAACATCGATAAACAAACATCTCTAATTTAGATAATTTTTTAAACATTTGTATTTAGTGATGCTTCATTTACTAATTTTTTCCAGAAACATCAGTAAATGAAACATTATTTTCTCACATTTCTTGAATACATTAGTATTTTTTTCAAAAAAAATACTTTATATATTTTTTTAATAATAGAAAATAAAAAAAATTAGTGACCCAAAGACATTTTTTAACATCGGTATTTATCGACACCTCATTTACCAATGCTTTCCAAAAAAAATTTTAAATATATATATATATGTGTGTGTGTGTGTTTGTGTCAATATGTGTGTGTGTGTAATTATCCACGTTTTAAAGTAGTGGAACAAATGTCACTAAAATAGTCATGTTTTCTCAAAAACATGACTAGATTTAAAATAGTTAATTGTTTTTTCTTATATATATTCATTTACATAAATAAAATTTGATATTATATATATATTTAAAATATTTATATATATTTTATTATTTTATTTTTAAATTTTAAAATATATAAATATTTATGTTTATGTCATATCTAATTTATATATATGTTTATATTTTATATTACATATATATATATATATCATTGTAATCTATATATAATTGTTTATATTTTATGTTGATTTATATACACATATGTTTTTGTTTTATATTATAAATATATGTTCATATTTTTTGTTTGTGTGTATATATTTATTTTTATATATGTTTATTTGTAATATATATATATATATATTCTTGTTGTATATTATATATATTTATATTTATATTTTATGTTTATTTGTATATTTATATTATGTGTGTGTGTGTGTTTATATATATATATATATAATTTATACATATTGTATGTTTATATAAATATATATGTTTGTGTGTGTGTGTGTAAATATATATATGTGTATGTGTGTATCTATAAATATATATACATATATAATTATATATATATAATTATCCATGTTTTATAATTCCAGTACAAATGTCCCTAAAGTAGTCATCTTTCTTTAAAAACATGACTAAATTCAAAATATTTAATTGTATAATGGTATATATATATACAGTTCAACATTTAAAATATATTATGATACATATATTTTTTATATTAATATGTGTGTGTGTGTTTATATTTTATATTTTATATTTTTTGTTTATATGTATATATGTTTATATTATATTATATTTATATATGTGTTTATATTTTATATGATATATATATATATATATATATATTATTTATATATATAAATGATTGTATTTTATGTTTATATTATATATAAGTGTGTGTGTCTTTATATTTTAGGTTTATTTATATGCTTATTTATATTTTCATATTATATAAATACACATATTTTTACATTATATATGTGTGTGTGCGTGTGTTTATATTATATATACATATATATATATATATGTATATATATAAATATATTTATATGTTTATGTCTGTGTGGGTGTTTGTATATATATATGTTTCTATACATGTGTAATTGTTTATATAATTTTATATCTAAATATAATTTTACATCGATGCAAGGAAATGAGCTATATAAATATATTTATTTAGTGATTCTTTCCAAAAAAACGTTACTATTTTGGAAAGGTTTTCTGAAAATGTTGGTAAAAACATCAATAAATTACAGTTTTTATAGTTCTTTATATCATAAAAGAGTTTTTGCGTTTATTATTATAGATAATCCAAACGATTTATATTTAGATTCCATGAAAATGTTATTTTCAATTTATTTTAAAAGAGTTTAGGATGTGTTGGAATGTAACAATCTAAATAGATACATTATTTACCATAAAATTTCAAGGACATTTTTGATTTAAAGGGTTTCAAGGATGGTGATATCAATCTTATAATGAGTAATAAGTAGACAATAGAAGTAATTAACATTTTAAAATTTTATGTTTTGAAGATAAAGAATTTCAATATGTTAAAGGAATTGATCATTAGGTATATGATTCACAAATATCACTATTATTCAACTTTTCTTCCTTTGTATATGTTACTCACTAATGTTTTTAATGGGTAGTTTTTATCAGGTTTATTCATAGTTATGTGGATGAAATTATATTTAGTTATAAGTTTTTAAAACCACTTGAAATTGTAGTAATTATATGGATGGTCTACTAGTATATCATATATGCCACTATAGATATTTTTTTATATAATGGTTTATTAGGTATTCCAAGTGGAGTTTTATGAATATAATGTTTATTATATAAAATAAAATCTCATCATTATCATTCTTTCATGTTGGATGCATGTATGTATATTGATATATACATTTCATGAAATTTAATGATAATGGATCTCTCAAAGATTAATTTTGAGTTATCCTTAATAGATTTTTTCCATTTATTATTATAGGATATATAAAAATTTAATGTTTAGAATGAGTATCATTCTTGTACTATGATATAATACATTCTTATAAATCACAAAATGTGTCTTTATACATTATATGGAACAATCATTATACCACACGTTATATATAATTTTTCTGGTATATTAGGTGTGAATGGATAATATTTTGTTCCCATCATATTTGATATTGCTGAGAAACCAAGTGTGAGAACCTTCATACTTTGATACCACTATTTTTTATTAATTGAACCTTTTTAAATCAGAGGGTGGTGGGGTATGATTTTGATTATGTCATCTATTGGATCTTAATCAGTGTGGTATTTTTTCTCTCATATGATAAGTACAGAATATGGGCGCTAGATTAAGATAGATCGAGGTTTGTATTACCACATAAGGATTGTGAATATGATGTACATTTCTATTTGAGTGAGGTACATGTGATGGGATTATGTATAAAGTTGAACTATATGTGGGGCATTCATCCACCTAGTTAGTATATACATAGAGATTTAATAATGTACGGGTTTCCAATAAGATATTGACATAATTTTTTCCCATGGTTACTCAATTTCTTAGAAAAAGTGGATATATGAGAATTTATGTTAGCATGTGATGCAGCTAGGGGATACAGGTATAGAGATATATGTTTTTATGGAAATTAAAACATATCTCTTTATATATAGAGTAACATTTATTTTTTCCAAAGTATTTTATTTCCATACATTTTTTGATTTGTAAATTCATATTTTTTTCCAGTGCTAAAAAATCCACATGATAAATTTTTATGGTTGAGTAAATAGGGATTGTTTTGACTTAGATATCTTCACAAAATATGTTTTAGAGTTAATTAAACATAGTTTCAGATGGGTACTCGTATGTTATTTTTAAAGATGTGATTTATAGTAATGATTATGATATCATTCAAAAATTGTTTTTGAAGATATCTAAAAGGAGTTTGAGGTATTATTTCACAAGTTATTTTATACATTACGATATTTAACTTGATTGAACCAAATATTTTATGAATTTTTGAATATAGGATATTGAAGTATATATTCCCTAAATCCTTTACACATATTATGTGTTCTGTCCCATGTCATAGGGTATGATATAAACATGGAATATGATGCAATAAGAAGAAACCAAGGGATAGTTTATCCATATCAACTAATATGATATAGTTGAATCATATTTCATGGTTACTAACACTATTATAGTTATTCTTGTCAAATAATTTTCTATATAATTTATCATGGGAGGTGATTCTATTTCCTATGATTAAATTTGTTACAAAACATGAATATTTAATGATTGGGTGATATATTTTACATAATGTATTATTTAAGATATTTTTTACAACATTTAATGCATTCAAGTAGATATTTTCATGCATTCATGCATGATTTAGTCAAGTCATTAACACATACATTATAATGGATGAGTTAATGTATGTATATTTTAGGAGTTTCATCAAATTATGTATGTAGACCAGTTCTATGTGATGGAAGGTGCGAATTATTTTTGGTCCATTATATGTCAAATTTCCTTCCAACCCAATGCCCTATCTCTTCATACATATTTTCACGATGAGGCACTAGCACATCGTGGTGAAAGGAATAGTCTCACTTGAATGTTGAGTGATTCTATATCTCTTGGGTACCTCTGAAGGTGGTAATTCTTTTAGATTCGACACATGGTGATATTTATCAAACCCATATGAAGATGGGTGAAGATTAATAAGATGGTAGTAATAATATAAGTTATGAGGGAAAACATCTTAATTTTTTATGTGTGATTTTCTTTCTATTTTAGTTTGATCTTGTATTTGTCTTCTATATTTATTTTTATAGTTTAATAAGTGTTGTTAGATCCATAAAAAACCTAACATACTCTACTTCATTAATACTAAGTTAATATCACTCTTAATTTTTTCTTGTAAATCAAAAACACTTTTCTTTGGTGTAGAATTTTCCTTCACTTAAATATTTTATATCCATAATATATTTTCTAAAATAAATTTTTTATTCTTTCTTTCTATATAATAAAATAATATTCAAATGTTCTTATTATATACAGTATATTTTTTTGCTTTCCATGAGGTGTTTCTTCTTTAGATTAATCTAGAAAAAAAATCTAAATTTTTTCATAAATTATATCAGATCATGTTTCAATATGGAGAATGAAATTTTTTATCATACCTTAATAATGCTTTATTTAAACTATGTTTCAAGATTCATATTTTTTTCATTTTTTCCTAACCATGGTAGGTGTTGATATCATATTAAAGATTGAGTTTTTAGTTTTTAAGTCATATCATAATCATGCTTAATAAGAAAAATAAATGATTATTTACAATTATTCACTTTTTGGAAAATAAAATAAATGATCTCTCTAATCATGGACATCTTGAACTCTAATTTCATCGTTTTTGTAAACTAATCCTACATATCGTAATTTCTACCACAAAATATGATATTACTAATGTTAAAATTTTCATGAATTTTTCTTCCTTCATACTTCTTACATATAAATTGTAAACTGTGAAACCTCATTTGAGCTACAAAATTGTTAAATATTAAATAAATCAAGAAAACCAAGCATGATGTTCTTGTTTTAATCCATAAAGAGTGTTATTCAAGTGACACTCCTTTCTTATCCCATTTTCAATTTAAAAATTATATATTTTTTAAATATAAAATTATTTATTAATTTATTCATTCATGAATACCACATTCATATCCAATAAATATATATTTAATATTCTCTGCATGGAAACTATTGATAATGAATGTAATGATTCAAGTCTTGATACTAAAGAAAAAACCTCTTCAATTTTAATACCCCCAATTTATGTATATCCCTTACATAAGATACAACCCTCATTCCTTTATAGTTTCTTATGTTTATCAAATTTTCTCTTTTTCACCAACATTATTCTCATCACATTATGTTCATTTGATGTCTTCAAAATATTGAATTTTTTTTCTTTTCCATTTTATCTAATTTTTACATATTGTCCTCAAACCCTAATTTTTCTTCCAGAGCCACATTAAAAATTTTTCTTATCACTTTATACATAAAATATATTCTCTCAATGTTATTAATCATTTAAATATGTATCATTGATATTGTGTCACCCTTGGTATTTAATTTACTCACTTATACTCTTGTTTTTTATTTTCCATAGAGAGTAGGTGATTTCCATCAACTTACTATCCTTCATATTTTTATTAAACATCATAATCTTCCATATAATCATTAAAATGAGATTCTTAAAAATAATCATAAAAACTAACTTCATTAATTTTTTCAAATTGAGAAATATTAAAACATGATTCACATTTTTCATTGATGGTCAAGAATGGAATGAGGTATGAGTTGGAAGACCAACTCTTACCCCCACAAAATTAGTTAATACAAATAAAATTTTACATGTAAAAACATTATGTGGAACATTATTTCACTAATTTATAAAACATTGATAATATACCATGAATTCCACAAACATTTACAAAAGATAATCTAGATGTTAACATAAAATTGCAATTGGGTGCATCGAAAATCCTCAATATATTTAATATAAGGTAAACTAAATAGACTCTAGACTCATATTAATAATGATACACCAAGACTATAAGTATTTAAGCTATGATGAGTGATGATATGTATAATCCACCATCATGAATTGTAATCAAATTTCATTATTTTGGATCAAATTTAGTTGGTTTTAATTTTATCCTTGATAAAAGGTGTATTTTCTTCAGTAATGTAACACTCATTATTTTAGTTATTTTATAACTATTATACACCATTGCATAAATATCATATTAAATAATAATAAATACACTAAACAAGTCACCATGAAATATGAAAATATTATAGATCATTATTTATGTTCCACTAATCTCTTGTGTGTATTTGTATTCCCTTATTAGTAATCATAAGGTTTCACCTAGGCATGATAATTCATTGATGTTTATAATTTATTGTTTCATATAGAAAAGAGAAAAATATTGGTGAAATAAGGTTTATGTATTAAATTGGATGTTTTAAAAGTTGGGCTTAGACAGGTAATGAATAGTTATTTTGAGTATGAAATCATCCAGACACAAGAAGATAATGAATTGTCTACCCATGAATATTGGATATATAGTATGTATTGTGGTACAATATATAAAACTATAGAAGTATTATCCCACTCCACCATGATGTTATTTAATTTTCTATAATAGAATCAACCTAAAATAAGAAATAAACAAATTCAAAATGAAAGTGGAATCTAAGGCTACCCTCATCATGCATTATTTTGTTAAATCAATCAGAAAACCTTTTATGTTCCCAAAAACAACACTCTTAAAGAATGTTCTAGAAATCAAAATTTAGATTCATATAATACTCAAATTCAATTCTACAAAAAAAAATATTCACCCTATGATCATGTAAATCATCCACATATATTTCTAGCCTTTATACAGAACATTATATTCATCAATATAGGAGTAGATTTCAATTGTGAGACCCTCCTTAATAATATTATTTTGTTTATTGATCTTATTGAAATATTCCATTAATTTTTTACCATATGATTATGGAGAGCTCTCTTTATCAGTGGATGAACAAGTAATCTCATCAAAAAATTATTTAATAATTTCCTTAACTGAAATCTAATACGATCTAGTGAAAATAATTCTCTACAATTTAGATTAATCCTTATATTTCTGAGTCTTTCTTCGGTGCTGAGTGGTAAATTCTTTCAAATCCACCATTATTTCCTTCAGTTTTTTTCAAATGAGAGTATGAAATATTATTTTATATTAAATTTTTGTTCATGTGCACCATGATTGGATTCCCAAGAAACAATTGGAACCAATAGGGCCACCTCATGAGTTGTATGGTTAGATTTTGAGTTATTAGAATCATCAGACCTCTTAAACATCACCTTAGAGGTGATTTTAACATCAATGGAAGTATTCAAAACCATTAAATGATCACCAAACACAAGTGATAATACCTGATGCTCTTTGAAAGTAATTGATAGGTCCATATCCAAATTATAATAAATAGAAAACCTATGTGAATCCTTAGGACTAACTAGATCCTTACCCTTAAGAAGAGAAGTGGGATTTTCATTTTAAACCGTGATTTCTTTCTTTATAACTATATATAGTTTATAGGGTTATTTTGAGAGTACATTACTACAAGTTATATATGTAGGACTGAAATTCAAGATTTATAGAAATTAACTATGAATATTTTAATAAGCTACCATTTTCCTATATCATTTTTCCTCATTCTCAATCCAGTTAGTCGAGGGTATAGGTTTAGAGGTATCCACCTTATTGAATATCTCACCATAGAGGGTACTGAGAGCTCATAGGTGGTGGAATCAAACATAATTTGTGTTCCAATAATATTAGATAAATTATATAGAGAACTTATCATATATATATGAATAGATAAACCTTGAAATCTTATCCAAATGAGAACATCGTGAGGATCAACAACCATTTGAAACACAAGATTTCATTTGATCATCTTCATACATTATCCTACAAAGGACAAAGAAAGATGTCTCTATCTACTATATATTATAGATTTTTTCCAGTCAAAATATGATCAGTGATATGTTATCCCCCTTCCAAACTATCCAATGTTTCTTCCTCTACATAACACTTATCACCAAAGTAAATAATTTCCATCATAATAGAACAAAAATAAAATATTATATCATAGAACTTCCATTCTTAATTAATAGTTAATGACATAAAACTATACCATATGTTTCTTCCCACCATAATAATTATGATGGATATATTACTTTTTTCCAACATATATAAATCTATCATAAGGTTTGATTACCCTAAAATCCCTTTTTATTTTACCAAAGAGTTCTCGTATGTGGGGTATATAGGTTTATATGATTTCATCAATATATATTTATATACTAGATGATTGTTCTATTTTGAGTGAAAATATCATAATTATACTTTCTTATGGAATATAGAAATTCTTAAATTTTGGTTGACATCATTTTTACAAAAGAAAAAAGTCTGACAAAATGAATTGAAGAATTCATATGATTAAATTTATTTATTTTTTTCAAAGGGTAGAAGTCATAAAAAATAAAAGAAAGATTATAAATTTGAATATATGTCTTATGAAATTAAAGGATGTATTCCAAATTTAATAATGACTTATGAAAGAAATAATATATTTCTTATGAAAATAAATTAAGTCTTAAAAAATATTAAAAATTTAAACAAAATCCAAAAAGTATTATGAAATGAAAGAAATTCTTGGAAAATTTAATAAAGTTTTTTGCAATTGAAATAAATCTAACAAAATTGAAAAATGTATTATGAAATCCATAAGTCAAATGTAATATTGGAAAAATCATATGAATTGATTAACTCTTATGAAGGGATGTTAGATTTGCTAAAATAAAGGAACAAACCTTGTAAATTTATATGATATAATTTCTTATAATGAAATATATTAAAATATACATATATTATATTCAAATAAACCTGAAAAGATTATAAATTGTTTTTTCTAAGAGGATATCTTCGGGTCTATTATTAAAAAATTTAACGATATTTTAATGGGTTTTGACTAAATTTTAATTGATTATTGATTCTAGGGAAGATTGAAGATGATAAAATTGTTGGATCATTAATATATTGATATATATTTTTTCAGGCTACTTTTAATGATTTTATTTATAAATATTATATATATTTTTTCTAAATCAATCAATAAGAAGAGATATGATAAAAAAAGACTTGAAATATGATAGAAGTAATTAAGAAACATAAAAAAGTTGTTCAATATTTTAATTTAACATAAATTGAAACTTTATTCGTTTGTTTTCTCTAGCTATTTTAATTCATCAAAATTTGGAAAGGATAAGAAGATGTTTTTATTTAATTATTATTACATAAAGATAACTTATATAATAATATATTTATTAGTATAACTGCAGTTTAGAGACAAAATTATTCTCTAAAATATTTCAGTAGTTTTAATTTTATTTTATATTTAATTGTATATTACCTATTGGATATTCATTCCACACCATTCTATAATTAATAAAATTTCACACTCCTTATACGGAGTTCGGTTTTAATGAATATTGTTATAACATGTAACTTATATCCTAATAAAAGATCATGAAATTTTATAAAAATTAATAGCTATTTTCACACAACTATTTGATCCATATGAAAAGGATCATAATACAAATCACTAAACTCACATCGAGTGTTAGTGGAATATAATATAAGATGTTCTTATAGCGTTAAATTACTATAAAATCAAGTGTCTCCTACACTTTATGTTTACTTACTTTTTTCTACCTGACTAATTAAATAAAATATTGGCTTAAAATTTTAACTAAAAGGGATTTTTTTAATCAATATAAAATTTAAGAACTCAATTCATCCCAACATATTGGGTTATTGAGAAACTGTAATAGAAAAATAATTTCTATTAGTTCATGGAATTTTTGAGTTCTTAATTTTATATAGATGATGTCGAAGATCTATTTAATGTTTCTATAAAGGATAATATAAGAGAATTTATATTTATGGTTTTATAATCTTGCTTCAATAGAGAGTATCATGGTTTTTTGAAATCAATGGTTTTTATTTACTTAAAGAATCATGGATTGAAATTCTATTTGAAAGTTACTAGACATTATCAGGTTCCTACAGGATAATGAGGGCTATGGACTATAGATCAAGATTAAAAATAAGTTCATAATTATAAATCCATGAATTTTATTATTCATTATTATTTTATGATAAGTTTAATGGACTTTCACAGTTTTTAATAACATATGATACGTGTGAGACTATTTCATAAACATATAAAAATAATAATAATATCAATACATTAAGGTATAATATTTATATTCTTTTTATTAACAGATTTAGGATTCTGGATGGAAAAGAATTTATCCTGATGAATGGAAAACTTATAAAAATAGTTAACAATGTTGCTTCTTTAGGAGATTCAATGCTATAATCTGATCGTCCTTTTAAATTACATCAATTTTTAACGGTAAGGAGGTGTAGAATCAAAGCTATTATCAGATAATCAACAAATGTTAATGACTAGAAGATAAAAAATTTAGAAATATAATGATTTATAATGGTTAAGATCATAATGAAGTATATTATCAAAAACTATTTAAACAAGAAAATTTTAGAAAGATTAGCGGAGATTTCAAGGAATTAAGATATTATAGATAAAATGGTGTATATCAAGCATGATTTTCAACAATATTAAGAAAATAATAATTCTAATAATAAACTTATAGGAAAATGGGAATTTAAGAAGAACATAAATTGTGAAATGAAGGCCACATGGATTTCTTCTGAAGAATCTATTTATGATACAAATTATGATTCTGAAGCTAATAAACTTAGTCAAAAAACGCAATTTGTGATTTACGGCTCAGAATGAGTATGAAAAATCATTATATTATCCAATTCACAAATGTAAATTTGAATATCATTATTTTATGAACTAAATTAATAATGTTATATATTATAGTATAAATTTTATTATCTTAAGAAAATGTATAAATCTATTATAAAATCTTTTAATGTTGTTTTAATAAAAATAATAATTTGTCTAAATTTTCTTTTATTGTTAAAATATATATTTAATAAATTTGTTTCTAATTATACATTGTATGAAAATAAAATTAAGTATTTATTAGCTAATTTTGAATCATTAGAGTTGAATATTATCATTTTTACTAAGGTTCTATTATGTTAAAGAATCATTTCAAAAATATAACACAAATAAAGGAAAATATTGTAAAGGAAGAAATTATGAAAACCAATAATATGTATAAATTATTCAATTCATGGATATAAAAAATTTATACTGTTACATTCATTCATTATCATATTTATGGTCAATATGGAAATGAATGATTCATTAAAATTCCTCATTATTATTGAATTAATCATTCTTATCCTTCCAAAAGATTATCTAATATTGGAGATAATAATTCTTCTCACTGTAGACATATTTCACTACCCAAATCATTAGTTTCTAACATTTCATGACCCAAAAGTGCATACATTCCAAATATACCTCTTGTATAAATATTTAATATCAAAAGATTCATATGTATAGTAATGAAAAATATTAAATGGATTGTGGATATTCAAAGTATATGAGGGATGTTTTTTATAATTTTAGTTTGTTATATCATATTGAAAGAGGTTATGTTGAAATTGGGACAATGTCAAAAGGAGAATATTTGGAGTTGGTTTTTTTTGGAAATCCTTGCTCATAGGTCACCAATAAATTCCTCTATGTTGAATCCATAACAAATTACCTTATAATCATTTTTCATCATTATTATCGATGAAATTTAGTTGATTTCTATTATGATTTATGTTCTATTTTCAAAGATAGGGTAATTAAATTAAATTATCCTCGAACTAAAAATTTCTATACTTTATGTCATAATTATTTTTGTAGAATTATATTGAATACATTGAATACAAAAATTAATGAATCATTGATATTTTATAGAATAATTATACATTTTAATTTGTATTATTTATAGATGTTATTTAATATAAATTAAATTTTTGATTTATCTCACATTAACGTTATAATAATAGGTTACGTGACTCATGTGAAATTGGAAAACATTATAAAATATTTTTTTAAAAAAAATATATGGTTTGCACTTATATTCGATTGGAACCTATCCACATGAATTGGTTTGGATGGTCTATAATTTTCATTCTAGGTGTAAAGGATTTTTTTTACAATTTATCTCTATTTACATGGGTATTAATTTTGAGGATTTAATTTGAAACCTGTCTTTTCTTCGTGAATTTATTAAAACTAATTCAAATTGAAAAAGAAACAAAAAATATTTCCTTGATATTTAAATGTTGAATATAATTGAATGTAATAATTTTAAAACATTTTTCAAATCATTTTATTAAGGATACATTCTCAGTACTCTGCACACCTAAAAAGAATTGTGTTGTTGAAGGAATAATTTTATTTTTTAAAAAATTTATAGAAAATAAATTAATAATCATATTTTTCCTACTGATTTTTAGGATAAATGTTTTTACATCATAAGTTTCTTCATAATCATAGTTCTAATAAAACTTATTTCATATAAAACACCATATGAGTTACGAAAAATAGCAAAAAATTGGGATACATTAATGTTTTTCAATGCAAGGTTTATAACATGAATAATGAGGATAATCCGGGTATGTTTGATCAATAGGATAATAAAGGAACATTTTTTTCAAGTTTACTACATCTAATTCTTATAGAGTTTTTAAAAAAAATTCATAGACACTTATAGAATAAATTTATGTGATGTTTGAAGAAATTAGTAATTTTGATCACAAGAGAACACATATTAATAATCATAATTACAATTTAGAAATCTTGAGAGTGGAATATATTTTCTTCTTAAAAAGGAGGATAATATAGTACTTGATTAAGATAAAATTAGTTCATAAATGTTATATTCTAGTAAACCCAGAAAAATCAACCTAAAAATATTGTAACATTAAAAAACTACCATTTATAAAAAAAACTATAGGAAGTCAATAAGTGAGAGTTAGTACAATAAGGTATTTTAAAAACATTTTTGGATATTCTAAATTTTCTCAGAGCTTGAACCTATAACCATAGATTAATTAATGAGTAATTTTTTTGAGTTTTAGTTGCGAAATAAGAGTTAAAACCATTCATGTGGAATATGTTCTAGTTATTAGTTGATAGTCTCTAAGACTATTCTATTATTCTTAATAACGCTGATTTTAGAAATAAAGAAGATGTTCATGGGGTTACTGTTAAAAATAATGATAGATTAGTGACTAATTCTTATAATCAAGTTGATGCACTATATTATGAGAACACATTTTTTCAAGTATACATTAAAAACCATTTTAATCCTTTTATGATTTTCATCACATATGAATTTAAAAAATTTATATATGGATATTAAATCTAATTTTCATAATATTTTATTATAGAAAAAATTTATATTGACGAGCCTCCAGGTTATGAAAACCCCCTTTTTCCAAATAATATTTTTAATCTTATTGAATACTTATATAGACCTAACAAATACCTAGAGATTTTTATGAATGGATTATTTATTTTATTTTATCAAATTGTTTTTCAATGGGATTATAAAATCCAATATTATTTAAAGAAACATTATATTTTTAATATTAAATATGTTCATATATATGTTATTGATGTGATATGAAGTCATCTAATGAAAATATGTGTAATGAATATTCTGAACTCCTAAACTACTATATGAAATGAGAATTAATGGTGATTTGAACATCATTCATTGTTTTCAAATCAATCAGATACACTTCAAGAAATTTATTGATCAAAATAAATTCATACATGAAATACATAAAAGATTTGGACATGAATACAATAATGTGTTTGTAACTCTTATAATTTATAATATTAAATGTGATATGGATGAATTGAGGATTTCATTAGACAAGAAGTTTTAAAGAGTATAAAATGGAAGTATGTTTTGTCTAAGGACAATTAGACAAGAAATTATAATTATTTTTATATTTTTATTAGATTCCATGTTAATAAAATTGATTCTAATTTTTCATTTTTAGATGAATATTAAAATATTTAACTAGTTTTATTTCAATATCCTTATGCTTTTTGGAAACCACGATCTTTGATTTTGTATCATATTATGATACTAATTTGGGGTGATATATATATTCTTGAAATACTACCTCTAGAATCTATCACATATTAGGAAAATAATTATTATTTTTTGTATAGTATGAATCTATGTTTTATTGCATTATCTACTATTAAAGATTAATATATTCACTTGGTGGTTTTTATAAAAAAAATTGGATGAAAATACAAATTAATGAATATCCATTTCAATTTTGATCATATTATATGGAAATTTAACATCACCAGTGCTATCATCATTTGGAGAAAATTGATAATCCATTATAGAATTAATCACATAAAAATTAGGCATAATTTCTTGAGTTTTAAAATAAATAAATGTGACATATCTCTTGAATTTATTATAATTTAACATTGTTAATTGATATATTCATCAAACCTCTTCCTACTAATATATTTTATTTTATTAAGAGTTGATTGGGTTTATTTCAGTTTAATTGAATATATGGTAATATTTCTAATTTTTCCATTTTTATTGTTTTATAATTAAATGTTTACCCTTTTGATTAAATAATATTATTTATTTTATTTTTTATGTTTTACCATTATTTTATATATTTCATGTGCCACATTATATTAATTACATTATTATTATTTTTTTAAAAAAATATTGGTTATATCAATGAGTTTGTTTTTCTGAAACCCATTTGATTAAGACCTTTGAAATTTTTTTATCCTTATTCTAATCCCTATTCCTTCAAATATTTAAATATCTACTAGTTATGGGTATGATTCCAAGAACACGTGATTATTCTTTTGGATTTGTGAATAATGTTAATGTTTCCAATTTAAAATGATGATTTATATCTCATAAGGCTATTAATCTTGCATGGTTGAATACGATGCACTTGATACTAAAAAAATGTGTTTGTTTTCAAGATTGTGTGTATATATATTATGAGAAAAATAAAATTATTTGTTAGAAGGAAATATATAAGTTCTATAAGAATTTTTCTTTTATGTTTTAATAGAATGAGGATTTTAATATTTCTAAAATTACAAAAATGAATATTTATTTTTCAAATGAATATATGGTTAAGTCTTTTCATTATCCACTTAATGGAAAAATATTGTTTAGTCTAATGTTAGTTGGCGATGATTTCATTAGTTCTAATTATCATTAAACTATATTTTTTTGGAACTCTTCTTGTGAAGATGATTCTCGTGAAGGATGTAGAACTTATGTGGAAAGTTTTAATGAAACGAATTTAGGCTAGAATAGTTCAAAGAGAATAAAAAATTGTAAATGTTAAATTTTAAGATATGTATCTAAAATATCTACTAATAAAATATGTGAAATTTATTTTTCCAAGATACGTGATATTGTATATGTATCATTATAGTTAATATAATAAGAATATTTTTTACCTTTATATGAGATTTTTGACATTATTTTTTGAAAAGAATGGTATGGAGCTTATTTGAACTTGATGTCATAAAATTTCGACAACAACACACTATTTCTATAATAATTCTAAGTAATAATAAATTTTATAGGGAATCTACTCTGAATAAGATTGTTATCTAGAAAAACATGTGAGTAATATTTAATTAAAGATAATGGATTTCTAAAATAGTTTAGGGGATTCCTAAAAAGGAATCCTCAAAAAAATTAGATGACTTGAGTAAAACAATATTATACCGTTTAGCTCTTTAATCCTAAGACACTCAGAGATGGGAGGGATGAATTATAGTTTAAATGATTTCCTTTTTTGTTAGATATTGTTCACCTATTTTTATAATCTCAATAAACTAATAATATTTAGTGTTATGTATATACATATTTTATGAGGTAGGGCCAATATGATAATTTTCCCTCCTAGTTCCCTCAAGATCCTCCAATTATAGGGTTTTCTTCTGCTTGTGGCCACGTTCGTTCTCACACTCGGCAATGACTCTTCTTTCTCTTCATGATGTTTTCTAGGGTTTTTTCTAACCTTCTCACCTGTTTTTGTCTTCCCATTCTTCTTTTTACTCTATCCTTTATGATTTTATTGTTATCTTTTTCATCTCATCTCGTTCCTCCTGAAATCTTGATCATCCTCTCTTCTTGGATGTGTGTCTCATCAGGAATCAACTGGTTTCATTATTCCTATTTAGTTCCTTGTTTAGATTCAATTATCAATTGTGGATTCAGATTTGGTTCTTCTTTAACAGTGTCCTCGTTGGTCCCTTATGGTTTTGGTAGTAGTAATTTTATCCCAAAGTGTCATCATTCTATTTCCCTCGACCTGACAGTGACCATGGGTTTAGGAATTACATTTCTCCTATAGTTTATGGGGATGGAAGAGTTTGTGGGGATCATTCAATTGGTCACTGGTTTTCTCAATATAGGTTTTAGTTTATTGGGATATGGTTCCTGAATCATTATTATACTATGTTTTTAATCCATTTTTGGTTTTTATATATTTCGGTTGTCATTTTTATTGTGTATGTTTCTATTATAGTAGCTCATGGTGTTCTTCTTTTGTTGGGTCTATTCATTACAGCTATAGTTGTTTTGTTTCAGTCTTCCCACAAATAATTTCTCACTATTATTCCCATTTTCCACTCTACTATACCCTAGAATCAATGTTCAATGATATCATATAAGACATTATGGTATGATATTTTTCATGGAGGATTTTGGGATTTTTTTAGATCAGAAGATGATATTCTATAGGGTGATCTATCATGGGTTTTCTCCATTGTCTCTCTGTAATATGTTCATGTAAATGATGGACACCAACACACCTCTAGGATGGTGGTTCTTCTCCATTGACAATGGATTGTGTCTTCATTACTAGGGTTTTCTATAGGTATGTTCAATTCTCGATGACATTGTGAATATGGAATGGTTGGGTTTATCCTGTTGATTTTGTTCATGTTGTGTGTTTTTTCAATGATGGTTATGGTTCTCAAAGATGAATATGGATTTCAGGGGTTTCCTTATCAGAGACCTAGTATGATGATGGGTTTGTTTTATGTCAGGGTACACTACACGAGGTGGGATGTGGACATTGGACTTGATTTTTTTGCAGTTCAAAATTAGAATTTTTAATTTTTGAGAATTGAATTTTGAATCTTATTTTTGTGGTGTTTCATGGAATTGAATGTTTATGTAATGTTTCTCTATAACCAAAATATAGTTTCTCAAAATAATAAATAAAAAAGGATTGTGGTGAAGTAGTTGTAAATGTACCTCAAAAAATTAATTGAAAACAATGATTAATGATTTTACATGGTTCACGACTATGGGATGTTGTATGGAGAATACACACAATATTGTGTTGATTCACCAAATCACACTAATCGTCATTAGTTTATAAAATACAATTATTTGGCAATAGTAACTCTATTCTAGGATCCCTGCTTTTACAAATTGATTCTAGGATAAATATATTGTATCCCTTCAATAACTTCAATAGATTAATCCTCTACAAAAAACGTCAGATAAATTTATTCATAGTTTTCCAACATGTAGGTCACTTTCAAATAATAAATAATTAATTGGGGGCATCCCAACATGAATACTAGAGTATAGTGAATCAATATATTTCTCAGTCTTCCGAATATCTAGTTTTAATACTTTTCTCAAATTATTTCGGTCACCTCTGTACATTTTCTTAGAGTTCTATGAGTAATGTTTTCTCAATAACCATTTCCCATGTCCCCTCGGGCAACCTGATTTACTCATGTGCACTCCCACAATTGTGGTTTTGTACATATACTTTCTCTAAGTTATGTATTCATAGGTAGGTCTCATGAAACTCCTTCACTCTAACCTATTCATGGATCTATGTTCCTGAAACAAGATTCACCCCTCCTTATTTCACAGAACATATTTCCTACAATTTCATTCTCATAAGTAATTTCTCTAAAGTGTTAATATTAAAAAAATTCAAAATTGACTCTTCATAAATGAGTCACTCAAGTCTTATTCATACAAGTGGTTCTTCTCATGTAAGACTTTGGGGAGAAGAGATCATTAAATCATTCCCGAAATAATTATTAATTACTAAGGAAAGGGTTAAGAGAATAAATATAAAAAACACCAACCGTCATGAAACCTATTGTGAATAAAATTTCATGGTGTTTTTTCATGTTTCAACACATCACACTTCATAATCAATAACTATATGAGAATGTAGTGTAAAATTAAGTGTTCCATACTATATTCTAGAGGATTATAACTAGTGTCGAGGTATAATATGGTATTGTGGAGAGACTATATGTAACACCCGAGACTTTTATGTTATATAAATCATCAAAGGAATCTTTTTCTACACAACACTTGCTTGGCTTGCTTTACACGCAATCGCGACCTTCCTCGATAGCTTGCGTCGTACGCAATACCGAGTTTCACTAAACAACAATATGCTATTAAAACTAGCCGTTATGAATAGTAATAACCACTTTTTGAAATTTTATAATTTTTATTTTTCAAAATGGACTTCATTTTTGGACTCAGAATATCGAAATTAGCCTAGGGTGAAATTTTGGTATTTTTCTGAAAACTTTCAATTTTTGATGAATAGTGAAACCACTAAGTGGTAGGTTAAAAACTGAATTTTGCATAAAACTTAATTTTACCGCTTCTGTGAATGGAATTTCGAAAATCCGAGAGACACGGTGAATATCAAGGACTAAAATGTGGTTCAATGAGATGAAAATAATTTTTGGTGAATAGTAACTTTTTACTATTTTTACCGCGGTTAATAGTAAATAGGGTAAATAAGGGTAAATATGATATCAATATTACCCTAACACATGTCCTAATTCTATTGGACAAGTGTAATTCGACCAAAAACAAACTTAGGAATAAAATATGACCATTTAGGCCCACTTGGATTAGATTAGGACATTTATTATTAATTTATTTAAAGAAGGGTTAAAATAGTTAAAATCAAAGTTTAATAAGTAAATAATTTTTAATATGGGGTTATACATAAGATAAATTAGATTGTAAATATTAATTAGAAATCTAAAAAGATTTCCTACATGATGGTATTTTATTTGTAATTTTTAGACATCAAATAATTTAATTTATTTATGAGACAAAGATGATGCAGTAATTATCTTATTAATGAAATATTGACAAAATTGATAATATAAATACCAAAATAAATGTAATTTAAGACTTTTTATGAATTCCACTAATTTTCTAGGTTACTATGATATATTAATGTTGATTTAATAAACTTGTATCGAACATATAATTCTGTTATGACTTTCACAAAAATCATATATCAAATAGTGTCAAAATTGACACAAAATAGTTTTTAAATAAAATATTATAATATTAATTGTTATTTTATTCCTAAAAATCTAAGGTTCGGACAAATGACTTAGATAAGGATATATATATTAATAATAAACAATTTGGGGTTCGTTTGTCATGTTATAGTAAGTGTATTAACCATATAGTGGAAGAAAACAAAAAGACACGGTAAAAGTTAAATTAATTAACTTAGAGTTAAATCTAATTGATAAGGTTAAAATAATACCCTAAACTTGTTTAAATCCTATTGGTTGATAGTATTTCGACCCTTCCCCACTTTATATTCGAAATAAGACCCTTTGGAACCATTATAAACCGATTTTGACTTTAATATAAAATAATATTTTGAGATATTCCTAAGGTGCCCCTCTCCTCCCTTATAAAAGGGCACCTACTCCCCCTCCTCCTCACACCAATTTGAGCACTCAAGCTCGGCCAACCCCTGCCATGTTCTCCTCTCCACTTCCCTAGAATAATCCTAGAGGTCCTGGTCTTCTCCAAAGACCAATCATAGTTCCTTAAGTGGAGGATTCAAAGAGGCGTTCCAAAGAAGAGGTAATATCCATTACCGATCTTTTCAATTTCTTTCTTCTTCAACTTCTTCTTCTTTAGTTGTTTCATGATAAAGTAATAACATCAGTATTACTTACATACTGATATGTTATTATAAATATGAAACAACCCTAATTCACCTTCTATCCATCCTACGGAAAAATGAAATCACCGCGCGTGCGTACGTACGGAATACCGTCTCCACGCCGTGGTGTAATCTATTTTCCACCATCACCTTACAAGGATGGGTATAATGGTGTAATGAGTAACTATATATGATTATTATGAAGTAATATTGATACTGAAATAATATATATATACTCCAATACAATTCCACGATCATAGGAACGATATCATCACTCGTGCGTACGTACGGAATACCGTCTCCACGATGTGATGCGACTCGTTCTACATGATCTTCATTTCATAATGATTATATAAATGAATTGAATGAATGAATATGGTATATAATACACTAATACCATTCTGGAAATGAATTATCTATAACCTAAAGATAAGAATAAGAATTTATTCGACAAAACACGCATAAGAACAAAAAGTTATAAAGACCCGAGTAATAAGTAACAATGAAATATTACTAACAAGAAGCTAATAATATGACCATATATGATATCATATCAATATGTATGATTCTGGAATAAGTCAATAACATTATTTAAACCATTATACAGGAGCTTCGGACACGAACAAAGCAAATCGGACCTAAGGTAAGGGAAATATCACAATCTCATTTTTATCCGAGATTGTTTATTCGTAAGTATTTACTGGGGTGTATTTTATCATCCACATCCATGTTACCTCAATATGTAATATTTTTTCAATACACTTGCAATAGTTTAAATCCAATTTTACCCTTAGGTGAGTTTTTAGTAAAGAATATGAAAGGAATCTTTTGTCGTTTTTCGGTATGAGGTACTTTTTGACTTTCCCGACAAAAGTACGAAGAATGTTTTTTTAACTTATACGGCATGAATGGATTATTAAAACATTATTTACAAGAAGCTTCCTTTACAAGTTTTCATGTTTATTTTTAATCAAATTCTTTTATTTTAAAGTCGTATGACATGCTATGAAAGGAAAAATGTTTTTGAAGAAGAAAGGATATTTTCCTCAAGAATGGAGTTCAAGTGTTTTATCAAAATTATTTTCCATCTAAGATAATAAAGGGTTCTGTTTTTACCCCTATTATTACATTGATTTGATTATGTTGTAAGTGAATTATTTTTATGAAGTCATTTACCTTATATGATTTGTCTTATGATGTCATGATGTTTCAAGAATCCCATTTTTATGTGTTATGCGATGATGTATGATTTATGATTTATGTGGCACACATAAGAAAGGATTCATTATAAGATGGGTGGGACCTATATATCCCTCCAATGCATTGGGTAAAGACTTTATATCTCATTAGATAGACATGGCTGGAACGGAAGGTTATTTCGGTTCAGTGATACATGACTGAAACGAGGAGTGAACTCGGTTCAGAAAGGGACTTTGTCCACTAAGATAGTCTTGGCAATGAGTCATGACTAACAAGAAATGATTTTCCATGATTATGTGTGCATGCCACAAAGTTTCAAGTTTTATGTTATGATTATGGGGATCTCATTTTCACTTCTATGATTTATTCCATGTTAAGATATTATGATCTCTTTTGCAGGTTTTGATTTTCAAAAAGATATGATATGATTTTTATCTCCTTTATTTGCCCTTGCTGAGCATTTGAGCTCACCCTTTTATGTTTTCTTTTCCCCAGGTCAGGAAGATGGAGATTAAGTAGAATATGCTAAAAGGGACCCTAGATATGATGAAATAAATGGGAGACACTGTAGAAGATTTATGAACCAGTTGTTTATGTTTCCCAGTTTCTAAAGACACTATACCTATACGGTCCTTTGTGGTTTTGTCATATGTTGTAATAAGTGTGCTTCAATTTTGAAGTATTAACAATCTATGTAAAGTATGGGTCGTTATAGTTGGTATCAGAGGGAGGTTATAGTCACCCTTTGGAAACTAGGATGTGAAAGCCTTAGTAAGAACCCTAAGGATAAGTCTAAGCATAGAACACCATCTTAGTGTTTTAGAAATGGCCTTGAATAACCTAGGATAAGACCTTAAGCATGAAAATTTTATTCTTGAATTATGTGGTTTCCTATTATAATTAGTGTTGCTCACACTATTATTCTTGGTTTTAGTCAATGGCTGGAACCCGAAGGAACCGTGTTAATGCGGAATGCGATGGGCAATGCAATGATTGTCCCCCTGAGCAACCAAACGATATGGGAGCTGGAATGAAAAATCTTGTAGCCATGCTCACACAACTTTCTCAAGCTATGAATCATGCAGGATTTCAAAACGAACAAAGGAGGGAGCAACATTCTGTTGAATCCTTCATGAGGCAGCGTCCACCTTCTTTCAGCGGGTCTACTGATCCATTAGTTGCTGAACAATGGATTAGTACTACTGAAAAGATATTTTCAGTTCTTCAATGTTCTGAGCATGATAAAGTCATCCTAGCAGTGTATCGTTTGGAAGGAGATGCAGATCAATGGTGGAATCTTGTTAAGAATACGAGGCAAAGGGATGAAATTGAGTCTATGGAATGGGACGAGTTCAAGAACTTATTTTTCAATAAGTACTTCCCTCGTATTCTCCGAACAATGATGGAGAAAGAGTTCCTTGAACTAAAGCAAAGGGATGATGAATCTGTTGGTACCTATGAAGCAAATTTTACCAGACTTGCAAGGTACGCTTCTGGTATTATTATCCAGCCTGAGAGTAAGATCGATCGATTCTTTAGTGGCTTAAAACCAAGTCATCGAAGGGCGTTACCCATAAGGGACTTCAATAGCTACGAGGAAATCGTTCGATGTGCTCTCAAAGTCGAGATGGAGATTGGAGTAACCCATCAGTCACATGGGTTTGCTAAGAAGAGGAAGATGGAATTTAAAGAAAAATCTAAAGAGCACATGGAAAAGAAGATGAGCTTTTCCTTATGCTCAAAGTGTGGAAAGAAACATAGAGGGAGTTGTCTTAAAGGGACAAGTAAATGTTTTAAATGTGGAAAGGAAGGTCATCGGGCATTTGAATGCCGCGATAATGGGAAGAAGATGTCTAATGATGCAAACAAAGGAAGGGATACACAGAATGAACCTACTACACTTCAATGTTTCAAGTGCAAGGAGATGGGGCATTATGCCAATAAATGCCCAAATCCAAGGGTTGATGATGATGGTCGACGTCAACAAACTCTTAAGGCTAAAGACAAAGGAAAGTCACATGCAATTTCTATCAGCGATATGGAGTACGATAACGATGTGGTGAAAGGTACACTTACCATCCACTCTAAAGTAGCAAATGTTTTATTTGATTCTGGATCCACCCACTCTTTTATTTCTAAAGAATTTTCTAAGGGTATCACCATATTACCTCAACAATTAGATGTTGAGTTAGCTGTGACAACACCTAATGGCACATCAATCGCATCAAAAGTTTATAATTCTTCTCCGATCGAAGTTTGTGGGAAAGTTCTTCCTGCAAATCTTGTGATCCTTCCTTTAGTGGAATTTGATGTGATTCTTGGCATGGATTGGCTTTCTCTACATGGAGCTCATATCAATTGCCAAAGAAGGGAAGTCACATTTCATATTCCAGATCAATCTACGATCGTCTATCAATGCAAGGATGAACATAACCTTCCAGTGGAAATTTCTTCCATCTTATGGGTATTGATTCCACTAAATGAAGGTTATTTATCTCAAATGGTTGGTGAGAAACTCACGATTAAGAATATGCCCATTGTACGGGAGTATGATGATGTCTTTCCGGAGGAATTTCCGGGTCTTCCACCAAATCGTGAAGTTGAGTTTTCAATAGAACTCGTACCGGGTGCTTTGCCTATTTCAAAGACACCTTATAGAATGGCCCCAATTGAGTTGCAGGAATTGAAGAAGCAACTCCAAGAGAATCTTGATAAGGGATTCATACGCCCTAGTGCGTCACCTTGGGGAGCACATGTTCTATTTGTTAAGAAGAAAGATGGATCAATGAGACTCTGCATTGATTATCGAGAACTTAACAAGATCACTATCAAGAACAAATACCCTCTCCCACGCATTGATGACTTATTTGACCAACTACGCGGAGCTCAATACTTTTCCAAGATTGATCTTCGTTCAGGGTATCATCAATTAAGGGTCAAAAGGGAGGATATACCAAAGACGGCTTTCCGTACAAGGTATGGACACTATGAATTTATAGTGATGCCATTTGGTCTTACTAATGCCCCTGCTATGTTCATGGATCTAATGAATAGAGTCTTTAGAGACTATCTTGATCAATTTGTGGTAGTCTTTGTAGATGATATTCTTGTCTATTCAAAGAGCAAGGAAGAGCATGAAGATCACTTGAGAATTATATTGAAGACCTTGAGAAAGGAGAAGCTTTATGCCAAATTTACCAAGTGTGAATTTTGGCTTCAAAAAGTTGCATTTTTGGGTCATATAATCTCAAAAGAAGGGATATCTGTGGATCCAGCAAAAACAGAGGTTATCGAAAGATGGTCAAGACCAACAACAGTAACTGAGATCCGAAGTTTTCTTGGTTTGGCTGGATATTATCGACGTTTTGTAAAAGATTTTTCACGATTATCTAATCCAATCACCAAGTTGACTCGGAAAGGAGTTAAGTTTGTCTGGACAGAGGAATGTGAAGAGAATTTCAAGGAGTTGAAAAGAAGGTTATCCAGTGCACCTGTGCTCACACTGCCTTGTAATGGAGAAAGGATTGTGATCTACAGTGATGCATCCAAGAAGGGATTGGGGTGTGTTCTTATGCAAAATGATATGGTGATAGCTTATGCCTCACGACAGTTGAAAATCCATGATCAAAATTACCCAACACATGATTTGGAGTTGGCTGCGGTAATCTTTGCATTAAAGATTTGGAGGCATTACCTTTATGGTGAAAGGTGTGATATTTATACTGATCATAAAAGTTTAAAGTATATTTTCACACAAAAGGAGCTGAATATGCATCAAAGAAGATGGTTGGAGCTGATTAAGGATTATGACTGCTCAATCCATTACCATCCTGGGAAAGCAAACAAGGTGGAAGATGCATTAAGTCGACAAGACCATGCTAGTTTATCCATGATGAGGATAAAAAAAGATCCAATATTTATGGATTTACAAAGTATAAATCTTGGAATTATAATGGAAGGGGAAAAATCTTATCTTTCTCAAATGAATGTTCAACCATCTATACATGTGAAGATTAAAGAGGCACAGAAAGAAGATGTCGAGTTACAGAAGAAGGTGAGAAATGTTCCTGAATTCAACCTTGATTGTGATGGGATAATAAATTTCAGGAATCGGGTTTGTATTCCTCCCATCCCCGAATTAAAGAAGGAGCTGCTGGATGAGGCTCATAGTTCTTCATTCTCTAATCATCCTGGAAGCACGAAGATGTATAGGGACCTGAAAGAGTACTTCTGGTGGGATGGCATGAAAAGAGATGTTGCTGAATATGTCTCTCGATGCTTGGTTTGTCAACAAGTTAAAGCTGAGAGACAGAAGTCTAAGGGGATGTTACAACCATTACCCATACCCGAATGGAAATGGGAAAACATCACTATGGACTTTGTCACAGGACTTCCTAAGACATCCAAAGGCAATAATGCGATCTGGGTCATAGTTGATCGTCTTACAAAGTCCGCACACTTCATTGCTATTAGAGAGGATTTCTCTCTAGATCAGCTTGCCAGGATATATGTAAAGGAAGTGGTGAGATTGCATGGAGTACCACTTTCTATTATATCTGATCGGGATCCGAGATTTACCTCGATGTTCTGGCGAAGTATTCAGCATACTCTGGATACAGAGTTGAGTTTCAGCACTGCTTATCATCCCCAGACAGACGGTCAGTCTGAGAGAACAATTCAAACCCTAGAAGATATGTTGAGAGCTTGCTCTATGGATTTCAAAGGAGGTTGGGATCAACACCTACCTTTGGTAGAATTTTCTTATAATAATAGCTTTCACTCCAGTATTCAGATGGCTCCTTATGAAGCTCTCTATGGAAAGAAATGCAGGACTCCAACTTGCTGGGATGAAGTTGGGGAAAGAAAGCTATTAGGACCTGATCTCGTTGATGAAATGGCAGAAAAGGTCAGATCTATTCAACAACACATAAGAGCAGCTCAGAGTCGACAGAAAAGTTATGCCGACAACCGAAGAAAAGACCTAGAGTTTGAAGTGGGTGATAAAGTGTTCTTACGAATATCTCCCTGGAAGAGGGTTATGAGATTTGGAAAGAAGGGGAAGTTGAGCCCTAGATATATCGGTCCTTTCGAAATACTGGATCGTGTTGGGAAGGTAGCTTACCGATTGGCGCTTCCACCGAATCTCTCTCAAGTTCACGATGTGTTCCATGTATCTCTCCTGAGAAAGTACATACCTGATCCTTCACATGTACTCAGCTCAAGAGTTGTACCGCTGGAGCAAGATCTTTCTTATGAAGAACAGCCGATAGAGATTCTGGATCGTAGCGAAAAAGTCCTACGAAACAAGACCACTCGCTTGGTGAAAGTTTTATGGAGAAACCACCAACTTGAAGAAGCTACATGGGAGCTTGAGGATATGATGAGGGAGAAGTATCCTCATCTGTTTGTTGCAAAGTGACGAATTTCGAGGGCGAAATTCTTTTTAAGGGGGGTAGAATGTAACACCCGAGACTTTTATGTTATATAAATCATCAAAGGAATCTTTTTCTACACAACACTTTCTTGGCTTGCTTTACACGCAATCGCGACCTTCCTCGATAGCTTGCGTCGTACGCAATACCGAGTTTCACTAAACAACAATATGCTATTAAAACTAGCCGTTATGAATAGTAATAACCACTTTTTGAAATTTTATAATTTTTATTTTTCAAAATGGACTTCATTTTTGGACTCAGAATATCGAAATTAGCCTAGGGTGAAATTTTGGTATTTTTCTGAAAACTTTCAATTTTTGATGAATAGTGAAACCACTAAGTGGTAGGTTAAAAACTGAATTTTGCATAAAACTTAATTTTACCGCTTCTGTGAATAGAATTTCGAAAATCCGAGAGACACGGTTAATATCAAGGACTAAAATGTGGTTCAATGAGATGAAAATAATTTTTTGGTGAATAGTAACTTTTTACTATTTTTACCGCGGTTAATAGTAAATAGGGTAACTAAGGGTAAATATGATATCAATATTACCCTAACACATGTCCTAATTCTATTTGACAAGTGTAATTCTACCAAAAACAAACTTAGGAATAAAATATGACCATTTAGGCCCACTTGGATTAGATTAGGACATTTATTATTAATTTATTTAAAGAAGGGTTAAAATAGTTAAAATCAAAGTTTAATAAGTAAATAATTTTTAATATGGTGTTATACATAAGATAAATTCGATTGTAAATATTCATTAGAAAGCTAAAAAGATTTCCTACATGATGGTATTTTATTTTTAATTTTTAGACATCAAATAATTTAATTTATTTATGACACAAAGATGATACAGTAATTATCTTATTAATGAAATATTGACAAAATTGATAATATAAATACCAAAATAAATGTAATTTAAGACTTTTTATGAATTTCACTAATTTTATAGGTTAATATGATATATTAATGTTGATTTAATCAACTTGGTTCGAACATATAATTCTGTTATGACTTTCACAAAAATCATATATCAAATAGTGTCAAAATTGACACAAAATAGTTTTTAAATCAAATATTATATTATTAATTGTTCTTTTATTCCTAAAAATCTAAGGTTCGGACAAATGACTTAGATAAGGATATATATATTAATAATAAACAATTTGGGGTTCTTTTGGCATGTTATAGTAAGTGTATTAACCATATAGTGGAAGAAAACAAAAAGACACGGTAAAAGTTAAATTAATTAACTTAGAGTTAAATCTAATTGATAAGGTTAAAATAATACCCTAAACTTGTCTAAATCCTTTTGGTTGATAGGATTTCGACCCTTCCCCACTTTATCTTCGAAATAAGACCCTTTGGAACCATTATAAACCGATTTTGACTTTAATATAAAATAATATTTTGAGATATTCCTAAGGTGCCCCTCTCCTCCCTTATAAAAGGGCACCTACTCCCCCTCCTCCTCACACCAATTTGAGCACTCAAGCTCGGCCAACCCCTGCCATTATCTCCTCTCCACTTCCCTAGAATAATCCTAGAGGTCCTGGTCTTCTCCAAAGACCAATCATAGTTCCTTAAGTGGAGGATTCAAAGAGGCGTTCCAAAGAAGAGGTAATATCCATTACCGATCTTTTCAATTTCTTTCTTCTTCAACTTCTTCTTCTTTAGTTGTTTCATGATAAAGTAATAACATCAGTATTACTTAAATACTGATATGTTATTATAAATATGAAACAACCCTAATTCACCTTCTATCCATCCTACGGAAAAATGAAATCACCGCGCGTGCGTACGTACGGAATACCGTCTCCACGCCGTGGTGTAATCTATTTTCCACCATCACCTTACAAGGATGGGTATAATGGTGTAATGAGTAACTATATATGATTATTATGAAGTAATATTGATACTGAAATAATATATATATACTCCAATACAATTCCACGATCATAGGAACGATATCATCACTCGTGCGTACGTACGGAATACCGTCTCCACGATGTGATGCGACTCGTTCTACATGATCTTCATTTCATAATGATTATATAAATGAATTGAATGAATGAATATGGTATATACTACACTAATACCATTCTGGAAATGAATTATCTATAACCTAAAGATAAGAATAAGAATTTATTCGACAAAACACGCATAAGAACAAAAGGTTATAAAGACCCGAGTAACAAGTAACAATGAAATATTACTAACAAGAAGCTAATAATATGACCATATATGATATCATATCAATATGTATGATTCTGGAATAAGTGAATAACATTATTTAAACCATTATACATGAGCTTCGGACACGAACAAAGCAAATCGGACCTAAGGTAAGGGAAATATCACAATCTCATTTTTATCCGAGATTGTTTATTCGTAAGTATTTACTGGGGTGTATTTTATCATCCACATCCATGTTCCCTCAATATGTAATATTGTTTCCATCCACTTGAAATAGTTTAAATCCAATTTTACCCTTAGGTGAGTTTTTAGTAAAGAATATGAAAGGAATCTTTTGTCGTTTTTCCGTACGAGGTACTTTTTGACTTTTCCGACAAAAGTACGAAGAATGTTTTTTTTAACTTATACGGCATGAATGGATTTTTAAAACATTATTTACAAGAAGCTTCTTTTACAAGTTTTCAAGTTTATTTTTAATCAACTTCTTTTATTTTAAAGTCGTATTACTTGCTATGAAAGGAAAAATGTTTTTGAAGAAGAAAGGATATTTTCCTCAAGAATGGAGTTCAAGTGTTTTATCAAAATTATTTTCCATCTAAGATAATAAAGGGTTCTGTTTTTACCCCTATTATTACATTGATTTGATTATGTTGTAAGTGAATTATTTTTATGAAGTCATTTACCTTATATGATTTGTCTTATGATGTCATGATGTTTCAAGAATCCCATTTTTATGTGTTATGCGATGATGTATGATTTATGATTTATGTGGAACACATAAGAAAGGATTCATTATAAGATGGGTGGGACCTATATCTCCCTCCAATGCATTGGGTAAAGACTTTATATCTCATGAGATAGACATGGCTGGAACGGAAGGTTATTTCGGTTCAGTGATACAGGACTGAAACGAGGAGTGAACTCGGTTCAGAAAGGGACTTTGTCCACTAAGATAGTCTTGTCAATGAGTCATGACTAACAAGAAATGATTTTCCATGATTATGTGTGCATGCCACAAAGTTTCAAGTTTTATGTTATGATTATGGGGATCTCATTTTCACTTCTATGATTTATTCCATGTTAAGATATTATGATCTCTTTTGCAGGTTTTGATTTTCAAAAAGATATGATATGATTTTTATCTCCTTTATTTTCCCTTGCTGAGCATTTGAGCTCACCCTTTTATGTTTTCTTTTCCCCAGGTCAGGAAGATGGATATTAAGTAGAATATGCTAAAAGGGACCCTAGATATGATGACATAAATGGGAGACACTGTAGAAGATTTATGAACCAGTTGTTTATGTTTCCCAGTTTCTAAAGACACTATACCTATACGGTCCTTTGTGGTTTTGTCATATGTTGTAATAAGTGTGCTTCAATTTTGAAGTATTAACAATGTATGTAAAGTATGGGTCGTTATACTATACCCCCTTTACCAGAGATCATATTAATGAATTCAATAATCAAGTATAAAACTTCAAAAATAAACTGAAAGTATAAGAAGAAAAAAATAAATAGGATGCTAAAAATGAAATGTAGTTTGGGCCCAATATCCATACCAAGAAAAACAACCACCCACTATTCGTGTTACATATAAATATTAGAAAAAACATAAAGGAACAAGATCCATGATATCTAAAATACAATGCTCATCTAAATATCCATGTACTTATATGATCGATACATCTCAATCATGATATCATGGGCCTCATCCCAAAACAGTTCATGCAAAGACCGTGTGAAAACTTCTTGGGTAGTAATGATTCAGGGATTCTCCAGGAGTTTTTCAATACATAACTCATCTGGTCACCCCTAACATGGTCCCTTACTAAAAACATAGCCAATGATATGTGCATGTGATATTATCAACAAAAATAAAATGATAACTACTATAAATAAATAAACCAAAAAATTGATCATTATTAGGTATGTGACATTGATGGAACATACATTCTTTATCCAATGTCTGGGTTTCTCAGATCACAAATTGATGTCCATTCCTCCCAAGAAACATATCGGCTCAAAATCCATGTAACCCCCAACCATATCCTAAATACACTGGCATCCCATCACTCAAAATCCCAAACCTCTATGCTCCAAATTTTTGGGAGCTCAATAGTATGTCTATCTCCAAATAATGAAGTCCATGACTATATCATCATGAATTTGGGCACTCATTCCATGATATCACATATCATCATCTCTAATTCATGGAAGCCATAACCATATATCCATGGATTTGGGGACACATCCCATAGTATTATGTGCATCCAACTCCAAATTATTGAAAACATAACCAAATATCTATGAATTAGGGGACCCATCTAATGGTAGGTTTTGCATCCATCCCAAAATCCATGTAATACATAACCATAATCTCCCAAATTTGAGAAACCATAACATGGTAGTACATGTGTTCAACTCAAAATACAAGGAATATTTAACCTTATATAAGACCCAAATACATGGAAGTTTCATCATCAAGGTATAACACCATGTCAGCACCAACATGAATCTAACTCCAAATCCTATTAGCCCAATAATTTCACATCCAACATAAGTGTTCATTCCAAAAATCATAATAAAATAACATGATCTGGAAGAATTACCATGACCTCCATTATTATCTAATCCCCATTAGGCTTCCATATTAGTTCAGGTTCTATATTACACCAACATCCATCACTATCCATGGTCGCACATACCCACTGAAGGTCGGTCTATCAATAGAGCACCCACAGGTTCCCTCTAGTGAAATAAAATGGAGTCACTCCACTTAGATTCCTCAGTCCCAACCTTGGACTCTTGTAAAACCTCATTATTTAAGTAAATAACATCCTTTGACATCATCAATAGTGTATCATAGCCTCACCATATATATATAGTCTAACTATACGGGTATTTCCCATGAAATGGACCATGGAATATCATTATCCTTAAGGTCACTCTATGTTGGTCGTCTTTCCCAACCCAATATCTATCTGCCTAAATTTTCTCCACCTAGGACTATAAATAGTGTATCAAGTCATATCAGGTCTAGGCTCACCTTAAAAAAGGGTAGTATGCCACCAGGAGTGTTAGAGGTCACATATGGCCCTCATGGGCTAGCCATCTCAAGTCACCACCCACATCTTCCAAGAGGGTAAAACGGTCCCTACCCTATGACCACCATGTCAGATAAGACTCCTTTACCTTGTTCAAGGGTATTCGATGCCTCAACATATCTGTAGAAAATTCCATGAACATTAGTGGAAATGGACTTAAGTTATTGCACTAGGACCGTCATGACATGGGCACTATAGTCTGGTGATCTAAGGGATTTTGTCTAATCTGACCATTAATATTAAATTAAAAACATATTAAATTAAATTAACCCTTTGATAAAAAATGGGTATCACCTAAAGTGGAGATCTTGTACATAACAAGCCTTATAAATATAATCAATTCATTTGTAGAAAATCAATATAAGACCACATAAATTTATAGAAGCATTCCCATTTATTTTCCTAGGGCTAGAAACTTTACCACATGCCATCCATGTATGTCCAACCATGTCCATGGTTAAATGTTATTACATAAGTAAACTGATCTCATAAATAAAAATTATAATTGATAATAGTTTATAACATTTATAGTTAGTTAATTAATTTAAATTAAATGTATTATATTAATTGAAAACTCATTAGGTCGTCATGCTGCACTAGAACCAATTCCAACTACTCGTGGGAGGTACACAGGGGACTCCCCATACCATTCTCAAGAAAATATCTTACCACAAGAACCATTTCAATAATTAAATAAATTAAATTATAAGGAAAACCATACAATAATTCATAGAATGATGATTTTTAGATGATACAGTGAACAGCAGTAGGTGGACATCATCTCGGTATGACCTCTTCCTAGATTGTACAAAAACCCCATTAAAAATTGGGGGATATCGCCATTTTCAAGAAAAATATACATTTCCATCCTAAAAGAAAAGAATACTAAATCTCTAAGGTGAAATAGTAGAAGAGATTGGAGGATGGATATTATATTGTACCTTAAATTATCATAAAAAATCCACAATAGTCTCAACCTTACTCAAGGGACATGAAGGGAGAGGAGTTGAGGGGCTTCTCCTTCCACACAAAAGAAACAAAAGGGGAGAGGGGTTTCTCCATATAAAAAACAAATGGTGGAAATATGATTTTTTACCCTTAATATAGTCCATTGACTAGATTTTAGTAGTCCACTAGCTTTCCAGTTCTACCTGCAGAGACACCTTGACAACTTCGATCCCCACCAACCTGTTGGTGGGCTTGCACTAGCCAGCTAATGGCTACTTTAGTCTTCATTGTTGTACCCTAGCCACCCTATGCTATCTATGAAAATCATTTGAGGCCTCAGAATCAATTAATACCCACAAAATGATTACAAAATACCTACTTTGAGATGTCCTAACCAACAAAATTCAATATTGAATCCCAGTTCAAAATTCGACACATCCACCAAACAAAATTTTAATGTTCTCCTGATTACTGAATCTATGTATGGACATGGGTTTTTACAAACTCCCAATATTAATAATTCTCATTCACAATAAGTATCTTTAGGAATCCAAAAACACATTCCCAACCACCTTGTTCATCAATTATTACTCAAACTGCTTCATTCTTCCATGAATTCCAAACACTCTCCCACAGTGCTTCTTTAAATGTAAGGGACATAAATTACCAAAACGTGATCCATCACTCATATCCACTCAAAAAAAACCAATAAATTTTTTTTCGATCCTGTCCAACCAAAAAAATGATTACATCATCATTTAATTCATTGTAAGATGTATGGTACTCTCCACCATGGGGCTTAGCTAATTACGTCCAATTTTGAGGTTATGAAATTTTCTCCCTTAGAAATAACTACTAAACACAAAATCGGTATTATAATGATTCATTGAGTGTGGTTCCAAACTTACCACACAAACTCACACATGATAACTCCACTCCCATCTCTTGGTTATGATATGAATCATTAAAATTACAATTGAATAATATTATAACTCAATTATTCAATATTTTCCTTTAAAATTTCAAAATAGTTCTTAAAGAAAACCTAATAAAACATAAATGGCATGATTGATGTATTTTACATCCCATGGAATCAAATTATACATGAGAAAAGTGGTTGTCCCTCCTCTATAAGATCCACCCAAAAAGCCCTTAGCTTAGGCTATTGATATGCCATGTATAACTAAATATTGATTTATTTTCTCCAAAATGAACTCTGAGATCATTCGGATGCATCCCATAAAGTCTTGACCCAATGACTAGGGAAATTCCATAGTTGAAACCCTAGTATCCCAATTATGTGGTCATTTTCCAAACACGAGCACTGAAATGCTCATGATACGATCACATTGAAACCACCATAATCCATTAATGATCTTGATTCCCAAGAATTGAATCCACCTAATATCATATTAGAATATTTACCTAACATAAAATTATGAATATAGTATGAGTATGATCTAATTATTACCTAGAATAAAAATTTCAAAACATCCATTCGACAAATGGTCCCACAAACCCCTGAACCTTTCCACATGAGGGTCATATCACCCATTATCAACTCTGTGTTATCCACCATATGAGGGTATTTCTATTCACTAAAATTAATCATAACATGAACACAACATCTCATATCTTTTTCATCTGAATATTTGATGATCAGTTGCATCATTGCATGCTCATTATTGATCACCAAAATATAAGGCCAAAAATACAATTTGTTTCACACTAAAGAAAAAATTACCAAAATCACACTATTATTCCTCATTATGATCCAACCTCAAAAATTTCTTTACGATTGTCTTGGTCTATTCATAGCATGTTCTTGGGATAATAGTCCCATAAGCAATATTGAAAATTCTCATCAGTCTGTGGCACTATCTTGGTCATTTCTGATCCAAAACCCAACAATTTCCGCTCATTAATTTCATGTACTACATTATTATCACTTAAAAATGAAAAATTTATTCACAAATGCCAATAGATCCAACACACCATTGTATAATTACATTTCCAATAAAGTATTAACAACCCAATGATTGCACAACACTGAATAATGTTAACCTTTCTCCATGACATGTAAAGCTCCTCTAACCCTAATATCCCTTGTTACTCCACTTAAAAATAAGGAAGCATACCTATGAAAAGGTCCATCTCATGATCACCAACTACATGTGTGTCATTTTTAACAATATAAATATATATTCATGCTCCAAATAATGTTAGTCAAACCCATATGTTTAATCACTACCCCTCATCATTCCAAATCCATGAGAATCCACTGACACTCCCAATAAATATAAGGCATAACAATGATAAAATCATACATTTGATTGTACATGCGTGCTTCAATTGTATAACCTGAAGCACTCACCCATGAATCCTACAAAAAGGAACCATTAATAACTACCCAACCCCTCTCATTGGTTTCCACTAGTCAAAAAATTCAAGGACCCAATAAGGTATGAGTATTGAGGTATCAAACCTAGCCATATTGTATTGTCTCAAATCAAGGACTCAAGGTAGGACCACCACACCCCAGTCTAAACTCATAGAAGGTAAACCTTCATGGGGGTGTCATTCATAATCATGAATCAACCCATAGAAACAAATATGCATAAAATCCCCCTCATGGATCCCATTTACATTTGGATTCATAGGCAAAAAACACCTCCCAAAACTAGGGCACCCATCCACATGAGAATCAACATATGGGACTTATCCCTTGATGATATCTAAGGTTAATCCAATAACATCATCCTGGATAAACCATATCCTTTAAAATGATGTGACTGGATGAGTTAAGTATAATTAATGTCTATTTTATGTTATAAAACACCATATATATTTTTATTAACACTTTAAATTATTTAACCCGAACAACATACACCCACAAGGGGTCCAACATCTTGGTAGGGTTCGATTATCAAAACTTACTAGGGTCAATAGAGGCTTCCCACTAGAGGGGTAAATCCAAGGACAACTTAATCAATGATAATCTCTTAGTAGAATCCACATAACCATCCATTGTAAGTAAAAAAATACATGTCATTCCATTTGTGTAAAATGACACCAGGTACCTTTATAGGATAACATCATATGTACAATTGTTGAGTATTTAAACAGGTAAGATTAAGACATCAGAAAAATCATATATGAGACAGTCTATATATCATTTGATTCCTACGTACCTTATATGATAAATTATACAACTCTATCCTCTATAGTCCAATAGTCAACATTAAATCATTGGAATCTTTCCAATTGACCAAGAGTCACATGTCAATAATAATTCAAAAAATCCAAACCACATTTGTATCAATCTATGAAAAAATCTCATATAACCATAACATAGTGTAACACCCTGAGATTTTGTGAGATATATTATTTTTCTATTGTACACTACACCAAGATTACCATGTACAATATGCAACATCGTATTATTTTGAAGTATACGCAACACTATTCTTCGCTCGTGTTACACACAATTTAATGTTCGTTTTGTAGAAATTATTCTATGAAATATTGAGTATATGTTTTTTTAATGTATAAATGAAATATTTTTTGATTATGTTATACACAACATCAATGGGAGCTTCCCCTACATGCATCCCTGACTTCGCTTTCATTACACACAATTGCAACCTTCCTCGATAGCTTGTGTAGTACGCAATACCGGGTTTCGCTAAACAACGATATATTGTTATAATATTATTATGAACTAGCCGTTTTGAATAGTATTAACTACATTTTGAATTATATAACATTATTATTCCTCTTACACATTTTCTAGAAAATGGTATGAGAACAAAATAAAATTATCGGGTAAAATAAGTATTTTTCAAAAAATGAAGTTTTGTCGCCTTTTGATGGAGCACCCACTTTAAATATAGTTTTTGACATGTTTATTAGTTCAATTTGACAAAATTAAATTCTTTTTTGGAATCAAGATATAAAAATTTTCTTTGGATTAATTTTTCATATTATTCTGATAACTTTCATATTTTAAGGAATACTAAAAACACGCTATATGTTATTTAAAAACAACTTTTTTCATAATAATAATTTATATTGATAAATTATAATATTGAATGGTTTTAAAGTATAAATAGAATATATTTTTACCATTTAATATAATTTAATTCATTATAATTGATTTTACATTGAATTCATAGGTAAAATCATTTCAATCTTTTGCAATGTTTTATCTTTTAAAACTCATTTTCTTAACAACAGGTTTAATTTTAAATTAGTTTCTAAAACTTATGTGATTTGAATTTAGAAAAATGGATTCCATATTTTGAGTCATTAGGTCCAAATTATGTTAATAATCTACTTTTTATCTGTGGGGACTATGAATAGTAACTACGATAAATTTAGTTTTTCATTGTTAATGGTAAATCGGGTAATTAATGATAAATATAATATAATAAAATTACCCGAGAACTTGTCCAAATATAATTGGATGGTTATATTTTTTCCGAAAAAATATTTGGGTCTAAATGTAATCCATTTGAACCCTCTTGGATGTTATCAAGACCTTTAATTTATTTTATTTTAATGAAACTGAAATATGTCTCCCTCAAACTTTAATAATTAAAGTATTTATAATATAAATTTATACAGAATATAAATTCTATTATAAATATTAATTTTAAAGATAAAATGTTTTTCTTTGTTATGGTAATTGTTTTTTTATTTTTAAGAAATATTTAATTACCTTAATAGCTTATACATTAATGATGTTGAAATTATTTACTTAGTAAAAAATCAATATGATAGTTTTTATTAAAGTAATAATACACATCAAAAGGTCCAAACACTTGACCAAAACTTATTGGTCGAGTATATATATATTATAATAATACAATAGTATTCTTGGGTAACATTTGGAGCCGTATAGAATAGATTATGACATTTATATTGTTTTATTTTAAATGATGGAAAAGTTGTCACCTTCATAATTTAATAAATATAACAATCTATATGTTGTCATTTTAAGATGATAAATTCTAGTAAAAGTATTATTATGAAATTTATTATATTTATCTTCATCATAGTGTTTTATTTTTAAATTTTAAGCAACAAAAAAGTAAATTAATTAATTATACAAAAATGTTGTAGTAATTATTTCATTAATAGAATATCATTCAAATGGTTATAACAATATTACAATAAATATTATATGAACTAATTAATGTTTTACCCAAATTTTATAGATTAATATGACATTTTAGGAGTCTATTAAATATTGTATTTTGAATATATCCTCTTTGTGTATTTTATTTAAATTCAAATAAATTAATAGTGTCAAAATTGACACTATTGTTATTTTATAAAAATAACATATTATAAAATTGATTAAAAATCACCAAAATATTTAAAAATTATAAGTTGAAATTTATATGGTCTAAAATATCATAAAATATCCAATTATGGACAATTCGCAAAAAAAATAAGTAATTATTCATAATAATTTAAAATTTAGAATATTATTACCACAAATAAAATAAAATTGATTAAATAAAGATAAATCAAGTTGATAGGGTTTAAAATAAACATAAAACATGTCTATATTTTATTGGTTGATGAGATTACAACCCTACATCATCTCATATTTTAATTTGAGTAATTTTTTAGGTTTTTATGTGGGGTTTGAATTAATTATAAATTAATATGTTTTTAGGTTTCCAAAAGAGCCCCTCTCCTCCCTTATAATAGGGCACCTCCTACCTATTCTCTTCACACAATTTTGAGACTTCAAGCTCGGCCAACCCCTGAAATTTCCTCTTATAAAACTCCCTAGTTATATCATAGAGGTTCTTTTCTTCTCAAAATACCAACTCTAGTACCCTAAGGGGAAGTTTAAAAGAGGCAGGTTGAGGAAGAGGTAATCTCTTCTATAAATTCGTCCAAGTTTCTTTCTTCTTCTACTTCATCTTCTTTAGTTGATTCATTATAAATTAAAAATATAAGTATTAATTATATTCTGATATGTTATTATAAATATGAAAAATCTGTATTTAACCTTCTATACATCATACAGAAAATGAAATCACCGCGCGTGTGTACGTACGGAATACCGTCTCCACGTCGTGGTGTAATCTGTTTTTCCACCACCACCTTACATGGATGGGTATAAGGGTGTGGTTATAAGGGTGTAAAGAATAACTGTATATTATTACTATAAAATGATACTAATTTTGAGATATTATATCATCCACTGAAATTCCATTCAATAATTATGGGAATGATATCATCGCTCGTGCGTACGTACGGATTACCGTCTCCACGACACGAGGAGATTCATTTTCCAAGTTAACCATTCAATAATGATTGTAAAGTATATATAATAAATAATCATGAAATATATGTCATATTAATTATAATAGATTTATGTATATGTTATTTACTTACTTCCATTCAATTTAATTAAGAAAATAAAACAGCGTTCATGTGTACGTACGGACTACCATCTCCATGAACGGTGTATTTATTTCCATTTATAGATCTATTATATATATGTATATTCTGAATATATATTATATATAAATCATGTTTTACATTATGGAATTATGTTATCATGATCTATGTATTCATATGAATAATTACAAGTCAAAACACGTACGTCAAGTGAAATGATTTTACCCAAAATGATGCATTAACATGGAATTGAAAAATGAACGGGTAATATAAAGTTGTATGTGAATCATATATGATATAATAAATATTATTATTGTTCTGTTACAAGTTAATAATATGTTTAAACCCACTATACAAGAGTCTTGGACACATATGGAAGAAATTAGACATAAGGTAAGGGATAATTTTGAAAATCTCATTTTTATCCGAGATTGCTTATACGTATGTATTTACTGGGGTTATGTTTATCATCCATGTCCATGTTTTCGAAAAATGTTTTCATAAAATGTTTAATATTATTCCATGTATGTTTAAATTAATTTTTACCCTTGTATTACTTTTACTACAAGGTATGGAAGGATTCTTTCTTTTGTTTACCATATGAGGTACTTTTTGACTTTTCTGGAAAAAGTACGAGAAGAATGCTTTTTAACTTATACGACATGAATGAATTTTTAAAATTTCATAACAACTTATTTCAATGATTCTTCCTCTACCAAATTTCATGATTATTTTCAAAAAAATCCATTTCTTATAAAATTTCTTTTCATTTTGAGAAAAGAAAATGATTTAGAAGAAGAAAGGATATTTTCCTCAAGAATTCATTTCAAGTGTTTTATCAAAACTATTTTCCATCTAAGATGAAATTATTTACTATGATTATGTTTCAATTATAATGTCTCTATAATTTACATGGTTTGATTTTTCTTATGATGAAATGATATCAATTTATTTTATATGAATTATTTCATGATGGGATGATGTTTATAAAACCCATTTTATTCATTGGGTTATTATGAATGATGTATTTTTATTTTGTGTCAGACAAAAGAATGATTTCATTATAATATTGGAGGGACCTATATATCCTTACAATTAATTAGGTAAAGATTTATATCTCTTTAAATAGACATGGCTAGAATAACAAGTGAATCTGGTTCAGCAATACAGGGCTGGAACGACAAGTAAACCCGATTCAGTAATTGACTTTGTCCACTATGATGGTCTTTCCAGTAATGCCTTGGCTACTATGGAAATAATAACATGTGATTAATGGTTTTCTATAGTTAAATGTTTTATTCAAATTCTATATTATCATGATTAATGTTTTTTTATGATCTATGTTTTACATATTTCCAAGATTTATTTCACGGCTCAAAATTTTGATGTTTAAACTTTATGTTTTTAAGTTCAAATGTATATGGATTGTTTTATTTTCTCCATGATTATCCTTACTAAGAATTTGAGCTCACCCTTTTTATGTTTTCTTTTCCCCATGATATAGAGGAAGGTTTTAGGTAGAAAAAAATGTAATGATCTCTATGGGAGATGTTGAAGTTATTTCACCATGATTAGAAGATTATGTTACGAGTTTGAAAAGACACTAAACTAACACGGTCTTTAGGCATATTTTTGTTTCATGTATTATATTTTACGCAAAAGTAATGTAATTTCCTTAACGTCAAGCTATGGGTCTCTACATTTGGTATCAGAGCGAAAGTTTAGTTAACCTTTGGAAACTAGGATTCGAAATCTTCAGTGAGATCCCTAGATATTTTTCTATGGTATGTCTAGGGATGTCTCTAAGTTCAAGTATAATTATAGGTTATAGACCTAGAATTATGGTAAAGATCATAGAATTAAAGCTAAGATATTAGAGATTGAAAGTACTCCCATTTATTATGTTATTTTCCTAGCATGATTTTTTCCTCTCACACTATTCTTTTTGGGTTTTAGAAAATGGCTGGAAAGAGGAATATTCATGTTAATGGATAATATGAGGAACAATGGAATGATATTCTTCCTGATAATCCAAATGAAAAGGGATTTGGAAGGCAAAACATCATTTTTATGCCTAATCATCAATCTCATAATAGGATCAATAATCTCAACTTTGGTAAGTTTCATGACTCAGCTAACAAGAGAAAGATGGAGTATCATGATGATCATAGAGGAAAAAAGTTCAATTTCCATCATGTAAATCATGTGGTAAGAGGCATCAGGGGGAATGTTTCAAAGGAACTTTAAGATGCTTTGGGTGTGGAAAAGAAGGACAGAAAGCCATTAATTTTAAAGGAAAGGGTTCAGTTAACACTATGTACAAGGATAATGGTATTGCTAAAACATCAACAACAGTTAAATGATTAAAATGTGAAAAGTACAGGCATTATGCAAACCAGTGTCCTAAGGGAAAGTCCCCTGAAGAGAAACAGCATGGTCGGATGGGTAGTATTTATGTTGATGATGATGAGGATACTACAAATGATTTATGATATGAATGAAGTGTTGAAGAATAAAATGATGAAGCTCGGTCGATAGTTTAAGAAGGTAGTGGAACGATTGTATGTTTATCAAGAGTAATATTGTATAGGTAATTTAACGGTAATATGGAACAAAGAAACATATAAGGATTGATACACTATTGTTTTTCTTAAAGTATTTGAATGTATATGTTGAATGGTACTGGTAACCATGAAAGGTTATTCAGATATTTTTGGAAAGAATATGATATGCACATAATGAAGGGATAAGGAGAAAATAATATGTTGGATATTATTATTGAGCTCGTGATCTATATAAGGAAAAAGTGATATCATGGTTTGAGTATATAGTATTTTTGGGATTTTTGTATGTGTAAAGAGTTAACTTTTGACAGGATTCATGTTTTCACTAACGTTCTATGGAAACTCATGTTTCAATAGAATACATGATTAAGGAATTGAAATGTTTGGAATGTGACCAAAAAGATATATATTATGATATATGGGGAATAAATGATTGTATTCAAAAGCTTGGTTGATGAAATTTCTATTAATAGTTTTCTTTATACTATGATCTTGGATAGAAGTATTTTGGATAAGCCTAAATATTTGAAATGGATTATGTTGGACATAAGATAATATTGTTTAATGATAGAACTTTTTTTGATATTATTTCTGGAATGTTATAATGGTGTAGTTTTTTAAAAAGGGAAAACCTACAGAATGAGGGACAACCCATCGCTCAGACAAGGTTGTTGAAATCAAACCCAAAACCGAAGTGTGACAGGCCTTTATCGCCTACCACTGGCCAACATCAAGTCCCTGGTTAGTAGAAATTTGTTTTACGAAGTAGTATGATAGTTGAAGTATAAGTCAATTTTTGGAATCATATATGGTTAATCTCACCATAATATGGACTTATGTATATAAATTTTTCTAACCTTATGTTTGAGACAGATGGAATAACTTATCGCATGATCTACTAACACTACAAGAATGACAAATTAAAAATTATTTCTTTAATAAGGGATGAAGTGGAAATTGTTCATGGAATGACCAACAAGGATATTACACTAAGAACAAGTGAGTATTTCTCCTTATGCAAAATGTTTACAAAATTAGGGAAATGATCTTGAAAGACAAAAACGTAGTCCTAGATGGTACCTTAGATCATCACAACTTTATGGCTTTGTTATTGTTGGCTTTTTCCTAGCCAAGTTTTCTACCACTCTCCATCATAACTTGATGGTCAGATTTCTATTACATATCAACATTTTCACCTATGTTATCCTATGTGGAAACCCAGTGATGCGTTAATTTTGGCCACCATTATGTTTCTTTTTGAAATTAAGTTTTAGAATTCCTTTTTACGATGTGGGTTTCTATGAATGAAACCTTCAAGTAGTAAATTGATTTATAAACCCGACGAATTTTGAGGGTGAAATTCATTTTAAAGGGGGTAGAATGTAACACCCCAAGATTTTATGAGATATATTCTTTTTCTATTTTTCACTACACCAAGATTACCATGTACTATAAGAAACATCGTATTAGCTTTCAGTATACGCAACACTATTCTTGGCTCGTGTTACACACAATTTCAAGTTCGTTTTGTAGAAAATATTCTATGAAACATTATATTTAGATTTTGTTTAATGTATAAATGAAATAAGGTTTTATTATGTTATATTAAACACCAAAGGGAGCTTCCACTACATGCAGCCCTCACTTGGCTTTCATTACACGCAATCGCGACCTTCCTCTATAGCGTTTGTAGTACGCAATATCGGGTTTCTCTAAACAACGATATATTGTTATAATATTATTATGAACTAGACGTTATGAATAGTATTAACTAAATTTTTAATTTTATAACATTATTATTCATCTTACACATTATCTAGAACATTATATTAGAACAAAATAAAATTTTTGGGTAAAATAAGTATTTTTCAAAAAAATGCAGTTTTGCCGCCTTTTGATGGAGAACCCACATTAAATATAGTTTTTGACATTTTTATAAGTTCAATTTGACAAAATAAAATTCGTCTTTGGAATCAGTATATAAAAATTTACTTTGGATAAATTTTTCATATTATTCTGATAACTTTCATAATTTAATGAATTGTAAAAAAACTCTATATTTTACTTAAAAACAAATTTTTTCATCATAATAATTTATATTGATAAATAATAATATTTAATGGTTTTAAGGAATAAATAGAATATATTTTTACCATTTAATATAATTTAAGTCATTATCATTGATTTTACATTGAATTCAAAGGTAAAATCATTTCAATCTTTTGCAATGTTTTAACTTTTAAAACTCGTTTTCTTAACAATGGGAATAATTTTAAATTAATTTCTGCAACTTCTGTGATTTGAATTTAGAAAAATGGATTCCATATTTGGAATAATTAGATCCAAATTATTTTAATAGGCTAATTTTTATTTTTGGGACTATGAATAGTATCTACGGTAAATTTAGTTTACTATAGTAAAATGTAAATCGGGTAATTAAGGGTAAATATAATATTATACAGTTTCTGTAACACTTTTCTTAATATAATTGGATGATTATATTTTGTACTAAGTAAAATTTGGGTCTAATTTTAATCCATTGTAACCCACTTGGATGTGATTAAGACCTTTAATTTATTTTATTTTAAAAAAAGTGAAATATGTCTCACTCAAACTTTAATAAATAAAGTATTTTTAATATATGGTAATACATAATATAAATTAGATTATAAATACTCATTTGAAATATAAATATTTTTTCTTTTTTATGATAATTTATTCGTAATTTTTAAGAATTATTTAATTACCTTAATTTCTTATACATTAATGATGCAGAAATTATTTACTAAGTGAAAAATCAGTAATATAGTTTTTATTAAAGTAATAATAGCAATAAAAAGGTCCAAAAACCTGACCGAAACTTATTTTTCGAGTATATATATACCATAATCATCCAACGGTCTACTTGGGGATCATTTGGAGCCGTATAAACGAGATTATGACATTAATATTATTTTATTTTAAATGATGTCAAAGTTGTCACCAACATACTTTAATAAATATAACAGTTTATATGTTTTTATTTTAAGATGATAAATTAGATTAAAAGTATTATTATGAAATATATTATATTTATCTTCATCATAGAATTTTATTTTTAATTTTTAGGCAACAAATAAGTATATTAAATAATTATGCAAAAATGTTGTAGTAATTATTTCATTAAGAGAAATATCAAACAAATGGTTTTAAAAATATTAAATGAAATATTATATAAAATAATTAATGTCTTCCACCAATTTTATAGATGAATATAAAATATTAGGAGTCTATTAAATATTTTTTTCGAATATATCCTCTGTTTTGATTTTATTTAAATTCAAATAATTTAATAGCGTCAAAATTGACACTACTGTTATTTTATGAAAATAACATATTATAAAATTTTTTAAAAATCAAAAAAATATTTAAAAATTTTAAATTGAAAGTTATATGGTCTAAAATTTCATAACGTATCCAATTATGGAAGATTAAAAACACATAAGTAATTATTTATCACAATTTAAAATTTAGAATACTATTACCACAAATAAAATTAAATAGATTAAATAAGGATAAATCAAGATGATAAGGTTTAAAATAAACTTAAAACACGTCTAAATTTTATTGGTTGATGTGATTACAACCCTATCTCATCTCATCTTCTAATGTATGTAATTTTGGAAGTTTTTATGTGGGTTTTTAATTTTTTATAAATTAATATTTTTTTAGGATTCCAAAAGTGCCCCTCTCCTCCCCTATAAAAGGGAACCTCCTCCCTCTTCTTTTAACACCATTTTGAGCTTTGAAGCTCATCCAAAACCTGCCAATTATTATTATAAACCTCTATAGTTATATCATAGAGGTTTTTTTCTTCTCAAAAGACCAACTCTAGTGCCCTAAGAGGAAGTTTAAAAGAGACACATTGAGGAAGAGATAATCTCTTCTACAAATTCTTTCATGTTTCTTTCTTCTTCTACTTCCTCTTCTTTTGTTTTTTCATTATAAAGTAATTACATAAGTATTAATTATATATTGATATGTTATTATAAAAATTAAAAATCATATTTAACCCTCTATCCATCCTATGGAAAACAAAATCACTGCGTGTGCGTACGTACGGAATACCGTCTCCACGTCGTGGTGTAATATGTTTTCCCACCACCACCTTACTTAGATAGGTATAAGGGTGTGGGTATATGGGTGTAAATAATAACTATATATGAATATTATAACATGATACTAATTCTGAAATATTATATCATCCAATCCAATTCCATTTAATAAATATGGGAATGATATCATCGCTCGTGCGTATGTATGGAGTACTGTCTCCACGACTCGAGGATATTCATTATCCAAGTTAACAATTCAAGAATGATTACAAAGTATATATAATAAATAGTCATAAAATATATTACCTATTATTTATACTATATTTTTATATATGTTATTTACTTACTTCCATTAAATTTAATAAGGAGAATAAAATAGTAGTCATGCGTACGTACGGAATGTCGTCTCCATGAACGGTGTATTTCATTCCATTTATCTATCGGTTATATATATGTATATTCTGAATATAAATTATATATAAATCATTTTTTACATTCTGAAATTAATTAATCATGTTCTCATTAATCATATTATTAATTACAAGTCATAACACATACGACAAGTAAAAGGATTTTACCCAAAATGATGCATTAACATGGAATTGACAAATGAACGGGTAATATAAATTCGTAAGTGAATCATATATGATATCATAAATATTATTATGGTTTTGTTACAAGTTAATAAAATGTTTTAACCTAATATACAGGATTATTGAACACATACGGAAGAAATTGGACATAAGGTAAGGGATAATTTTGATAATTTTCTAAAAATATTGATTTTTCAATGATTGGTGGAAAACATTATTTTTAACTGAAAACTACATTTTCACTTAAATAGTCTATATAATCCATTCTTAAATGTTTTTAGAAGTTTAATTAGTAAAATTTTGTTGTAAATAAAACAATATATTCCATTTTATCCAATTTAATGTTGGTTTTTTATATAAAACCCCTTTATGCTCAATAAAACGTTTTCATGGGAAATACCTTTTTCATCATGTTTTCTAGGATTAAATTCAAATTAAATTCCTCAAATATAATAAAATAATTTTAAAAAAATTATTACATATTTTAAATAAAAATAATTAATATTATATAATAATTTCATCTTTCTTTTTTGCTTTAATGTAAAAATAGTAAAAATTTATTTCCATGAATGAAGTTAAAATGGATCACAGGGGGGGTTAAACCAAGAAATATGGGTATGTTTTCTAGTTAAAATTGTCTAAATCCAATTTTTTCCGTATTTAGACATTATAATATCCCAAAATCCAATATCTATACATATTCATTATTTTATAAAAAATTAATATAATATACTTTATTCATTTAAGAAATTACAAGTGTGTCATCTCCCCCACATATAAAAGGGCACCCCTCCTTTCTCTTATTTACATGAATTTGAGCCATTTATATTAAAAAAATAATTCCTAACTCTATTCTTAATTTTCCTATATATATTAAATTTTTTTCAGATTCTTAAAATACCATTCTAAGGGTCCTTGATAGACTATCTATATGAGGCATACTGATGAATATGCAACCATATTACCCGACCCATTTAAATTTAATCCTTCTTATAAATCATTTAAATATTTATTATTCATCATAAAATAAAATATTTAGTATCCAAAATATAATAAAATGTTATTATGATTCTGTAACCACCAATATCTACCCACTATTCTATAAAATATGAAGTGAATGTTTCACTCATGCGTACATGTAGACTATTAACACCACATAGCGATACAATTCATTTTACATCACCATCATTCAAAAATGTAAACTATGATGGGTTTAGAATGTATATATGATATTTATGAACTATTTATGATTATTTATCTATACTATCATATCTAAATTACAACCATCCAATCTGTTTTGAAAAGTATAACTTCACTCATGCGTACGTGTGGACTACCACCTCCACGAAGCAATATGATTAATTTTTCAATTCCACATTACAGGGATTGTAATAGGGATATATTTGATGAATATATATCATATATATGATGTAAAACATATTTTATAAATATGAACTATTATTTACCATTCATTCATTAGATTATTTGAAAAGTGAAAAAAAAACATTCATGTGTACATATAACCTATATTCTCTATGAACAGTATAATTCCTTTTTTTATCTATGACTTTTATAGATGAATCTATATATATATATAATAAATATATATTATACTTATATCCTGATTTAAATTTTATAAATGATGGAACCATGATAAAATTATATGTAATGAAACTATCCAACTGAAATTCTCATTAAAAACAATGAAATTAACACCCAAAATGACTATTTTAATAAGAACTTATTGATAATAATGTGTTGAAATGTTTAAGTGGATAATATATTATAATATAAATATGAAAATGAATCTTATATAGAATTATAATAAATTTAAATTATGAAAAATGAGGCTAGTTCACCCTCAGATCAATTAAAACAGTAGTTAATATATTTTCGTCTTGCTTTTATTACTATGAGACACATGTCATATTCACCATTTATTTATTTTATACAGTATATATAATTTATATGAACATATTTTAAGATTATTAATATGAAAATTATATAGATATTCATGTCCATATAATTTTCCCTCTTTCATGATGTTATTATTTTAATGTTACCAAAGTGGTAATAGATTTATGTTATGGTCTCATTGTTTATTAGGATTTATTATGACCAGTTTTCTGATAATGAATTTTTATGAACTATATTTCAAGAATCCCAAAAAATACATTATTCTATATTTATTTATAGATATTACATGTTTCCTTTCATTTTCATCTATTTAATAACTTTATTGAGTGGAGGAATGTTTTTAATGAAAACTAACTTTATTTATCTCTTCAGTAGAAACTCATTTTTCTTACATATCCATGTTTTCCACAAAAAAAATTAATTAATGTTTTTTATATTATTATATGATTGTTTAAATTAATATTTACCCTTTATTGTGGCATAAATTTAATCTTATTTTCAATTTCCAAATGATGTAGTTTATCCTTTTTCTGAAAATTTGAAATGAATGCTATATTTTATATACATAACATGAAAACAAATTCCTACCATCATTAATTATTAATGATTTAAAGATTATTTTAAACTTACAGATTTTTATTTTTAAGTAGAAAAATTTCCATAATATTTTTAAAATTTTTAGATTTTAATGATGTGGTTTCAAAATGAAAATGGTATTTTCGTTAGGATATGTTTTAATCATCATTGAAAGGAATTTTCATCCATGATAACATCCTTTTATGTTTCTTATAATTTACTAGATTTATGAACCATGTAAACCATCCTTATTCTTTCTATGGCCGGTCTAGGATTATGATAATGATATTCTTATGAAACCCATTTGTTTTCTATGAGTTATGATATTATGAAATGTTGAAATATTTATGAAAATTTTTTCATTTCCATAGATTATGATATATAATGAAGGATTTGTGTTATTATGGTTCACATATGAATTTATTATGATAATGTTATGGGGGTAGCAGGAATTATATATCCCTTCAATGCGTGGGTAAATATGGATATCTCATGAGATTATAAGGAATACAATGGGGAGTGAAAACATCTTAGTATGGACTATATCCGCTATGATAATCATTGGAGTAAAAAATGACTAAGGATACTATGTAATGGGGAGTGAAACCAATTCTCTATGATAGTATTGGTTCGGAGCCATGAATAATTAAATAGTTTTCTATAATTATGTGGAAGTAAAAAACCTATCTCTTATACCATTGTTTTGATATCATGACAAATGTTATTTGATTCTATTATGATTAATGACTTATGAACTGCCATACATTATTCGATAACACAAGATTATGATATATGATATACAAGGTATGGTTTTGGAATGATAATATCATTATCTCATAAACTTATTCTATGGTTAGGATTATTTGATCCTTTATATCACCCCAATTTACCCACACTATGCATCTAAGCTAACCCTTTCTAATGTTTCATTTCACGAAAGTTATGAAGTATGTTTTAAATATCATATGTCTTTGAAGGGTTCCTGTAATGATAAACCTAGTGGGGGATGATGTAGATCTCTTATGAACTAGTTGATTATGTAACCTTGTTTCCAAATACACAAGACCTATAGGATTCTGGCATCGATCATAATGTTATATAATGAATATTAATATATTAATATGTAATCTCAATGTATGAAATTTATGCATCAATATAATTAATATTAGATAAAAGTTTAGTTATTTTTTGAAACTAGGATAATAAGAATTTGATGAGAACCCTGAGCATAATCATATGTATAGGATAATGTATTAATATATGGTTAAGAAATTAGTGTTGTTTTCTATACGAAAAATATTATTTGGATACTATAAGTGAAAATGGTTCTCGAATAGATGAATATTTGTGTAATAACCCCAAAAAAAAATTTCCCAATATATATCATCCATAATTTTAGTGCATGGTGAGTGTTCCTTTACTATTCAGCAGTTTTGAAAGGCTAGAGAGATATGATTTAGATGAATCAAATTTTCAACAAAACCCATTAGGAAGTATTTTAATAGATGATGACCATGAATGAACTAGGTTAACCATAATGTTTCATAGATGAAAAATAAGGTGTCCTTATTTAGACATCATATACATTATTTTACAAGATTAATATCTATGATCAATGATTATTAATGGTCATGAAAACCATTTTTGGTTTTACTATGGTATTTAAGATAGAATGGTAAATTTTAGTTTGTTAGATGTATGTTGAAATGTTGAAGAATGATATTTGATCGTGGTTATATGAGTTTCAATATATCAATAAAAATATCAAATAATGTCAATTCCGATCCTAATCAACTATATGTTGAATTATTAGTGAAAAATATCAATGGTATAATGATAACATCTGATGTCTATGATTATTCTTTGGTTGAATTTTTTGGGAATGTGCTACCTAAAAATCACCATGTTATCCCTGTAATTGAATTTCATGTTATCTTAGGCATGAATTTTTTCCTTAAATAAATCACATGTTAATTTAAAGTAAATGGATGTCATGTTTTATATATTAGAAAACCATTGAACTTAAATTATTGAATCGATTAACATTAACCTCATATAGGAGTCACCTCTATTATATGGGTCCAAATTCATTTTCAAATGGGGTGTTTATCTCAATTGTTTCCAAAAATTTAATATAACTTTTTCACTATTTTACAACTATTGATTGATGTTTTTCCAAAATATTTTCATATTATTCCACCGAATTGTGAAGTTGAGTTTTTAATGGGACTCATAAATGATGCTAAAACAATTTTATAGAATCTATATAGAACAACCCTGATTAAATGGTAGGAATTCAAGAAAAAACTTTAGTAGAATCCTCGAAAGGTATTTATTCGACTATGTGTGTTACTATGAGATGAACCTGTTGTTTTTTATTAATAAATAAGGTTCTATGTGACTCTGTATAGATTATAAAGAATTTAATAATATAAAAATCAAGAATAAGAAATACCTACATCATATTGATGATTTTTCAAATCAATTATGGTGAGATAAATATTTTTACAATATTTTTCCTTTATTTGGATATTATCAGTTAGGTTTTAAAATTGAATACATATATATGATAGTCTTATGTAGGAGTTATAGACACAATTAAATTATAGTGACATCATTTGGTCTAACTAATTTCCTAATGTATTCATAAATTAAATGAATATAATCATAAGAGATTAAATTATTCCGCTTTTTGTTATATTTATACATGATATTTTTATATATTAAAAGAGAAAGGAAGAGTACGTAGGTCAATTGTAGATTATATTAAAGACCCTATGTAAATAAAACATGTATGAAAAATGTACTATGTGTTAATTTGGCTAAGCATTGCTTCATTTTATGGGGTATATAATCTCAAGAGATTGTATACTAATGGATCCATCAATAAAGGAAGTTATTGAATATTAACATAGAACAACTACTATGACTTATATCTATATTTTTCTTGGTTTGGATGTATACTATTAAGAATTTATGGATAATTTCTTAATCATTTCTAATACACTAACCAGGTTTACTTAGAAGGGATAAACATTACCTTAGACATTTGAATATGTGGAAAATTTTAAGTGAAGTAAATGTTAGTCAGCACACCTGAGCTTACACTACCATATAGTGGGGAATGGTTTTTGATCTTTAGTGACAAATCAAAAAATCGATTTTTATGAATCATCTTAGAGAATTTTATGGTGATAGATTATGCCTTGTGATAATTTCTATATTATGGGAAAATCACACAACTCAAGATTTGTAGTTAACTCTAGTAATTTATTCATTAATGATATGGAATAATTATATTTATTTACAAATGTGTGATATATATAATTATTATAAATGTTTAAAAAATATATTCACTCTAATAGATCTAAATATATTCCATATAATATGGTTGTATTTGATTAAATATTATGATTTATTTATAAATTTCCACCATGGGAAAGTGGATATGGTTGTAGATGATTCTAGTAAAAACTATTGTGATAGCTTATATATGTAGAGGATAAGAGAAGATCCAATTTTTTTGGATTTTTGAAGGATTTATTTGGAAATCATGATTGAATGGTAAAAATATTGTCTTTATCAAATTTTTGTTCAAACATCTATCCATTTAAAGAATAAAGAGGTTATTAAGGAACATGTAGAGTTGAAAAATAAGGTAAGAAATATTCCCAAGATCAACCTTTATTTTGATGGAATGAAATGGTTCTAGAACCATATGCGAGTATCATTAGTACCATATTTGAATAAAGAATTATTATATGATGATCATGGTAAATCATTCCATATTCATCTTTGAAGTACAAGGATTAATATTGATCTGAAATAGTATTTTTAGTTAGACAACATGAAAATACATATTATAGAATATATATCTCAGATCATGTTGTTTCAACAAGTTAAGGTTGAGAGAAAAAATTATAAGGGTTTTTCAAAAATTTATCAATAACAGAATAGAAATGGTAAAACATCACCATCTATTTTATCATTAAACTCCCTAATATGTCAAAATTCACTAATGCTATTTTGGTTATAGTCGATCACCATTCAAATTCATAAAACCTCTTTATTATCTAAAATGATTTATTTTTTTCTATATTACAATAATATACATTAATTAAGTGGTAAGGTTTATTGGGGTACAATATTCAATTGTTTATTATTGATATCTACGGTTTACATTTATGTTATGGTTATTTCTTCGACAGGAATTGGATTCAGAGTTGTGTTTTAGCACTTCTTATCAACCTCAAAAAAATGGTCAGTTTGATATAACCAATAAAACACTATAGCATATGATGATTCCATGTTTTATTGATTTAAAAGGTGGTTTGGATCAGCACCTTCCTCCAATAGAGTTTTTTTAAAAAAAATATCTTTCACTCATATATTCTGAGGTCTCCTTATGATTCCATATATGGAAAGAAGTGTATAATGTCAATGTGTTGCAATGACGATAGAGAATTAAAGATATTGATAAATGATCTAGAAGGGGAAACGGTAAAGAAATTTTTATCCATTTAAGTGAAAATCAAGGCATTTTAGGGTCTGTAACACCCTGATTTTTCATGAATTAATTTTTTTCAGATACATTAAATTTCTTTTATAGATTATGTTTCACGATACACCTAGTTAAGATTTATTTATAAACAAAACCAAATTAATATTTCACTACACACAAAATTGGTTTTATATTTTTATACAGACAACACTATTTTTTTCTTTTGTTACACAAAATATTGAGTTCTTTTGATAGTTTCTGTTATAAGGAATATTGTGTTTTATCCATGTACATTATACTATTAATATTATTAGTTAATATGATATTTTTCGCAATGCCATTGAAATGGATGGAATGAAAATGATTAAATAAGTTATTAATATATACAACATTCAAAATTTTATTATTCATATATTTATTATAGTTAAAATAACAAAAAATTTAAAAGAAAAGTAAAAGTTTTTTGGAAAATAGTTCATTTTATAAAAGACGGTTTAATCGTTCTTGGAAAACATAATATAAAATTATATTTTAAAATATTTAGAAAATATATTTGAAAAAATAAACATACTTTTTGAAATAGGAATATAGAAATTAGGTCCTTGTGAATTTTGTTTGTTTTCTAAAAAGATACAGGTTTTTATGAATATAGAAAAATACTATATTTTAGATGAAAACTACCTTTTTATTTAATAATTTATATTTTCAAACTATATTTTAAATTGGTTTTAAAATAAAAATATTTAAATTATACATATATTAATCCAATCTAGGAGATTAGAATCATTTTAATATTAAAATTTTATATAAAAATTTTAAAACATTTCATCATTTTAAAATAAAAAATATGTGTTATTATCACATAAATCGAATTAATTTTAAATTAAATCCTATAAATTTATTGAATTATGTTTTTAAAATAGATTCAAAATATTTAATCACTATAATATCTAATTTCTAATTATTTCATATTTCTTTTTGTCCAATGTAATTAATGAAAATAGTTGTAATTAATTATAGTGATTAAGGTAAAACGAGTTTACTTAGTGGTTAAACATAGAACATAAGGTGTAAAATGAATTAAAATATATTCCAAAACCAATTTGATAGGCATATCTTGACCCTTACCACCTTATTTTATATTTTCATGAGTTATATGAATTTTATTCCATGAATGTATCTGATATAATATGTTAGGTAACAAAAAATATAAAAAGGAGACTTCATTTCCATTATAATATATAATACATTGGGATAGGGACAAGAATAAAATTACATAGGTAATAACTATTATATTGAATGATAAATGGGGTTTTTATCTTAATAATTTATCATTAATTATTATAAATAAATTTGTTACTTAAAATTCATAAGAAACAACGACACATAAATTATTTAGATAATAATTAACAAAAATAAATGATACAGAAATAGTAAAAGTGATATAAATTGCTTGAATTAATATCTAAAATTAATTTTTTGTATGAATATATAATGTGACAGAGGTTTTAACTTAATATATTACATTTCCATCATTTTATTGATATTTTAATTACATAATTTAAAAAATTTAACTAAAGTTATTTTATTAGATGATTTAAAATTACTAAAAAATCTTTATTCTATAGATTGATTTGTAAATCTGAATAAATATAATAAATTTTACATTAATGGGAGAACTTAAATTTTAGAATAAACATATTTCCCCATTAATTGTAAAAACTTTATTAGTACAATTGTTGATAAAGCTGTGTTTTTTTGCATTACGTGTGCTTTTTTTAAAATTTATTTACCACACATTTGGGATTTTTATTTTATAAATTAGATATAATATTTTATAATATTTGGATATAAATATTATAATAATTATCAATTTAATATATTTTTAATGGGTAAATTTTCAAGGTTAGAAAATTAGTTACCTTAGTAAAAACCAAAATAGTAAAAATGGAGAAACCTAGAATTCAAAGAAGAACATTATAAAAATGAATTTATTTTTGTGAGGTGGTGGTGTTTCTTGACCAAATAAAACATACCCTAAATTATTATCCGGTTTTATATTAACATGAGGTAAGGGAGACCTCAAAATATTAAATACATTTGATTATTTCCAAGAATTTTTCTACACATCAATTATAAAATGGAAGTCACTCTCCACCAATATTAACACCTCATAAGCCATTTTTATAGACCAATATATTCCCAAATCACTTTTAAACTTAACAATAAAAATTATAGAATTCTTAATTTGGGCATAAATCCATCCATGTACATCATTTGGTGAATCCTAAATGGGGATACCTTAAGAAGAGGTAACATTCATAAATTTATATTTTTGTTTTAATTATTCATCAAACACATTCAATCATATTTATATCATAATTATATAATTACCATAGTATCTTCCATATATATATATTTTATTATTTTATGGTTCTGAACCACAACCCTGTGTAATTATATCAAATTGGTTTCGAAATCCTCATTCGTGTGTAGGGCGGACTATAGCCTCATGAACTAATGTCATTCGTTTTTTCCATTACCACCTCTCAAGGTTGGACATAATTATAAAAATACTATTTATTTATGATTTATATTATATTTATGATGTATTTATGATTATTAAGATTTATATAACATATTCAATCATTATTTTAATTTTATGGAAATATGATAACATTGTATGTGTGTTTGGTGGACAACGGCCTCATGATGTGATGTGATTCGTTAAAATATTTTATGAAATATATTAAGTATGGGATTAATAAAAATATGTGACATATATATATGACATAAAAATTATACTTAATTATTATAAATAAATATATATCATTTACTTTCCTTTCATTCAATACAATATGAAAATTGAAACAACTTTCATGTGAACGTATGACCAATCGTCTCCACGAACGACTTATTTTATTTACTATCAATAAATATTATGGATTACTATAAATAAATATATAATGAATATATATTATTTTTATATCTTTTTTTATCATTCTGGATATTATTAAATTATTATCAAAGTAATAGGACCAAAAATAAAAAATCGGAACTTATAATAAAAACAAATCTCTTATTACATGAGACAAAACATTAACAAGAAATCATTAATACGGAGGTAATAAAATTTCATAAAAAATAAAATATTGTATGATACGTACAAATAGGGTTATTTTATATATTTATAATACACATATATTTATTGTAATTTATCTTTGAACATGTACTGAGGAAGTCAAGATTTAAGGTAAGGGATTCACTTCCCACTTTTATTTTCTATAAGATGCATCCTATATTCACCACATCATTATTTTAAATGGTGTATATACAACCCATGAATGTATATTTTGATTATTTTATTGAAATATTTTTTCCCCATATATTTATTTTATCATCTCTCTTTCAAGGGGGTTATAGTTTTAAATGTTACCAAATTGGTAAGAAATTTTTGTCTCAATTAAACATAATTAAGATATTTATTATATAGTACTCATATATTATTTTACGATGCGTATATACGGATAAATTAACATTTTTTCATGAATATTATTATTTTATAGATATTATAATTTTCCATTATTGTTATTATTTCATGTGGATTACGGTTTCATGGTTACCAATGTTCTCTGAGTTTTATGTTATAATGTCATTATTTTTTGGGATTGTTTGTGATTAAGTTTCCAATGTTGAAATATCATGGAATACCTATCAACAATTCTCATAACTTTTCTCTACCTCGAGTTATTCATGATATATTCTAGGACCAGTTCCATGTATCCACTCATTAGTACATATAATAATTAGTAAATTATTTTTAATAAAATTTGGCTTTATTTCTCTCTTTATTTGGAAATATGTTTTCTTCCAAAAAAAAGTTTTCAAAAAATGTTTCCAAATATTTTTAAAGTAAATTTTCTTTTCATTTTCAAGGAAAATAATTTTAAAAATGATTTATTTTTTAAAAAGTATTTCAAATAATTTTCAATGTATCTTTTGTAATATTTAATAGTTATTTTCAAAGAAAATGATTTTGAAAATTTTTTTTGTTTTAAAAAGTGTTTTAAATTATTTTCAAATTTTTCTTCAAAAGATTTAAAGGTTAACTTCAAAGAAATGGATTTTGAAATTTTTTTATTTTTTAAACAATGTTTAAAATTATTTTTTAAATAATCCATTTAAATTTTCAAAAATTATCTTGAATAAAATATATTGAAAATGTTTTTTGTCTTAAAAACTTTTTTCAATTATTTTAAATGATTCAATTATATCTTTCAATGGTTTCTTTAGAGAATAATTTTGAATGTGGTTAATGTTTATAAAAGAGTTTTAATTTATTTTAAAACCATCCATTATAATGTTTCAAGGTAGTTTTAGAAGAAAAATGTTTTCAATCAATATTATGTTCTAAAAAGTTTTTTTCATAGTGTAAATGATATTTTCCTCAAGAAAGATTTTAAATGATCTTTAGAAATTAAATTACATATAATATTTCATCCATTTATGATACCAATTCCTTAATGGTGATATGATCCAAGGATACCCTTCTTATTATTTCTTTGAATGGTTTTTATTTATAATGAAAAGTTGTTTATAAAACATTTTTTCTTCCATGGGTTATACCATGATTAAATACTTATGAAACCCTATTATTTTTATGGGTTATTCTATAATAAAATTATTATGAAACCTTTCCCTTTTCCATAGGTTATAATATAATAAAGTGTTTATAATACTCATTTCATTTACTGGGTAGTCATATGATTGATTTTAATGATCTTGCGTCACACATATGTATAATTAAATTACATGATTTTTGGGACATATATATCCCTCTAATTCATTGGGTAAAGATGGGTATCCCATTAGATAGACAACACTGGAATTTTGAAGACCGGACCTGGATGCCACTTAAAGGGTGCCCCAAGCTCGGTGGGCCACATGGCCTCAAGCACATCCTCCCCAATGTTATAGGCTACCCACTAGCAGTGAGGGGATAGGGTGTGTCCATTAGAAAACTATTCCTTTATTTGCAGAGTCTAGCATAGTAGAAGAGATATAAATAAATAGTAAACAGCAGAAGCAACCTAAATAAATAGAAGTGGGAAATTGATGCAATGATAAGCATGAATAACAATGATTGTATCAATTGGATTAGTGATGATTTAATGTCATGTCACTAGAAAACTAGAAATAAAGGATACCAGAAAATATGTTTAACTTGTTCCACAAGGTAAAAGAAAAAAAATTCTAATACAATCATCCTGAGATCCTACTTGGTCATCTACTATCAAGCTCCATCCTATCAGCACACAATCAAGTATTGGAGGCTACATGCTTCCATTTGTCCAAACCTACATCCATGTAATCTATTACAGGTACCAAACGGTGCTCAGAGAGGTTGTGAGACAAATTTTAGTGGGCCACCACCAATAGTTTCGATAACTTCCGGCCCGTGAAATGGAATATTTCTATGTTTAGGAATATAAAGTAAGCAAGAAGTACACAATAAATAAATAACCAAGTATCTACTTCAGTCATTGGATGGTGTGTGAACATGTAACCAGTTCATTAATTAATCAATTGTCATTTAATGTTAATAGGTCATGTGAGGCATAGCCAACACTAATATCACTTTATCATAGTATAAGTAGTGAAGGTCTTAATATGTAACAAGGTAACCTGGAAATGATATCTAGTGAGGGAGTTCCCAGGTAAATACCAAGGTAACGTAAACTCATAGAAATATAAATTTTTAGTATATGAGTCTAGCTCAGGGGTAAGAGTGTAATCCATGGAGCATAATCCAAGTCATTCCACAATAAGGTGTATACCGAGTCCAAGGTGATCGACCATGGTAATATGGGGCTAATCAGAGGGAGGGCCCTATGGGCTTTAACAATGGACCCTACTAGTCAGTGATGGATCCAAGGAGTGTATATGATGTATCACGTAATAAAGAAAGGGACCCAACGGTAGTATACCAGGAATCCATGTAATAGACAAAAACGAAAATCTAGATGGGTATCAACAAAATAAAACCATATCCCGGAATCGGAATGGGGTTCTCAAGACCCAAGGTATTCTCCACTCAGAATCCAAGGTGAACTTCAGTCAGTCCATTCATATTTGATATTATAATCATTAAATAATTCATTTGATTCATGTCTTTCCATCCATTTGTGTGGAAAGGTCAGGTGGAGTTGAAACCATTGGTCCAAGCCTTGTCTTCAATTATTGTGGATAGGCCAAGTAGTGTTGCAACCATTTAATAAATTCATAGATAGATATTAAGTCTTATTCAATTATTGATGTTCACTCAGATACCTTCCATCAACATGGAAAGTGGTACTATGAACTTGTAACCTTTATTCAATATCTTTTGATAAGTACAAGTTATATACTCAATATACTCACCATATCATATTTCATATTTCACATTTAATAAATATTAGTAATCAATTTCCATAGGCGGTTCAAGTGGTGAGCATACATGGTACATACCATTATTAAATTATCATTAACAACAATCCATTTATTACAAAAAGTCTCACCATTAGAAAGGTGAAGAAAAGGTACACCCGAACGGTGGCTCAAACGTGCCAAAACACAAAAACCCAATTATGGAATAACCCTCGACATGAGGCGGATTGAGTTATGGGAGAAACCAGTAACAACTAATCACATATTTCAAAGAAAAACATAACCATATGATTCTAACGAGTATAATAATGACATGCTAATTTAATAAATGGTTACAAATGAAACGGTTGGTCCCCACCTGAACATTCCAAAAACAACGAACATTAGGGATGAGTTATTGCCCACCCACCTTCGGGTTGTACGATCCTTCTCCTCTGGTATCAACCCTTTATTTTCCTCAGATCGGAGTAGATCTAAGAAGAAGTAAAAAAATCTCACATGGAGATAACCAGGTTGGGAGTGATATAGAAGAAGAACTGCTAAAGAGAAATTGAGTACTTACCTTTGCACATCCAACGTGAGGAACGAAAGCTCGATCAGATTCTGGATGAAGGAGTTATCTTGATCGCTAGCCTGGATCTTCAAAATACTATAAATGGAAGAAAAAGGAGGAAAATCCCAAAGGTTCTTGATTTAGGAGTAAGAGGAAGGATTAATAGGTCATTAAGGGAATTTTACACATTTTTCACAGGTTTTTAGCCAGTGCCTGGTTGGTCTACACGATTTTTGAAACTCTATGAAAACCATATGAGATAGTTCTGACCAAACATGGGAAAAGGGGAGTCATCACAGTTTGAATGCATGGTCATTCACAAACTGTGCGAGGTTCCACTGTCCGAAAAAAACAAAATCTACATGGTTAAAAAAATCATTCACAAACTGTGCGACTTGGCCAATTTTCCCAAAAAGAGGTGTTTTGAGCTCAATACAAGCCCCAGACTCCCTCATAACCTTTTCTAAATCAAAATGAATCTATATAAGGTCCCAATTAAATATTTATACAAAAAATTAAAGGATCCATTCCTGTGTGAAAACCCTGGTTCATACAGTTTTCCCCCATTAAAAAAACTACCCCCCCCCCCCCCGAGTTCTCCTTCCATGGGTAAGGAAACACTGTTTGAGAATATCTCCGGCCATTGGGCAGGTACATCGGTTTCCCTCAACCATGTCCCATCCTATACTCTTTCATGCTTCCATAGCACCCTTAAAAGAGGAACATACTTTCCTCAGAGAGACTTCATGCTTCAGTCAACAAGGTGTACTGGATATTCCTCAAATGTAGCATCAACATATAACAGAACTTCCTCAAGATCAAAGGTATGAGAGAGTTCGGAATGATATTAGTGAAGCTGCGAGACATGAATGATGTAGTACATTGAATGGTACCTCTGAGGTAGGATAAATTGATATGTTAACAACCCGACCCTCTCTAGAATCTCAAACGGACCAACACAATGTGGTGATATCATTACCTGTTTTCTTAACCGTCTATGCCCTAGATTAGGCGGTACCCAAAGAAAACCTCAATCCCCAACCTCAAACTAAACAGGTCTTTGATGACGATCGGCATAAGATTTCTGTATAGACTAAGCCATAGTCAAGCGCTTCATAATCATCTAGATTGGTTCTGTAGTCTCCAGATCAAGACGAGGACCCAGTTGGGTGCCTCAACTACCTCTAGCCAGCACAAGGGTGAATGGAATGGATAACCATATAAGGCTCAGAAGGATCCTTATAAATTTTCACATACAAACTGTTATTATAGGAGAAATTGACGAGAGGGATATGATTCTCCCAAGAACCGTTGAAATCAAGGATGCATGCTCGGAGCATATCCTCTAAAACCTGTATTGTCCGTTCTGATTGCCCATCAGTCTGAGGGTGAAATGATGTGCTTAGAATCACCTGGGTTCCCATAGCATTCTGAAAACCCTACCAGAATCATGAAGTGAAATGAGAATCCCTATCTGAAATGATAGTACATGGAACCCCATGTAGTCATATGATCTCACAAACATACAGTCTTCCCAGTTCATCAACTGAGAATATCTACCAACTAGGAATAAAGTGGGATGATTTTGTTATTCAGTCAATGACTACCCAAATAGCATCACTACCCATTGGTTACCTAGTTAATCCGACAACAAAATCCATGGAAACATCTTCCCATTTCAATTTCGAGACTGGAAGTGGCTGTAAGAATCCTACAGGTCTCTGGTGCTCTATCTTCACCTGCTTACTAGTGGAACACCTAGTGAGGAGGCCTACAATCTAACGTTTCATTCTAGGCCACCAATACATTCATCATATATCTTGATACATATTCAATATTCCTGGATTAAATACCCCCTGAGAATCATGGGACTCTTTCTGAAACTCCTCTATCACATCTTTAGGAACCCAGATACATCTAAATAGATACAGGATGTCATCTCCATCGACAAACCAATCTGGGTGTGGGTTATCTTATGATATACTCTAATGGAGAACTAAACCATCAGGATCTGTAAACTACCTACTATTCTCCTTCTCAAGGAGGGAGGAGGTAATTGTTATGGCTGAGAGGTAAGACTGGTCATGACTATCGTGACACTCTTGATGTTGTTCAAAAAAGAGGTCCATTAACATCCATTCATCACTGGCTTCCTAAATGACCTACGTCTGCGTTTTTTAACTCAGTGCATTTGCAACCACATTGCCTTTTCTAGGTGTATAAAAAATATCATAATCAAGGATAGTAGATATTCGACCCATATTTGTTTTTAGAGGTTCATGTCATGATGAGAAAATATATACTAGAGGATTTTGTGATCTTAACAATCCACAAAGCACTCACCCAAAAAATATTGTCTATGGCAAAAAAAGGCCTGGAAAACTATTCCTCGATCTAAGTCGTGTGTCGGGTAATTTCCCTTTTGATTCCTCAACTTTTGAGATCCATACACAATGACGTTGTCTTCCTGAATCAACACTTCTCCAATTCCAATGCCTGATGCAGCTCAGAATATGATATAACCCTTACCTGGTTCGGGTTGAATTAGAATAGGTGACATGACAAGCCTCCCTTTTAGATTCTAAAAGGATTTCTCACTTACTTTGGACTATAAGAACTTAATGCCCTTCTTTGGAAGTCTAGTAAGAGGTGAAACAAGACGTGGGAAGTCCTGTATGAAAGGCATGTAATATCCATCGAGCCCTATGAAACTCATGATATCAAACATGTTCTTAGGATTCTCCCAGGAGACTACAACACTAACCTTTTTAGGGTCAACTGATACTCGTGATTCTGAAATAATATGGCCCATGAAGTGGACCTTGTCGATCCAAAAGTCATATTTATCAAGATTGGCATAAAGTTGATGCTTTCTCATTGTACTCAAAACGATCTCATTATGTTTGGCATGGTCGTTATGTGTGCGTGAATACACCAAGAGTTTTTCCACAAAGACCCTAAAAATTATTACAAATAGGGATAAAAATCTAATTCATCAAATCCATGAAAATAGCAGGCACGTACGTAAGACTAAACAACATACCATGATACTCATACAGACAATACCTGCTATGGAAAACATTATGATGTATGTCTGATGGTCTAACTCACACTTGATGATAACCTGATTTCATGTCGATCTAAGAGAACACCTTTTCTCCTTGGATTTGGTCAAAGAGATCATCTATTAGAGGAAGTGGATATCAGTTCTTGACTATAAGCTAGTTCAACCTTCTTTATTCCACGCATAGACATACGGTTCCATCCACATTCTTGGATAAAACAATGGGTGAACCCCAAGAAGATGCTCTAGACCATATAAAGCATTTGGACTCTAAGTCCTCTCTCGTCTACTTGATCTCCTGAAGCTCAGTAGGTGCCATCCTGTTTGGACGAATGGACACTAGAGTTTCTCTAGGAACAATCCCAATTGAAAAATCTACCTCTCTCTCAAGAGGTAATAAAAAAATGTCATCAGGAAATAATTCCCTTAAATGATCAACTACTAGAAAGAAATCAGCTTGGAGAAAACCCAAATCCTTCATGAAAAGATTTGCAATCTGGGTGGTCGCTTCACCTAGCCCATGATGCTTCGGTCCCGCTCTCCCATCCTGGACATCCCACCCACCTTTGAAAAGATAACTACTTCTACCTGGTGATATAAACAAAACCCTAATGTGATAACAGCCTACAATGGTGGGATAGTGGACTAACCATTCCATCCCAAGAATGACATCGAAGCTCGTCATCTCGATAACAAAGAGATTCGACATAGAGGGGAAAATTCTTACCTCAAGGGGATAGACCTTGCACTAGTGTATGTCCTCTGTTTGAATTCCCAATGGTGTATTAAACTTCATTACACCAAAGTGATATTTTATATCTAGTCTTGAACATTAAAATATAGATACAGAAATAAAATAGTTTTATTCACCAGTATCAAACAAAGAAGAGACAATAGTGGATGGTAATAGAATAGTACCACATATTGTAGATAGTCATGTAGCCTGATCCTCGAGTATGGGTTGTATGGCATTAAACTGGCCTAATCCATGTCCATATGCAAAAGATGGACTGACACAATCATTACTGCTCTATTGGTGCTGCAGGTGATCAGGGATCAGACTACCACAACCATGACCTCTTCCTCGGCTAGACATGTCGGTGCTACTCTGACTCCCAACATGACACGGCATAAAAGAACACATTCCTGAAGGTGGAGATTGAGATGATCCTTTTCTACTCAATGATGGTGGAAAGGTCCTAAAAATAACTGAAGATGACCCATACGTCCACAAGACCGACACATCAGTGGGTCTTTATCATACTAGGGATTCTAATGCCATGGATTTCCACACTAATGAAATGCTACATACCTATCAAAATGGATACTCTATCTACCACTTCCCTAACAATATGCATCAAGGGAACATTTCCTACCACCGTAAGAACTATTGTCCTGATGAAGCACGGATCTTTTAGACCTCTTACTCACTCTGTCCCTCAAGTTATGCTCCTTAATAAGGTCTTGATCATCTTTAAAAGAGAAGGTAGTACGGAGAAAGGAATTCACTTGAGTTCAGATGGAATACTAGAGCCCATCCTCAAAATATCTAGCACGTAAAATCTCATCACTGGCTAGAAGTGGTGCGATGAATTGTAAGTCAGTGAAATGTGATGAATATTCCATAACTGTCATAGAACCCTGCTCGAGAAGTATGAAATCTCTAACTCCTTCAACTCTCAATGAATTAGGGTAGAAATGATCATAGAAGGCAGTCTGTAAGTCAACCCCTAACATGGCTTGATGATGTCTGGACTATGTAACAACATCCCACCAATGATTGTCCGAATCCCAAAGCATGTATATAGAAATCCTAACTCTCTACTCTGGAGGCGTTTCCATATTCTCAAAGATAGACAGCATGGCCTCAAGCCAAGACTCACCATCCTAAGAACAATCATCCCCTTAAAAAGTAAGAGGATGTTGTTGCTAGAAATCATCGGACAAATGAACCATCGTAGGAAAAACCCATGGAGAAAAAATCATGGACTACATCATATGTAGGAAAATAACATGGACACTGTCATTAGTTCCCAAATTAGGTACAGTAGGTGGTTCCTCTAGAGTCACTACTTGAAGTAATACCGAAAGATTAGGTCCCACTATGTCGAGGGCACGGTCGTCACCACCCTCCTAGTGAATGAAATGAGTACGTCATGGCCGCATTGGTATAAAATTTCTAAGAACTCACATTAGAATAAGCATAGGAGAAAAGAGATAGCATCACTAATGGAAACTGAGTGAAGGAAGACTCACTACAGAAGGCATACTACCCAAACTACATTCTTAGACGACAATGTATCGGTAAGTGATCAAGTATATGTTTCTTGTCATTTGGAAATTAATTTCCAGGTTCACTCCATTACCTTTCATAAACATTATAGGAGGGATAAGGATTTTCAAACAATTCATTTTAGATTCCAAGATTCACTTTATAATGGACAGTCATTTCCGATGAATCAGTGCACATACACCTATCAAAAAAACAACACTCATTTATTTATATCATAATGTCTTGACTCAGCAAATTACTTATTCAAACCCATTAGGACTCATACACCTCATTAATTGAGATAGGAAATAACTCAGTCGAATCCAACTTAATATAAGTACATGTAATTATCTATACATCAATCAACATTCACCATCATATCAAGCAATGAAAAGTAGTTAAGTGAACCTATATGTCATGGAACTATGAATGACATTTGAATTCTAGGTGCCTATAATGATGCTTGTAGCAATAGTCCTTTCCCTAATATCATTAGTCCAAATATAATATAAGATCTCAAGGAGTAATAATCAAAAACACCACACAACATTTGATTCACCCAATGGTGAAATAATATCAATTGTTATAGGAAAAATTAGAACAACAATTTAATTATGGATAACTTGGATTTTACCCCGAACAAGGGTTTGAGAAACCCAAGAACAACTTATGACCAAGTCCCAAACATTTCTATTCCTCAATCTATTATCTCCAAATAGTCAAGAAAGAAAGGAAACCACCTCTATTTCCACTTTCTGATGACCCAGACATGGATTCCACTTAACGGCTTCCCTGAGAACAATGGCCCACATGGCCTCAAGCATATCTTCCTGTACGCTAGTGGCTTCCAACTAGTAGTGAGGGACTAGGGTGTGTTTGTGGGAAGACTATACCCTAATTAGCATAGTGTATCATAGTGGAAGAGATATAAATGAATAGTAAAGTGCTGATGTAATATGAATAAATAGAGGAAGAAAACTCATGCAATAGATAAACAAGAATAACAATAATTGTATCAACTGGAGAAGTGATGATTTAACGTAAAGTTTCTATAAAACTAGAAATAAAGGGTACAAGGTAATTAGTATAACATGGTCCACAAGGTAAAAGAAAACAAAGTCTACTCCAAGTATCCCAATATCCTACTTGATCATTTTCTATCAATCTCTCTCCTATCTGCACAAAATCAAGTATTAAAAGCTTCTTACATCCATTTGTCAATACCTAAAACCATGTAATCTACTCTGGGTACAAAATAACACCTAGAGGGGGTGTGAGATAAATCTCAGTGGGCCACCACAAACGGTTTCTATAATATTTATCCTGTGAAATGGATTATAGTAGTGTGCAGGAATATATGTAAAGTACGAAAGAAATACAAAATGACAAAATAACCAAGTTCCTGCTTCATCCCTCAGCTGGTGTCTGAACATGTAAGAAGTTCATTAATTAATCAACAGAAATGTAATGTTAATAGGTCACATAAGGCAAATATAACACTGACATCACCTCATGCTAGTATAAGTAGTGAAGGTCCCAAGACGTAACAAGGCAACCAGACAATGATACCCAGGGAGGGAGTTCCGGGTTAAAAACTAAGGTAACATAAACTCACAGAAAGCTAACTCAGTAGTATTTGAGTATAGGTAAGGGGTAAGAGTTTAATATAAGTAGCTTAATCCATGTCATTCCACAATAAGTCACCAACTGAGTCTAATGTGATTGACCAAGATAAAATGGGGCTATGCAAAGATAGGGACCTATGGGATTTAACCATGGAACCTAATAGTTAGTGTTGGATCCAAGGAGTGTATCTGAGGTATCCTGTAATAAAGAAAGGTACATAATGGTATTATACTAGGAATCAAAGTAATATACAAGGATTGGAGTCTAGGTGGGTATCAACCTAAGAAAAATGTATCTGTTGACGCTCCTTTCGTCACAGAATCTAAAGATCGGAAAAGGGGAATATCTGAGCTCAATGTGATTCATCCTTTGAAGAAACATCAAAAATCGACAAAGGGATGGAAAAGGAGAACATTGCCCATAGGTCGCGCAAGTTACCTCTTGGTCGCGCAAGTACACTTGCGCGCCGACTCAACACTTGCGCGACTCCTCATGGTCGTGCAAGGGACTTGCACGACATATGTGATAACCGCCTAGTAACCGCCCGGGGTCTTCTTTTGCCTATAAATAGACCCTGTGGGCCCCCCATTCGGAAGGATCTCTTTCCAGAAACTCGGATCAAAGCTCCCGACGCCCAAGTCTCTTCTCAAAGCTTCCGGAACACTTCTAAGGTAATCTCTTACCTAGAACGGAAGATCTAAAGAGAAGAAGGAAGGCCCAAGTGTTGAAACTTATCAAACACTTGCGCGCCAACTTAATTCCTTCAATATAACTTGCGCGTCCCTTCTCTGGAAGAACTTCAAGAGGATTATAAAGGGTTTAATAAAGAGTCGCTCAAGTATTTTAACTCTGGTTGCAAATCGCGCAAGTATCCCTCATGTCGCGCAAGTATACTTGCGCGACCAACACTTGCGCGCCGACGCAGGACTTGCGCGACCTTCAAGACTTGCGCGCCCCTAGCTTTTTGGGTGCCCATCTTGCCCATTTTTACCCCTCTTAAGCCATTTCACCCTTCCTATTCAAGATTCAGTCTTCAAGATACTCTTCAAAAGCCATTTATGGCATGATTTCTTGACTTGACATCCTTATCTGAAAGGAATTCTGTGAAATACCTCTCAACACCCAGTGATTTAAACATCTTTATGTCACCAAAGATTGAGAGTTCATTCATTTCAACCTCATCCTTTAAGATGAGAGAATCCTAACTTGGGTCTCCTTTTCAGGAATAATCCCCAGTTATAAAACCTTTAACTTGGGCATCTTTCTCAAGAATAAGCCCCAATCAAGTCCTTTAATCTTGGGCATCCTCCTCAGGAGTAAGCCCCAAACCTTAATCCCTAACCTGGGTCACCTTTTCAGGAATAAGACTCAGTCATAACCTTGGGCTTCCTTTTCAGGAGTAAGCCCCAAATCCCCTAACCTAGGCTTCCTTCTCAGGAATAAGTCCTAGTCATAAATCCTGGGCATCTTTCTCAAGAATAAGACTCAATCAAGTCCTTTAATCTTGGGCATCCTCCTCAGGAGTAAGCCCCAAACCTTAATCCCTAACCTGGGTCTCCTTTTCGGGAATAAGACTCAGTCATAACCTTGGGCTTCCTTTTCAGGAGTAAGCCCCAAGTCCCCTAACCTAGGCTTCCTTCTCAGGAATAAATCCTAGTCATAAATCTTGGGCTTCCTTTTCAGGAGTAAGCCCCAAGTCTCTTAAAATTTCTCTTAACCAGTCACAAATTATCTTTGATTTGGGTTTCCTTTTCAGGAATAAAACCCAATCATAAGTCCCCTCCTAACTTGGGCATCCTCCTTAAGAGTAAGCCCCAAGATTAGAGTATTCAAATCTCCATGAAGCACATATAACTTTGTGGACCCTGTTCTTGGATTTTCTCCCTAAAAGTAAATCCTAAACCTTCGTCTATCTGGGCAGTCATCTATACATAAGCCCCAAAACAAAATTCTTATGATTGCATCTTTTACGGCACAATTGTCTAAATTTTACCAATACCTCTTGTTTCTTACACCGAGCATGACTCACGTGAGCTTAGAGTGTAAAAGTAATTATGACATTCATCTTTGAGCCATCAATCATAAAACATCATATCCCATTCCTCGAACTACGTGGGTTCTGATTCCTTTTTCAAAACAAAGGATACGTAGGTAGCCCATTCATGGGTTCGATCCCAACATTGAAATAATCTCTGTCCTTCTGAATGACGATAAACTTCAAGTGCCCCACTAAGTGGCTTTAAAACCAGCCTGGTCATCAAAATGACCAATAGACTTTTATATAAATGTTTTGAAGGATACCATTGACCAAGAATCTCTAAACAAATATAGATGATTCTATATTGATGAAGAACCTCGAATACATATAAAAGATTCTCTAAATTTCTTGCATATTTAATCATTGATTGTTAAAACTAAAGGAAAGCTCATTTTATACTTGGTAATGTAATAAGGATTCACGAACTTAACTTAAATCTATAAAGAGAGTCCCGGAGTAGACAATAATTCCCCTCAAAAAGGTGTGATGAGTCCGACCTCCCATCCTCTCGACCAATGTAAATTCCTAAGCCTCATTAGCCCATAAGCTAATGAGCGCCTGCCTTTGGAAAGTAGGTCCAAACGGATGTGGAATCATTGGATGTTTCCGGTTCTACGAACAAACCCGTTAGAAACTGATCGGAACGTTTGAATCTCCCGTCCAGGAGGTCATCCCCGGATTCCGCGCGAAACAAAAATGGTGAACCCGACGTGAATCCTTAACCAAATTAAAATGATGTTCTTCTTATCTGTTAGGCCCTTTGGGCCAACAAGGCAATCATTGACATGTGCTCATCCAAAAGATGCAGTGGCTGGATTCATCTTGATTATGTCTGTTACATGGAACAGGCACTCTTTTTTCAAGATCTTCTACAAAAATGGCTTTCCTTAAATTCACCCCTGTGAATACTGCTGCTGGGAACACCTCTACTGTGAGGTCTACTGCTGTGAAAACCAATGCTGCTACTCCTGCTGGAACGTCATCCGCTCTGAGGATGACATCACCAACTCAGTGTCTTCAACGCTGTGTTTCTAATGCACTGGTTAAGGAGTACCGTCGCAACGGTAATATCCCAACTTTGGAGGCCGCTCGTCAAGCCCTCCAAGTTAACAATTCTACCTGGTCGTCCGGACAACGGCGACCAGCAATCAAGAAGCAGACGGTGCTGACTACCGTCTCCAACCGTTTCGGGTCGTTATCCCCGGAACGCAATTTCCATTCACTCCCTTATTCCGAGGATGTTAATGAGCAGGTCCCGCAGGACCTTAATTCAAAAAGACAGGAGTCCTTCTCAAGGGCTCCCATCAACAATCGCCGCCAGACTCGTGCGGTAGTGCGCCCTCAACATGATGAGGGTACCGACTCCAGGCGTTCAGCTCAGGTTCCTCGAACCCGAGCAGGCAAGATGAATCGCCAGAGACGGAATCCGGTTAACAATAGGCAGGTTGTCATCTCTGCCATCTCCGGAGAAGTCCACCAACCTAACTTGGTGGCAAACAACGAGCAGGCATACACACCTGCCCGTTTTAATCCCGCTGTCCAGCAGACTCGTCTGGCAGCATCAAGTCGATCCCGCCAGGCAATTCCGGCGGAGTACCATAGGCAGGAGCATACACCTGCTTATACATCAGCAGTTAGTCAGCAGGCTCGTCTGACTACATATGGTGGATCTCGTCAACTGCGTTTGGCGAAGTGTAATCCGCAGGCACATACACCTGCTAATACTAATCACGCCTACCAACAGTCTCCTTTGGTAGCACACGGAGAAGTCAGTCGGAAAGCCCCGACGACAAACAGGAGGCAGACTAAACTCTCTGCCTCCACACTTGAGTACTGTCAGGATTCACTGACAGGAAAAGGAGGACAGGAGCAGGCACATACACCTACTCCAAGCCCGGAATGGAAGTATATCCTTGTTCCGGCGGCTGAAGTCACCAAACATATTTTGTCAATGGTGAAAGAGCAGAAGCAAATTCCTGCTCATATTCTGGATGCTTGCCAGGATATCATAACAGCTTCAGCATCATCTCAGGGACAGACACATAAATCTATCCCTAGCAGTGGAGTGACACATCAACAATTCACTCCGGAACAGACACACACATCCGTTCCAGTCCAAGAGGGTTGTGGGGCCTACTCCCCCATATCATATGGACAACCAAGTCAGGCACATACACCTGATTTGAGCGATGATCGTCAGCCTAACCTGACCATCTTTCCTGATCAGGCACATACACCTGCTCAGAGCAATCACTTTCGTCATCAAGTGATTTCTAAAGCGAGTAAGAAGGCATCTAAGAAAAAGATCCGCCCAGCACAGTCAGGAGATCAAAGGCCAATCTGCAACAAGGCCTTGCTCGATGCTGGAGTTCTTGAATCCCTCAGACATTTATCTGTCGGAATTCAAGATTCTACTCCCTCAGTTCCCAATAACAGGAACATTAATCCCGAAGGTCTTCAACAGACACTTCCTCATGAAGACTTGCTTCATGAAAATTCGGTCAATCTTGAAGTTTCTTCTTCAGATGAGAACCACAGGAACCCTCTGTGTGGTCAGAAGGCCAAGGAGCAAGAGATTTCATCTTTTGCTGTAACCTATCATGAAGGTCCTCCTCATGGTGATGAACTTCGCTGCGAAAGTCCTCTCCGCAGTAGTGATTCACATTGTCTCGAAAATTCTTCAGAAGGCAATGTAGTAACGAGAAAGCCCTCCTATCTCGAGGCACTTGCAAACGTAAAACCAGTCATGTCTGAAGTTTTACTCTCGGCAGGTGAAACTCTTTCTCCATCAGAAGATAGCTTGGGGTTCAGGTTATTCTCCGAACCTTCCCTGGGTCATTCATCTTCCAGCATGAATAGTGATTCCTCTACCAATCTTGTTGAATCCAATGAAGAAACAAGGAAACACCAACTCTGGTCCAAACAGGTAGAAGAATCTTCATTTAATGATAAAGAGGAAATGCTGAACATGAGGAAAAAACTGGCAAAAGGTGAAGTACCAGTCATGTTTTGGCCTTTGGCTGATTCACAGTATGACATTCCAAAGATGTTGACGGATGATGGAATCCATGATATTCATCTTAACATATGGAAAACTCTTTGTCAATTAAAGAAGAAGGTATTATCTTACGATGAATATGAAAATCATCTTAAGATAATAGAAGGGTTACAACGCCAGATTGATTTGGCATCTCTATCAGTCTCTCGGTATCCGAAGGCTGAAAAGCAACAGAGAACCCTTCAACGTTCATGCCTTGGCGCACTAAGAAGATTGTGTCAGTTAATTTCCAATGCTCCATCTAATGTTCATATCAGAGGATGGGGTATTCACGGAGCACTACATTTCACAGTGCTTTCCGGTCAGCAAAGCCCGCCGAAAATGGTCTCATGCAATGTTATTGCCCATGGCCGGCCACAGTCAATGGGCTTTGTTCATAATCAAAATCTTGCTCGAGATCAAGCTTCAACTAGTTCCTCTCAAAATCAAGTATATAGAGAACAGGTTGTTGAATTGCTCCTACATCAAGCAGGCGAGAATATTGCACAAGCCTCTCGTCTGGAGCAAACACGTCATCAAATGACAGAAGTTTCGGAAATCATCCAACGGTCTGTTGAACCAGGTGATAAAAGTGGATACAGGTTAATGCATCCAGCTAATTTCCGAACTAAGATTCGCAAGATCAAGAGGGATTTCAAGAAGATCTCAGACATAGCATGTCAAGAGACACCCCAGCTTGCCAGACTGGGGACTTCTCTAACCCAACCCTCAGAGTCAACAAATGGGATTCGAGGAGTTGAGCGGAAGCAGCAGGAACATCCCCAGTCCACCGGACTGGGGACTTTTCAAAATCCTCAATCCCTCCTTCAGAGAAAGTCAGTATTCTCTCGATTAGGGAAGAAGCCTCAAGAGGAACGAAGAGCCAAGCTATCAGGAGATTCTCTCAAAGTGACAGTTCACAAAGAAATTCCTGAGGGGTCAAGTCAACGGAATTCCATGTTTCATCATGGACATGGAAGAAGACAATATCACAGAAATGTTGATAGAAAGGATTCTATGAAATACGCATCCATTAATGTCATCACTGCCGTTGCTGCTGATTCACCAGATGAGGCTCAATCAGAGGGATCAGATGAAGAGTTTCCTGCTCAAGAAGTTGCGCACACAGACCTAAATGAAGAAGGTGTGCGCACACGTAATCAAAGGCTTACCCAAAATCTGGGTATTCCGTCAAGTAACCCACTTCCCCCTCTCTGAAAAGGATCCAATAAGGGGAAAGGAAAGAATCAGGTTACTTCTCACCCTTCCTCTGAAGAAGGTCAATCGCTCTCATTAGAGCAAAGATTTGCACAACAGGAGGAAGAAATGAAAGAATTAAGAAGGTTGAATGCAGAACTACTTCAGAGTAGTCTTATTCTTAAGAATGCTGAAGTTCGACAGCCGAAGGAATTTGTTGTAACTACTGAGATGGATCAAGAATATCCTCCTTTGTTAGTACACCCACAGAGGTCTAATCCTACGGGTCAAACGCAACAACGGTTGGCAGCACTACCATCAGTTGCAGCACCAACCTCCACGGCTGTCCAAGCTCCATTCATTGCACCTACCCAAAACCAAGTTCAACCTGACGTTTCTCAAAAGTTAATAACTACTATTGAGTCATTAACAGCTCGGTTAGAAACTATGGAAGGGAAACGGGCGCAAGTTCAACCTGAAAAGAAAGTTTACCCTGAATGGGTAGATTCAATTTCTCCTCCATCCAGTTTTGGAAACCCTATTTCCCCCACTTTCAATGGATCAGGCGACCCTGAACAACATTTGACGCATTACGTGTCTTGTTGTGATCCTATGATGGGAACTCCAGAACAGCAAGAAGCAGTGAAACTCAGATGCTTCGTGCGAACCATGCAAGGACCAGCTTTTGTCTGGTATACAAGCTTGAAATCCCGGTCAGTCAGTCGGATGGGAGGATCTTCGTCAAAAATTCCTTCTTCAGTTCAGCTCAACTTTGCCAAAAACGACAGTTTTCGATCTTACAAACTGCAAGCAAAGGGAGAATGAAAGAGTCTCTGATTTCATTGCTCGTTGGAAGGGATTAACGTATTCCTTGAGTTTATCACTCCCTCAGGAGGAATTGTTGCCAATCTGTGTGGAAAATTTGCGTGACGAATTACGCATGCCATTGATCCCTGTGAAATACACAGGAGGGTTTCGAGACCTTACTTCAATCGCTCAACAGATTGAAGATTCCCTTATGCAGGCTAAGGTTAAATCTCGTGTAATTCCATCAGCTCCAGGAAGAAGAATGGGTAAAGCAGAAACTGCTACAGTTATTCTTAAACAGGCACCTGTACCTATTTCTACTTCAAAACCTTCATCTTCTCGAAGGGCTCCACCTCCTGAACGCCAACAACAAAGGCTGTTTCGTCCAAATGATCAAAAAGATCAACGACGAAAACAATTTGAGGATATGAAGAGTAAAACATACTCTTTCCGAAGTGATCAAGTTCCTGGTTACTTCATTTCAGCTCTGGAAAATAATTTGGTTCAATTACCAGTGCCGAAGAGACCAAACAAGGAAGGAGATGAAGACCGTCCCAATTATTGTCCCTTTCATCAAATGTTGGGGCATCCCATCCAGGAGTGTTTTGTCTTTAAAGACCTCCTGCAAAAGATGGTCGATTTGGGACAGGTCAAATTGAAGGGTTCTTCAGCTCATGTAGCGTGTATTACCGCTACAGATCCAGAGGAAGGAGGCGAGTGGCAGGAAGTCAAAAGCAAAACTGCGAAAAAATATGATGATTGGATGGTCAGAAAGACAATCAATCGGACCCATTCCATTTTGCGAACACAATTGAAGAAGCCAATTGTGTCTCCTACAAAAGCTGCAGTAAAGCCTCCATCAAAGGACGAATCCTCAAAAGGGCAGCGCAATTCAAAGAAGAAAGAGGAATCAGGAGAAGATGAGTATGTATCAAAGCCTAAATTGTCTTTGACTCTGGCAGATTTCATGCCATCTACTTCAAAGCCGCGGGCACCGTCCCACTAAACGGCACATCCTAAAAAGGCTAACTTGGCAGAGTCTTTATCAGACGAAGAATTGATCTTTGGTTCTGTTAATATGATTCAATTAACAGATTCATATTCCAGTCTTGATGAGCCTGAATTCCCTGTATCAAATAAAGGAACCCGAGGAAGTTCTAGAGGTTCAGGATATAGGGGAAGACGTGGATCTTTCCGAAGCCACTACTCTAATTCTACCCCTGCTAGCACTGTATATGCAGCAGAAACTCGTGGTAGAGCCCTTCAGCAAGCTCAAAATGAACAAGCAAGTTCTTTTGCCAATGGCCAACTCAGCTTCGGCACAGTTATTTTGGAAGACCGATTAAATGTTCCATCTTCTTTATCTCAGCAAGTAAATGGATCTATTCAGTCTAATTTTCCAAAACCAAAGATGTTGCCAACTTCAATACAAGAGGCATCAGCTTCCAAAGCATCTGCTTCCAAGGTACCTGCTAAACCACATATTCCTATTGGGAAACGCAGGCCTCTAGATCAAAAGTATGATATATTGAAACACTTGGCCCAAGTACCAGCCAAATTATCAATTTTGGATGCTTTGAATCTATCAAAAGATCTTCGGGAAGCACTCATCGAAGCTTTGTCAAGTCCTCGGGAGTTTGAAGCTGAAATTGCTGCAGCTGAAATTTATCACATAGAGAATAATCCTGCAGAATGCCATGCAGTGATATCTTTTACTGATAAAGATGAAGATGATGTTGTGCATGGGCACATAAAACCTTTGTACCTATCTGGAAAAGTCAATGGTATAGATGTTCGAAGAGCTTTTATTGACAATGGTTCAGGAGTCAACCTCATGCCCATTCGCACACTTCGTCGATTGGGCCTCACGGAATCTGATTTATCTCCTTCTACCATGATGTTGCAAGGATATGATAAAAATGAACAAGAACCACTGGGAGAAGTTACGCTCAGAACTCAGTTTGGAGATCTTGTTTCCAATTCAGATTTCATGATTGTTGATCAAGACTCAGCTTTCAATATCTTGCTTGGAAGACCTTGGTTACATCAGCATGCAGCTATTCCGTCATCATACCATCAATGTCTCAAATACTGTTTCGATGGTCAGTTTGGAACATTGTATGGTGATAAGGCCCCGTTCAAAACATGTGAGTCTCAATACATTGAGGCGGAATTTTATCACATGAAGGGAAGAGAAAAATCTACAATGAAGGAAATTACCAAAGTTAATGCTCCATATGGTTTGGAAAAAATTCCAATAAATCCATTTTCACATGTGAGTACAGATTATGTGTTACCTATCAGTCAAATTGACAAAATAGGCCCAAATCAAAATACTCTTATGGAAAGATCCATAATGTCAATTACAGCAATCGAGCCAGACAACATGGGAGAAATTGGTAACTTACCAAGCAGTGATGAAAGCATAAGTGGTGACGTTTTCATTTCGTCTGCTGAAATCCAACAAGTCTATACTTCGCTAATCAGGCCAGAAGAAGTTATAGCAACACCAGAGGTGAATGTTGATGTCGATTCTCAATCCATCATCTCCTCTATATTTCCCAAAGAAGACCCTTTTTCATCAATAGGGTCGGAAATGGAAGCTTCTTCTTCAAAATGTGAAAATTTTGACATCTCTTATGATCATGAGAATTTTGTTTTTTCATCTACTTTGCAAGTAGAAACGGAAGATATAACACATGATGAAGAGGAAGAGGAAGATCTTAGAGATGCTCCTCCAGCATTTGAAGAGGGTATCTCTACCACTGTGGATGAACTCAGAGAAGTAAATCTGGGTACAGAGAAAGATCCACGCCCCACTTTAATTAGTGCGGCCATGACCCTTGAAGAACAAGATATGTATATTTCTTTTCTAAAGCAAAATAAAGATATTTTTGCTTGGAATTATACAGAGATGCCTGGACTTGATCCTGATGTTGCCACCCATCATTTGGGTTTGCCAAAAGAACATCGAGGATTCAAGCAAGCCGCGAGAAGAACACACCCAACCTATGCTTCCAAAATCGAGGCTGAAGTGGATAAGCTTATCAAAGCTAACATCGTCAGAGAAGTTCAATATCCCAAGTGGTTGGCTAATATTGTCCCAGTAAAGAAAAATAACGGACAAATTAGGGTTTGCATCGATTTCAGAGATCTTAATCGGTATTGTCCCAAAGATGATTTTCCAGTTCCGATTACAGAACTCTTAATTGATGCGACGGCTGGCTATGAAGTACTTTCTTTCATGGATGGATATTCTGGATATAATCAGATCCGAATGGCCCCAGAAGATGAGGAATATACAGCCTTCAGAGCTCCTTAAGGTGTGTTTTGTTACCGGGTGATGCCCTTTGGTTTAAAGAATGCAGGTGCAACATATCAACGCGCCATGCATCGTATCTTCAAACCTTTTCTAGGGAAATTTGTTGAATGCTATGTAGATGATTTGGTGGTTAAATCCAAACAACGTTTTGATCACTTGGCTGATTTGGAAATCATATTCCACAAGCTTCGACAACATAATTTGAAGATAAACCCCTTAAAATGTGCTTTTGGGGTAACCTCAGGAAAATTCCTTGGCTTTGTTGTACGCCATCGTGGTATTGAAGTCGATCCTGAGAAGACCAAATCAATCCTTGGTATGTCACCTCCTCAGAATTTGAAAGAATTAAGAGGACTTCAAGGAAACTTAGCCTATATTCGGCGTTTCATCGCCAATTTGGCAGGCAAAAGTTTACCTTTTACCAAATTATTGAAGAAAGGAGTCACTTACCAGTGGACTAAAGAATGTCAAGAAGCATTTGATGTTCTCAAGAAATACCTCTTAAGTCCACCAGTACTCATGCCACCTGTTGAGGGTAGACCTCTTATCCTCTATGTGACAGCTTTAGAGCGATCATTGGGTGCCTTTCTCGCTCAAAAGAATGATTCTGGGAATGAAAATAGTCTCTACTATCTCAGTAGAACTATGCTTGAAGCAGAAACCTGGTATTCGAGTATTGAAAAGTGCTGCCTAGCATTAATCTTTGCAGTTCAGAAACTGAGACACTACCTGCAACATCACGAGGTCCAATTGGTATCTCGTAATAATCCACTCAAATTCATCCTTAGTCGTCCAATGCTTACAGGACGTCTGGCAAGGTGGGCGGTTATTCTACAGCAGTTCGACATCCAGTATGTGTCTCAAAAGGCAATTAAGGGCCAAGCTCTGGCTGATTTCCTGGCTGAACATCCTTCAGTGGAAGACACGTATTCAGATATCGAACTCCCTGATGAGGAAGTTTTCTCTATTCAAGAGAGTCCTCAAACATGGGAAATGTATTTTGATGGTGCTTCTAGAAGTCCAATAGGGAAGAAAATGGAAAATCCTAAATTCAACAAAGTTGGTTTAGGAATTGTGCTCATTTCTCCAGATAAGGCAGTGTTACCTTATTCCTTTTTATTGTGGGAAGGTGGTACCAATAATGAAGCTGAATACCAAGCTCTCATTGCAGGCTTGGAGTTAGCGCTTCAAGCACAAGTGAATCACTTAAAGGTGAAAGGTGATTCAGACCTGGTAATCAAACAAATCAATGGGGATTATGCCATCAGAAAAGAAGAATTAATCCATTTGTATGATTACGTCAGAGAGTTAATGTCGGAATTCCCTACAGAACCGACATTTTCTTATGTCCCAAGATCACAAAATGCTCAAGCTGACGCACTGGCTAATATAGCCACAGCTTTAGCAGATCCAAATAGGGACGAGACAACCATTTGTATTGCCCACCGTCGTGCAATTTCACCTTATGTTCAAGTCAGAACAGAGGAAATTAATGAAATTAGTCCCATTCCTGAACCATATGGTCATACTACAGGATGGATGTCACCTATCAGGGAATACCTTCAAAATGGAACACTTCCACCTGATAGAGCCGAGAGAGAACAAATTCGGCGACGTGTGGTCAATTTTACTCTTTATGATGGTCCAAACCACCTCGAGAAAATTCTCTACAAACGTGGTTTTGATGGAGTTCTCTTCAGATGTATTGATGGTGAAGAGACAATGGCTGTCATAAAAGAAGTGCATGCAGGAGTCTGTGGTGCCCACCAGTCTGGACATAGATTGTCTGATCAAATTCGAAGACTTGGATACTTCTGGCCTTCAATGATACAAGATTGTGTTAATTTCACAAAGAAGTGTCATTCATGCCAAGTATATGCCAATTTCATTCATCAACCTCCAGAGTTGCTTCATACAGCTAAATACTCATGGCCATTTTCCACATGGGGAATGGATGTGGTAGGACCTTACCCGTCAGCTACGGCCAAGCAGTTTAAGTACATTCTTACTGCTACTGATTTCTTTTCCAAATGGGCAGAGGCAGTACCTCTCAAAGAAGTCAGTTCTAAATGCATTGTTAGCTTCATCAAGTCTAACATCATTACTAGATTTGGTGTCCCTCATACCATATTGACAGACAACGGCACCAACTTCTGTTCTTCTGAGGTAAAGAGATTGTATCAAGAATACAACATTAAGTCCAACCATTCATCTCGATATCATGTAGCGGCTAACGGCCAGATAGAGGCCTTCAACAAGACTCTTTCAAATATACTGCAAAAGATGGTGGATAAAGATAAGAGGTCATGTCCTGATAAACTCTATCATGCTTTATGGGCTTATCGGACTACCACTCGCAATGCAACGCGGTCTACTCCATATTCATTGGTATATGGAACAGAAGCAGTCTTGCCAATTGAAGTTCAATTGCCCTCACTCAGAATAGCCATTTGTGATTAGTTATCAACAGATGAGCAATCCCAAAAGCGGTTGAATGAATTGGAACAGTTAGATGAGAAAAGATTGTGCACTTTTCACCACTTAGAAATCTATCAGAATCGAATAGCACGAGCTTTTAACAAAAAAGTTCGTCTTCGTTCATTCATTCAGGGAGAATTGGTATTGGTTCTCAGAACACCAATGATACCAGGAAAGAAGCCTCCCAAGCTTGAACCAAAATGGGAAGGACCTTATTCAGTACATAAGGTCTACTCCAATGGAGCGTATTCTCTGATTTCAATGGATGGAGAACACATCACGACTCCAACTAATGCCAGATTTCTGAAGAAGTATTTTGTATAAACACAAAATATTGTTCCCAGAACCAAGACTTACAATTGGTTCATACAGAAAAGGACCAGTATGACCTTAAACTACACCAAGGTCCAGTATGACCTTAAACTACACCCAGGTCCAGTATGACCTTAAACTACACCCAGGTCCAGTATGACCTTAAACTACACCAAGGTCCAGTATGACCTTAAACTACACCAAGGTCCAGTATGACCTTAAACTACACCCAGGTCCAGTATGACCTTAAACTACACCCAGGTCCAGTATGACCTTAAACTACACCATGGTCCGGTATGACCTTAAACTACAACTTCGTCCAACATGACATTAAACTGTGTTACACTTCTGTCCGAGATGACATTAAACTATAATACATCCAGCATGACGATAAACTGTACGGTCCATGCATATGACCTTAAACTATTCGCACTTATGTCCCTGCAACATGACGCTAAACTGTGCAGCACCAATAGTCCTAACTGCAAGACTTTAAACTGCATAGTCCCTGATTTTGTCCTACATGACAATAAACTGTATAGAAGTTCCTATATTTTGTCCGAGATGACATTAAACTATATTGTGTCCTAGCAACATGACATTAAACTGTGTGGCACTTCCAACGTCCAGCATGACGATAAACTGTAAAAAGTCCCTCATGTCCAGCAAGACGTTAAACTGTGACGTCCTAACTACATGACACTAAACTGTATAAAAGTCCCTCACGTCCGGAAAGACGTTAAACTATGTAATCCTCAAAAGTCCAGCATGACATTAAAACTGCACAGTCCCCCTTTCCGTCCAATATGACGTTAAACTATATTGTCCCCATCGTCTTAACTACATGACGTTAAACTGTACAGAAAGTCCCTTTTTTATGTCCTACATGACATTAAACTGTACATCGTTAAGGTTGTTATTACCTCTTGTTTCTCACACCGAGTATGACTCACGTGAGCTTAGAGCGAACATCAACCATAACACTCCCTTTGGGCCACTAACCATGTGTAAGTCCCAACAACATTTTTTTTTATTTAGATCATTGTCCCCAAAAACAATTTGATCGTTAATTCATTTTTTTAATTGAACTACACGGACTTTGATCCTTGCCCTCCAGGCTGGGTATGTAGGCAACCTCCCAAAGGTTCAAGCCCAAAAACAATCTCTTCACATTGGTTCACCACCATCTCATATGATGATGATTTGTGAAACCACCCCTGGAATCAATATCTTTACATTGATTCACTTTCGTCCTTGTTATATGACGTTAAACTATACAACACTTTTGTCCGGTACGACAATAAACTACAATATTCTTTGATTTCCTCATTTGAGAGAGAACTATTATTGACATTGATTTTTCAATCATAGTTTTTCATTTTTTTTAAAAAAAAAGACTACGTGCATACATGGTAATGCCTGAACTTTTTATCTTAGGTTAAACCATCATTGCACTAAAGTCCCCTTTCACCCTTCACATGTACGAACCAAATTTGTACAAAGGGTAATTCTAGAACTACGTGGACTTGATTCCCATCCTTATGGGATACGTAGGAACATTCGAGTGTCCCTCGAATCCAGTCCCAAGTCTTTTGGGCCTAACCCCAAATTTCACTTTCAGTCCTTTGGCTGAAAAGTCCTCATGAAAACACACACTGTGTATTCATTATTATGGTCCGAATTCTATGACCCCAAAAACTAAGATCACTCATCCTTTCGTCCTGCACGACGTTAAACTGCATTTCAAAAACTACGTATGGCTTGATTCTCATTCTTATGAGATACGTAGTGAAATCCAAGTTTCAATTCAGGACCCAGCCACAACATGATTATGGTTTTCATTGACCTATGTATCTCTATATACATTGGAAAATACCCATCTTTATGTATTATAATCCTAACCTTAAATATTTTCAGATCTTCATAACCCTTTTCATGACTTATAGTCACAAAAATGTCAAACTTCTGAGAATTCTTTTACCTGACTATGCAGCACGTGCCCATAGGTGGCCTTGCATAAACAGTCCACATAACAGACTTGTCAGCCAAGAGATGCTATTTATTTGACCATGCAGCCAATGCCCATAGGTGGCCCTGCATGTTTTCAACCCCCTAACGGGTTTGTTAAATAATAGTAACTTCATTCTTGGGAAGAATGCCTCTTTTGTCCTTATTTGTCTTAAACGACAGTATGTAGGGATCCGCAAAAAATAGCCATCCTTAACGTATTTGTCCCATATCCTTTTTCATGATCTGAAAGTATTCAAGTCTATGGTTTATTCTTCTTCCCTACATTTGGGTCAGACCTTCGTAGGAGTGATATTCATCCAGTTCTTCGATATTCTTGTTCGGAAATATCCTTTCCATATTCAAGTACCTCTTTCCATACAACAAACTCTATGCTTTAGAAAATTTGAATCTCCATAAAATTTCACTGGCTTTTAGCACTAGGAAAGAAAATTTCTGAGAGTTCTTTTGCCTGACTATGCAGCACGTGCCCATAGGTGGCCTTGCATAAACAGTCCACATAATAGACTTGTCAGCCAAAAGATGCTATTTTATTTGACTATGCAGCCAATGCCCATAGGTGGCCCTGCATATTTCAACCCCCTAACGGGTTTTGTTAAATAATAGTAACTTCATTATTGGAAACTACTTTTTCTAATGCCCTTTTATCTCTTTTTCATATCATTCCTCAGATTCAAATATTCTTAAGTCATAGTTTACATATTTTCTCTCATACTTGAGTATGGTAATTTGTTTTCAGATAAATTATCAAGGAATTGAATCCATTTTAATCCATTTTTCGGTCAAAGCTATTTCGACCTTAAACATTAGCCTCTTTATGTCCGGTGTGCATGACTTTAAACTGCCCACACAAAAGACAAAGGAAATTTGAATAAAATTCAAGTTCCAGCACACTTGCGTGCTGCCTTCTGTGCCCTGAAGACTTGCGCGCCCCCTTTTCCTTTGAATGAATTCAATTTCCTCAGAGTCAAATCCTCATTTCTTTCCGGATCCAACTCTGAGGGGGGACTTTTGTTGACGCTCCTTTCGTCACAGAATCTAAAGATCGAAAAAGGGGAATATCTGAGCTCAATGTGATTCATCCTTTGAAGAAACATCAAAAATCGACAAAGGTATGGAAAAGGAGAACATTGCCCATAGGTCGCGCAAGTTACCTCTTGGTCGCGCAAGTACACTTGCGCGCCGACTCAACACTTGCGCGACTACTCATGGTCGTGCAAGGGACTTGCGCGACATATGTGATAACCGCCTAGTAACCGCCCGGGGTCTTCTTTTGCCTATAAATAGACCCTGTGGGCCCCCCATTCGGAAGGATCTCTTTCCAGAAACTCGGATCAAATCTCCTGACGCCCAAGTCTCTTCTCAAAGCTTCCGGAACACTTCTAAGGTAATCTCTTACCTAGAACGGAAGATCTAAAGAGAAGAAGGAAGTCCCAAGTGTTGAAACTTATCAAACACTTGCGCGCCAACTTAATTCCTTCAATATAACTTGCGCGTCCCTTCTCTGGAAGAACTTCAAGAGGATTATAAAGGGTTTAATAAAGAGTCGCTCAAGTATTTTAACTCTGGTTGCAAATCGCGCAAGTATCCCTCATGTCGCGCAAGTATACTTGCGCGACCAACACTTGCGCGCTGACGCAGGACTTGCGCGACCTTCAAGACTTGCGCGACCCTAGCTTTTTGGGTGCCCATCTTGCCCATTTTTACCCCTCTTAAGCCATTTCACCCTTCCTATTCAAGATTCAGTCTTCAAGATACTCTTCAAAAGCCATTTATGGCATGATTTCTTGACTTGACATCCTTAACTGAAAGGAATTCTGTGAAATACCTCTCAACACCCAGTGATTTAAACATCTTTATGTCACCAAAGATTGAGAGTTCATTCATTTCAACCTCATCCTTTAAGATGAGAGAATCCTAACCTGGGTCTCCTTTTCAGGAATAATCCCCAGTTATAAAACCTTTAACTTGGGCATCTTTCTCAAGAATAAGCCCCAATCAAGTCCTTTAATCTTGGGCATCCTCCTCAGGAGTAAGCCCCAAACCTTAATCCCTAACCTGGGTCTCCTTTTCAGGAATAAGACTCAGTCATAACCTTGGGCTTCCTTTTCAGGAGTAAGCCCCAAATCCCCTAACCTAGGCATCCTTCTCAGGAATAAGTCCTAGTCATAAATCCTGGGCATCTTTCTCAAGAATAAGCCCCAATCAAGTCCTTTAATCTTGGGCATCCTCCTCAAGAGTAAGCCCCAAACCTTAATCCCTAACCTGGGTCTCCTTTTCGGGAATAAGACTCAGTCATAACCTTGGGCTTCCTTTTCAGGAGTAAGCCCCAAGTCCCCTAACCTAGGCTTCCTTCTCAGGAATAAATCCTAGTCATAAATCTTGGGCTTCCTTTTCAGGAGTAAGCCCCAAGTCTCTTAAAATTTCTCTTAACCAGTCACAAATTATCTTTGATTTGGGTTTCCTTTTCAGGAATAAAACCCAATCATAAGTCCCCTCCTAACTTGGGAATCCTCCTTAAGAGTAAGCCCCAAGATTAGAGTATTCAAATCTCCATGAAGCACATATAACTTTGTGGACCCTGTTCTTGGATTTTCTCCCTAAAAGTAAATCCTAAACCTCCGTCTATCTGGGCAGTCATCTATACATAAGCCCCAAAACAAAATTCTTATGATTGCATCTTTTACGGCACAATTGTCTAAATTTTACCAATACCTCTTGTTTCTTACACCGAGCATGACTCACGTGAGCTTAGAGTGTAAAAGTAATTATGACATTCATCTTTGAGCCATCAATCATAAAACATCATATCCCATTCCTCGAACTACGTGGGTTCTGATTCCTTTTTCAAAACAAAGGATACGTAGGTAGCCCATTCATGGGTTCGATCCCAACATTGAAATAATCTCTGTCCTTCTGAATGACGATAAACTTCAAGTGCCCCACTGAGTGGCTTTAAAACCATCCTGGTCATCAAAATGACCAAGAGACTTTTATATAAATGTTTTGAAGGATACCATTGACCAAGAATCTCTAAACAAATATAGATGATTCTATATTGATGAAGAACCTCGAATACATATAAAAGATTCTCTAAATTTCTTTCATATTTAATCATTGATTGTTAAAACTAAAGGAAAGCTCATTTTATACTTGGTAATGTAATAAGGATTCACGAACTTAACTTAAATCTATAAAGAGAGTCCCGGAGTAGACAATAATTCCCCTCAAAAGGTGTGATGAGTCCGACCTCCCATCCTCTCGACCAATGTAAATTCCTAAGCCTCATTAGCCCATAAGCTAATGAGCGCCTGCCTTTGGAAAGTAGGTCCAAACGGATGTGGAATCATTGGATGTTTCCGGTTCTACGAACAAACCCGTTAGAAACCGATCGGAACGTTTGAATCTCCCGTCCAGGAGGTCATCCCCGGATTCCGCGCGAAACAAAAATGGTGAACCCGACGTGAATCCTTAACCAAGTTAAAATGATGTTCTTATTATCTGTTAGGCCCTTTGGGCCAACAAGGCAATCATTGACATGTGCTCATCCAAAATATGCAGTGGCTGGATTCATCTTGATTATGTCTGTTACATGGAACATGCACTCTTTTTTCAAGATCTTCTACAAAAATGGCTTTCCTTAAATTCACCCCTGTGAATACTGCTGCTGGGAACACCTCTACTGTGAGGTCTACTGCTGTGAAAACCAATGCTGCTACTCCTGCTGGAACGTCATCCACTCTGAGGATGACATCACCAACTCAGCGTCTTCAACGCTGTGTTTCTAATGCACTGGTTAAGGAGTACCGTCGCAACGGTACTATCCCAACTTTGGAGGCCGCTCGTCAAGCCCTCCAAGTTAACAATTCTACCTGGTCGTCCGGACAACGGCGACCAGCAATCAAGAAGCAGACGGTGCTGACTACTGTCTCCAACCGTTTCGGGTCGTTATCCCCGGAACGCAATTTCCATTCACTCCCTTATTCCGAGGAAGTGAATGAGCAGGTCCCGCAGGACCTTAATTCAAAAAGACAGGAGTCCTTCTCAAGGGCTCCCATCAACAATCGCCGCCAGACTCGTGCGGTAGTGCGCCCTCAACATGATGAGGGTACCGACTCCAGGCGTTCAACTCAGGTTCCTCGAACCCGAGCAGGCAAGATGAATCGCCAGAGACGGAATCCGGTTAACAATAGGCAGGTTGTCATCCCTGCCATCTCCGGAGAAGTCCACCAACCTAACTTGGTGGCAAACAACGAGCAGGCATACACACCTGCCCGTTTTCATCCCGCTGTCCAGCAGACTCGTCTGGCAGCATCAAGCCGATCCCGCCAGGCAATTCCGGCGGAGTACCATAGGCAGGAGCATACACCTGCTTATACATCAGCAGTTAGTCAGCAGGCTCGTCTGACTACATATGGTGGATCTCGTCAACCGCGTTTGGCGAAGTGTAATCAGCAGGCACATACACCTGCTAATACTAATCAAGCCTACCAACAGTCTCGTTTGGTAGCGCACGGAGAAGTCAGTCGGAAAGACCCGACGACAAACAGGAGGCAGACTAAACTCTCTGCCTCCACACTTGAGTACTGTCAGGATTCACTGACAGGAAAAGGAGGACAGGAGCAGGCACATACACCTACTCCAAGCCCGGAATGGACGTATATCCCTGTTCCGGCGGCTGAAGTCACCAAACATATTTTGTCAATGGTGAAAGAGCAGAAGCAAATTCCTGCTCATATTCTGGATGCTTGCCAGGATATCATAACAGCTTCAGCATCATCTCAGGGACAGACACATAAATCTATCCCTAGCAGTGGAGTGACACATCAACAATTCACTCCGGAACAGACACACACATCCGTTCCAGTCCAAGAGGGTTGTGGGGCCTACTCCCCCATATCATATGGACAACCAAGTCAGGCACATACACCTGATTTGAGCGATGATCGTCAGCCTAACCTGACCATCTTTCCTGATCAGGCACATACACCTGCTCAGAGCAATCACTTTCGTCATCAAGTGATTTCTAAAGCGAGTAAGAAGGCATCTAAGAAAAAGATCCGCCGAGCACAGTCAGGAGATCAAAGGCCAATCTGCAACAAGGCCTTGCTCGATGCTGGAGTTCTTGAAGCCCTCAGACATTTATCTGTCGGAATTCAAGATTCTACTCCCTCAGTTCCCAATAACAGGAACATTAATCCCGAAGGTCTTCAACAGACACTTCCTCATGAAGACTTGCTTCATGAAAATTCGGTCAATCTTGAAGTTTCTTCTTCAGATGAGAACCACAGGAACCCTCTGTGTGGTCAGAAGGCCAAGGAGCAAGAGATTTCATCTTTTGCTGTAACCCATCATGAAGGTCCTCCTCATGGTGATGAACTTCGCTGCGAAAGTCCTCTCCGCAGTAGTGATTCACATTGTCTCGAAAATTCTTCAGAAGGCAATGTAGTAACGAGAAAGCCCTCCTATCTCGAGGCACTTGCAAACGTAAAACCAGTCATGTCTGAAGTTTTACTATCGGCAGGTGAAACTCTTTCTCCATCAGAAGATAGCTTGGGGTTCAGGTTATTCTCCGAACCTTCCCTGGGTCATTCATCTTCCAGCATGAATAGTGATTCCTCTACCAATCTTGTTGAATCCAATGAAGCAACAAGGAAACACCAACTCTGGTCCAAACAGGTAGAAGAATCTTCATTTAATGATAAAGAGGAAATTCTGAACATGAGGAAAAAACTGGCAAAAGGTGAAGTACCAGTCATGTTTTGGCCTTTGGCTGATTCACAGTATGACATTCCAAAGATGTTGACGGATGATGGAATCCATGATATTCGTCTTAACATATGGAAAACTCTTTGTCAATTAAAGAAGAAGGTATTATCTTACGATGAATATGAAAATCATCTTAAGATAATAGAAGGGTTACAACGCCAGATTGATTTGGCATCTCTATCAGTCTCTCGGTATCCGAAGGCTGAAAAGCAACAGAGAACCCTTCAACGTTCATGCCTTGGCGCACTAAGAAGATTGCGTCAGTTAATTTCCAATGCTCCATCTAATGTTCATATCAGAGGATGGGGTATTCACGGAGCACTACATTTCATAGTGCTTTCCGGTCAGCAAAGCCCGCCGAAAATGGTCTCATGCAATGTTATTTCCCATGGCCGGCCACAGTCAATGGGCTTTGTTCATAATCAAAATCTTGCTCGAGATCAAGCTTCAACTAGTTCCTCTCAAAATCAAGTATATAGAGAACATGTTGTTGAATTGCTCCTACATCAAGCAGGCGAGAATATTGCACAAGCCTCTCGTCTGGAGCAAACACGTCATCAAATGACAGAAGTTTCGGAAATCATCCAACGGTCTGTTGAACCAGGTGATAAAAGTGGATACAGGTTAATGCATCCAGCTAATTTCCGAACTAAGATTCACAAGTTCAAGAGGGATTTCAAGAAGATCTCAGACATAGCATGTCAAGAGACACCCCAGCTTGCCAGACTGGGGACTTCTCTAACCCAACCCTCAGAGTCAACAAATGGGATTCGAGGAGTTGAGCGGAAGCAGCAGGAACATCCCCAGTCCACCGGACTGGGGACTTTTTCAAATCCTCAATCCCTCCTTCAGAGAAAGTCAGTATTCTCTCGATTAGGGAAGAAGCCTCAAGAGGAACGAAGAGCCAAGCTATCAGGAGATTCTCTCCAAGTGACAGTTCACAAAGAAATTCCTGAGGGGTCAAGTCAACGGAATTCCATGTTTCATCATGGACATGGAAGAAGACAATATCACAGAAATGTTGATAGAAAGGATTCTATGAAATACGCATCCATTAATGTCATCACTGCCGTTGCTGCTGATTCACCAGATGAGGCTCAATCAGAGGGATCAGATGAAGAGGTTCCTGCTCAAGAAGTTGCGCACACAGACCTAAATGAAGAAGGTGTGCGCACACGTAATCAAAGGCTTACCCAAAATCTGGGTATTCCTTCAAGTAACCCACTTCCCCCTCTCCGAAAAGGATCCAATAAGGGGAAAGGAAAGAATCAGGTTACTTCTCACCCTTCCTCTGAAGAAGGTCAATCGCTCTCATTAGAGCAAAGATTTGCACAACAGGAGGAAGAAATGAAAGAATTAAGAAGGTTGAATGCAGAACTACTTCAGAGTAGTCTTCTTCTTAAGAATGCTGAAGTTCGACAGCCGAAGGAATTTTTTGTAACTACTGAGATGGATCAAGAATATCCTCTTTTGTCAGTACACCCACAGAGGTCTAATCCTACGGGTCAAACGCAACAACGGTTGGCAGCACTACCATCAGTTGCAGCACCAACCTCCACGGCTGTCCAAGCTCCATTCATTGCACCTACCCAAAACCAAGTTCAACCTGACGTTTCTCAAAAGTTAATAACTACTATTGAGTCATTAACAGCTCGGTTAGAAACTATGGAAGGGAAACGGGCGCAAGTTCAACCTGAAAAGAAAGTTTACCCTGAATGGGTAGATTCAATTTCTCCTCCATCCAGTTTTGGAAACCCTATTTTCCCCACTTTCAATGGATCAGGCGACCCTGAACAACATTTGACGCATTACGTGTCTTGTTGTGATCCTATGATGGGAACTCCAGAACAGCAAGAAGCAGTGAAACTCAGATGCTTCGTGCGAACCTTGCAAGGACCAGCTTTTGTCTGGTATACAAGCTTGAAATCCCGGTCAGTCATCGGATGGGAGGATCTTCGTCAAAAATTCCTTTTTCAGTTCAGCTCAACTTTGCCAAAAACGACAGTTTTCGATCTTACAAACTGCAAGAAAAGGGAGAATGAAAGAGTCTCTGATTTCATTGCTCGTTGGAAGGGATTAACGTATTCCTTGAGTTTATCACTCCCTCAGGAGGAATTGTTGCCAATCTGTGTGGCAAATTTGCGTGACGAATTACGCACGCCATTGATCCCTGTGAAATACACAGTAGGGTTTCGAGACCTTACTTCAATCGCTCAACAGATTGAAGATTCCCTTATGCAGGCTAAGGTTAAATCTCGTGTAATTCCATCAGCTCCAGGAAGAAGAATGGGTAAAGCAGAAACTGCTACAGTTATGCTTAAACAGGCACTTGTACCTATTTCTACTTCAAAACCTTCATCTTCTCGAAGGGCTCCACCTCCTGAACGCCAACAACAAAGGCTGTTTCGTCCAAATGATCAAAAAGATCAACGACGAAAACAATTTGAGGATATGAAGAGTAAAACATACTCTTTCCGAAGTGAGCAAGTTCCTGGTTACTTCATTTCAGCTCTGGAAAATAATTTGGTTCAATTACCAGTGCCGAAGAGACCAAACAAGGAAGGAGATGAAGACCGTCCCAATTATTGTCCCTTTCATCAAATGTTGGGGCATCCCATCCAGGAGTTTTTTGTCTTTAAAGACCTCCTGCAAAAGATGGTCGATTTGGGACAGGTCAAATTGAAGGGTTCTTCAGCTCATGTAGCGTGTATTACCGCTACAGATCCAGAGGAAGGAGGCGAGTGGCAGGAAGTCAAAAGCAAAACTGCGAAAAAATATGATGATTGGATGGTCAGAAAGACAATCAATCGGACCCATTCCATTTTGCGAACACAATTGAAGAAGCCAATTGTTTCTCCTACAAAAGCTGCAGTAAAGCCTCCATCAAAGGACGAATCCTCAAAAGGGCAGCGCAATTCAAAGAAGAAAGAGGAATCAGGAGAAGATGAGTATGTATCAAAGCCTAAATTGTCTTTGACTCTGGCAGATTTCATGCCATCTACTTCAAAGCCGCGGGCACTGTCCCACCAAACGGCACAGCCTAAACAGGCTAACTTGGCAGAGTCTTTATCAGACGAAGAATTGATCTTTGGTTCTGTTAATATGATTCAATTAACAGATTCATATTCCAATCTTGATGAGCCTGAATTCCCTGTATCAAATAAAGGAACCCGAGGAAGTTCTAGAGGTTCAGGATATAGGGGAAGACGTGGATCTTTCCGAAGCCACTACTCTAATTCTACCCCTGCTAGCACTGTATATGCAGCAGAAACTCGTGGTAGAGCCCTTCAGCAAGCTCAAAATGAACAAGCAAGTTCTTTTGCCAATGGCCAACTCAGCTTCGGCACAGTTATTTTGGAAGACCGATTAAATGTTCCATCTTCTTTATCTCAGCAAGTAAATGTATCTAATCAGTCTAATTTTCCAAAACCAAAGATGTTGCCAACTTCAATACAAGAGGCATCAGCTTCCAAAGCATCTGCTTCCAAGGTACCTGCTAAACCACATATTCCTATTGGGAAACGCAGGCCTCTAGATCAAAAGTATGATATATTGAAACACTTGGCCCAAGTACCAGCCAAATTATCAATTTTGGATGCTTTGAATCTATCAAAAGATCTTCGGGAACCACTCATCGAAGCTTTGTCAAGTCCTCGGGAGTTTGAAGCTGAAATTGCTGCAGCTGAAATTTATCACATAGAGAATAATCCTGCAGAATGCCATGCAGTGATATCTTTTACTAATAAAGATGAAGATGATGTTGTGCATGGGCACATAAAACCTTTGTACCTATCTGGCAAAGTCAATGGTATAGATGTTCGAAGAGCTTTTATTGACAATGGTTCAGGAGTCAACCTCATGCCCATTCGCACACTTCGTCGATTGGGCCTCACGGAATCTGATTTATCTCCTTCTACCATGATGTTGCAAGGATATGATAAAAATGAACAAGAACCACTGGGAGAAGTTACGCTCAGAACTCAGTTTGGAGATCTTGTTTCCAATTCAGATTTCATGATTGTTGATCAAGACTCAGCTTTCAATATCTTGCTTGGAAGACCTTGGTTACATCAGCATGCAGCTATTCCGTCATCATACCATCAATGTCTCAAATACTGTTTCGATGGTCAGGTTGGAACATTGTATGGTGATAAGGCCCCGTTCAAAACATGTGAGTCTCAATACATTGAGGCGGAATTTTATCACATGAAGGGAAGATAAAAATCTACAATGAAGGAAATTACCAAAGTTAATGCTCCATATGGTTTGGAAAAAATTCCAATAAATCCATTTTCACATGTGAGTACAGATTATGTGTTACCTATCAGTCAAATTGACAAAATAGGCCCAAATCAAAATACTCTTATGGAAAGATCCATAATGTCAATTACGGCAATCGAGCCAGACAACATGGGAGAAATTGGTAACTTACCAAGCAGTGATGAAAGCATAAGTGGTGACGTTTTCATTTCGTCTGCTGAAATCCAACAAGTCTATACTTCGCTAATCAGGCCAGAAGAAGTTATAGCAACACCAGAGGTGAATGTTGATGTCGATTCTCAATCCATCATCTCCTCTATATTTCCCAAAGAAGACCCTTTTTCATCAATAGGGTCGAAAATGGAAGCTTCTTCTTCAAAATGTGAAAATTTTGACATCTCTTATGATCATGAGAATTTTGTTTTTTCATCTACTTTGCAAGTAGAAACGGAAGATATAACACATGATGAAGAGGAAGAGGAAGATCTTAGAGATGCTCCTCCAGCATTTGAAGAGGGTATCTCTACCACTGTGGATGAACTCAGAGAAGTAAATCTGGGTACAGAGAAAGATCCACGCCCCACTTTAATTAGTGCGGCCATGACCCTTGAAGAACAAGATATGTATATTTCTTTTCTAAAGCAAAATAAAGATATTTTTTCTTGGAATTATACAGAGATGCCTGGCCTTGATCCTGATGTTGCCACCCATCATTTGGGTTTGCCAAAAGAACATTGAGGATTCAAGCAAGCCGCGAGAAGAACACACCCAACCTATGCTTCCAAAATCGAGGCTGAAGTGGATAAGCTTATCAAAGCTAACTTCGTCAGAGAAGTTCAATATTCCAAGTGGTTGGATAATATTGTCCCAGTAAAGAAAAAGAACGGACAAATTAGGGTTTGCATCGATTTCAGAGATCTTAATCGGTATTGTCCCAAAGATGATTTTCCAGTTCCGATTACAGAACTCTTAATTGATGCGACGGCTGGCTATGAAGTACTTTCTTTCCTGGATGGATATTCTGGATATAATCAGATCCGAATGGCCCCAGAAGATGAGGAATATACAGCCTTCAGAGCTCCTTAAGGTGTGTTTTGTTACCGGGTGATGCCCTTTGGTTTAAAGAATGCAGGTGCAACATATCAACGCGCCATGCATCGTATCTTCAAACCTTTTCTAGGGAAATTTGTTGAATGCTATGTAGATGATTTGGTGGTTAAATCCAAACAACGTTTTGATCACTTGGCTGATTTGGAAATCATATTCCACAAGCTTCGACAACATAATTTGAAGATGAACCCCTTAAAATGTGCTTTTGGGGTAACCTCAGGAAAATTCCTTGGCTTTGTTGTACGCCATCGTGGTATTGAAGTCGATCCTGAGAAGACCAAATCAATCCTTGGTATGTCACCTCCTCAGAATTTGAACGAATTAAGAGGACTTCAAGGAAACTTAGCCTATATTCGGCGTTTCATCGCCAATTTGGCAGGCAAAAGTTTACCTTTTACCAAATTATTGAAGAAAGGAGTCACTTACCAGTGGACTAAAGAATGTCAAGAAGCATTTGATGTTCTCAAGAAATACCTCTTAAGTCCACCAGTACTCATGCCACCTGTTGATGGTAGACCTCTTATCCTCTATGTGACAGCTTTAGAGCGATCATTGGGTGCCTTTCTTGCTCAAAAGAATGATGCTGGGAATGAAAATAGTCTCTACTATCTCAGTAGAACTATGCTTGAAGCAGAAACCTGGTATTCGAGTATTGAAAAGTGCTGCCTAGAATTAATCTTTGCAGTTCAGAAACTGAGACACTACCTGCAACATCACGAGGTCCAATTGGTATCTCGTAATAATCCACTCAAATTCATCCTTAGTCGTCCAATGCTTACAGGACGTCTGGCAAGGTGGGCGGTTATTCTACAGCAGTTCGACATCCAGTATGTGTCTCAAAAGGCAATTAAGGGCCAAGCTCTGGCTGATTTCCTGGCTGAACATCCTTCAGTGGAAGACACGTATTCAGATATCGAACTCCCTGATGAGGAAGTTTTCTCTATTCAAGAGAGTCCTCAAACATGGGAAATGTATTTTGATGGTGCTTCTAGAAGTCCAATAGGGAAGAAAATGGAAAATCCTAAATTCAACAAAGTTGGTTTAGGAATTGTGCTCATTTCTCCAGATAAGGCAGTGTTACCTTATTCCTTTTTATTGTGGGAAGGTGGTACCAATAATGAAGCTGAATACCAAGCTCTCATTGCAGGCTTGGAGTTAGCGCTTCAAGCACAAGTGAATCACTTAAAGGTGAAAGGTGATTCAGACCTGGTAATCAAACAAATCAATGGGGATTATGCCATCAGAAAAGAAGAATTAATCCCTTTGTATGATTACGTCAGAGAGTTAATGTCGGAATTCCCTACAGAACCGACATTTTCTTATGTCCCAAGATCACAAAATGCTCAAGCTGACGCACTGGCTAATATAGCCACAGCTTTAGCAGATCCAAATCGGGACGAGACAACCATTTGTATTGCCCACCGTCGTGAAATTTCACCTTATGTTCAAGTCAGAACAGAGGAAATTAATGAAATTAGTCCCATTCCTGAACCATATGGTCATACTACAGGATGGATGTCACCTATCAGGGAATACCTTCAAAATGGAACACTTCCACCTGATAGAGCCGAGAGAGAACAAATTCGGTGACGTGTGGTCAATTTTACTCTTTATGATGGTCCAAACCACCTCGAGAAAATTCTCTACAAACGTGGTTTTGATGGAGTTCTCTTCAGATGTATTGATGGTGAAGAGACAATGGCTGTCATAAAAGAAGTGCATGCAGGAGTCTGTGGTGCCCACCAGTCTGGACATAGATTGTCTGATCAAATTTGAAGACTTGGATACTTCTGGCCTTCAATGATACAAGATTGTGTTAATTTCACAAAGAAGTGTCATTCATGCCAAGTATATGCCAATTTCATTCATCAACCTCCAGAGTTGCTTCATACAGCTAAATACTCATGGCCATTTTCCACATGGGGAATGGATGTGGTAGGACCTTACCCTTCAGCTACGGCCAAGCAGTTTAAGTACATTCTTACTGCTACTGATTTCTTTTCCAAATGGGAAGAGGCAGTGCCTCTCAAGGAAGTCAGTTCTAAATGCATTGTTAGCTTCATCAAGTCTAACATCATTACTAGATTTGGTGTCCCTCATACCATATTGACAGACAACAGCACCAACTTCTGTTCTTCTGAGGTAAAGAGATTGTATCAAGAATACAACATTAAGTCCAAACATTCATCTCGAAATCATGCAGCGGCTAATGGCCAGATAGAGGCCTTCAACAAGACTCTTTCAAATATACTGCAAAAGATGGTGGATAAAGATAAGAGGTCATGGCCTGATAAACTCTATCATGCTTTATGGGCTTATCGGACTACCACTCGCAATGCAACGCGGTCTACTCCATATTCATTGGAATATGGAACAGAAGCAGTCTTGCCAATTGAAGTTCAATTGCCCTCACTCAGAATAGCCATTTGTGATCAGTTATCAACAGATGAGCAATCCCAAAAGCGGTTGAATGAATTGGAACAGTTAGATGAGAAAAGATTGTGCACTTTGCACCACTTGGAAATCTATCAGAATCGAATAGCACGAGCTTTTAACAAAAAAGTTCGTCTTCGTTCATTCATTCAGGGAGAATTGGTATTGGTTCTCAGAACACCAATGATACCAGGAAAGAAGCCTCCCAAGCTTGAACCAAAATGGGAAGGACCTTATTCAGTACATAAGGTCTACTCCAATGGAGCGTATTCTCTGATTTCAATTGATGGAGAACACATCACGACTCCAACTAATGCCAGATTTCTGAAGAAGTATTTTGTATAAACACAAAATATTGTTCCCAGAACCAAGACTTACAATTGGTTCATACAGAAAAGGTCCAGTATGACCTTAAACTACACCAAGGTCCAGTATGACCTTAAACTACACCCAGGTCTAGTATGACCTTAAACTACACCCAGGTCCAGTATGACCTTAAACTACACCAAGGTCCAGTATGACCTTAAACTACACCAAGGTCCAGTATGACCTTAAACTACACCCAGGTCCAGTATGACCTTAAACTACACCCAGGTCCAGTATGACCTTAAACTATACCATGGTCCGGTATGACCTTAAACTACAACTTCGTCCAACATGACATTAAATTGTGTTACACTTCTGTCCGAGATGACATTAAACTATAATACGTCCAGCATGACGATAAACTGTACGGTCCATGCATATGACCTTAAACTATTCGCACTTATGTCCCTGCAACATGACGCTAAACTGTGCAGCACCAATAGTCCTAACTGCAAGACTTTAAACTGCATAGTCCCTGATTTTGTCCTACATGACAATAAACTGTATAGAAGTTCCTATATTTTGTCCGAGATGACATTAAACTATATTGTGTCCTAGCAACATGACATTAAACTGTGTGGCACTTCCAACGTCCAGCATGACGATAAACTGTAAAAAGTCCCTCATGTCCAGCAAGACGTTAAACTGTGACGTCCTAACTACATGACGCTAAACTGTATAAATGTCCCTCACGTCCGGAAAGACGTTAAACTATGTAATCCTCAAAAGTCCAGCATGACATTAAAACTGCACAGTCCCCCTTTCCGTCCAATATGACGTTAAACTATATTGTCCCCATCGTCTTAACTACATGACGTTAAACTGTACAGAAAGTCCCTTTTTTATGTCCTACATGACATTAAACTGTACATCGTTAAGGTTGTTATTACCTCTTGTTTCTCACACCGAGTATGACTCACGTGAGCTTAGAGCGAACATCAACCATAACACTCCCTTTGGGCCACTAACCATGTGTAAGTCCCAACAACATTTTTTTTATTTAGATCATTGTCCCCAAAAACAATTTGATCGTTAATTCATTTTTTTAATTGAACTACACGGACTTTGATCCTTGCCCTCCAGGCTGGGTATGTAGGCAACCTCCCAAAGGTTCAAGCCCAAAAACAATCTCTTCACATTGGTTCACCACCATCTCATATGATGATGATTTGTGAAACCACCCCTGGAATCAATATCTTTACATTGATTCACTTTCGTCCTTGTTATATGACGTTAAACTATACAACACTTTTGTCCGGTACGACAATAAACTACAATATTCTTTGATTTCCTCATTTGAGAGAGAACTATTATTGACATTGATTTTTCAATCATAGTTTTTCATTTTTTTTAAAAAAAAGACTACGTGCATACATGGTAATGCCTGAACTTTTTATCTTAGGTTAAACCATCATTGCACTAAAGTCCCCTTTCACCCTTCACATGTACGGACCAAATTTGTACAAAGGGTAATTCTAGAACTACGTGGACTTGATTCCCATCCTTATGGGATACGTAGGAACATTCGAGTGTCCCTCGAATCCAGTCCCAAGTCTTTTGGGCCTAACCCCAAATTTCACTTTCAGTCCTTTGGCTGAAAAGTCCTCATGAAAACACACACTGTGTATTCATTATTATGGTCCGAATTCTATGACCCCAAAAACTAAGATCACTCATCCTTTCGTCCTTCACGACGTTAAACTGCATTTCAAAAACTACGTATGGCTTGATTCTCATTCTTATGAGATACGTAGTGAAATCCAAGTTTCAATTCGGGACTCAGCCACAACATGATTATGGTTTTCATTGACCTATGTATCTCTATATACATTGGAAAATACCCATCTTTATGTATTATAATCCTAACCTTAAATATTTTCAGATCTTCATAACCCTTTTCATGACTTATAGTCACAAAAATGTCAAACTTCTGAGAATTCTTTTACCTGACTATGCAGCACGTGCCCATAGGTGGCCTTGCATAAACAGTCCACATAACAGACTTGTCAGCCAAGAGATGCTATTTATTTGACCATGCAGCCAATGCCCATAGGTGGCCCTGCATGTTTTCAACCCCCTAACGGGTTTGTTAAATAATAGTAACTTCATTCTTGGGAAGAATGCCTCTTTTGTCCTTATTTGTCTTAAACGACAATATGTAGGGATCCGCAAAAAATAGCCATCCTTAACGTATTTGTCCCATATCCTTTTTCATGATCTGAAAGTATTCAAGTCTATGGTTTATTCTTCTTCCCTACGTTTGGGTCAGACCTTCGTAGGAGTGATATTCATCCAGTTCTTCGATATTCTTGTTTGGAAATATCCTTTCCATATTCAAGTACCTCTTTCCATACAACAAACTCTATGCTTTAGAAAATTTGAATCTCCATAAACTTTCACTGGCTTTTAGCACTAGGAATGAAAATTTCTGAGAGTTCTTTTGCCTGACTATGCAGCACGTGCCCATAGGTGGCCTTGCATAAACAGTCCACATAATAGACTTGTCGGCCAAAAGATGCTATTTTATTTGACTATGCAGCCAATTCCCATAGGTGGCCCTGCATATTTCAACCCCCTAACGGGTTTTGTTAAATAATAGTAACTTCATTCTTGGAAACTACTTTTTCTAATGTCCTTTTAGCTCTTTTTCATATCATTCCTCAGATTCAAATATTCTTAAGTCATAGTTTACATATTTTCTCTCATACTTGAGTATGGTAATTTGTTTTCAGATAAATTATCAAGGAATTGAATCCATTTTAATCCATTTTTCGGTCAAAGCTATTTCGACCTTAAACATTAGCCTCTTTATGTCCGGTGTGCATGACTTTAAACTGCCCACACAAAAGACAAAGGAACTTTGAATAAAATTCATGTTCCAGCACACTTGCGTGCTGCCTTCTGTGCCCTGAAGACTTGCGCGCCCCCTTTTCCTTTGAATGAATTCAATTTCCTCAGAGTCAAATCCTCATTTCTTTCCGGATCCAACTCTGAGGGGGGACTTTTGTTGACGCTCCTTTCGTCACATAATCTAAAGATCGGAAAAGGGGAATATCTGAGCTCAATGTGATTCATCCTTTGAAGAAACATCAAAAATCGACAAAGGGATGGAAAAGGAGAACATTGCCCATAGGTCGCGCAAGTTACCTCTTGGTCGCGCAAGTACACTTGCGCGCCGACTCAACACTTGCGCGACTACTCATGGTCGTGCAAGGGACTTGCGCGACATATGTGATAACCGCCTAGTAACCGCCCGGGGTCTTCTTTTGCCTATAAATAGACCCTGTGGGCCCCCCATTCGGAAGGATCTCTTTCCAGAAACTCGGATCAAAGCTCCCGACGCCCAAGTCTCTTCTCAAAGCTTCCGGAACACTTCTAAGGTAATCTCTTACCTAGAACAGAAGATCTAAAGAGAAGAAGGAAGGCCCAAGTGTTGAAACTTATCAAACACTTGCGCCCCAACTTAATTCCTTCAATATAACTTGCGAGTCCCTTCTCTGGAAGAACTTCAAGAGGATTATAAAGGGTTTAATAAAGAGTCGCTCAAGTATTTTAACTCTGGTTGCAAATCGCGCAAGTATCCCTCATGTCGCGCAGGTATACTTGCGCGACCAACACTTGCGCGCCGACGCAGGACTTGCGCGACCTTCAAGACTTGCGCGCCCCTAGCTTTTTGGGTGCCCATCTTGCCCATTTTTACCCCTCTTAAGCCATTTCACCCTTCCTATTCAAGATTCAGTCTTCAAGATACTCTTCAAAAGCCATTTATGGCATGATTTCTTGACTTGACATCCTTATCTGAAAGGAATTCTGTGAAATACCTCTCAACACCCAGTGATTTAAACATCTTTATGTCACCAAAGATTGAGAGTTCATTCATTTCAACCTCATCCTTTAAGATGAGAGAATCCTAACCTGGGTCTCCTTTTCAGGAATAATCCCCAGTTATAAAACCTTTAACTTGGGCATCTTTCTCAAAAATAAGCCCCAATCAAGTCCTTTAATCTTGGGCATCCTCCTCAGGAGTAAGCCCTAAACCTTAATCCCTAACCTGGGTCTCCTTTTCAGGAATAAGACTCAGTCATAACCTTGGGCTTCCTTTTCAGGAGTAAGCCCCAAATCCCCTAACCTAGGCTTCCTTCTCAGGAATAAGTCCTAGTCATAAATCCTGGGCATCTTTCTCAAGAATAAGCCCCAATCAAGTCCTTTAATCTTGGGCATCCTCCTCAGGAGTAATCCCCAAACCTTAATCCCTAACCTGGGTCTCCTTTTCGGGAATAAGACTCAGTCATAACCTTGGGCTTCCTTTTCAGGAGTAATCCCCAAGTCCCCTAACCTAGGCTTCCTTCTCAGGAATAAATCCTAGTCATAAATCATGGGCTTCCTTTTCAGGAGTAAGCCCCAAGTCTCTTAAAATTTCTCTTAACCAGTCACAAATTATCTTTGATTTGGGTTTCCTTTTCAGGAATAAAACCCAATCATAAGTCCCCTCCTAACTTGGGCATCCTCCTTAAGAGTAAGCCCCAAGATTAGAGTATTCAAATCTCCATGAAGCACATATAACTTTGTGGACCCTGTTCTTGGATTTTCTCCCTAAAAGTAAATCCTAAACCTTCGTCTATCTGGGCAGTCATCTATACATAAGCCCCAAAACAAAATTCTTATGATTGCATCTTTTACGGCACAATTGTCTAAATTTTACCAATACCTCTTGTTTCTTACACCGAGCATGACTCACGTGAGCTTAGAGTGTAAAAGTAATTATGACATTCATCTTTGAGCCATCAATCATAAAACATCATATCCCATTCCTCGAACTACGTGGGTTCTGATTCCTTTTTCAAAACAAAGGATACGTAGGTAGCCCATTCATGGGTTCGATCCCAACATTGAAATAATCTTTGTCCTTCTGAATGACGATAAACTTCAAGTGCCCCACTGAGTGGCTTTAAAACCAGCCTGGTCATCAAAATGACCAAGAGACTTTTATATAAATGTTTTGAAGGATACCATTGACCAAGAATCTCTAAACAAATATAGATGATTCTATATTGATGAAGAACCTCGAATACATATAAAAGATTCTCTAAATTTCTTGCATATTTAATCATTGATTGTTAAAACTAAAGGAAAGCTCATTTTATACATGGTAATGTAATAAGGATTCACGAACTTAACTTAAATCTATAAAGAGAGTCCCGGAGTAGACAATAATTCCCCTCAAAAAGGTGTGATGAGTCCGACCTCCCATCCTCTCGACCAATGTAAATTCCTAAGCCTCATTAGCCCATAAGCTAATGAGCGCCTGCCTTTGGAAAGTAGGTCCAAACAGATGTGGAATCATTGGATGTTTCCGGTTCTACGAACAAACCCGTTAGAAACCGATCGGAACGTTTGAATCTCTCGTCCAGGAGGTCATCCCCGGATTCCGCGCGAAACAGTATCCCAAAATCCGAATGGGGTTCCCAACACCCTATATATTCTTCTCTCAGAATCCAAGGTGAGCTAGAGTCAATACATTCATATTTGATATTTTAATCATGTAATAATTCATTTCGTTCATGTTTTTCCTTCCATTAGTGTGGATAGGTCATGTAGGGTTCAAACCATTAGTCCAAGCCTTGCCTTCCATTAGATTGGACAGGTCAAGTAGTGTTGAAACTATTTAATCAAGTGTTAGTTAGTCATTAAGGCTTATTAAATTATTGAGGTTCACTCCACTACCATCCATAAACATAGAAAGGGGTGATGTGGCTGTAACACCCCAAGCATCCATGATACGCTTCTCTTTGAATAATACAGTAGTGTGTGTTGTACACAACATCAAGTTCTAACACACCACAACCAATCAAACTAGTCATTATGAATAGTAATACCCACTTTTTGAAATTATATAAATTATATCTTTTAAAATGAACTTCATTTTTGGATTCGGAATATCGAAATTATCCAAGGGTGAAATATTGGTATTTTTATGAAAACTTTCAATTTTTGATGAATAGTGAAAAACACTGAGTTATAGTTTAAAACCGAATTTTTATTTAAATAATTATTTATTTTATTTAAATTTATTTTAGTTAAAAATAGATACATAATACCTATATAAGTTCAATTTAGTTCATTGGATTCTGTTTATAATAATTTTAGATATATAAAAATTTTATTGAACATTCACCGTCTTTTACCAATCTCCTAAGAGAATTTGTAAATTCACATAAAATATAATTTTACCTCTTCTCTGAGTGGAATTTCAAAAATCCTAGAGACACGGTTACTATCAAGTAGTAAAATGAGTATAAATATGATTAAAATAATTTTTGGATAATAGTAACTTTTTACATTTATTTACCACGGTAAAATGTGAATAGGGTAATTAAGGGTGAAAATGATATTATTATTACCCTAACACATGTCGTAATTCTATTTCCTAAGTATAATTCGACCAAAAAAACCTTAGTAATAAAATATGAACCTTTTTGGTCCACTTGGATTAGATTAGGACATTTATTATTATTTAATTCAAAGAAGAGTTAAAAGAGTTAAAATCAATGTTTTATAACTAAAACATTTTTAATATAGGGTTATAAAAAATATAAATTAGATTATAAATATTCATTAGGCAGATAATAAAAATTCCTACATAATTTAATTTTATTTATAATTTTAATACATTAAATAATTTAATTTATTTATGACACAATGGTGATGCAGTAATTACCAAATTAATGAAATATTAAAAAAATTGATCTTATAAATATCCAAATAAATGTAATTTGAAACTTTTTATGAATTAATATAATTATATATGTTAATATTACATGTTAGTATTTATTAGATGAATTTATGTATAATTAATAATGTTGTTATAACTTTAAAAAAACAATTATTAAATAGTGTCAAAATTGACAAAATGGAGTATTTAAAACAAATATTATATTATTAATTGATATTCTATTCCTAAAAATATAAGGTTCTTCAAAATGACTTATATAAAGTTATATATATTAATAATGAACCACATTGGGTTATCTTGGCTCTTTATAGTTAGTTTATTGACCATATAATATAAATCTACAATGAGCCGTGGTATATGTTAAACTATTTAACTAAGAGTTAAATATAAATGATAAGGTTTATATAGGGACCCAAACCTGTATAATATATATTGGATGAAAATATTGCGCCCCATCCCCACCTTAGCCTCTAAATGAGTCACTTTTGAGCCATTATAAACCGAATGTGAATTTATTATAAAATAATATTTTAAGTTTTTCCTAAGGTGTCCCACACCCCTCTTATAAAAGGGAACTCCCCCTTCTCTCTAATTAACAACTTCAAAGCCTTTTCACTCAGTCAAAAACTACCCAAATATTCTCTCAACTTCCCTCACTTCAATCTAGAAGCCTTATTTTGATCATAAAGCCAACCTAAGGAGCCCTTTTGATCTAATCAAAATGAAGAACCCCAAGAAGAGGTAATGTTTTCACCACCCTCTTTCAAGTTCCTTTCGTCTTCAACTTATTCTTTATTTGTTATTTCCATTCTAAAATAATAACTCCAGTATATTCTATATTCTGTGATGTTTTTATAAATATGGTACAACCATATTGACTATTCTATCCATCCTTTGAATGACATGTCACCATACATGCGTACATACGGCTTACCGTCTCCACGTCGTGGTGTAACTGTTATTCAAAACATTATTATTTTGATGGGTGTGATAATGATGTTTAATTGAAGTAAATAATAAATATAACATTATAATGATTTTGTATATATGATATACCACCCAATTATATATTATTTTAATATCAAACGAATGATATTGTTTCTCGTGTGTACGTATGGACTACCGTATCCACGAACGCGATGAGATTCATTCCCCATCGTATCCATTCAATTATAATTATAATTTTATGATTAAAAATAATTTTTAAGTACTTTATATCAATCTGGATATGAATAAGATACAACCTATCAATAACAAACATGACTTATGTAACAAAACATATAAAATAAAACGAGTAAGTTAACACCCGAAACGATGATAACACTAAGATATTATTAACAAAGCAATGTTAAAAGATCATATATGATATCATATTAATGTATATATTTATTTTATAACTTAATAAAAAAAATTACACCATTATAATAGAGGTTAAACTACACTCAACCAAGGAAAAGTACAAGGTAAGGTTTTATTTCAAAATCTCTTCATTATCTGAGGTTGTTTTTATGTAATTATCTGTTGGGACCTCTTTATCATCCACATCCATGTTTCTTAAAAACGTATTTCAAATCATTCTTACTATTTTATATACTATGGTATAATGTAATTTATACCCTTTTTGATTTTTTTATAAGATTATTATAAATGAATCTTTCCGTCGTTTTCCAAACAAGGTCCTTTTAACCTTTCGACAAAATTAACGTAAGAATGCCTTTTTTTAACTTATATGACTGGTGTGGCTATTTTTCACCATTATAAAATCATCAAAGCTTCCCTTGCAAGATTATAAGGATATTTTATAAGTAAATTTTTTCTTTTATAATTATGTTACTTTTAAATGATTTCAAAAAAAAAGATATATTTCTCTCAAATAGTTTTGATTTCATCTATGTCAATATCCTTTCATGGAATTTAAGCTTATTTGAAGTTGATTTATTATGATACAAAAATTCCATATTGTGATTATGGTTTTCTGATATTTTTGAATATGGATGTTTTATTTTTAAACCATTCATGGTTTATAAAGAATGTATTGACATTTTTATGCTCTTTTTAATAAGAATGTTTAATTTATGTTTAAACGTATTCATATGAGGAATGCATTAGACTTAATAAGTGACGGGTGGAGCCCGCTATTGCTCCTCAGTGCATTGGTTTGTCTCAGGAGGCAAACTAGTGTCTTGGAACAAGGACTTGAAAAAATATTATTTGTAGTCTTCACACATGGCCTTGACTATGTGGTTATGATATTCTAGCATTATGCATTCTATCAATATAAAAGTGGTTATTGATATTTCATGTGATTATTCGACTAGTAGAATATCTATTTAATAACTAAATGGAATTATTTCATTTTATTTCTACCATATTATGCTGATGGTCATGTTTAAAAGTCTTTTGTTTTAGTTATACATTTCCTTAAATTTTTAAGCTTATTTATAAAAGTTTTTTCTATATTTTTATCCTTACTGGGCATCTGATCTCACCACTTTATTTGTTTTATTTTTCCCAGGATATGAAGAATTATTTTATGAATGAATTGTAGGGATAGTATGAGGGGATATGAGTGTGGTCTATGGAGAAAATATGTTGTTTTATTTTTTCACTTTATGATGTAATGTAAAATTTATGAATGCATCTAGTGATTCCAAGGAAACTGAACTAATCGGTCTTTCGAGACTTGATATTTTCTTATCATGCCAATGTTATCTAATAATGCAATGACTCTGGGTAACTAGGGTCAGGGCATTATAGTTGGTATTAGAGAAGTTTAGTACAAACCTTGGAAGCTAGATTTAGATAAACTCATATTAGAGCACATAGACCTCAGATGAACTTTGAGGATTAGTATATAATATCTTCCTAGAATTTTGTTATTGTAGATATTTTGTGAGTTTTCCTAGCAATACATACCTGTCTGGATACGAGCAGGTAGAGGTGGCTCTGGAATAGATGTACCTAGGGGTAAAACCCGAAAACACCGCTTCGAGCTAGACTCGAACGGGAACGGGTGCACAACAACGGGCCTTGCTACACTCTTGGTTACGACACTCCCAGGGGATATGCTTAGGATAATTCTCATTTTCTTTACAAACCATTATGAAGGGTTTATTTTTATATACTTCCTCAAAGAAAACATTTTTATGATTATGGATTATATCCATAAACTGTTCAATTTATGTTAAGTGTTTTACATGTTTGGATTTATGTATTGCGAGTCTTAAACTAATCTAGTGTATGCCATTGTTTAGAAATGGTGCCTAGTGGAAGGAATGGAAACTGTATCAAGGCACGCACTCCATGTAGGGATTTCCCTCCTACTCAAGATAATTATAATGGAGCTGGTGATACAACTGGTGCTGATTAGCTTATCACCATACTGGGACAACTCACTTAGGTTATGAATAATAACCTTACCCATATGGATCACCCTAATCCGCAGTGTGGAGGGTCATTGTTAGATCTCTTCCTGAGGAAACAAGCACAAACATTCAATGAGAGTTAAAATACATTAGTGGCTGATCAATGGATAAATTCCTTAGAGAAAATATTCCATGCTTTGGGAGTAGCGAAAGGGAAAAAATTTTCATGGCAGTTTACCGCCTTACTGGAGATGATGATCAATTGTGGTCATTGATTCAAAACACAAAGAATGATGAGGAAGTATCAAATATGGAATAGAGTGAGTTTAAATATATTTTCTTAGAAAAATACTTTCCTCGTGACCATCGAGTATATATGGATAGGCAATTTCTGAGTCAGAGACAAAAAGAGGATGAGAAGGTCGCAAAGTATGAGGGTAACTTTAAAAGGTTAGCGAGGCATGCAGCAGATTATATACATAACCCAAGGAGTAAGATCGATCGTTTATTTTATGGGTTAAAACCATTTATCCATCGAGCATTAGTCTCACAATCCTTCTTGTCATACGAAGATATGGTCTCATGTGCTATCAAGACAGAAAAAGAATTCTCTATGTCTTATGAATTTAAAGAAAAGCAAGAGAAGAAGAGATCTGCTGATCACTCTGGAAATGGAAATAAGGGGAAGAAGGGAAAAGTGTAATATCCATCCTGTAGTAAATGTGGGAAGAAACATTCTTGAAGTGAATGGGAGTCTATTACAAGTATGGTGAAATAGGCCACCAAGCTCGTGATTGCAAGGGGAAGAAGGAATCTATCGATGTTCAATGCAATAATAGTAGGGAGATGGGAAATTATTCAAATTAATGTACTAATCATTAGGGAAACATACCTTATAAAAGTCCAAGGGATCAAGGCCATGCTTATGTGATCAATATTGATGTGGTTTAAGCTCTGAAAGATGTGGTGGAAGGTAATTTAATGGTTTCCTCAAGTTTAGCCAATTCTTTATTTGATTCTGGATCATCTCATTGTTTCATATCTTCCCAGTTTATAAAGAAAATTATTTATTTCCAATTTGATTTAACAAGGGAGTTGTCAGTCAAAACTCCTAAGTGAAGTATCATTGCAACAATGTTTTCTGAATCAGTCCCCATTAGAGCACATAAATGTTCATTATCTGCTGATCTCATCGTCATACCCATGATTGAATTTGATATAATCCTCGATATGGATTATCTTTCGGACCATGATGTGTAGATTTATTGTAATAATAAGGAGGTTACGATTTTTGATGATGATGATAAAGAACACCTTACCTTTAGAGAAGAATCGTCCCCACTTGATTCTTATCTAGATCCACCCCCAGTAGCTCAACCAAATTCAATTATCGGGGAGGAATAGAATGAAATAATTGTGGTTGAGGAAAGGAATGTTCAAATAGAGGATGTACCTATTGTGAAATAATATGTATATGTGTTTCTGGAAGATTTACTTTGACATACTCCAGAATGAGAAATTGAGTTTTCCATTGATTTAATTCCTAGTTCAGGGCCCATATCAAAGACCCCTTATAGAATGGACACTGTGGAATTAGTTGAACTAATGAAACAACTAGAGGAATTTAGTAATAATGGATTTATTCTCCATAGTGTTTCTAAATGGGGAGGGCCTGTCCTTTTTTATATAAAGAATGATGGATCTATGAGGTTATGTATTGACTATAGGGAAATCAATGCTATAAAAATAAAGAACATGTATCCCCTACATCGCATTGATGATTTTTTTGACCAACTGCATAGAGCTCAATACGTTTCAGTGTTTGAAATTTTATTTGGATACCATCTTTTGTGTGTGAAGAAGGAAGACATTCTGAAGACATCATTTCAAACCAGGTACCGGCATTACGAGTTTCTAGTAATGCCTTTTGGGATGACTAATACACCCTCTATTTTCATGGATCTAATAAATAGGGTTTTCAAGGAATATTGTGATGATTTGTATTGGTATTTATTGATGATATCTTGGTATACTCCAAAATCTATGAGGATCATGAAAATCACTTGCGCATTATCCTAAAGACTCTGAGAATACATGAATTATATGGTAAGTTTAGTAAGTTTGAATTCTGGCTTTAGGAGATTTCTTTTCTTGGCCATATTGTCTCTAAGGATGGAATCTTTGTTGATCCTTATTAGACCAAGGTAATCCAAAAATTTCCAGCACCGAAAAGTATAACTAAGGTACACAATTTTATTGGTTAGGTGGTTATTATCGGAGTTTTGTCCAGAATTTTTTCCGATTGGCAAACCCATTAACAAAGATCACACGTAAATGGGTTAAATTTGATCGTACAAAAGAGTGTGAATAATTTTTTGAAGAACTAAAAAAAATATTAGACAATTCCCCTATATTGACTCTACCATCGGAGAATGATGGGTTCGTTATTTTTAGTGATTCATCGAAGAAAGGACTTGGTTGTGTCCTTATGCATAATGATAGGGTTATTGCCTATGCATAACGACAGCTAAATATTCATGAGAAAAACTATCCTACTCATGATCTTGAGTTAGAAGCTGTAATCATTTCTTTGAAGATTTGGAGACACTATCTATATGGTGAAAAATGTGAGATTTATACTAATCACAAGAGTTTAAAGTATATTTTCTCACAGAAAGAACTCAACATTAGGCAAAGGAGATGGCTTGAACTACTCAAGTATTATGATTGAACGATACACTACCACCTGGGGAAGGAAAATAAGGTGGCATATGCTTTTAGTAGAAAGGATCATGGAGTTTTGAACAAGATGAGAGTTGAGAGGGATCGTATTTTCATGGATCTAGTAAATTTGGATATGGGAATAACCATGGAAGGTAAAACATCGATACTTTTTCAAATGGTTGCCAAACCATCATTACTAAAAAGGATAAAGAGTTCTCAGACCGATGATAAAGAATTTCAAAAGAATATTAAAGCTGTGAATGATGGGAGATTGAATGACTTTGTGTATGAAGATGGAATTTTAAAATTTGGGAAGAGACATTGTGTTTTCTATATACCTGATCTAAAAAGGGAATTGTTGGATGATGCTCATAGTTCCAATTTCTATATACACCCTGGGAGAACCAAAATGTATAGAGATTTGAAGGAACATATTTGGTGGGACAACATGAAGAGGGAGATTTATGATTTTGTGTCAAGATGTGTAGTTTGTCAACAAGTGAATGTTGGAAGGAAACAACCTGGAGGAGTCATGCAACCTCATCCCATACCTGAGTGGAAATGGGAGAATATCACGATGGACTTTTTCATGGGACTACCAAATATTCCTAGGAGGAATGATGTGATATGGGTCATTATTGATCATCTTACCAAGTCATCACAGTTTCTTGTTATAAGGGAGGATTTATCACTTGAACTTCTTGCAAGAATATAAATTAATGATGTTGTGAGACTTCATGGAGTACCCCTATCGATTGCTTCTGATCGTGATCCCCATTTTAATTCAAGATTATGGAAGAGTCTTTAGAAGGCCTTGGATACTAAACTTCGTTTGAGCACTGCCTACCACCCTCAAACAGATGGACAATCAGAATGGACTATTCAAACCTTAGAAGACATGTTGAGATCATGCTCACATGACTTTCAGGGTATGAGGGATCAATATTTACCTCTGGTATAATTTTCCTATAACAATATCTTTCATTCAGGAATTCGGATGGCACCGTATGAAGTGTTATACAGAAAGAGATGTCACACACCAACCTGTTGGGACGACCTTGGTGAAAGAAAACTTATAGGCCCAGAAATGGTGGAGGAAACGATAGAAAAGGTAAATGTAATCCAAAACCACATCAAAGAAGCTCAAAGTAGGCAGAAGAGCTATGCCGATAACCGAAAGAAGGATTTGGAATTTCAGGTAGGAGATCATGTCTTCTTGAAGGTATCTCCATGGAAGGGAGTTATATGTTTCGGTAAGAAAGGTAAATTGAGTCCAAGGTACATCGGACCTTTTGAAATTATAAAACGAATTGGGTTTGTACCTTATCATTTGGAAATGCCGCCAAATCTCTCCAAAGTTCCTGATGTGTTCCATGTATCACTTATTAGAAAATACATCCTGACCCAACACATGTACTCACCTCTGAGGAATTAGAACTGGAACCTGGCCTGTCTAATTGTGAAGAGCCCGTCAAGATTCTTGATATAAGAGAACCAGTGCTGAGAAACCAGATGACTCATCTGGTGAAAGTTCTATGGAGAAACCATAAGATGGAAGAGGAAACGTGGGATCCTCAGAAACTTATGATGAAGAACCACCCAAGCCTTTTTATGTAGTAATATTCTAGAAATTTCGAGGATGAAATTATTTGAAGGAGGGGAGAATGTAACACCCTAAACTTCCACGGTACTCTTCTCTTTGAATAATACAGTAGCGTGTGTTGTACGAAACTTCGAGTTTTAAAACACCACAACCAATCAAACAAGCCGTTATGAATATTAATACACACTTTTTGAAATTATATAAATATTATCTTTTAAAATGGACTTCATTTTTTAATTTTGAATATCTAAATTAGCCTAGGGTGAAATTTTCGTATTTTTCTAAAAACATTCAATTTTTGATGAATAGTGAAAAACACTGAGTTATAGTTTAAAACCGAATTTTTATTTAAATAGTTATTTATTTTATTTAAATTTATTTTAGGTAAAAATAGATACATAATACATATATAAGTTCAATTTAATTCATTGGAGTCATTTTATAAAATATTTATATATAAAAAAAATTTATTGAACTTTCACCGTCTATTACCCATCTCCAATGAGAATTTACAAATTCCCATAAAACTTAATTTTACAGCTTCTGTGAGTGGAATTTCAAAAATACAAGAGATATGGTTAATATCTAGGAGAAAAATGTGGTTCAATAAGATTAAACTAATTTCTTCTGAATAGTAACTTTTTATTTTTATTTACCACGGTTAAATGTGAATAGAGTAATTAAGGGTAGAAATGATATTATTATTACCCTAACACATGTCCTTATTCTATTGGATAATTTTAATTCGACCAAAAACAATCTTCGGAATAAAATATGAACCTCTTTGGTCCACTTGGATTAGATTAGGAAATTTATTATTATTTAATTTAAAGAAGAGTTAAAAGAGTTAAAATCAATGTTTAATAACTAAAAAAAATTTATATAAGGTTATACAAAAGATAAATTCGATTATAAATATTCATTAGGAAGCTAAAAATATTTCATACTTAATTTTTATTTATTTATAATTTTTAAAAATTAAATAATTTAATTTATTTATAACACAATGGTGATGCAGTAATTACCTAATTAATGAAATATTAAAATAATTTCTATTATAAATATCCAAATAAATGTAATTTGAGACATTTTATGAATTAAAATAATTTTATAGGTTAATGTTACATGTTAGGATTGACTAATTTAATTTATTTATAATTAGTAATGTTTTTAGAACTTTAACATAAATCAATTATTAAATAGTGTCAAAATTGACATAAAGGAGTATTTAAACCAAATATTATATTATTAATTGATATTATATTCATAAAAATCTATGTTTCGTCCAAATGACTTAGATAAGGTTATATATATTAATAATGAACCACTTGGGGTTCTCTTGGCCTGTTATAGTAAGTTTATATACCATATAATATAAACATACAAAGAGACATGGTAAATGTTAAACTATTTAACAAAATGTTAAACTATTTAACAAAATGTTAAATATAAATGATAAGGTTAATATAGTGACCCAAACCAATCTGAAATCTATTTCGTGAAAGGATTTCGACCCATCCCCACCATAGACATGAAATAAGTAACTTTGGAGCCATTATAAACCAAATATTAATTTATTATAAAATAATATTTTATGATTTTCCTAAAGTGCCCCTCACCCCTCTTATAAAAGGGAACTCCCCCTTCTCTCTAATTCACACCTTCAATGCCTTTTGGATCAGCCGAACCCTACATATATATTCTCTCAACTTTCCTCAATTCAAAATAGAGGCCTTAGTTTGAATAGAAGGCCGACCTAAGGAGCCCTTTTGATCAAATCAAAAGGAAGAACCCGAAGAAGATGTGATGTTTTCACCACCCTGTATCAAGATCCTTTCTTCTTCAACTTATTCTTTCTTTGTTATTTCCATTATAAAATAATAACTATAGTATCTTATATATACATTGATGTTATTATAAATATGGTACAACCATATTCAGTATTCTATCAATCCTTTGAATGACATTTCACCATACGTGCGTACGTAAGGCTTACCGTCTCCACGTTGTGTTGTAATTGTTATTCAAAACATTATTATTTGGATGGGTGTGATAATGATTTCTAATTGAAGTAAATAATAAATATAAAATTATAATGATTATTCATATATGATATACCATCCAATTATATATTATTTTAATATCAAAAGAATGATATTGTCGCTCGTACGTACGTACGGACTACCGTATCGACGAACGCGATGAGATTCATTCCCTACCATATCCATTCAAGTATAATTCTCATTTTATGATTAAAAATAATTTTTAAGGACTTGATATTATTCTGGATATGAATAATATACAACCTATCCATAACAAACCTGGCTTATGTACCAAAACATATAAAAGAAAATGAGTAAGTTAACACCTGAAACGACGATAATACTAAGATATTATTGATAAAGAAATGTTAAAAGATCATATATGATATCATATTAATGTATATGATTCTTTTATAATTTAATAAAAACTATTTCACCATTATACAGGAGGTTAAACTACACTCAACCAAGGAAAAGTACAAGGTAAGGGTTTATTTCACAATCTCTTCATTATCTGAGATTGTTTTTACGTAATTATCTACTGGGACCTCTTTATCATCCACATCCATGATTCTTAAAAATGTATTTCAAATCATTATTACTATTATATAGACTATGGGTTAAATTCATTTATACAGTTTTTGACTTTTTAAAAGATGTTTATAAAGGAATTTTCTATCATTTTCTAAATAATGTCCTTTTTAAACTTTTTGACAATATTAAGGTAAGAATGTCTTTTTTTAAACTTATATGGATGGTGTGGCTATTTTACACCGTTATAAAATTTTCAAAGCATCCCTTAAAAGATTTTATGAATATTTTCAAATTAAATGTTTTCTTTTATAATTATGTGACTTTTTAATGATTTCAAAAAAAAAAGAGATATTTCTCTCAAATAGTTTTGATTTCATCTATGTTGACATCCTTTGATTGATTTTAAGCTTATTTGGAGTTGATTTATTATAATACAAAACTTCCATACTGTATTGAAGGTTTTGTGATATGTTTGAATGTGGATGTATTATTTTTATACCATTCATGGTTTATGGAGAATGTATTGACATTTCGTATTCTATTTTAAATACGAATGTTATTGTTATGTTTAAACCTATTCATTTGAAGAATGCATTGGACTTAATAAGTGACAGGTGGAGCCCGCTATAACTCCTCGTTGCATCAGTAGGTATCATGATACAAACATGTGTCTTGGCAAAATGCCTTGAAATATTTTTTTTTGTAGTGTTGGCACAAGGCCTTGACTCTGTGGTTATGATAGTCTGGCATTATGCATTCCATCATTATGAATGTGGTTATTGATATTGCATGTAATTATTAGAATATTATAATATCCATGGGAATAATTAAATTGAATTGTTGCATTTTATTTCTACCATATTATGATTAAGTTCATGTTTAAAAGGATTTTTTTTAGTTATACATTGTCTTAAATGTTTATTCTTATTTGTTAAGGTTTCCTCTATATTGTTATCCTTACGGGGAATCTGAGCTCACCCATTTATATGTTTTATTTCTCCCAGGATGTGAAGAAGTAATTTATGAATGACTTCCAGGGATAGTATGGGGGGATATGAGTGTGTTCTATGGAGAAAATATGTTGTTGAAGTTTTTCACTTTATGATGTAATGCAAACATTATGAATGCATCTAGTGATTCTAAGGCTACTAAACTAATCAGTCTTTCGAGACTTAATCTTTTGTCATCATGCCATTGTTATGTAATAATGCAACGAATCTGGGTAATTGGGGTTGGGGCGTTACAGCGGCCATGTAACCTTTTTTAAATCAATTTTGATAAGGCCAAGTAATATACTTAGTATACTTTCCATTTCACATTTCATATTAAACATTTAATAAAGATGTGTAAGCAATTAATTTAGGCGGGACAAGTGGTGAGAATACATGGTACATGACATTATTCAATTATCATTAACAATAATCCATTTATTATAAAGAGTCTAAACATTCGAATAGTCAAGCAAAGGCACACCCGAATAGTGGCTCAAAGGTTCCGAAACACTAAAACCCAATTATGGCATTACCCTCAACATGAGGCAGATTGAGTTGTGGGTGAAACCACTAACAACTAATCATATATTTGGAAATATCATAATCATATGATTCTAACTAATATAATCATGGCATGTTAATTTAAGAAACATTTCCCAACAAAACTGAGGGGCACTGCATGAACATTCTAAACACAACGGACTTTAGGGATGAGTTATAGACCACCTAACATAGGGTTGTATAATCCTTCTCCTTCAATATCATCCCTTGATTTTCCATAGATAGGAGTAGGTCTATAAACAGGTGAAAACACACCCATGTAGATAACTAGGTCAAGAGAAAAAGAGAAGAAGAAAGACAAAAGTGAACTCGATTACTTATCGTTGTTCATACTACATGATTAATGGAAGGTAGATCAGATGATAGACAAATTAGATCTCTTGTTTCCTAGCTTGGATCTTCAAAATTCTACAAAAGTAAGTAAAAGGAGTAAAATCCCCCAGTTAATCTGATTTGGAGGAAGGGGAAGGATTAATTGATCATTAGGGTCATTTTATACATTCAATACAGGTTTTTAGCCTGTGCACGGTTTGTCAAACCATGCGAGATGGTTCTCCCAAAACCTGAGAAAAAGGGATGTTCACACAGTTTGGTTTCATGGTCATGTGCTAACCGTTCGAGGTTCTACTGTTTGAAAAACAAAATCCTCACGGTTAGGAAAATTGAGTGCTAACCATGCACAAACTGTGAGACATGTCCTGTTTTCCAAAATAGAGGTGTTTAAAGCTCTGAACAAGCCTCGGACACCCTCAGAGCCTTTGCTATCTCTAAAGGAATCTATATAAGGTCCAAAGTAAAGATTTAGATATAAAACTAAAGGATCCATACATGAGTGGAAAACTGGGTTCTTAAAAGAATGAGGAGTGAACATGATTTAGTAAAGAACTTTTCCCACTATGATGGTCTTAGGAGTGAAACTTAACTACTATAATGTTCTTGGGAGTGAACCTTGAAAACTATGATAGGTTGGGGAGAAAACACATTACAATATGATATCCCTTGAAATAATCCTTGACTAAAATAAAAATGATTGTATATTCTTATTCATATGCCACAAATACCTGTCTTATGATAATGTTATTATCTCAAGGCTCAAGTTCATTCATTTCCTTGTGATTCATGTCCTATGAACTACCAATCATTATTCCATGATTCAATATTGTGATCATTGATATGTAGGGAATTATTTTCAAATGATATGATCATGTTATCATACCCTTATGATCATTTTATGATTATGTATCTCTCTTGTTTAACCTTACTAAGCATCTGAGCTCACCATTTCTGATATTTAATTTCCCCACATTAAAAATAATGGTTTTATGTATTGAATGTATATTGGGATTACTAAATGTTAAGATCATTGTGGGTAACATTGAAGATAATTCACCACATTAGAATTTTTTTTCTAAGTATCTAAAGGCACTAAACCATTTTAGTCCTTGGGAATGTGTTTGGGTAATACAAGGAATAATCATTAAAAGTTCTGAAATATACAAGTATGAAATGCTTGGATAACTATAGTTTTTAACAAAGGAAATTTTATAGTTAATATTTTTAAAAATGGATGAGAAAACTATAGTGATATACCTAGGGATATTTTTGAGGATATTTCTAGGGATTTCTTTACGGATTATTCTAAGGATTATTTAAAGTGTATGAAAATGTTCTGGAATTTTAGTAATGGATAGAGACAGTAGTTTCCTCAAAATAAATCATTGTTTGAATACTATAAGTTGTTGTGGCTCTGGAAAAGATGTAATTAGGATTATTTGTAACACCACAAGATTTTGTGAAATATTTTTTCAAATTAATTTAATCTCTCTAATATTTATTATATCACACAGCACTGAATATATCTTGTGTTATATGAAAGGACCAAGTTATCCTTGCTTTGTACATTATAAAAAGTTGCGGTTATGATATAAAAACACTTTGATTAGATTTTGGTACATAAAAAACTATATTTTTCTTGTATTAAACACAATTATGGGTAATTTTTAAAAATTATGTTACACGTAAGACTGAGTTTTTCTGAACTACAGTATACTATTAATATTGTCATTAAAAAATTATTATAGTTACCACCTATCCATTAGAATTGAAATTACAAATAATATTAAAAAAATTATGAAAATTATATTTTAATTATGAAAATGAATCATTTGGTCATAAATTAGCTATAAATGAAAGTAAGAACTATATTAAAATAAAGAAATTTATTTCCTAAGAAAACTATTTTTTATATACTAATTCAATTTTACCTTAATAAATAAAACAAACCACTATTGTTGATTGGTTTTAAAAATTATTTATCTTAAATATTTAATAAAAAGGTTTAACCCTTATCCAATGTATTTTATATTCACAAGATAAGAATATATCTAATTTTATGAAAAAAAGATGTATTTTTCAAAAGGGTAATTTTAGAGTTATTTAATAAAGAACCAATTTTAATTAAAATTTTAAAAACTTTTAATTTTTTAAATTACAAAATACACTTATTCTATGAAATAAGTATATAAAAAATTACTTTTATTAATTTTTTATTTTTCTGATTAGTTTCATGTTTTGAAAAATAGTGCAAAATACTAAATTTTAATTTAGAACATTATTTTTTCCTAAATAATTAATAATATTATGTTATATTCTTTATTGGTTTTAATTTATAATTAGATATATATTACAATTTAATCCAATTAATTTCATTAGATACAATTTCACATTGTATTTTTATATAAAAACATTATGATATTTTGACAATTTTCACCTTAAAAACATGTTTTCTCATCCCAACAATGGGGTTAACTTTAAATTAATTTTATCCATTTCTATATTTTGAATTTTGAAATATGGATTAAATATTTGGAATCAAAAGGTTAAAATTTAGTAAATAGGAAACTTTTATTTTTGGATAATATGTATAATAACTTTGGTAATTTTTTTACCACGGTAAAGGGAAAAATTGGGTAATTTTGGTTAAAAAGTCACAAGGAATATAAAACTACCCAAAAACGTTCAAAAATGTAATTGGGTGAATTTAATTCGACCACTAAGAGATAAGGTTCGAAATTGAAATCTAAGGGATTAATAAAATTTCACACTCTTACTTATAATAAGTTTTTATTTATAATATGGGATTAAATTGAATATATGCTCAATAATATATATTATTCTGAATTATTAATGTTTTTTATACTTCATAAAATTTTATTTTTAATTTGAAATAAATAATTATTTATCATAAATAATTACACAATGATCATGCTATAATTATTCAATTAATGTAACCATAAATTCAATGATATTATAAATATTAAAAGAAATATAATTTCACATTATTATGGTGATCCAAAAAATTTATAGGTGAATATAACATTTTATAGGTATTTTAAATGATTTTTTTTCAACGTAAATGTGTTTTATTGGTTTTATTAATGTCAATATAATGAATAGTTTAAAAATTTCCACTAATAATATTTTTTAAATTATTAAAAAGTCATAAAAATATTAAAAAAAGAAATATGGGATAATTTATGTTCAAAAATATCATATATTAACCATTAAGGGTTCAATTTACACATTATAAGTAAAAATCTCAATCTTTTAATAACGAAAATATTATTACCATAGTTATAATTAAAATAGGCTAATTAAAGGTTAATAAAAAAATTATGGATTAAAATTACATCAAAAATTTTCTATAATATATTATTTTTAGGTATTATCACCATATCCCACATTATCTTTTATTAAATTGTCATTTGGATTAATATTTTTCAAAATTCCAAAAGTTACCCTCCTCTCTCTTATAAAAGATAACCTCTCCTAAAAAATTCTGTCACGCCATCCTAGAAGCCTTACATTGTGTAGAAATACAACAAAATAAGTCTTTTTTTTTAATCAAAAGAAGATACCCAAATAAGTGGTAATTCTCATCAACGAACATTTTTATTTTATTAATTCCTTAAACCCATTAAATTATTTTTGTTTAAATTTTATATAGTAGACCATGTATCAAAAATATACATTTATCTTGTAATAATAAGTTTTTTAATTTCATACACACTTCCATCAAATGGGATATGAAATCATCATTCATTTATAGGGTGGACTACCCCTCGTGAATTAATGTCGTTCATAATTCCATTACCACATTTCAAGGATGGTAATAATGATGTAATTTATATTTTCATATGATATTTATGATATTCATGATGTATTTATTCTTCTATAATTATTATATAACACATATCTTCATGTTTTCCATTTTTATATATGATAACTTTGTTTGTGGACATGAGGACTACCGTCTCCTTTAAGTGATGTGATTCATTCACACTTTACATGGAATTTATTAAGGATGGTTTTACAGAACATATATGATATATATAACATAATAATTCTACAATAATTATATTATATATATACATGTATTTCATTTACTTTCTTTCTTTAAATACATTGAGTAAATAGAAACAACATTCATTCATATTTACAGTCTACCATCTCCCTGAATGTCTTATTTAATTTTCTATTTATATATTTTATATATTATTATAAATACTAAATATATATGATATTTAAATAATTTTTATATTTTTTTATATTAAAATATCATGATATAAGTAAGACGAAAAAAATTATAACAAATCAAAACACATGTAAAAAACAAAGCAGCTATTACCCGAAATGTGACGTTTACAAAGAATGCATAACAATTTGGTAATAGAAGGACACAAAAAAATCATATATGATGTGATATAACTGAATATAGTTCTCTAATATATTTAAACTAAATATATATTTATTATATATGAGTTTTTTATGAGCATAATGCAATCGAAGGCATAAGGTATTGGATTTTTGTCTCACTCTTATTTTCCATTAGATAAAGGCCTTGTCCACCACATATTTCTTATATGTGGTGTATATAATTACCATGAATGTATTTTATGTGTATTATCCTATATATTATGGGATTTACATAACTATATAATTTTATTTCTTTCATGGGGCTTATGATTCGACCGATTACAAATTGGTAAGGGGATTTCTAGTCTCACTTTTATTTTGGTGGCACTAATGCCATATTCCCTACTTATTCAGTTTTTTGGTGTATATAATTCCCATGAATGTATAATATTATCCTTATCATTAAATATATTGGTATTTTTATATCCATTTTATTATCTCTCTTTCATGTGGTTTATGGATAAAAAGTTACTAAATCGGCCAGAGAGTTTTGTCGCAACTTTCCTTCTTTGACACCCATGTTATGTTATGATTATATGTTATTTAATGTGTTTTATATACTTCACTTTGAAATTTTTCAACCTAAATATACTTATTTTCATGATATTATATGTTCGGTGTAATTTTATTCTCTATTCACTCGGAAATATTTTTTCCCTCAAACAATTGTTTCGGGATATATTTTAAAAATGTTTTTAAAAGATATTTTTGGAATTTTCATGGTAAATTATTTCAAATATGTTTAAAATAGTATTAAAATATTCCTATAAAATTTATGAAGGTTATTTAAAATGAAAAAAAAATATCTAAATTTTTTAGGATTTTAAAAGGTGTTTTGAAAGTGAAATTATTATTTTCCTCAATAATTGTTTTTAAAAGATGATTTAAAATTATTTTCCATATAATATGGATTCCTTTGGTGTTACTCATTACTTACCAAGGATATGATCCAAGGGTATTGTTAATATTATTTCTCTTACTGTTTTATATTTTTATAGAATGGTGTTTATGAATCCCATAAATTTTTAATAAGATATTCTATGATAAAATATTTATGAAAACCATTTATTTTCAGGATTTATAATGTGATAAATGATTTATGATATTTTCTATTGTATATTTATGATTTAATTATGTGATAGGTCAGACCTATATCTCCTTCTCCATGATTATTGAGCACTATGGAAGCTATTTTAAATGATTATGTGTCCACCACAATTTCATTTGTCATTCCTATGTTATGATTTTATGCCTCATTCCCATGATTCTCTTTTGATTCATGTCTTATGAACTACCAATATTTATTCAATGATTCATGTTTTTGATCATTCATATGCAAGGTTTCCTCCTCAAATTTTTTTCACTTAGTTTGATACCGTTATGCTCATGATATTCTTATATGTCATCCATATTTACCATTAGTGATCATTTGACCTCACCCTTTTTATGTTTGTTTTCCCTAAGTTATAATGGAAGATTTTAAGTATAAGTACTATAGGGGAGATTTTTATGGGAGATGATCATGATAATACACCAAATTATAATAGTATCTTCTATGTTTTAAACCACAATATACTAATATGGTATTTGGGTGAGTGTTTGTATATGCATGAAATGTTCTTAAAAAATGATGTAATGTCAATGTATGTAAAGCTCGGGTCATTATATTTTGTCATGGAGAAAAGGATTAGTCCACCTATGAAAAATAGTATTATAAAACATTAGTGAGATCCCTAGAGATATTTTTAAGTATATCTATCAGGATTTCATTAATGATAACTCTATGTGTAGGATACGATCCTTGATTTTAGTTAATATTCTTGAAAAAATCATTGATTAAACCAATATTTTCATAGATTGAAATTTTATAATTAATTTTCCAAGATTATGTTGTTTTACCACAAAGAATAGTTTTTCTCAAAATTTATTTTTGGTTTTAGTTAATGGATAAACCCCAAATAAACTGTGTTAATGAGGAAAGTAAAGGAATATTTAAGGGCGGTCCTCCTGAGCTACTGAATAATATAGAAAATGAAATGAAAACCCTCATTTTTATAACCACACAACCTTAACAATAAATGAATCATGTTGAGCTTACAAATTACCAAATTAGGGAACAATATTTTATTGAATAATTATTAAGGTAACATCCACCTAATTTTAATGGAATTACCAATCCCCTAATTACGGATAAATGGATCAATACAATTGAAAAGATATTTTTCTTTCTATATTGTTTAGAATATAAAAAAATTTATTTTAGGAACGTATCATGTGGAAGGTGAAGCAAATTATTAGTGGAAATTTTTGAAGAATATTTGGTAATAATATAAAATTGACTCTATAGATTGGGATGAGTTAAATAACTTAATTTATTGTAAGTACCTTATCTATATTCTTCTTAAAAATGAAAGATTGATGATTCCCATATATCTCATTGTTATGATTAGAAAACGAGGATAAAATTCTAGTATACTCTAAACATTATAGAGAGAAGAATATTATATTTACTTTTTTCTCAATGTGTAAAAGGGAATATAGAGGGAATTTTCTTAAGGGGACTAGAAAATTCTTTATGGGTGAAAATGAAGGTAATTGACCATTTGACTGTCAAATTATTGGGAATAAAACAAAATCTCCCAATAGTCCACCTCCTCTAATTCAGTGTTTCATGTTTAAGGAATTTCGGTATTACACTAACAAGTAACCTAGTCCACAGACTAAGTGAATAGTAAAACAAAAATCCTATAAGGGAAAAAGAAAAAAGGGAAATTTTATACTGTCATAATGGATAAAGTGAACCATGATAATTTGAGAATAATTATCCTCCTCTCCTTTTTTGGAAATTTCATGTTAGATTTTTAAGGAATAAGCCTAATTAAAACCTTATTTTTCATCCATTAGTAATTTTTCATGTGATTATCTACTTGGATTATAGAATAATGAAATCACATAATCTATCGGTACAAGGATGAAACCAATATTACAATGAAAAGTTTTTTTATACGAAAATATATTATATAATGAATGATGAAGCATGTTTGTATAGAAATTTAATTTATTACCATGCTTCAAGAGAACACATTATAATGATATTTATATGTTTGTTATGTTACAATTAAGAGCTAAATCAACTTGTATAGGGGGTTAATGATAGTTTGACTTTGTAAATTTAGTAACCTTCTTCAGAATATTTTAGATTTTACAATTTTAAAGGTTCATAAGGGTAACCATTTATGAAATTTTTTATGTTAAAATTTGGATGAGGTTTTAGTGATGAATGTTTTTATGCTTATTGGATAACTTGTACAAAAAAATTGTTGTTAAAGATCGATGTAATGATGGATCTCATAATTTTCAAATATAATAGGAATGACAAATTCACCTTCATTTCTTAGAATAATAGATGACGTGAAAATTTATCAAGAAAAAACAAAGTGTGATACTGTGATGAAATCATGTAAGAATATATTATCATGAAAAATATTCAATATTATATAAATGTCCTTGAAGTAAAAAAATTATCATTGTCATTATTTTTATGAAAACAATGACCTTTTTCAAGCCTATTTGGGTTATGTATTTTTGATTGATGACTTTATCTTAACCATTTCCTCTATCACTCTCTATAAAAACATGATAGTTATATTTCTCTTCCCTGTATATGTTTTCACATTCCACCTAAATTATCATAAGTGGAAACATAGTTAGTAGTTACTTTGGTTAAATGTTATGTTTTTTACTTTCCTTTTTAAAAGGATGTTTTAGTATTCATTTTTAGGATGTGGGTTTTTATGAATGGAACCTTCATGTATTAATAGTTTGATAGACCAGATGAATTTGGAGGGTGAAATTCATTTTAAGGGGGGTGAAATGTAACACCTATAGATTTTTCCAATTATTTTTTTCAAATTAATTTAAAAATTAAATTATTTTTCATCTCACACAACACTGAATATAGCTTGTTTTATATTAAAGCCCAAAGTTATTATAAATTTTTAGGCAAAACCAAGTCGTGGTTTCATAACAATTGACACTTATATTATATTTTTTTACATGAAACACTATATTCTTCTTGTATAACACACAATTCCTAGTTATTTTGATCTCTTTTGTTACATTCAAGACGATGTTTTACTGAACTACAATATATTATTAATATTGTTATTAAAATATTTTTATAGTAACCACCTAGCTAGTGGAATGGAAATTATAAACAAGATTAACTAAATTATGAAAATATTATTTAAGCATGTTTATGAAATTATTACTTTGGTCATAAATTAGATATAAAATAAAGAACTATTTTAAAATACAGAAATTATTTTTCTAAGATAACTATTTTCTTTATAAAAACACCATTTTACCTCAACAAATTAAAAAACAAATATTGGTGATTGTTTTTAGAAATATATATATATTATATATTCAACAAAATAAATTACACTCATCCAATAGATTGTATAGGAATAATATAAGAAAAAATTCCTATTTTATGAATAGAAAGATGTATTTTAAAAAATGGTAACTTTGCGACCTTTTAATAGAGAACACATTTTTAATATAATTTCCAACACTTTTGTAATTTTTATAGGATCAAAGTAACTTATGATTTTAAAGAGGGATATAAAATTTTACTTAGAATTAATATTTTTTATTTTTATGATATGTTTTATGTTTTGATTAATAGCGAGAAATACTTAATTTAAATTAAAATAGCTTTTTCATCTAAATAATTTATAGTGATAAATTATTTTTTATGGGTTTAAAAGTATAATTATATCAATTATATATCTTTTAATACAATTTTCTTTATTAGAATTTTTTTCACACTGGATTTTGATATGAAAACATTTTGATCTTTTGAACATTTTTAGTTTCAAATTACAATTTTCATCCCCTATACGGGATTAATTTTGAATTTTTCTAACTTTTTTGTTTTTAATTTTCAAAAATTTATTATTTATTTCTAATATGAACTTAAAAATGTAGTAAATATTTCCGTTTTATTTATTTACAATATGAATAATAACATTGGTTATTTTTTTTATGATAGAAAAAAGTAGAATTATGTAATTTAAGTTTAAAATAAAGTGATAAGAAATATCAAATGACCTTAAAACCTTCCCAAATGTTATTTTATGAATGTAATTCGACCATTAACACATAATTTTCTGAATTAAATAATTTAATAGATAATTTTTGATGAAAAATACCTTTATATTTTTAAAATCAAATAGTGAAAAAATGGCACACTCATACTATTAATAGGTATTAAATTTTTTAAATATGGGTCTAAATAGATGATATTATTAACTTTGTATATTCTTATAAAATATAAAATGTTTTTTCAAATCAAGAAATTTTATTTTGAATTTTTAATGAGTGAATAATTATCATATAAAATTAAACAATGATGATATAATAATTATTCAATTAATAAAAAAGTCAATTAAATGATATTAGAAATATTAATAAAATTAAAATTTTACTAATTTAATGTGAAACACGAATTTTTTTGTTTAATATGAAATATGTTTTGTGTATTAAATGATTTTTTTTAAAATTTTATATGATGTATTCGTTTTCTTAATGTTAATATAATCAATAGTCTTGAAATTGATGTTAATGATATTTTATGAAAACAATATATTATTAAAATATTTAATAAATTGTAAAAATAATGAAAATAGGGATAAATTATGTTATAAATATCATAAATGTATCATTTATGGATCAATTTACACCTTATATGTAATACTCGCAACCCTTTAATATGGAACATAATCTTATTGTTATTAAAATTAAAATAGGTTATTTATTGGTTAATTAAAAAAAAGGTAAGGATTTAAACTACAAAAAATATATCTAAAATATATTATGTTATGGGATAACCATCAAATAACATATTATATAATAATAAATTGTCATTTTGGGGATTTGGGTTGGTATTTAATTTTTAAAAAATTAATCTTTTGAGACATTACAAAAGTTCTAATCCCCTCTCTTATAAAAGAGAACTTATTCTTATATTTTATTCAAAATTAATAACCAATTTGGTTCATCCAAACTCTATACCAGTATATTATATCATTTTAACCATTAATCCTATAATCCTTAATTTTGGTAGATATCCAACCAAATAAGTCCTTCTATGCAAATCAAAATGAGATACCCAATGATGTGGTTACATTCCTCAACCAATGTTTTGTTTTATTACTTCATTAAAAAACACAAATTATATTTATTTAATGTTTATATAATAACCTAATTGTCCATAATATACTTATATGTTTTTATAATATGTTTTATAACTTAACTAACACACACTTACATCAAATCGAATGTGCAATCATCATTTTTGTCTACGACGGACAACTGCCTCGTGAACTGATGTTGTTTCATTCCCCATTTCCACCTTTCTAGGTTTGTAATAATGATGTAATTTAAATTTTTATAAGATATATATGATATTAATGAGTTATTTATTATTATGTAATTATTATATAACAAATACCTTCAGGATTTTTATATTTTGTAAATATGATAACTTCGTTTGTGGGTGTGTGGACTACCGCCTCCTCAAAGTGATGTGATTCGTTCAAACTTTTCATGTAATTTATTAAGGATGGGTTTAGTAAATATATATAATATATATAACATAATAATTATACTATAATTATATTATATATATATATCACTTATTTTCATTCATTCGACATGATGATAAAATGTAAACATCGTTCATGCCCACATACAGCCTATTATCTCCATGAATGGTATATTTCATTTTCTATTTATATATGTTATATATTATTATGAATAATTAATTTATATGATATTTATATCATGTTTATAATTTTATATGTGACGAAATCATGATATAATTGAAAGGACCAAAAATATAATAAATATAAATATGTGTGAAAAACAAAGCGGTTATTACCTCAAACATGAATTTAACATAAAATTATTATTAATGGGTAATAGGAGGACATTAAGTAAATCATATGTGATATTATATAAATGAATACCATTATTTATTATATTTATAATAAATTTATATTTATTATCCAGGTGTTTTTCATGAGTACGACAAGAGTCAAAACATGTGGTAAGGGGTTTCTATCTCACTTTTATTTTCTCTGGGATACAAGCCATATTGACCAAATCTTTATTATATATGGTGTATATACTGCCCATGAATTTATTTAATCAGTATTATCCTATATATTAGGGTTTTTTTAAAATCTATTAAATTTTCGTTCATTTATGATTCATACGATTTGACTAATTACAAAGTGGTAAGGGAATTTCTAGTCTTACTATTATTTCTATGAATCAAATGACATATTCCCCACTCATTTCTTTTATATAGTGTATATAAATCACGTTACAGTAATATATCTATCTAATATGTTTTGTTATTTACATATCAATTTTATGATCTCTCTATTAAAGGTTTTACTGTTCAAAAGTTACTAAATCGATAAGGGGGTTTTCTTTCATTTTTTCTTCATTGATACTTAAGTTATGTTTTCCAAATATATTATTTTATTAGGTTTATATACTACCAATTGATGTTTTGTATCATTAATATACTTATTTGTTTGATATTATATGTTTCATGTTATTTTTTCTCTCTCTTGGGTTGTAAATCTATGTTCCTTCAAAACGATGCTTTCTGAAAATGTTTTAAAAATGTTTTAAGATTATATTTTAATAATTTTGAAGAAAAAGGATTTAAAATATGTTTAAATTTATTTTCAAAGATTCGTTATTAATTGTTCTATTTTATTTTCAATGAATGAATTTTATAAATTTTTTAGGATTTATATAGTTATTTTCAATGTGCAATAGATATTTTCTTCAAGAACATTCTTTAAAAGTTCATTCGAAACTATTTTACATCAATGATGTCATCCTTTAGTGTTAACCATTCCCAACTGGATATATGATCCAAGAGTATCACTAATATTATTTCTCTAAATGGTTTATATTTTGATGGAATAGTGTTTATGAATATGATTAACATTAAATGAGATTTTCTATGATAAATTGTTTATGAATACTATTTCCTTTAAATATTTATAATTTGATGAATAATTTATGATTATGTGGAACATATAAATTATATTATTTAATTATTTAAAGGGTGGGACCTATATCTCCCTCCAAATTTGTGGGTAAAGATATATATATATATTGAGATTTGCATGGCTTGAATAGGGAATGAACTCTGTTTTGTTAAGGACTTTGTCCTCTATGATGGTTTGGGGAGTGAACCTAGACTACTAAAATGGTTTGGGGTGTATACACATTCCACTAAGATACCCTTTCCTATGATCCTTGACCACTACGTAAATGTGTTTATATGCTTATTTTTATGCCAAAATTTCATTTTTTTTATTCCTATATTATACATTCATGTCTTCTAGTCTTGATTCCCTTATGATTAATGTCTTATGAAATGAAAATATGTATTCCATGATTCGTGTTTATGATCTTAAATATACTAGTTTTTCATATCAAATGTTGTTCTCTTAAGTTCATAAACTTATGTTCAAGATATATTTATATATCTTTCTTACTTACCCTTACTGAGAATATGATTTCACCATTTCATAGGTTTTTGTTCCCGAGGATATAAAGAAAGGTTTTAAGTAGGATTACAAAAGGGGAATATATTTTTTGGAGTTGTTGAATATCATTCACCAAATTAAAATAATTTATTCCTAGTTTTAAAATTCACTAAACAAATGTAGTCTTTGGGTGTGTGTTTGTGTAATGTATGAAATGTTCTAAAACATTGTGTAATGTCAATGTACACTAATCTTGGATCATTATATTAGAAACCTACAAATCACTATAATTTTATATACTCAATTGGGAACCATTGCAATAATAATTGGACTTTTGGAATAATTGGTTTCACACAGTTAGGGGATATTCTTTCTAAATTTACTAACTCATTATAAACCATCCTAAATTATTTCAATTGAAGATGAATATGAATAATCTATGAAAAAGAAAAGGTGAATTATATTAAATAAAAGGTTTTTATGATTTTGATATCCTATAATTTATTTTCATGTTTATTTTGTTTCCCACACTATTTAGTGTTACACACACTATTCATTAACAATTAATTCCCAGGTAGGAACCAGAATGAACATGGTTAACATTGCATGTGACGTGAAATTTTTTGATAAGAAAAAAAGGGATTGATGGCTGGAGTAATGGTTATTTTCATTATACATAATCATTAGTCAAGAAAATGAATAACTACTTATATCTTATCTAACTCTCGGACTCAAAAATAATGAAAATGATATAGTTTTCTAAGAAATAAAATTTTGGAGACCATAGAAGTATGAATATTCAGTTTTCTATATGTCAAGAATGTTTTATGAAACACTCATTGGAATATATCAATGTAATGATAAGATTTCTTATGTGTGGTGAAGATGGCTATATAGTAATTAATTTTCAAGGAAAAATGAAGTGTTTAGTTAATGAAATAGATGGGAATATTGGTATCCCTATGTTATTATCAATGGATTAATATTTAAAAATTTTAAAGAGTTAGAAATATGAAAGTAGTTTTCTTAAGGGGAAATCTTGTGAAGATAATCGTCAAGTTTGTATGGTTAATGGTTTTTATATTGAAGATGAGGAGACTACAAATGTTATATAAAATGTACGGGATATTCTACAACTATTTTTTCAGTTATTCCTATGAAACATGATTAAATTTATGTATATGAATTGTAAGACAGGATTCATATTTTACACTATAAAAATAGGTGTTCAGGAATAAAGTGATGAATCTTAGTTAATGAATTTAGGATGAGGTTGAATAACTAACGTGTTTATATATAATAATTCATGAATTATTATGTATATAAATATTTTCCAAACTAATTTTTCATTAATGTTTTGAAACAATATGTTTAATGGTAATGAAGAAAAAGAAAAGTGATTCAACATTAAGGTTATAAATTATGATTAAGGAGAGTTAACCCTTAATATTTTCCTCAAATTAACAAAATGGTGTATAGTTTAGATAAATATATTTTGGATAAGATTAAAGTAAATTTAATAATACTAATTTTCGTGGAATTGATTAATGATTTCTGGAAAAAGAAGTTTATGCTATAATGGGTGGGGTTTATATCAATTTTGGATTTAAGAAATATATCAAACAATCTATATTCTAGGTAAGGAATTAATAAGAATGTTTGTTTTCAATATGGTTTTATGGTAATTTTGGTTATTAATATGATTTAAGAGAATACAAGGTGAAGGTAATCATGTGTTTGGTAAGTGATAATAAAGGGCTACTTTATGGTATATGGGGGATCAATGTAAGCTTGTTCTGAAATATTTAGTGACCCTCTTCCAAAATTTCTGAGTTTTAATCTTTTAGAAGGGTAAAAATTCTATCAATTTATGAAAAAGTTTTTTTTGACAATGAATATGGTTTTACAGATTAATTTTTCACAATATAAAGATTTATGAATATTAGAAACCTTCTACCAACCATTTTATTGTGATGATGAATAAATATTGACGAAAAGACTTATGATTCTATTTATGGGTATTAAGATCAGTTTGTACTTCAGTAATAAAACATTTACCATAATTTCATAGAGGAAAATAAGAAGTGTGAATTGATAAAGGCACAACCCAAGGGTGATTATTTTTCTTATGAAATTCAATGAAATAAAGTAAGTATATATTCTTGTGAAAATTATTCAACTTTTTGAAAAGGGTCTTGAAATAAAATGTTCTCATGTTTTCATCATTTTTTATGATATCGATGAACCTTTTCAAGCCTCTTTGGTTTATGAATTTTTTATCATTAAAATTATCCTAAACATGTTCTCTATCACTCTACATCATTATTTAGGATTTATTTTTCTCTTCTATATCAATATTGTTACTTTACAACTATGTTATCCTATGTGGAAACCTAGTTATGAGTTAGTTAGGGTAACCATTATATTTCCAACATTCCCTTTTAAAAGTTTGTTTTAGTATTCATATTTCTAGGTTTGATTTAAATGAAAGGAACATTAATGTACTAAATCTTTAATATCCCATATGAATTTTAATAGTTAAATTAATTTCAATGGGGGTAGAAAGTAACATCCTCGGTTTTTATGAATTAAATTGTTTAAAAATAAATTATATTTATTCGATTGTTTTCCTTGCATGATACACTGAGTTAATATTTCTTTATATGCAACACCAAGTTAATAGATAACTATATGAAACACTTAGTTTATATTGTGATACATGAAAAACTATGTTTTTCTTGGGTTTCACACAATATTGAAAAACCCTATCTTTTCTATAATTTGGTTTAATCGTGCTTGGAAAACTAAATTTAAAACTAAATTTTACCAATTTTATAAAATTTATTTGAAAAAATAAACTTTATTTTTAAATTTTGAATATCAAAATTATATTATTGTGATTTTTTGGTGTTTTTTTGAGAAGTTTCATTTTTCTGATGAGTAGTGAAAATACCGAGGTTTTATTTAAATCCAGGTTTTCTTTTAATAATTTATAATGTAAAACTATATTTTTTGTTAGTTTTAAAATAAATATAGGTTAAATATAAATATATTAATCTAAATTAGGTCATTAGACTCATTTTGATATTATTTTTCATATAAAACATTATAAACCTTTAAACAATTTCACATTAAAAACTTTCTTTCTCATCGAGTGTGGAGGATTAATTTTAAATTAAATTCTACCAATTATAAGAATTGATTTTATAAAAATGGATTGAATAATTTGAATTATATTAATATAAAATTTATAATAATTAAATCTTAATTTTGGGCCAATGTAATTAATGAAAATTATTGAATTTAGATGGACTGATTAAGGTAAAAACGAGTCTACTTAGTGTATAAACATACAATATAAGAGGTAAAATGGCCAACCAACTTTTCAAAAATCACTTTTTTGGACATATGTATACACATAACAAATTATTATTTATTTCTATGAGTTATTGGGATATTATTCCAGGAAAGGGACTAATATAATATGTTATGTATAAAAATGATAAAAAGGGAACCTTCCTTTCCATTAATATTTATAATGCTTTAGAATAAGAAATAAAATTCCTGGTTATAAATAATTTTTAAATATAAATGAATTTTCACCATAATATTTATTATCTAATTTTTATAGATAAATTATTTACTTTAAATTATTATGAAACAACAACAAAAGAACCATTTAATGAATAATTAACTAAAATAAATTATATTATAAGTATTAAGTGAGGTAAATTGAATTATTTATTTTCTAACAATAATTTTTTATATTAATATATAATTTTGAGTATGTGTGACCTTAATATTTTCAAATTTCATTATTTTAGTGATATTTTACAAAATAATATCTAAATTGACATTGATGTAATTTCATAATAAATGATATTTTATTAAATGATTTAAAATTACTAAAAATTAAATATTCCAAAAAGTGATATAAAAATAGCCATAAATATAATATATGGTATATTAATGGAATCATTTACCATTTATAATGGTCATATTTACCATTAACAAGTAAAAAACTTCAATAGCGTAGTTAGGGTTAAAGATGTGTTTTTGTGCATTATGTGTGCTTCTATTAAAATTATTTTCCCACAGATGGGTTTTTTATTTTAAAATTAGATATAGTATTTTGAATAATTATGTATAAATTTTATAATATATCTCACTTTATATTATTCTTAAAGGATAAATTACCTAGTGTATAAAATTAGTTACCTTAGTAAAATCCCAAAATGGTAAAAATAGGGAAACATATATGTTAAGGAAGAACATTATAAAAATGAATTCATTTTTGTGTTTTGGAGGTTTTTATTGGCCAAATAAAACATAAAATCCCTTATTTTCCAATGTTGGATCCAATTGGGCTCAGGAGTCCTCCCAATAGTAAATACATTGGAGTATTTAGAAGAATTTCACTCATCCTCGACTATACAATGGAACTCATTGTCCCCCTTTATTCATACCTATCAAGCCATTTTGATAGACCAGGATCATCCCAAATCACTTCACAACATCCATTACCTAATCCTAGATGCCATAAGTATTGAATAAATCTAACCAATTAAGTCCTCTGTTTTAAACTAAAACGAGATACCCAACGAAGACGTAACATTAATCAACGAATTTGTTTTATTATTTCTTCCTCAAATGCATTAAATATTTTTTATATCATGATTATATAATCACTTAATTATAATCAGTATATTTAGATGTTTTTTTAATTTTTGGTTAATTTTCTGATCTAAAACCACACACACTTCTATAAAATAGGTTACAAAATTATTGTTCGTGTGTACGGTGTACTACCACCTCACAAATCGATGATGTTCAATTTTCCATTACCACCTCTCAAAGTTGGGGAAAATAATATAAATACTATTTATATATGATTTATATGATATTTAATAATAATTTAGTCTTAATTATAAATTATATAATACATACCTTCATGATTTCTATATCTGGGGACACGATAATATCGTCTGTCTATACGACAGACCACCACCTCGTAAAGCGATGTTTTTCATTAACACTTTACATGTAATGTTTTAAGGTTTTTTTTAATAAAAAATGTGATATATATATATATAATATAAATTATACTGTAATTATAATATATATATTACTTTTATTTCATTCAATCCAATAATAAAAACAAAATAGCGGTCATGCGTGCATACGACCCACCATCACCATGAATGGTGTATTTCATTTCCTATCACTAAATATATTGGATTAATATAAATACATATATATTTAATATATATTATTTTTATATAATTTTTATCTTTATTTATATTATTCAATAATGATCAAAGATATAAGACCAAAAATAACAAATCCTAACATATACAAAAAACAAAGTACTATTACCCAATACAAAACATTAACATGAAAATATTAATAAGTGTGGAATAAAAGGACATATGAAAATCACATATAGTTTAATATATATAAAAATGGATAGTTAATAGATTTATGATAAAGATATATTGATTATAAGGGGTTTTTTAATGTTTACTAAGGAATTCAAGAGTTATGGTATGAGATTCCCATATCACTTTTATTTTCTATGATATTTCTACTATATTCACCACCTCTTTTATAAATGTGTTGTGTATATGTCCCATTAATTTATTATCATTATTATATGGAAAAATATTTGGTATTATATGTCAATTTAATTATATCTATTTCATCGGGTTTATGGTTTAAAAAGTTGCCAAAATTGGTATGGGGTTTTTGTCATAATTTACCATCTTTAAGATGTATGTTTTTTAATACATATGTATTCTTCTACAAGTTTTATATAATACTCCATTTATAGGTTATTACATAAATATTATTATTTTAATGATGTTTTAATTTTTATTTAATGTTATTTTATCATTTGTATTACGTTTTCAAGGTTACCAAAGTGCTAAGAGTTTTATATTACAAACTCATCATTTATCGGTATCGTTTATAATTAAGTCTACAATATTGAAATCCAATGATATTCCTATCAAAAATTATCATAAATTTTATAATGCTATAATTAATCAAGATATATTTAAGTAATTTTACTATATTTCTACACATTCTTACACTAAATAATTAGGAAATTTTTTTAAAAAATCAAATATTATATTTCACTTTAGTGAGAAGTCAGTTGTCTTCCAAAACCAAGATATCTAAAAATTATTTTAAAAAATGTTTTTAAATTTTATTTTAAGAAAAATTTACAGTAAAATTATTTATAAAATATTTTATGTTCTAAAAATTTTATTAAATTATCTAAAATATTCATTTATATGTTTCAAAATATATTTTCAAAGAATTGGATGTTGAAAATGTTTCATGATTTAAAAAGTATTTAAAATTATTTTCAGAGAAACCTTTATAAGATTCAAATTTTATTTTTAAATAAATGAATTTTTAAAATGTTTTATTTTTTATAAATGTTTCTAAATTATTTCAAAATATTTCATTATATATTTCGAATGATATTTTCAATTAAAAGTATTTTCGAAATGATTTATGTTTTAAATAATTGCTTTATATTATTTTCAATTATTAAATTATATAATTAAAATGATACATTAAAGGAATATGATTTTGAAATTTTTTTGTGTTTAAAAAAAGAGTTTTAAATGATTTCCTAAGATTCCTTCATAATCATTCAAGATTATTTTCAAAGAAATCATTTTTCATAATTTTTATAGTTTTAAATGTTTTTTTCAATGTAGGAAGGAAATTATCCATAATAAATGTTTTAAATTATCTTTACAAATTATTTTATATATAATATTTCATATATTGGTGTCATCTATGAATTATTAAGGATATTATCATAGGATAAACTTTTTATTCTTTCTTTAAATAGTATAGATTTCTGATGAATAGTTGTCTATGAAACCAGTTTCTCTTTCATTGGTTATAACCGGATAAAATCCTGATGAATCCTACTTATTTTCATGGGTTATTCTAGGATGAAATTATTATGAAACATATCCCTTTTATTTAGGCTATGAAATGATGTAATTTTTATGATACCTATTTCTTTTAATGGGTTATGATATGATTAATGTTTATGATCTTGTGGCACACATATGTATGATTTCATTATTTGAAGGGTGGGACCTATACCACTCTCAAATTCATTGAGTAAATATTTATATCTAATGAGATAGACAATACTGGAATGATGAGTTGACATGGTTCAGTAAGGGTATTTTTCTACTATGATGGTATGGGGAGTGAGCTCTGACAACTATGATGGTCTTAGGAGTGAACCTTGACTACTATGATGGTTTGGGTAGTGAACCCATTCCAATATAATATCCATGAAAATCTGACTTCAATAATATGAAAATTATTCTCTATACTAATATGTATTCCAAAAAAACATATCTTTTGACATTATTATACTCTTATGGCTCATGTTCTATTATTTCATTATGATTCGTGTCTTATGAATTGCCAATATTTTTCCTTGTTTCATGATTTTGATTTTTAATATTAAATGTATTCTTTTAAAATGATATGTGAATGTTCTCATACACTTATGATCGAATTAATATTATATATTTCACTTGTTCACCCTTCCTGAGCATCTGAGCTCACCCTTTTTTATGTTTCACATACCTAGGTTATGAGGGAAAGGATTTATATAGGGAATGTATATGAGGTGCACTGAATGGGAATATATTTTTAGGATAAAATTAACATCATTCACTAGGTTAGATAATTATGTTTTCATGTTTCTAAATGCACAAAACTAGTAGGGTCCCCAGACATTTTTTTGTGTAATGTAAGGAATGTTAATTAAAATGGTGATATATCCACGTATGAAAATATTGGGTCATTTGTAGAGGTGATAGAAAACTTATGATTGAAATAATTATATTAATAGAGAATTTGAAGATAGTTAGAAGGTATTATAATGTATTTTTCATCAAAGAAGGTTATAGGATTCAGATATAAGTGAAGTCTAAGAACACGTTATATTGGCCTCTTCAAGTTTCTTGATCGAGTAGGGATAATAATTGATTTCTTGGTGTTTCCACCAACCCTCTCTCAATTACATTATATTTTCCATGTATTAATCTTGAGTAAGTATAAACTAGATCATACACATGTACTCACTAGTAGAAAAAAATTAGTGTCAGTTTTTTTTAATTTTTAACATTGTTATTTAAAAACCATATAAGCCACTAATGTAATACAATTGGACTTTGGACATAAATTATTATAAACTAACATCTAAAATTAAAAATTTTACATTTTGACATCGGTTTTTTAAAAAAACGAACCTCAAATGTTTGATTACATAAGGTTTTTAACATTGTTTTTTGATAAAAAAAATTGACGTTAAAAGTCGTTTTTGTGATTGTTTTTCAAATAATATATGTAAAAAAATATCATGTTTTATATAATTTCTCATGAATTGATTTGAGAAGTTGTGGATATAAACCCAAGTTACAAACCATAAATTATTCTCATTGAAAGTTTTAGTTCACTATGTTTCAATATATATAAATCAATTCAAAGAAACCTTGAGAAACATGAACAAAAATTAAAAACTCCAAATGAAAAATTAAATATAATGCCACAAACATATTTCAATGTTTTTATGAGTTTTCATCACATCAGTATATTGTTTATCATCATTTCTCTTATTTGTAGGGTAGAACTCATGTCAAAATAAAACTAGGGATCAATAATGAATTTTCAAAATTGGTTGGTAAATATCATTTTTAATTTAATATTCATAACCTGGTTATAAGAATAATTCACCAATATAAAAAAATTATATAGATTTTTTTCAATGAAGTAAAATAATAATAAATAAATTAAATGATTATAAAAGATACCATGTTCAAATAATCGATTGAAGATGCATTAAAATTTTGAATGAATCTAAGAGGTCAAAACGATGAAAGAAAAAAGATACAGATTTATATGCAGTAAAAGAAAATATTTTTAATTGATTTGTATTAAAATTTAGGAGGTATTGTAACAAATTAAAAGTGTGTTGTGAAAAAAAATTGAAAAATTGATCTCGTGTATTTGAAATTTTACTTTTAACATCGGTTAAATAAATAACCCAAGATAAGAAGACTTCCATGAGGAATTTTAACATCGATTCATAGAGAACTATATTAAAATTATTTAATTTGGAATTTCAAAATCTATTTTTCATTAACTGGCATTTAAAGGCCACTTTTAATGTCACTTTCTGTAAAAAATGATGTTAAAAGACCTAATATAAGACCTATAACATAGTGTTTTTTTCATAAACCAATATTAAAATAACTTTTGGATTCATTTTTTCAAATAACCAATGCCAAAAATTATAACCAAGTTGTATCTCATTTCCAAATTATCTATTTTAATGGTATGAGAGATAAAATGGAGTTATGGATTCAATGTTATAGATGATAGTATTTTAACATTTGAAGAATTATAACATCATTTTTTTAAGAAAATGACATTAAAAATTACTTTTTGAGTTGGTTTATCTATTAACCAGCATCAAAAATGGTAAAAACATTATAGCCAATTTCCCAATATTAAATTCTAATAATCGTGGGTTTAAAGTGTACTTACAACTCAAATGTTATGACCTTTGAAATTTGGACGTGACTAAGACGTCTCTAAGAGAAGTTCAACATCTGATATCCATATATTATGATCTGTAAGTCTGTTTTAGCTCCAAGACCAGTGAAATAGAATCTTGGGAAATGAGATACAAATTGATTATCATTTTTTATTTCAGTCTTAAAAAATTTACACCAAAAGTTTATTTTAATATTAGATTCTGAGAAAAAAACCAATGTTAAAATTATTTTAATATTGATCTTCTAGCATCCATAACAATTGATTTTTATGTCTGTTATAGCTCTCATACCATCCAAGTCGATGCTGGGAAAATGAGATATTGTTTGGTTAACATTTTTTGAGTCATTTCTTTGAAAAGATGGTACCAAAAGTAACATTTAACAACATTTCCAAAAATATGATGTTAAAACTCTTCCATTAAGACTTTTGACATCAGTTTTTACAAAATACCGATGCTAAAAGTGACCTTTTTACAATTGTTACTAAATAAACTACGTTGAATGTCCCCATGGAATATTTTAACATCGGTATATAAGAACCGAAATTAAAATTCAAATATTAAATTCTATTTTTCTACTAGTGATTAACTTAGAGGTTGTACAGGTAGAGAATGATCATTCTTATGAAGAACAACCAATAAAAATTTTGATCATACAGATAAAGTGATTTTTAAAAAAACATTACTCTCTAAGTTAATGTTCTCTAGAGGAAACCATATTTCAAAAATGAAAACCTAAAAACCCAATGATTTGATCATACAAATATATCCTCGTTTTTTGTATTGAATAGATGAAATTTCAATGTGAAATTCATTTTAGGGGGTAAAATGTAACATTTTATGATTTTATGATATATTTCTCTTCAAATAAATTTAATTTCTTTGATAGCATGGGATACACACAACCATACGACTAAATTAATCATAATATAGTATAACATGGTCATTAAATAGATGGATTTAATACGAATAATAAAATTTTGAAAAAAAAATTATATTATTACATAATAGAGAAATATTGATAAAAAAGTACTGGATTTTTAGTAATGTCGTTATATGCTTTAAAAATGAATTTTTCCCCAAATATGGTTTTTATTGATTTTTTGTGAGAAAATATAATAATTATTTTCGACCAGTTTTTTTAAACTAATTATAAAAATTAAAATCATTTTTAAAATCAGTATGTCAAACATAGGTTAGAGTGAACCTTTTTGATATTTACGAAAATATTGATTTCTCGATGAATTGTGAAGAATACTAATTTTTCAGAGTATTGTATTTTCGTTTAATGAATTTTAAAATTTTTATTTTATTAAATTTTGTTAAAAGTATAATTAGTTCATATATATTATTAATAATCCAATTTAGGTCATTATAATCAATATTGTTTTGAATTTTGATGTAAAAATTCTCCATAATCATGAAAATGTTTTTTTGGAAAACCACTTTTCACCTTGTTTTAGGGGTTTATTTTTAAATTAAATTTTACCCCTGTATGAATTGAATTTTATAAAATGGATTGTTATTTCAGAATCGATATAATTAAAATTATTTAACAGTTTAAAATTCTTTTTTTATCATAATGATTAGTGAAAAAAAGTAAAAAAAAATTATTATCATGGTTAATGTTAAAACAGGCTACACAGCGTTGGTTAAACCAAGAAATAAGTGTAATTATTCTAATTAAAAATGTATAAATACTATTACATAGAAATATTTAGAACATATATACCATACATTAAAACATTTGTAAATTTATTATCATTATTCAAGATAATTTCATTATTATAATTAATTATTTTATGAAATTTTAAGTGTGTCATCTCCCCAACTTAGAAAGGGACACTTATCCTTTCCCTTACTTACACAACATTAAGATATATATCTCAAAAATAACTATACCAAATGTATTATCAACTCCACTATACTATAATTATACATCATAGTTTTCTAAAAAGTCCATTTATATGGACTTTAAGAATGCATTCAAATGAGGCCTACTGATGAAGAGATAATCCTCTTACCTGACCACTTTTAATTTATTTATTATTATCTCTCTTATAAATATATGGTATTCATAATAAAATAATAAATTAAATATTATAAATATACTAAAAATTTTGTATGACTCTGGAACCACCAATATCCACCCTTTATTTCTTCAAATGTTAAGGGAAAGTATCACTCGTGTGTAAGTGTGGACTACCACCTCCACATAGCCAAATAATTAATTTTCCATAACCATGTTCAATTTATGGTAATTATGATGGTTTTAATGTTCATAAATTATATTTATTAAATAATTACTCTTTTTTATTTATTATATCATATCTAGCTTCTAACCTTCCCATATATTGTAAAATGATAACGTCACTCGTGCTTACGTGTGGACTAGCATCTCTACAGAGAGATGTGATTCATTTTTCAATGGATGGTTATAAAGATATATTTAATCATTAAATCTAATAAAAAATATAATATAATTATTATTTAAATTTTAATTATTATTTACATTTCTTTTTTTCATCTGTATAAAAGTTAAAATAGCATTCATGTGTACATATGGCCAACCATCTCCATAAACTGTGTAATTCATTTTTCTATCTCAGCATTTTATGAATGACTATATATATATATATATAAAGAATTTATAATGCTTATATCATGATTATAATTCTCGATATGATGAAACCACGATCAAAGTATAAGGACTGGAACTACCCAACTAAAATTCCCATAAAATATGTAATAGTAAACAACCAAAAAAATCGATTTTAATAATAAATTATTAATAATTTTGTATTGAAATGATATAATTGGATAAAATTTGATATATAGATTATTTAAAATACTTTATAATATATTTTTAATATAATTAAAAAACATATATGAGTTTAGATATATTTCGAAGCAAATAAATCTTCATATAAGGGATCGCATATCAATATTATTTCTGTGAGACACAACCACTAATCACGACTTATTTACTTTATTTTGTATATTTAATGACCATGAATATATATTATAATTATTGTTATGAAAATTATATGGATTTTCATGTCCATCTAATTTTCTCTCTTTCATAATATATTTATTCGAAAGTAACAATGTGCTAAGGTATTTATGTGACAATCTCATTGTTTGTCAGGAACATTTATTATCAACATTCTAATGATGGAATATTATTAACTATATTTCAAGAATTCGATGAATTATATTATATTATATTTATTTTGGGTGATTACATTTCATCCTTTAATTTTCCTCTCTTTAAGAACTCAATAGACTGAAATAATTAATTAAGGGAAACAAACATTATTTCTCTCTTTGATCGAGAAACCTTATTATTACATATCCATTACTTCCAAATAAAATATTTTTTAATATTATTATGTGATTTTTTTTAATTCATTTTTACCCAATATTGAATTTAAAAAATGGTTTAAATTGAATTAATGTTACATTTTATAAGTGAGTTATTTTTGAATTTTTACATAAAATGTGAATGGGGTATTTTTTTTATATAGATGGAAGGAAATGAATTTCTCACCACCAATAGAAATAAATTCATTGAAGATTACTTTAAATGTTTCAGTGTTTACATTTATATATAAATTTTCCTTTATAATTTTTATGATATTATATTTTAAAGAAGTTATTTCAAAGTGAAAATGGTATTTTCCTCGAGAAAGGTTATGGTGGTCTTTTCAATGCATTTTCATAAATGATAGCATCCTTCGATGTTAATTAAGAATTAATAGAGTTATTATATAAGGATAAAATAATTATTCCTTCGCCATATGTTTTAATAATATAATGATGAGATTTTCATGAAACATATCTATTTTCAATGGGTTATGCAATGATGAAATGTTGAAATCTTTATGAAACTCATTTGATTTCCATGAGTTATGATATATGATTAATGGTTAATGATTATATAGAAAAAATATTAATATATTATAATTAGGTTGAAACTAGACTTATAATTATATATCCCTATAATGTATTATGTAAAAATTGATATCTCCTACGACAATATAGATTGGATTGGGGAGTGATACCAATTTAGTAATGGAATATTTCAACAGTGATAGTCTTGGGAGTGAACCTTGAATGAGGATATTATGGAATGGGGAGTGACACCAATCATCTATTTTATTCTTGACAGTAATAATTGACTATGGAAATTATATTCCATTGTTATGTGTATGCCACTAACTTTTGTCTTATGTTAATGTTATACTCTCATGGTTTATGTTATATGGTCCCTTTATTATTCATGTATTATGAAATTCCAAACATTAATTCATGATTCAATATCATGTTAATTGATATGAAATATATAGTTTTTAAATTTTCATCTCATGTTCTCATACACGTATTCTCAGGGTACGGTTATGTGATCATTGATATCTCCCTTTTCTACCCGTTCTGAGCATCTAATCTCACTCATTCTTATGTTTTATTTCCCCTTGTTATGATGGATGGTTTTAAGTATGATATAACTAATAAGGGTGATATATATGAAGAACATAGTAGGAGATGATATATATCTCTTATGAACTATCTATATATGTATCCATGAATCCAAAAACACTAAAAATATATTATTCTAGAATGGATCATACTATTATATAATGAGTATTCATATATTAAGATATAATATATATATCTATGAAAATTTTCATTTTCTATAACACACTAGCCAAAGACCCATCATAGGATCCAACAGATTACAATGTTAAATTTCTTCCAAATCCTGAAGTAGTAAGGAAAAAATAAAACATCTCTAATACTACTTTGACACATCCCGTCTTGCCTTACTTTATGGGTAGTAAATGTACTGGGATATGGTGTGACTTCATGTGTCCCTCCACAAATACTAAAGTTTATTGACTTGTTGTGAGGTTCTAATATGGTATTTTTGAGCGACTCTACAACATATATCTTAGTGTGTAGTAACTAATACACTAACCAAGTATAATATATCACAAATAGATTGAATTAAAAGTGGATAAAGATAAATATTTTGATGATAAATGAAATGTATTAAGAGGCAGAATAGAAACAATATGCAAATAAATGACTAACTATAAAGAATATTACTTATAAATAATGGAATAAATTAATATAAAGTTGTTGGATCCATGGAATAAATGAGCCAAATATCATCCTAATATCTATTTATTTATCTGATTCATCCCGCTTGATCATGTTATCTAATTCCTCAACCCAAGATAGTTCCTTCAATGACCATGTGAAGGTTTCTTATGAAACTAAAATACATGGAAACTCAAGTAGGGAATATAACACCAATATATTTTATTATATTTTTGTACTTAATAAATTTGAGATGTCTGATAGCTTTCATTACATGTAACACCAGGTTTAAATGAATTGCGATATACTATAAATATATATTATTTATTTTCATAGTTATCGACTTTTAATTGGATTGGGGGGGTATGAATTAGACTAAATAAATTATGAAAGTTTATTTTTTTATATTTATAAAATTAATAAATTGGATATAAATTATAATAAAATCATTTGAAGGAAAAAATATATGTTTATCTAACAAACTATTTTTTTGTCCATAATCTGTTTGTATCATAATAAATTAAATAATTATTATAAGATGAATGATTTTAATTTAATTTTTAATAAATTTTTTATGGAAAATATATTATCTTTCATATAATAGTTTTTACATATCATTTAATGAAGTAAACTCAATTTTATTCTTAAGAATGTATTTTTCTAGAAACTATTTTTCTATATTTTATAAAATAATATTAAATTAAATTTATCCAAATTATAAGGATTGAATATTTTAAAATATATTCCATACTTTTAATTATCATAATTAATATTAAATAATAATTTGAATATATTTTTTTTCATAATTAATAATAAAAATAATAACATATTGTTACCGGGGTTAAGGATAAAAAGGGTTTATCGGGGTTAACCTAAGATATTAGGTTTAAAATATCACAAAAAACATTCATTAATTTTATTTTTTTTATGTAATATTTACCTTATTAGTTCTATATTTAACTATTTTACATTTTATAAAAATATTTACCTGAAAAATTCATTAATATATTTTAATGTTTTTAGAAATTTACACTTTCTATTCTCCTTCCCTTATAAAAGGATACAAATTCCACTTTATTAATAACATGTAATGAGCCACACATATCAAAAATTAACTAACTGTATCATTTCATAATTTCCCTCCCCATATCATAGATATTGTTTTGGTTGTGATACCATCTTTTCAAGCATTATGGTGTTATCTAAATGAGGTTTTTCAACAAATAGGTATAACTCTAAACTGAGTACATTCAATTTTATTCAATATTATAACTCCAATAAATATTTTTTATCCATTATAAAATAATTAATTAATTATATTAAATATACCTAACTATTATTATGAGTATTTTTTTAACATTTTATACCTTTTTTCCTTCATATGGGAAATGAATGTATCACCCATGCGTACATATGGTGTGCCTCCTCCAATAATTAATATGATTGATTTTCCATAACCATGATTCATGGTCATTATTATGATGGATTTAATGTTTATATATTAAATATATCATATAATTTTGATTGTTTAATATAATATATTATCTATATTATTACATTTGGATACATTGGAAAACAACAACATTGATTTTGTGTATGTGTTAACCACCACTTTAATGAGGCGATGTGATTTGGTTTCCACTTATGATTTACATGGATGGTAATAAGGATAGATTTAATGAATTTATATTAATTTAATTGTATTAAAATGATTATATAATTGTGAATTATAATTTTCCTTTCTTTCATTCCATCCATTAAATAGTTAAAATATCACATGTGTATACATACGAACTATCATCTCTATGAAGTAATGTAATTCGTTTTTCACCAAAAAATTTTATTAATGATTATGAAATTGTATATAATTATTAAATATGAAAATTATTTTATTATTATTATTATATAAATTATGAAAAAAATGAGTAGAGTTCCAGTACTAGAACCATTGAACCGAAACATTCAAGGAAGATAAACCATTTTTCACCCAAATGTCCATTTTAAAAATTAATTATTAACAAATGTATAATTAGAAATTATAAATGAATTATAAATAGTAATTTTTTTATAAATATATTTTTATAATATATTTATAATATATATATTTAATTATTTATTATATGTGATATTTGAATGTGTATGAAGCAAACAGGAGTTGAGGTAAGGGGTTTATGATAAAATCAAATTTATTTTTAGAATTTCTATTATTATATGGATAATATATTTAAAACCCTATATATTTTTTTCTCCGATAGATAGTCATATAATGTTTTGGTATTATTTCCTTTTTCTTCACTTTGGTAATAAAAATTATCATTAAAATGATTTTAATGAAAATTGATCCTTATTTCCACTTTTGTTGTGGAAATTTTTCTTCCATTTCCATGATCTTGAAAATTGTTTTATAAAAGTTATTACCCATACTTAAAAATTTGTAAAAGTTTCATTTTTAAAACCATTGAATCTTTTACAATGTTTTAAAATGTAATCTTTCTTAGAAAATTATGAACAATTCTTTTTTCAATTTTTATAAAAGTGTGAAAGAAATGTTTTCATTTAATGTATACGGCATGCATAGATTTTCCCATCATCAGGGATGTTCATTTAATTGATTATTAATTTAAAATTTTCCTTTTTTATTTCAATATAAATTTATTTTATTAATATTATTAGAATTTCAATTAAAATTTTATCAATGTAAAAGAATATTTTCTCATTTTTTCAATAGATGGTTTGAATGTTATTTTAAAGTTATTTTTCATATATGATCAAATACTTTAATTATTGTTATGATTTACTTAGTATTTAACCTTATGATTCTATCTAATTTATTTATCTAGATGTCTTATTATGTTAATGATTTATTGATGATTTAGCGAAACTATTTTCTTTCCCACATGTTAATTATGTTATGATAAAACCTTTATAAAACTCGTATCATTCCATGGGTTATGCTATGATGGAATGATGAAATATTTATAAAACATGTTACCTTTCCATGGGTTTTGATATAATAATATTATTAATATTTTATGATCATATGACACACATATTTTTTGTTTTCCTTATGTGATGGGTGGGACTAGAATTATTTATCCTTCCAATGCATTAGGTATTGATGAATGAGTTTATAATATCCTAAGTGAAGGTAGCGTTAATAAACTCCTAAGATATTATATAGTAATCTATATTGAAGTTACTCCTGAGAGAATGTTGCAAATGACCGTGTATGCATTTTAATTATGGGGCTTTTTCCGTAATGATAGTCTTGGAAGTGAACCTTAACAAAGGAAGTAATTTTATATGATTATGTTCATGGAAAAAATATATGAATTGTGATTATAATATATTCATGTGGGTCATGATTGATTATTAGAAATTATACACATGTTTAATATATGTCTTTTTTTATGACAATGCTTTTTTCCATGATTTATAATTAATGATCTTTGACTGATTGTGGGTGATTTTTGTAAGTAATAATCATGTTCTAAAACCCTTATGCTAAATGTATTCTCTATTATTATCATTTATTTATATCTCATTTGTTTACCCTTGTCGGGAATATGATATCACTCTTTATTATATTTTCTTCCACCACGTTATTAAGTAACCTTTTAAGTAGGGTATGTATAAAAAGTGTACTTTGTGAGAGATTTTTGGGAGATGTTGAAGATCTTTAATGAATTTAGATGAGTATTTATATTATCTTTAAAGACATTAATCATTTACGGTTTTTTGTAATGTATTATTATAATATGAATTATATATTTATCTAATATGATTTAATATATATGTATGAAAATATTGAGTTTACTTGGTTTGTAGGAGAGTAGAGTTTAGTTATTTTTTGATATTTTGATGAGAGAAATTGTTTGAAAACTCTACGGATAAGTCTATGTATAAAATAATATCCTAATGTTATGGTAGAGTATATATTTTTGTATTCCTAGGAAATATATCTTGTCAGGAAATAGAAGTGTGGATAAAAATGTGGAATAGATTCACTTAGTCAAAACTACTCTTAAAGGGGTTGATGGTATATTAACTTGATCGTAACTAGAGTAAGATGAGTGGGCCTAAGACTAGGCACTTGGATAGACACTCCTGGGGGATATGTTTGGGATTATTCACATTTTCTTTATGAATAATGATGAAGGATTTAAATTGTTGAAAACATTGATTGAACTTTGTTTCAACTAAGGTATCATAGATTTAGTATAATGTATCATGATTTATGCATCCTATGAATGATTTTTCATGATTATATTATTACACGCTATTTTTATTGTTTCTCACACAATATATTTTGGTCTTATACAATAGTTTTACGTAGGAAAACTTTGGTTAAAATTGAATGTGATATACAATTAAATGATCATCCTGATCATGAGAAATCAGATGAAATATTATTTGGCATTTTAAATATTGTGACTATGTCCACTAAATTCTCCCAATATATGAATTGTAATCATGTGGATCTTCTACATGTCTAAAGGAAAGAAAAAAATCAATATTGTAAATTTTAGTGGGAAACCTACACCTTCCATAATGGTTCCTCTAATCCACTAATTGATGAGAAATATTTAAATACCACTAAAAATATATATTAGCTTCTCTAGTGTCCAGAACAAGAAAATATTACCCATGATGTATATCATTTTTAATGAGAAGCTAATCAAGTGTCAAATCTTATAAAAAAATATGGTCCTAGAGTAGAAAATTGACATTGTAACATGTGAACAGTTTAAGAGGGTATTTTTCAATATGTAGATTCCCTAAACAATTTTCACAAAAAAAATATATAATTAATTTCTAAGAACTAAAGAATAAGTATGATTAATCAATTAATACCTATGAGGAAATTTTTAGCAGACTTACAATGTATGCTTCTGGTTTTATCATCAATATTAAAAGAAAAGTTGACCTATTATCTAGGGTCTTAATACCAAGTATCTGAAAGAAATTAGATATAATATTACTTGATATTTATGAATAAATCATTCAATATTCACTAAATATGGAATTGTAAATTATAAACTCTCGGTGTTCATGTGGTTTTGGGGAAAAATTGAAAAGAAGGAATTTTGAAGAAATTATAATAATAAAACTCATGGAAGAAAGAAAATTAATATTCCTTAATTTCATAAGTGTGGATGGAATCATAAAGAAAATATACTCATGGGGTCTAGTAAATATTTTATATTTTCAAAAGAAGGATATCTATTAAAATAATGTTGATGTGATGTGAAAACGTTTGTTGGTTGTAGGAACGGTGAAAATGATCAACCTAGTGTGCCTACCACACTCCAATGCTATAATTAGAAGGATCGTGTACATATCAATAATATGTGGATGAATATGAGTTTTAATGATAAAAATTAACATTAGTAACCTCATTATATAAAAGAAAAATGGAATTCTCTTATGATCATGACTGCTAAATAGAGTCATGAGAATGATGTGGTGAAAGCTACATTTTTCATTCACTCTGGAATTACAAATGTTTTATTTGATTCGGGATCTGACCACTATTTTATATCTAAAAAAATTATAAGGGTGTCACATCACCACCTCAATAATTTGATGTTAAGTTAGAAGTAAAAACACCAAATGGTATGATGATATAATATCATGTCTATAGCTTCTCATTGATAGAATTGTATGGGCATGTGCTTCCTAATAATCTTATAGTTCTCCCTGTAGTTAAATTTTATGTGATTTTGGCCATGGATTGGATATCTTTATATAGATCCCATATCAATTTTCATGGTACATTAGTCATGTTTGATATTCTAAATCATCTTTTCACAGTCTTTCTGGGTGAGGATGAATATGAACTTCTAACAGAAGTTACTTTTGTTATTTGGGTCACGCTATCTATGCATGAGGGATATTTATCTCAAATGGTTGATTAGATTCTTGTTATCAAATCTATCCATATTGTTCGGGATTTTGATGATGTGTTTTTTGTATATTTTTCTTATCTTTCCCTAAATTGTAATGTCTAATACAATTCATACTTGGTGCTACAACTATTTCAATGACTCCATATAGAATGGACCCAATTTATTTATAGATGTTTATGAAGAAACACCATGAGAATCTTTATAAGGGTTTCATATTACTTAGTGTTTCACCATAAGGTGAACCTATTCCTTTTTATAATAAATATGGTTCAATACAACTCTTCATTGATTATAAAGAACATAACATGATCAATATTAATAAAAATTATCATCTAACCCATATTTTTTATCAATTTGATCAATTATGAGGAAATCAATATGTTTCCCAAATTTATATTTGAAATGGATATCATTAATTAATGTTCAACAAGGATTATATAATCAAGATAGCCTTTCATATAAGGTATAGCCATTATGAGTTAATGGAAATTCCATTTGGACTTAAAAATTATCTTATTATCTTCATAGATTTATTTAATTTAGTCTTTAGATGTTATCTTGATCAGTTTGTGGTAGTCTTTATAGAATTTATTCTTAAATATTTGAAGAAACGGAAGACCATGAGAAACATTTGAGTAGCATGTTGAAGACCCTAAGGAAGGAGAAGTAAAATGATAAATTTACCATGTTTGAATTTTTTCTATAGAAGGTCGCATAAATGGGTCATCTAATATCATGTGAGGGTATATTAACATGTCCTTCAAAGAGGAAATTTATTGAGTTATGGACCTGACGGACTACAGTAACCATGATATGAAGGTTCCTTGGGATGTAAGGACATATTCAAAAAAAATTGATAGTTTTATCAGGGATAAATCATCTAATAACCAAGTTGACTTTGAAGGTATCCAACTTCATTTGGAAAGATTAATATAAGGAAAATCTCAAGGAGTTAAAATGAAGGTTGGTCGGGAAAACACTACTTACACTACCCTATGGTGGAGAAGGGTTTTTTATATTTAGTGAATTATCAAAAAAAATTATGTGATACTTCGTCAGGTAAAATGATAAAGTAATAGGTTATTCCTCATGTCAATTGGAAATCCATGATAAAATATACCTGAATCATGATTTATAGTTGGAAGTAGTAATTTTTTAACTTAAAATAGAGAGGAATTGCCTTTATGGTAAATGGTGTGATATATATATTTAACATAACATCTTGAAGTATATATTCATGTATTTAGAGTTGAATATGTTCCAAAGGATATGCTTTCAGTTTATCAAATATTATGACTACTCAATACTTTATTACTCTAGGAAGGCAAATCAGGTCATTGATGACCTATGTTGGGAAACCCATCCTAGTTAATCCATGATGAGGATGGAAATATATCTAATATTTCTAGTTTTTTAGAAAATGGGCCTTTATATTATAATGAATAGTTATTGATCATATTTTTCTCAAATGAATTTTCAATCCTTTATCCATATGATCATTGAAGATTCATAAAAGGGGGATGTGAAACCATTGAAGAAGGTGAGAAATATTTCTTAGTTAAACCATAATATTTATGGAATTATATGGTTCAAGAAATGAGTATGTGTCCCATAAATACTATATATTAAGAAGGAGATGTTGGATGAAACTCATAAGTCATTGTTATCTATTATTCTTGGAAGTATGAATATGTATAGACAGATAAAGGGGTATTTATTATGGGAAAACATGAAGAGAGATATATTGTATGTTCTCATTCATTGTAATTATATCACTGAGAGGCGGAGGGATGAATTTGTAAAACTTCTTATTTTTATGGTTCCTTGAAATTCAGCTAACCTTAGCTTCTTATTAATGATTTCATTCCCTACTAAAAACAATCCAACACATATCCATAGTTACACATGTATTTATAAGGTTCACTATTCAGTAGTAATAGCTACATCCTGGGTTTGGTTTGGAAATGATCCAATACCACGCAATCAACTAGAAAACAATCCTTATATTACAATGAGTAGGATATTCACTTTTACTTGTCTAGAACAATTAAAATAATCCAATAGTGAGTATACTCCACTTTGAACAAATAGTGCAATACAAAATTTGTGTAAAAACATGTTCTTTGTGGTTATCTTAATCATCTAAAAATGTATTCTATAGAAAAAACCATCAATTTATTACCTATAAGCTGGTAATATCCTCATGTACTTTGATATACAAGTCAGTCTGATTGTCCATTCATATTTTCCCACCCTGATTCTTCAAATATGGTTTCTTGGTATGATATATATAGCTCTATCAGGATACAATTGAGACATTTCAAAATACCTTTATTCTCAGTCAGGAACTTTTAATATAGTAATACTGATCTAATTAACCATCCAGATATGGTGACATGTGGAATACAATGACATGTAGATTCTGATAATCAGTTTAATATGATGATCACTAAATTCAATGATTCAGTTCAATAATGTTTCAATCTTGTCTCTTCTCCTTTAAATTATGTATGTAAAAAAATCTTTAACATAGCTCAAAATAAGAAACTTGTTATCTACATGTAAATTTGAATCATCTCTCACTTCCTATGAATAGTACATCCGTTTTCAGGAAAATTACAAAGTACATTCACCTTTTATAAGTAACCCATGGAAGATTTTGGTGGGAATCTCATACTCATTCCTACTCAAAAAAATTACACCAAATTTCAATTTCCTTTTAATTTGGGGATCATCTTGACTTCTTAGACTCTTCTTGTAAAGTCCCATGTTTTTAACCGAGTTAAATTTTCAATGGTTTTCGAAATATTTACAATTTATAGATGTGTATTTTTTCAAACCCTGCTCTGGATCTTAATTCGGAGAGTTGGAACACTAAAAGTTGTTTTTTCTGGACTTGAGTAAATACCCGATAATATTTCCAAGTATCCCGATGAATCTCAGGAGCACTAGATCTGAAAAAGTCCACATTAATGGATTTTCACAGGTTGGGCACGGTTTTGGTCCAACCCATGTAGTTTACCCAGATTAATTTTTCATTTATTTAAATTAAATAATAATAAATTAGAGATTTGTGTTTAAATAAAATAAAGTTTTAATAATAATAATGTTATTATTATTATTACGGTGTAATAGATTATTTGGATTTTAAAAGATGTTAATTTCATGATTAATGGGGTGTAAATTTTATGTAAAATTAATGTGGCTTTGGGTATCTCAATGAAATTTTTAATTAAATGAGGACGTTCGGATTTAATGAATAATTTTTATTAAATAGAGGTGTTGGGATTAACTATGGTTTGAAAAATAATAATAATGGGATTATTATTGTTTTAGTTTTATGTATGTAATAGTCAATATTAATTATGGTTGTTATTATTATTATAAATAACAATAATAATTTTTTGGGGGTTATGGTTTAAAAAAAATAAAGTGTCTGGTCATATTGGTATGACAATTATTATTAATTTTATAATAATAATAATCACTAATATTTGTGTTGATTTTATGGGTTGGTGTTTTTATCATTTATATCATATTAATGATATTTTAATAAATTGGGGTTTATGGTTTTAATCTTATGAATATATTAAATACAAATTAAATTAAGAGGTTTTATTTAGTTTTTAGTATAGTTTTTTTAATAAGAAAATGAAATGAACCCCTCTTATCCCCCTTGGAAGTGAGAATCACTAGGAGGTGTGCAACCCCCTTCTCCTGAAAATCCACCTGCTTTAGCGTCTTCTTCTATGTTCACCTTCTTTCTCTAGCTCCTTCCCTGTTGTGTGACCTCTAGGAGCACATGGCACCTTATCCATGTCGTGAAACCCTTAATCGAACCTCTTCTCACCAGCGCACGACACTCTCAGGAAGAACCAATAGCACACCAACCCCTCTTCCAAACTCCTCTTTGCATGCGATGATCCCTCTCAAACTCTTCACAAATCTTGTTCTCTTAGAAAAAGATGAATCTCGAATATCCATTTTACTCTAGAAGATCGACGCTCTCGAGGGTACTCCAGATGGAACCCTAGCTGCGGTGCTTAGTCCTCGGGCGGTGGCGATGGCCACCCCTCCCTCTGCTCACCTCTAGCCGCCCTTCTCTCCTTTAACCTCCCTGACCTCCCTTCCTGATTTCCCTCATATCTATGTCTCCCCTAAAGTCCCTGCTCTCTTCTAGGATTCTCTTTCACTCCCGCTTTCTCTCCAGGAATTCTCGGAGGCTTCATCGCTCCTCGAGTTGTCCCTTGTCGCCCGATTTGGACGTCGAAGACCATCCCTTGACAGCTTCGATAGGTTTTTAACTGCGCCTGGCCCCTGAAGTCTTGCGTCGGGGTTGGGTTGTTAGATTCACATCACTTTCTTCTCCGCTTCGACATCACTGATGATTTGGCCTCCACATGGTCCAAAGGTTTGCGCGCCTGTGCTGGTTGCTGCTGGTTTCTATTCAGATGGGGAGATGAGTTCCACTAGAATCGTGACCCACCGACTGGTGCGACCTGGGTTAGATTCCTGAATCTCCCCCTTCCTTTCCAAAATCTAGCTATTATGGTGATGTTGGGTAATCTCATCAGGAGGTTCCTTGATTTTGATGAACGTTCTCAGTCCTTCGGCCACCTGATTGCTCCTCGGATCTTCGTGGAAGCTGATGTCTCAAAGGCTCTCGTGGACTCCTTCTAGATTGAGGTTGGTGTTGAGTTAAATACAAACAAATAGTGTTTTTTGAAAGCTGGACAGACTTTTGTAATTCCTATTCTCGTTTGGGACACCTTCATCATGTCTGTCATTTGACTTATTTTTCTCCTGAGGTTGGACATTCAATGGGTTTTGTTCCCTCCAGCAGTGTTTTTCCTCTTCATTTGGAGGCTCAGCCATATATCCAAGACTCAAAGGCATATGGTAAAGAGGCGAGAGAAGGGGGAGCCCGTATGTCCCCTGCTATTACAACCACTAATTTAGATAATTATGGAGTGCCTCATGTGAATGGCCAAATCACGAATCCCCCCACTCCCAAGACAAAGACAGTTCACTATGATCCAAGGGTTGAAGACATATTTGTTAGATTAAGATGCGATTTGGATCCCCTCAATCCCATGCAGGTACAGGGAGAATGTAGCTCTTCGTTGCCTCCCTATTTTGCAGAAATTGTCGTGGATGGGGTGTGCATAGTGGAAAGGCACCAGAGATTAGTGTTCATGCTCTCGGTGGTTATAATGGTCGTGTCTTGGAGGACAATTACAAGTGGTTGCAGTTCATGGGTCGTGGATTTGATCAGCTTGATGGTGTTGAGATGGTTCAGGGGAAGTCCTACTTGGAGGTGTCACTTCAATGCGGTCTGGAGAACAAGGATGGTATGGGGATGACCTCAAGTGAACACATTACCCGCAAGGAAGGATTGGAGGTCAAGTTGGGGAATCGTTTTGCGATTTTGAAGGATGATGAATCTGCACAAACTCAAGAGGAGGTATCTTCAGGTGATGACAGGATTTTTCATTCTACAATGGATAGCATGGATTCCTATCAAGGGAAAGGACCTCATAACATTAGGAGGAAGAAAGGTAATAAGGAATTTCAGACCTAGGGGAATGTATTGTGGTGTAGGGCGAAAAATCTAAGATTTGCAAAGATTACTCCCACCTGCCAAAACCCATGGAGTCCAGGTCATCCAAGAAGGGTAGGAAAAAGGAAAGCACAATCCCACTGAAAGGGAAGAAGTGAAGCAGCGGTAAGTACTATGATGTGGCAGTGTTTTAAAACTCTTTCCCATGTCCTTTTTTTATTTTCTATTGTCTTTTTTTGTATTAAAATTTTTTTTATTAAATAATTGGTAATTATTGTGTTTTTGTACTTGTTGTGTAGAATAATCAGTTTTTAGTTTAAAACATGCGTTTTAATGTATATTAGTGGCATTTTAAATAATTATTCAATTAATTTAGTCTTTCAAATTAGACTTTTATTTATTTATTATTTTATTTTTATAGCTTATCATTCTAGTTAGATTATTAATTCATTTATTAAATTAATTAATGCTTTATTCTTTGAATTGTAAATATATAACTTTTTTGTGTTTTTAGTCTTTTAATAATTTAATTATATTTAACAATTTAATTTTATTCAATTTATATTTTTATTCTTCAATTTAACTAATTCTTTAATTAATTGGTTAAATAATTTCAAAAAGTTACTGTAAATATTTTAATTTGTTCTTTATGTAATTTTTTTTATTATTTTTAAACCCAAATTAATTCATTATTTTAAATAAAGTATTATTAATTTTATTATCTAACTTTGTTGTTTCTAGTTTTTAATTCCATTATATTTAATTTAATTTATTAATTGATTTATTTTTTACTTTCATTAAATTATTTTATTTATGTAATTTTCTTTGTTTGCAGGTGTTGCGGTCACACGGCCCTATTCCTAAATGGTGACTATCTCACTGTTTGTACCGATTTGTAGCGGTGACTGTTTCACCGCTAAATCCCTTCCTTAATGGTGACTGTCTCACCGGTACAACCATCCTTAATAGTGATTGTCTCACCGTTTCCACTCATCTCTACCAGTGACCTCCTCACCATTTCGTTTTTCTTCCAACCTCACCGTTTCACCCCCTCATATCAGTAGCCTTGCTACCATCCTTACCTCACCGTTACCTATTGTATACCAGTGATCTGCTTCTATTCAAACCTCACCGTTATACTTCCACCTCACAATTACTGCCACTTTTTTCAATTTTTCCCAACCCTCACCAATACACTCCACCTCACTGTTACTTAATTTCTCCAACCTCACTATTTCCATTTTTCCTCACCATTACCCTATTTTTCTCTTCCACACCGGTAGACCTCTATTTCATTCCTCACCATTACTCATTTCTCCACTCCACAATTATTGTTCCCTTACCTCACCGTTCTACTCCTCTCCTTCATCCTCATCTGTGCCTCCACGCAGCAAACCAAACCAACAGCAACACCACATCACAACATATTAAATCGCAGAGCAATAAGCTTACATGTCATTTCTCAATAGAACAAGATAGTAAGAATTGAAAAACTCAAGATTTCAACCACTTCGGCTCAAAATTCCAGACCAAGACACGTACCTGTCCAGAAAGATCCAAAAAATGTTTGGATTCACAGATCAAGAAAATCAAATTAAAACATCATGATTTCAAAATTCAGAAACCCAAATCATTATCTCACATGCATCATGAGTTCAGCTGATCCCCACTATGAAAAACTGAGTCGCCTCTACCCTTGCGGCCGAAGCCACTGAGACCTAGCTGCGGCCTGCCAAAATCGAACCACTACCCTTGCCGCAAGACCTATTCGGCTCACCATGACCACTGCGGCTACATCAAAACCCTAGACCTGAAGTTGCGGAAACCCTTCTCACCTTGCACAGCCGCTGGCCCGACCTCGCCGGTCAAAACCTCAAGCCGTTGGTGCCTTCTTCCTCAAGCACACCGCAAGCGCTACCCCCTGTCGGCCCTGCCTCCATCTCCGCAACACCTGAACGACGGCGCCCCTGCCTTCATCGCCCTGCCGCTTCCCTGAGCATTGTCTTCCCCCTTCCGTCTATCCACGCCATGACGCACGAAGACCCAAAGCCCCCCCCCCTTCCTTGTGTTTTTTTATATTTTATAATATATAATAATATTTGTATGATATAAACTTAAAATATTAGAATATATTTAATATAACTATTATAGCATATAATAAAACATAATATTTTATATATATCATATACTATACTATAATAATTATAGTTATATTAATAATTATATATAAGCTTATATATAATATTAGTATATCATATTAATAAATATAATTACATATAATAGTTATAATAATATTAAGTGTTATATATATATTAATAAATATTTTTTCTTATGTAATAATATTAATATATAATAGTTTCATTTTATTTTTTATTTTTTTATTTGACTCACGTGCATTTTTTACAGAGGATGGATAGCTCGCGCGCGCGCATCAATTCAATCTGTTAACAGTAACTGCTCCGGTGACCAGCGCGGGAGGAGCAGCATAGTGAAAGCGACACATGGAGGCCAGGGACCTCCTCAGGGGAGATTCCAGAGACTTTGACTGGGTGATGAATGCGTAGAAAGCGGGAGGTACATTGATCACCAAAGCAGAGTAGGATTCTTCACGGAGATCATTCGGGGATTAGTCGGGACACACTGGAACTTGGGAGGAGCAGCGAGGTTTGATCCAGACTGGGGGAGCAGAGCAGGAGGACATACAACATCGTCCATTGTGAGTAGATGATAGCACTGGGAGTTGCAGATCAGATCATTTCATACGTCGATTACTAGGGCGGGACATTGAGCAAACTCCAGTGATGCACCCACCATTGAGCAGCATGAATTAGGAATTTCCGAGAGTAGTAGCAGGGAGTTCGAACATCTTAGTTTTCCTTGTGCTCTATTTTTCTGGACTTATCTCAAAATGAACTACGTTGATTCTTACTCTATTGTTGTGTTAAAACCAACCACTATATCCGGAAAAATTCCTTCAGGGGGGATAAACTAGATGATTAGGTTTGTTTAATCTTATTCATGCGCTGCATCAATTAATTAGATTGTCACTCTTATTGTTTACAGACGCGCTTATTTTCAAAACAACAGGATCGAGTGAAAACCGATCTTTTTTGCACCATAATAAAAACTATTTCTCTTTGAGTAACTCACTGATAAGTATGTTATGTTCGAATGAGAGAGACACACCGAAATCAACTGACAAGTTGAGCCCAGTGGCTTCTGACTTATTTTCACTATTGGATGGAATGACTTTGATAGTTGAAGTACTGTAAGAGCTATTTCATGACAAACTGACTAGATGACAAATCTGTCCAGTTACTTTTAATCAGATACATATTTTTTAAAACTCCAGTGCATGAATGAGGCTGAGCAATATCGAATCGGCTAGTGGAATTTCCCCCTTTCTCATATATTGGTTGTTTGCACCACAATTTCTCTTGCTACTCTGACTACTCCCTTTCCCCCACCAGATCACCCTCATTTCTTCACACACTAAGTCTCATTCACTCTACTTCACCACCACTAATTGTTTTTTCGTGATTTTGTGTGTGTGTTTTTGTTTAGTTTTTTTTCTAGATCGCCAACACAATAGTAGGCCTCCCTGTGGTTCGACCCTGTCTTGCCACTATCCTAAGTAGTAAGTAGGCTATAAATTTTAATTTGTCGCCCATTCCCAACGATGTGTGAGCGTGCAAATTTTGGCGCCATTTTCGGGGAGGCTATGTGCATTTAAAAAAACAAACAAAACTTCACATAAAATAAATCAAAAAATCAATAAAAAAATCACTAAAAATCCGCAAAAAGAAGAAAAAAATTGAAATTAAAACAAAAAAAAATTTAACCTACTGTATGAAAACCATGTATAAGTTTAAGGACTTAGTACCTGGTAACCATGAAATTGATAAGCAAATTAAGGAAGTGAAAAAGAACAAAGACAAAGTCAAAATTGAAGAAAATGGAAATGAAAACATGAAGAACCCACTTCCTGAGAATTTAAATCAACCTAAAATGATGAACCCACCTGGTAATGAGATAGCTGAGAGGAACAGTTTGAGAGAGTTATTACGACCTTTAGTGTCTAGAAACCGTTAATTCATTAGACTCTCTCCTAGGTCTAGGAATTATGAGATCAATCAATCCATGCTTAGTCAGCTGCTTACCTTTAATGGAATGCCTAGTGAAGACTCTATTGAATTCATTAGAGCCTTCTATTGTAGTGTCCAACAGCTACCACTTAGGGGTCTCACAGAGGAAGAATTTAAACTGAGAGTGTTCCCCTTCTGCCTCAAGGGCAATTCTAGGTCTTGGTTCCTACAGTTAGAAGAATAGATCTTTCTCACCTAGGATAAAGTTTACAATGCCTTTATAATGAAATTCTATCCAAGGATGTTGACATCTGAAATTAGGTACAAAATCACTGGATTCCTTCAGGATGAAAGAGAACTATTTCATGAATCCTGGGATAGGTTTAGAGGTTTTCTTAGGCAATGTCCAAACCATAAATGTACACCCCAATTCCTCATGGACACCTTCTACAATAGTCTCACCCTTTACGACCAAACCTTGGTGGATCAGTCTTCTGGGGGAGATTTTAGTGATAGGACTAGTGAGGAGATCAAACAGATCTTTAATACATTATCTCAGAATTCTCATCACAAATTCTCTAGGAGGAGAACCATTGTGAGAAAAGAAACTTACCCTGCTCCTCAAGCTGAATCCCACACTACTGGGTGCTTTAATGATAACCCACATCAAATCTTTAAGGAGTTGTGCCACCACTGTGGCATGTATGGACATTCTCAAACATGTGGTCCAAACATCAATATTCATGTCCAGCCTCATGAGAGTGCTAGATTTTCCGGCCATAGAGCTCGGATGCGGCCTAGGGATGATCATCTTTCCAACACCTATAATCAGGGGTATAGGAACCATCCAAACCTGTCAAGAAGGGATTAGGGAGTCTTCCAACCCATTGCCCCTCCTGGATTCCAGCAGCCTCTAAGGCAGCAATTCCAACCCCAATCCCAACCAAAGGTTGAGTCATCCATCTCAAAAGATGAGGTGAGAGACATGTTCCATCAATTTATAGAGAGTTTTGATCAAAAAAAGACCAAAAATTATTTTTATAAAGATCAAATGGATGCTATAATGAAGAACATGGAATTTCAAATGGGGAAGTTGGCTAGGGATGCTAGTAATAGAGAAAAGGGTAGGCTGCCCAACACCACTAAAGCAAATTCTAGGGAGAATTCCATGGATGTAACCACCATAAGTGGTCTCCAAACTCACCAAGATCCTAGGAAATAACCCCAAAATGCTGAAAATGATAAACTGGATGAAACTAGAAACTCAAATTTGAAAGAGCCTGAATCAGGAAAACTGGACAACACCCCTGGAATCCCTCCAGTTCCGGATGCTCAAACTCAAAATCCTAAAGAAAATGTCTTGAAAAACAAAGACATCAAAGGGAAGAAAATTGTTGAAGAAGAAGCTATAGAGATTCCCCCAATTGTGGGAAAATTTTCCCATGCAATACCCTTCCCACAAAGAATTAAGAAACTAATTCATGATTCTGAACTGTTAAAATTTTTGGAAGTGGTTCAAAAGCTGAACATTGATATCCCATTCTTGGAATCATTGATTCAAATCCCATCATATCTGAAATCACTCAAGAAATTTTTTTCAAACAAAAAGACATTAGAGGAATTTTCCACCTATAGCGGATCAGAGGATTGTAGTGCAGTCTTGCAGAATAGGATACCTCCTAAGCTTCAGGACCCTGGAAGCTTTGTCATCCCTTGACCATTTGGGGATAGAGGTGGTAAGTTCAACTGTATGTGTGATCTAGGTGCTAGTATTAATCTGATTCCACACTCACTTTTTCAGCACCTGAGATTAGTAGTTCCCAAACCCACCATTTTTGTGTTATAACTTACTGATAGGTCCATTACTCATCCAGTGGGTAGGGTCAATGATCTATTAGTGGGAGTAGGAAAACTCTTTTTCTTGCTGACTTTCTTATCCTTGATATGGAGTGTGACCAAGAGGTTCTTATCATTCTTGGTAGTCCCTTCTTAGCCACAGGGGGAGTTCTGATAGATGTGTCTAAGGGGAAACTGATTTTCAATTTGGGTGAAAAGATAGAAGAATTCAATGTGTTTAAAAAAATCTAAGAACCCACCCACCCAATTTTCCCAAAAGATGAGATGTTAGTTTCTGAGAGTAGTTTTGACAAAGAGGAAGAAGTGTTTCTGAGAATGATAGCTGAAATCAATAGTGAACCTGAAATCCATGCGGCCTCTTGCATGGGGATTAGCTCAAGTAAGGAGAGAGAATTTGTTGATGAGTATGAGGGAGAATTTTTAGATAACCTAGATGACTTTGCTTTGGAGCACATTTTTACCGCAAGAGAGAAGTCTAAGTTTGAGGAGATATCTTTTGAAATATCTTGCACTAAGAAAAAGTCCTCGAATACTGTCTTCATCAAGAGGCAGTATGAAGACCATGGGCCACCCAAGCCCAAGTGTCTTCCCACAAGCCAGTCACCACCCACCCTTGGACTCAAGCCCCTCCCTTCCCATCTCAAATATTCCTTTTTAGGAGAAAATTCCACCCTACCTGTGATCATTTCATCCAATCTAGAGGTCAGTCAAGAGAAAATATACTTACTATTTTGAAGAAGTACAAGTATATCATAGGCTGGTCAATTGCGGATATCAAAGGGATAAGCCCATCCTTCTGTATGAAAAAGACTCCAATAGAACCCGAGTTTAAGCCCATAGAAGAAGCCCAAACAAGAATGAACACCAACATGAAGTATTTTTTGAGAGAATAAGTGATTAGGTTTCTTGATGTTGGGATAATTCTTCCAATTTCTAATAGCCTCTGGGACAGTCCTATCCAGGTGGTACAAAAAAAGAGTAGAGTTATAGTGGTCACTAATGAAAGGAATGAGAAAATCCCGACAAGGGAAGTGAATAAATGGCGAGTCTTTATAGACTACATAAAATTGAATGCTTCCATAAGAAAGGATCACTTCTCCATGCCATTTTTGGATCAATTGTTAGAGAGATTGGTAGGCAAAGAATTCTTCTTCTTTCTTGATGTTTATTTTGGTTACAACCGGATTTCTATTGTAATTGATGAACAAGATAAAACCACCTTCACCTATCCATTTGGGAAATTTTCCTACTGGCGGATGCCCTTTGGCCTGTGTGGTGCTCCTGTCACTTTTCAGAGGTGCATGATGGAAATTTTTCCTGACATGACTGAAAAGATTATTGAAGTGTTCATGGACAATTTTTCTATTGTGGGAGATAAAATTAAAAACTGTAAGAAAAACCTGTAACTAGTGTTAGAAAGATGCCAAAAGACCAACTTAGTTTTAAACTAGGAAAAGTGCCAATTCATGGAAACTGAAGTCATAGTTTTGGGAAACAAAGTTTCTAAGAAGGGGCTAGAGGTAGATAATGATAAAATTTAGGTCATAAAAAAGATTGCCCTAACTGAAGATGTCAAAGGAAATATAAGTTTTTTGGGTCATTTTGGGTTCTACAAGAGGTTCATTAAGGACTTTTCTAAGATCCCTAGACCCCTGTGATCCCTTTTGGTTAAAGACACACCCTCTGTCTTCAATGAGACATGTCTAGAGGCCTTTAATTTTCTCATGGATAAGTTGACTACTTCACCTGTAATCACTACTCCTGACTGGAAACTTCCCTTTGAGGATATGTCTGATGCTAGTGACTTTTCAGTAGGAGATGTGTTAGGGCAGATGAAGGATAGGAAATTACATGTTATTTACTATTCAAGAAATATTCTATATGATGGCCATAAGAATTATTCTACCACTAAAAAGGAGTTGGATGTTTTGATATTTTCTTTGGAAAAGTTCAGACAGTACTTAATAGGATCAAGGATCATAGTTTTCACAGATCATTCATCCCTTAAGTATTTTCAAGCTAAAACGGAATCAAATCCCAGACTCATGAGGTGGAACATGAAGCTACAGGAGTTTGATTTAGTGATTAAGGATAAGAAAGGGGCTGAGAATGTAGTTGCAGATCACTTGTCTTGATTGCCCAATTCCCCAAGTAAGGAACCAAAAGAGATCAACACTTCTTTCCCTGATGAATAATTGTTTGCTGCTTCTGTGCTGCAGTATTCTTGGTTTACAGTCTATGCCAACTTTCTAGCAGCTAGAGTCATGCCCAAGGATCTCTCACACAACCAGAGGAAGAGGTTTATGTTTTAACTGAAAAATTATTTTTGGGATGACCCTCGTGTCTTTAGGAGGTGTGCTGATGAGATTATGAGAAGATGTGTGGTTGAGGATGATATTTTACATGTACTTGAGAGTTTCCATTCATCACCTTGGGGTGGAAAACATGGAGGAGAAAGGACTACTCAAAAGGTCCTACAGGCTGGTTTCTACTGGCCAACACTGCTTAAAGATGCTAGGGGTCTAGTTATTTTCTATGAAGAATGTCAAATGTTGGGAAATATTGGAAGAAGGAAGGAACTACCCCAAAAAGGTATTCTGGAGGTCGAAATCCTTGATGTGTGGGGCTTGGACTTCATGGGACCATTTCTATCCTCTTATGGGAATGAGTACATTTTGGTTGTTGTGGACTACGTGTCCATGTGGGTTGAGGCAGTAGCTCTGCCCGACAATTCAGATGCTAGTGTTGTGAAATTCATCAAGAAAAACATATTTTCCAGATTTGGTGTGCCTCGAGCATTCATCACTGATAATGGAACTCACTTAAAGAATTATAAGTTCAATGGTTTAATGGAGAAGTATGGGGCTCACATAGGACATGTGTTATATACCACCCACAATTCAGTGGGCAAGTAGAAGTTTCAAACAGAAATCTCGAATAGATTTTAGAGAAAACAGTGTCTAGCTCTAGGAAAGACTGGTCAAGGAAGTTGGATGAGGCTCTTTGGGCCTATAGAACTGATTATAATACTCATATAGGGATGTCACCATATAGTCTATTCTTTTGGAAAGCATTCCATCTACCAATTGAGTTACAGTAGAGATCTTATTGGGCAGTGAAGGCACTTAACTTTGATTTTAAATCTGCTGGAGAGAGGAGACTACTAGAGCTGAGTGAAATGGAGGAGATTCGAAGAGAGTCCTATGAGAATGCTGAAATTTACAAAGAATGAAAAAAGTCTTTTCTTGACTCAATCATTCAAAATAGTAATTTCATGGTTGGTGAGAGATTCCTGCTTTTCAATTCAAGATTAAAGTTGTTTCCAGGAAAGTTGAAGTACAAATGGTCAGGACCCTATACCATTGTCAGAGTTTTGGTTAATGGAACTGTTGAGAATGTTCGAGATGAGAATGGACCATTCTTAGTCAATGGACAAAGAATAAAGCACTTCTTTGAAGGGCATCCAAATGGCTTGGCTGCCATATCTCAGTTGGAAGAATGAGTTGATTCAAGTCTAACTGAGGACTATAATCTCAGTGTTGCATGAGAACTAACCCATGGTTGCTTAATATTTTCTATTTTATTTTATGTTTTTAAATAAATTTAATCCCTAATTCTTATTCTCCAGTTCAATTTCTTAACTGCTGATGGTGCCTCAAGATCTTTGTTTGTTTTAGAGAGAGTTATTGCTACCAAAAACATGGCCAAGAAACCTCAAGGGAGCATTCCACTGCATCATATGGATAAATTTTATCTCTAATCACTCTCTTAGGTTACTTATCTTGCACTTCATACACTACAGTCCTATTTTACTTATTTGAACTTGTAGGTTGATGAAGATGAGTAACAACCCTGTGATTCTGAAGAGGATCTGTTGATGAAATCCACTGCTTAAGGTCCAATAATTCTGGGAAGTGTTGTTCTGCCATTTTAATTTTCAATTACTTGCTTACTCTTCACTATGAATTAAGTGTGGGGGAATTCCTCCTAATCTCTGAGAAATGACTTTGTTTTCTTTCATGGGTGTTAGATGCTAGTATCTAGGGAATTGAAATTGAATTTTGAGCTGATTTACCGAAACATCCTTGCACCCACTGTTTTTATTTTCATTATGCTGTTGCTGTAAGTAACTGTTAATAATGATACTATCTAAAGTAATTTGATACAATATTTTGTCTTATTACAATGATTAAAAGAATGAACATTTTAGGAATATAAATTCACTTGATTGCTGGTGATGGTTGGTGGTGTTGGGAACTTCTGTTTTTGTTTGTTTTTGTTTTTATTTTCTTTTACTTTTTATGTGGTAAAGAAAAATTTTGAACTTCGTTGATCCCCCTCCATATCCTTTTTCAGCTGAAATATCCATCTACTTTGAACATAAACTGTCTCCCACCTTGACATTCAACATTGGGGAAAATTTTGAGTTTTATGTGTGGGGGGAGGGGTCATTCTAGTGTCATGTTGAATTCCCCCTTCTCGAACCTGAGTTTCTGTTTGTTTAAAAAAACGGTAAAATTTTTTCAAAAAATCGATCAAAAGTCCTTGAAAAGTTTTCAAATTTTTTCATCACATGATGGTCATTGGTGGTTCAATGGTACTTCATTTTTTTCATGTTTAGTGGATAACTGTTTGCTCCATGTTGAGAGTGGCACTTGATCAGCAACTGTTATGAATGAATGATTGCTGAGTGCAATTGTTCAGTGTCTCTATGGATCTGTCTATTTAGGAACTGAGGATGAGAGTATGACAAGATATTTTTTGTGGAGTAAGGATCATGACTTGGAGTAACTAGAAGTACTCACTAGAACCTTGGGTACAAGCCTTTTTATCAAATAATATGCAATCACTTTAGGAATACAATCCAAATGATTATTAATTTAGTCCTTTGTAACTGGATTAAAATGGGAAAATGGGATCCCACTGTGAGTATTTGAGACAAGGTGAATTGGGTGCATTTTTTTGAATAAATAAATCCAATTTCAATCTTAATAGGTGCTATGCACAGTGCTCTACACATGGAATATGGCTGGGAAAGATTAAAATAAAGTGCCCTTGTCAAAAATGAACTCATTAAGGTAAGGTGAATTTTAAACCCAGATGAAGAAGGGAGGAATTGACTTGGTTAATTTTCATTTGAGTTGAATCAATAAAGTGATCAATTTAATGGACTTTAATTTTTGGTTCCTGGGGGAAGGTAAGAATGGAAGGTACAATTGGTTAAGTTTTGAGTTCCATTTCATTTAACCAATCAACACTCCTTGAATCGGTACTTGAATTGGAAGGTGAATTAGGATAGTTAATGATCACACATAGAAGGAATGACATACTTGATAGTGTATTAGTTTGTGAGGCTTTTGATTTCAAGTGATTCATTGAAGCTAGATAGGACATTATTATTAAACAACTTTTGAAAAACCTGACTCATTGTTTGGTCCTGCTCCTATGGATATTAATGTTTAATCATGCACCTATTGAACTGAAACTTACAAATCGTCTTACTATTTTAAATTCAAAGGTATCTACTTGTTTGAGGACAAACAAAGCATTAAGTGTGGGGGAGTTTTATGTGGCAATGTTTTAACACTCTTTGACATGTCCTTTTTGTATTTTCTATTGACTTTTTTTATATTAAAATGTTCTTTTTGATAAATAATTGGTAATTATTGTGTTTTTTACTTGTTGTGTAGAATAATCAGTTTTTAGTTTAAAACATGCATTTTAATGTGTATTAGTGGCTTTCTTAATAATTCATAAATTAATTTAGTCTTGCAAATTACAATTTTATTTATTTATTCTTTTATTTTTATAGTTTTTCAATCTAGTTAGCTTATTAATTCATTCATTAAATTAATTAATGCTTTCTTCTTTAAATTTTAAGTAAATAACTCTTTTTGGTTTTTAGTATTTTAATAATTTAATTAGTTTTAACAATTTAATTTTATTCGATTGATATTTTTATTCTTCAATTTAATTAATTCTTTAATTAATTGTTTTAATAATTTAAGCAAGTTACTGTAAATATTTTAATTTGTTCATTAAGTAATTTGATTATTATTTTTAAACACAAATTAATTCATTCTTTTAAATAAAGTATTATTAATTTTATTATTTAACTTTTTTGTTTCTAGTTTTTAATTCCATTCTATTTAATTTAATTTATTTATTTATTTATTTTTTAGTTTCATTAAATTATTTTATTTATTTAATTTTCTTTGTTTGCAGGAGTTGCGGTCGCACGATCCTATTCCTAAACGGTGATTGTCTCACCGTTTGAACCCATTTGTAGCGGTGACTGCCTCACCGCTAAAGACCATCCTTAACGGTGACTATCTCACTGCTACAGCCATCCTTAATGATGATTGTCTCACCGTTTCCACTCATCTCTATCGGTGACCTCCTCACCATTTCCTTTTTCTTCCAACGTCATCATTTCACCCCTTCTATCAGTAGCCTTGCTACCGGTCCTTAGCTCACTGTTACCTGCTGTATACCAGTTATGTGCTGTTATTCAAACCTCGCCGTTATACTTCCACCTCACAGTTACAGCCACTTTTTCCAATTCTTCTCAACCCTCATTGATACACTCCACCTCACCGTTACTTAATTTCTCCAACCTCACCATTTCCATTTTGGCTCATCGTTACCCTATTTTTCTCTTTCACACTAGTAGACCTCTATTTTATTCTTCACCGTTACTAATTTCTCCCCTCCACAGCTACCATTCCCTTACCGCATTGTTCCACTCATCTGCTCCATCCTCATCTTCTCCTTCACACAGCATACCAAACCAACAGCAACACCACATCACAACAGATTAAATCGCACAGTAGAAAGATTACTTTTCATTTCTCAACTGAGAAAGACAGTAAGAATTGCAGAACTCAAAATATGAACTCAATATTTCATCCACTTCGGCTCAAAATTCTAGTCCAAGACAGGAACCAGTCCAGCAATATCAAAAAAATGTTTGGATCCACAAATGAATAACATCAAATTGAAACATCGTGATTTCAAACTTCAGAAACCCAAATCATTATCTCACCCGCATCATGAGTTCAACGGATCCACACTATGAGAAACTGAGTCACCTCTACCCTTGCGGTCGAAGCCACAGGGACCTAGATGCGGCCTACCCAAATCGAACCCATGCCCATGCCGCAAGTCCTCGCCGGCTCACCTTGACAGCTGCAGCTACATCAAAACTGTAGACCCGAAGTTGTCGCAACCCTTCTCACATTGCACGACCGTTGGTTTAACCTCACCGGTCAAAACCCCAAGCCGCTGCCACCTTCTTCCTCAAGCACACCGCAAGCACTACCCCCCACCATCCCTGCCTCCATCTCCGCAACACCCAAACTTCGGCGCCCCTGCCTTCATCACCTCGCCGCTTCCCTGAGCGATGTCACCCCCTTCCCTCTATCCACACTACACTGCACGAAGACCCGAATCCCCCCCTCCTTGTATTTTTTTATATTTTATAATATATAATAATATTTTTATGATATATACTTAATATATTAGCATATATATCATATAAATATTATAGAATATAATAAAAAATAATATGTTATTTATATATCATATACTATACTATAATAATAATAGTTATATTAATAATTGTATATAATCTTATATATAATATTAGTATATCATATTAATAATTATAATTACATATAATAGTTATAATAATATAAAGTATTATATATATATATATATATTAATAAGTATTTTTATTTAAGTAATAATATTAATATATAATAGCTTCATTTTATTTTTTTTATTGTTTCATTTGACTCATGTGCATTTTTTGTAGAGGATGGATAGCTCGCACGCGTGCATCAACTAATTCTATTAAGAGTAACTGCTCTGGTGACCAGCGCGGGAGGAGCATCACAGTGAGAGCAACAGGTGGAGGCCAGGGAACTCCTCGGGGGAGATTCCAGAGACATCAACTGGGTGATGAAGGTGCAGCATGCAAGAGGGGCATTGATCACCAGAGTGGAGAATGAGTCATCCTAGAGATCATTCAGGGATTAGTCGGGACACATTGGAACTTGGGAGGAGCAGTGAGGTTTGATCCAGACTGGGGGGAGAAGAGCAGGAGAACATAAATCATCGTTCATCATGAGTATATCGGAGAACCGAGTGTTGAAGATCAGATCATTTCATACCTTTATTCCTAAGGCGGGACATCAAGCAAACTCCAGTGATGCACCCACTATTGAGCAACAGGAATTAGTAATTTCCTAGAGCATAAGCAGGGAGTTCGAACATCTTAGTTTTTCTTGTGCTCTATTTTTCTACACATATCTCAATATGAACTACATTGATTCTTACTCAATTTTTGCATTAAAACCTACCACTATGTCCGGCTAAATTCCTTCAGGGGGGGGATAAACTGGATTATTAGGTTTGTTTAATCTTATTCATGTGTTGCATCACTTAATTGGATTGTCACTCTTATTGTTTCCAGATGAGCTTATTTTCAAAACAAAATGATCGAGTGAAAACCGATCTTGTTTGCACCATAATAAAAAAATGTTTCATTTTGAATAACTCACTGACAAGTGAGTTACGCTCGAATGAGAGAGACACACTGAACTCAACTGACAAGTTGAGCCCAGTGGCTTCTGACTTATTTTCACCATTGGATGGAATGACTTTTGCAGTCGAAGGACTATAACAGAAATTTCATCACAAACTGACCAAATGACAAGTATAGACAGTTACTTTTAGTCAGATCCATATTTTTTAAAAGTCCAGTACATGAATGAGGCTGATCCATATCGAATCAGCCAGTTGACTTTCCCTCTTACTCATCTATTGTTTGTTTTCACCACAGTTTCTCTTGATGCTCTATCTACTCCCATTGCACCCACCATATCACCCTCATTACTTCACACACTAAGTCTCATTCAGTCTGCTTCACCAACACCATTTTATTTCTTGATTTTGTGTGTGTTTTTTTGTTTAGTTTTTTTTCAAGATCGCCAAAACAACAATAGGTCTCCCTATGGTTCGAACCTGTCTTTCCACTGTCTTAAGTAGTACGTAGGTTATCAATTTTAGTTTGTCGCTCGTGCCCAACAACATGAGAGCGTACAGACTACTGGAAGTAGGGATGGAAAGGATGGGGAGTGCTTGAGGCTTATCTTTCACTGCAAAAATAGAAATGCTTGAACAACAGGTACGAACAAAAGTCTCAGAAGAGGTTCTTAGTAGAATTGTTGAAAGGAAGATACAAGTGGAGACCAATGAGGAGAAAATAGCGTGGCTTGATAAATAAGACTGTATTGTGGCCAGAGGCTTCAATGAGAACAAAATCAATATAGAGGATTTTATTCAGACAATGGAAGGGATGATCTCTCACCTGGAAGAGCTTATTACCAAGGATCTAGACACCCAGGTTAGTTCACTGCATTGGGAACTATATCGAGTAGCTGAGTCATGTAATCATAGTTTGGTGTTTAATTGATGTTGTGAGCTCTTTTAGCACATAGTGGTGTATGGATTTGAACCTTGGTATCCATTTTCCTTAAAAGTGGCCTTCTCTTAATAAAAAAATTAAATTTGGTGGTGTTTGTTCGCCTAATAAAGGTGAGTCTGTATGTGTTTTTCTCATGATTCACATCGTCCATTTGACTCCTCTCCCTCCTTGTTTTCATGGCCAAAACCTCAATGTTTCGGGATTATTCTGATGGTTTTTTTTCCTCTATTTTTAGGGTATGTGAATGTTGACTAGGGACCCATTGGTCCATAATATAGCATTTTCCTCCAAGAGAGAGGTAGATGGTCTCGATTCCCTATAGTGTCGATGTTTCGGGTATGGTTTATACACCGCTGTTTTGTTTAGAATCTTCCAATTTATGTTGTTTTGGTTTATACAAGTCCACTGTACTTTTTTTGAGGTGTGTTGAGTCTTATCGTTGCATTGTTTTGGTTATAAGTTATGTTACATTAGGTTTTTATCAATATAGATGGAAGGAATTTGTATATATATATACATATATATAAAGGCGTGTTTGTGTAGTTACAGACCATTTGCGGATTGGTTGTTGTTGTATATCAAGCCACTGAATATTGAATTGGTTCCACCCTGAGGTAGGGCCCCCTTTCATGTCCTCGACCTTAAAAAATTCATTCTTAAAATTCATGTTTCACTTTTGATGTTATTTAAATTATGAAGTGAAGTGTTTATATTGATTTCATTTCAAATTTAAATTTAGAAAACTTAATTGAATTGAAAAATGTGGTGTGTGATGTGTTAATGCATGGATTTGGATGTTATTAAATGATTCTTCTCATGTGAGATAAATGAGAACATGGACATGATGTGGTTATAAGTATGTATTTCTGAACTAGTTAATGTGGTTCAATTAAATAATTAAATGATGTTTTCTTTTGGCTAAGATAAGATAATTAATTTTGTATATTTATTATGTTCTTTGATACTAGACATAAAAAATTAATCAAAAGATTAATTATAATATATTGTTTTTTTCTAAATGAGATAACTTATTTATAGATTAATTGTGATATGTTGTTTTGGCTGAATAATGATAATTAATGATGTATTAATTATTACTTTTAAATGATGTGGAAGGTTATTCATTTATTGATATGATTAAAGGGTATTATTTAGTTATATAATTGTTTAAATTAATTAATTGGCATTCATTAATTTAATTGATGAATTGTTAATCCTCAATGCTATGTTTCATGATGTTGATTTATGATTTTTAATGGTTATCTTGATTAAGAAATTTTGGAATCATAATGAGATAATTAATTTTGGAAAATTTATTATGGGATGTGATTTTTTATGTAGATTAATTAATTGATGGATTAATTAATGATAATTTGAATTTATTATTTTTTTGTGTTAACTAGTAGATTATATATATTTAACTAGTTTATTGGATAAGTATAGGAATAAGGATAATTTATTGGTGAATTAAATAACATGTTTTTAGTTAAGGAGTTGGGGTAATTAAATTTTGAGCTAATTATCATGTTGACATTCTTGATTATAAGAATAAATAATTTTTAATTAATTGTTAACTATTGATATGTTGAATGGTTAATTAATTGTTGAGTTAATTGATGGCTGATTTATGTTGTTAATTTTTTGTTGAATTAATTAATATATTTGATTAATTAATTTAATAATTAATTAATATATGAATTTGGGGTGTTAGATATGACATTCGACACCAATGATAAATATATATATGTGTGTATTATTGATAAATGGGTTGTGAGATAGTGACTGATGCTCCAAATACTCACGGGGTTCTAGACATGACCTTCTACACCCATCTTGTATGTGAATATTCTTTTATGGGACCTGGACTGATTCTCCAAATACCCATGGGTTGTGAGACAAGGAAGGATGCTCCAAATACTCATGATAGTGATAGACATGATTTTCTACACCCATTAATTGACATTGGATAGTGGGTCCAATTGCTCTTACATGAAATTTATTAAATGGTATATCAATGTTTTTGTGACATAATAATTTTTGAATTGAATATGAGAAAAGGATCACACTTGTTAATGAATTGGGTGAATCACTTCTTAGTAGAAAAGACCCGGAGAAAATCACTATTTTTAGTGGATGGGATCAAATATAGTATTTGAATGATTTTTACTGAATATCTTATGATGTTTTTTCCAAGACAAAGCATAATCTTGGATTCAATCTTTACTTTGATTAGTTTGAGGGTCTTAGAGACATCTATTGTGAGTGACTTGTATGGGGGATTTCGGGCTTAGGATGGATCTCAAGAATTATATAATTTAAAGAGGTTTGAATAATTGATAGATGGAAATTAATGTGTGATGAAAGTTTGGTATGCAGGAAAAATTTAAAATACAGGTGAGGGCTGAAGCAGGTACTTGGATATATATTTACATTTTACTTCTTTATTTATGCATGCTTTCTCACTATTTAAATTATTTATTGAATTTATAGATTTGGGTTAGACACTGGTAGTCCCAGTCTACTGAGATATATATATCACACCCTAATCAGGCCTCCATTTCACTGGGGTACCTGAGTAGATTCTATTTGGTTGTAGGATTGTGTTGTTTGAATATACTTGGGAGGTAGAGGTAGAGGACCGAGCGGATGCTCAGGATGCTCAAGGAGATTGCTCTCGGTGCTTGAGTCATAATTAATTTATTTCATTATTGATATGTAAATTGTGATGTATTTTTTATCTCTTTCATAGTTTTACCATCATAATATGCATGCATTGTATAAAATTGGGATTATCCATTTTGTTTTATACAAGATTTATAAAATTATGTCATTTCTATTTTAACATTTTTCACATTGTTTCCACCATTTTCTGAAATTTCCCACTATTTTCACTTTGATTAGAGGGTATATGTGACAACCACTTTTTATTACAATGTACACATGATTTATTACATAAAACTTCACCTGATACAACAAAGAAGATAGAGAGGTTTAGTGTCTTTATAGATTAGGATAATTACATAAAAACTTAAAACATGAAATACAACATCTTTATTGAAAACATCCATTACATGACCACTACATTCCCTCGTACTTAGCATTTCATGGGATAACCTGAAGACATGCATAAGAAAAGGGTGAGCTATAAAGACCAATAAGGGAGTAAACATGGAATAACATGAGGAGTACAACACGTGTGAGACAATAGGCATATCAATAGAGCATAAAAGAAACATGAACATAAAGGCATGATAAAGCATGATAATCATAACATGTAAATGTGGCAACAACACTTATCATGGAATTAGCATGAGCCAAGGCTCATTGCAAATAAAGCATGAGTAAATCCTCATTGCACATGAAGCACGAGTAAACCCTCGTTGCACTTGAATTAGCATGAGTCAACACTCATTGCACATGATATATAATGATACTATACTTTACCCAATGCATTGGAGGGCTCTAAGGGTGCACCCTTCTTAAACATTTCATTTCATGCATAAGTGTGCCACATGGATCATAAAACATGGATTCATAAAACATAATCATTTTTTCCACGATAATGTAATGTGGAATTCATAAATTAAACTTTATAATCAATAAGTAAATGTTCATAAAGTTGAATACCCTTGAGGGAGAAATGGGCATGGTATTCACTACACAATGGCATTGTCTTAGAAAATCGGTGCGATTTGGGCAGCGTAACGGCATGACATAAGTATTCATAAAAATGGTTTATGAGAGAGAAAGGGGTTCCTAATAATATATACTTGTAATGGAAAGTAAGGAGGTCATATAGATACATTTCCCAACAATTGTAATGAAATGTAGATTCATGATACAAAAATATTGCTTGAATGTAAAAGAGGAGAGAGAAGTTCCTTTCGGAATTTCAGCATAGTAACTGGTGTACATGGGAGGCATTTAATGAGAGAGAAAGGGGTATCCCATCATTAAAAAAATAAGAGGGAAGTATGGGGGAGGTGTGAAACCATACCCCAACATTCATAATTGAAATTTAAAGGCAATACAACTTAACGAAAATTGACAAAAAAGAGAAAGGAAGAAAAAACCCTTACTTGGAAGTGTGCTTCCAAAGGCTAGAGAGAGGCTTGTGAGAGGCTTCTTGGGTACTTGGGGAACCTTGGGAGGATTCTAGAGTGAGTAGGGAAGATGTTGGACGAACTCAAAGGGCTTTGAGTGAGGAGGTAGTGGGATCTTGGGTGGGTTTATATAGGAAAGGTGAGGGAATTCTTTATTATTTAGGTTTGGGACCCCTTACATTAAATTAATCCAAACCACAAACCATCCCATGGATTTTGCCCATGGTTTTTGGAAAAGGGAAAAGGAAAACAATATTTTATAAGGCCCAAGTCAGAACTTCTTAAAATAATAAGTTTGTTTATGTGGAGGTGAGTCACACTCCCATGGAAATTAATTTAAAATGGCAAAGTGTTGAATATGTCTTGAGGGGTCCATTAATGCTTTGAAAAGTAAGTCAAACAAACCCAAAATCAAATTATTTTAATGTTAAAACATGTATTGGCCGAACATAAGGATTATGCTATTTTATTACATCACCATTGGGTCATTATGATGTCCTAAAACACATTATATATTTAAACGGTATTTAATTTTTACCCAAAAATTTGACTGTCTCATAAAATTATGAAATATTCACCGTTGGATAATTTCGACGTCCTGATTCCAGAAATGAAATTTATTTTATCTCAAAAAATTTCTAAATATGTTAATTTTCACTTTTAAAATAAAAACCAACATTTATCGAAAATTCACGGGTTTCGATAGAAATGGCTTTCAAAACTTAATATAAAATTTTAATTGCATTCATAAAATTATATGATAATTTATATTTAATAAAAAATAATTTAATAATAATAATAATATTTTATTAAAATATTATTTAATTCAAAAATCCTTTAAAATAGCTTTATTAATTAAACAATAACAAAAAACACCATTTGTACTTTAAAAACTATTTACAATGTATCAAAAATGACTAGAAATTATATTCATTATTATATACAAAAATAACGTACATGAACATAGTTATACTTATTTGTTACATAACCCCTTAAAACAGCCACATAAGACCTAAGGTTAAGGTGTGTGATGGTGACAGACTCTTGGGGAAACTCGTATAACATCGCTCGGGTGGTAATCTCTATCAACTTCCACTTTTCCCGTAGACGGTCTCGTTCAAGCTTGACATAGTGAAGCTCAGCTTGGGCTTGGTCAAGGGCAAAGCCCAAGTATTCCACCTCTTTTTTGAGCTCCAACAAATGGGCTTCGTATGAGGAAATTCTACTGGATGAGGTCATCACTTCTTTTGTCTGAGTAAATTGGATTTGTTAAGGTCCTATATTTATACTAATCATGTGATCACTATTCAACGACTATATTAACAACGGTAAAAAATCTTAACATAAAACCAAAGAAGTTGACATCTTATAAAAACATTTTTTCATAAAGAGACATTTAATAAGATCAAGATGGATTTCCATTAATGAAACTTTGGGTCATTACAATATTCCCCCCTTAAGAAATTTCTCTCTCGAAATTTTTCCTTTTCCCGCACTAAAAAAAATGTGGGTAACTCAGATTCATCATATCCTCTGACTCCCAAGTCGCTCCTTCAAAATTGTGGTTTTTCCACAACACCTTGATGAGGCTCATTGTCTTATTTCGTAGAACTTTTTCTCTACGATCTAAGATCTTCACTGGTTGCTCCTCATAAGAAAGATCATATTCCAATTGTACCGCCTCGGAAGAGAGTACATGTGAAGGGTCCGGTATATACTTCCTTAAGAGGGATACATGAAAGAAATCATGCACCTTGGCCATGGTAGGTGGAAGTGCTAGTCGATAGGCAACAGCCCCAACACGATCAAGAATCTCGAAGGGGCCGATGTACCTTGGACTTAACTTCCCTTTCTTTCTAAACCTCATGACCTTCTTCCATGGAGATATGCGTAGAAACACCATGTCTCCAACTTTAAATTCAAGGTCTCATCGATGATTATCTGCATAACTCTTCTGTCGACTCTAGGCTGCCTTGATATGCTGCTGAATGGTTTTCACCTTATCTACCATTTCTTCGACCATTTCTTGTCCAAGCAGCTTACGTTCACCGACCTCATCCCAACATGCAGATGTTCTGCACCTTTTCCCATACAGGGCTTCATATGGTGCCATTTGGATGCTCGAGTGGAAACTGTTATTATAAGAGAACTCAACCAGAGGAAGATGTTGATCCCATCCTCCTTTAAATTCCATTGAGCATGCTCTCAACATATTCTCATGTGTTTGGATAATCCGCTCGTATTGGGCTTCTGTTTGAGGATGATAGGCCATACTGAAGTTCAGTTCTGTATTCAGAGCATGTTTAAGACTCTTCCAAAACATAGAGGTGAATCTTGGATCTCGGTCAGACACAATAGATAGTGGTACTCCATGCAACCTTACCAATTCCCTGATATATATCCATGCCAGTTGATCCAAAGAGAAATCCTCTCAAAAAGAAATGAAGTGTGCAGTTTTTGTAAGACGATCCACAATAACCTAGATTGCATTGTTTCCTTTGGATGTCCTTGGAAGTCAAGTGAAAAAGTCCATGGTGATGTTCTCTCATTTCCATTATGGTATGGGCAATGGTTGTATCATCCCCTTAGACTTCTGCCTCTCTACCTTCACTTTCTAACACACCAGGAACTTTGATGTATATTCAGCGATCCCCTTATTCATATTATCCCACCAAAAGTTTTCTCAGAGATCTTGATACATCTTTGTGCTCCCTGGGTGAATAGAGAAATTTGAACTATGTGCATCATCCAAAAGTTCCTTCTTCGGCTCCAGACTTGATTGAACACATAGTCTTTTCCCAAACTGCACAATTCCTTCATCATTAACATTAAACTCCGAGGATTTTACCTTTTTGATAGCTTCCACTTTTTCTTGAATTCCCACATCATCCTTTTGAGCATCCATTAACCTTTCCAAAAGAGATGGTTGAGAAATCATTTTTGAATGGATTGATGATGTTCCATTTTTTTGATTCCCACGTCCATCTTCATCAAGTCTAAGAAGATTGGATCCTTCTCAATTCTCATCATTGATAGAATCGCTGGATCCTTTCTACTTAGGGCATCTTCCACCTTGTTTGCTTTCCCAGGGTGGTAATGTATTGAACAATCATAATCATTGATGAGCTCTATCCATCTTCTCTGGCGCATATTAAACTCTTTCTGTGTGAATATATATTTAAGACTCCTTTGGTCTGTATATATCTCACATTTCTCTCCATAGAGATAATACTGACAGATTTTCAAGGCAAATATCACTACTGCCAACTCCAGATCATGCGTTGGATAGTTTCTCTCATGGATTTTCAACTGCCTTGAGGCATAGGATATCACTTTATCATTCAACATCATCACACAACCTAAGTCCTTCTTTGAGGCATCACTGAATACCACAAAAAGTTCCCCACTTGTGGGTAAAGTGAGCACATGCACAGTGATAAGCCTCCTTTTCAATTCCTTGAATATTTCTTCGCATTCATCACTCCAAGAGAACTTTACTCCCTTTCGAGTTAGCATTGAAATAGGGTTGGACAATACTGAGAAATTTCTCACAAATCATCGATAATATCCATCTAACCCCAAGAAGCTATGGATATCTGTTACCGATGTTGACCTCGGCCATCCCTCAATTGCATTTGTTTTGGAGGGATCCACAGATATCCCATTGCTTGTGATGATATGACCCAATAATGAGACTTCCATCAACCAGAACTCACACTTGCTGTACTTTTCATAGAGATTATCCTTGCGCAAAGTCTCTAGTACAGTTCTTAAATTCTCCTCATGATCCTCCTTGGTTTTGAAGTATATTAGAATATCATCTGTAAAGACTACCACAAATTTTTCAAGGTAATTTCTAAAGACTCTATTCATTAATTCCATGAAGATTTCTGGAGCATTGGTGAGTCCAAAAGGCATTACTATGAATTAATAGTGCCCGTATCTTGTACAAAAAGTATTCTTGGAGACATCTTCCTTCTTCACCCTTACTTGATAATATCCCGACCGCAAATCCACCTTGGAGAAGTATTGTTCTCCACGCAGCTAATCAAAAAAGTCATCGATTCTTGGGAGAGGATACTTTTTCTTTATCGTGATTTTGTTAAGTTCACGATAATCGATGCAGAGCCGCATTAACCCATCCTTCTTCTTGACAAACAGGACCGTTGCACCCCATGGTGAAGCACTTGGGCGTATGAACCCTTTATCCAGATTCTCCTGTAGTTGTTTCTTCAGCTCTTTAATCTCAAAAACAGCCATTCTATATGGATTCTTGGATATTGGTAATTCCCTAGGTATAAGTTCAATTGAGAACTCAACATCTCTTCTAGGAGGAAGACTAGGCAGTTCCTCGGGAAACACTTCCGTGAATTCCCTCACAATAGGCATTTCTTCAAGGATGGTTTCTTCTTTGGACTCAATCACCTGAGCCATATACACGTGCTCATACGGCAGTAATAGCCATGCTTGAGATGATGGAGCAAAAAGAGATTCATCTTCCTCCTGAAACTTGTAAAGAATCAGGGGTCGATTCTCCATATGGAGTGTGATTTCCCTCTCCCGACAATTTATGTTGGCTCTATATAAGGAAAGCCAATCCATGCCAAGAATTGCATCAAATTCCACCAGAGGGAGTATGACAAGGTTCACTGGGAAATTAAATCCACATATTATAATAGGGGAGGAGTTATACTAATTGGATGCAATGATTTCCCCATTTTTCATACTCATCGACATCTTTACTTCCATGATTTGTGTTGGTGCTGGGATTGTTCTACTAAACTTTCAAGATATAAAAGAATGCGTAGAACCTGAATCAAAAAGTGTGTTTGCTATTCTTGAATGAATAACTAGCCTACCTATCACCACTTTGTTGTTGGGGTTCACTTCGACAGATGTGATGGAAAAATCTCCTCCTTGCTGTCTTGGAGGTTGTTGGTTGCCTCCAATAACCCTTGGATTAGGGCACTGATTTTCAAAATGACCCGGTTCTTTGAATTTATAGCATTTAACAACGCGTTGAGGTTCGAACGGAGCGTTCCTCTCCTCTGTCGCAGCCACGGGTCCTTTTTGCCGACAGTTAACTGCATGGTTCCCTTCTCTTCCACACCTGGAGCATTTTCTCGTCCCCTTAAGGCAATTTCCAGGGCGCTTCTTTTCACACTTTTGGCAAGTGGGGTGCTGGAACATCTTTGCGCCATTGGATTTATCCATCAGACCACCTGAATTGAAGTCTAACTTACGCTTCTTGTCCCCATGATACCCCTATGATTCTTCGATCTCCATTTTGACCTTGAGCGCACATCGGAAAATTTCCTCATAGCTATCGAAGTCATGGATCGTTAATGCTTTCTGCAAGCTAGGCTTCAGCCCACCTAAGAAGCGGTCAACCTTGCATTCGGGGGTAAAGACAAAGCCGGAAGCGTATCGTTCAAGCCTTGTGAAGTTTTCCTCATACACTCCAATAGATTCTTCAACTTTTTTCTTGAGGGAAAGGAAGTCCCTTTCCATCTTAAGCCGGAGGGTGCACGGAAAATATTTATCGAAAAAAATCTTCTGGAATTCCTTCCATTCCAAAGCCTCAATCTCCTCCTCAGGATTCATATTTTTGATCAACATCCACCATTGATCAGCTTGACCCTCCATACGATAAGCGGCCAGGAGAACCTTCTCTTGTTCAGACCATTGGAGGATGGAGAATATATTTTCAATGGAGTTGATCCATTGTTCAGTGATCGTGGGATCGGATGATCCACTAAAAGTTGGAGGCCTTTGTCTCATGAAGCTCTCAATAGCGACATGTTCTTTCTTAGGGGGGGTTGAACATTCCTCTTGAACCATGTTTCTATTCAAAACCTGAGTTAGCTAAGAGAGAAGCGTGACAATGTTCGCAATTACCGCTCCCATTGGATTTGGCATCTCATTAGAATAGTCATCACACTGATCTTCACAACGGTTGTTAGCTCGAGTCCTCCTATTATAGGCCATTGGCTGGAATAAAAGGAAAGTTAGGGGTAACACATAAAGGGTAATCCAAAGAAAAAAGTTGATGACTTAAAAATAAACTTTCATTTCCTTAACTCATGAGTCTACAGGCTTTAATCTAGGCTTTTCATGATATACTTTCTAGCATATATTCTTAGGGTGATTTTATCCTTAATAAGGGTTCATACTAACATTGTGAATTTATCAAAACATATCCCCCGGGAGTGTCGTAACCAACAGTGTAGCAAGGCATGTTGTCGTGCACCAGTTCCCGTTCGAGTCTAGCTCAAAGCGGTGTTTTTGGGTTTTACCCCTAGGATACATCTGTGACAGAGCCGCCTCTACCTGCTCGTATCCAGACAGGGATGTATTTGTTTGATAAATCACTTACTTAGTATTTAACAAAACATAGGGATGTTTTTATTATACTTATTCTAGTATCTAAGGATTTACTAGGGTTTCCAAAGCCCAAAAATAACTAAACCTATCCTCTGATACCAACTGTGACAACCGCTTTTTATTACAACTTACACATGATTTATTACATAAAAATTCCCTTGATACAACAAAGAATATCGAGAGGTTTAGTGTCTTTGGGGATTAGGATCATTACATAAAAACATAAAACATGAAATACAACATCTTTATTGAAAACATCCTTTACACGACCACTTCATTCCCTCATACTTAGCATTGCATGGGATAACCTGAGGACATGCATAAAAAAGGGTGAGATATAAAGCCCAGTAAGGGAGTACACATGAAATAACATGAGGAGTACAACATGTGTTAGACAATAGGCATATCAATAGAGCATAAAAGAAACATGAACATAAAGGCATGATAAATCATGATAATCATAACATGGAAATGTGGCAACAACAATTGTCATAGAATTAGCATGAGCCAAGGCTCATTGCACATAAAGCATGAGTAAATCCTCATTGCACATGAAGCACGCATAAACCCTCGTTGCACTTAAATTAGCATGAGTAAACACTCATTGCACATGAAGTATCATGATACTATACTTTACCCAATGCATTCGAGCGCTATAAGGGCACACCCTTCTTAAAGATTTCATTTCATGAATAAGTGTGCCACATGGATCATAAAACATAGATTCATAAAACATAATCATTTTTTCCACGATAAAGGAATGTGGAATTAATACATGAAACTTTATAATAAATAAGTAAATGTTCATAAAGGTGAATACCCTTGATGGAGAAATGGGCATGGTATTCACTACACAATGGCATTGGTTTAGAAAATCGGTGCGATTTCGGCAGCGTAATGGTGTGACATAAGAATTCATAAAAATGGTTGATGAGAGAGAAAGGGGTTCCTCATCATATATACATGTAATGGAAAGTAAGGATGTCATATAGATACATGTCTCAAAAAAATTGTAATGGAATTTAGATTCATGATACAAAAATATTGCTTGAATGTAAAAGAGGAGAGAGAAGTTCCTTTCGGAATTTCGGCATAGTAACGGGTGTACATGGGAGGCATTTAATGAGAGATAAAGGGGTCTCCCATCATTCAAACAATAATAGGAAATAATGGGGGAGTTTTGAAACCATACCCGAACATTCATAATTGAAATTTAAAGGCAATACAACTTAAAGAAAATTGACAAAAAAGAGGAAGGAAGAAAAAACCCTTACTTGGAAGTGTGCTTCCAAAGGCTAGAGAGAGGCTTGTGAGAGGCTTCTTGGGAGCTTGGGGCACCATGGGAGGATTCTAGATAGAGTAGGGCAGAGGTTGGACTAACTAAAAGGGATTTCAGTGAGGAGGAAGTGGGAGCTTGGGTGAGTTTATATAGGAAAGGTGAGGGAATTCTTTATTATTTAGGTTTGGGACCCCTTATATTAAATTAATCCAAACCGCAAACCATCCCATGGTTTTTTCCCATGGTTTTTGTAAAAGGGAAGAGGAAAAAAATATTTTATAAGGCCCAATTCCTAACTTCTTAAAATAATAAGGTTGATTATGTGGAGGTGAGTCACACTCCCATGGAAATTAATTTAAAAAGGCAAAGTATTGAATATGTCTTGAGGGGTCCATTAATGCTTTGAAAAGTAAGTCAAACAAACCCAAAATCACATTATTTTAATGATAAAACATATATTGGCCGAACATAAGGATTATAGTATTTTATTACATCACCATTGGGTCATTATGATGTCATAAAACACATTATATATTTAAACGTTATTTAATTTTTACCCAAAAATTTGACTGTCTCAGAAAATTATGAAAAATTCACCGTTGGATAATTTTGACGTCCTGATTCCAGAAATGACATTTATTTTACCTAAAAAAATTTCTAAATATGTTAATTTTCACTTTCAAAATAAAAACCAACATTTATCGAAAATTCCCGGGTTTCGACAGAAATGGCTTTCAAACCTTAATATAAAATTTAAATTGCATTCATAAAATTATAAGATCATTTATATTTAATAAAAATTAATTTAATATTATTATTATTATTTTATTAAAATATTATTTAATTCAAAAATCCCTGAAAATATATTTCTTAATTAAATAATAACTAAAAACACCATTTGTACATTAAAAACTATTTACAATGTATCAAAAATGACTAAAAATTATATTCATTATTATATACAAAAATAATGTACCTGAACATAGTACTACTTATTAGTTACATAACCCCTTAAAACATCCGTATAAGACCTAAGGGTAAGGTGTGTGATGGTGACAGACTCTTGGGGCGGCTCGAATAACATCGCTCGAGTGGTAACCTCTATCAACTTCCACTTTTCCCGTAGATGGTCCCGTTCGAGCTTGACATGGGGAAACTCAGCTTAGGCTTGGTCAAGGGTAAAGCCCAAGAATTCCACCTCTTTTCCGAGCTCCGACAAGTGGGCTTCGTATAGAGAAATTCTACTGGATGACGCCATCACTTCTTTTGTCTGAGTAAATTGGATTTGTTAAGGTCCTATATTTATACTAATCATGTGATCACTGTTCAATGGATATATTAACAACGATCAAAAATATTAACATAAAACCAAAGAAGTTGACATCTTATAAAAATATTTTTTCATAAAGATACATTTAATAAGATCAAGAGGGATTTCCATTAATGAAACTTTTGGTCGTTTCAGTATAGTCTCCCAACTTACTATCCTTAGACCCTTGTTGCATGTCGGTAGCCTTTGGCGTATAGGCAGACAAACTTGAGGTCATGTGGAGACCTGTCCGGAAACCGGTTCAGGGTTGAACGGGGTCGGGACGTTACAAAGTGGTATCAAAGGCTTTAGTTTTTCATATTTTTTCATTGGTATTACTGTTTTGGGGTTATTATACAGAAGATTAGGAATGTGTTAGTGCTTGGGTTAATAGTCGTGCTTGGGACTGATCACCCCATGTATAGGAAATGACCAATTGGCCAGGGATTGGAATTGATGTTTTAGTATGTGGGGTTACAGTTGACATGATTTCACCTTGAGTGACTAGTGTATTTTCTGATGCTCATTGATTATGAGAATTTTGAAAAAATTTAATTTGGCCTGATATGTCAAGGAACTTTCATTACATGCATCATATTAGGCACATAGAGAAAAACATGCCATGTATATATGCCATGTTATGTAGATTCATTAGCAGGATGCCAACTAATATGGATTGTGTTCCTTGAATATATTCCATGTATTGTACTTATTTTGAAAGATTTTTTAGATACCATGTTTTGGTGATATAATTGACATTCTTCAGAGATAATATTCAATTATTATGATACATGATTCAGTGTTATATCATATTTTTGTAATTTCAGACTATTGATCTATGTTAACTTCTTTTAGTGACATAATATCTTGCTGATAAATGATTAGTTTTTTTGTATAAATTACTATGGTTGTAATTATGATGGAACCGGTTTTCAGTTGGAAGGTGTATGGGCTCCTTATAAATATAAAAAATGGGTAAATCATGTATTCAAACATTTAAAAATGGATGCCAATGTTAAAATGTTAAATGATAAATTGGATATCTTAAATGGTATCCAAATTTTTGTGGTAAGGTGTATGGGCGCCTTATCGACTGGTAGATGGACATCCATGTGACTGAAATATATAACCATAGTATGTTAGTAAATGGTTTTGAATGTAAAACGGATGAGTTTTAATTGTAATGAACTATTGTAGTTTTGCTTTTTGGAGAACCCGAATAGAATAAATGTGACCTTTGGTGGTTGCCTTTTCATTCAATAGAATTTAGATGCAAAATTTCTTTATTATATTTCAATAGCACTGGATGTTAAATGATTAAAGATGATGTTTTTTGTATCATGTTTTTTATTCTGGTGGGACGTTGATTGAAAACCAAGTTACTTGTTATAGAAAAATAAATTTAGTGTTTGTTGGAATTCATTCAAATATTTAATGTTTTTAATGAATTAAAATTAAATGGATAAAAGAAAAAATCATCTTTTTAGATTAGTGATATCTGTTTTTCATGAATAATAAAAAGGGTTCATTTTTTATGTTTTTAAGGGTAAAATTCATGGTAGGCAGTTCCCTTAGAATGTTATTGGCCGTTAAAGTATGTTTTTCCCACTAATCGAGAAAACTTATTGGTACTTGGGTGTTATGACACGCTGATAGGTTTAAGTTGTGGCTTTTGTGATTAGTGTTTGATGTGGTGATCATTGTACAATAAATGTCAAATGAATGCATTAAGTTGTTCTGAAATAGTGCACAGGTGAGAGGATAATATTTTATTTCAATTTCATGGACAATCTTAAGGTGGGTAGTGTCACTTTGATTTCAGTAAACGTGTTGGCAGGTGACATTGATATTTTTGAGTAAAATCGTCTCGTAGCAGCTCGACTGATCTTTTTAGTGACCTTTTCTCACTTATTGCACTCTTCCAAATATGACAAGTATGTCCCTTGTCTTTACCTATTCATGTAGACCCTAAGATAGTGATTTTATAATGTTTCGCTAAAGTTTTAAATTTATGTGCTCTCAATGAGTGATTTTTTTCGGGGTTGTGTGCATTATGTGTGGTTTCCTTAGGCTATTTCATCATTCCTGTTTGGGAATGTTAGTTTTTTTAATAGCCTTTTGATTTCATGACTTGGTAATGTCACCAGAGGTTGGGTAAGGACTTCAGTGTACATGCAGTTGGTGATGTAATAATTTTAAAAGGGAATGTCTCCATTTTAAGAGTGAGTGTGGGTTTTGGGATTGTAATATCTTTCCAAAAAATCATGCACAACCAATTCATGTGTCTCAATCGGGATTTGACCTTTTTATTCAATGAGTTACCTATAATGGCATCATATATAAGCTCTATTTTAGTGAGCATTGACACGTTTTTTTAAGTGGTTTGAGTTATGTTTTAGTTAAATGTAAGTATGGAATTCTGAGATGTAACATGGTAGTTCAAACGAGAAAGTTTCTCAACCCTAGTAGCTCAACATATGTTGTAGTAGTTCCAGATGACTTCTTAGGGATGAGAATTTTTTAAGGTGGGTACATTGTAATGTCCCATGTTTTTTTACTAGGTTAAAATTTCGAAGGTTTTCGAATTTTTATGGTTTATCAATGGATAAGATTTTAAATGGTGCTCCAGAACTTAATTACAAGAGTTGGAACACTTAAATGTGTTGTTTTGGGACTTGAGTAAATACCTGATAATATTTTCAGGTATCCCGATGAATCTAGGGAGCACCAGATCTGAAAACATTCAATTTAATGGATCTATACGGGCTACGCATGGTTGCGGTCTAACTCATGCAGTTGACCCTATTTAATATTTTATTTATTTTAATTAAATAATATTAAATGGGAGATTTTTGTTCAAATAAAATAATGTGTTATTAATAATAATGTCATTATTATTATTATGTATTCATACATTATTTGGATGTAAAAAGATGTTAATTGCATTATTAATGTGGAGTAAGTTTTATGTGAAATTAATGTGGATTTTGGGTATCTTAGTGGAATGTTTAATTAAATGATGATTTTCAGATTTAATGAAGTGTTTTTATTAAATAAAGATGTCATTTTTATCAATGGTTTGAAAAATAATAATAATGTGATTATTATTATTATAGTTTTATATAATTAATAATCATTATTAATTATGGTCGTTATTGTTATTATAAATAATAATAATAATGGTCTGGGGTTATTGTATAAAAATAATAAATGATAGGGTGTAGTAATAATGGTATGACAATTATTATTAATTTTATAATAATAATAATCATTAATATTTGTATTGATTTTATGGGTTGTATTTTTTATCATTAATATCATATTAATGATATTAATATAAATTGGGGTTTATGGTTTCAATCTTTTGAATATATTAAAGACAAATTAAATTAAGATATTTTATTTAGTTTTTAGGTTAGTTTTTTTTAATAAGAAAAGGGGAAAACCCCCTCTTCTCCCCCTTGGAGGTGTGACACACAGAGAGGTGTGTGACTTCCCTTCTCCCAAAAATCCACGCACTCTAGTCTCCTACTCAATGTGTACAACCTACTCCAGCTTCTTCTCTATGGCGTGACCACCAAAAGCACATGGCCCCTAATCCATGGTGCACAACCCTTGGTTGGACCCCCTCACAGTAGCACAAGACACTTCTGGGCAGAACCTATAGTGTGTCACCCCCTCTCTTAGGCTCCTCCTTGCGTGTGAAGATCCCTCCGGAATCTTCATGAATTTTGTTTGCCTCATCATGGTTAGTCTATCTGTATTAATCTCATGATTCACATTGCCAATTTTACTCCTCTATGTCCTTGTTTTCTCGACTGAAACCCTATGGTTTGGGCTTAATCTGGTTGTTTTGTTCCTCTGTTTTAAGTGTATTTGAATGTTGACTCAAGACCCATTGGTCTATAATATATAATCTTCAACCAAGGAATAGGATGATTGTCCCAATTCGCTCAACCGTCAATGTTTTGGCTGAGTTTTATACACCACTTTTTTGTTTCTCAACATCAAATTGATGTTCTTTTGGTATATATGAGTCCCCGGTTCATTATTTATGGTGTGTTGAGTCTTCTTGTTGCATATTTTTGGTTCTATGTTATGTTTTTGTGTGTTTTGATCAATGTATAGGGATCTCATGTGTCTATATATACACACATATATACACATAAAGGAGTGTGGGTGTGGTTGCGGGTCTATTTTGGATTGGTTGGCACTGTATGTGAGCCACTGAATATTGAATTGGTTCCACCCTGAGGTAGGTCCCCCTTTCAAGTCCTAAACTTTAATACATGCATTAATAAAATGATATCTCCAATTTTGATGGCATTTAAATTGTGTAGTGAAGTATGTATGTTGAATGCCTTTCAAATGAGAATTTAGGAAGTTTAATTAAATTGCTAAATTTGATATGTGGTGTGTTTATTCATGGCTTTGGATGTTATTAAGTGATGCTTCCCATGTGAAATAAATAAGGACATGACCATGTGTTGGTTTTAAGAATGTATTGATGAATTGGTTAATGTGATTCGATTAAATAATTAAACGACGTTTTGTATTGTTATAGTTAAGATAATTAATTTTTTATATTAACTATGTGCTTTGATACTAGATGAAAATAATTAATTAAAGTATTAATTATAATATATTGACTTAGCTGAATGAGATAATTTATTTAGGGATTAATTGTGATATATTGTTTCGTCTAAATTGAGATAATTACTTATGGATTAATTACTACATGTTAATGAAGTGGAAGGTTATTCAATTATTGATATGATTAAAGGGTATGATTAAATTTTTTAATTGTTGAAATTAATTAACTGTCATGCATTAATTTAATTAATAAACTATTAATGCTAAAACTTATGTACCATGATGTTGATTTAAGATTTTTAATCGTGGGTTTGATTAAGAAATGTTGGAATTTGAATGAGATAATTAATTCGGTAAAATTAATTATGGGATGTTATTTGTTATGTGGATTAATTAATTGATGTATTAATTAATGGTAATGTGAATTTAGTTATTTGTTGTATTCACTGATAGATTAGGTACATTTAACTAATCGATTAGATAAGTATGGGAATAAGGATGATTGATTTGTGAGTTAGTTATCATGTTTTTATTTAAGGTGGTGGGATAATTAAATGTTTATTTAATTATCTAGTTGACTTCCTTGTGGTAAATAATAAATATTTTTTAATAATTATTAACTATTGAGATGCTGAATGTTTAATTAATTGTTGAGTTAATTGATGGGAAATTTATGTCGTTAATTTATTGTTGAATTTGTTAACGGCTTTGATTAATTAATTAATATATTAAATAATATATGGTTTGGGTTGTTAGAAATGACATTATACACCAATAATAAATATATATATATTTATATATATGATTGATAAATAGGTTGTGAGATAGGGATTGATTCTCCAAATACTCATGGGGTTCTAGACATGGTGTTCTACCCAGAGCTTGTATGAAAATATTCATTTATGGGACAGGGACTGACCCTCCAAATACCCATGGGTTGTGAGACAAGGATTAACGTCCAAATACTCATGAGGGTTCTAGACATGATGTTCTACACCCATTAATTGACATTGGACTATGGGTCCTATTAATCATTCATGAAATGAATTAAATGGTTATTGAAAGCTGTTGTGACATAATGATTTTTTAATTTAAAATGAGAAAGGGTTCAAACTTGTTACTGAATTGGGGGAATCACTGCTTAGTGGACAGAACTGAGATAGAATCACTATTTATAGTGGATAGGCTCAGACACAGTATTTGAAATATTAAACTGAACATATTTTGATGTGATAGTCAATCCAAAGAAAAACCTGGTATTCGGTATTTTCATTGATTAGATAGATGGTCTTAGATACATCTCTTGTGAGTGACCTATACGGGGGAAGTCAGGCTTAGGCCAGATCTCGAGAATTATATAATTTAATGAGGATTTTATAATTAATAAATGGAAATTAATGTGTGATGAAAGTTTTTTATGCATGAAAAAATTATAATGAAGGTTCAGACACCAGATGAGGGTTGAAGTAGGTACTTGGATATATAGTTACATTGTACAGCCTACTTTATTTATGCATGCTCTAACACTGTTTAAATTATTTATTAAATGTATGGATTTGGGGTAGACACCAGTCATGCCAGACTTATGAGATTTATATATCACACCCTACTCAAGTTGTCATTTCACTGGGGTACCTGGGTAGATTCTATTTGGTTGCTGGATTGTGTTGTTTGCATATACTTGGGAGATAAGAGTATAGGACCAAGTAGAAATTCGGGATGCTCAAGGAGATCTACCATGAGGCTTGAGTCGTAATTTATTTATTTCTTTAGTGATATGTAAAGAATTATTTATTGTTTACATCTTTCATATTTTTACCATAATAACATTTATGCAATGTATAACATTGTAATAGGCCATTTTTTTAACAAGATTTATAAAATTATGTCTTCCGATGCTTTAATGTTATTCACTCTCTTTCCGTCATTTTCTAATTTTGTCCACTATTTTTACTATAATAAGGGGGTATAGTATCCCCACTGACTAACCATAGACCCTCACTACTTTTCAGTAGCCTCTAGTGTACATGGAGATACGCTTGAGGTCATGTGGTGACTGGTCCAGCCATTGGTTTAGGGGTGAGTCAGGTCGGCTTGGTACACTTCTTAAATCTTTTGGAATCTTCTTCAAACTTCGTCTCTTCTTTAGAAATTCTATTGAATTGCCAGTCTGGATCTGATTTTTTAATGCAATCATAGTCTGATTTTGTTTCTCAATTCTCATTATTGAATATTATTTTTCCTTTAATAACACATCTGACAATCCTTTTTATCTCTATTCCCGAACTACTTATTAATTATCACTACTTCCCTTGACCCAGTTGAAATAAAAAACAATTAAACTATGATATGATGTCTCTTGACCCAATTGAGGAAACATTATTTGAAATCCAACACATACATCTATTTTATTAATCTTTTATCATGACCCAATTGAATAGAAAACAATGTAATTCATCCCCTTTCAAATGGTTGGCTACATTGTTGATCGTCTACATTTTGTTTCCTTACAATGATAATTATAAAGAAATTATTCCTCTGAATAGGATGGAATACTGAGTCCAACCAATAGTTTTTTTCTCTTATGAATATGATACCTCTTGTAGAATTTCTTCTCTTTACATGTTCACATCATTCTCTGAATATTTCTTCCTTTAACTTTTGGTCTGAATAAAAACAAACACCTTCAGATTTTCACATTTTCCATGAGCTATCTTGGACATTATGAATCTGATGATCCCATTATGACCCGCTTCAACAAATTTCTTTCCAATTTAGCCTGAATCAGATTTTATAGAAAACAATTGGCCTGAATCTGATCTGGATGAATACAATCTCTATATCCATTTCTTTTTCCATTCAGATATGATAAAATTGAATAAGATTGAGAGTATTTCTTTTAATACTCCCTTATTTCATCAAGGTTGCATCATAAATTTCAAAATTTACATATAATTTATGAGAAATCCGTGGTCAGAAAATCATCATCATATTTGTCTTATTAAAGTCATGCAGATTCTGATTCAATGATTTTATCTTCTATATAGAATTCAGGGAAAATATGAGGACTATTTACTTCCAATAAGAATCTTCCTCAATATAATCAATCCATTCATTCAGTATTTTTGTGAATTCTATGAGAAAGCCTCTCCTAAATATGATCGGCCTTTCTAACCATTGTGAGTCTGATTGACCAAATACAATACCCATTCTGAATTTCAATAAAATTAAAATTGATTCATAATTCCTTTCCTCTTTTCCACAAAAACCAATCAGTAACAAACTTATTCCAGATTACGATGGTGAAGTCAATTTCTAGTAACTTCTGAATTTTTTTTCAATATCCCAATCTGAGGGATTTTATTGACTCATTCAAATGTCCTAGATCCAATGTGGAATACAGTTCTTATCCTTGTGATTCTAGATCCAATAGAAAACTTTACTCACTTTTATTCAATTCAAATTTCAATTAACTTTTAAACATTCTTTCTTCCTTCACCATAACTAGAAGATTGATTTGTTGAAAAAAAAATACAATCAAAACACATATTGGGCCCAACAATCTCCTACTTTGTGTTTTTTATCAATACCCACTTCAATATCTTCAACCTCTTGAAAACAATAAGCGGTGTTGTTTTCATTTCTCACTTTTTCTTCTATTCCTTCATTTTCTTGCTCCCTCTATTTCTTTCCCTCCACCTTATTGACAATAAAATTTAAAGGGAGTATGATGACAAGTTTCTACCAAAAGATATCAATTCTAGGTACTGTAAATTTTCATCTACGAATCATGAAACTTTTCAGCAAAAAAGGTATTTCTTAACAAATATCCTTTAATAAAACTACTCTATGTCTACATGGGAAAACTCAATGTAGAAAAAAAGAGTGTATAATCATGGTTTTAAATGATTTCTATAACACAACTTTCATGTTAAACCATATTAATGTTTCATCCAACATTATAATGATTTGGAAAATCCTTGAAAGGATTTATTTAGGATAAAAGTAACCTACACCCTTCTCAACAGAAATATTAGAATTTTCAGGTGTATAAAAACTGAAATTTTCAAAAAAAACAATATTTTTCAAAACCTCATTACTTTCTTTTAAAAGAATAGTAAGAGACTCATCAATTAAAACATCATTATTTACGCTCTTTCATTTACCTAAAAATTATAAAAATTATTCTATGATTTTGGGAATAATGAGTAAGCTCTATTGTTCCTTAAAAAAATCAGATAGAGATTCCTCTCTTAGTCTTGACTTATTCTTCTTTTTCTTGCATTTTCTATTGGTCATGATTTATTCTTTCTATTAATCATGCCCAGTTTTTGTAAAAAAAAATTATTCATATTGATAGAATCATTTAAAGATGATGTCCACTTTTCTATATCTTTAGTGGAAACTTTTTTACAATTTTTTTACAATGTTTTCGATTCCTTTATTTTCTTCCTGGTATGATTTTTGAACAACATTTGATATCATTCCCTTCTTTCTCATATCCACAATATTTCGATACATTATTTTCAACATTTCACATATGTTAAAAATTCTGTTTCTTCCTGTATTCTTTGACATATTTTTTGGCTTCCTCCAACTTCCTATCCATGTTAATGTGTTCTAGAAATATAACGAAACCCTATTTATTTTTGGAGTCAGTTGATCTATTTTTCTTAACTTCCAAAACATTTGGCATCTAAGAATGGTTTAGAAACTTTTTTTGTGTTGGTAACAAAACAAGACATCCTTTTGCAAGGTTTCCAATTTTATCACACATTTTAAAAATAATTTCTAATGGTTGGAACCGATTTTCAACTTTCACACCTACTTTCTCTAGTTTCTTTCAAAGAGTATTTTTGGATATCTTCTTTTACGAGAATTGAATCCCCCTTAAACTGTTCCTTGTATAACCTATTAAATAATAGTAATATTATTGGCTAAACTAACACATATTTTTATTATGTTTTCATCCCCCCCAATACTAGTAGTATCCCTAAAAAGAGGTTTTGACAATGAAACATCCATACTGAGAGCAATTATAAGTATGTTTCTTAGAAACCTTATTAACTTTCTTCTCTGAACCACCAACATTTTTTTATCAATTAGAATCTCCTTTTTCTTTTCAATCTGAATAAAATCATAATTATTTGATACTTTTTCAAATCCTGAAAAATATTTTCAGACCTAGGGTATTTAAATGCGTCTGAATCATTCACTTTCTCAATATTGGCCATATACAAAACATTTCTCTCTTTCTTCTTCTTAGAAACAATTATATACTAATTATCATCCTTTTAAGGTCACTTTTATTTATCCTTATTAGGTTTCTCAATACTAGAACCTTCACAAGCTTCATATATAGTGATTTTGATACTTGTACCCTTATCTTCATTTTTAGATAATTTTTTTTAGACAAGTTCCAACTCTTCATATTTTTCTTTTAGATTTACCTCCAGATTCTAATTATGGTAATTATCTTATTCAAGAGATTTATTTAAATTTTAAATCTCCACTCTCAGAGATTTATTTTATTTGAAAATATTTCTTGAATTATTTAGGAATAATCATCTTCCAACTTCTTCTTTATTCCTTTCAAGTCTTCTGATCTTTCTCAAGCATTCATTCAACACTTCTTTCAAATAAATTTCATGTTGAGTTTCATCAGTATCAGAACTATTGATTCTGAATTCTTAATCATTAATTTTTGTAATGAAGTTATTTTTACAAACATAATTAAATATTTTTTTATTCAAATTAACTTTATTATTCTTCTTCTTTTTCTTCTTCATAACAGCTATGTTCGGTAACACCACAAAATTATATTGTACAAATTTGTATTCAATAGTGTGGATAACATACATCACCAAGTGCATTAGGGAATATGATATCTGGATACTTTATAATATATTTAATATTTAAAATATATTCTATATTGTCAATACATGATATAGTTTGTAATGAACGCAACACCGAGTTAGATTTCATTTCATCCAAGAGAGACCTTCCTCTATGGCTTGTGTTACTTGCTAGAGTGACCTTCTTCAATATCTTGTGTTAAACCCAAGACCGAGTTTCACCAAATCACAATGTATTATTAAAATATTATTATTTAATATAGTATGATTAAACCTATCCATTATGTTAGAGGTTATGAATAGTATTATCTAAATTATAAAAATATATGTTTTATATAAATATAAAATGAATTTATTGATTACCAATGAATGAGAAATAGAAATAAGAACCCATTGGATATAAAAAATTAATATTCTTATATTTATGCTTCCAAATATGTTTTTTCTTAATAAAAATATTTTATTATAATTAGTTACTTATTTTAATTAAATATATATTTTATATATTCAATCAAATATTTTTTTATTTATCCATTGTTATTGATATGCATATAATTATAACAAACCCTATTTTACACATAAAAACCTATATTTTAACAAAGGAAATTGTATAGACTTTTAATGGTGAACACATTTTAAAAATGAATTTCGACACTTTAATTGATTTAATACTTAAAAATACATAATATTTGAAATTGGAACATAATAATTAGGTTAGTTTTAATATTATTTAAATCTTTCTGAAACATATCAATTTTTAATGAATAGTTAAAAATAATTAATTTTAGTTGAAAACTAATATTTTTCTAATTTATTTATAATGTAAAATTATAAATTTATTTCATTTTAAGATTTAATTAGATCATATTTTTATAATTAATGTAATTTATATCATTGAAATCAATTTTAATTTTAAATTGACTATTAAAACACAGCTGACATTCCTAAGTTTTTACTTTAAAAAACTGTATTGTCGTCCAGACCTACCTTATGGGGACTTTTTGGATGCCGATGGGAGCGGGAGCTATGGCGCTGCTTGGTGTGGGTGATGGTGAAGCAAACCCTAGGGGAGGGTTCCGCGATGCAAGGTCCATTGCAGAAGTTGTCGTGGGTGCCGATTCATCCACTGACTTGAGGAGGGAAGGGTTTTTTGCCCTGAAAACATACAGACACCGAGGATTAAACGCCATATCATTCTCTAAGGAGGAGGTAAACAATCTTGCCTCAGATTTACATTTCTCCTTGATAGGTAAATTCTCAAAACAACGCCCATCACTCTTGTTCCTAAGAAATACTCTTGAAAAGATTGGATTCTATGATTTCAAAATCAGTTTCCTAAACTCTTGGAATGTTCTTTTTCAATTCTCATCAGATTCAGATTATTATAGATTTTGGGTATGTGGTTTATGGAACTTTGGGAGATCTAACATGAAATTTCTTAAATGGTCGCCCGATTATCTTGCTGGTTTTGAATCCCCCATCGCTCCAATTTGGATTGCTTTTCCAGATTTTCCAATCCATTTGTTTAAAAGGAAAGCTTTATTTGTTGTTGCTAATCTCTTTGGAACCCCAATCAAGCTAGATCATGCTACTGAAAATCTAACAAGGCCCTCGGTTGCAAGAGTATGCACCGAGATTGATCTGTCTAAAGACCTTCTGAGATGATTTTGGATCCAAAATGGTGATAAGAGCTTTGTGCAGAATGTGGTTTTTGAAAACCTACCAGAGTTTTGTAATAAATGCTTTAAAACTGGACATGTTTCTAGTAACTGTGTAAAACAAGAAGCTATCCCTCCAAAACAGATAAAGTTATTATGGGTGGAAAAAGTTCCCAAGGAAACTTCTAATTCTCAGAACCTTTTAACTGTTGATGGCAAGATCTCAACCCCTTCTAAAATCCCTAACTCTTCTAGTATTCTAAGTACTTCTAAAGATCCCATTCAAGTGATTGAACAGATTAGTGACCCTATTCTGGAGGATACGGTTGCTTCTATTGATTCTCACAACTCGGAGAATCAAATTGGAGATTTTGTCAAGGCTGTTCTTGATGCTACAGAACAAACTAATGTGGAAAATAGGATCAATCAACATGATTATGTTAATTTCAAGGATTCTATCCAACACACCATTGAAGATCAAAACATACATATTGATGTTAACCCATCAAATGATGCAAGTAAAGACTGTCCGGCTATATCTGTTAATGTAGATCAAGAAGTAGGAGAAAGGGACCAGAAAGATGACTCTGAATATAGTGGATCATCGGATGAGAAGGATGATATTCCTGGAAAAATAGAAGAATATTATTTGAAATCCATGGCTAAAAAGGAAAAAAAACAATGGTAGATTTTTATGGTTTCACTACCCCGAATCCAAAGAAAACTAGAAGACGAAAGGACTACTCACAAGTAGAGAGAACCATTTCTACTAGGTCGACAGATGTCAATAAAAAGGTTTCTCCTGAAAAATAGCTTGAAAACCAGCAATTGAGGAATCCATCACTCTCTTATATAATTTCTCACAAATTTTCACAGAAGAGGATATTCAAGAGTGGATTTCTCATATGGGAAAGCAACAAGAAATTGCTCATCAGGAGCTACAACGGGGAATTATCAATGCTGACCAATATCTAGAAGTTAAGAGATTCATTTTCAATGAGAAACTGAAAATGAATCTAAAATCATCTGTATGATTCTGTTTGTGAGGAAGTTCAATTGTTGTTGCTTTCTGGTTTTGTTGTTTTTGAGTTGGATGCATCCTACCGTGCAGTTATATCAGTGTTTTATTTCTGAAATCTTGAGGGTTTGTATCCAGAACTGCACTGTTCTATTTGTTTATATTTTTTTAGAATCCTGATGCTGGATGGAAAATCTATTGTGGTACTCTTCTCTGACTTCTTCATAGATCTTTGATTGACTTTTTCTTGGGGAAATTTATCTGGTTTCTGGCTGGCTGGATCTGCAGATTTCAATTCATTAACTGTATAGTGATATGGCCTTCTATCTGATTTTCTTTCCTGGTTTGTGATTATGTACTGGCAATTTTATATGTGTTTCTATTGGTGTTTATGTCTTGTTAAGGATTATATTGAGGCCTTTATGGAGGGATGGCTTATTTTTTCTGGAATCCTGAGCTTCTGGACCTGTCTTATATTTGACATGCTCTGAAATTTGAATGATCTTCTCTAGTGGATGATAAAAGTCCTATTTCAGTTTTGTTAATTTCCATTATTTCTCTCCAATGACATGCTTTTTTCTCTTGGGGATGTTATGAGTATTTGTTTCTTGGCTGTCTATATGTGTTACCTTCTTGTCTTGCTCAGTCTGCTCATGAAAATGGTTTGACTTCTAGAAATTGATTTCTGGAGTTGATCTTGCTGCATTTTTTTGGATTTTGAGAGGTACTACATTTCTGCTGGGACCCTGTATGGATGGAAGTGATTTTTCTACATTGTTCTGTTCTATTTGTTTGGTTTCGGCACTGCCTAGATGATGAGCTGCTTTGAAGAACTTAATATTTGGACAATTTGTGTTATTATCCTACTCCGGAATATGAGGTTGTCCCTACTGTGGGATAGTTTGCACCAGGCTAACTCTGGTTTATTCAGAACAGCTTGCTACTGGTGTTCATTTCAAGCTCAAGCTTCCACACCCAAGGCTCTGAGATCTCTCTGAACCAATCTTGAGCTTGTTAAAAGATAGATTTCTAGGTTCTTTACAGATGCATTTGATTTGGATGTCATATCTATTACTATTGGTGTAGTTTCACTACACCTTGTGTATTCACTCTAAAATTTTCTTTTAATAAATTCCTTTTTTCATGGATTGGGAAACCAATCCATGTCCCTTTTTGTTAAAAAAAACATGTATTGTCGTCCTATCTGTGGGAATAAATTTAAATTAATTTATGCCACATATGTGATTAAAATTTAGAAAAATGGATTCTTTATTTGGAATCATAATAATTTATAATTTCAAATAATACCAAAAGTTTTTGACCAAAATGATTAGTGAAAGTAATTAAATTTAATTACAAATATTAAGGCAAAATTAAGATTAATAAAGGACAAAGCCTTTAACGTAAGGGCCCAATTGACCTAGTCACTTGTCTGACGCCCATTTAATGGACATTTATCATCCATGAAACATCCATTATTGAGTTTATATGATTTTTTATGAATATTTTTAAGTAATAACATGTGTACACCTATCTTGTTTCTAAAAATTCAAACTAAGTCCTTTTCCTTCCCTTTAAAAGGCCACCAACTCTCCCCATTCCACACACCTCTCAAACAACTTAGGTTTAGAGAAGATCTAGCCATATATATCCCCATTATCCATCCCATAACACATAAAGACTCACATTGGAAAGAAATCCTTCCAAGTAATCCTTTTGATATAAACTAAAAGAAGTTACTGAATTAAGAGGAAACGTCTTCATTCATGATTTTTAGTTTCATTTCCATTATCCACACTATATACTCTTTTTATTATATTGATAAATAAAAATCCAGTATAATAAATATAATATGTTGTTAATATGATATGGTTTCTACCTACACATATACACACCTCCATCTAATGCGTAACAAACATACTATTTCTAGGTATGGAGAACTATTACCTTACAAAACGATGATTGTTCATTTTTCCATTACCAACTTTTATTTTTGGCTATTATGATTGAAACACTATTTGTATATGTTATATATGATATTTATTATGTATTTATACTTATTTAAACCTTTTATAATACATTCATTTAATACTTTTCATTTTACGTTAATATGATAACATCGTTTGAGGAAGTGTGGACTATCGCCCCATTAAAACGATGTGATTTGTTCAGATGATACATGAAATGTATAAATAATTATTATAATTAAACATTTGATACATAAACAAAATTTATATAATATTCATGAAATAATTAATTTTCTATAAATATAAATATATATCATTTTCTTTTTGTCCCTTTCACACACTTAAACAGAGATAACGTTATTCGTGGACATGTGGACTACTGCCTCCTCAACATGGTGTGATTACTTTTTCAAAATAATAATTGTATACAAAATAAGGTATGACTAAACAATATTTTATTTATTATATAATTATTATTCATTAAATATGTGGTTTTACTTACCTTTTTCATACTGATCATTGAAACATGGGAACGTTACTCAAACATACGTATGGTGTACCATCTCTATGATTGTAAAATTGATTCATTTTTAATAAACATATTCACTGATTCATTTTAAAAGTATAATTTATGTATAAATATTAATCTTATTTAATTATTATTATTTTTTAGAAGTTATATAATGACCCCTTTCACTATATTTGACCTAAGAAAGTTGTTTTTGACACATAAACTGAATTAGTTCAAAACACGTTATTTAAACTTAATTGATTAAGTAGTTGCACACAACATGGTAATAAGTGAAATAAAAGTAATTATAAACATGAAAAAGTTTCTTAAGAAAGTATAAAATTATCATAATTTTATTATATAGGAAATCAATGGTCATTCACCTGAAAGAAAACTCTAGGTAAGGTATTTTTATCTCACTTTTTACTTATATGTGTTAAATGTCATGTACACCACTTAATCGTTTTTGTGGTGTATCCACAACCCATTTTTATATATTATATCAGTAATTACATTTTCTTAATGGTATTTAAGTAGTTCATTTAATATTACTCATGCATCATTTCTATGATCTGAAATGATTCAATGTGGTATGGGACATTTTTGAATGTTTAAAAATTATATTCCTCAATAATAACACTAATGATAATTCAATGGTATTTCCATCCGAGGAAATTATATGACCAATTTTCAATAAAACCCTTTCATTTTTCACTGGGTATTCGTTGAAATTTTCAATATTTTTACCAATAATTAATTATTTTTCACTCAAAATGTTTTGGAATTTTTTTTAGAAAACCCGAATTTATTTCACTATTTATTTGGAGAAATTATTTTCTTCTAAAAACATGCTTTTATTAAAATGATTTTAAAAAAATTACAATTATTTGGTAGATAACGATTTAACCCTTTTTTCCTTTTACCTATGTTTTCAAATGAATCTTCTTGTTTCTTTCCAGATGAGTCATTTTATATCTTTTTATCATACAAAAAAGAATATTATTTTTACATAGTATGAAGTTGAACGGATTTAACTGATATCATTTAATTGAAGCCTACCTTTTCAATATTAAAAGGTTTATTTTTAAATAAAATTTGTTCAAAATTTATTTTCAAAGAAAAATATTTTAAAAAGGTTTTTCAAAATCAAATGATTTTTTCATAAATAATATTTTTAAAGTAATTGTTTTATTTCTTCAACAAATACAACCCTCTATTTTTACTATATGTGGGATTTTTTGTATTGATGAAATACTTATTATTCATCTGTATGTTTTAAGATTGAATTGTATAAGGATAGTATTCACATTAACTTCCTTGATTAATTCTTCGTATTTTCTTCAAATGTCATATTTCAAATGATCATTGATCATTGAATTTCTTCTAATTATCCATACCATTTATCATGGATATTACTATTGCCTAAATCGTATACAATTTCATTTATGGTTTTTAAATGGGGAATTATTGATAAATATATATTTCTCATTAAATACACTTATTTGATAAGGAATATTAATTATTTTTATTATTAAATACAAGGAATTCTTTGGACATGAAATGACTGGAGGATCCAAAAATTTATATAGCTATTTGATGCATCAATAGGGTCTCATGAGACAAATAGTTGTGAAAATGTGTTTCTATCCTAAATTTTAAACCAACAAGTGAATGGTCTTGATGGTAATAGTTTTTCATGTGCCTTAGACATTATTTCAATTAAGAAAGAATTTCATTCATATTAGTTTCAGTTATCATCCATCCATGCGATTTTGATTTGAAGAATTTAAAGATATAGTTAATTTTGGTTAATTAATTAAATAGTATTTGATTTAGTTTCATACCTTTCTATAGTGATTTTACATTATCTAGTTATTTGAATAGCATATCAGTCTAGATATTACCTTTCCATATTTTTATTCACTTCCTTCACATTTTATTCTTTATATGGAATGAGAGTTTAGTTATTTACCATTTCATAATTATTATTCTCAGTGACTCATTATTGCTTCTCCTATATTTTTTCCTTACTAAGAAATTGAACTCACCCTTATTATTTTCCTTCCCTTATAATCCACGAAGTGTTCTAGGAAAGATATATTTGGATTTATTAGATAGAATAGAGTTATCCTCGAAGTTATTTACTTAGAAATAATTTTTATAGAAGAAAAAAATTAAGTTGTAATTGGTGTATTAATTTGTAATAATCCACTCATTTATGTATCTAGTTTTCCAGGACTAATAAATTGATCAGTCCTTCATGGATTGATTTCTTATAATCAGGGTAATTTTATTAGTATCTGACACTAGAATTGGGGGTTTTGGGTAGGGTCACTACTGTTTCAATCAATAGAAGTTTAGTAACAAACTGTGGAACTATATTTAATAAAATATAGATTAGATAACATAACCCTAAGGTATAGTTTGAAGATAAGTATTGATGAAAACCCTGTAATTTTTATAAAGAATATTTTATGTTGGTCATTATAGAAATACATCCCTTGTAAAGACCCAGATTTTCCATGTAAATTTTTTCTAATTATATGGAAATATTACAAGTTTTTGAAAATTAACGTTTCATGATTCTGAGGCCCAGTGTACCCATAATGAATTTCTGAAATTTTCTTAAAGTACATTCAGTAAACATGTGGGTGACATTTTCTTTCTTTTGGACTGGTGCTCTGATTAAAAATCAAAGGGAACTGTTGAATCTGCAGTGCAAGGATTCACATAAGGGAGGCTTCACTTCGACTGCAATATGACTGGAAAAAAAGTTGAATTTTGGAATTTTTAAAATAAGAATAAAATAACTTTATTATTTTATTTCTTTATTTATTTTCCTCTAGTAGACAAGCGGCATTGGCGGGACCAACGATGTGTGAAGCCATTAAATGTCTTGACTCCTAAAATACTTTGTAACAACACTGTTGGAATTATGAAGGTTTCTATTAAATGAACCCTCATTAATTCCATGGGACTTACTCACCCTCCACCTCTAATATTTATATGGAGCTTGGGGATAGATATTTGAACGGCTTCACCAAGCGACGAAGTTCTGATAAAGTGTCACAATTCCAATCACTTGGACGAAGTAGCTGGTATGAGCGGGCGGTGATGATCGATATAGAATCACGAACAGAAGGATGATGTTTGAGCGGAAATGTTGGCTTCTTGTTTCGGGGGTGAAAAACACTGAATCTTCCTCAATCGCGGGTGTTCTCCAACTATCTTTGGGTAGGGGGTTTGTTTAAAGTCCATTTTTGATCTTTTCTATGCTTCTGTTTGTTATCATATTAATGTGGAGAGTGTGGGAGAAACAAACAGGGCTCAGATCCCCCCCCACCCCCCCCCCCCCACCGCTCTGTTTAAGTTGCATTCATCGGGGACATTTTCCTCATGGTGACAGTAGTGAGAAGATGGTGGAAGCGAGGAAGAAACTGTCGAACTGCTGGCGCGCCAAGTTTGTGGTGGCCGGTGGAGACCCACGGAAATCACCCACACTCCAACTGTCTCCAAAACTCAAGTGGAGTTTACCAAAAGGACAGTATCATCCTAAGGGTTTTGGCGCCGCAGATGGTTTGTAAACTGGACGCTCAATATTTTAGTTACACGCCTTTCTGTGAAATGGGCGTGATCGAACATTGGTCCCACCTAGATCGGTCGGGCCCACCGGAATATGCCAAAGGGACCGCTTCCCAAAAGGGATCCCCATGCCTCATAGCACGATTGATCCTTTGGGATACTTTTTCGTGAAACTTTGTTGTGGTTTTGGTAAGACATATTTCCTGAGGAGCGGTTCCCCTTGAATCAAGCCTGCTATGAGATGGAATCCAGTGGCTAGCAGTGAGGTAGAGGTTGGAGACAGATCATACAGAGGTTAGTGTTGGGCGATCCTGTGTGGGTCTGGACATACTGATCATGTCGGGGTCAGTTCCTATGTGGGTCATCACTCAGCGATCCTATGTGGATCATCACATACCGATCCAATATGGGTCAGATCATGTGTGGGTCAAAGTGGGGGTTAGTACCCATCGATTCGGTGTCGGTCAGACTTCATATGGTCATCAGTAGTGACTCTCGATAGAATAAGATGATATAGCTTCTCGACTAATCATCTATTCTTATGTGCCTTACTTATATACCTGGTGTGAATTGAGTCTTTTACCTTGGTGGTGGTACCTTTGTGGTACCTTCACCTTTGTGGTGTTATCTTTGTGTTGTTACCTATGTGGTACTTTTACCTTCGCGGTGTTATCTTTGTGTTGTTACTGGTGTGGTAATTTTACCTTTATGGTGTTGCCTTCATGGTGTTACATTTGTGTTACTTTTACCATCATGGTGTTACCTTTGTGGTATTCTTCCCTCATTTTTTGTGACGAGTATCTTTTGATAACTTTGGTATATGTATGGTCATATACCCAAGTAGATTTGAAGACTACTTCGGGCTTTGTTAATGAGTTCCTACTTTTTGGTTTTCTCTTTATGGAACTCTAGGAGACCTTCGAGGCTCTCGGGGTCCCTAATTAGTATTGTTATACTCACACCTGCATGGGCCTCACCCACACCGTATTGTGTCTTGTGTAGACAACGGACAACATTGATAGGGGATGAGGGAGCCAAGACTTCATGGTGCTCAGAGGTGGACCATTTGACGTGATTTTATATAGTGAATATGGATTATTAGTTTTACCTACTCTTCAAGTAAGATCCTTAGTGGATTATCTAGGAGCTGTTTTCCTCTTATCAGTTGTAATTGTACTTTCCAGTTGGACTTTTATTTCGGCCCCTTTACTTTCAGCACACTTTTTACTACAACAGTTTACATTAGGATTTCCTCTTGTTGTACTCTTTGATTTGTGTGTTTGTAAAGGTTTAAAGGAAATTAATTCTCATGTAGGGATACACATTTCCGATGCTAGTTGCTAGCCCCTGGACCATGGAATGTGGGGTTGGGGTAGTCAAGGCACGGGCCCCGGGGGACGGGTCGTGACAAAGTTGTATCATAGGAGTCGGTTATACTGAAGAACTAAGACTCTAATCTTTTCAATGTGGTGATATTTTTAGGTGTTATGAGTGTGGTTTTCAGTTTGGGGAATCTAGTCTTGGTGCGTCGGTCGACGTATCCATACAGTAGGACCCAAAATTCTGATTTTTGGCTCAGTGCACGAAAACACTGATTGCATGTTTTTTGAAAAAAAAAATTATGATTTATTTGAGTCACCTCGTCGGGTATAACTTATTGATTATGGTGCACCTATTTTTATTTCATTATTCCACCATATAGACAGCTATCCATGATTCCCAAGAGATTACATGATCATGTCCCACTAAGTAATGAGGCTTCAATGTAGGTTACGGTGATAGTACCATCAGGTGGTGCACCTGTAGCACCACCACCAGTTGGGAAGCAGATGCCACTAGCCCCGATTGTAGAGGGTGTACATTGACTGAGCACGTTGAATGATTTTTAGTGGTAGAGAGCTCTGCGGTTTGAAGGAAACACAGATCCGTAGGCATCTAAGGACTAGCAGGAGGATGTTGCCATTGTTTTTTCGCTTAGATGGGACACTAGCTGATCAGATGGTGATCCTAGCTGCCAGTCTCTTCTAGGAGTAGATAGAAGATGGTGTAGTCTGACACTCCAGTTACAGGACGACACAACCCTCACCTGGTCGGACTTCGAGGGCCTTTTCAGGGAAGAGTACATCCCAGCGAATCTATGCTCAATGCGTATATAGGAGCTGGTTCACTTATAGCGGGGTAGCATGGTCGTGGCCCAGTACTCGGTGAGGTTCACTGATCTATCCCGCTAGTCCACCGACATGTTACAAGACACATTCTTCAGGGATTAGACCTTTGAGAATGGTGTTTGATGGCAGATCAGATCATCAATTATTTTTCATAGCATTTCGACGCAGGTTGGGGTGCTAGAGAGAGCACTTTTGGGGGAGAGCTTCCTAGCTAAGCGGGCACCGATAGTGATAGCCACCATCGGCTGTCAGTTAGCGGAGTCATCCATAGTAGTTAGTAGATGGATGATGCAGGGACCCAAGCAGGCTAGAATTTCTTGTTGATGACCTTAGGATATAGGGTCGGTGGGGAGGGGCTCATGGGATATAGGAGGACAATTGAGGATCAAGTAGTGCTGCTCGTCAGGCGAGCAAGGTCACATGGATTGTGATTGCCTGACTCACGGTATAGACGGCCAGCTGACGGTCAAGGGACCACTGAGGAAGAGTTTTGAGCGAGGAGGTCTGCAAGGTGGTGGGTGCATTATAGGAGTCGGCTATGTAGCAGGCGGTGGGTGGTGGTTCGAGGATCTACTTCCACCACCTCCAGGTGGTCCACCCCGACCATAGAGAGCAGGAGGACAGGGACGAGCATAGCTCCGGGCTGGTGAGGCCTACGACCATGGTGCTCTGGAGATGATTAGAATTATGATTTCTATCTATTCCACCCTACCTAAAATACTTATAGACACAGGTTCTAGTCAGACTTATATTGCCACGATCCTTGTTCGAAACTCATAGATTGCGATGGAGATGTTTGCTCGATCCTTATAAATATAGACACTTGTGGGTGGGGATTAGATGATTATACACTAGGGTCGGAGGTGTGAGCATACTATGGGGGGATAGATATTCAGCTGGGATATTCTAGTAGTGGCATTAAGTCCTTAAGATGTCATCTTGGGTATGGACTGGTTATCCACAGTCCATGGTCAGATTGATTGTATTATGTGTGGTGTGTGGTGTGTCCGCAAGGATGGGATCAGCTTTTCCTTCACCAGGGAGAAAGGAACCTTTAAAGAACATGATGGACATTCCTAGAGGAGGGTACAGTAGATCACACATCAGTTGTCTAGACATACCCTTAGGGTAGTTGATATTGAGATTTTGAGCAATCCTGTAGTGGTGGACCTGTATGTCGATGTCTTTCCTGGTGATGTTCTGGGGCTACCTCCCAGCAAAGAGGTAGATTTTACATCAACTTGTACCTCAGTAAGGAACATATATCTACACTGATGTCTCCCATAGAGCTTCATGAGTTGCTGGTACAGTTGAAGGGAGCTCGATGGTTATCGAATATAGACCTCAGATCAGGCTATCATCAGCTCAGGGTACAAGATGAGGATTTGCAGAAGACGACCTTTAGATGTCAGTAAACCAACTATGGTTTCTTGGTTATTCCTTTCAGTATGGCTAATGACCCTGCAATGTTCATGGTATTCCTGAACAGGATCATCCAGCCATACCTCGATCGCTTTGTGGTGGTATTAATCGATAACATCTTGGTGTACTCAGCGACGGATGAGGAGCAATCCTATTGTCTATAGGAAGATCTTGATACACTCCAAGAGTACAGGTTTTATGTTAAGATCTGTAATTCCTAGTTTTGGATGTGATAAGTTCACTTTTTGGGACATGTTATCTCAGAGGCTGGAGTTGTAGTAGATCCGGTAAAGATTGAGGTTGTGCTAGCTTGGGAGCCACCCATGAGTGTGACTGAGGTGTTGAGTTTCCTGGGGTTGGCTGGGAACTACCAGAGATTCGTACCCAAAATTTCCATATTTTTTGAACCCTTTACAACATTGATGAAGAAGGGACAGCCCTTCATATGGATGGAGAGACGCCAGTGTGGTTTTCAAGAGCTGAGGCAGAGAATAATAAGTGCCCCAATCTTAAGGCTACTGGAAGAGGGTATTGGGTATGTAGTCTACTGTGATGCATTAGGGAATGGACTTGGGAGTGTCCTTATATAGGAGTGATCCTTGATCTCTTATAGTTCGTGTAACACCCCATGATTTCATTTTATGTTATTTTATTTAAATTCAATAGCATGTGTTATACGCAACACAGAGTTCGAGCGCACCACAACTTACCAAACTAGCCATTCAAAAGAGTATATAAATATTATTAACTTAATTTGGAATTTTATATACTCCATATATTTTTATAATCCATATTATGTGTTTCTTAGACATAATATAAGAACAAATACATTTTTTCAGATAAAAGAAGTATTTTTCAAAAAATGAAATTTTACAACCTTCTAATAGAAAACCCTTTTTAAAACCAATATTTGACGCTTTTATAAATTCAATTTAATTAAATTAAATTATTTTTTAGAATCGAAACATAAAAATTTATTTTGGATTAATTTTTGGTACTTTTATGATAACTTTCATATTTTGATGAATACTGAAAAATACTAAATTTTAATTGAAAACAACTTTTTTAATTGAAATAATTTATAGTGTTAAATTATGTATTTGAATGGTTTGGAAGTATAATTGGGTTATATTTTTATCATTTAATACAATTTAGGTCATCATAAGTAATTTCACAATTAAATTTGACATTAACACTTATCAATCTTTTGATAGTTATTACTTTTCAAAAAACATGATTTTCGGTTTTGACAACAGGAATTAATTTTAAATTAATTAAAGCAACTTATATGTTTTGAATTTGTTAAAATAGAATTCATTTTTGAATTTATAATTTCAAAATTATCTTAGGCTAAATTTTTGGTATTTTTCCAAAAACATTCAATTTTTTATGAATAGTGAAAAAACAATGCATTATAGGTTAAAATCAAATTTGTATTTACATAATTAGCCTTTTAGTTTATTTTATTTTAGGTCAAAATAGATACATAATACCTATATATTTTCAACGTAATTCATTGGATTCATTTGATAATAAGTTTATATATATATAATTGTATCGAACATTTTACCGTCTTTTACCCACCTCCTAGAAGCATTTGCAATTTTGTATAAAACATAATTTTACCACTTTTGTGAGTTGAATTTAAAAAATCCGAGAAACATGGTTGATATCAGTAAGTAAAATTTGTTTCAATAATAAGAAAATAATTTTTGTGAATAGTATCTTTTTACTTTTATTTACCACGGTTAAAAGTAAATAGGGTAATTAAAGGTAAAATGATATTATTATTACCATAACACATGTCCTAATTCTATTGGATAAGGGTAATTAGACCAAAAACAACCTTAGGTATATAATATTATCCTTTATGTGCACTTGTATTAGATTAGGAAATTTATTATTATTTAATTCAAAGAAGAGATAAAAGTGTTAAATTCAATGTTTAATAACTAAACCATATTTAATATTGGGTCACACATAATATAAATTAGACTATAAATATTAATTAGAAATATAAATTATTTCCTACATAATGGTAATTTATTTATAATTTTCAGAAATTAAATAGTTAAATTTATTTATGATACAATGATGATACATTAATTACCATATTAATGAAAGATTAAAATAATTGATATAATAAATATCCAAATAAATCTAATTTGAGACTTTTAATTAATTCAAATAATGTTATAGGTTAATATGTAATGCTATAGTTGATTAAATGTATTTATTTTGAAGTTATAAATTTTTTAGGGCTTTAAAAAAAATAAATTACTATATAATGTCAAAATTGAAATAAATGGGTTTTTAAAACAAATACAATATTATTGGTTGATATAATAATCCTACAAATCGTAGATTATGCAAAAATGATTATATAGTGATATTTGTATCATTAATGAACCACTTAGGGTTCTCTTGGAATTTTATAGTAGTTTTATTAACCATATAATATAAAAAAACAAAGAGACATGGTAAATGTCAAACTATTTAACTAAGAGTTAAATCTAATTGATAAGGTTTATATAGTGACCCAAACCTGTCTAAAACCTATTGGTTGAGGGGTTTTCGACACATCCCCACATTAGCTTTTAATTAATTAATATTTTGATCATTTAGAAACCTAAAATGATTTCATTATAAAATAATATTTAAATCTTTTCCTAAGGTGCCTCTCACCCCTCTTATAAAAGGGAACTTCCCCTTCTCTCAAATTCACACCTTCAAAACCATTTGGCTCGGTCAACCCCTGCCCAAATATCCTCCCGACTATCCTACCTTCATCTTATAGCCATTCATTTAGTCATAAAGCCAACCTAAGGATCCCTTTTGATCAAATTAGAAGGAATAACCTGAAGAAATGGTAAATATTTCATCACCTCTTTCAAGTTATTTTCATCTTCCACATCCTCTCTATTTGTTGTTTCCATTATAAAATAATAACTTCGGTATATTCTATATACTGGTATTTTATTATAAAAATGGTACAAACCTATTCATTATTCTATCCATCCTATAAATGACAAAGTCAGCATACATGGGTACATACAGATTACCATCTCCACGTCGTGGTGTAGTATGTTATTCAAACACTTCATCATTTGGATGGGTATAATAATGAGTATAAATGATGTAAATAATAAATATAACATGATAATGATTCTTTATATGATATAACATTCAATTATATATGATTTTAATATCAAAAAATGATATTGCCGCTCGTGCGTATGTATGGATTACCGCCTCCATGAACGTGATGAGATTCATTCCCCATCATATCCATTCAAGTCTGATTTTCTTTTGATGATTAAAAATAATTTTTTTAAATACATAATATAATTATGAATATGAATAATACACATCCTATCCATAACAAAAATTAGTTATGTAACAAAGCATATAAAGGAAAACGAATCAGTTAACAGCCGAAACGATGATACTACTGAAATATCATTAACAAAGGAATATTAGAAGATCATATGTGATATCATATTAATGTATATGGTTCTTTTATAATTTAATAACAATTATTTAACCATTATACAGGAGGTTAAAAAACCCTGGATCAAGGAAACGTATAAGGTAAGGGGTTTTCATCTCACTTTTATTCCCCTGAGATTCATGCTATATTTTCCAGTATTACCATTTGTGTGGTGTATATTCTTCCCATGATTGTTTGGTTTGAAAAATATAATTTAATTTATGGTTATTTACATCATCATTGGATTATCCATATTTCATGGGGTGTATGTTTCGTATGTTACCAAATCGGTAAGGGAATTTCAAATTTCAATTTCCCCACATTCAGTTTTAAGAAAACTTCATTGATTACTTTACTCCAAGATTATGTCTGAAATCACTTTTTATTTACTTATGTTGTAATTTACACTACCCTTCGTGTGGTTATTATTTTTATAGGCATAATAACTCCATTGATAAATTCTCAAGTCATCGGTATAAACTTTATAAGAGTAATTTTAACTCAATTTCTATTCATTGAGATAAACATCCATGTCATTGGTGTTGTTTTTACAAGAATATGTGTGAATATCCTCCAATTGATTTACACCGAATATCCAATCATATTGAGTGTATTTATATTTTTCACACATAATTATGTCATTTATTTATCCATAACCTAATGATACGATATTTATAAAGTAATTCATCTCAAATTACATTCCATTGATACTTCTTTGTTTTTATACGCCAATTCACTTTTATTTGGGGTATATACCATAATTTGACATAGTATATCATGAATACCTTTATTCCCATTATATTATAAGGTTTTGGATTAACTCAATTATTTTTATTCAATAATATCTCATTTGGTTAAGAACTCAAACAAAACTATCATTTTAAATGTTTTAAGGATTTATTCTTCTAAAAATTTCTCATTGATGTCCATGTTTTAAAAATGGTTTTAAGGATTTATTTATATGGAAATGAATGTTTTAAAATTAAAATTCCTTTTAAAACTTTCAAATTGCTATGGGACAGTTTGATTTAAAAAAATATTTTAAACGGCTTCTTAATAAATAGTGAGACTTTTAAATGTTTTCACGAAAAAGGGGGATATTTCTCTCGTATAGTTTTGATGATTATTTTCATCTATATCAATATCCTTCATTATACATGATTGAGGTTAATCTATTATAATAAAATATTTCATATTGTATTGAATGAGTTACATTTGAGTGTGGATGTGCTATTTTTATGCAATTCATTGATTGTGGTTAAAGTATTGACATTTCATATGCTAGTTTTAATACGAATGTTTAGATTATATTTCTCCTATTTAATATGAGGAATTCATTGGACTTACTAAGTGACTGGTGGAGCCCACTATAGCTCCTCGATGAATCGGTAGGTCTCATGAGACAAACTAGTGTCTTAGCACAAGGCCTTGACAAAATCTTATTTGTATTCTTGGCATAATGCCTTGACTATGTGGTTATTAAGTCTGGCATTATTCATTTCTTTATTATGAAAGTCTCTATTGATATTGAATGTGATTATTCAACTAGTAGAATATCCATGGGAATATGTTAATGGAATTATTTTATTTTACCTTTTCAATATTATGTTGAAGTTTAGGTTTAAAAGGATTTCGTTTTAGTCTTATACATTGCCTTAAATGTTTATTCTTATTTATGAATGTTTCTGCTATATTGTTATCCTTTATGAGCATCTTAGCTTACCTCTTTCTAGGTTTTATTTTTTCCAGGATGTGACGAATTATTTTATGGTCGACCTATAAAGATTGGATAAGGATATTATTGTGTTTAAAAAAGGGGGGAAATGTTGTTGATGTTTTAATTTTATGATATAATGTAAAACTTATGAGTGTATCAAGTACTTCCAAGCCTACTAAACTGATCAGTCTTTTGGGACATGATTCCTTGTATCATGCCAATGTTATGTAATAATGCACTGACTCTAGGTAACTAGGGTCTAGGTATTATAGTTGGTATGAGAGTAAGCTTAGAACAAGCCTTGGAAGCTAGATTTATAAAAACTATGATAATAAAACACTACCCTAAGATAGACCATGAGTAATAGTATTGAAGAAAATCCAAAAAATTTGATAATATAAATATTATGTGGTTTTTTCAAGAAAAACATCCCTATTTGGATATGAGTAGGTAGAGGAATCTCTGGCAGAGATTTACCTAGGAGTGAAATCTCCAAAAAGGAGTTTTGGGCTTGACTCGGGGTATCTTGGTACATGACAATGGGCCTTGCTGCACTCTTGGTTACGAAACTCCCAGGGGATATGCTTACGATAATTCACATTTTCATTACAAACTGATTTGAAGGATTTTAATATAAGATTATAATAAATAACCTTGGTTAATCCTAAGGTGTTTTAGATTGAAAATAAGGTGTTATGATATTCTTTAAATGATTTTATGACTCAGACTATACTTTATTGAGTTAGTTAATGGTTGGATTCCAAGGAAGTCATAGTAACATTGTACATGATGTACAAGGTGAGAATGGTGGTGGAAATGAGCAACAAAATGGAATTTTGATAGGTGTAAAAGATATCATGTTCATGTCGAATCATTTTTCCAAAAATATGATCTACAACATATATATTAACCAACTCTCAGACTCAAAAAATAAGACAAAGGTGGTGAATGATAGATCTCCAGCAGTGGAGACCATGGATAAAAGAAAACTAAATTTTCATCATGCAGGAAATTTGGAATGAAACACCTAGGGAAGTGTCTCAATCGAACAAAGAAATGCTTTTTTTGTGCTAAATATGAACATAAAGTAAATAATTTGTGAGGAAAAATGAAGAGTACTATGGAAGAAAATAAAAATGATCCCAAGAATCCATTTACAATCATTTTTCATAAATATAGGGGACCTGATCATTACCTGAGTGAATGCCCTATTATGTAGGGTAACCTCTTGGGCAAGGAAGAAACTATTTGGAAATAAATGAAGGGTGAAATGTTTAAAATTATTAGTTATATTTTTATGGGATTACATTGGAAGACTTTTCTCTTTTATGTGTAACCATGCAGTTTGTTATGTGAAATTTCTATTTAAGGAATAACTGTCTTTTCTATTGTTGATATAGTTATAGATAACCATTTCGGTTTATATGATCCTTGAATTTGAGGCAATTACAAGTTATTAAATTTTGGGATGAAAATTTGAGGAATGAGATAACATTTATAGTTAAATTAAGTTATAGTTATTTTGACTAATTTATCACATTTTGGTAACATTATAAAATATAATTTTCAAAAAAGGACAACATGCAGACCGTGTGAAAAGCCATCACATTGGACAAAACTATGGGAATTGAACCCACAACCATAGTGTGATTGGGATTTATTACCTACCACTGGACTACGTGAAGTCCTTGGTTAGTGTGACTAATTATTTTTAGCTAAATGATTTTATTGATCAATAATAAGTTGATTTTGGATCTTATATCTTCTCAAATGGATATCCTTAGTATAGGAAAATGATTTTGGGATAAGTGATAAATGTTATTTTGGAAGACATTCACTCAATTGGGAATACAATATGCCTAAGGAAAATAGAATACTATGGGATTTCATTTGAAGAGTAATGGTGGGTTCTTGTCTATTTTTTTATTATGGATTTACAGCGATTTGGGTTATTTATAGAAATTATTAACCTATCATAGAGAATAATTTATTAGGTAAATTACTTTTAAGTATGTGACTTTAAGAGTAGTCAATGTTATTTGGAGAGACAATTTAAAGTGGAATAATGTGTAATCAAATTCTTCTAGGTTTTGGGTTTCAATATTAGTTTGGATTATATTGAAGAATTTTAAGGAAAATTGTTTATTGAATGGTATTTATTGATCTTTGGGTATTTTTGATTTAATTTTAATAATTAATATTATTCTTTCTTTCTCTAAAGGATTAACCTTTTTGGGGATCATCTAATCTTGTACTAACCATTTTCATTTTAGTTAATCTCTAAAGACAAGGTAAATATATATAGTTTATCCTTTGTAGATTATGTGACTCTCTAGAAGTTGATTCTAGCGCTTCAGGTGTGACCAAGTATTCTTGAATAATCATCATTTGAAAAACAAATATGAGTTAGTGGTAGAAATTTATTAAAGGATGAGTCTCTACATAAAAAGTAAGTATATCTCTTTATGTTCTTAGTCAATATCATAAATAAATTCATCAACTTTATGAAATGGATCTTAAAACAAAAAAACATTATCCATTTAATTTTCCTACTAGGAAACTAATGATCGTATATCCAATAACATGGTTGTGGTTTTCTTGTTGTTAACTTTCTCATGATCTTTTTTTATATCACTCTCCACCAGAACTTGACACTTACTTTATCTTCCATATCCATGTTTTCCTAAATGGAATTCTATTATGGGTTATCTTGGGTGACATTTGTACTTCTCTTTCCTTTTTTTAAGAGATTGTGTTATTTACTCTTTTTATGATGTGGGAATTTTAATGAAGTTCTCAAGAACAATTTTAAAATTTCAAGGATGAAATTTACAAATGGGAGAAAAAATGTAACACCCCAAGATTTCAAAGTAAGTTATTTTTTTTAAATTCAATAGCTTGTGCTACAGGCAACACCAAGATCGAGCGCACCACGACATACCAAACAAGCTGTTCAAAAGAAGTTATGAATATTATTAACTGAATTTGTAATTTTATATACTCTATATAATTTTAGAATCCGTATTTTTCATTTCTTATACATAATATAAGAACAAATTCATTTTTTCTGATAAAAGAATTATTTTTCAAAAAATTTAATTTTTCCATCTTTTAATAGCAAACCCTTTTAAAACCAATATTTGTCACTTTTTTATATTCAATTTAATGAAATTAAATTCTTCTTTAGAATCGAGACATAAAAGTATCTTTTGGATTAATATTTGGTTCTTTTCTGATAACTTTAATATTTTGATGAATACTGAAAAATACTAACTTTTTATTGAAAACAAATTTTTTAATCGAAAAAATTTATAGTGTTAAATTAAGTATTTGAATGGTTTGGAAGTCATATTAGATTATATTTTTAACATTTAATACAACGTAGGTCATTATAAGTAATTTCACTTTTAAATTTGACATAAACACTGGTCAATCTTTTGATAGTTTTTTCTTTTTAAAAAACCCGCTTTTTGGTTTTGACAACGGGAATTAATTTCAAATTAATTAATTAAACAAATATATTTTGTATTTGGTAGAATATAATTAATTTTTTAATTTATAATATCAAAACTATCTTAGGGTAAATTTATTTTATTTTTCCGAAAATTTTCAATTTTTAATGAATAGTGAAAAAACACTACGTTATTGGTTAAAATCAAATTTTTATTTAGATAATTAGTTATTTTATTGCAATTTTTTTGGTTAAAATAGATACATAACACCTATATATGTTCATCGTAATTCACTGGAGTCATTTTATAATAAGTTTAGATATATAAAATTTTATCGAACTTTTTACCGTCTTTTACCCACCTCCAATGATCATTTTCAAATTTGTATAAAACAAAATTTTATCACATATGTGAGTTGAATTTCAAAAATCCAAGTGACATGGTTGATGTAATTAATGAAAATTTGGTTCAATAAGATGAAAATAATTTTTGGTGGATAGTAACTTTTTACTTTTATTTAGCACGGTTAAAAGTAAATAGGGTAATTAAGGGTAAAAATTATATTATTATTACCCTAACACATGTCTTAATTCTATTCGATAAATGTAATTCAACCAAAAACAACCTTAGGAATAAAATAATATCCTCTAGGTCCACTTGGATTAGATTAGGAAATTTATTATTATTTAATTCATATAAGAGTTCAAAGTGTTAAATTAAAAGTTTAATAACTAAACCATTTTTAATATAGGGTTACACATAAGATAAGTTATACTATAAATATTAATTATAAATATTAAAATATTTTATACGTAATGGTATTTTATTTATAATTATTAGACATTTAATAATTAAATATATTTATGACACAATGATGATGCAGTGATTACCATATTAATGAAAGATTAAAATAATTGATATTATAAATATCCAAATAAATATAATTTGATACTTTTAATGAATTACACTAATTTTACAGGTTAATATGACATGTTAGGGTTTATTAAATGTATTTAGTTTGAGGTAATAAATTTTTAGTACATTATCAAAAATCAATTATTAAATAATGTCAAAATTGACATAAATGATATTTCAAAACAAATACAATATTATTGGTTGATATAATAATCCTAAAAATCTAATGTTCAGCCAAAAGACTTATATAATGATAGTTTTATCATTAATTAACCACTTTGGGTTCTCTTGGATGTTTATAGTATGTTTTTAACCATATAATATAAAAATACAAAGAGACATGGTAAATGTCAAACTATTTACCAAAGAGTTAAATCTAAAAGATAAGGTTAATATAGTGACACAAACTTGTCTAAAACCTATTGGTTGAGAGGTTTTAGACCCATAACCACCTTTTCCTTTAAATAATTCATTTTTGAGCCATTAAAAACCGAAAATAATTTTATTATAAAATAATATTTCAACCTTTTCTTAAGGTGCCCCTCACCCCTCTTATAAAAGTTCACTTCCCCTTATCTAAAATTAAAAATTTAAAAGCCTTTTGGCATCTCCAAACCCAGCCCAAATATCCTCCCATATGTCCTTTATTCATCCTTGAAGCCTTCCTTTATTCAGATATCCAAACTGAGGATCCTTTTTGATCAAATCAAAAGGACGAACCCAAAGAAAAGGTAAATATTTCATCACCTATTTCAAGTTCTTTTCTTCTTCCACTTCCTCTTTCTTTGTTGTTTCCATTATAAAATAATAACTCTAGTATCTTCTATATACTTTTATGTTATTATAAAAATGGTACAACCCTATTCATTATTCTATCCATCCTATAAATGACAAAGTCACCATACGTGTGTACGTACGGATTACCGTCTCCACGTCGTGGCGTAGTTTGTTATTCCAACACTTAATCATTTGGATGGGTATAATAATGAGTATAAATGATGTAAATAATAAATATAACATTATAATGATTCTTTATATGATATAACATCCAATTATATATGATTTTAATATCAAAAAAATGATATTGTTGCTCGTGAGTACAACGGATTACCGTCTCCATGAACGCGATGAGATTCATTCCCCATCGTATCCATTCAAGATTAATTTTAATTTGATGACTAAAAATAATATTGTTAATGAAATTATATCATTCTTAATATTAATTAGATACATCCTATCCATAACAAACATTACTTACGTAACAAATCATATAAAGGAAAATGAATCAGTTAACACCCAAAACGATGATACTACAGAAATATCAATAACAAATCAATATTAGAATATCATATATGATATAATATTAATGTATATTGTTCTTGTATAATTTAATAAAAATGATTTCACCATTATACAGAAGTTTAACCTACCCTCTACCAAGTAAAAGTGCAAGGTAAGGGGTTTTCATCTCACTTTTATTTTCGTGAGATTCGTGCTATATTTGCCACTATTACCTTTTCTGTAGTGTATATACTGCCCATGATTGTATGGTTTGGATAATATAATTTAATTTATGGGTATTTTCATCATTATTTTATGATCCTTCATTCATGTGGTATATGTTTCGTATGTTACCAAATCGGTAAGGGAATTTCAAATTTCAATTTCCACTCATTTGGTTTTACGAAAACTTCATTTATTACTTTACTCCAAGATTATGTGTGAAATCAATTTTTATCTACTTATGTTGTAATTTCCATTGCCGTTTGTGTAGATATACTTTTGATACACATAATCACTCTATAGAAAAATTCTCAAGTCATCGGTATAAACTTGATCAGAGTAATTTTAACTCATTTTCTATTCATTGAGTTAAACATCCATGTCATTGGTGTTGTTTTTATAAGAATATGTGTGAATTTCCTTTGATTTATTTACACTGAATATCCTATCATATTGAGTGTATTTATATATGTCACACATAATTATGTCATTGATTTATCCATAACGTAAGGATACGTTCTTTATAAAAGAATTCATCTCAACTTACATTCCTTTGAGACTTCTTTGTTGTTATGCACCAATTCCCTTTTATTTAATGTATATAATGTACTTTGACATATTATATCATGAATCCCTTTATTCTCATGATATTATAATGTTTTGGATTACCTCAATTATTTATATTCAAGCATCTCTCCTTTGGTTAGGAACTCTAACTAAAATATCAATTTAAATTTTTTAAGGATTTATTCTTCTAAACATTTCTCATTAAAGATCATGTTTTAAAAGTGGTTTTAAGATATTATTTATATGTACATTAATGTTTTAAAATTAAAATTCCTTTTAAAAGTTTCAAAGTGTTATGGGACACTTTGATTCAAAAATCTATTTTGAATGGCTTCTTAATAAATAGTGGGACTTTAAAATGTTTTCAAGAAAAGGGGGTATATTTCTCTCATATAGTTTTGATGATTATTTTCATCTATATTAGTATCCTTCATTATTCTTGATTGAGGTTAATATATTATAATAAAATCTTCCATATTTTATTTAATGAGTTATGTTTGACTATGGAAGGGATATTTTTATTCCATTCATGGATTGTAGATAAAGTATTGACATTTCGTATGCTAGTTTTAATATGAATGTTTAGATTATGATTCGCCCATTTCATATGAGGAAGTCATTGGATTTAGTAAGTGATGGGTGGAGTTTAGATACCCAAATAATGACATAAATTAACATTACATTAATTTTTTGGAATACTTAATACATAACAAAAATAAACACCCAAGGACCGTTGTATTTTAGTGTCTTTGGAAACTAAGAACATAATCTTCTAATCATTGTGAAATATCTTCAACATCTCCCATAATGATCTTCCCATTTTGTTTTCTTACATAAAACCTTTATTTTTTATCCTGGGGAAAGGAAAACATATAAAGGGTGAGATAAAATACTTAATAAGGGTATGCATGGAGAAAATGAAACAAACCATATACATTTGAACTTAAAAAGATGAACATAATGTTTAAATATCAAAATCATGAGTTGTGAAATAAATCTTGGCTGTACATAAGGCATAGATCATAAAGGAACATAAATCATTTTAAAATATCATGGGAATAAAACATGTAATTGTTGAAAACCATTAATAACATGATATTATTTCCATAGTGACCAAGGCATTGCTGCCAAGACCATCATAGTGGACAAAGTCCATTACTGAATTGGGTTTACCTGTCGTTTCAACCTTGTATTACTGAACCAGATTTAGTTTCCATTCCAAAAATTTATATCTCATGAGATATAAATATTTACCTAATTAATTGGAGGGAGATATAGGTCCCACTCATATCATAATGAAATCATTCATACATGTGCCACTAAATAAATATAAATCATTCATCATAGTCCAAAGAAAAAAATGGGTTTCATAAACATCATCCCATCATAACATAATCCATATAAAAAAATATATATCATTTAATCATAAGAAAAGTAAAACCATGTAAATAATAGAGACATTATACTTGAAACATAATCATACTAAATAATGTCATCTTAGATGGGAAATAGTTTTGATAAAACACTTGAAATGAATTCTTGAGGAAAATAACTTTTCTTCTTCAAAATCATTTTATTTTCTCAAAATGTCATGAAATTTTAAAAGAAAAAATAATAATTTGAAAATAATCATGAAATATTGTAGATTAAGCTGCATAGAAATAAGCCATTTTGAAATGGTAAAAATATGTTCATGTCGTATAAGTTAAAAAAACATTCTCCTCGTACTTTTTCAAGAAAAGTCAAAAAGTACCTCGTATTTTAAACAAAAGAAAGATTACTTACATACCATGTAGTAAAAGTCAAAAATTGGTAAAAAGGACATTAATCATACATGAAAAAAATTAGAAAACATGGACATGGTTGATAAATATAACCCCATTAAATTTCTACGGATAAACAATCTCGGTTAAGAACGATATTGGAATAAGTATCCCTTACCTTGTGTCCAATTTCTTATGTACGTGTCTAAAACTCCTGTATAGTGGGTTTAAAAATATTATTAACTTATAACATAACCATAATAATATTTATGATATCATATATGATTCACTTATGACTTTATATTACCCGTTCTTTTGTCAATTTCAGGTTAAAGCAGTGTTTTGGGTAAAATCATTTCATTTATCCTACGTGCTTGGACTTGATGTCCTTGATATTATTACTCATATCCTGATTTACTTAATTCCAGAATGTAAAACATGATTTATATATAATATATATTCAGCATATAAATATATATGATATATCAACAAGTGGAATGAAATACACCGTTCATGGAAACTGTAGGCCGTACGTACGCATGAACCCGGTTTTCATTTCCTTGTTAAATTGAATGGAAGTAAATAAACTTTATATATATATAAATCCAGTATAATTATTATGTCATATATTTGATTATTACTTATTATATATACTTTATAATTATTCTTGAATGATTAACTTGGAGAATGAATCTCATCGCATAGTGGAGACGGTAATTCGTACGTACGAACGAGCGACGATATCGTTCCATTAACTTTTGAATGAAATTGGAGTGGATGATATAATATATCATAATTATAATCATGTTATAATAATAATATAAAGTTATGATTTCCACCATTATAACCATCCAATTAAGGTGGTGGTGGAAAAACATATTACACCGCGGCGTGGAGACAGTATTCCATACGTACGCACACGGAGTGATTTCATTTTCTGTATGATGGATAGAAGGTGAAATAGGGTTGTTTCATATTTATAATAGCATATCAATATATTACTTATACTGATTTTAATACTTTATAATGAAACAACAAAAGAATATTAATTAGAAGAAGAAATGAATTTGAAATAATCGGTAATGGAAGTTACCTCTTCTTCGACGTGCCTCTTCTAAACCTCCTCTTAAGGCACTAAATTTGGTCATTGAAAAAGACCAGGACCTCTAGTATGTTTCTAGGGAAGTTGATGAGATAAATGGACATGTTTTGGACGATCAAGAAGTCTCAAAATGTTGTGAATATGAGAGGGAGGAGGTTCCCTTTTATAATAGAGGAGAGGGGCACTTTTAGAAACCTCAAAAATATTAATTTATAATAAATTCATACCCCACGTAAAAACCTCCAAAAATAACTCAAATTAAAATATTATATGATATAGGTTTATAATCTCATCAAACCATAAAATTTATAAATGTTGGGAATTTATTTTAAACCCTATCAACTTGATTTATCCTTATATAATCTATTTAATTTCATTTTTGGTAATAATTTTATAAATTTTAAATTGTTAAAAATAATTTATTATGTGTTGTGAATTTTCCATAATTAGATCAATTATGACATTTTCGACCATATAAATTTCAGTTTATAATTTTTAAATAATTTTTTGATTTTTAAACAATTTAATAATATTTTATTTCTATAAAAAACAATAGTGTCAATTTTGTCAGTATTCAATTATTTGAATTTGAATAAAATCCACACAGAGGATATATTAGAACAAAAATATTTAATAGATTCATAACATGTCATATTTATCTATAAAATTAGTGTAGCACATTAATTAGTTAAAATAATATTTATTTTAATATTTTTAAAAACATTTATTTGATATTTCAATAAATAAAATAATTTATACATCACTATTGTCTCATCATTAATGATAATTATTAAATCCATAAAAATTATAAATAAGTTATTTTGATGTAGATAATTTTATTATATTTATGGAGATTATTTATTTTCAAATTTTTATGGATATTATAACTAAATTAAAATTATCACACTTATAAAATATAAGATGGTGACATGTTGTCACTTTCTTTGGTTTTAATAATAATTACATCCTTCTCATGGTCAAAAGTCCGTGAAATGAATCTATTCATAAACTTAGGTGATATGGGTCGACTTGTATTCATCCAATATAAATTTTTTCAGGTGTTAGGGTAATTTTATAATATTATTTTTACCCTTAATTACCTAATTTACCTCTAACAGTGGTAAATAAAATTTACCGTAGTTACTATTCATAATTCATAAAAATAAAAAAGTATCCTATTAACATAATTTAGACCTACTGATTCCAAATATGGAATCCATTTTTTCAAATTCAAAACACATAAGTTGCAGTATTTAATTTAAAATTAATCCCGCTGTTGAGAAAATGGGTTTTAAAAGTTAAAACCTTTCCAAAGATTGAAATGTTTTTACCTATGAATTCAAAGTAAAATTAATGATAATAACTGGAATTATATTAAATGGTAAAAATATATTCTATTTATACTTTAAAACCATTAAATATTATAATTTAACCATATAAAGAATCTCGACGGAAAAAGTTTTTTTCATTAAAATGTAGCGTATTTTTACTATTCATCAAAATATGAAGGTTATCAAAATAATGTAAAAACTTTATCCAATGTAAATTTTTATGTCCTGATTCAAAATAAAAAGTTTAATTTGTAAAATTGAACTTATAAACTTGTCGAAAATTATATTTAAAATGGGTGTGCCATCAACAGGCGGCAAAACAGAATTTTTTGAAAAATAATTTTTTTAGCCAAAAAATTATTTTGTTCTCATACCATGTTCTAGAATATGTGTAAGATGAGTGATGTTATTTTAAAATTCAAAATTTGGTTAATAGTATTCATAATATCTAGTTCATAATATATCATTGTTTCGTGAAACTCGGTATCAGGTACAACACACGCAATAGAGGAATGGCGCTCTTGCGTGCAACACAAGCCAAGAGTAGTGTTTATGTATACTAAAAGCTAATATAGTATATCATAAGATAATATTGGTTAATCATACAACACAATACTTCATATAAATTAAAAATAGTATTTCTCATAAAATCTAAGGTTGTTACATTCTACACCTCTTAAAATGAATTTCGCCCTTGAAATTTGTTGGGGTTATAAATGGTTTACTACTTGAATGTTTATTTCATAGAAACCGACATAATAAAAAGGAATACAGAATCTTAATTTTAAAAATTAATGTATGAAATGTAACGGTTACCCAAATTAACTCATCACTGGGTTTCAACATATGAGAACATAGGTAAAAACAGTGATATAGAAGAGAAATATAACCATCAAGTTTTGATGGAGAGTGGTGGAGAACATGGATATGAAAATGAAACAATCACAAAGACATAAATTTGTGATGACCTAAGGTACCTTCTGATTCATCAAATATGAGGGTACTAGGAAAACATTTTTTGTTTTCAGGATCCTTTCTATAAATTTGATAAGTCTGAATTAGAAGAAATACTTACTTGATTTTGGTACAATCACACCGTTGGTCGTTCCTTGAAAAATTTCAACTTCATATCATAATGAAATGAAGTTGAATTTGTCATTACTGATGTATGATAAGATCATTTGATAAAATGATAGGCCATTCTATCACAAAAAAATGAGCACAAGATAATAAATATACAAAAGTCCATCTATGCTAAGGTTAATCGTATATGATTTGAAAAATAGACTTATACCTCATCTATAATTATTCTTAATAAAATAAAATTAATTTCTAAAAACCAGGGACTTCCTATAGGCAAGTGGTAGGCAATAAAGGCATGTCACACTTTTGTTGTGGGTTCGATTCCTGCATCCTTGTCCGACACAACGGGTTGTCGCCCGTCCTATGGGTTTTTCTTTTTCTAAAACTATACTATTATAACATTTTAGAAATAATATCAAAAAGTTATAGCCTTAAACAATACTATTTGATTTCTAACTTAATCGATTATAATCTTTAGGCTTATCCAAAATACTTTTGTCCAATCTCGTAGTATAAAGAGAAAGATTACTTGAGTGGTCATATACAAATCTGTGATTACCATTATTTATCCCCTATATATCATAAGATATATCTGTTTGGTCATATTCCAAACATGTGAATACCTTAACCATGTATTCTCTTGTAACATAAATTTACATAGAACCTTAGTGAAAACATGAATTTTGTCAAAAGTTAACTCTTTACACATACGAAAATCCAAAAAATTATACATACTTAAATCATGATATCACTTTGTCCTAAAATTAGTCATGATCTCATTAATAATATCCAACATATTAGTTTCTCATTATCCCTTCATTATGTGAATATCATCTTCTTTCCAAAAATATTTCAATCACTTTTCCTGGTTACCAGTACCATATAATTATTGAAAACCACAATGGACCATAGATATTCCAATATTACATAATATCATAAAAGTAACTCTACTAAAATATTCATGAATACCAACACATAATCACTTCGATCCATCCTCTTTAATGATTGGCATGGAATAGGTCCATCCTCTATTTAGAAGTAACCTCTTAGGTAGGGGCACTAAGTTGGGTAATGCCCATGTTTTCCACATATAAAAAATTGAAATCCATGATAGTTCGTCACTCTATGACCCTTTTCCCCACACAAATAACTTCTTCCCCTCCATTTGAGGTATTCCTCAAGGTTCTTCTTTCCTTCTTCTTAACATGTAGAAAGCTTCATCTTCCTTCCTCTGTGTTCCCCTCCATGAGAACATGCATAAAATTCCATCTTCCTATTATTTGATGACTTAGTAATACCACTAAGGTTCACCTTGTTAATCATATATCATGATGACTGATTCAGTATAATCACAATATCATTCTCTCTAGGAATTATGAAACTTCGCTTCTCATAGTAACAAATTTTTCCATCAGATTCAATGTTATCCTGATTCCTTCTGGTTCCCTCCATTAACTCAAACCAGAAATCATTGTGTAAGAAATAGTTAAAATAATGAGGAACCACGTAATCATAACAAGTTAATTATAGGATGTATAACTTCCGACACCTTCTTTAATCCCTGACTGCTTAGGTTCAACCTAGGTTATTCATGATCGTTAACATAATTCTCGGACTATAGCCTATACTTATACTTAACCCTAGGGATATCCCTAGACATACCATTGAAATATCTCTAGGGATCCCACTAAAGTTTTCACATCCTAGTTTCCAAAGGATAACTAAACATTTCCTCTGATATTAACTGTAGAGACTCAATGCTTGACATACATGGACATTACATTACTTTTTCAGAAAACTTAATACATGACACAAAAAGATTCTTAAAGACCATTTTATTTTACTGTCTTTGGATACTCGAAACATAATCTTCTAATAATGGTGAAAGATCATCAACATCTCCCATAATGATATTCCCCTTTGTTTACCTAAAACCATACTTTATATCCTGGGGAAAAGAAAACATAAAAAGGGTGAGCTCAAATGCTCAGTAAGGGTAAGCATGGAGAAAATAAAACAAACCATATACATTTAAACTTAAAAACATAAAGTTTAAAAAACAAAATCTTGAGTCGTGAAATAAATCTTGGTAGTACGTAAAGAATAGATCATAAAGAAACATTAATTATGATAAATTATCATGGGAATAAAACTTTTAATTGTGCCAAACCATTAAGCACATGTGATTATTTCCATAGTAGCCAAGTCATTGCATCCAAGACCATCATAGTGGACAAATTCCATTACAGAACTAGGTTAACTTGTCGTTCCAGCCCTATATTACTGAACCAGATTTACTTTCCATTCCAACCATGTCTATCTCATGATATATAAATCTTTACCCAATGCATTGGAGGGAGATATAGGTCCCACCCATCTCATAATGAAATCATTCTTAAATCTGCCAAAAAATAAGCATAAATCATTCATCATAACCCAAAGAATAAAATGGGTTTCATAAAAATCATCCCATCATAACATAATCCATATAAAACAAATGGATATCATTTCATAATAAGAAAAATCAAACCATGTTAATAATAGATACAATATACTTGAAACATAATCATACAAAATAATTTTATCTTAGATGGGAAATAGTTTTGATAAAACACTTGAAATGAATTCTTGAGGAAAATGTCCTTTCATCTTCAAAATCATTTTCTTTTGTCTAAATGTCATAAAATTTAAAAAGAAAATAATTTTGTTGAAAATAATCAATAATTATTATAGAGTAATATTCATATAAATAAGGTGTTATAAAACTGTAAAAATCAGTTCATGCTCTATAAGTTAAAAAATCATTCTCCTCGTACATTTGCCGAAAAATTCAAAAAGCACCTCATATGGTAAAAAAAATATTCCTAACATAACATGTAGTAAAAGTCAAAATTGGTAAAAAGGAAATTAAACATACATGAAATAAATTTAGAAAACATGCACTTGGATGATAAATATAACCCCAGTAAATACTTACAAATAAAAAATCTCGGTTAAGAATGAGATTGGAATAATTATCCCTTAGCTTAGGTCGAATTTCTTCTGTACATGTCCAAAACTCCTATATAGTGGGTTTAAACATATTATTAACTTGTAACAGAACCATAATAATATTTATGATATCATATATTATTCACTTATGACTTTATATTACCCATTCTTTTGTCAATTCCATGTTAAATCAGCTTTTTGGGTAAAATCGTTTCATTTAAAGTATGCGCTTGGACTTGTTGTCCTTGATATTATTACTTATATCCCGATTTACTTAATTACATAATGTAAAACATTATTTATATATAATATATATTCATTATATAAATATATATGATAGATTGATAAATTGAATGAAATACACTGTTCATGGAGATGGTAGGTCGTACGTACCCATGAACGCTGTTTTCGTTTCCTTATAAAATTGAATGGAAGAAAATGAGATATCTATACACATAAATCCAATAGAATTATTATGTCATATATTTCATGATTACTTATTATATATACTTTATAATCATTTTTAAATGGTTAACATGGAGAATGAATCTCATCGTATCGTGGAGACGGTAATCCGTACGTACGCACGAGCAATGATATCTTTCCCCAAATTATTTAATGAAATTAGAGTGGATGATATATATCTCATAATTATAATCATGTTATAATAATCATATATAGTTATTATTTCCTCCATTATACCCATCCAATTAAGGTGGTGGTGGAAAAATAGATTACACCACAGCGTGGAGACGGTATTTCGTACGTACGCACGCACGGTGATTTCATTTTCCGTAGGATGGATATAAGGTGAAATAGAGTTGTTTATAATTAATAATAACATATCATTATATTATTTATATTTATTTTATTAATTTATAATTAAACAACTAAAGAATAGTATGTAGAAGAAGAATTTAATTTGAAATAATCGGTAATGGATATTACCTCTTCCTCGACGTGCCTCTTCAAAACCTCCTCTTAGGGCACTAAAGATGGTCTATAAATTAGGCCAGGACCTCTAGTATGTTTATAGGGAAGTGGAGAAGAGAAATTGAAAGGTTTTGTCCAAGCCTGAAGGATTTAAATGTTGTTAAGAGGAGATGGATGAGGTTCCCATTTATAAGAGAGGAGAGCGGCACTTTTGGAAACCTCAAAAATATTAATTTATAATAAATTTAGACCCCACTTAAAAACCTCCAAAAATGACTCAAATATGAAGATTAGAAGAGATAGGTTCTTAATCTCATCAAATAATAAAATTTAGACATGTTGTGAGTTTATTTTAAAACTTATAAACTTGATTTATTCTTGTTTAATCTATTTAATTTTATTTGTGGTAATAATATTCTAAATTTTAAATTATTATAAATAATTACTTATGTGTTGTGAATTGTCTGTAATTGTATAATTTATAAAATTATAGACCATATAAATTTAAATTTATAATTTTTAAATAATTTTTTTATTTTTAAACAACTTAATAATATTTTATTTCTATAAAATACAATAGTGTCAATTTTGTCACTATTCAATTATTGGAATTTAAATAAAATCCCAATAGAGGATATATTCGAACCAAAATATTTATTAGATTTATAAAATTTTATATTTATCTATAAAATTCATGGATCACATTAATTAGTTCATATAATATTTATTTTAATATTTTTAAAATTATTTATTAGATATTTCAATCAATAAAATAATTTCTACATCACTATTGTGTCGTCATTAATGATAATTATTTAATACATAAAAATTCTAAATAAATTCTCATGATGTATATAATTTTATTATATTTCTGGAGACTATTTATTTTTAAAGTTTTATGAATATTATCACTAAATTGAAATTATCACACTTATAATATATTAGGGGGTGACATGTTGTCATTTTCTTTGGTTTTAATAATAATTACATAATTTTCATGGTCAAAAGTCCATGAAATGAATATATTACGACCCTTAGGTGATATGGGTAGACTTTTATTCATACAATAGAATTTGGGTAGGTTTTAGGGTAATTTTATAATACTATTTTTACCCTTAATTAACTGATTTACCTTTAATAGTGGTAAATAAAATTTACCGTAGTTACTATTCATAATGCATAAAAAAATTATACCATTAACAAAATTTGAACCTAATGATTCCAAATATGGAATCCATTTTTTCCAAATTCAAAACACAGAAGTTGCATTGTTTAATTAAAAATTAATCCCAATGTTGAGAAAATGGGTTTTAAAAGTTAAAACATTGCAAAAGATTGAAATGTTTTTACCTATGAATTCAATGTAAAATTAATGATAATGACTATAATTATATTAAATGGTAAAAATATATTCTATTTATACTTTAAAACCATTAAATATTATAATTTAACCATATAAATTATCTTGATGGAAAAAGTTGTTTTTAATTAAAATTTAGCGTAATTTTACTATTCATCAAAATATGAAGGTTATTAGAATAATGTCAAAACTTTATCCAATGTAAATTTTTATGTCCTGATTCAAAATAAGAAGTTTAATTTTTTAAATTTAACTTATAAACTTGTCAAAAATTAGATGTAAAATGGTTGTTCCATCAAAAGGCGACAAAACTGTATTTTTTAAAAAATACTTATTTTACCCAAAAAATTATTTTGTTCTCATACCATGTTCTATAATATGTGTAAGATTAATGATATTATTATAAAATTAAAAATGTGGTTGATAATATTCATAACTTCTAGTTCATAATATATCGTTGTTTAGTGAAACTCAGTATTGGGTACAACACACACTATTGAGGTTGGTTGCTTTTTCGTGCAACACAAGCCAAGAATTGTGTTTGCGTATACTACAAGATAATACCATATAGCGGAAGATAATATTGGTGTAGTGTAAAACAGAAGACATCTAATAAATTATTAATAATATTTCTCATAAAATCTCAGGGTGTTACATTCTAGCCCCCTTAAAATGAATTTCCCCCTCGAAATTCATTGGGGTTATAAATGGTTTACTACTTGAAAGTTTATTTCATAGAAACACACATCATAAAAAAGAATACTAAAACTTAATTATAAAAATTAAAGTAAGAAACATAATGGTTACCCAAATTAACTCATCACTCGGTTTGAACATAGGAGAACATAGGTGAAAACATGGATATGGAAGAGAAATATAACCATCATGTTCTGATGGAATGTAGTAGAGAACATGGCTATAAAAATTACAACAATCACAAAGCCCTAAATTTGTGATGATCTAAGGTATCATCTGATTCATCTAATATGAGGGTACTAGGAAAACCTTTTTGGTTTTCAATTTCCTTTCCATAAATTTGAAAATTTTGAATTAGAAGAAATACTTACTTGATTTTGGTACAATCACACCTTTGGTCATTCCTTGAACAATTTCCATTTCATATCTTGAAGAAATAAAGTTGAATTTGTCATTATTGAGGTATTAGTAGATCATTCGATAGAATGATATGTCATTTAATCACATAAAAATGTTAGCACAAGATATTAAATATATATAAGTCCATCTATGGTGAGGTTAATTGTATATGGTTCCAAAATGGACATATACATCATCTATCATTCCACTTAATAAAATAAAACTAATTTCTACAAACCAGGGACTTTCTGTAGGCCAGTGGTAGGCGATAAAGTCCTGTCACACTTTAGTTTTGGGTTTGATTCCAACATCCTTGTCTGATGCGACGGGTTGTCACCTATCCTACAGGTTGTCGTTTTTCTGAAACTATACTATAATAACATTTTAGAAATAATATCAAAAAGTTATAGCCTTAAACAATACTATACGATGTCTGACATAATCCATTCTAATCTTTAGGATTATCCAAAATACTTCTTTCCAATCTCATAGTATAAAGAAAAAGATTTCTAGAGAGGTAATATACAGAGCATGTGATTACAATCATTTTTCGCCCATATATCATAAGATATATCTTGTTGGTCATATTCCAAACATGTGAATACCTAAATCATGTATTCTCTTATAATATTAATAACCATAGAACCTTATTGAAAACACAAATGCTGTCAAAATTTAACTCTTTCCACATACCAAAATCCCAAAAATTCTATATACTCAAATCATGATATCACTTTGTCCTTATATCAGTCATGAGCTCGTTAATAATATCCAAAATATTTGTTTCTCTTTATCCCTACATTATGTTCATATCATCTACTTTCCAAAAATATTTCAATCACTTTTCATGGTTACAGATACCATATAATTATTGAAAAACACAATGGATCATAGATATTCCAATATTCCTTTATACAATAAAAGTACCTCTACAAAATTATTCTTGAATACCAATACATAAAAACTTAGATCCATCCTCTTTAATTATTATCATAGAATAGTTTCTTCATCTATTTAGAAGTAACCTCTTAGGTAGAGGCACTGAGTTGGGTAATTCCCATGTTCTCCACACATAATACATTGATCTCCATGATAGTCTATCACTCTATGACCCTTTTCCTCACACAGATAACATTTTCCCCTCCATTTGAGGTATTCCTCAAGGTTCTTCTTTCCTTCTTCTTGATATGTATAAAGCTTCATCATCCTTCCTCTGTGTTCCTCTCCATTATAACATTCATAAAAGTCCATCTTCCTCTTATTTGATGACTTAGGAATACCACTAATGTTTACCTTGTAAATCATATATCGCGATGACTGATTTGGCATAATCACAATATCTTTCTCTCGAGGCATTATGCAATTTCACTACTCATAGTCACCAATTTGTCCATCAGATTCAATGTTAACCAAATTCCTTCTAGTTTCCTCCATTAACTAAAACTAGAAACCATTTTGTAAGAAACAGTTAAAATAATGAGGAACCACATATTCATAAAAAGTCACTTATAGGATGTATAAATCAGGACACCATCTTTAATCCATGATAGCTAAGGTTCACCCTGGGTTATTCATGATCGTTAACATAATTCTAAGACTGTAGCCTATACTTATACTTAACCTTAGGGATATCCCTACACATACCTTATAAATATCTATAGGGATCTCACTAATGTTTTTCCACCCTAGTTTCCAAATGTTAACTAAACCATTCCTCTGATACAAACTATAGAGACCAAAAGAATGACATACATGGGAATTACATTAATTTTTCGGAATACTTAATACATAAAAAAAATACCCCAAGGACCATAATAGTTTAGTGTCTTTGGAAACTCAGAACATAATCTTCTAATCATGGTGAAAGATCTTCAACATCTCACATAAAGATCTAATCCTTATGTTTTCTTACCTAAAACCTTTATTTATATCATGGAGAATTTGAGCTTACTGAAAATGTATATGGTTTGTTCCTTGGCTACTATGTATATGGTTTGTTTAAAGGGTGAGCTCAAATTCTCAGTAAGGGTATGCATGGTGAAAATAAAACAAACCATATACATTTTAACTTAAAAACATGAACATAATGTTTAAACATTAAAATCTTGAGTTGTGAAATAAATCATAGCAGTACGTAAGGCATAGATCATAAAGGAATATCAATCATGATACAATAGCATGGGAATAAAACATGTAATTGTGGAAAACCATTAAGAACATGTTATGGTTTCCATAGTAGCCAAGGCATTGCTACCAAGACCATTATAGTGGACAAAGTCCATTACTGAACCGGGTTTACTTGTTGTTCCAGCACTATATTACTGAACTGGATTTACTTGTCATTCCATCCATGTCTATATCATGAGATATAAATATTTACCCAATGAATTGGAGGGAGATATATGTCCCACCCATCTCATAATGAAATCATTCTTACGTGTGCCACCAAAAAAACTTAAATCATTCATCACAACCCAAAGAATAAAATGGGTTTCAAAAACATCATTCCATCATAACATAATCCATATAAAACAAATGGATATCATTTCATCATAATAAAAATCATTCCATGTAAATAATAGAGACATTATACTTGAATCATAATCATACTAAATAATGCCATCTTAGATCCGAAATAGTTTTGATAAAACACTTGAAATGAATTCTTGTGGAAAATATCCTTTCTTCTTCAAAATCGTTTTCTTTTCACAAAATTCCGTGCAATTTTAAAAGAAAAAAATTTCTTTGAAAATAATCATGAAATCTTGTATTGTAAGCTTAATAGAAATAAGGCATTATGAAACTGTAAAAATCTGTTCATGGTGTATAATATAAAAAAACATTCTCCTCATACTTTTTCCGGAAAAGTAAAAAAGTACCTCGTATGGTAAACAAAATAAATATTCCTTACATACCATGTAGTAAAAGTGAAAAATTGGTAAAAAGGACTTAAAAAATTCATGAATGTTTTTTAGAAAACATGGAAATTGATGACAAATATAACCCTAGTAAATACCTACGAATAAATAATCTCGGTTAAGAACGAGATTGGAATATTTATCCCTTACCTTAGGTCGAATTTATTCCGTACGTGTCTAAAACTCCAATATAGTGGGTTTAAACATATTATTAACTTGTAACAGAACCATAATAATATTTATGATATCATATATTATTCATTTATGACATCATATTACCCGTTCTTTTGTCAATTTCATGTTAAAGAAGCATTTTGGTTAAAATCGTTTCATTTATCGTATGTGTTTGGACTTGTTGTACTTGATATTATTACTTATATCATGATTTACTTAATTCCAGAATGTAAAAAATTATTTATATATCATATATATGAAACCTAAAAATATATATTATAGATCAATAAATTGAATGAAATACACCGTTCAGGGAGACGGTAGGTTGTACGTACGCATGAACGTTGTTTCTGTTTCCCTATTAAATTGAATGGAAGTAATTGAGATATATATATACATAAATGAACTAGAGTTATTATTTAATATATTTCATGATTAATTATTTTATATACTTTATAATCATTCTTGAATGGTTAACATAGAGAATTAATCTCATCGCATCGTGGAGACGGTAATCAGTACGTACGCACGAGCGATGATATCATTCCCGTAATTATTGAATGAAATTGGAGTGGATAATATAATTTATCATAATTATAATAATGTTATAATAAGCATATATAGTTATTATCTCCACCATTATACCCATCCGAGTAAGGTGGTGGTGGAAAAACAGATTACACCACGGCGTGGAGACGGTATTATGTACGTACGCATGCGTGGTAATTTCATTTTCTACGGGATGGATAGAAGGTGAAATAGGGTTGTTTCATAATTATAATAATATATAAGTATATTAGTAATACTAATTATATTACTTTGTAATGAAACAACTAAATAATAGGAAGTAGATAAAGAAATGAATTTGAAAGAATTTGTAATGGATATTACCTCTTCTTCAACGCGCCTCTTCTAAACCACAACTTATGGCACTAAAGTTGGTCTTTGAAGAATACCAAGACCTATAGTATGTTTCTAGGGAAGTGGATAAGATAAATGGATAGTGTTTGGCCGAGATTTAAGTCACAAAATGTTGTGAAGAGGAGAGGGAGGAGGTGCCCTTTTATAGGAGAGGAGTTTGGCACTTTTGGAAACCTCAAAAATATTAATTTATAATAAATTCATACCCCACTTAAAAACCTCAAAAATGACTTATATTCGAATATAATATGATATAGGATTTTAATCTCATCAACCAACAAAATTTAGACATGTTGGGAATTTATTTTAAACCCTATCAACTTTATTTATCCTTATTTAATCTTTTTAATTTTATTTCAGGTAATAACATTATAAATTTTAAATTGTTATAAATAATTACTTATGTATTGTGAATTGTCCATAATTGGATAGGTCATGACATTATAAATGATATAAATTTCAATTTATAATTTTAAAATAATTTTGTGATTTTTAAACAATTTTATAATATTTTATTTCTATAAAATAACGATAGTGTAAATTTTGTCACTATTCAGTTATTTGAATTTAAATAAAATCCACACAGAGGATATATTCGAACCAAAATATTTAATGGATTTATAACATGTCATATTTATCTATAAAATTCTTGGATCACATTAATTAGTTCATATAATATTTATTTTAACATTTTTAAAACCATTTATTTGATATTTCGATCAATAAAATAATTTATACATCACTATTGTGTTATTATTTATGATAATAATTTAATCCCAAAAAATTATAAATAAATTGTAATGATGTATATAATATATTATATTTCTGGAGACTATTTATTTCTAATGTTTTATGAATATTATCACTAAATTAAAATTATCACACTTATCATATATAAGAGGGTGACATGTTGTCTCATTCATTGATTTTAATAAAAATTACATCAATTTCATGGTCAAAAGTCCATGAAATGAATCTATTTTGACCCTTAGAAGATATTAGTCGACTTTTATTCATCCAATATATTTTTATAAGGTGTTAGTGTAATTTAATAAAATTATGTTTACCCTTAATTACCTGATTTACCTTTAATAGTGGTAAATAAAATTTACCATAGTTACTATTCATAATGACTAAAAATAAAAAGTAGCCAATTAACAAAATTTGGACCTACTGATTCCAAATATGGAGTCCATTTTTTCAAATTTAAAACACCTATTTTGCAGTATTTAATTTAAAATTAATCCCGCTATTGAGAAAATGGGTTTTAAAAGTTAAAACATTGCAAAAGATTGAAATGTTTTTACCTATGAATTCAATGTAAAATTAATGATAAGGACTAGAATTATATTAAATAGTAAAAATATATTATTTTTATACTTTAAAACCATACAATATTATAATTTATCCATATAAATTATCTTTATGGAAAAAGTTGTTTTTAATTCAAATTTAGCGTATTTTTACTATTCTTCAAAATATGAAGGTTATCATAATAGTGTCAAAAATTTATCCAACGTAAATTTTTATGTCTTGATTCAAAAGAAGAAGTTTAATTTTTCAAATTTAACTTATAAAATAGTCAAAAATTATATTTAAAATGGTTGTTCCATCAAAAGGCGGCAAAACTATATTTTTTAAAAAATACTTATTTTACCCGAATATTTTATTTTTTTTCTCATACCATGTTCTAGAATATTTGTAAGATTAATGATATTATTATAAAATCCAAAATGTGGTTAATACTATTCATAATGGCTAGTTCATAATATATCATTGTTTAGTGAAACTCGATATTGGGTACAACACACGCTATTGAGGAAGGTCGCTCTTGCGTGCAACACAAGCCAAGAATAATGTTTGTGTATACTACAAGCTAATACGGTATAGCACAAGCTATTATTGGTTTATCATACAACACAAGACATTAAATAAATTTATAATAATATTTATCATAAAATCTCATGGTGTTACATGGAGCCCGCTATAGCTCCTTGGTGCATCAGTAGGTCTAATGAGACAAACTAGTGTCTTGACACAAGGCCTTGGAAAAATCTTATGTGTACTCTTGGAAGAAGGCCTTTAAAATGTTGTTATGAAGTCTGGCATTATGCATTCCATCATTATGAAAGTAGATATTGATATTTTGTGTGATTATTTGACTAGTATAATATCCTTGGAAATAAGTAAATGGAATTATTTGATTTTATCTTTTCCATAATATATTGACTTTTAAGTTTAAATGTATTTTGTTTTAGTCTTATACATTTCCTTAAATGTTTATTCTTATTTATGAAAGTTTTCGCTATATTGTTATCCTTACTAAGAATCTGATCTCACCTCTTTCTATTATTTATTTTTTAAAGGATATGAATAAGTATTTTATGGTTGACCTGCAGGGATAGGATAAGGAAATTAGTGAGTTTAAAAAAGGGGACAAAATGTTGTTGATGTTTTTATTTCACGATATAATGTAAAACTTATGATTGTATCTGGTTCTTCCAAGTCTACTAAGCTAGTCGGTCTTTCTGGACATGATTCCTTGTATCATGCATATGTTATGTAATAATTCACCGACTCTGGGTAACTGGGGTCAGGGCGTTACAGTTCACGCTAGCTGAGGCCGCATTAGAAGAACTATGCTACCCATGACCTGGAGTTAGCAGCAGTGGTCTTCTCCTTGAGGATGTGGTGACATTACTTGATGGGTGAACATTTTACAGTCTACACAGATCACAAGAGTCTCAGGTATACCTTCTCATAGAAGGACCTGAACCAAATACACTGACGATGGCTAGAGTTCCTCCAGGACTATGACTTTGAGATAGTATTTACTTCAAGGAATAGGAACGTAGTGGCAGACGCACTCAGAAAGTGGTCTAGTCTATAGTTATTGAGTGAGGTGATAGAGAATCTATATTCATAGCAGATATCCTTTGTGGATAGAGATGGAGAATCATACCTCTAGTCTATGACTTTCACTCCCCCACTTCCTCAGCGAGTTCGGGAAGCAAAACTTGGGGACATTGACTACCAGGCACGATGTGCTCAGATATCCACAGGATAGGCACCTGATGGATTTTCTGATGGTGGGGAGAACGTCATCCTCTTTAGAGAATGCACCATGGTACTAGTTGTGCTACAAGAGGATTTTTTGAGGGAGTTTCATACGTCCCCTCTGGCGGTACATCCTAGTGTGGAGAAGATGTACCTAGACCTCTAGCATCAGCACTAATGGTCAGGGATGAAGGAGGCAGTGGCAGAGTTTGTTGCACGATTCCTCACTTGTCAACAAGTGAAGATCGAGCATCAGGTTCCAAATAGATTAGCTTAACCACTAGAGGTACCGGAGTGGAAGTGGGATGGTTTCTCCATGGACTTTATAATAGGTCTACCACAGACGTCCAGGGGACATGATTCCATCTGAGTGGTCCTTGACCGACTCACCAAGTCATTCCACTTCCTACCCATTTATGAGCACGGATCAGTAGAGGGCTTGGGACGCCACTACATATAAGAGATTGTATGACTTTATGGGGTTTCATTGACGATATTATCCAAATGTGATGCACGTTTTACATCCCGGTTGTGGAAGGGATTACATGAGGCATTCTGGGATCAGCTATGTTTGAGCACCGCCTTTCATCCACAAATGGATGGTCAGAAGGAGCGGACCAATAAGACACTGGAATACATGCTACATGATTGCGTCCTAGATTTTGTTCGTAGTTGGGAGGATCACTTGACCTTGGTGGAGTTCTCAAACAAAAATAGCTATCACTTTACCATCGGTATAGCACCATTCTAGGCCTTATATGGTCGACCTTGCAGATCACCTCTATGATGGACAGACCTAGGGGAGTTAGCACTTATGGGTCCAGAGTTAGTAGCTACCACTAAGAAGGTTCAAATCATCCAAGAGTGGATGAATACCACACAGAGTTGACATAAGTCTTATACTGATAAGAGACGGAGGATTGTGGAGTTCAACGAGGGAGACCACGTCTTCCTATAGGTCTCACCTAGACAAGGTTTATAGAGATTTGGCCAAGGCGAAAAACTCTTAATGAGGTTTATCAGACCTTTTTTGACACTTTCGGGGATTGGGGATGTTTTATACTTCTTGGAATTACCACCACAATTTGATAGAGTGAACAAAATCTTCCACGTATCTTATTTGAGTAGATACATGTATGACCCATCTCACCTCATCATCTATGGCATGATGGAATTTGATGATGGGGTGACGTTTACGGAGGTTCAAGTGGAGATTGAGGATCGACATGAGCAGGTCCTTTGTGGATGATCTATACCTCTGGTGCGCGTTTGTAGCTGGAACGGGAACCTCCAAGAGAGCACATGGGAGTGGGAGGCTCGAATTCGTGCTCAGTACCCCCATGTGTTTCCTTAGTCTATATTTTGGATTTTGGGGATGAAATGGCCTAAGGTGGGGAGAATATAAAGAACTGGATTTTCCATGTAATTTATTAATTATATGAAATTATTACGAGTCTACAAAAATTAATGGAATGTGATTCCGAGGCTCGATGTGCCCAAAATGAATTTCTGAACTTTTTTAAGGTACGATCAGTAAACACACGGGTGTCATTTTCTATCTTTTGAATCAGTGATCTGATTAAAAATATGAGGGAACCATTGAATCCATAGTTTTGGGATTCTCTTAAGGAAAGATTCACATTGACCACAATAAGTCTGGAGAAAAAGGTATATTTGGGACTTTTTAAAAGAATAATTAAATAACTTTGTTATTTTATTACTTTCATTCTTTTCCTCTAACGGACAAGAGTCATTGGTCGAACCAACGACGTGTCGAGCCATTAAATGGCATGACTCCTCAAATCCTTTGTAACAGCACTGTTGGAATTTTAAAGGATACTATTAAATTAACCTCCCTTAATTCCACAGGCATTACTCACCCTCCCCCTCTCCTATTTATATGAAGCTTGGGTATTGGTATTGGCATGACTTCACCAAGAGACAATATTCGGATAAAGTGTCACGAAGCCAATCACTTGGAGTATGGAGTTGGTTCCAGTGGGTGGGGATGAGTGACATCGAATCACAAACCGAAGGATGACGTTTGAGCGGTAATGTTGGTAGATTGTTGCGGGGATGATAAACACTAACTCTTCCTCAATCGCGGGTGTTCTCCAATGATCTTGAGGTAGGGGGTTTGATTAAAATTCATCTTTAATCTATTTATTTATTTTTCATTATCATATTAATGTTGAGGGTGCACCCCAAATGAAAAAGTTCCAAACCCCCCGTCACTCCATTTATGTTGTGTTCTTCAGGGAAATTTTCCTCAAGGGAACGACAGTGAGAAGACGGCGATAGCGCAGAAAAAATCATCGAACCGTTGGTGCGCCGAGTCGGCAGCGGCCGGTGGTGGCCGATGGAAACCCGCGGCAACCGGTCGTGGGTGGTGGAAGGCGGCACATGATGGTGCACCACAAAGGCCTGAGGTGGCATGCCCGAGCTGACCGCAGGGGACAAGAGGCGGAACCTGCAGGCATCGCCAACAGCTATAGCCACGACCAGTGGGCCGCGGTAGGTGGTGGGAGGTGTGGCCCCACGCCGTGTCAGGTTGTCGGACCCCTGTTGGTGAAAATGGATGAACGTTACGTGGTGGGGTAGCACCCCACCGGCTGGCTAAAACAGACTCACACACGTGGGTCTAGCTAGGAAGACCGGTTCCCTTTTTGATAAACTGGGACGGATGCGGGCTGGCCGAGCAGGCCAGACCCACCCATTGGACTAGACACACCCAGTGGATCGGGCTGAACCTGCGGCCCAGTAGGCCAATGCGAGTGATCCAATCCCCTCCTAATGGGTTGATCAAAATGTGGATCGAGACCCCGAACCAAACTAGGATGACCCCAACGGGCCGGACCTATTAAATCGAGCCAGACCCGAGTGGGTTCATGTAGTCCCTGGGACCTGTTGCGTTAGGTCGGCCTAACCGAGTCGGATCGAGCCCAAACCCAACTTGTCCCTGAATAAAGAAATGCACGTAACTGACAAACCAAGTGTTCATTAAAAATTACATCAGTGGAGTTGGTATCCTTTTTGGGAAGTGATACCTTTTGAATATTTTGGTGGGCCCGACCAAGCGGGGCCTGACCAAGGTGTGATCACCCCCGTTTCACAGAAAGGGTGTAACTAACAGACCAAGCGTCTGTTTAACAAACCGTCTGCATTTTCAGATCCCTTAGAATGAGGCGGTCCTTTTGGTAAACTAATCATGAGTTTTGGATAATGTTGGATTTGGCTGGTTTGGATCAAACCCGAATCCAATCAGGCCCCCAAAACTAAAATGTTTATAAGTCACAAACCGGGTTTCTGATTGATACATCATCGGTCACGTTGGAACCCCTATGAAATGGTGGTCCTCTGGGATACTTTTTTTTTGGAAATTCGTGGCATTTTATGTATGAATGATGGCTTAATGAGAGGTTTACCCAGAATTTAGTGTGCTATGAGTGGGAATCTAGTGGCTGGTAGTGAGGGGGAGGTTTGAGAGTGATCATACGGAGGTTAGTACCGAGCAATCCTATGTGGGTAAAAACTTAGTGATCCTATGTGGCTCAGATCCTGTGTGGGTTAGCACTCATTGATCCTATGTGGTTCAGTGCATAATGATCCTTTGTGGGTCAGATCCTTTGTGGGTCAGTGCTCAACGATCCTGTGTGGGGAAGTTCATATTGTTCCTTTGTGGTTAAGATCCTATGTGTGTCATTGTAGGGGTTAGAACCTATCGATCCTGGGTGGTTCAAACATTTTATGGTCAGTAGAATTTCCTCTCAATAGAATATGATGATATATCTTCACGACTAATCATATGTATTTCTGTGCCTTACTTATATACCTGGTGTGAGATGATTCTTTTACTTTCGTGTTGGTACCTTTGTGGTACCTTCACCTTTGTGGTGTTATATTCGTGGTGTTGCATGTGTGGTACTTTTACCATCGTGGTGTTATCTTTATGGTGTTACCTGTCTTGTAATTTTACATTCATGGGGTTACCTTCATGGTGTTACCTTTGGGGTAAATTTACCATCATAGTGTTACTTTGTGGTATTCATCCCTCATGTTTTTGATGAGTATCTTTTGATAACATAGGTATATGTATGGGAATATACCCATGTAATGTTGATGATTGCTTCATGATTTGTGATTGAGGCCTTTCTTTGTGGTTTTTCCATTGTGGAACTCCGAGAGACCTTCGGGGGTCTCGAGATCCCAACTGAGTAATGTTATACTCACCCATACATGGGCTTCACAAACACCTTGTTGTGTCTTATGCAGAAAATGGACATTTTTGATCGAGGGTGAGGGATCCAAGATTGGATGGTGCGCAAAGGTAGACCATTTGACATGATGTGATGAATTGACTACTAATCGTGAGTTGTACCAACCCTTTAGGTAGGATTCTCGGTGGATGACCCAGGATCTTTTTTTCTCTTTTCAGTTGTACTTGTACTTTTCAGTTGGGATTGTATTTTGGCCCCTTTACTTTTTTCACACTACTTACTACATTTATTTATTTCATGGTTGCCTCTTGTTGTACTCTTTTATTTTTTATTTTATTTTTTCAGGTTTAAAGGCAATGCCTTCCCATGTAAGGATACGACTTTCTGGTGCTAGTCGCCAACCCCTACCCTATAGAAGGTGGTTTTGGGGTAGTCATGGCACGGGCCCCAGGGGATGGGTCGTGACATCCCTATCGTGAATCTATAAGTGGGTGTAGATCTAGAAAAAATGTACCTATGAGTAACAACTCTGAAAAGGTATTTTGGTCCTAACTCGGGGTAACCTGGTACACGACAATGGGCCATACTATGCTCCTGGTCTGACACTTAGGTGGGTATTATTAGGATAATCAATGTTTTCATTACATACCATTATGAAAAATTTGAATGGATAAGGAAAAAGAATCACCATGTTTAAACCTAATGTGTTTCATATTTTAAAATAAGATGTAATGATAGATAATTATATTTTTTTTCACTATGACTATTTTTTCTCACATAATAATTTCTATTTTTATTCAATTGATGGAATCCTAAGGATTAATGTTAAAATCAAAGAAAAAGGATAATGGGGTGAAAATGAGCAACCAATTGTTGACAGGATTAAAGCATATCATGTTTATGCCAAATTATATTTCCCAAAATTTGATTAATAGTATATACCTTTACCAACTCCCTAACAAACCAAATGAGAGAAAGATGGAGGTTGGTGAGTGCTTGAGTGGGGGAGACCATAAAGAAAGGAAGGCTTGATTTCAAAAATGTAAGAAGTGTGGAAGGAGATACCAAGTCAAGTGTCTCAATGGAACATGTAAATTATTTATGTGTAGGAAAAAGGGAAAAAAATAAAGGTTTTTTTAGGAAAAATAAAGAGTGAATTTAAATAAAATGAAGCTCATCCAAATAAATCATTTATAGTTCTTTAACGTAGGTTTGAGGGACATGGACATTAATCGCGTCAATTTCCACTTCTAGAAGATAAACTCTATACTATATATGGTTTTGTGTTTAAATAAGTGGATGAAATAATTATTTATTGTGGATGCCTTGAAAACCATTGCTAAGAGTCTATTAATTGATTAAATTTCATTGATTTCCATTGGATTTATTTTTTGAAATTATAATAATTTTGTTTTATAAAAGTAAAACATGTAATCCAGGTGAAAAACAATCATATTTTATAAGGTGGTGTGTCTTGAACCCATGATAGAAGGACGATAAGGTCTTCACACCAACCACTAACCTACACAATTTTATTGTCAATTTTTCATTTTTTTAGTTAAATAATTTAATGAATATATACTAATGTTAACCTTGTAGTAACACTTTTTAGTATTATAGATTAATATATTAACCATATTAATTTTTGGGTGATAGTTAAACATAAATTTTTAGACTTTTCACTCTTTTATAGGACATGAGATCCTTTAAAAAATTCTTTTAGTGCTTCAGGAATAAAAAAAACATTATTGTTAAATAATTTTTATGAGTAAAGGGATGAATTAGAATTTGATCAAATTATAACCAAAATTTAGTATTGTTCATAGGATATTTAAAACTATCATGTAATAATATTTCATTATATTCTTAGTCTGTAAAATAATTAAACAACATTAGGAAAATGAAATAAAAATAAAATATTGTCCTAAAACCTTAATTTTTGTTGAACATATGGTCTTCTAAATCATTAAAGATTTTTGGATTTTAGGCCCTCATATTTACATTGATTATTCAATTTATTTGTATTGATTACCTCATTCAATGGCTATAAATATTTTTGCTTTTCCTGGACGTATATATCTCTACTTACCACTAATGTAACCGTGCAAAAATACCTTATTACAGGGTAGTTTATGTGACCTTTGTACATTAGAGTCTATCTTTTCTATAGGATGTCTTATGAACACTTCTCATGATGTTTAACTTCAACTTAGGAAATGTCAAACAATATTTTATCAAGATAGAGTTAAAATTCAGAGGACACAATTTAATTAATGTGGGGAGAATGTAACACCATGAAATTACAATGTAAAACTTTCTTATTTATAGCATGCATAGAATGCATCTCCAAGAACATAAGTGAATGTAATATGAAGATAAATTATAATATATTTACTATTTAAAATAGATTCAATATATTTAATACTTGATCTAGCATATCATGAATGCAACATTAAGTTAGATTGTGTTTCACATAAGAGAGGCCTTTCTCAAATGAGTTTTGTCTTAATAAAAATAATTAAGTGCAATTAGTTACCGGTTTTAGGTAAATATATATTTAATTTATTTCAAAAATATTTTTTATATTTATCCTCTAGGTTTGATATTCATAATATAAGAACAGATCCTATTTTACACATAAAAACTTATATTTTTATGAAGGCAATTCTACTGCCTTTTAATAGAGAACTCATTTTAAATTTGAATTTTGAAACATTAATTGATTTTATTTTTCAAAATAAACATTATATTTGAAATAAAAACAAAAAAAATAGATTAAGTTGAATTTTTGATATTTTTCTAAAACATATCAATTTTTAAGGAATAGTTAAAAATACAGAATTTTAGTTCAAAACTACATATTGTTCTAATATATTTATATGGTTAAATTGTTTTTTAATTGGTTTAAAAGTTTAATTAGATCATATATTTATCATTTATTAGTATTTATATCATTATAATCAATCTCACTTTAAAATTGACTATAAAAACATAGTTAACTTTCAGATGTTTTTATATTAAAAACCGTATTATCGTCCCATCGACGAGATTAAATTAAAATTAATTTTTTCCAATTATGTGATTGGAATTTAGTAAAATGGGTTCAATATTTTGAATGAGAATAATTTATAATTTATAACAATACCACCTTTGTTTTTTTCCAAAATTATTATGGAAAGTGAATAAAATTATTTAAAATTATTAAGGAAAAATTTTGATTAATAAAGGATTAAACCTTTAACTTTAGGGGCCAAATAACCCATAAACATTTTCAACAACCATTTTCTATCCATATATACGATATTAAACTTAAAATATTGATTTTGGTTGGTTTTTTATGACATTTTAGGCAATAAAATGTGTACATCAAACTTATTTCCTAAAATTTCAAATGAGTCATATTTATTCCCTATAAAAGGCCACCACATCTCCCCATTCCTCACACCTATCAATCCATATAGGTTCATCCAATATCTGACCATATATCTCCCAAACATACCTCCCCAGGATCTTGAATCCTTCTTTTGTAAATAAATCCATTCTAGGAAGCCTTTTGGTGTAATCCAGAAGAAGTTACCTTATTAAGAGGTAACGTCTTCACTCAACCATTTAATCTTCATTTCAATTCTAAACTCCAAATACTCTTCTTAATCTATCATTAAATAACATCACAAGTATCTTAAATACTATATAATGTTTTTATTTTATGTTTTCTAACTAAAATTATGCACTTCTCTATCTAATGGGTATTGAACATACTATTTCTGTGTATGGAGAACTACTACCTCATGAAAAAAAGATTGTTCATTTTTCCATTACTTAATTTCATGGTTAGACATTATGATGGAAAATCTGTTTATATGTGTTATATATTATATTTATTATTTCTTTATACTTCTTTGAATATTTTATTATTCATACATTTAATACATTCCATTTATATTAATAGGAAAACATAGTTTGAGGAATTGTGGACTACTGCCCCCTCGAAGCGATGTGATTCATTCACACGATACATGGAATGTAAAAATGATGGTTCTAATTAAAAATATGAGACATAAAAATATATATATAATATTCATTATATTATTACATTTCTATGAAAATATATATATCATTTTCTTTTTTTAGCCTTTCTCACACATAAAAAGTGATAGCGTTACTCATGCACATATGGACCACCCCCTCCCCGACATAGTGTGATTCCATTTTTATCATAACAATTATATATATAATTATTTTTTATTATATAATATGGTATTTCTTATATAATTAACATTCTATAAATATATGGTGTTACTTACCTTCATTCAATAACGATTTTTAAAAAATACGAACGTTACTCATGTGTACGTACGGACTACCGTCTCTATATTTGTAATGTTGATTCATTTTTCATAACCATATTCAATGATTGATATTAAAAGTATAATTTATTTATGAATATAATAATTATTTCTTTATTATTATTCAATATAAGTTATATATTGACCCCTTTGATCGTATTTTTATACGAAAGTTGTTTTTCACACATAACCCGAATTTCGTCAAAACACCCATTGTAAACTTAATTGATTAAGTATTTTTAATAAACATGGTAATTTGTGAAATAAAAGTAATTAATAATATGAAAAATGTGATGAATAATATATAAAATAAACATAAGTTTATTATACAAGAATTTAAAGGTTGTGCACCCAAAAGGAAACTCAAGGTAAGGTATTTTCATCTAACTTTTTACTTCTGTGAGATAAATGTCAGGTAAAACATCTACTCCTTTTTTGTGGTGTATCTAGTAACCTTTTTATATATTATATCATGAATCATTTATCTTCATTTTATTTAAGTATTTCATTTAATATTACTCCTTCAAGTGGTTTATGATCTTAAATTATTCAAAGTGGTATGGGATACATTGGAATGTTTAGTGATTATTTTTCTCAACAGTAACTTTAATGTTATTTCAATGGTATTTACACTAGAGAATATTATATAACCATTTTTTAAAAAACCATTTCATTATTCTATGTTTATTCATGACTATTTGTGATATTATTACTAATTTCAATTATTTATTACTCAAAATATTTTAGGATATATTTTTCAAAAAACTCAGATTTATTTCTCTCTTTTTTCAGAGAGACCCTTTTTTCTAAAAACAATTTTTTATTAAAATGATTTAAAAAATGTTGTTAAATTTATTAGTGAAATACATGTTTACCCATTTTATCTTTTACTGATTTTTTTAATGGAGTATTCTTGTCTCTTTTCGAATGAGGCATTTTCTATCCTTTTTCCGTAAAAAAAGAGGTATTATTTTTACGTCGTATGACATGTACAGATTTGTCTACGGTCATTTCCTTAAATCCTTCTTTTTACGTTCAAAAGTATTATTTCTAAAGAATATGTTCTTAAAATGGATTTCCAAATAAAATTATTTTCATAATATTTTTCAAAATAAAAGTATATTTTCCTCCTGAATATTGTTAACGTTGTCATTTTATTTAATCAAAGACAACAACCATTTGTTTTACTACACATGGGAATTGTTTTATTAATACCATCTTTATTATCCCACTAGATGTTTCAAGAGTCTGTTTTCCAAGGGTAGTATTCACATTAACTTACATGATTCATTCTTGAATTCCCCTTAAAATATACAATTTCATATGATTGTTGAGCATTGAATTTCTTTTAATTGTGTATGCTATTGATCATGGATATTAGTATTTCCTAAACCACATACCATTTTAAATATGGTTTTTAAATAGAAAATTTTTTAAAATTTTTTATTTTGCATTCAATATGGTTATTTGATAAGGAATATTATTTATTTCTATTATTCAATATGAGTAAATATATGGGCAAGAAATGATGGGAGGATCCCAGATTATATATATCTCCTAGATGCATCGACAGGTTCTCATGAGACCAATAGTTGTGTAAATGGGTCTCTACATTTAGTTTGAAAACTTCTTTTGAAAGGTATTCAAGGTAATAGGATTTCATGTGCCTTAGACATGACTTCTATTAAGAAATAATTTCCCCCATATTTGTTTCAGTTATTATTCATCCATGATATTTTACATCTACATATCGATTGATATAATTAATTTTAGTTCACTCATTAAATGTCATGTTTTTCAGTTCCATACCTTTCCCTAGTGATTCTTCCTTATCTTATTATTTGAATATCATGGGTTTACATTTATTACCTTTCCAAAAAAAATCACTTCTCTCTTAGTTTATTGTGTATATGTCATGAGAGGTTATTTTTTACCATTTAATAATTATTATTCTCATTGACTCGTTATTGGTTCCACAATATTTTTCCCATGATTGATCATTTGAGATCATGATTATTATGTTTCTTTCCCCAAGAATCCAAGATGTGTACTATTAAATATTTTTCAGGATTAAGAAGATGGATTAGAGTTATTCATGATGTAATTATGTTCGAAAGAAGTTATTTAGAAAGAAAAAAATATGTTATAATTAGTGTATTAAATTGTAATAAAATACACATTTATGTATCTAGTTTACCAAGACTATTAAACTAATTGGTCCATTGGGGACTAATTTCTTATAATCATGCCACTGTAATTAGTATAAAAGACCATCTCAGGGGTTTTGAGTTTCAGTTCTCTATAGTTGGTATCATAGAAAGTTTAATAGAAACCTTGGGAACTATATTAAGGAAAACATAGATTAGATAACACAACACTACAGTGGAATCTGAAGATAAGTATAGATAAAATCCCTAGAATTTTGGTAATATATATATTATTTGGGTATTATAAGAAATAAAACACTGTCTAGATATAATAAGTGTATATGGTTTTGGCACATATGTACCTAGGATTAACAACTCCAAGAAGGTGTTTTGGTCCTCACATAGGGTAACCAGGTACGCAACAATAAGCCTTACTATGAACCTGGTTTAACAATATCAAGGGATATACATTGAATAATACTTGTTTTATTTATAAAAAATTATGAATTATTTGAATGGATAATGACAATGAATGAACAATTTTAAAACTAAGGTGATCAAGATTTAAAAATTTGGTATGATGATAGATAATTATATGCTTTTCTCAGTATGACTATTGTTTCTCACAATATCCATTCTGGTTGTAACCAATGGTTAGAACTCGAAGGATCCATGTTAACATCAAACAATAAGTACAAGGTGGTTAAAATTACCAACCATGTTATGTGACGGCAATATTGAAGGATATCATGTTTATCAAAAATCAGTTTTCCTAAAATATGATTAACAATATACACCATTAACGACTCCCAAACATGCCAACAAAAAAAAGATTATGGTTTCTATGAGATCAAGTGGTGGTGACCATAAAGAAAATAAGGCTATATTTCTAACATATGATAAGTGAGGAAGGATACACCAAGGGAAGTGTCTCAATGGAATATGAAAATGATTTATTCATGGGATAAGAGGATATAAATCAAAGGATTGTAGAGGAAAAATGAAGATTATAATTAAATGAAATCTATATTATCCTAATAAATCCTTTATCATTATTTATCTTAAGTGTGGGTAACATAGACATTACCCGAGTCAATGTCCTCTTCTAAAAGATTAACTATAGACTAAAGAAGGATCTGTTTGGAAATTAGTGGATGAAATAATTATGTATCAAGGATGTGTTTAAAACCATATTTGAAAGTATATTTAATGATTAAATTTAAAGAATGTATGTTGGATTTATTTTTGAAATTATTTTAATTTGTTTTTAGAAAAGGAAACATGTATGTTAGGTGACAACCAATCAAATCCGGCAAGGTTGTGGGTCCTAAACCCATGGCTGAAGGATGATAATGGCTTCACGCCAACCACTGACCTATGAAATTTCCTTGTTATTTTTTAATTGTTTTTAGTGATACAATTTAATGAATAAATGTTAATATTTAACCTATACTAACACTTTTTTGGATTATAGATCAATCTATTAACCATATTAATTTTCAGAGATAGTTAAAAACAAACAGTTTGAATTTTTAATCTTTTATTGGTATTACCATCCTTTAAAAGTTTCTTTTAGTGCTTCAAGAATAACACAATGAATTGTTTTTAATTAATTTTTATGAGTAAAGGGATGTATTATAATTTTATCAAAGCACAACCAAGAGTTAGGATTTTTCATATGAGATCGAAACCTATCATGTACGAATATTCTGATATATTCTTGGTCAGTAAAATAATTTCCCACCATTAGGAAAATTACTTAGTAATAATATATTGATCAAATACCTTAATTTGTGTTGAACTGATATCCTTATAAATCATCAAATATTTATGGTGTTGAGGCCCTCAACATTCCATTGGTCATTCACTTTATTTTTATTGATGACCTCTTTAATTCCCTAAAAATATTTACACTTTTCCTCCATACATGTATCTCTACTTTCCACTAATGTTCTCCTACTTAGAGACCAAGTTATGTTGTAGTCGATGTGACCATTATACATCATATTCTCTCTTTTCTAGAGGATTTCTTATGAACCCTTCTAATGTTGTGTGAATTCAACATATAAAATATCAAACAATATTTTACGAAGATCGAGTTAAAATTTCAAGGACTCAATTAAATTATGGTGGGGAAAATGTGACACCCAATAATTCTTATGTAAAAGACAGTATTTGATTGTGTGCATAACATACATCACCAAGCATCTAAGGTAATATATTATTGGGATAATTTAAAATATATTTACTATTTAAAATAGATTCTATATATTAAAAACACGGTATAGCTTATAATGAACGCAACAGAGAGTTAGATTTCATTACACATAAGAGAGACCTTCCTAGATATATTGTGTTACACACAATATTGACCATCCCCAATAAATTACATTACACATAAGAGATACTTTCCTCAATATCTCGTGTTTTACGCAAGATTGAGTTTCACCAAATAACAATGTATTATTAAAATATTTTTATTTAATATAATATGATAACACCTAGCCGTTATGTTAGATATTATGAATAGTATTAACTAAATTATGAAATCATAGATTTTATATAAATATAAAATTAATTCATTGGTTTCGAATTAATGATAAATAAAAATAATAACTAAGTGGATATAAAAAGTTATATAATTATATTTATGCTTCCAAATGAGTTTTCCCTGAATAAAAATAATTAATTAAAATTAGTTAATAATTTTATTGAAATATATATTCTATGTATTCAATAAAATATTTTTATATTTATCAATTAGGTTTGATTTTCATAAGATTTGAAAAAGCCCTATTTTATACATCAAAACCTAAATTTTTTTGTAAACTAAATTTTACAACCTTTTAATAGAGAACCCATTTAAAATTTAATTTTGACACATTAATAGATTTAATATGTCAATATAAAATTATTCTTTGAAATAGAAACATATGTATTAGGTTATGGTGAATTTTTGATATTTTTATGAAATATATCGATTTTTAATAAATAGTTGAAAATACAGAATTTTAGTTCAAAACTGGTTTTTGTTCTAATTTATTTATAAGGATAAATTATAATTTTGATTGGTTTTAATCTTTAATTAGATATTATCTGTATCAATTAGTAAAATATCTACCATTTTAATCAATTTCAATATGAAATTTACTATAAAAACATATCCAACTGTCAGACATTTTTACTTTAAAACCCCACATTGTCGTCCAGTCTACATTATTAAATTTAAATTAATTTTCTTCCACTTATATGATTAGAATTTAGAAAAATGGAATTTAAATTAGTTATAAGAATAATTTACAATTTCAAATAATAAAAACTTTATTTTGGACCAAATTTATTACTGAAGGTGATTAATATTAATTATAATTATTAAGGAAAATGAGGTTTATTAAAGGACTAAACCTTTAACTTAACGGCCCAATTGACCTAGACACTTGTCCAATACCCCTTTTATTTCCATATATCGTCCATTAAACATACATTATTGAGTTATTTTGGTTTTTATGATTTTTTTATGGAATAATAAGTGTACTCATAACTTGTTTCCAAACATTCCAAGTGAGTCCTTTTCCTTCCCTATAAAAGTCTACCACCTGTCCCCATTCCTTACACCTCTCAAACCACTTACGTTCATCCAAGATATTCCCATATTTCTCCCCAAAATACCTCCCCTCAACCTTGAATACTCCCTTTTTTTATAAATCCTTCCATGGAAGCCTTATGTTATAAAACGAAACAAGAAACCCTATTAAGAGGTAACGTCTTCACTCAAACTTTTTAGATTTATTTCAATGCTCCACTCACAAAACTCTATATATTATATGATTACATAAAAAACCTGTATAATAAATATACTATGTTTTTTGTATGATAATGGTTCGACATAAACTTACACACACCTCCATCTAACGGGTAACGAATATAATATTTTTTGTGTATGGAGAACTACTGCCTCCAAGAAGGATGATTGTTCATTTTTTCGTTACCAACTTTCATGCTTGTCCATTATGATGGAAACTATATCTATATATGTTCTATATGATATTTTTTATGTATTTATACTTATGTAAACCTTTTTTAATACATAAATTTAATACATTCCATTTAATGTAAATACAATAACATCATTTGAGGAAGTGTGGACTACCGCCCCTTCAAAGCGATGTGATTCGTTCACACAATAAATGGAATGTATAAATGACAGTTATAATTTTACTTATGATAAATAAAAACATCTATATTATATTCATTAAATAATTACCATTCTGTAAATATATATATATATATCATTTCCTTTATTATACTTTCACACACTTAAGAAGTGATAATGTTATTCATGGTCGTTTGAACTATCACCTCCTCGACAAGATGTGATTCTTTTTTAATCACCAGAATTATATATATAAGTATGTATGATTAAATAATATTGTATTTTTATCTAATTATCATTATTATATGATATATTGTTACTTACCATCTTTCCATAAAAATCATTGAAAAATGGGAACGTTACTCATGCGTACGTATGGCATACCATCTCCATGATAGTAACGTTGATTAATTTTTCAAAACCATATTCAGTGATTTATTTTAAAAGTATAATTCATGTATAAATATGATAATTATGATATAATTATTGTTTTTTATAAGTTATATAATAACCCCTTTGACTATATTTTACTATTTAATGTTTTTTGGACATATAAACCTAATTTGGTCAAAACACCGAATGTAAACTTAATTGATTAAGTAGTTGTGAACAATACGGTAATAAGTGATATAAAGGTAATTATAAACATAAAAATTTATTAATAAAGAATAAAATAAAAATAAGTTTATTATACATGAATTTATAGGATGTTCACCCCAAAGTAAACTCAAGGTAAGGGATTTTTATCTCACCCTTTATTTCTATGAGATAAATTTCATGTGCATAACTTACTACTTTTGTATAGCCTATCTACATACCATTTTTATATATTATATCATGAATTACTTTATATTAATAATATTTAATTATTTCATTTAATATGATTCATTCATGATTTTTATGATTTAAAATGTTTCAAAGTGGTATGGGATACATTCCAATGTTTAAACATAATTTTCATCAATGATAACTTTAATGATATTAAAATGATATTTTAATTCAAGGAAATTATATAATATTTATTCAATAAACCATTTCTTTATTATCTATTTATTAATGACCATTTTCAAAATTAGTACCAATCTACAATTCTTTAGTACTCAAAATGTTTTAGAAAATGTTTTTTATAAAAAATGACATTAGTTATCTCTTTAATTGGAGAACCTATTTTCTTCAAAAAAACTATGTTTTATTAAAATGTTTTCGAAAATATTTTCAAAATAATTTTTTAAACACATTTTTACCCCTTTTTATCTTTTACCAGTGTTTTCAAAGGAATCTTCTTGTCTCTTTCTGAATGAGGTATTTTTTTACCTTTTTTCATACAAACATAATATTATTTTTACCTCATAAGATTTGTACGGATTTATCCACTATCATTTCTTGGAATCCTACTTTTCAATTTTAAAATGTTTATTTTTAATGAACTTTTTTTCAAAATATAATTTCAAAGAAAAATATTTTCTAATGGTTTTTCAAAATCGATGGATATTTTCCTCAAGAATATTTGTAGGACCCCAAACATTTTATTGTATTTTTCTCTTAAAAACATTGTATTCATTAGATAGCATAGATTTCATTAATCACTAAGCCTCTGTGGAAACAAACATGGTTACTTATAGTATATATCCAAAAAACATCCACTAAATTTAAATTTTCCAACTCTGTGATTTGAATTTTAAAAAACTAACATACACGGTTGTGTTCAGGATGATATTTAGAGTTTGATAGAATTAAATTCATTTTTGGTGAATAGTAACATACCCTTACGAATTTTAACCTACCCTTATGAATAGTAACTTACCTTTATGAATAGTAATATGAATTTTATTAATGGCTTCCATACCCATGAATGTATAAATAAATTTAGGCACCTTTAAATAAAATATGAATAATTTAAGTGTTCATATGTTTCTATTAAATAATGATTTAATTAAATATTTAATTAATCATATTTAGAAAATTATTTTTGAAAATTGGACTTCATTTTTGGATTCTACACGTTGAAAAATGGTTATGGTAAATTTTTGGTATTTTTCTGAAATACTTGTTTTTTGTAAATAGTAAAATACATTAATTTACCGTATAAATACATTATAATTTTAATTAACTATTCCTAGCACCATGAGTGATGTAAGCAAAAAAATCTCGAACTCACATGCATATATTACTATTATTTTTTATGAAATACTCACTATATCTTTTCTTGAGAGGAATTAATAAATTAGTGATTATAATTTTAAGAAAACTTTTCTCCCCTCCACTATATAAACCACCCCTCACCCCCTCTTCCTCCCTCACTACTCAATCTTCGATACTTGCCTAAATTATGCCAAATACTCTTCGAAAGACCTCTCCCACGTCCAATACCTTCTAGTCTCACCAAAATTACAAAAAAAAGGCCTTAAGGTGATCATCAAGGAGGAGTAATCAAGAGGTGAACCTTTCTTCTCTTTTCTTTCAATTTCTTTTACAAAGTTCCATTATTTTGTTCTCCATTCTCACCTCCCCTCATCCACATTCCTTGATAATAATATTACATTACATGTACTGTATTTTCATTTTTCTTTTGGAATATTTCATCACAATATCTTTTTTCTCCTCTTTTTATACAATAAATGCAAACACCGTCCGAGATGTGTTAATTTATGACACTCAAGGAAGACCGGTTTTCAATTGGAATTACTATCTTAAATACTGGTCATGAATCCTTTTAAATTGTTGAAACAGGTAATTATATATGTATTTTATCTTTATTACTATTCTTTAATCCTTACGCATTCATATTATGGAATAAAAATACAAAACAAGTTTATTGTGCACAAAACCGGCAAGGAAAATCCAAGCATTTATTTTTAACTCATCGAATGAGTTATCCTCATGGTATATAACCAGAATCATTATAAGATAATTTATATATCTTTAATTTCAGTAATAATTTATATTAACTATTCTGGACGTTTAACCATATTTCAAACAAACAACAATTCATGATTACAAGTAAACTGATCATGAAAACCAAAGAAGAAAATGCTACCAAAAAAATAATATTGAATCTATTAAACCATCATAAAGGCCATTAATGAACCTAATAAGGTCATAAAATATCAATTAAATGTTGATGTGGTTCTGGAATTATTAATTAATGATTATATAATTGAATATTCAGGTCATTAAGAACAGTCAAGAACACCTTCAAGCAAAAGGTAAGAGATCCTCTCTCTCACTTTTGTTCAAAAATATTCCCTATATTGTGCTCTTTTATTTTTAATGAATAATGATGGGGAATGTTTTTTCACCTCTCCCATGCTTTACTTATGACATATAAATAATGGGATAACCCTTTACCTCTCATTAATCCCTCGCAAGAACACTCGTTACTGTGCCAAAATGGTTGTAAGGGGTTTTGTCATCACACTTTCAATTATGTGGGATTTCCATTATTTTCCTCTTATTTCTTATATGTGGTATAGTTGTAATGACATTTGATATATATTATAATTATTCTCTTTATATTCATGGTATTCTGTGATTTATTTGGTGGTTATTAACTTTTGGTCATACGACTCAATTGATTACAATGTGGTAACGAGCTTTGTCTCAATTTTCACGTCATTATGACTTGCTTAGTATTGTACACCTACTCTTTATTATGTGGTGTACCTAATACCCATTTTATATCACTATTAAAATGACATTATATTCCATTTAAATATCCATATTCTCATATCATGTATATGATTATTTTCTAAGTCTTATACCATTTTACGTATGGTATTTATTCTGAAAGTTGTTTTGACTGTAGAAATATTGATGAATCCATATCCTCTATTATATAAGGATAATGTAAAGTCAGGTTGCTATTGTGTTGAATATATGTATAAATAATTCTTTATATGAAGAGGTGGGTGGGACCCTTTATATCCCCTCGATGAATTGGTAGGTCTCGTGAGACAAACCAGTTGGCGAAAAACCCTTCGAGTTTGTTTCCAAAAATCAGATGGGTTTTTACCCATAAAACAAAACCATTTTTACGGTATTATGGTATCATTTTCCAGATACATGATGTCCAATTAATAATAATTCTCCTTATTCGTTATCAGTTATTATTATCCAAGAGGTTTTTACTATGAAAAAATCTATAGATGCAGTTTCATTCTAAGTTTATTAATGGAATGAGTTTTTCAGTTATTCACCATTCCATATTGATTATTTAAAATTGTTCACAATTCAGTTATTATGGATTCATGATTCCACCATTTTTAACCCTTAGTAAGCATTTTATCTCACCCCTTTTATTTTTTACATTTAATAGGTGACAAAGAGGATATCATTTATTGTGTTCTTTTGGATGCAGTCTTTAGTTTTTGTTATGTATCGTATTTTTTAACCTTTTCCAATGTAATTTTGAGTTACATCTTTATATCTAGTTTCTTGAAGACTTCCAAACTGATCAGTCCTTTGTGATTTTTATTCCTTTTAACCATGCCAATGTTCTTAGTAATGCACTGACTCTTGTTTAGAGGGGTTGGGGAATTGCAATATTTTTAATTTTATTCTTTTATTTCATCATCGAGAAAAGCCTCTATTTTTACTCCATGTGGTATTTTTTATATTAATAACATCCTTATTCAACCTATGGATTTTTGAAGATTTAATTGTCTAAGTTTAGTATTAAAATTCACTTCCTTGATTCATTTTTGAAGTCCCCTTGAAATATCCAATTTCATAAGATCATTGAGAATTGAATTAATGCAAATTATCCATACCATTTATCATGGACATTACTATTGACTAAATTGTATTCCATTTAAAATATGTTGTTTAAATTAGTAATTATTGATAAATATATATTTATCATTCAATTTATTTATTTGAAAAGTCATATAAATTATTTATATTATTCAATATGAAGAAATACGTGGGTAGGAAATGATGGGAGGAGCCCAGAAATTATATAGATCCTCAATGCATCGATAGGTTCTCATGAGACAAATAGTTGCATAAATAGGTTTTTAACCCTAGTTTTAAACCATCTTCTCAAATTCCTTGATGGTAATAGGTTTTCATGTTCCTTATACATGATATCCATTAAGAAACCGTTTATATCAAATTAGATTCAATTATTATTCATCCATGAGATTTTGAAGCGATATATCTATGGGTATAGTTCATTAAATTTCATTGATTAAATGGCTTGTGTTTTAGTTTCATAACTTTTTATAGTGATTCTACATTATCATTTTATTTTAATGGAATATGTTTCCATTTATTACCTTTCCATTTTTTATGTACTTGCTTCTTATTTTATTATTTATATGGCATAGGAGTTTAGTTATTTACCATGTCATAATTATTATTCTCATTAACTCATTATTGTTTCTACTAAATTTTTCCCATACTGAGAATTTTATCTCAGCCTTATTATGTTTCTTTCCCTAGGAATCTAAGAAACATACTATGAAATATATTTTGGGATTTCATATATGGATATGATTTATCCTTAAAGTTATTTATTTAGAGAGAACTTATTTAGACGAAAAAAATTATGTTATAATTAGTGTATTAATTTGTCATACAATACTCATTTATGTATATAGTCTACCAAGACTACTAAATTGATTGTCCCTTCATGGATTGATTTCTTATAATTATTCTAATGTAATTAGTACTAGACACGTGCATCGAGGCTTCTGGGGTCAGGCCACTACAATTTCACTATGAAAAGAATTTTTCTTATTAAATATAGAAATAAACATGTTTCCTTCAACGTCATTTATAACATCCACTCTATAATAATTCATAGAAAAAAATCTCCTTTTGGATTTGGAGAATATATTATCTTCCCTATTAGAATAAAATTTTTCTTTATCACCATTTTTCTTCCAAGATATTATTGAATTTATTTCTTCTTCTTCTCTTTCTTCTTCATCACTTTCATTTTCATTACCTCCTCGAGGAAAATTGGCAATAAAATGATTGATGGATCCACATAAAAAACATTTAAGGAATGTATCAATTTATGAATTCATGTATCTATTTTGATATTCTTAGAAAATAAGGATAAAATTATGTGACCTCCCAAAATCTAATTCTACTTAAGGGGTTTCCCGAGCCCAGTGGGTCACATAGACTCAAGAGAAACACCCCAAACATCAGATGTTTCCAACTAGAAGTGAGGTCCTAGGGTGTGTCTATGGGGAGACTATTCCCTAGTTAATATTTTATATCACATGGGAATGAATATAAAGAAATATTAAATAGTGGAAGTAATATAAATAAATAGTGGATGAAACATGTTGCACTAGATAAAAAAGAATAATAATAACCATATCAATTGGAACAATGATAATGTAATTTCATTTCACTAGAAAACTGGAAAACATGGATACAAGACAATAGGTATAACATGTTCTACCCTATAAAAGAAAATAAAGGCTATTCCAAGAATTATGAGATCCAACTTAGTCCTGTACTATCAAGATCCATCCTAAACAATAATCAATCAAGTGTTTGAATCCATATTCTTCCCTTTTTCCACACCAGCAACTATATAATCTACTCAATGTACCAGATAGTGCCTGGAGATGGTGTGAGATAAATCTCAGTGGAACACCACCAATGGTTTCTATAACATTCAGCCTATGTAATGGAATATAGAAGCGTGTAGGCATGCATATATAAAGTAAATTAAGAAGTAAAATATAACTAAATACCCAATTACCTATTTCTTCCCTCAGTTGGAGTCAAACATTTAACTAGTACATTAATTGAGTAATTACTATTTAATGTTAATAGGTCATGCGAGGCACAACCAGCACTGACATCGCCTTGTGATATTATAAGTAGTGACGGTACCAAGATGTAACAAGGTTGCCCAGAAATGATATCTAGTGCGCGAGATCAAATGTAATAACCAATGTAACGTAGATCCCACAGAACCCCAACTCAATTGTGTATGAGTGTAGCTTAGGGTAAGAGTGTAATAAATGGAGCATGATTCAAGGAATTCCACAATAAGGCACTTACCAAATATAAGGTGATCAACCGAGGTAAAATGGGGCTAAGAAAGGACATGTCCCTATGGGACTTCACCATAGACCCTACTAGTCAATGTTGGATCCAAGAAGTGTATATGAGGTATCATGTTTTAATGTAAAGGACCCAATAGTATTGTATCGGGCATCCATGTAATAGAAAAGAACTAAATTCTATGTGGGTTTCAATCTAATAAAAATGCATCCTTGAATCAGAATTGGGTTCCTGAGTCCCATGGTATTCTCTTCTCAATATCCAAGGCGAGCTCGAGTCAGTCCATTCCTATTTGATATTGAAATCATGTAATCATTCATTAGGTTCAATCATTTTCTTCCATTAGTGTGTATAGTAAAAGTAGTATTGCAACTATTTAATCAAGTCTTAATTAACCATTATGGCATATTAAATTATTTTGGTTCACTCTGATACCTTGCATCAATATCTAAATGTGTTCCATGGACATGTAACCTTTATTCAATCTCATTTGATAAGGAGAAGTTATATACTTATTCTACTTTAAATTTCACATTTCACATTTAATAACCAAATTAAAGCACTGGAATTAGGTGGGTAATGTGGTAAGAATACTTGGTACATTCCATTATGCAATTCTCGTTAATAAAAAGTCATTTATTAGAAGAATGATCACCTTTATGAAGGTCAAGAGAAGACACACACAAATAGTGGATTAAACGTTCCAAAACACTAAAACCCAAATATTTCATAACCATTGACATGGGGGTGGATTGAGTTGTGGGTGTAACTACAAACAACTAATCAAAAATTTGGAAAGAGAAAAATCATATTATTCTAACATGTAAAATCATGACCTGAAGATTTAATAAATGGATCTCAACGAAATTGGTTGGCCCCACATGAATATTCCAAAATCAACAAACTTTAGGGATGAGTTATTGACCTTCCACGTTAGGGTTGTATTATCTTTATCCTCTGATATCAACCCTTGATTTGTTTTGGATTACAGTATATCTATGAAAAATTGGAGAACACTCACATGAAGATATCTTGGTCGATAGTAAGAGAGAAGAAGAATGGTTAAAAAGGCTCAATAACTTACTGTTGCGCATCTAATGTGAAGATCAGAAGCATGATTAGATGACGGATGAATGAGATCCCTTGATACCTAGATTTGGCCTTCAAAAAGATCAAAATTGAGAGGAAAAGGGATTCATCCCACTAGTTTATGATTTGGGGAAGAAGAAGGGAGTAAATAGATCATTAAGAAAATTTTGGACATTTTACCTAGAATTTTTATCCTGTGAATGGTTTTTCTGCACGGGTTTTCATCCCGGGTGCAAACTGTACAAGGCAGTTCTGCTCAAAATAACATCCTCTGCACTGTTTGATCCAAATATGTGCAATCCATGCACGAGTACCTCGAACAAAGGGGTGTTCACATGGTTAGGCCGCACGGTCATGTGGCAACCATGCAAGGTGGCTCTATCCAGAAAAACTAAATACAAAACATTTACCAAGCCATGTGGAATTTTGACACGGTTTAATCTAAACTATGTCGCAAGCCTTTTTCCCCAAAAAATATGGGTTCCAGGCTCTGAACAAGCCTCGAACACTATTGAAACCTTCTCATTAGGTATCCATACAAGGCCTCAAAAGGATCCATCTGAATCATCTCCAGAAAACTTTTATTAAAAAAGAACTCTGTAAGATGGATATGCTTCTCCCAAGAACTACTGAAATGAAGGACATGAGATTTGATAATATCCTCTTGAACATATATTGTTCATTCTGATAGTCCATCGGTCTAAGGGTGAACATTTGAGCTTAAAAGCACATGATTTCCCATATTTTTCTGCAAACATTTCCAAAACTGTGAAGTGAAACGATCATCCCTATCTAAAATTGTAGTACTTTGAACCTCTTGTAGTTTTATGATCTCATGGAAATACATGCTTCCCAACTCATAAACTGAGAAAGTATCATATATAGGAATGAAGTATGATGATTTTTTTTCAATAAATGACTACCCATATAGTATCGCTACTTCTTGGAGACCTAGTTATGTCGACAATGAAATCCATAGAAACATCTTCCCATTTCCATTTTGGGACAGGAAGTAGATGTAGAAAGCCTACAGGTCTCTAGTTCTCCGCCTTTTCCTACTGACAGGTGGAAAACCTAGTGATGAATACTGAAATCTAACATTTCATTCCAGGACACCAATACTAGCATCGCATATCTCAATACATCTTTGAGAAACATGGATGAACTTCCCACTGAGAAGATTGGTAATCTTTCATCAACTCCTCTCTCATATCTTCAAGAACCCAGATATGTGCACATTGACACAGGACATCGTCTATATCAATAGACCAATCTCGAAGTGGGTTATCTCTTGATATACTCTCACGGAGAACCAAACCTTCAGTATTTCAAAACTACAAAATCATCACCTTCTCAAGGATGAAAGAGGTAACTATTAAGGCTGAGAGGTAAAAATTATCATGACTGTCATGAAACTCAAGATGAAGTTCCTAAAAGTGGTCCATTAGTTTACATTTATCACTGGATTCTTGTATAGTATGCATTTTATGTTTCTAACATACTGCATCAACGACCACATTTCCCTTTCCAAGCCTATTGGAAACATATAAATCAATGGATTATAGATATTAAAACCGTATCCATTGTATGAGTTTCACATCACACTAACAAAAAGATATATTTGAGGCTCTTTTGGTCTGTGTACACAACAAATATATCACCTAATAGATAATGTCTCGAACAACATAAGGCATGGACAACTGATGCTAGATCAAGGTCATGCATAGGGTAATTTCTCTTGTGCGGCCTCAACTTTCAAGATCTGTATGCAATGGAATTTTCTTCCTCCAGTAATTCCCCTAGGACAATTCATAATGCATCACAGATGATGGTATACCCTATACCCGTCTTGAGTACACTAAGAATGGGTGCCAATACAATCCTCCCTCTCGGGTCCGGAAAGTATTTCTCACACACTTCTGACTATTTGAACATTACCCCTTATTTGTAATACTAGTATAAGATGAATAAAGACATGAGAAGTATTGTATGAAATTCTTGTAATATCCAGTCAGTCTTAATAAAGTCCATATATCAAACATGTTATTGGGATGCTCCTAGAAAAATACAGCAATAAACTTTTCATGGTCAACAGATAAACCAGATTCTGATATAATGTATCCCAGGAAGGGGACCTTGTCGATCTAGAAGGGGCACTTCATAAAGTAGATGCTCTCTCAATGCACTCAGAACAATCTCAAGCTGTTTGGATGGGTCTCTATGAGTACGAGAATACACCAAGATATCGTCAATAAAGACCATTAAAAAAAGAGTCCAAATAGGGGTGGAAACCCCTATTCATCAAAGACAGGAAAAAATAAGGTGCATTCATAAGACCTAATGACATAACCAAGTACCCATACAGACCATACCTACTATGAAATTTTGTATGAGGTATGTCTGATGGTCTAACTCACACCTGATGATAACTCAATCTTAGTTTGATCTTAGAGAAGACCTTTTCTCCTCAGAACTGCTTGAAAATATCATCTATTCGAGGAAGTGGATATTGGTTCTTGATCATAAGCTGGTTCAACCTTTTGTAATCCACGTATATATGTAAGGTTACATCTTCCTTCTATGTTAAAGTCATGTGAAAACCCCAAGAGGATCTACTAGGCCATATAAAACCCTTGGCCTCTAGATCCTCTAACATCAACTTGATCTCATAAATCTCAGTAGGTGCCATCCTGTAAGGAGAAATGGACATTAGAGCTTCTCCTAGAACAATATCATTTGTAAACTCTTCCACTCCATTAGTAGGTAAGCCAGAAAATTCATCAGGAAATACTTCCCTGAAACAATCAACTACTGGAGGGAAATCAGTTTGATTTAAACCCTAATCCTCCATAAAATGATATGCAATCTAGGTGGTCACTCCACCTATACCATGATTCTTTGGTCTAGTACTCCCATACTAAACATTACAATCACCTTTTAAAAGATAACTACTGCCTTCTAAATATGTAAAATATACCCTACATAAATAGAATCTTACAAAGTCAAGATAGTGGACTAACCAGTCTATCTCGAGAATGACATTGAATCTTGTCATCTCTTTAACAAAGATATTGCACAAGAAAGGGTAATTTCCTACCTCAGTTTTATAGTCCCTACACTGGCTTATGCCCTCTGTCCACATTACCAATGGTGTATTGAGTGTCATTACCACATAGTGATACTGTATCTATAGTCCAAGACATTCCATGATAGATACAGAAATAAAAGAGTTTGAAGCACTTGTATCAAACAAAGCAGAGACAATAGTGAAGGATACTAGAATAGTACCTCGTAATGTAGATGGTCTAGCCGCTAGATCCCAAGGTATCAATTTTAAAGTATGCAACTGACCTGATCCACATCCCTATGAAAAATATGGACTACCATGATCATGATTCCTCTACTGGTGCTTCTAGTGATCAATGGTCGGACTACCACAACCATGACCTCCTCATGGGCCAAACCTACCAATACTATTCCAACTCCCTTCCTGACGCTGTGAAAAATAACTCACTCTTATAGGTGGAGTGGATGATAATTCTTTTCCAATAGATACTGGTGGAAAGGTCCTACAAAAACATTGAAGACGAACAATATATCCACAAGCCCGACACTCTATAGGGACTCTGTCACGTTGAAGCTTCTTATGCCCTTGTCTTCCACACTAATGACATACCCCAGATCTTCCAAACTGGATACTTTGGTTGCCACTTCCCAGATGAGAAACCTTGAGGGAACATTTCCTAACACTAGAAGAACAAATGTCCTAACTCAGCACTGATTCATTAATCTCAGTACTCATTCCATCCCCTAGGTTACACTCAGTGATAAGGACCTTATAAACTATTGTTTAAAAGGTAGGTAGGAGAAATACATTCACCTGATTTTAGATGAGGCACTGAATCCCATCCTCAAAATTTTGAGCATGAGAAAGCACATCACCGGCTAGAAGTGGTGTAAAGAACTATAAATCAGTGAAACATACGGAATAATCCATAACATACATAGAACCCAGCTCGACATGTATGAAATCTCCAGATTTTTCAGCTCTCAGTGCCTGAGGAAATAATTAATCAAAGAAGGAAGACTAGAAATAATCCCATACCATTTCCTAAAAATGACTAGCTTGGGTAACCACATCCCACTAACGCTTGGCCAAATCCCAAAGAATGTATGAATCAATCTTGAATTTTTACTCATGAGGAATTTTATGATGATCAAACATAGACAACATGGACTCTAGCTAAGACTCAGTAGCCAGAGAACCACCATCCCCTAAAAAGGTGGGAGGATACTGCTATTGGAACTCACGAGTCAGATCATCCATCATATGTGTAGCCCATGGAGCACCATGCATGGACTGCATTAGACGTAGTAAACTATCACGAACATGGGAATCACTGCCCTAATCAATTACAATAGGTGGTGCCTCTTAGGGAACTCTTGTAGGTAATACTAGAGGCTCAGGTACCACCATGTCTGGAGCATGGTCATTACCATCCTCATGAAGAACGAAACAAGGATTTCATGGATGAATTGGTCTAAAAATTACAACCACACACCATAGAACAAGATTAGGATTATAAGATAGCATCACTATAAGAATTTGAATGTAAACAAAACTCACTACCTTAGGATTTCTACCCCAAACTACCTGCTTAGACGTCCAGGTATTAGTAAGTGGTAAAGTATAAGTTTCATGTAATTTTGAAGTTAATTTCTAGGTTCACTCCTTTACCATTCATATAGATGATAATTTCGGATAAGGATGTGCAAACATTTCATTTTATATGTCAGGATTCATGTTATAATGGATATCAATTTATGATGAACCAGTTCCCACAAACCTATCACCAGAAATGACAACATTTATTTATAGCATAATGGATCGATTTGGTAAATTACTCATCATAAACCATGAGGGCCCACACGCCTCATGAATTGATATAGGATATAACTCAATCTCAACCAAAGTAATACAAATACAAGTTAACTATCGCAACATCACTCCATAATCATAAGAATATCAAGCAATGCAAAAGAGTGAAATGCACTTATATGGAATGGAAATATTCTTGACATGTGAACTCTAGGTTCCTATAATGACGCATTTAACAATTATCCTTACCCTCATATCATTGGGTTATGGATGAAATAAATTCTCAAATGGTTTAATAATGAACAACACTGCAAAACATGTGTGTCATCCAATGGTGAAATAATATCAATTGTAATTGGAAAAAGTATAATAACAATTATAATTTAGATAACATGGTTTTTATCCCAAATAAGGGTTCACGATTCCCAAGCATAAATTATGGCCATGTCCCAAGCATTATTATTCTTAAATTTATTGTCTCTAAATAGTAAGGAAAGAAAGGAAACCACCTCTGAAACCAATTTTTGACATCCTGGACCTGGATACCACTTCGCGGGTGCCCCCAAGCCTGGTGGTCCATATGGACTCAAGCAGATCTCCCTGAATGCTAGTGGCTACCAACTAGAAGCGAGGTACTATGTTGTGTCCATGGGGAGACTATTCCATCATTTGGAGAGTATAGTATAAGGAAAGGAATATAGACAATTAGTAAATAGTGTAATAAATATAAATAAACAAGAGAATCAAACTGATGCACTAGATAAACGATAATAATAATAATTGTATCAACTAGAACAATGGTGATATAATGTCATGTCACTAGAAAACTAGAAAACATGGACACTAGACAATAGGCCTAACATGTTTCCCAAGTGTTTAAAGATTTATGATTCCCTTCTTCAACACCTATAACCATGTAATCTACTCTTGGTACCAAACAGCACCCGAAGAGGTTGTGAGATAAATCTATGTGGGCCACCACCAACGGTGTCTATAACATCAGGCTTGTGTGAGGGAATATAATATGGTGAATTAATTAATATATAAAGTAAAGAAAACTTTACATTATATCTGGATACACATGTACCTGCTTCATCCCTCAGCTGGTGTCTGAACATGTAACCAATTCATTAATTAAGTAATTACCATTTAATGTTAATAGGCCATGTGAGTCATAGCCAACACTGACATCACCTCGTGATAGTATAAGTAATGAAGGTCCCAAGATTTAATATGGAATCCTAGAAATTATATCTGATTACAGATTTCCAAGTTAATAAACAACGTAACATAGATATGAGGGAACATTAACTCAGTAGTCTTTGATTCTAGGTAAGGGTAAGAGTGTAATCCAAGGAGCGCAATCCAAGGAATTCCACAATAAGGCGCCTACCGAGCCCAAGGTGATCAACCTAGGTAAAATGGGGAAAACCAAGGGTAGGGGCCTATGTGCTTTCACCATGGAACCTACAATTCAATGATTGATACATGGAGTGTATCTGAGGTATCATATAGTAATTGAAAGGATCCTCTAAATAGTATACCGGGCATCCAAGGAATAGACAAGAACCGGAGTCTAGGTGGGTTTCAACCCAAGAAAACTGCATACTTGAATAAAAATGGGGTTCCTAAGTCCCAAGATATTCTCCTCTTAGAATATAAGGTGATCCCAAGTCTGTCCATTCCTATTTGATATTTTAATCATGTAATCATTCATTCGGTTCAAGCCTTGTCTTCCATTCGTGTGGATTACTAAGTAGTGTAGAAACCTTTTAAGCAATTTTTAATTAACCATTAATGAATATTAAATTATAGAGGTTTTCTTCGATATATTTCATAAATATGAAAAGGGGTGATAAGGACAAGTAACCTTTATTCAATCTCATTTGATAAGTCCAAGTTATATACTTAGTGTACATTCAATTTCACATTTCATATTTAATAACCAAATTGAATCACGTAGCCTAGGCGAGTGAATTGGTGGGTATACATGGTGCATGCCCTTATGGAATTATCATAAATAACATGACATTTATTAGAGGAAGGGTAACCTTTAGGAAGGTCAAGCGAAGACACTCCCGAATAGTTGATTAAATGTTACAAAAAAACTAAAACCTATATATGGCATAACCTTCGACATGGGGGTGGATTGAGTTGTGAGTGTGACTGCTAAAAAATAATCACATATTTGGAAAGAGAATAACCACATGTTTCTAAAAAGTATATTCATGTCATGTAAATTTAATAAACGGATCCCGATGAAATCAGTGGGCCCCACACAGATATCCCGAAATGAATGAACTTTAATGATGAGTTGTAGACCACCCACATTATGATTTTACAATCCCTATACTCCATTATCGAACCTTGATTTGTCTTGGATCAGATTAGATCGATGAAAATGTGAAAAATGCTTACATGAAGATATCTAGGTCTAGATAAAGAGAGAATAAGAATGGATAAAGAGGACTCTTGAACATACGATTGTGTTTCCAACGTGATGAACGGAAGCTCGATTAGATGTAAGAAAAAGTATATCCCTTAATACCTATCTTTGGCCTTCAAAAAGCACCAAATTTAGAGGCAAAGGGATTAATCCCACTGGTTTACGTATTGGTGAAGAATAGGGGTGAAAATAGATCATTATGGGAATTTTGGACATTTGTCCCAGAATTTTCATCCTGCACGCGGTTTGTCCATACGGTTTTTCAAACCGTGCACAGACTGTGCGAGATGGTTCTACAAAAAAATAATATCCTCTACACAGTTTGATCAAAATGTGCACAATACATGCACGGGTACTGGGGAAAAGGGGGGTTCAAATGATTTGATTACACAGTCATGCCCCAACCATGCGAGATGGTTCTGTCCAGAAAAAAACAATCCAGGTAGTTTACCAAACCATGCAGAATTCCATCATGGTTTACTCTAAACTATGTTCCATGCCTTTTTCTACAAAAAGAATGGATTCAAGCTCTGATCAAGCCCCAAACACCCTCAGAATCATTACTAACTCATTAGGAATCCATATTAGGTCCAAATTAATGATATTGAAAGAAACTTAGGGGATCCATAACTAATTGAGAAATTGGGTTCTTATAAATTCCATTATGATTTTTACATACCTCATTTTCAGAATTAAAATTTTCAACATCTTCTTCTTCAAGAATATTCTTTGACATTTCTTTCTTGGAATCCTTGAAAGGCATTTCTCTATAAACTTTGGTTTTTACTTTCATAGCTCTCTCCATTTTCATTTCATAAGTAGTGAGAGTAATATGAAAATCATCCATGGAAAATGTTTCTAAATATCAATATTCCCATGAAGAAACCTTGGCATCAAAATTTTCAAGATGAATTCTCAATATCTTTTCAACAATTGTTGAATCCTCTAACATTTGACCAAGACATCTGATAGTTCTCATAATGTCATCTACTATGGTAATGAAGTTTTCAATAGATTCATGCTCACCCATATTGATTTCTTCAAACTTCAATCTCTATATTTGTAACTTTTCCTTAATCACTTTGGTATTGACTTCAAAAATGTTGATCATATTATCCCAGATTCTTTTGGTAGTGGCAACTCCTTTTACTCTCAAAAACTCACTTTCATAAATTGATGAGAGTAAATCATTCTTATCTCTTCCATTTTTTTCTCATGGTTTTACTTGTCAATATTTGTGAGAGGATCATTATCAGTATGATGACGTTAACCATTTTTATCATCTCTTGAAACATCATACCTAGGAGACAAAAGATGTGGAATCATTCTTCCTTTACAGATATAATAATTCATATCATTTAAGATAAGAATACCCTTAATATTAACAAAAATCAGATTATCCATCAAAAAATAATCTTCAAATACTTCAGAAAAGACTAAGTGAAGGGATCATTTAGCTCTGATACCATATTCAAGACCCCAATCAGTGTAATTGTGTCAATGAGTTGGGGAGAGGTGAATCAGTGATACCTTTTCATTTTATGTTTCCTTGAAATTGAAACAATTGTCTCCTCTTGTTGATTATTTCAATCCCTACTAAAAACAATCAAACATTCGTATACAAGAACTCAATTATTTTCAAGGTTCACTATTAAATAAGAATAGTTACATCATTGGTATGGTTTGGAATTGATACAATACCACACAATGCTCTAGAAAAAAATTCTTGGATTATAATTAGTAGTATATTCCCTTTCAATCATGTAGCACTTTGAAAATAATCAAATAGTGTGTCTGCACCAACTTATCAAAAATAGGGTAATACAAAATTTGTGTAACAAAACATGTTACATGATATTATATTGAACTTACACAGATGTATTTTATTAAAAAAAATTCTTAAATTTCTTACTCAAAACTAGTAAGAACCTCAAGGTAATTGATATAAAATTCAGTATGATTGCCCAGTCTAACCTTCCCACTCTGATTCTTTAAATCCAATATTCAAATATGATTTCCCAATATGATATGTATAGCTATGTCAGAAAACAATTGATACAATTCAGAATAACTTCTTCCTTACCCCAAAACTCCCAATATAGAAATCTTGATCGGATTACCCAGCTAGATATGGTGACCAACTGAATTCAATTACAAGCATACAATGATAATCATCTATGTATAATTATCACTGAATATGATGATTCAACTGATTAACATTTTAATCTTGCCTCTTCTTATTTCACTTCTCTCCATTGAAATTTATTCAACATTGTCTAAAATTGAAAACTTTTTCTCTCCCTAAAAAGTTATAGATTCTCTCTCATCCCATGAATAATACATCCATTTTGAGGAAAAGTAAAAAGTACATTCTATTTTAATCGGTGACCCAAGGATGAATTTTTGGGGAATCCAAAACTCATTCCCGCTCAACCAAATTGCACCAAATCTTAATTTCCCTTCAAATTCGGGTTCATCTAGACTTTGTCAACTCTTCGTGAATCTTATCGAATCTTCTTCAAATGTCATCTATTTTTCGGATTTTCTTTTTAAACACCAATCTGGATCAAATTTCTTAATTTGTTCATAGTCCAATTCTATTTCACCATTCCAATTTATGAATATGATGTTCCACTTAGTTACACATGTAATAATATCCTTTATATTTCTTCTCAAACCACCTATTATTCTTCACTTCTTCTCTTATGGCAATTGAAATAGAAAACAATTCAACTTAGATACGATGTCTTTTGATCCAATTGAAGAAACATTATTTGAAATTCAATACATCCATATATTTTAATGAGATCTTCTCTTAACCCACTCGAAAAATAATCAAATTAATTCAACCCATTTCAAATGGTTCACTGCATTGTTGATCTTTTTCTATTATTTTCTTTTCATTGATTGATCTCAAGGAATTCTTCCACTGAATATGATAGAATACTAAGTCCAATCATCAATTTCTTTATCTTATAAATACAATACCAATTATATACTTATTTATCTTTTCCCATCAACTTCATTCTCCAAATATTTTTTTCTTTTATCTTTTGGTATAACTAAAAACCAACACCATTGGTTTTTCACATTCTCCAAAAACTATCTCAAAATTTATAAATATGATGATTTTTTTATGATTAGCGTTATTAAATTTCTTTCCAATTCATCCCAATCATTATTGTCCATGAAAAAATTATCCTAATTCCAATTAGGCTGAATATGATATCCATCTCTGTTTCTCATTCTATCTAGATCTAATCAATATGAATATGATTGACAACATTTATTTTACTCCCCTTTCTTCTATCAAGATTTCATAATAATTTTGACAATTTATTTATGATTTATGGGAAATACAAGATCAAAAAAGAATAATAAAATTTATTTTATCATATTCATGAATACTCTGATTCTCCATCGTTATGATTTCATCTTCCATATGAGATTCATGGTGAATCTGATGACAATTTACTTCCAACAATATTTTTCTTCAATATGATTGATACTTTTATTCTAGATTTAATGTAAATATGATAATTCATATTCTTATGAATACAATGTGAAATTTCAACCTTTAAGAGTCCAAATGACCAAATATGAGGGCCAGTCCGAATTTCAGCAAATACAATGTGATTTAGAATTCCTTTTTTCTTTTCTAGAAGAACTGATCACTAACATAATTCTTCTGGTTTATTATGGTGAATTCATTTTCCAACAGCTTCTGACATTTTTTCAATATCCCAATCTGATAGATCATATTGACACATCTAGATATCATGGATCAGATGATGAATACAATTCTCATCCATAGGATTTTGGATCCAATAGAAAACATTACCCACTTTTCATCAATCTAAATTTCAATTACATTTTCAACAGTCTTTCTTCCATCCACATAATCAGTAGATTGGGATATTCACAAAAAATACAATCAAAGGACAACATTGTCATTACATATTTTAGAGTATTTACCTCAATGATTGATATGTAAGAATATTGAATATAATATATAGAGTTAAAAAGTTATTTTACAACCATTAATCATATTTAAATGGAAGTCGGAAAACATTACCAAATATTTCATCTTCGGACTCCCCAAAAAATAAAAAGGGAACAATAATATTTGGGTTGTAGTCGATTTACTTATGAAATCAAAAAATTTCATTTCCATTTCAGAATATTTCTCTCTATATTTTATTTATAGAATATAAATCAATTAATTGGTAAGATTTCATAGAGTGCCACATTTTTTTTTATTGAGATATTTTGTTTACCATTAAGAAATAGAGAAGTATTCAGTGGTCTCTTGATATAGAGTTGAATTTTAGAACAGTATATCATCATCAAACATATGATTTTCCTAATAAGACTTTCCAAATACTATAATCCATATTGATATCTCACACTGTCAATTTCAATGGTGGTTGGGATCAACACCATCCTTTGATAAAATTTTCATACAATAATAGCTTTCACTAAATAATAAATTTGGATAATTATGTTTAACTATAAGGTAAGAAGTGAACAAGTATAATGTGTTGGGATTATTTTTTAGAAATAATATTATTGGGTCCTGAACTAGTTGATGAAATGATAAACAATGTTTCATCTATTCAATAACATGTCATAGAAGCATAGATTCAACATAAATTCTTTTCTAACAATCATTAGTGGGATATAGAGTTAAAATTTTGTGAAAAGGTATCCATAAAAATATCTCCTTGTAAAGATGTGATTTTATTTGGAAATAATTTAAAATTTATCATTAGATATTTCAATCACTTTAAAATAATTAATCATATCGGGATGACAACTTATCACCAAGTGATTCCACATAATCTCTCTCAAATTCATGATGTGTTCTATGTATCTCTAACGAGGAAGTACATAGATGATAATTTACATGTATGAAACTTATAGGTTATACCCCTGCAAAATGATCTCTCTTATGGGGAATAACTGATGGGGGTTCTTTCTCAAAGAGAGAAAGTGTTGCAAAACAAAACCAGTCATCTGGTTAATGTTTTTTAGAGAAACCATAAATCTATGTAGGAAACCAAAGATGTGATATAGAAAAAGTACAATTGTATATCTATATTGAATTAATTTAATATCAAAGGAAAAATTCTTATAAGTTTTTTTCATGTAACACCCCCAGATTTTAGGATATATTTCTCTTTAATAAATTTTAATGTTATATAGATGTTATATACACAACACCAAGTTTAAATAAACCATGATTTACTGTTAATATATCATATTTAAAATTTCATAAATAACTTAATAATTGTATTGTATGGTATTAATAGGAATAAATAGATGATAAAAGAATATTATTATTTACCAATGTATAAAATTAATTCATTAAATATAAACAAAAAAATCACATAAAGGTAAAAAATAGATGTTATTTCTAAAAATTGTTTTATAAGAAAAAAGTTTTTTTATATTATTAAATTAAATTAATATATATTGATGAATGGTTTTAATAAAAAAATTATATAATAAATTCAATTTAATAATTCAACATTCATCTAATAGTTTTTCCATTGAAAATAATAATGGTAAACACAATTTTATGCTCAAACATGCATTTTTCTAAAAATGGTTTTGTTGTGTTTGGTGCCCTCATTATAAAATAATATCCATACAATTATAAAAAATAAATATATTAAAATGTCTTAAATATTTTTAATCATCACAATTAATACTATTTTATAATTTCAAATTATGTTTCTATCATAATGGAAAATAATAACAAGAAAATTTTATTACGTTGGTTAGGGTTAAAAATGGTTTACCAGGGTTTAACCTTTGGTATATGGTTTAAAATTTCAAAAGAAAATATTTAATTTGATTGGATGATTTTATTTTGACATTATCCATTATATATTTTAATATTTTTTTATTTTTTATCCACTTTACTTGATTAAGACATTAATAAATTTTAATCTTTTGAAAAAATTCAATGTGTGTCATCTCCCTCCCTTATAAAATGATTTCACTTATCCAATGTTATTTACACATTATTGGACATATAGATTAGTAAATTACTATTATATTACCTTTATAAAATCCATAAACATGTCCTATAGGTCATATTTTGATCAAAATATCATACATTTATGGATTAAGGTGTAATCCAAATGAGGTTTCTCAATGAAGAGGTATAACTCATAATAGAGTAATTTCAATTTTACTTATACTTATACCTATACTAAATATATGGTATAAATTATAAAATAATGAATTAAATATATTATATATATATATAATTTTTATTATTAATATTTATGAACCATTTTACACTTCATTTCGATCAAATGGAAAATGAAAATATCACACATGCGTTCATGGAGACTATCGCCTCAATGTATCAATATGATTCATTTTCCATATCTATAATTCATGGTTGGTTATTATAATGGATTTAATTTATATATATGATAGTTATGACACTATTATTCTTCTAAAATTATAATATATTATCAACATTCTTAACTTTATATCCATTGGAAAATGATATTATCTCTCACGCATACATGTGAACTACCACCTCTATTGAGTGATGCGATTAGTTTTTCATTTCCTCTTTACATAGATGGTAATAGGGATAGATTTAAGGAATAAATATTATTTTAATTATATAATAAATATTATGGAGAAGGTAATTATAATTCACTTTCTTTCATTCCATCCGTCAAAAAATTAAAACATCATCGATGCATATGTATGAACTACTGTCTCTGCAAAGTGATATAATTTATTTTTAACAAAAAATGTTAATAAATTATTATAAAGTGTATATAATGAAAAATACAAATATTATATAATTATCAGTGTTTTTATATGATTATACAATGACCATGGTGAAATTATCATAACCATAGAACTAAAACTTGCATGTAAAATGGGTTGGTTTTCACCCAAATGTAAATTTTAAGGAAAATATGTCACTAATATTATAATTATGAATTATAAAAGGAATGATAAAAAGTAAGTGATATAAAAATATCATTCTGGAATACATTGATAATAAATATATATTTATTATATATTATATTTTAATGCATATGAAGGAATATAGGACTTGAGTAAGGGTTTTTTATAAAATATTAATTCTTTTAGGGATTGTATGAGTTAAATTTACATTATGGGAAATTATATGGTTAGTATAATTTATACCCCATTTTTTTAATTGGTATATTTCTATAATTTTTATGCATTAGTACCATTTTTCTCTCATTGGTAATAAAAATGATAGAGATAATTATTTTAAAAAGAAGTTGACCATATTTCCCATTTTTTGTTGAACATTTTATTCCATATCCATTATCTTAAAAAAATATGAAAGGTATTAAATATATATTAAATGTTTTTAAAATTTCATTTTTATACATTTTTCAATATTTTCAAAGGATTAAATAGGGTTATTTGGAAAATATTTTGAACAAGTATTAGAATTTTTAATAATTATTGATTTGATTGATTTATTTTAACATACATGAAATGAATATATTTTGGTGCCATCATGATTATTATATTCTTTTAATATTTCATTATAGTTTTGATTGGTTATTTATAAAGAAAATTATTTTCATAATATTATGATAATTTTTGGAGAAAATATTTTCAAAGGAAAAGTATATTTTTTCTTATTTTAAAATAATTTTTTTAAAGATTATTTAAAGTTTATTTTCATATATATAAAAATAAATTAAGTATTGTTATTATTCATATGGGATATTATATTAAGATAAAATCCACTTTCATTCTCTATATGGCTTATGGTGATGATGATTTAATGGTGATTCTATGAAACGTGTTTCTTTCTCACGGGTTAATTAAGTTATCATGAATCCTTAATAAAACCTATTTATTTATCATGGGTTATGCTATAATGGAATTATAAAATATTTATGAAACTCATTTAATTTTCTTGGGTTATTATATGATAATATTATTAACATTTTATGATCAGTTGGAACACATATGTATGGTTTTCATTATGTGATGGGTGGGCCTTGATTTATATGGCCCTCGAATGCATTTGGTACGATGATGAAGCTGATAATATCCTAATCTAAAACAAATTTAATACAATCCATATAGAAAATATAGTTAACTGGATGGAAGATAATCTTAATATAATTTTTGAAAAGATCTGTTAGGGATTTCTATTAGGGAACTTTGTCCACAATGATTGTCTTGGAATTGAACATTGACTAATGAAGTGATTATATATTCTTATATGTATGCTAAAATTCATATCTAATGCTTATGGTATGTTTAAATGGATAATAATTGATTATTGATTATTACATGCACTTAAAACTTAAATCATTTTCTATGAAAAATATTTATACAATGATTTATGATTAACGATATTTGAATGATTGGGTATGGTTTTAATAAGTTTTGATCATGATCAAATATCCTTAGGATTATTTTATGATCTATTATGATCATTGATTGATATCTATTATATTTACCCTTACTAAGCATCTGATCTCACCCTTTATTTATTTAATTTTTGAGGGTTATGAATAAAAGTTTTAGTTAGGTTATTTTAAAAAATTGTACAATGTGAGAAGAACATTATGAGAGTTTTTTAAGATTATTCACAAAAAAAATGGTTATATTTATAATCTCAAAATAAGATAAAATTTTTTGGTTCTATGGAATGTAATTTTATATGATATAATGGATACTCATATAAAATAATATAATATATATGATTAAAAAATCTTAGGTCTCTTTAGAGTGTTTCCATGAAAATAAATTAGAAATATCCAATGTGGTCTCAAATTAATTGGTATTTTCAGTGATATGTTCATGTGAGATGCTTAGATGAATTAAAAAAATAACTATTGACAATATATAAATAAAACAATTATTCAACCTTATAACCATGACACAAATAATCCATACATTATTTGGTCAGTGTTGGGGTTCCATTGGGCATGTAACTATGATCTTTCCTCCCAAGTGACATACAAGAACCAAATCCATGGTATCCCCATCCATATCCACATGACTCTAAGGTCCCATCCCACCATAATCCAAACAGCCAAGTTCTATATTCATGGAATCTTAACCATAGTTCTATCTCCATCTCATGGAAACCAAAACCATATATCCACTACTCGGGGGACCTATCCCACATTAGCACATCTATCAAAATAAACTCCTAGAATACATAAACATATCTTTATGGCTTTAAGGACCCATACCAAGGTAGTATGTGTCTGGCTCTAACCCACGTAATTTATAACCACATCACCATATCTATGAGGAACCATCCTAAGACATATCATGTGTTCAACTCTAAATCCATAGAATCTATAACCATAATCATGTGACTCTGGGGATTCACCCCATGATAGTACCTTCATCCTTATACCATTTCAAGATAGACTTATCCATATATAATCTCCAAATCCATGGTAACTCTAATTTCATGGAATATCTTACCATGAATCTGAATCCAAATCGTGGTTAGATAAATGTGTCTCATCCACCATGAGGGTGTATTCCATAACCCATAATAAAAAAAATAAAGCAAAATGACATGGATAATTCCAATTTCCATCATTAATATCTCATCCCAATTAAAATTATACCTTGTTTTGGGAGCAAATTGAAACTTTTAACCATCACTACCCATGGTTTTATATACCCTCCCAGGCTTAATATATCAATGGGGAACACACTAGGTCTCTTTGTTCCAATGTGATGGAGGAACTCCATTTGGAATCGTCATTATTAACCTCAGTCATAGGTCATGGTCGTTGTTCTATGGACATTTTATCCCTTGAAATTATTAGTATTATAGAACAAGATCATGGGATACACAATGTCTAGCCACCAGAGTAATGACCATGAGATGGCTCATGACCTTTCTCAATCATCAAGGTCAAATTATGTTGGTCTACTTTCCAATCCTAATGTTGATCATCCTAATATAGTTACACCAATGCCTATACGTGCGGTAACACATATCATGTCGTGAATCACCTCCCAATAATTCAAAAGGCCAACTACTCATCCCAAAGGTCTCACTTATCCCTCTTATGTTTTTCACCACAAGTCACCTCCCACCACTTCCATGAGGTGTACAAGGCCCTTACCCTAGAACCAACTTGTCACCAAAGGCTTGGTCACCCAACTAAATGTGTTCAAAGGTCTATAAATATTTGTAGACACTATTATATACATTGATGTTTGAGGTGTAAAGTCAACACACTAGGATCATTGTTGCCTATACACTTTATTCTAGTCATTTAATTGATTCAATCTAAGCAACATATTTAATTTAAATTAAATATTTAACATAAATTAAATAAACCATTTAACAAAAAATGACATTGCCTAATGTTGAGATCCTACATAACACATTACATATTAACTGAAGGCATTTATCCATAGGTTGTGTATGTGAGACCACTTACATTTTTAAAATACATTCCATTTATTTTCCAAAGGTTGCAAGATCTTCCAAGGCCCATCCATGTTCGTCTATCCTCTTCCAATATCAAACAAGCTCACCATAGGGACCCAAGATCTTAACTGAATCCAAACATTGAAAATTAATTAATTGAAAAATTTATAATTTATTAATAAAATTAAATTAATATTGGAATTGTAATATTTCATGAAAACTCATAGTTTCATTGAGATGCATTGGAACTACATCTAAATGCTCATGGGAGGTCAAAAGGGGAATCTCAAAACTATTACCAAGAAAATTACTAAGCATAAAACCCATTGATATAATTAAATAAAATCAAATTGAATTAAAAAATGAAGAAAAAATCAATTTGTATGTACTGATGATCAAAAAGTAAACAGTGATAAGTGGGAATTGTCTATGTACATACTCTTTTAGGATATATTAAATCCACTTCAAAATTTGGTGACTTCACCATTATAAAGGGGAAACTCCATTTACTACCTAAACCATAACAATTATGAATAAATAAGAGTAAAAATGAGAAGATACAGGGGAAAGAGTGGTGCCTATGCCTTTCTTGATCAATGAAAACACCCAAGATTTGATCCCTTACCCATGGGACAGGAAGGGTAAGAGGGAGGGGGCTACTCCAGTTGTGAGATAGAAACCAAATGGGGAGAGTTGGATACCCACTATAAAAATATTGTGGGAATAGGAATTTTACAACATTAAATTTCATTGGCTATCCGGTAGTGGGTCATCGGCTAGCCGGTGGCACCTAAAGTGGCACCCTATCCACTACTAGCCCCACCAGCAAGTCAATGGCAGGTGTAGTCTTCACTGCACTAGCTCAGCCACACCATGTTATCTTTAGCACTCTTTTAAGCACTCAAACTCATTTACAATCATTAACCCCATCTAAAACACTTCATTTTAGGTTTACCAAACATTGGAATTCAATACTAAATCCTGGTTCAAAATTCATCCTATCCACAAAATGAAAATTCAAACATCCAATTAAAAACACCCATATGTAAATGGGGTTTTACCCACATCAATGATATGGAATAAATTATTAAATTCTGAAAAATCAAGAGAATCCTAATCTACACAACCTATAAGCACACAACCCCTAACTAGAATAACCACTAACTACCACAAGGAAACTTGACTAGTAAAAAATACCATTATCTAGAGTGATATTGAATCGACTAGAAAGAAACTCTAACATTTTCCTCATAATAAACATAAACATTTTTCAAAAAAATTAGATTCTAATTTCTCTATACCATCAACATTTTTCTTCAAAATTCTATAACAACAAAGAATATTATTTCCATCAAACACAAAAAATATTTATTATCCCACATTGATCACATTAGTTCCTACATTATACCACTTTTGGTTTGATGGAAGTCCAAAGTGAAACTTATATATACACACATTTTACTACTCATAAATAGAAATGGAATATCACAACTATTAATTTATGTTTATATGAGAAGTGATCGGGGTAGAAAATAGGATTTCAATAGGGAAATAAATGCCTAATATGATTAATCTTTTCAAAACTACCCTAGTACTATTGCTTAATGAAACATAATTTTTTCATCCCTGGTGCATAATATCAACCCTTCCTTTTATACCTTATACTTCTATTTATAAAGAGAATCTCATCACAGACCCTACTTTTCACTGATCACTAACTCCACTTGAAAAGATACATATTTATTCTCAATTTTTCTCTATTGAATTTCAATAGAATCATAGTCATTATCCCATTTAAATATTAACCCAGTTATAAATATCATGTCATTAATGAAGCACACTCAATAGAGTATTATATACAAATAGGGAAAGTGGATAAATTCAATCCTCATTAATCTGAGGTATGTAGATGAACATAAAGGATCAAATGATGTCTATAAAATAATGGGGTGTCCAAAAACATTGTCACTATGTCTTCAAAATTCACATTTGTCCCAACATGCTATACTTTGATCATTCCTTGCTCTTCTTTTCCTTTTAAAAATTAATACCTAGTCTTAATATGTTTAGTATGATATTGGTGTGAGGAATTTCTCATGGATTCATTTGCACACTTATTACCACATAATGTCATCATATGTTGTTTTACTTATTCAACAATATTTTTTAACTCTTTCTTAATCCATAAAATTTGTGTGAACACTTTTTTTAGTATAATGTATTCTACCTCTTTCATGGACAATGAATTATTTTCATGATTTTTACTAAATCGGCCTATATATTAATTTCTAATGAATAATTTGCCAACACTTATGATTTTTTCCACAAATCACCAAAATAGTCTACATAAAAAATGTAGATATTTCTTTTTCCTTTCTTTTATCATATTGCAATCCAAAACTAAGAGTACCTTGGATGTAAATCAGGACTCACTTAACTACTATGAGATTCTCCTCCGTCAAATAACTATGAAAATGTGTCTCTAAAAATGATTCAATGATAATATCATGATATGTTTTATTCAAATACAATTAACATCAAAATTTCCTTTATTAAAAGAAAGGTTCAACAGACTTCATATCCTCAAACTTCCCAATATTGGTTCTAAATATAATAGGAATTCACAATGGTCTAGAATCATGTATGTAAAAGTTATTCAAAAGTATTATTATTAGTTATCTTGATATATAAAGGTGTTTTTATCTTTATAAATCTCTTATATCCCTAGAAAATATGTGAGTTCACCAATTATAGGCATTTTGAATTCTAAATTAATCATATTTTCATATTCCTCTATATTTTCTTATACTTCCATAAAATATAATGACATCCATATAGAACATCACCCTAAATTTGTATTCCATGGATATTTTCACAAAATTATTATGTTTAATAATTCCCATTTTAAAATCAATATTCTTCATGAAACAATTAAGTCGGGCATACATAGCTCATGGTGCCTTCTATAGAATATACAAGGATTTATTTAACTTGTACAATTTTTTATCATCATTTCAATCAATAATACAATTGTATGTTCAATATAGTTGTCTTTTTGAATCACGCATCTAATAAATCATAGAAACTATTTGAATTATAATTTCACTAATCATGTTAACCTATTAGATAAAATATATCATTAACACCAACTCTTTTAATATATGAATTTCCATTATATAATATTCTTACATTATTTCAGATCACATTTCCATGTTCATTGAATTTATTCTTTAAGATGTACTTAATTGTGATCACATTATGCTATTAATGTTAATTCACTTGTTCTGAAGTTCTATTTTTTCAGTTTTATCCATTTATTTATTCATATCTCTGAACCATGATTCATCTTTCACCATTTCTTTAGATTATGTTGGTCCCACCATTTATTGAAGAGAATCAATGTTAAAATTCCTCGTTCGTCAAGTTTATGTTGGAAAAATTTTATCTCTAAATATGTTTAATGGATCAACTTCGACTCTCATATTTTACTTATGATGTGTAGTATCACTTTAATAATAAACAACTAGCAATTATAATTTTAAATGGAATCATTATCATTTAGATAAATTTTGTATAACTTTAATTTTTTTTTTTCAACATCATCATCTTCATCACTAAATTCCTAAAAGCACGAACGTCTATAATTCAACCCATATTTATTCATAATGACATTAAAATTATTAATCTCCACAATTTTATTAAACCAATTGATAATGAATATTGGTCCTTATTCATTTTATAGTATCCTATTGACACTCCTTCAATTATTATATCACCATACTTTCCCATGATTCATTATTTGTTTTGAATGATAAATATGCTTCTAAAGACCCATAAATGTTCTAGGGAGGGATTCCTTCCATCCCAAATTCCATATGGTTTATAATATTCCTCTAGATTTAGAACCACCTAGTTTTTAGAATATACTAATACTATAACATCCTCCTTTTTGAAATGGTGTGATACACCACTCTTGATGAGATATTTATTGTTCATATTTTTCACCATCCAATTTCATTATTGAAAAACTCCGATATACTTTGGACTTCTTATATGGGATACATTTCACTTAATTATATGTTTCTTGATATAGTTTTCAATCATAGAATAGCTATATTTTGTTCCATTATAGGATTTTAAGAAATTTATAGTGTATCTAGACACAATGTTTTCTTTATTTTGATGCATTTTCATAGAATCAATGAATTCTCTTTTGCGCTTCATGAACATAACAGATTAAATTATACTATAATAATCAATAAGAAGGTTGCAATATAACTCTATCCATTATATTAATTGATTCATTATAAACACACACTAATACGAATTTGATAGAATACATTTGATACCATTTTCTTCTTCTACTGAAATCAATTTTGAACCATCTTTCTCTAAATTAAAGAAAAACATATATTTTTTATCACACTTCATTTTTAAAATATCCATTATATCTTTTGGTTTAGATATTTTTTCATTCTCTATTGTTGAATTTAGACATGCCTTTTATTCTACAATTTTATCACCTCTTCCACTATTATGATATAAATATTTTCTTTGATATCCACCTATTAAAAATTTACATTTGTATTCCATCATTTCAAGAGAGGGTTACCAACCTTATCATTGATAATTTTTTCATTTTGTTTGAATTTAATCACATTAACATATTGAGATAGTTGAATCACACTCAATATTTATGTCATAATATATCCATGTAGATCATTTACATATTCGTTAACTAATTACGAACTAATATGGTATTTCCACTTCCTTTTATTTTTAATGTTCTATCGTTGTCAAAACACATTTTTCCATAAAATCATCCAATCATTAATTATTTTGTTTATATTTATAGTCAATTTATTTGACCTCTCACTTTCATGCATCCATATATTGTTTCTAATTGTATCTTTGAGAGTGATTTCATCAATATTGGTGTTCTCTTTTTATTTTTTTATTTCCATGATATACCTGGTTGAGTTGTGGTATAATATAGACTCTCAAATTTCTATTAAAAAATGGAAGTTTAATATTAATAATATTCATCTTACATAGACTTTAATGACTTGTAATTTCTAAATTTTAATTTTGGAAATTATTTAAGAAAATTCTGAGACCAGGTGCAGAGACGGCGTGTGATTCCGAGGCCCGGTGTGCCTAGAACAATTCATTGAAAAATGTTCAGTTTTTTAAAAAGATAGTGAGTGTTTTTCTTGAAAAATCACAATAACACATAAATTGGTGCCCAGATTATAAATCCTAGGGCACTGTTGTTTTCAGAGAAGCGATGTTTCCTTAGGGGAGAACTAACATTGGCTGGCGCGGGTTGCCTGTGAAAGATATTTTTTGGGTACAATAGTAAATTAAATAATCAAATAAATTTTATTTTATTTTCAAATTGTAATAACTCAAGAATAGGGACTAGTATTGGAAATTTGAGACCATTTTTGATTTTATTATGTGGTTTTTTTTCCTTGGTGTGACATAACATTAGTCAACATGGGTCTTTTGTGGAAAACTATGAAAGGGACGTAATCGTTATTAAATAATTTAAGGTTAAATTATTTTTTTGACTTAGTGATGATTTAATTTAAAATAATATTTATTAAGAAATTATAGGGTTAGAAACATAACCCTAGGAACTCTGCAGAATTTCTAGGGAGAGCTTTGGAGAAACCTCTCATGGAAACTGTGACGGAATCACATATCAACGATTAACACACATTTTTCTTGATGGATTTCTACAACGATGATGATGTAGTGACAGATCTTCATAAGTAAGAGATCCAAATAAAATATATTATTAGTTAATTTTTATTTCCTTCCCCATTCATGAATTCCATAATGAATGTAGACTTACCAATGAATAGGTTGATCTGAAGTTCAATCGTAACCTTGTAGAATGGGTTTTATTTCTACGGTATTTTTATTGGGTGTTGATTTTGTGATTAGTTTTTGAAAAAATTGATTGTCATTCTAATGAAAACAAACCATTATTTACAAGAACATTGATTTGGTCTTATTCCTCTTATTTGATTTATACTCTTCTCCCCATTTTTTATCATTTTTCATGAGCGTTCTTTACTTGGACCACGACATAACATATCTCAACAAATTGATCATTGCACACCTGATTCTTGGCACAACAATCCGATATTGAAGATCTAGGATCATCGTGACATGACAGAGGTGACAATATAGACATGGAGTGATTTGGGTGACGGTGGATCCTCAAATCTTAATTCTTTCATTTTCTTCAGAAAAATGTATAATGAACCCTTTTAATCCCATGTGTGGCTATATCAGAAGACGAAATGCATTGTTTGGGTGATGGCATGTCCGAATATGGATCAATATTGATTTTCCTAGAATGGAACATCTAGAATGGTGGCCGGAGTAGTGGAGTATTTGATCAAAGTGTGAACCAGAGATTCCATAAAATCCCACAGTACAAGGCATGTAATATGATATTACACAGCATGTGGGTACCCCTCAGTAGGGACTCGAGTTTTAGGAGGAAATAAAGTATCACACGGCATGTGATCTCTATCACACGTGGTGTGAGACCTTCTCTGAGGCTCGGTGTGTATTTTACAATGTACTTAGACATGGGGTGGATTACACTGCTAACCTACACTGCGTGTACCCCACCACATGGCCAGACCCAGATCAGATACACAAGTTACCTCATATACCAGTACATGGGAAAGAAAACACGGGTTGACACTGTGTATTGTCACATGACAAGAGTAAACAGGTGGACCTCAAATAGTATGACATGGTATTTGAACCTTTATACACACTGTGTATACCTATTTTACATGACATGTACCTCTAACATGGTTCGTTGTACACGATTCCTATCCTAGGTCAAGGGACATAGAATGTGACTCTACATCACGTCATGTTCTATATTCTAAATGGATTCATCTCCTTTTCCACCATATATTGAACAAGTTAATTAGGTATGGTGGCCTTGATCCATACCATAATGATTAGTGGTTATCATTTCCTACTCATATGAGTATGATCCCTTCAACATGATGTTCTACATAGAGTAGTTGGAATCCCCTCGAGAGGCCCAGAGCAGGATCCTCTCTCGACTCTTCCTCCCTAAGTAGAGCCTTTGTATTGGAATGAACAATCCTACTAGACATCGATCCTCTAATTAGAAGTTCAATCTAGATAATCCATGCTATCACCCCATGGTCTTTCCAGTGATCCTCATTTGTGTATCATGATATTCCCAACTCTTAGAGTGATTACTCCAGGAGCTAGTGTAGCATATCTCTTTTGGATTTATCATTATATCTCTACCATTATGGTTCCCAAAAAACAGTACTTATGAGGTGGATTTCATCAGTGCTATCAAAATCCAGAGTGTGTGCTCTCAGATAAGTTTTTTTTGTAATCTTCAAAATGAATCTATAGTTTTGGTATGTGGTATTTGGATATCTTATTATATGTGTTGTAGACACATACTTCTGTAGATATGACCATACCTTTACTTTTTGTATTTATTTTTGGTTTCTTGTTTTCTTATTAATTATTTTTTTACTCACCCATGCACGGGATTTTCCCGCATGTCTCATGTCTTGTGCAGATAGGCAACCCTTTTTGACTGAGTCCAAGATGGACCAGGACCAGGACCAAAACCAGGCGGTGCTTCATGGGTTTAGATAGGTTAAGGTGTTCCTATGGCTATAGGAATTAGAACATGTATCTTTTATTATAAGTTGGACTTTTTAGTTTATAGACAATTTATTTTGGTGGGATTGTATTATGGACTAGTTCACTTTACACCACATTACATTCCCAGTTGTACCCTTTTGGTTGGGTAGAGTGGTATACATGAATTTTTCCTTATTGGTTATTACATTTTAGAATTTTTGGGCTTGGATATGTGTGTATGTATACAGGTACATGGTAAATGAATCCCATCTTAGTGATATGCCTACTCAGTGCTAGTCACCAGGCCATGGCCTATTGGAGGTGGGATTGGAGAGTCATTGTATGGGCCCCAATGGGACGATTCATGATAGATTGGTATTAGAGGTGATCAGTTATACCTTAGGATCGAGAGTCTGTGATATCGGATTGGGGAAATAGTGTTAAGTGTTTCAAGTTTGGTTGTTAGGCCAGGGACTCCAGTGTTGGTGCAGCGGGGAATGTATCCATACACCAAGACTCTTATAACCATTTTTTAGAATCAGTACATGAGAACACTAATTGTAGGGAAACAATAATGGTACATAAATCATAGAGGGATGGATTTTTGTTTCCATCTTTCCTGAGTAAGCTCTATAGATGTACTCATTGGCTGTGGAATATATTTTTATCTTACTTGATATATTCACAAAGTATACCAGCTAGGATTCAGTAGCTTGATCACGAGCATGGATAGCTTTGTGAAAAGGCATCAATACAGGGATTAGTTTCCCATATGTTACCTCTAGGTGTTACACCATCCATACCACCACCTGTAGAGAAGAACATGGTTCTTTAAATAGTAGCAGATGAAGAGTGTAGGTTGAATGAGCTTCCTGGTTTTCAGTAGAAGAGACTCCTTAGGTTTCGAGGTGGGCCCGAAACATATGTGTCTACGGACTAGCTTGAGGTGGTCAACCTGGTTATTTATTTAGTTAAGAAACCATAAGATCAGATGGTAGTTATGGCGGCAGGCCTTCACTTTGGTTCAGTAGGGCAATGGTGGGGTTTAGTTTTTGGATATTATGACTGCGCAACCCTTCAATGGTAAGAGTTTATGTACCTTTTCATAGAGTATTTTTCACCTTATATGTTGAGGTTTATGTGTATCTTGAAGCTTCTACGTCTCCAGCAGGATGAAATTTCTGTGTCTGAGTATTCATCGAGGCATACCTACCCCTCCAAGTACTCGATGGCTATGACACGAGATCATCACTATAGGGATCAGACCTTTGAGTAGGGTCTATGTAGAGACATATGAGATAGTGTATCGCATGTATTCATTTCTAACTATACTAGGTTGATATATTTAGAGATTTTGTGGTTGATATTTCCTTGTATGGGCAGATATAGACAGTAGTAGTCAGCAGTGAGCAAGAAGGAGTTGAGACCTCAACACCGGGAAGCTGGCATCAGCCTTAGAAACATGGACATGGGAGGCATCCCAAGAGGAAGACCCAAAACAGGGATTCTACCATTCAGGACCCATGGGGTGGGTCTAATCATCCTAGAGCAAGGAGATGCTATTCTGGTGGCAGTAGGGTAAATCTCTCTAGATATTGTCCAACTCATCGAGTTGCTGATAGGGAGATAGTAGATGGATCCCCGAGGGAGAGGCATAAATAGAAGTAGGTAGATCCATAGGGTGGCAAACATGGAATAGGAGGTAGGAGAGAAGCAGGAAGTGCTAGACATTTTGATATGTTACCACCACCCCTAGGTACTCTGTGCCTAGCTTTGGGAGCTATATTAAAGTGTTGAGGACATCTATATGCATTCAAGGTATATAAACCAGAGGCTCTAAGAATGATTCAAGCGACGATCTATTCATTTTATACATTAGCTACAATATTTATAAACATGGATACTAGTAGTTTTTTCTTGTTAAAAATTCATTATTAGAACTGGATATTCTAGTTAGACCGTTGAATTGAAACTTACACTTGGACCCACCTACTAGAGGAGACTCGGTGACCACACTTATGCCGATAGTGTGACCTGAACCTAGGATGGGAGAGATTTTGTTGGATCCTCTTGGTGATAACATTGATTTCTTACAACATCATTCTAGGTATGGATTGGTTATCTTCATTCCATGACTAGATGACTATTTTAGGTGAAGGGTGTCGTATATTCACAGCAATGGAAAGAGGTTTTCCTCTTTATGAGAAAAGAAAACCCAATAATCACTAGATGGACTCATGCGTAGGAGGGTGCAGCTTATTTCTCATGAGTTGGCTACCCTGACCCTTGGAGAAGAAGATTGTATGAGTTTCCAGTTCCCAGTAGTAGTAGAGGAATATGAGGACGTATTTACTAAAGATTCTCCAAGATTACGTCCCCATTGGGAGATTGGATTCTATATTTTTTTTACACCCTGGGATAGTGTCGATATCAGCACCAATATATTATTTGGCTCATGTAGAGCATCATGGGTTGAGGGTACAATTGGAGGACTTGTATAAGAAGGGCTTAGTAAGGCCCAGTGTTTCACCCAAGGCATCCCTAGTTTTTTTATAAAAAAATGCAGATGATAGCATAAGGTTGTGTGTGGATTGTCGGCACATAAACCAAGTGACCATGGAGAATGCATAACCACTATTAGGCATCGATGATCTCCCAGAGTATTTTAGAGGGTCACAATGGTTCTTGATGGTTGACTCTGGGTCAATGATTTCAGAAGTTGAGGCATATTTTGATGAGTTCGCCTATCATGATATTGTTATAGAAGGGTGTTGAGTATGTACTATTCTATGATGCATCATAGACCAGGCCTTTTTTGTCTTAATGTAGACATAACCATTTATTTCCAATGGTTCACTCTAGTTGAGGATACATGAGAAGAACGATGTGACCCACGATATTTAGTTGGTAGAGGTAGTTTTCACATTGAAGATGCGGTGACACTACCTGATGGGTGAGCAGTTTATCATCTACTCCAATCACAAGAGTCTCAATTATATATTCCCTTCGAAGTATCTAAACATTAGATAGATTTTATGTCTAGAGTTCCTCCAAAACGATGACATTGAGATTATCTATTCTCTTAGGAAGGGGAACGTGGTGGAAGATACTCCCAACAAGAGATCTAGTTCGTAGTTTCTAAACGTGGCGTCAGAGCAGTTGACCTGATTACAGTTATCCTTTTTGAATGGAGATGATTCCATTTACCCCCAGTCTATGGTTTTCACCCCACTACTCTTACAGCATGCAAGGGAGACACATATTTGGGATACCGACTACAAGACCCTACATGGTTAGATGTCTACAGGGCATGTGCCTGATAGATATTCAAAAGGTGGGGAGCACGTCATTATTTTTAGAGGATGCATGGTAGTACGAGTGGAATTGTCAGATGAGGTTGTGAGTGAGTTTCATATATCCCCTTTAACGGTACACCCTTGTGTGGTAAAGATATACCATTACCTCTAATGTTAGTTTTGGTGGATAGTGATGAAGTAAGCTTTGGCAGAGTTCATTTCTTGATGCCTTATAGGCCAGTAGGTGAAGGCTGAGCACTAGGATCCAATGAGTTTGGATCAACTCATGGATGTTCCAGAGTGTAAGTGGGATGGGATATCTATGGAATTTATGAAGGGTTAACCATGTACATCCAGGGGACACGATTCCTTTTAGGTGATCTTTGAATGACTCACTAATTTTCCTCACATACTATCTGTCTAAGAGTAGAGTTCAGTAGAGAGATTGGGAAACCACTATATGCAGGAGATAGTTCAACTCTATGGAGTCCCGTGAATGATAGTTTCAGGTCATGGTGCTTGTTTCAAATCCAGTTTATGGAAAGGATTACATGTTTCATTTTCGAATGAGTTATGCTAGAGCACAATGTTTCATCCCTAAATATATGGCCATACTGAGTGGACCATTCCGGTCCTTGAGGACATGATGTGGGATTTCATATTAGACTTAGGCCATTGTTTGAAGGATAAACTACCTCTGATAGATTTTTCACACAATAACAACTATCATTCCACCATTTCTATGACACCATTTGAGGCTTTGTACGGGTGACCCTCCTGGTCACTACTTTGTTGGATTGACCTGGGAGTGTCAGCACTCATGGTCCTAGAGATGGTAATATATACTATCTAGAAGGATAATATCATCAAGGAGTGGATGAAGATTGCCCATAGGAATCATAATTATTATGAAAATAGACGACAGAGACCTTTAGTGTTCAATGAAATAGATCATGTGTTCCTTTGAATTTCACCTCAACGGGGGTTGCAGAGATTTGGTTGGGGAGAAAAGTTATTTTGAGGTTCATCATCCCTTTTCAAATACTCCATAGATTTGGTGGTGTGGTGTACTTATTGAATCTACCACCACAATTTCACTGGGTACACGACGTATTCCACATGTCGCAACAGAGGAGGTACATGCATGGCCCATCGCACATCATCGATTGGGGTGAACTGGACATTGATTATAGAGAACCCATTGTTGAGTAACCAGTAGAGATCAAGTATCGTCAATATATTATCCATCATGGGAGAGAATTTTCCTTGGTTTTTTTTCCAGTGGTAGCATTATAATCTCCCTGAGAGCATGGGGGAGTGGGAGGCTCATATTCATTAGCCGTACCCACATCATTTTGAGTAATCTTGTTTTTTGAATTTTAGGGACATAAATCCCTAACGTGTGGAGAATTTAAGAACTTATATATACCCAGTTTTATTTTTATAAATTATTTTGTAAAATTATGAGACAATTCACTGAGACAACGTGTGATTATAAGGCCCGGTGTGCCCAGAATTATTTAGTGAAAAATATTCTGTTTTAAAAAAAACCCATGAGTAGCTTTCCTAAAAAAGGTTGAATAAATCGTAAATGGGTTCCCATATCAGAAATATGAGGTTAGGACTATTTTCATAGAGTTGGATTTTCCATAGACAAGGCCTAATATCGAATGTCACGGGTCGGCTATGAAAGAAGGGTTTTGGATGTAACCATAAGTAAAATAATTAAATAAATATTTTCTTATTTTCAAATAATAATAAATCATGAATGGGGATATGGATTAGAAATCTGATGCCACCATTGAGTTTGGAATGTGGTGTTTACCCTAGGAACGACAAAACTTTAGTCAGCGTGGCTCTTCTATGGAAAAACCTGAAAGAGCTATAATTGTTATTAAATAATTTAAAGATAAATTATTTTTTTGATGCAGAGATGATTTAATTTAAAATAATCCTTATGAATAAATCCTAGGTTTAGCTACATAACATTGGGAATGCTAGAGGATTTCTAGGGAGATACTTGGAGAAATATCTCAAGGAAACAAAAACCGAATCACGTATCGATGTTTGACGAACGCTTTACTTGAAGGATCTCACCAATGATGATGATGCAATGATATATCTTCACCATCGAGTGGTCTAACTCAAAATTGGGATTTTTTATTTTGGATTTCATAATAAGTTCTTGAATTCAACAATGAACGTGAACCACCCATTGAATAGGTTGATCTGTGGTTCAATATTAACCTTGCGGGATGGGTTTTATTTCCATAGGATTTTTATTATGATTTTATCTTCTTATTGTTTGTTGATGATTTCAATTGTTTTTCTACAAACACAATCCATGATTGATACAAAAATTAATCGAGGTTCAGTCCTATTGTTTGATTCATTCTTTTCTCCCCATGTTTATCATTCTTCCTGGGAATTCTTTATTTGGCCAATGAATCAATATATCTCAATCAATCAATCAATAATCCCACACCTGATTCATGGATCAATGATCATATATCATAGATCTAGGATTATATTGAAAGGATGGAGGTGTGGAAACAGACACAAAGCAATTTGGGTGATGGTGTATCCCTGATTACGTGTTATAAAGAGTTCTTTAGTGGAATGAAGAATGAACACTTTTAATCAATTATACACTTGGATCGAAAGACTAAATACATTATTTGGGTGATGGTGTGACCAAAAAATTCTAGATATTGAGTTTCCTAGAAAGTTAAAGCCGAAATGGTGGATGGAGTAGTGGAGGAGACGACTGGAGTACAAACCAGGGATTTTGAAAAATATTGTGTTACATGATGTGTAATTCCTGATAACACAATGTGTGGGGACCCCTTAGTGGTGAATACGGTTTAGGATGTATTAAAGTATCACATAGTGTGTGACCCCTATCAAACATAATGTGTGACCTTCCCTTAGGCATGAAATGTATCTCGGTAGGTACATAGACATGGGGTGGAGTACACATCTTGCCTACATGGCGTGAACCCCACTATACAGCCATACCCAGACCGGATACATAGGTTACCCCACGTACTGGTACATGGTCAGGAAAACATGGGATGAAATTGTGTTCAGACACATGACTAGAGTACATGGGTGGACCTCAGATAGTATGATATGACATTTGAACCTTTCTACTTTCCATGTATACCTCTTCTACATGACATGTACTTTTGACATGGGTCATTGTACACATGTAGTACCCAGGGTCAAGGGACATAGCATTTGAATCTACAACATGTCATGTAATATATTCTACATGGATTGATCACCTTTTCCACCATATCTTGGACATGTTTAGTAGGGTAGGTTCCCTTGATCCATCCCTTTAAGTTTATTGGGTATCGTTTCCTACTCACATGAGGATTATCCCTTTAGTAGAACCTTCTATATAGAGTGGTTAGAATCCCCTTTGAGAGGCTCGGAGTAGGATCCTCTATCCATTCTTGTTCCCTATGTAGAGTCTTAGTATTGGTGCGACCAATCCTACAGGATATTGATCCTCTACTTAGAAGGTGAATCTGTATGAGTCATGGTATCACCCCATGTCCCTGGTAGTGATCCTCATTTTTATATCATGTTCTTCCCCACCTGTGGATTTAATACTCTCAGAGCAGGTGTATCAGATCTCTCTTCATATTTATTTATGTATCTCTCTCATGACAGTTCCCGATGAACAGTACTTCTTAGGTGGACATCATCAGTGATATCTTAATCAAGAGTGTGTGATCCCGGATGAGTTTCTTTGTAGAATCTTCAGAAGGAATATCTAGTGTTGGTATGTGGTAGTTGTGACTTACCTCAAGACTATGGGTCTGGTTTTGAGTTTATCTAGATATATTGTTATATGTGTTGTAAAAATATACTTTTGTATAGATGATTGTACTGTTACATTGTATATTTCGTTGTGGTTTTGGGGTTTTCTACTGAGTTTTCCTATACTCACCCATGTACGGGATTTACCCACATGTGTCATGTGTTTTTCAGACTAGTGACCCTTTTGAAAGAGTCCTGGGCAGACCAAGACTAGGACCAAGACCATGTAGTGCTTTTTGAGTTCAAACAGACTGAGCTATACCTACGGCTATAGATATAAATCCCAATACCTTTTGTTAAAAGTTGGACTTTATAGATTATAGACTCTTTCTTTTGGTGGACTTGTATTCGTGCCCAGTTTACTTTACTACACTTTACATTCCCTATTGTACTATCTTGGTTAGGTAGAGTGGTATGTATGCATTTTGTTCCTTAGTGGTTTTTACATTTTTATGGGATTAGAGAAGTTTTCATGTGTACCAGTACTTAGGAAATGCCTCCCATGTTAGTGATATTCCTACTCAGTGCTAGCCACCGTCCCCTAGCCTATTGAAGGTAGGCTTATAGATTTGTGGCATGGGCCCCACTAGGATGGGTCATGACAGTGGCGAGTATACTTTTAGTAATCAATTCATGTTTTCTTTATTTCTTTTCACCCTCCGTTGATGTCATTAGTTGTAATTTTCATTTATTCTCTATTGGAAATCAATAGCTTTATGACCAAAATTAGATTAATGAATTAAATATCCATTGAAATAATTTCTTTTATGAGATCAAGGATATAGACTCATTCTCTCTTGTTGACTTATAAGGGTTTACCCAATTAGATAAATTATTACATATTATGTAAAGTCATGGGGTGGACATTAATTCCATAGAATAATAATTTCATAATTAGAAATATCGTATATCCTCCGTTCCTCAAAATTTATCCATCCTTCCGAAATATCCATGGTTTATATTAATCCTTGAATATTGAGAAGTGATTCCAAATATTTTATTTCCCTGTATTATAGATTTAATTGTTCATATAATTAATTTCATATTGTTGACACAAAAATTACCACCCTTCAGTATTCATTTTATCTAGTAAGTCATTGTTTCTACTTTCATTATCTCAAAATCCTTGTAAATTCTACTTTTACCCATGAACCTAGGTCATTAATCATTTGGAATTTTCTCAACACCTTCATAGCCTTTTCCCCCTTCAAAACATTATCAATTTGAGAACATTCTTAAATGTATCTTATTTAAAGGATTGCTAGATTCTATTTAATATTAAATATTATTCCTAAAAGTTACTACCACTTATTTAGGGGGTTAAACATTATTTTTTCACACCTATATTTAAGAATTAAATTCATTAATCATCTTATCTTTTACTTTTATAATTTTCTTGATGTTTTTTCATACCTTTTTATTTTAATTAAATAACTAATTGATACAATAACTCTTAATCTATTTGATTAATATTAGATTTGAGATAATCAAATTTTTTCAAAGATTATTCCAAAATGGAACCAATCTCTTGATTTTTATTTATTTTAATATTGAGATCTATGAGAGATCCCTTAGGTTCTACTTTTATATTAAAAATTAATTCATGCTGATTTTATTCCTCTTTTTCAAATTATTCCTCTTCAATGGTGTTCATCATATCATCTTAAGTATCCAATTTAAATTTTGTTATATCTCCTCTAAATAGTCTTTATCATCATAATCTTCTTTTCTCACCAAGATCTTTCTCTAAAACTTCATTCTAGTTGAATTTTCCTGGAAAAAAACTCTTTTAGGAGGGGATATTCTTCACATATTTTATAATATTTCTTTTGCATATTCATCGCCATCAAATCTCTTTGGATTCCTTTCCAAAATGTTCCCAACCTTTCCTCATCGTAATGAATCTAAGGGTATATTTACTTCAAATATATTTTTTCCTTTTTGAACTTCCTTGAAACAAAGGATAAAAATCCATATGTTATATATTATTAAGTATTTACACCTTTATAAATGTCAATATTTTTAATAGTATTTAAATCCATCTTTTTGTTTGAGTAAATCTACATTCCTTTTTACTTAATATGCATCTAATATAGAACTATACCATTTTGAATCTTATCCAATGAGAGCTCTATCAAGTTATTTTATTTAATAGTGGAAAAATTGGTATTATATAGATATTTTAAACTTCAAAAGATTATTTTTACAATATTAAAATCATTTATTTTGACATTGAATCACTAATTATTCCAAAAAAATCAATGATTCAATTGAATAACCCATAAAAATTTTCATCTATCAATTTAGTTTCGTCCTCTAACATATTGTGTATCAATTATAGCCTTTAATTTTTCACCTTCATATCACATTCATTTATATTGTCCATTTTTTCCTAAATTTACTTGGAGTGGGTACATCCCATCACCATCATAGTGATCTAATTTCATAGGCTCTAGATAAAGTATTTTTTTCCTTATCATTAACATCGATTAGCTTCTTGTCCACCTCATTAACATAAAATTATGATACCTCTCTATTTTGTATACCATGTTTTGTAGAAATAAAATATTTTTTCTCAAAAGATTATACATTTAATCTCATCTAGTTCTTGTAAATCTTATTGTTGATACTATCAAATAGAGGAAACCTTTTATCATTCACTATGTTATCCATAATGATAAGCTTAAAATGATAGATTCAACACCTAAGCCCTTAGAACCAATAAAACTTATGGAAACCAAAGACACATTAAGAGGGTATGTTTGACTTAGTGTGTAGAATTTTTCTTTTCTTTACATAGGATTATGTTCCCATGTTGGTAGAAACTCATTAAAACTATAATTTTTTGTTTCATATCCACCATTAAAATTAATTTAAAATTGAAAATAGGGTATTATTATTTTACATGGTTCACCGCTAAGGATTAGTCAAAGGAGAATACACATGACATAATTCAGATGTACCTAAATCCATTAATCATCACTAGTTTAGTGGATATAATTTTTAAACTACAGTAATTATCTAATATGTTCACTTACATTATAATTTTATTCAAGGATGATTAGATTTACTCCCTTAATTCACTTTAATTTACTACTTCTATACTCAATTCATCTTAAATAATTCTTCTCAGTTTGTTGATGTGTAGGTCACTTCTATATAATCATGATTTTATTGGGTTTTTTCATCATGAAGACCATAGTATTGTCACCTAATATAATCCTCAATCTCAATAATATCCAATAGTAATAATTTTATAAAATACTTCATTTCTTCCAAGTACCATCACCTAGGTCCATTCACACAACTTGTTTCTCTCAAGTTTTCTTCCTCAAGTTTGGTTCTAAAAAACTCACTTTTCTTTGGTAATTTATCTCCTGTTTTTTTATTTAATACCCTTTTCACTACCATTTTTTGTAAACCTATATTCACTCATTATCATATTTTTTAACATACTTCACAAAACTCTTTTTTATTAGGTATTTTTACTCAAGTGTCTCCTAGAAAACAATCCTTAAATATCTGAATTCACCCAGATAAGTCACTCTAGTCATGTTCATGTAGGTTTCTTCACTCAAGTGATATTTGCAAGAAAATATACCCCCCAATACATATAAGAATCATATTTACTTTTTAATAATATGTGTAAGTTAGTAACTATAGGAAACTACCATATTTTATGCATCCTATCACAATTTTACTTTTACGTTTCATTATTCACGTAACTCAACTTTCCTTACAATATAGTTTTTTTGTATTTTCTATTGAAGTTGGAGCCCTAGAACCACCTTTTGTGTGCTTTATGAAAACCCATATTCATATTTTTTTTAATATTAATTAACACGTTATCATATCATGATTTGTTTCTATATGACATAGTATATGATAATGTCCTAAGAATAGAGGTCACACTAAAAGGCCATAGCAGTTTCCCATTATGATGAGAACTTAGAAGTGAGACAATATTATTCTTAAATATATATTCTATATTCATATAATATCAATTTAGGGACATAAATTGTATAGGATTTCATGGGTGGATACACATAGAAATCTAATTTACATTGTCATGGTGTACACCCTTGGTAATATCTAGTGTAGGATATTATGAGAACATGACCTGCTAGTAGGAAATCCATAGTTATAACTGTCATTGGATGTTATTATATGTGGAAATTTGTACTGATCTTTAGACTTTATTATTATTGTGAATGAATATTATAAGTCATGTACATTAATGTACTGATGAAAATCATGATGAAATATGTTCGCTGTGAGGTAAGATATTTTGGGTGTGTCACGAGTAATATTACATTAATGAAGGATGAAAGAAAGGAATGTTCCATTAAGTTATTTATTTAAATTTGATATATTATACCATTTAATGGAAATAATATATCCTATATAAATCCATGTCCATGGTGTTCTATAGGAAATTTAATTTTATAAAAGTCATAGAAAGAGACGTTGTGCATATAGATTGATGGAAATAGCATGCAACCTGTATGATTATATATATCATGATAAATGGATTATATTACACTATGGGAATCTGTATGAGGTATTATTTCATTAATTCATTAACTTCTTTCTCTATGGGTATCATTCCATTTTGTCAGAAGCTATCCTAGTACTATAATCTCCTTTGCCTAATGCTAGTGAGAAAGAGGCCTAGGGGGTCACACACACTAAGTGTATCCCAAATATCAGTAAAATAATATATTATTATTTATTTTTTAATAGGATTAATAAATATTATTCTCTGATGTGGTTTAATAATTATTCATTTTTAGTTGATTTTATATATTTTTTCACCGGTTATTGGAGAGAACATTATGTGAGAAGAATATTTTATAAATAATTATTTTCTATTTAGTACATAAAATTTTTATATATTTATTAGTGAATATTGAAGTGATATTAATTTAATAAATAACAAGAAATTATTCAATACTAGTAAATGTTATAGAAGAATTACATGCTGATTTTTAGGTCTGGTGATAAATAATAGTTTTGAATATTTTTTTATTTAAGTAATATTTAATTTTAATTCACATGTTAATAACATGTTGATAAATAATATTATTACTACTATTTAAGAAATGGGGTTCCTCAATGGATTTAATAAATAATAAAAGGAACTTGTTATAACAACATTCAGAGATTTGTGGAACAGATATAGATCACCACTAGAGGGAATATACACTTTATTCCTATAGCGCAAAAGTAGTACAACATAAATATATTATAATATCAATCAATGAATAAATAATTATCATAATATAATTAATTAATTGATTAAATTAATTAAAAAATAATATGTGATGATTCTACTATTAGTTCTAGAGATTTATCCCATGACTAATTTCTTTGATTCAATTACATTGATGATAGTGTTTATTGTTATGTAAATCTCTAATTGATCAACAATCTTGATAAAAAGAAATTTTGGACACCACCCGTCACATGCTTCCACTGTGCCCAAAAACATCAAGTGGCATCAAAGAGGCCACAAAATTATTTATAATTATTTAAATATCATTGATTTATTTTATCTTTTGTCATTTTGTTTTTTAATTAAAGTTTAAAAATTCTTTAATAAAAATTGAGAGACTTATGTCATCCTTTTCTTTAATTTCTCATAAATATAATCAAATAGATTAATTTTTTGATTGAAATAAAATAGAAGTTATCATATGGAGATGCCAAGGAATCTATCCAGATAACACAATAGTACATGTTGTGTAACCTGGAGGTACACACCATGTACAAGTTTTCAATTCACTGAGAATTAATTAGGAATTAATTCAAATCGTGTGCAATGAATACATGTGGTTTATTTAATTTTACATCATGTGTTGGTCAGGCAATCCTGGAACACCATCATCCGTAGTACATGCCATATAGCCTACATGCACAACATGTAGTCCTTTAGTCACAGACGGATCATGTATATTCTTACACAGCCTACTTGACTGGTGACTATATAACTAGGATACAACATGATGTCTAGCCCACATACAGACCATGTACTCCAATGTTTTTTCCATGGAATAGTTTACATGTCAAGTCACTAGGAATGTGCCTCGGATAGACTCTGAGATAAGTACACTCCATGTAGCTTATTTATACACACCGTGTAATTATAACAAGTTGTGAATATTTAAATTTAATTTATTATACTTTCTTAACCTTATCAACATGTACTTGGGTATGGTCATTAAGTTGATCGGACATATCATGTGGTGGGTTTACATATATATATTTGTGTGTGTGTGTGTGTGTGTAATCAATATCTTCACAATGTTTAGACTTGCATATCATATATGATTCGTATTATATTTATTATTCTATATTCATTAAAGCATAACATATGATAGAAAAATCATGTAATACATGAAATCATTATGTTTATATTACCTATCATGAAAGTAAATGATAATTCATGTATGCCACATATCAAAATAGTAAATAGTATATAATTATAATACATGTTGGTTAGTTCAGATTGGAACTCACCGTGTTTCCTCCAAGGTTCATTTATGTACAAATTTAATGTTACCTAAATTTATTTAATTTGCATAAAATTATAATGGATGAGAATCTCAAGGAAATTTGGATGACAATTAAGAGGAAAGAATTTATTAATTAAAGAAGATAATTAATTGATTTGAGTGCAATTTATCTTAAATAATAATGATTATAATTGAATTTTAATTTTATTTAATGTGTAATTCATTGCATGTGGATGATAATTTTCTTAGAATAGACCACTCTATGTGATTTCTTTATTTTAATTTATTATTAAGTTAAATTTTTGGCATGTTTTCCATCTATCCTTTTATTACGTAAGTTCAAGAATTCCCTTGTTTTATTTTATGTAACACCTTCCCATCACATACGTGGGACTATAAGAATATTTAATTGATGGGGATCTCAGTCTCAGGGAGGAGGATTATGTTTGGAGCTAAGGTGAAACCAATCCATGATATATACATAGGTGTATAGGTGGAAAGTTGTAACGTGAACCTTAATTAATTCAAGTTTTTTTCTGCCTAGGTCATTGGTTATTTTATAATCCACTGGGTAAATTAACCATTGGTAAAATCTATTTATCATATAACTTTTTTATTTTATATCTATCAAGTTGCATGATTATTTCATTATGTAAATATTTTTGTGATCACATGAATTAATGAGTTTACAAGAATGCAAGATATAATTATAATAAATTTTATTATGTGTAAATATTATCTAAGATATGGTTAATCACCGAATTAAAACTAATTAATTTTAAAAAACAAGTAATAAATATAATAATTGGTAATTTACATATAAAAGATAAAATCCATCAATTTTATATTAAGTCAGTATAGTCTTCCACTAATTTAGTTAAAATCAAAGCATAGTTCAAAGTGCATGACTAGACGAAGTTAGGGTGCTTTAAATTATTAGGTAATTCTAACTTGAAGTTCTGGGTTGACAGAACATAGTTCACAAAAAAGGTTAACCTCCAAAGCAAGACTTGTTGTCACTTTGATGAAATGGTTGTGGAAATCACATTTATGGATTTTAGGATTGGGGATTCTTCTCAACATATCAATGAAATGTGCGTTAATGCAGTTGGAATTTGGAATTCTTGCTTAAAAACATTCATGCCTGTTGAAAAACTAATGTTGGGGTAATGATAAGGGTAATATGGATCCCTTCAACTATAATGTCTAAGTAATAGGATATTCTGAAGCCAATGGTGAGGGATATTATTTTTTTTATAAAACAGTGGGAGATTAATAAATATAATACATATTTATTTTTCTAATTTTATCAGATGAATTACTAAAATTATACTCATCGTATTTATCAAAAAACAATAAAATGACTTCAAACATATCATTGTGATCCATACATGAGAAGGATAACCAACTAACCAGCACAAATTTTCAAGAGTGGAATTGGTGCTTGCGCATTATCTTATTCCATGGAAGGAAATTATATGTGCTAGAAGAACCTATTCTTGAAGTTCCTAAAAATTAGGCTAGTGAGAAATATTTATCTATCTTTGGGAAACATTTTTTTGATTCCTTATATGTTTATTATTTTATTCTATCATCAATGACAAATTATCTTTTAATGAAACTTGAGTATATGGATGTGTATAGGTTGATGTCTCACCATTAGTATCTCTATCAAGAGAAGAAAATAAAAGAGAGAGATATCAGATATTCAAAGCTCTATTTACAAATAATATTGGGGAGTTTATGCTAGTTGGGCCTCATGTATTCAAGATTATTGGATACATTGAACGCTTAGACATATTTGGGATTAAATTCCTATATGATTTTACATAGATCTTTTACTTTCTTCACTAACCAATACTTTACCACATTTTATTTTTAATTATAATATGATAAATAATGTAAAGAGTCTTTTAGAACTTCTTACTCTGATTTTCCATGTGGGTAAGGACATGGTGTTTACAAAGTTATGGTCTTTATAGTGAATAAGAAAAGGAATAACCTGGATAAGGGGCCCACGAATCATAACATGTATAACGCTCTCAATAACTATCATTATAATAAGAGGAATATCCATTTCTCATGAATGAAAAATGAGGTAATTTGTTTTTATGTGGAATGAAATCCCACTAAGAGATGAACTACACCCATAAGAAAGGTGAATATAGAGTGTTCATTATTGAATGTAATATTTTAATATCTACACATTGGGTATTGGATATATCTTGTGGTGCTCACATCTATATCCAAATGTGGGAACCAAGTAGATTCTAAAAGATTACTAGAGGATACATGGATTTGAATGATGCAAATGGAACAAGGCTTTCTGCTCTAGCAATTAGTGGATACCACCTTTCATTTCTAATGGGGATTATATTGGTTTTAAAGGATTTTTATTATGTACAAATGGTTAAGAAGAACATATTTTTTGTTTCATGTCTGGATACAGATGGTTTTATTTTCATGTCTGGAAATATAATTTTTTCTTTTATAAAGAAATCATATGTTATGGAATAGAACATTTAAATAATGGTCTTTGTGTTTCAAAATTATGAAAACCAAGTATTGGAAATAGATAAATAATAATTTTCACATGGCTCATAAAACACCAAGCTATGGAATCTCCATCTTGTTCATGTAAATGACAATAGTTTGATAAAGGTCTATAAAGATGGTTATTTAGACTCTTCCAAGATTAAAACCACTTGAACGACATCATGATTATTTACAATAAACATAACCAAACATCATTTATAAGATATGGTTAAAGGTACATAGATATTCTAGGATTGGTACACATTGATGTGTGTAGACCATTTCTAGTAGAAGCTAGATGTCGGTATTCTTACTTCACAACTTTTATATATGACTTCAGTAGATATTTCTATGTCTATATGATGAGGTATAAGTCTTAGACCTTTGATAAATTCAAATAATTAATTAATTAATAAGTGAATCAATATGTTATGGAAATAAACAATATTTGATCAGATTTTGGTGGTAAATATCTTAACATAGATTTTATCAACCATTTATGGGAGTTTGAGATTCTATCTCAACTCACTCCACTTTATACACTGTAGTAGAATAGTGTTGGTGAAAGGAGGAATTATACCATGTTATATATGGTAAGGGTGATGATGAGTCATGTAGATATTTAGTTATATTTTTGGGAATATTCATTAAAAACTATGGCATATACATTAAAAGAAGTACCAACTACAGTGGAAAATGAAATTACTTTTCAGTTTTGGAGTGGAAAGTAACCCATTTTTTCATATACATATTTATGGGGTAGTGAGGCATTTGTTAAGGCCTTCTCAGTCAGAAAACTCACTCCCTAAGGCACAAAGTGTATCTTTATATGGTATCCTAAGGAAACAAAGAGATGTTACCTATACAAACCCTCAGTAAAGAAAGTTATTATCCCTAGAAAAGCATTATTTCTTGAGATAGAGAACATCCTCAAAAAGAATATTGGGATCAAGATTGAATTTGATAAATTTCATTATCAGGATTCAAAAAAATGGTATAGCAAAAAAATCCACTGGCCCCCATGGAAGAAGTAGTTCCTAAAACACAAGTACTATGTAGATTCATAAGATATTTAAGAGAACTATAGAGATAAAGTTGGTGACTCACTATTGATAGACAATGATGAACCTCTCTCCAAAAAATAGGTAGTAGATAGTTCAGAATATTATAGATGTAATAAATCCCTAAATTCGTAAATGGATTTCTTGTATTAAAACCAAGTTTGGGATATGTTTGATGTTCTAGTTTATATAAATCTCATTGGGTGAAAATAGTAATTCAAGAAAAAAATGGACATGTAAAGTTAAATAAATACCTATAAAATAAGGCTCCTGTCTAAAGGGTGTAAATAATGTTAAGTAATTGGCTTTGATGAAACCATTTTACCGATTTCTATGTTTAAATAATTCATAATTATAATTATTATATCATGTTACAATGACTAGGAAATTTATCAGATGGAAATCAAAATAACTTTATTTAATGGGAACCTTCATGAAGATGTATACATGACATAACCAGATGAGTTTTTGACTCAAAGTGATTCCAAAAAATAATTTAAAGTTGAAGAGATCCATTTATGGACATAATCATGAATCTAGGTCATAGAAAATTCAATTTAGGAAGATATAAAAGTATTTGGTTTTATTAAAAATGAATGTGATCCTTGTGTTTACAATAGGTATCATGGGAATTCAGTTGTTATCATTGTATTATATGTTGATTAAGTATTGATATTTCTAAATGACATATCAATCTTACATTCTATCAAGGACAAGTTGAACACGTATTTCTCTATGAAGGACATAAGTGAATTAGTTTATATTCTGGGGATCAAGATCATATGTGATAAATCCAAGAGGATTCATAGAATAAGTCAAAGTATATTCGTTGAGCAGATACTAAAGAGATTTATTATGGAACAATCCAAGAGATGATTAGTTCTAGTTTCACAAGGTATTTATCCTTCATAGAAAATGCTTCCTTTGAAACAATAGTAAAAATAGAGAATGAGTAAGATCACATATGCTTCAGTGATAGGATCAATCATTTATGTCATGATATGTACTATACTTGATGTTTCCTAATCATTGATCATAGCAGGAAAATATCACAAAGATATATGAAAATAGCTAGATGATATAATTTTAGGGACACAATTGATACAATCCATCATGGTTTGAGACTCTAAGTACTTTGAGGAACCTTCTCACAGTTTTCTCTCTTTGTCATATCCAGTATTGAATATTATAAGAATGAGAACTCCCACTAAGAAATCCACATTTATAAGTGTTAGTGGATTTTCTTATCCATAATCATGTGTATTGATCCTTATAATTTAAGATTATTATTAATGAATATTACAAGTCGCATAGTTTTATGTATTTATAAAATCCATAAAGACATATGTTTGTGGTGAAGTAGGATATGTAGGTTATATCAAGAGTAATACTGCATTAATTAATAATGTGAGAAAGAATTTTTTTCCCTTATGTTATTTAATGTAAGTTGGTATCTCTAGACCCTTGATTGAAATTATATAGCCTAAATAGTCCATGGTCATGGTATTATATAGGTAAGTTCAATTTTTAGAAATTACAAGAAAGAGACATCAAACACATAGGTTGATGGAACCAACGTGCATCCTTCTAGATTAGATATATAATGATTAAAGGATTATATTATATAGTGATTTTCCTTATGAGATAATATATTGTTGAATCATTAACTTCTTTCTATATGTGTGTCTTAGTGTCTTTGTAGATGCTAAACTTTGACATTAGGATGTTTCTCTTAATTCCACTGAGAAAGTGTTCTAAAGGGTTACACACTAAGTGTATCCCAAATCTCAGTTAAATAATATATTATAGTTTATTAGTTAATAGGTTGAATAAATTTTATTCTCACATGTGGTTTAATTATTATTCATTTTTTCTTGATCACATATATTCCATCACTAGTTATTTGATATTATATTATGTGAGAATAATATTTAATAAATATTAATCTGTAATTTAGTAAATATATAATCTATTTATTTATTTATTATTGAATAATGAAGTGATATTTATTTAATAAATTAATATAAATTATTCAAGTACTGATAAATATTATGGAATAATAGAGGGCCATGTTTTAGGTCTAGTGTGAAATAATATATATTAAATATTATTTGATTAAATAATAATTAATTTTAATTCGAAAGTAAATTTGGTGTCGAGAAATATTATTATTATTATTATTTTAGACATGGGTTTAACTAAGGGATTAAATAAATAATAATGGAAAATTATGAAATTATTTATTTATAACTCTAGAGATTTATAAACCTAATTATATTATTTATCAAAAGATTAAATTCATTTGTTTTTTATCCACAACAAATATTGAGATTCCTATTAAATAAATATATATCTCCCTTATCTGAGAGTTATACCAAGAATGTAGGGTAATATTCCTCCACCATCCACTCTTGAGTCATGGTAGATCTAACAGAATGCTTTAGAAATTATTCTCATGGTGATGAAATGCGAAAGACACAAGTGATAGGATATTCTGTGTTAGAACCTAGAGATTTTTACAACAACATTCGATGAATTGTGGGACACATGTGGATAATTTCTAGATGGAATATGATCTTTATTCCTGAAGTTCAATAGTGGTATTATGTAGGTCTATTTTTGGATCCATCAAGGAAGAAATAATTCATGCAAGGTAATTTGTTAATTAATTATATTATTTTTAAATAGTATGTGAGGACCATATTCTTGGTTTCGGTTTTTTCTCCCTTTTATGTTTTCTTTGATACAATTCCATTAATCATGATGTTTATCTTCATGTAAATATCATATTTATCATTGATCAAGACAAAAATAAAAGTTGCTAATGACCCATAACATGCTTCCACTGTGCCCAGAACATTTATATTCAAAAAAACTACTCTAAAGGGTTAATTGTAAACCCACAATACTGAAACCGAGAAGTAGAAACACCCAAAATTAGAATAAAACATCCAACCCAAGTTCGATATCACAAAGATTAATTACAAAAATTTAATGAATCAAATGACATCAAATTTAATTCAATTCATCAAGCCCAATTCCACCATTGAGCCTAACTCAGGTGATGTTATCACCTCAACCCATCCCCTTCCATAATAAAACATTCATCCCATCACCATCACCACTGAAACCTATTAAGATAAATAGGAAAAAAATAATTAACCCCTAGATAGAATAATTCTTGACTAGAGTGAAGTGCCTTGACTAGTGAGAAATGGATTTGACTAGTGTCAAATGGAACTGAAGAGAATAAAACTCTATGATTTTCCTCAAAATAAACATTAAAATTACTACAAAAAAACATCTAGAATCTAATTGTTGTAAAATATCTTCATTTTTCTTAAAACTCTAAGAAAAACCTGGAATATGATTGATAAAAAACTCAAAACATCCATTATATCCAACATAGATCACCATGGTTCTAACTCTTTCTAATCCCTATATATTAAGAAGAAATCATTTCTAAGGAACTAGTTAACTATATTGATATTAAAACCATAACCGCTAATAAATACTTTCATGGTTTTGAAGATCTAGTTCATGAGATAAAGACAATTATGTGTAGAGAATAGAAGTTTGTGAAGATAATCCAATTAAGAATTTCATAAAATATTTTTATGATTAAAAATATGAGAGTAGTGAAATTCCATTAATATGAATTTACAATATAAGATAAGTTGAAAATGATGTGATTTCACACACTGTTAAAATATATGAAGTATGATATTGTTTTAATGATAAAGTTCAATGTTCTTCTACAAAATTGATGTTTAGGTTCCATAAAATGAAATAGGAAATAAATGGGTTTGAAAATAAACTGGAAGAAAAAAAAGAGGAATTGAAAATTAGAAATAAAATTCTTTTCAAAAGTCACATTTTCAGGAGATGAAATATCAAAGAGTTTTTGAGAGAAAGTTTATTGATATAAAAGATATATTAAAATAACAATCTGACATGATGATTAATTTTCAACATGTTCAATCACATGTTTCTTTTTTTGACTTTAAATAAGTAGAATCTAATAAAGACCATTTAATGTTTGTTTCATTTATTTTTTATCTAATGACTGATAGGATTTCCTCCTTATTGTGTGAATCTGTCACTTTGAGTTCTTTTCTGAAATTTATGACAGATTTAATTTCTAAAATTGACCTTATATACATAGATAAAAATAAGGATCATAAGGGGATTAAGGGATCATTAGTTGAACTTTTCCCTTTTATTGATAATAGTTTTTATTCCCCAAATGAGACTCTTTTGTAAAATCATAAATTATATCAATGTATTTTGAAATTATTGAAGGAATGAAATATTATTTTTAATTATAATTTTGAAATCCTAGAATATAGACTACAATAAATTCAGGAGACTGTGTATGAATTATTTTCCTCAAAATTAGACACATCATTTATAGAATCTAAAATACAGAGAGACTCTTCTAAAGGGAATTAAATATGCATATCACCATCAATGAAATATCAATATTAGTGACAAAGATATAAATTTATAATACAGCATGATAGGGTTTCTCTACAAAATTATAGAAATATCAGTATCATTGTCAATGACATATCAATATCAGATAAAAAATTACACCATAGATGAAAAAATTCCCATATTGATACTTATTATATTTAAAAAAAACCTTGACTCAAATTAAAATATCCCATTATGTGTAAGGGTGAAATGCTTATTACACAATAAATAGACAAATCACAAAAACAAACTACAAATATATTAAAACACATATTAGTATACTAAATACATAAAAACCATCATAATTAATTCATAAACACCTTGAGAATAATCCTATATTACTATAGAGTAGAGGAGAAGAAGAATGAAGGTATTCAATCCATTTAGGATCCTCGGTTGTGGATGATAAAATTACTCCACATGATTACATGCATAAGCCAAAGTTAAAAACAAATCGTTATACATTCTATCCTTACTGAACAGGGTAATACCCTCACAACAATTTCATGAGGAAGTTGATGTTGAAGATATTAAGATTAAGTGTTTATTATGAGTATTAAAACTATAATACATGTCCCATGGTAAGTAAAAAGGATTATCTTAGTGTTTAAATGGAAATATTACATGATCATTCCATTATATGTGTCTTGATCACTTTTACCAAAGGGAAATTGTAGAGATAATCCTATTTATAGAAGATTATATAAAGAATAATGATATTGGATAGATTATAAATTCATCATTATTGATTAAACATGATAGGAAGTATTAAATAAATCATAAACAAGGAGAATATAGATTAAAGGTAGATGAATCTTGAGAACCACACTTGTGACCATATGAATTGGATAAATATCATCACGAAGGCTTTTAAATCTGTCTATTCCATGTTTTTATTTATTTATTTATTTTCATGTAATGTTTATACTTTAAAATTCTAACTATATTTTTTATTTTAAATGATTTACTTTTAATTTTATAACTATTATTTTTGTTATCATTAAACCACTCATGTGTTCTGTATGATTCATATATTTTACTAACTATTAGTATGACACTATTTTGAGAGGAATAATAACATGGATTGATAACCCAAACCTATGTGAACCTGATAACTCATAAAACATGAGTACATTATTTTCATACGGAAAATACAAAACACTAAATTGAGTTAGAACTTCATTATTCTCAGTGAGGATTGATTAGAAACCTTTTGGGTACCTATGGTTTCATTAAAATGATTGGTTCCATGAAACAACCAAGATGCCATGGTATCTAACCATTACTGACATATCCCAAAGGGTGTTCCTGATCCCCATTGTTTGGAAACTACCTACTGGAATCATAAAATATGGACGAGTGAAAATATTTCCATAAAAAATGAAAGAAAACAAAAAATATCAATCTGCTCAAAAAAATTACGAAGGAGACAGTACCAGAATCTAAATAGGTATATCAAAACCCAAATGGTACATCATTAAAGTACCAGAAACAGACAATAAAACTTAAACATCCCAAAATTATCAACACTCTAAGCTCAAAGGGTTAATAAAATCCACCACCTCTAAGAGGTGTTTTCCCTTTACTCGAACCTGGAAAAAGAAAATCTACAAATACCCAAATGAAAAGATAGGGTTTGAGCTAAAATATGATTAGGGTATCACCATATGTTCCATAATAAGATTTAATAATGATAAACCAAATTATGATTCAAATTTTAAATAAAATATTTCTGGTAGAAGAATTTCATATTTAAAACAGAACATGTTATTCATTTCAAATGATGGAATCTATTCAAACAAGGGATTAAGTAAATATTTTATATAAAACTATTTATATAAATAGCTTGGAATGAGTGAAATTTTTTTGTAATCAATGGAATATATAGAAAGGTAATCACAATAAGTAACATGGTAATCTTCCATGCATTTTGATAGTTTCATGTTATAGGATCCCCACACTCTTATATCTGTAATCTTTGAATATGTGTACACATGTCTGCCAGTCTCATGACAAATAGGAATAATCAATGCTCAGTCAGGAATATTATATATCTATTGATATTCTTGTTATAGTTTTCATCATCAATCCATTTCTAGTGAGTTACAGTCCTAGCGTTCCTTTCATAAATAACCTTATAACTATCCAAGCTTGAATTTTCTCAATCAATCTATAAATAATGGTAAAATCATTTCAAATTAGTTTGAAATATAATTTCCCTACTTCCAATTATGGTGTCCTAATTTAATTAACAAAATAAAACCATAGGTCTTTCACTATTGTTTCTTGCATTTTTTATGATAAAAGAAATAATATTTTCTTATAAAATAAATTTAAACCAATTTTCTCAAAATCAATTTTACAAACCAATTTAAAAAATTCAATAAATTTCAAATCACACATCAATTTCCAGTTCCATTGGAATATGGTATTTTACCCAAAATCTCATGAAAAATCTATTTCCTACTTCTAATTCATATTGAATTGGTTTCTCAAAATTCAATTGAAATAAATATCAAACAATATCGAAATTCAAGTATTAATAAATGGGAAATAACTTTATGGAACCACCTATCTTTAATCATGGTAATCACATAACAGAACACCCATAATGGGATTTCCCAATAATGAATGATGATAATAGAGATCCAATAAATGAATCTTGAATAAATATTCAAAACATAAACATTTTAATCCATCAAACACACAATGATCTAACAACCCCTATGGAGGAAGAAAGATATGGCAGGAGATAAGGAATAGGAGAAAATTCTCTTATTAGTGAGGGATCGATCAAGGTCTTCCATCATTTTATCTACCTAATAAGGTTTTTGGAGGAGCCTAAAAGGGTACTTGGTGGCCTTAAAGACCTAGTAAATCATGATGTGATGATTTGGGGTATATTAGGGGGTAAAAAGTGGGTACGATAATTTCTAATTTAATTTTTGAAAATTTAAATTATAATTCTTATGGTTATCTAGGAAGTGTCACATTGTTAGAAAAAACAGGCACCCTAACCATGATCCCCTTTACTAGGTTGTGTGATTTCTATTAGGTGGGTACTTGGTTTTTTAAAACATGTACTAAACATTAAAACCCCTACTCTAGGGGTTTGTATGGTTTACACTGGGTGGGTACAAGGTTTGGGAATTTGTGTTTTAACCACTCATAGTATATAATTTTTTAAAAAAAAATCTACCTAAAACAACCTGAGACCAACACTAACCAAATAATGATCAAAAACTAATGGTCAAGGAGTACCTTAAAATCCATAATAGGATGTTATAACCTCCCACCATAGAAATATTTGGTCCCCAAAAATCCTGTCAATTAGTTTCCATATCAAGAATATTAGTTCACTAAACTTTCTGTAGTTCCTCTCTCTCTGAAGTCTCATGTGTATTTGGATTTTGATTCCATAGAACTCAAACTAAAGGTATAATCCTCCCATAAAGTACCTTATTTTTATAATCAACAATCAGAACAGGATTATCAATTACAGATTAATTAGGTTCAATATCATGATCACTCTATCTCAAATTATGAGTTGGATCACAAGGATAATTTCATAGCTACAATACATGGAAAATGTTATGTATCGATTTCAACTATGGTAGAATATACAATTGGTAATACATTTTCCCCATCTATTAAAAAAACCTCATAAGGTACCCAAAAAATGAGGAGCAATATTCTCTTGCCTCCCAAGCCTTGGATGACCCAAATGGGGTGAAATGTTCATGAACACCATATCACTAAATAAAAATTACAACATTCTATGCCAATGATCAATATAAGATTTTTACCTTCTCTATTCCTTAAATATCATCTGCTAAATAAACTAAATATTCATTATCATATCTTGAACCAATCTCAGTATAACTGTGGATTTTCACAGATCTCTGACCAACACAATAGAGAGATTCATGTCTGGTCATACAATGCCTCAAAAGGATCCATTCTAATCATGGATTGGTAACTATTATTATAATAAAACACATTTAGTATTAAATTTTCATAAAAATCCCTTCCAAAATCAAGGACATAAGCACAAATCATATCTTCAATAATATGTATAGATATCTCATTTTTTTTATCCATCTATGGAAGGTAAGACACATTCAAATGAATCTAATATCTCATTGCCTCCTGAAGGCCTCCCAAAAAGTGATAAGTAAAATGAGGATCACTTCCAGATATTATAGCATAATGAACTTATGAAAGAAAAAAATTATTTTTCACATATATATTTATCAACTCCTCAACATTGGTTATGTCATGAATGGGTATAAAGTGAGATGATTTGGTTAACCTATAAATCACAACCCATATCATATTATTCTTTCTCTGGGTACATGGTAAATCAAACACAAAGTCCAATGAGATCTCATCCCACTTCTAATTCATCATTGGAAGTGGATGTAGCATACCGGAAGGTATCATGTGCTCAGCACTGACATATTGGAACGTATAATAATGAGAGGAAAAATCAAAAAATTCCCATATCATACATGGCTTACACAATCATCATTTAATTTCAAAGAACATCATTTGGTTCATATGTGCATTGTCAACTTGGAATAATAGATGTCCTTTGTGACTTATTTTCTTAAATCTATCGACACAACAATAATATTTTGAAAACATTTAATACCCTTAATAGAGAAAAACCACTCATCAGTGGTATCCCCACCATAAAGGGATTCTTTGATTCTATAAAATTCATTATCCAGCTATTGTTTTCAGAGAATCATCTCATGAATATTAGAGGTCAACTTATAACTAGCCAAAACAACCTAGGCCCCTATTTACAAAAATACAATATAAAAATATTCAATAATATCAATAAATTTTAAATATTTTGATGATTATTTCACAAATTTGGTTGGAAGCATCCTTCTTAAAGAATTATCAACAACATTCCCCTTCCCTATGGTATTTGAAATATTAAAATCCAAAAAAATTAGATACTCCACTGAATTCTTCTGGTGGAGATTCAAATATTTTTGAGATATGATATAACTCAAGGTCTTCTGGTTAAAATACTTGGTAATAGTTTCTATGAAAAGGTAATGCTTCCAACTCTTAGGCACATGCATTACAACTGTAGTTTCAAGGACATGGGTCAGATAATTTTTCTTGTGTGGCCTAAGCTACTAAGAGATATAGTAAATGAAATGATCATCCTACAAAATACCTTGTCCAAAACATGAACCTGATGTGTCATAGAATACCATATATATCTTCTTGTCCTCTGGAGGAGTTAACCCTAGTGTAGTAGTCCAAATCAATTTCTTCTAAATAAAATAACTATGTAATTATACATACCAAAAAAAATTTACCCTCTTCCAAGTTTTAGTGGAAATCAAAGAATCCAATATAAAGAAATAATTTATGAACCTATGATAATATCCCCCTAAACCCATGATTCTCCAAATCTAAAAAACATAACATGATTTATCCCATGTTATAAAATATTTCACCTTCTCCGAATCAACTGAAATTCCATTTTTTGAGACCATGTGTCCCAATAACTTCACTTCCCGAATCTATAAATTACATTTTGATAGATTGGTATAAAGTTTTTGATTTCTAAAAAATTCCACAACTTCTCTAAAATAAAAAATATGATCCTCCATGGACTAAGAGTAAACTAGTATTTCATCCTCAAAGACAACCATCAATATATTAACATAATCTGGGAAAATTATGTTTATAAAATCTATAAATACATTAAGAGTATTAATTATAAAATATTCCATGAAAAGGTACTCATAATGGCCATACCATGTCCAAAAGGTAGTTTTCTGAATGTTAGATTCCTTTATTCCCAATTGGTGATAACCAGATCAAAGAAAAAACTTTGAGAACCACTTTTCCCATTTCAACTAGTCAAAATGATTATCAATCTATTTTAATGGATACTTTTTATTTACCATAACTTAGTTGAGTTTTCTGTAATCAACACATAGGAGAAACATTCCATTAGCTTTTATAGAAAATAAAATAGGCACCACCTAAGGTGACAGACTCAGATGTATAAATAATTTCTCTAAAAAATAAACTAATTCGTAAACTCTTTCATTTCAACTGGTTCCATATTGTAAAAACATATAAATACTAGTTGGGTATCCATTACTAAATCAATTAAAAACTCTACCTCCCTTAATAGTGGAAAACATGAGATATCAAAAGGTAAAACATCAGGAAACTCAACAAACAATGAAGTGAGATCACCACACAATATTTCCCACTCCATATCAAAAATGAACACTGATATTAATTTCCCCATACTACTACAATACTAGCCTTTAACAGCACCAGAATAGACATGTATCAGTGCTAAAAATTCACTGATAATTTGAGCATGGTTGAAGGTCAAAGCTTTTATCAGTGCTCAAAAGCACTGTTAAACGACTCCTTTATTAGTTATTTTTCAGTGCCATTAAAGGCCCCAATTATTAGCTCTTTTTTAAGAGCTATTAAACGGGGTATTTAATAGTGTTGATAAAGGTACCACTAATAAAGAGTATATAAAAAAATGCATTCCCCACACAGGCCCCATCATCAGCACTTCCCACCCCCACCCCTTTATTAGTGCTTCCCCCACCCCTTTATCAGTTATTTAGATAATCGCACCCTCTATCATGCACCCTCTCATTTAGTGAGTTTCCAACCCTAGACCTCCATCATACACATGAAAGACTTTTCTACTCCCCGATACTATTTTGTTTTACTATTTACGACACATCTATATATTTATATATATTTCATTAGATTTTTTTATCCATATATTTATATATATATTTATATATATTTTTTAATATTAATAATTATATTTTATATGTAAATATGTTTAACAATTTATTTAAAAAATTAAATTTTTATGTCTAAATATAAAAAAAATATGTATTTACTATTATATGTTTTATTATAAATAATATTTAATTGTGAAAATTTATAAAACAATTTAATCTATAATAACAATTTGAATGTAATACATAGTAATAAATTCATTCCCCACTTAAAATGGAAAAACTACCCCCTTTAAAGATGCTAAAATTCAATAGAATGTCAAAAACATTGCATTTCCTGAATAAAAACATTGTTTTGGAGGCCTTATGTTCCTTTTCAGCCTTGAAAAATTCACCAGTAAGTTCCCTTATGTCATTAGCGCATAGACCTCATCTAAGGAATTGATTTCATATGTGGTAGAGCCCAAACGGACACCCAGATCAAAATTTATGGTCATTTAATGTTCAAGTTACATTTTTAACATATTTTAGATCTTTTATAAAAAAAATTATTTTAGTTATCTTCAAATTGATATTAACTGAATACTACATGGAAATAATAAAAAATTATTAATTAAACATATTTTTTAATTATTTTATAAGTTATTTCCACTAAATATCTTATATATTAAGTTTAAATTCCAATTTACCATATCTAAAACATATTTTAAAAAATATATATTATATTTATATCAATATAAATATGTTAATATATTAATATATTTTTTTTAATGAAATATATTTTTTTTATGTATAGTTTTATCTACTCTTGTAGAAAAGTGCTAATAAAGGGTGGTATTTTATCAAAGATTCTAAAAAAGAACTGATAACCCCCCCCCCCATCAACCCTATTTTAAAATAACTGATAAAAGACCCCATTTTTCAGTGATTTTCTAAAATAATTGATAAAGGGTGGGCATTTATTCACACTTGTATAAACGTGATGAAAAGAACCCCTTTAACAGTGCTAAAAAAGTGTTTTTAAATACCCCCGTTAATAGCACTTTTTTTTAGATCTGATAAAGGGGGTCTTAACATAAAATTTAGATAGAACTAATAAATCCCTAGCATTGGATAACCCCAATTTTTTAGTAGGGTTATCAATGGTTAAGAAGTTCCATCTCTAATCAACCTTAGGTTCTATTCTCCCTGAAATATATGACACACCACATAAACCCTGGTAAAGGAGACACATCGAGGATAACAATAAAATTTGGATTTATTATCAATGAGACAACCTATCCCGAATATGACATCAAGAGGTCTCATGTCGAGATCCAAAAAATCCCAAGTAAGTTCTATTTTTAATAAAGATAAAACATAAGAAGGACAATGAAGACTCTTCTCTCTCTTCATTCCAAGGGCTGTCATTGTATCCATCACATAAGAAAAAATATTCATAGATTGATTTAGAAGTTTCAAAAAAACAAGTTGATATAAACAAATGAGATGCACAAGTATCAAACGTATTAGACAGTAAAGATGAACTTATAGTGATGATTCCACTCACAGTCACTGGACCCATATCTGTTTCATCTGGAAACTCTTCCACTACATGAAGAATAATTAATCCAGATTATTGTGTTTGGAACCCCTTAGATCTTAATGCATCTGATTACACTACAATAATTTTTAGTACTGATGATCTTATTCCACTACATGGAGCAGAGAAGATATAATATAACTTCTTCAAGTGTCCTAAATTTCCACAGGAGCAGCATATCTTGTGTGTCTTAAAGAAAACACATTTTGGATGTCGAGGATTTCTACACTAGAAGTAAGTAAAATGGACTCTTCTAGGAACTGTAAGAGTTCTAGAGGTACCCTACTATTGATAACCACCTTGAGACTCATCATACTTCCTCATTAATTTAAAACAACTCACATAACTACCACTATACCAAAAATGAACTCCTATCAACCCTAACTTACAAGTTAGGAAAAGCTTGACCATGAACACTTTATCAATGATATTAGAATAAGAATATATATTTATCAAGAATACATGATAACTAATATTATATTGATGTCCCATTTTGAACCATGATGTCATCATATTCTCATTTGATACAAGATTGTATACTTCCAAGAATTTGTGGAGTTAATGGGGAATGATTTCTCATAGTTCATAGACAATAATGTTAAATGAATTGGCACAAAGGATATTGAATTGAGAATATTATAACAAATATACTGCTACAAGTCTCTATTTAATTAAAGTAAATGATTTATGTAGATGAATATAAAGATATAAATTGAGAAATAAACTTATCTAGTTCAAGGCATTATTAAAATAATATGAATACTTATCGATTATCCCTATAGTGGGACAACCAACCACCCTAACCACATGAACATACTCAAATCATGACCACATGGTTATTGAGTATGTTAATATGGAGGTTGGAATTTTCCTATCTGAATATTTATCTCTTGTCAAAACTCATGAAGAAGAAGAGTCCACAAGTGAGGTTTCTATTGTATTTAAAAGATATGAAACACCTTAGGAGGATCCTCTCTCAACCCTTATTAACAAAATCCAAATTTTGTACATTAAATATGAGGTAAAAATATTATAACATTGCAGTAGACATGGAAAAATACAAGGGTAAACAATAAAAATTGAAGGTTATAAACTCTACAAAAGAACATTATAATCTAGGAGATAATTTGTTATACCAAGTTGTAGTGAAATATCTAACATATGGTGGTTTCGTCATAAGAGACAACATACCGCTTCATATTATAGATAGTTTTGAAATAAAATCCAGGATAAAGGACATAAACCAAGTACTCTTGGTAGGAACCACACATTTATTTCCATTATATTTTAATTCATTTTATTATTTTAATTATTTTAAAAATATACTTTATTTTCATATAGAAATCCAGATGATGTATAGTTTTATTAGTTATCCAGTATAATTAGAAGACCATATGGTGAATTATTCATTTTTATTTGTTTGTTTACTATCCAAATATTTGTTTAATATAATTTATATAGTATTTTTTTGATTAAATTAGGTAATTTAAAAAATCTAGGGGGGAATTGGTATGAACTTGTTAGATAGGTTTTTAATGGTTTTGTTTTTTATTTTTGGTGTGATTTAATTTTTGAAAAGAGTAAATAAAAAAATTAGAGAGTTTAAAATTAATATTCTACGTGATGATTCATTTCCATTAGAATTATATATTTTATTTTAATGTTTTGAATTATGATTATTGATGATAAGAGTTATTCTTTTATTTCACATTCATGGAAATGAAAATTGATTTTTTAGATATAATTTTTTATTTAATGAATTTAGTACCTAATGTGTTTAATTACATTAATGATTCTGATTAGAAACCAAATTGGTATATTAATTCTTGTATATTATTTATTAATAGTCTTAGGATATGTATGAAATTAGAATATTCCAAAAATTTTGATAGAAACTATAGGATTCAAAGGCAGTATAATTATTGATGTTTTTTATTTTTAGGATTTTTTAAAATTCAATAAAGGCCATATTTTCATTTGAACTTCCTTAAATCTATATATATCATTTAACAAAGATTATATATGTTTTATTACAAGATAATATACTCTTTCCTACCCATGTCTTTTTGAATTTCATGATATATTTTCAATTTAAGTAAGTGGGGGGGAGTTTAGCTTCATGTCATCTCTTAAGGAAAGGATCATTAAAAATGTGAAATGTGTGACAAAGTCTTTCACTTGTTATGGGATGTATGGTCACATGTAGATATTTTTTTATATTTTTTATTCCCTCTTATTTTATAAAGATAAAATTTAAAAAGAGAAAAATTTGTATATATAAAAAAATAAAAAAAATAGTGATATGAGGATGAATAAGTAATTACATTCATTAAAATGGATTGTGATCCAATAAAAATAATAAGGGGATAGTATTGGGTGATATATTTGTTGGTAATGAGGAACTATTCTTTAATATTTTAAATTACATATATCATGTAATATTCTTAACATACATACACCTCCTCCTTAAGTCATGATTTTTATTTCATTACCTTTCTATATTTACCCTTAGAAAACCCTGATTGAGACATTATTTTCATAAATTTTACTTTTATTATAAATGTTTTAAAACCTATAAATATGATATTTTAAAGGTAATTATCATATTTTTTTGTTCTTTGAATGATTTGAGCTTAATTGTAAAAAGAATTTTTCTGGAATTTTATGTATTTTAAATCACTTTCACATTTAAAAAAATAAATTTCTATACACTAATACAAATTGAAATTTTCATTTCTTAATATTGAAAATTTGGCGGTATAAATTTAATTCTTCAGGACTAAGATCAAAATATAATAAATTGATTCAAAAATGAATCTAACTATTCTTTCTTTGGAATATATGACATCATTTTATGGATTTTAATGATAAACCCACATATTATACATGGTAGGTCCAAATGATCAAAAAATTACAAGGATGATAAAAAATAAAGTTAAGGAACATTTTTAGTAAATATGGAATATCATTATTTAGGTTCTTTCAAGGTCACAATTTCATTGGAAACTGAAATATGGTAATTAAAATAGTCCATAGTCTAGATATATGTTCTCAAGTAAATCTTTAATAAATCTTCCTACATGTGTTCAATAAAGCACAAATGTTTTTGGTTGAGATAATATAGATATTTAAAAAACATAAGAAACAATTTCAAAATTTATCAATTTACTACCCTAAACACTTGTAAAACATTGGAGAAAAAAATTTGTAGTGAAAATGAGTCACACCCTCCCTATAAATGTGTACACCACCTCTATTTCATGGATATTTTCATTTGATTTAGACATTTTTATTATATTAAATTTTATTTTGAGTCTATTATATCATTATAGATATTTAATATATATTATTATTCACTTCCTCTCATTCTATTTTTTTCTATTTTGTGTTTTCTCCCCCATTTATTCTTCCTTTTGATCTCCTTTACTTAGGATTATGAGTAACTAACCCAAAAAATATCCCTTGGTTAGGTATAAAAATCAATGGGGAGGAACTAAAAAACATAGCATTCACTCTTCTAATTTAGAATAAATGTAAATTAAATGATGTTTTTTAAAATATTACCCCACCTGAATATGAAATCCAAATTCTTGAGTCCATATAAGACTCCTCCCTTATTGAACTCAGTCGAGACACCCTTAATAAAACTATAGATATATTACTTTTAGCGTTAAAAATGAAGATTCATTATGGATAAAAAATTCATATTCAACGAGATAAATAGGGGTACTCAAAAAAAGTTTTTTATACTCTTTTTAATAATAAGAATAAATTATCCTCCATTAGATTCATTAAATATAATAATGGAAACTTTATTGATGACCATGTCTCCTTAAAACAAACGGCCACTAATTTTCTCTTAGATTGATTTAAGGTATATTTATCTTTAAAAGACATAAATATCCTTGATTTTTTTCCTACTATTATCAATAACTCCAAAATTGATTCTCTTATAGATCTAGTAACCCTGGAAAAACATAAAATAGTGGTTCGAGGCTCCAAATCTAGTAGTTCCATGGGCCCTATTGGTTTCAATGGTATCTATTTAAGCACTAATAGGAAATTATATATAAATGCCTTCTTGGTGTAGCGAATTGTTTCCTCATGTCCACTCCCATTCCATTCATATTGAGTAGTGACTATATTTACCTTTTTCACAAAACTAAAAAAACTACTAATTTCAATGATTTCACGCTCATATCTCTTTATACATTCATTATAAAAGTTTTCACTTGGGTTCTCAAGTATTTTGTATCTTCCATTGGTTCCATTACATCTAAAGAAAAAGTTAGTTTTATAAAAAAATAGACATATGAAAGAAAACATTTGCATATATTAAGAGATGATTCACCTATTAAATAATAAAATAATAGATTGTAACTGAATTGATATGTTATAACTACAAACATCCTTTAACTCTTTATCTGGGGACTTTTTCCTTTACATCTTGTAAAAAAATTTATTTTTTACTCATTATACCAATATTATCATGAACATGAATTCCTCTACATGGTTATCTATTTTATTTCATATATTTCCCACTTGGTTATTCCAACTTATATAGGGAGTTAAGCTAGGAGATATTGTATCACTAATTCTTTTCATTATTGGTTTGAAATCCCTTGGAAAGGGATTATCATATCTCTTCAATCAGGTCATCCATAAAACATTTAGAACACCAAGAAATTTTCTCCCAATTACTCATATGAAGTATAAAAATAATTTTCTTATCTTTGTTAAGGGAGAATACAAATCAATTAGGAACCTCAAGTATTTCCTTATCAAGCTTCCAAATACTTCCTTCCTCATCATCAACTTTTATAAAAGAAAATTTATAGTGGGAAAAACTGCACATAGAATCATGTAAGAGTCAAAAAAAATATTTTAGGTATGTTTTAATCCCATTAACCCATTAATTATATGGGATGAAACCTCTCATCAATAAAACCAAATCATTTCCACTACCTCTCTTGTATTAACCAGTTTTATAAGAAATTGTCTAATTAGAAGAATAAATTTATCTCTATTGTTGTAAAATGTAATTTAATCATATATATGCTTATTAATTTAATTATCTACTTAATTTATTTTTCACATATCCCCAAATACACATCATATATTCTAAATTACATGATGACCAACGTTTTTTAGGGATACTCTGATTTTGGCCCTAAAAGGCATTGGATTCCTTGAAAAATAATTTGTTTTTAAACCTCATAAAATATTATTTTAAAAAAGAATATATAATACCTATCAAACAATTACATGATTAATCTTGGGAATAGGGTTTTTATGGATTCATATCCACATACCATCTTTATGAGGGAAATATACATTAAATTTTAGAAGATCCTACAGTTATTTACTTGTATCGACATTACCAAATTTCATGTTTTTTACCCTCTATGTTTTTTGTTACTATCGATCACTCATTTTATTTTATTTTAAATATTTTTTGTAATTTAATTCATAAAAGGAACTAGGAATATCATTTTGTTGAAACATTATCTTGAATAACCACATTCCTATGAAATATCTATCTTCTCTTATTGAATAATTAATAATTATTTTCCTACCAATGATGAACTGTCTATGTTTTTTATTCACTATCCTTATATATGTGTTCCCTAAAACAGATCTAGTGAAATGGTTGATCTCTTATTTCATAACTATTAATATTTTTGTGGTATTTGTTTTCCCATGCTAGTATTTTCCTAATATACCTCAAATAAGCACTTGGATTGATCAATATGCTCAATGTTGGGTGTATTTTGAACCCAAATAATAGAATGTATCTTATGATTTAATTTCTATAATTATATCTTGTAGAATCTAGGAAAAATGGAACATCTTTATCCACAATGGGGTTTTTTAATGAGGCTCACCCCATTAAAGATATTAAATTCCACCATTATTTGATTTCCTCTTTTATACCCCAGTATCCAATCAATTTTGGAATATATATTTTTTCATATAATGAATATCTCTTACCTAACTCCAATGAGGCCAACTCTAGAGGATAAGGCTAAGACCCCCCCTGAATGGATTTGTTAACATTAGCATAGATTATTCAATCCTACTTTTTATATGGGTATTTCTATGTATTATTTTAATGGTAAAGTATTTTTCCAACACACTTCAACGAAACAATTATTCTCTCATTTAGATTTGCATACATTGATTATATCTTGCCTTCACATTATTATTTAGATCAAAATATATTTCTTACTGAATTTTTTAGTCAATTAATATTCCTTTTAGTTGGTTAATGTTATCAATTATAATTAAAGGGACCTACACTTGTATTGTTTTTTTGAATTATTCTTACTCATATTTGGGATTAGCTTATTTCCTCATGGTACATATAATGAAAGTATGTTACCATGAGTTTTAACCATCCATTATACTCTCTTGTAAGAAAGTGTTAAGGATATATGATTTCATATAAAAAATACACATTTATGGAGATTGAAAATCCTTTATAAGGTAACATTATTGTTGATCAACAACACTACCTAAGATTGAAGGTATCACATTATAATTAAAACCCCATAGTTTGTTCATGCATGTTGGAATAACTTTACTTATTGTAAGTTTCGCCAGGTTTTTATTTTTACCTCATGGTTAATGCATCATTCTTTTTTTACTCATTTAGTTCTATCCTCATATTCTATATTGGAAATAATTTATATGTGGCTTCTCTTGTTTCTTCTCACAAGTTTAATATGGTTCCCTTTTAATTTTCCATAGACCGGGACACGAATAAACTAGTAATCTTCATTCAGGTACCATCCTAAATGAATATATCTTATCTATAAAAAACTATTTCTTATTTTCATTGATTTACTCTAAGGAAAATATTTAGACTGTTTAATCCTCATTGTGACTATTTAAGTTTTAGTTTCTTCTTCTACACTTTTCTTCCTTAATAAAGGATATCTGTTTGTATTGTACATGATGGGTGCACTATATATTCCCAAATATGTTATAGAAGGGTGAAAACACATACAATGAACTATGATCATTATGTAAATTTTAAATTAATAAAAATAAATTGATTGTTCACTCTGAGTGATTCTACTTAAGGAATTTACATTCATCTTACTAACATCATTTTGTCTGCATTCATTCTATTTTCATTTATATATATAGTTTTCTATTTTCCAATTCACATTATCATAACCACATTATTTATTTGTATTCATAATTAGAAAATTATTTTGTTTTTTAATAGTGAGTGTTTTTTATAAAATCTCCTCCACTGAGATGACTTTGGTCAACCAATATGCTATAATAGAAAAATAGTTTATTTTTTCCACATGACCTGATAAGTGTGATTAAAAACATGGTGTCATTTCCAGGGATCCAAATGGTATTTCTCTTAAAATTTATATTCATATTTTTTAAATTATTTATTTTTTCAAATCAATAAATTAAAAAAACATATTCCATAATGTATTATAGAATAATAAGAAAATTCATTTTTTCACAGACTAATTATGCATTGGTTCATCCAAAAGAACAAGATGTTTATAATATTGAAGAGTCCTAGTTGTAAGGAATTAAAAAATACATATCGAACCTAAATAGAAAAATTAAATTGCTAGTTGAACATATCCATGCCTCTAAGAAGAAGAAAATATGGATACCTAAACTTTAACCTGAACTAGAACTAGTGGTGGAAGCTATTTACCCACAAATTGTTTATACTAAGGAACCTATGGTGGTTGAGAAATAGTTACTCAATAAAATAATATTATAATCCCATATTCATCCATTGATTAAATAGATTCCTAGAGAAAAAAATAATGTTTTTGTACTTTGAGGTGATCAAATTTTTTGAAAGAATCCTATAATCACTTTGTGGAAGGAAACATGTAACATAATTTCCTTATATTTAAAGAACATCCACCTTTTTAATCCACTCTTTACATGGATGAAAAACACATCCAAGTAGTGGAATTTAAATAAAATATGGAGGTTCGAAACTACCTACTTCCATCCATGATAACATATATCTAAGATTCAATTTCTATTTATAAAGATCAAGAAGCTGAACTAACTAAGGGATTCAATACTTTCTTAAACTCAATTAAAAATAATTTTATTAAAAAAATTAGAATTAACTTCTACTATTCGAATGTTTCAGATTTAACCATCAATTGATATACCTTTTAGAATGAATAAAAAATTATGACGTAACAGATAGGTAACACATGAAGCTCACCAATATGATTGAAAAACTTTCGGAGGGGGAAATGAAGAATTACTAGTGAATCTGTATAAAGAAACCAACTTCCAAGATGATTTTATTGAGGTTGACGATTTCTATATTGATTCATTTTTATTTAATTAACTTAAAAATGAAATTATCATTGATTTCCCCCATAACAAAATTTGGGATACAAAATATTTAAAAGAGTTGGCTTAAGATAATTTTAATCAAGTGGTTGTGGTTGACGCCAAAGAAAAAAAGGAGGACCCATCCATTTTTCTTCCCCTGTTATACAAGATATGTTATATTTTTTTGGTAAAAATCTTATGCCACTTTATCCATGAGTTCCTCTGTAACTAGTCTAAAGAGATTTACATTTGATGGAAAATATATTAGTGGTCCATAAGAAAGAACCTCAACCCACATTCATATTGGGGATGACTAGCTGCAGATACCTAACTAGGGACACTAAAAACCTTGAAACTCTTCAGTGGGTTCCACTAAAAATCAATCCTGTGTTCCCATATATTTTATTTTTAATTATTTTTATTTCATTCAATAATTTTTTCCACTAATTTATTTGGTTTAATGTGGCAGTATCTAGGATATTAACTCATGGTTTCCACTGAAAAATAAACTCGGGTTGTTTCTATCCTTATCATTATTTTTTATGAATTTATATATTTATATTTCTATGTTTAGATTAAAGGATATTTTTATCTTATGTTTGGGAGGGACTTCAACTTATTTAGACATAATTTAGCATGATTTATTTTTTATTTTAAACATTTGGTTTTTATTAGTCTATGAAACCTGAATACTAAATATTCCTTTCCTGGTGGAAAATTACATTCTATTTTTGAGAGATATTATTTGTTATAAAATTTCTATAAATTATTAATTTCCTGTAGAATTTTCCACTATTTTAGATAAATTATTATTGATATCAAGTTTAAGGAGTGTGATAAAAGATAAATATATGGAATTGGAATTATTACATGAGGAAACTGAATTTTTGGAAACCCAACCTAGGAATTTTCCATTATTAAAAAAATAAAATCTTAGGGATCCAACAAAAAAGATATTTTAAATTCATATAATTTAGTTAAACTAGATTGAAATAGTAATTTGGGATCCTATAAGAGGTTCTGAGATATTAGGCATTGAAAAAATAAAAAACACAAAAAAATTGGTGCCTAATTATCAAAAATGAATGAATTTAGGTGAGGGGAATATTGAAAACCCAATGAATAAGGGTAAATTAACTTATAATAATATAATTTCTGTTGTATAAAAGATTTGTAAAGTATAACATGGGTATAATGATCTTAGGGAAGAGTGAGAATTGAAAAGTGATAATTGTTAAATTTTAAATTCCACTTAGATATTTTTCTTTCAATTTTGGAACTAGAACATGAAATTAGATTAAAGTGATGAAATTTGTGAAATTGACATAGAATATAGAACTTTTTAAATAATGGATTAATTTTTAAATTTATGGTTTTTTGGCATGTGTAATGAACCATTGGAATAAAACAACTTTTCATTATATATAATTAATTTAATTTCCCCTGAGTGTGAGGTTTTTGTGTTGGGGAATTGACAAATCCAATATTTTCAAAAAATTTACTTTAAATTTAACTGATTCAAATCCCACTAGTTTTATATTTTATGGATAATTATTATTTTTTAGAGATTTTAGATTAACTGGGAAAATGGTTAAATTTTGGAATTTTCAGTATTTTAAGGTAGTTTCACATTTTATCCATTACTATTTATATACTAATCTAAATTGTGAAAAAAACTGGATTAAATAATTTATAAGTTACACTGAATTCAACAATACCTAGAGATAAATCCAATAAATTTAGGCCCAAAATAATCTCATAATAAAGGCCTTAGAATCAGTGCCAGGATTGGATAAATTTTGAAGATTATCCCACATCTCACACATGGAAAGTATAAATGAGATGAAAATATGAAGTACGATAGAGAAAATTAAAAGGAACATTTTTTATAACTATGAAAACTTGATATTTATTTTCTTTATTGTCATAAAGTTAATGGGGGATGGTACATGAGAATTCTAACAGACTCCATGTCAAAAATATTTTCCCAAATAAATCGATCATAAATCCCACATGGATAATGAAGCTTAAAAATTATGTCTATATATAAGATAGATATGAAAAGAAAATTCAATAATAATTCATTTCCAAATTCATCAATTTACTTTCCCAAACACACAAATAATTTTAGAGAAAGATTTTTTAGTGAAAATGAATTATCCCACTCCCTATAAATTTTTACTCTACCTTATTTTCCAGAATTCGGCCATTTTAGTTTCCAAACTTCAATATATTATGAGGTTTTCCTATGATTTTATATTATTCAAGATATTTAATATATATTATTCTTCTCTTTATATCATCCTTTTTTTCACTTTTTTGTTTCATCCCTGTCAATTCTTCATTATGATCTCCTTTACTCATGATCATGACTATCTAACCAAGAGAATCACCTAGTGGGATGAATCTGAGTTAAACCCCGGTATTCACTCTTTATTTTTTATATTTATTATTTTATTTGAGTTACACTAAGTATGATATATATTGAGTGTAATTATCACTATGATTAACAAATTTCTAGCTTCTTATACACTTTTCTCACTCGATAAAGGGGAGAGTGTACAGTGTATAGGATGGGTGCATTGTATATTGAAAACCATGGTAGAGGAGGATAACCATACATATGATGTATTATGACCATTAAGTAAATTTTAAAGTATTTAAAACATAATGAAAGTTCACTCTAGGTGATTCTCCTAGTGAAATTTCCATTCTTCTCACAATCTTCATTTATATTACATTTAGTTTTTCTTCATATGTATATTTTCATTTATATTTTTAATTTAACATTATAAAAACCTCATTATTTCATTTATTTAATAGGTATATAATTGGATGAATTATGAATAGAAATTTTTACTATAAAAGAACCTTAAGTGAGACACCTTTGATTATCCACTATGACTCACTAGGGAAATAAATTATATATTTTTTCACACCCCATAATAGGTGTGGGTCACAACCCACTTGAAAATTCCATATTTAGGGTTTTTTGGGCCATAATAGAAATGGTGGGAAAATACCCAAAAATGGTTTCGGATTTTTTCCATGGATAATATCTTAAGAAATTAAAAACAATATTCCCATAATATCCTCTAGATAATCTTTTCAAATTTAAATAATTATTAATTTAAAATAAGAATTAACTCAAATGTCATAATTCCATATGATCAATTAATTTTTCACTATTTTCATACAATCGTTGGAGTAGAGATTCCAATAAAGGATTCCTATAGTTAAATCAACAAAAGATCCATTAATATCTAGATAACACTACTGGTATTTTCGGTGTTATCAATAAGGAACCTTGTGATTCTCATCGTTTATCGTTGATAATAATGAGGAGATTCTATTAATATCTCTTTTTTCTTGAGATGGGGGAGATTTTCTCTTCCATGGTTTAGAGAATTTCAAAATTCTAACCATTATATACAATAACTATTATCATCTAAAATGATGTAAATAAAAATATATAGAAATATATATGGTTATTCATTTTATAATTGCACAATTACCCAATATCAAATAGTAATTCTAACTTAGTAACCAAATTATTATTATTATTATAACACTTGACATGTATATATTCTAGTATAATTATCTAAATAGTTAAATTAATATTTATTTAAATGATATTAATTAAAAAATATAATTTTTTTAAAGCCTTTTACTCAAATATTAAATAATCCATGGATTTTATTGATCCTGAAAAAATATAATGTTTAATAAGATAAATATTATTCATTTTATAAAAAAATAAAATTTTTATAAACTAAACTCAAAAATATATATTTGTTATAATATTCACATAATTAATAAAATATTAATATTCAATTATTGAATGGACTCGTGAACAAATAAATATTTACTTATTACATTTTGAATAATAAATAATATATAAAATTCTAGTCATATATTCTAAACATTAATATCTAGTGATTGAATTTATGTAGTCAACATAACTTCAATAATTATTATTTCATATACAATGAATAATTTTTTATTTTAATATAAAATTTAATTTAATTTAATGAGATTAGAAATAACCACAGTGGGTGAACCACTTTCCCTCTTTCCTAGTGACATTAAGAAAACATATCTAAATTCCAAAATTAGTGTCTAAGAACACATCATAAAACCCATAGAGAATGAAGTTAATTTCACAATTACAACAACCATCTATGAAATTTTACTATATAATATAGTATCTTTGTCTAAATATCTCTTAAAGAAGGATACATATTTTTATCATCTCCACATAGAGTTGATTTATCTTTCTTTAACTTTTTTAAATAAACTTCTTAATGAACTTCCATATCATCAGATGTAATCAAAAACATCTATTTCATTATATGGTACAAATTTATATTCTTCCATTAACTCGGAGGTTATATATCCTTTCTCGACTTATTAAATTAATTTCATATCTCTAATGATTCACCCAATGTATACTATCTATCCATTAGAATATGTCATCATAGATTTCATCTATGCATAAAATTATGTGATTCATGATATAAATTAATAATATTCCCAATTTAGATTATAAATATATACATTTATTGAAATAAATATCCAATGGTACATGCAACATGTAGAATTCCTATTGGATGATATTTCCACATAACATCCCTTCATGAAGATTAGTAAGGTGAAATTTAATGATAATAAGTATCAATATCTTATGAACCTCCATTACCTAATAGTCATACATCATCTGTATCTTTTCTGATATATGTTATCTAAACCCTAGGAAATATTGTCTAGAATATTTTAGTTTTTATCTTTATATTAGGAAACTAATATAACATTTTGATATGAAGAATACTACAAATAAATTATCACATTAATGTTATATAGAATAATAATAAATATGTGATAATTTATTTGTTAATATATTTGTAATAAAAACTATATATTTATTTGGTTCTAGGGAAAAAACTCTAATTTACTCTAACATTCACTTGATCTAATTGAAAATATCCTATATTATGCTATCTCTCACATGATATTCATTCTTCGGGTCAAACGTATAATTATTCAATGGGTCAGTCAGTTTCTCTTATGTGGCTAATCTTCTTACGGTGAGTTCATCACTTTGAGAAATATCCCTCAATACACGATACTTCTAAATTTTATTTTTTTCCATTGATATGACCTAGGCTCCATTTATAGATCCACTAATACAGTATCGTCCAAATTTTTTGTGTTAAAATTATTATTATTAGGAATGAAATCCAGCTTCAGGACAAATTTTTGTATCCACATCACTTCATTAAGTTCATCAGAATCTATAACATACTCAGGATGTTCTATAAAATCAGTGACTACTAGATTCTTATAACTATTCTAGATCGTAGCTAATCTTTTATGTCAAAACACATGTACTAACTATTATTAAAGATCAGTTGGATATGTTTTGAAACAAAAATATTTGCATCCCCTCAAAAATAGTTCGTTATATCCTCCATAAACCTGGAATATATCCTTTATTTGACATATGTATTTTAATAGTCTTAAAAATATACCAATGTTCCTCTCTCGGGTATAGTTTAAATATTTATACAATGATCAATGTACAAGAAACAATAAACATGGTAAAAATCATGTCACATATGAAATATCCAAACCATAAAGCATAAGGTATCCTACTAATTCTTTCACACTTATCTTCTGTCTGAGTTCACATTTAATTAGATAGATGTACACCATATGAAATTGGAAACAGTCCTCTCTTAAATTATTTTATATTGAATATCTCCAAAACCTTGTCAATTTATGTAACATCACATAGTTTGGGAATCCCCTTATATCTTTCCTAATGGATATTGATCCCTATTATTTAGGATTCTTTAACAGTGTATTTCATGGAGAAAAATTTATTTAATAATTTTGTAAATGAATTTCTGACTGATATCCCATTTCCCATTAATAACATATCATTAATATATACTAATACAAATATATTTTCACTCCCATTAAACCCCTTATATGTACACATATCACATTTATTCTTCAAGAAACCATATTCGCACATGGATTCATAAAAAGTAATATTCAATGATCTTGATTCTTTCATTAACCCATAATTGGATCACTATAAAATAAAAACCGTATTGTCTCCATTGGTGTCATGAACCCTTATAATTGTGTCATATAAATATATTACAATAGGTTTATATTAAGAAAATCATTCTTGAAATCCATTTTAACAATATCATAATCATAGAACAAAACAGTGGAATATATAATTCTAATGTATTTCAATAGTGAAACTGGAGAAAACATTTCATAATAGTATATTCCTTGACATTTATTAAAACCTTTAGTTATCATTAATGCATTATTGGTATTGAATTTACCATCCATGAATAGGTCATCCTTGAATAACCATATGCACCCAATAGTCTTTAAATCAACTATAGTGTCAACCAAAACAAAAACATTATTCTAGTACATATAATCTATTTTAGAATTTATAAATTATTTCCACTTTTTAAAATCAACGTTTTTAGACATCCTTATAGGATTTAGTTTCTATATAATCAAATAATAATGTTCAACCTTCCTAAATGAATAGAAAATCATATATGTTTCTTTCACTGACCTCCATATCACTTATTTGTAATACTTGTGTCTCTAGAATATATTCTCCCACTAGATATTATGGAATGTATTTGTTCTCAAAATCTTGAATATCATGAGCCTTGGTATCATTAAACACTATCATAATTACTATTTATCATATGTATATGAGCTATATTTAAGGAAACATGGAATTTATTTCCAAGATTATGCATTTATTTGAGGGATCATATAGAAAATATCTTTTTTTGTAGGGATATCTAATAAATATACACTTGGAGTCTCAGGATGGATCTATGTTTCAAAAAATATCCTTAAAATGATTTCAATCCCTACACTCACAAATTTAACAAAAAATATTTCTTCTAAAACCATAACTCATATGGATTTCTGCTTGTGCATTTAGTTGAAACTTGGTTTAGTCAAGGTGTTATAGTCTTTAATGTGTATCCCAAAGAGATTAATGGAATATTAGTATATTAATCCTTGTTCAATAGGATGTATTTTCTCATTTTACTACCACTATTTCATTGTGTTGTGTATAGATGAGTGATTTGAGATATTATCCTAAAATGTTTCAAATAATCGATCAACTATTGGTTAATATATCCCCCACCCCCCTCAATCTGAAAAGATTTTCTGTAAATTATTACCAATATCATTCTGTAATGAATTTTTTTCCATAAATTTAAAAAAGGAATTATAATTATAACATATTAATTATATATATCCTTATATAATAATTTCATTTGTAAATGTTATGATGTGAGATTATGAACCTCTTGATTGTACTAGAAAAGGTTCATACACATATTCATGAACTAACTCTAGATTTTATATGGAACTGACTCATTTTCCATAGAATGGAACCTTCTCAATTTTTCTCTATAAACAAGTATGAATTTAATTCAAGTGTTTTAGTTCAAAATAATCTAAATATCAATCTTGATATATATTTTTTAAAATGGTTCTTGTTTACATAATGAAGTCAGTACTCCCACAACTTTGTGTGATCTGAGTTATTTAAACTTAATTCATTTCCAATTTACAGGACATAATTTTCATATTATGGTATGTAAATACTATTATGAAAATGTTATAACCCATAACATATGTTTTCTTAAAAAAGTAGAAATTGTCATTTCCAAATTTGAAAAAAAAACTATCTATATCGAATGTGTACATAGATAGTATACTCTTTAGTTACACTCGACACATAATAACAATTCTTAAAACATGAAATAATCTAGCTAGAAGTTTGATATGGTGGTCTCCAATAGCCAGTGTAGCTAGTATTTTTTCCATTTTCTACTCAATGTTCCACCACACCTGTGGTAATATTATGAAATCTAAATCATTCAAGGAATTGGAAAAAAATTAAAGAACAAAAATATGTATCTAATACCCAATATATAGAAATGGAAATATTACACATGATGAACAACATACCTGAAACATTACCATTCATCTTTATTAAGTAATAATTCTTCCTATAGTAGAATTTTGTTCCGTAATAAAAACATACTAAATCCTGACTCTTACCCTCTCTCTAGATATTTCTCATCTTTGAAGGGTGGTGCGATAGTGCCTTAGACAATATATTTTTATTGGACTTTTCTCCATTCCTTTCTTCTTGTTCATCATAATGACAAAAGAATTCTTTGATTATATATTTATATTATTTGTGAATCAATGTCAAGATATCAAGGAGTGTATTATCTATAATATTTATATAAAAATTCAAAACAAAATAAAATAAACTTGGAATAAGTGAGGAAAGTAAAAGGCCAATAGATATTTACTTGGGTATCATTAAACCTTTAATTTCTAAATAGATGATTTATATAATTATTTAACTAATTGAGTTCAAAATATAGTTCCTTATCCAATATTTTAATTAAAAAGTACATTGGATATTTCATACATGTCCTTTCTTGATTTCTCCTAGTATAGATAGTATGGTGTTTGGATCCATATCTTTGTAATGATTATAGATATCACAAGTCATGGCTTATAAAATAAGGCATTGAACATCAAATACATCATCCATGTGTTTCCCAAATAAATTTTTTACCTCCCCACTTTATTCCTTAGAGGAGTCAATATAAAATGGTAACTCAAATATATAAAACTTATTCTCAAGGATCCATATAATTTAAAAGCACATTTACCACTCCTGGAAGTTAACACCATCCAAGATATTTTCTTTCTCCAAGATGGAATATGAGGATAGTGATGTGGTCTAATGGAATTAAATTTGTCTACAACAAATAAAATTATACTTTATTACATTATCATTATTTCAAATTATGATGTAATAAATAAATTTTATTTTTCCAACCCTATTTTAACAAGTAAAAAAGACTCCTCCCCATTTGTTTTATAATGTCTTTTAACATAAATATTCTAGTGTCAAGGATCCATATTCCTCCATTAATAAACCAAACTAAGGACTTACTGAATTATTAGTTGTTATTTAGGTAGGAATTTAATAACAACTACATTAACTCACAGTTACTTGATTTATTTAGTGGACTCCCCAATCCATAAATCCTAAAAACGTATTTCTTAAATGATTTAAATTATATTACGATAAGTATTATGGGGGGAACAACTCTTAATGATATCCTTATTATGTCAATCCAAGACTTTTATTAGAACCCATGATAGATGAATGTATCTTGAGGATGGACAAACCTACACTTTGACATGTGGTTTCATCCTATATCATGTAATGGAAGGAAGTCAAAAATTAAATTTTTTTAATGGATTTAGATTAACTTGTGGATAAATATTATTTAATTATTCTTCACATTATTTTTATTATTATGTTAATTTTACATAATCAGTTACACTTGTCTAATAATCTAATTTAAAAATAATAAATTTATTATATTTGATCTTATAATACTTGTTTTTTTTCATTTTGTGATCATGTTTAATAATCCAAATAAATCATAAATTATATAAATAAATAAATTTCCATGCACTCACTAATGTAATAAACATATGATATGATCGTTATCTTTTATTTATTGTATGTTTTATCGAGAGGAAACAAAATAACATCAAACATATTGTAAATAACTCCATAATCCCTTATATAGATCACATTACAACATTTAACCATTAATATATACATATCCTTTGCATTGTTCATCTCGTCTTAGGACCATGACCATTACCTCTAACATGTAGTTCCATAGTTTAAAAATATTTTCTCACTCATAGTTTAGGGGTACTAAGGGTTTAGGGTTATATAAAATTATCCTTTCATACACAAACCCATATATAATAAATGAGAGATGAATTACTTCAAAATCACAATATTTATTTTAATAATATGTTTAAACCATAAATCCCTTGAAGTTAATAATTAAATTAAATAAAACCAACACATACACTGGTTAATAAAACTCATGATCAATCCCAACTTACAATAAAAACTCTTTTAAACATTTTTAAAATGATTTCATTTTTTGTTATAATAATAAATTAACTATAATTAATAAATAAATATTTTTTTTAATTAACATATTCATTTAATTATTATTTTATCCAAATAGTCCTTAAGACACACATCTTGTTTTATTTTAAATAATTTAAATAAAAATAAATTTTAATTTAATATAATAAATTTAATGGTATATCCTAACAAGAAAACATGACACATACCCATAATATGAACCTATCACAGTGTGTGGAAAAACAAATTATATTTCTAGTTTAATTGTTGTTATAGTGGAAAACTAAATATTTCTCTAGAGATGAGGACTCAAAAATTTATTATCAATTAAAAATGGAGGGCGAGAGTTTTTTTTAAGAACTAAGATTAATTTTAGTTGTTAAAGAAAGTGATGGTTTTAGGGATGTATTTCAATTTTCAATGATATCGTTATATTTAAATTAGTTTTATATATATTCTTATTAATTGATAAATTCAAGATTCCACAATTGATTCATCAAGAATCCAAGATTGAAGATTATTGTGGATACTAATATAATAATGAATATTTTTTGGCCCACCCCATTCCTATGTGTGTAAAAATTACCAAAGATTCCTAAATAGTAAACCTCTCTTAAATTACCAAGGGCATGTTCTATTAGGTTTTCATATTACTGGGATATTTCTAAGTAACACACTACTTTCACACACATTTTTGAAATTCCTAGACACTCACCGCCCAATTTTCATCATGTTACTTCATTGAAAAACTACACTATGTGGATATATATTATATGTTATTGACCTAATAATTAAATATTTAACAAGTTCAAAAACCTGTACACAATTGTATTCAAATTACATAATAGTCAATAAACCCATTGTTAATTGACTAGGGATAGTTTTATATTGATTTCATAACTCAATAATTTTAGCGGATCTCATTCCCATCCCTGAACACTCAATTTTTACACCAAAATTTGATGGGTTATAGATATAAATTAAGAAGAAATTGTTATTATAGAATTAAATAAAGCAGAAAATAAAACTAAAGTAGTGGATAGAAAAATCATAAAACTCTTTATCATGATATCTAGACAATGAATTCTCTACACTCTCCCACCTTTAGCCTCACCCTCTATTTAAGTGATTCTATTTCCTTATTTTTTAGTGGGTCTAATATATTAAATCCATTATTTTTAAATTTAATAATGTTTCATTCTTCTTAATTTTTATTTCTAAGTCATGGTACTTACATACCTAGATATCCATATATTTCTCTCTTTATTATTGATTAAAGTATCATGCATATTATAATCCACATGGAAACCTTTGATTGGTTACCAGGATGCTGATGTTCTAACCCAATGACTTAGTTTTAATTATATAGATTCCATGTTAAATTCCATTAGAAAAACATTATTCCATTTATTTTTTAAACGGAATGACATGTATGCACCATAAATTGTATTTGTGATAAAAAAAATTATGTTAATATACTTGGAAAATGATGCATATGTGACCATGGAATCATGGTTATATAGCTGGTATTCATGCTTATAGGGGGAGTATGAGTCTTACGAAGACATGAGTAGGTATTTTATAATGATTAGGAAAAAATATTCATGATTATGGGGTGTTGTATGAAGATTATATAGAGTTTTTTATAATGGTTACATAGTATACTAGATGATGGTTAGAGTGGATGAATTTAAGCTTATAGTGACAATTCCTAAACCATATATCTAATATTTATTAAGGGATTAGTCCATAATAATGGTTGGGGAAACCATAGATTTGGTTCCAAGATTAATTCGGTTCCTAATAGTGGATGGTGTTCCTACTCTGTGAAAGTTTTTGGGCTTGTGGGGTCTTTGGAGGGAATAGTCAATCCTTTCAGAGGATAAAATTCTTACCTCAGGGTAGCTATTGGGGGCTTGTGGGGTCTTTAGTTGGCATGGGTGATCCTTTTAGGATACTATGGATTAGCTACCATAACCATTACATACTGGTATAGAGTTTTCCATAAGTTTGTATATAATGATAGAGCTCCCCTGAGGCCATTATCATATATATCAGGGTTGATTTTATCCCTCTTGGTCATTATTATGGGTTGGTATAGTCATCACGACATGCTCAAAGACACTCTAACACATGGTAAGGAAGTTATATTCAATCAGGGTCATGGACCTAAGGATTGGTAGTGGTTTTGGTTTTATATATCTTCATTAGTTATTATTTATGACTTAGATCAAGGCACATGCACTTATTTTGACACCCTTGATCTACTCTCTATGATCTGGTTCCGAAAATTAATAATTTTCATACTAGCTTCGATACGTACTATAGATTATTAGAAATAAAAATATCATAAGTAAATTACTTAAAGAAAATATCACATTATATGTATTCAAGATACAATTTAGTTTAAGAGCTTTATAGAATTAAGAAAAATCTTAAACTAATAAAGCCCATATATTTCTCAACTAAAGGAAAAGTTTTCCATTATAAGATAGTACTTAATCAATAAATAGGATTTAACATCTCTAAAAAATTCTCTACAAAATATATACTATTTTAAATATCATATTTGATAATTTTATTTATAACCTAATAATATAGACACATAATTATAGTTATTCTCAAATTCTTGGCAAGGGAAACATTCAAATGATGCAATAATGGAATAAACATGGCATAAAAATTATCGCAAGATTTAGTAATCATTATAATTCCTTAATCAACTAAAACTAAGAGAATTATATATAATTGGATGGTAATAAAATTATGTAAATAACATGGAAAAATAAAATCTAATTTTTAGTGATGGAACTCTCTACTATAATCATATTGATCTTATCATCAATGGCTCGACCAAGACACTATTCTTTTCATCAATAATTAAGGTAAGTCGTCTTCCTAAAATATGAATGCATACACCAAACACCAAAACATGACTGTATCGTGAGACCTACTACTTAATCAGGGGGACATATAATGTCGAGACCCACTCACCACTTATTTATTTTTGATGCACTCATAATATAATATCATATGCAAACAATAAATAATCAATTTTTCTAATAAACATATGCAATGTAATAAAAACATATAGAATGTTAATATTTTCCCACATGTTACTAAAAGTGATAACATTATCATAACCCATCCAACCATTGAATTTTTGTTTTTAAACTATAAATCCTCTACTTTTCTGAGTATTCAATAACCATATATAATGGAATAACAAATATATTGATTTTTAATAGAACCCAATCAATAAACAAAATAACATTCTATGTAATCATCACTTAATAAAAAACTATATATATTGATGGAAAAAAATTAACTCAATAATTTTACCAATAAATACATGTATGTAATTTTGGTGAATATCATTTAATCAATAGAATGGAAAAAATATTATTTACAAAGAAAATAAATTAGATGAAGAGTTATGTCCATTCACAGAGGATGCTTAAGAAATGCAATTTCAAAAATGGATCATTTCATTGATATAAAAGAACATTAAATAATTTATCCCTAGAAATAAGGTGGATGGATTCCAAAGAATATATTCCTAGTGTGAAGAAATAAACTCATAAGGATGACAATATATTTGAAAACATCCTTGTAAAATAATACAACTAACAGTATCAAGTAAGAATGGATCAAGAAACAAATTATTTTGTATTGGGAGTTAATTACCCAAAATTATATATATATATATATATAATAGAATATATCATGTAAAATAAATCTTGTGAGTGTAAATCCTTTTTAATATGAAATTTACAATGGATGTTAATAATTAAAAGAGATTTTTTAAATCATTTATAACACTGATGTAAAATAAAAAAACAAACATGAAACTTTAAAAAGTAAATTTTGAAAAGGTTAAGTGAAATATTTTGAAAAAATTTACTTTTAAAATAATCTACCATAATGTATCCTTAAAAATAACATAAATGTAACTATTGGGAATGTGGATCTATATATATAACATTTTATTATAAAATAAACATTTTTAATACATTAAAATTTCCTTTATTGAAAACAAACATTGTAAAAAGAGTAATAAAATAATAATTTTTTTAAAACATAATTTTCCTATATATAATTATAAAATAACTTATAATATAATATTATTTTGTGAGAATCCAATAATGGAAGAAATAATTTCAAGATAAAACATTATAACTCAAAGAAAAGATATTTTATCTATCAATATCCCTTATGAGCATCATACTCTATAAGATAGAGATACTTGATAATGATTTATGTTCTAGGAATTTTAATCCATTTAATATAATGATATAATGACACATAATTAAATCAAGGCTAGAATGTACTCAACTTATATGAAATAAGTTTGAGATTTGATCATAACTCAATAACTGAAAGGTAAGTTACCATAAATCATTAATGCAGGGGTAGCAATTGAATCATTGGAAATTTTAAGAATGGAATATTATTTGTATTATTATACAATGAAATAAAAATAAATTATGATAAAAATAAAAAAAAATTGGTAAATACACTATATAAGGAAAACTTTTTGAACAAATTGTATTATATCTCAAAGAATCAGAATTGTGACCAAAAAACCCTAACCCTTCTTCATTTATTCCATGAATACACTCTAAACGCATGTACAAAAATCATTTATATATTAATATATTATTTAATAACCTTAATAATATATTTTTTTCATTTATACCCCTCATTTATAAACAATATATCTATGAATTATAGTTAGTTATTACTTATTTTTAATATTGGGTGAATGTAATCTTCATGATTTTGAACTAGTTTCCAAAAAATGTTTTTGGTATTCATTATTGATACAAATATATTCCATAAAATATAATCAAAGGTTCTAAAATAGATGTATTAAAAGAGTTTTAGAGAAAAATGAAGATTTTTTTCTAAAATATCAAATAATGGTTTTTAAATTAGAAAAAATATTTTAAAATTTATAATTTTATTAAAAACATATATTTTTTCATGAAAATGGTTTCAAAAATTTAAATAAATAATTAATTTCAAAAAAAACATGGTATCTTTAAAAATGATATTTTTTATTATTCTGCTTAAAACTAATTTTACCATAAAAATACCTAAAATTAAACATAAGAAAATATTGACCTGATATTCCCAAAAATAAATTTAATTTTATAAAATTTAGATACTAAAAGTTATTTATTTAACATTAAAATAAAATAATTATATATAATGAAAAACTATTTTTATAGGAAAATAAATGTTTTAGAATATTAACTATTCTCATTCATGTTTCATATAATTTACTAATTAATTTTTTATTCACCAATTATTCATATAAAATATATTTTATTATCATTAATATTAAGTTTCTTGAAATTGAATTTTGTATCTCATAAAAATAAAATATTTAGAAAAATAAATTTCTAAGCATAAAATGATTGTATTCGTTGTTTTAGCTATATAAATTAAATTTAAATGGTATTATAAGTAACCATTATATTACATAAAATAAATATTTTATAAATAGAATACTCGTATTTATTTCCACACTTTTAATGGATATGTTTTAATGACAATACATAATATTTATATTTTTATCAAAATATATTATGGTTTCGTTTAAGTTCATTGTTTCATATAGAGAAAGCTATCAAACACATTAAATTATTTAACTGTAATAATATATTAATATATCTATGTATTACAAATGTATCAACATTTCTAGTATTTATTGGACCAGATTTGTGGTTCCATGTTGAGTTTCTTACTCACACCTTTCTCAGGAAACCATTTCACTTGGGGACCCAAGGGGCCCTCACTTGTTGTAGTTTTAGGATGTCTTGAGTCTAGGTATTTCATGATGAATCTAGAAGAAGTCAATTGGGATATCATATTGGTTTTTGGTATGTCTCAATGATGTATTATGAAACCTTTTGTATTTTATTTATTTCGGTCATTATATAAATGTGATCTGCCCATTAGGTGATCAGTCTTGAATGTATATATATTATCACTCATTTATTATCACAGGTTTCTATTAATTTAACTTTTATATAATCTTATATGATATATGTTTTCAGTGTTTTTTAATTTATTTTTTATTGATAATTTGATATAGGGGGTATAATTTACACTTGGTACCACCTTAGAACCCCACTACAAGTCAGTTGTATCTGGAGCAAAGGGAGGATTTCCTAAAGTCATATAGATCCACTATTTTAGTTACTTTTCATAGTATTTCATTCCAAAATATTAATGTTTAAATGTTAATGTGAATATACTGATCCTTCTAATATTTATCAGAATATAATGACAACTATGAAACATTTTTTAATATTTATTAGTTTTTTATGACCTCAGTTTGAGGAAGAAGGTCATTCCATTATGATATATTGATATCCTAGAGCATATTAAATATCTCATTAGTTTGTGATATTAGAGAACAATTATAAACTATTGGAATCTAGTATAAATAATGTGTTTATAGAATTAAAACTATCAAGAGATATTTATTTATTCACATTTAATTATTACTGAATCATTAACATCTCAGATTCCACCTGAACAAAACAAGATATAGATACCCACATTGGGATTAAACCTTGTAAGATTATCATGTCATGTGATCCATTTATATACTATTTTAAATGTATTGTAAATGTGTTCAGTGAAACATACTATACCAATACATCATAATCGGTCCAGATCTTTTAATTGATTATGTAGGAAATGATTCATTTAAAATTATTTCACACTTATTCACCCCCTCACCCCCCCCCCCCCCCCCACTACGTGTGACTGTATTGATAACTTCGAACTATATGTAGTATTAGAGATAAAGTTTATTCCTATAATTTGATCTAATTACTTTACTTATTCAAATTTAGGTTAAAATTTCCATTCCTATAAAAACCAATTTAAAGGTTGTTTTTTCCAAAACATTTAATAATTGGTATAATAAAGAGAATAAAAAAGTTAAGAAATATCTCAAAATATGAAGAAGGTACACTAATAATTTAAAGAAATGAAAGTGGTATTTTATCTATTATATCTTTTGAAAATTATCATCTTGAAGAATCAAGACCAAACTTTGAAAAGTATATTTAATTTAAGAATATAGTAATTTTTACATTTAAATAGAGGATTATTTGAAAAATTTCCTGGATGATGTTTTCAAATATATATTAGATTTTATCAGGGTCTATAATATAAGAAAACATATATATAATAAGAAGATGACGAAATAGGAAAATATTTCATATAAAATTTTCTAAAGTTCAACACACTTGGAAATATTATTGATGTTATAGAATATTATTCATTGCTATATAAAAAAAATCTCCCTAGTTGAAAAAAAATAAACAAATTGAAGAGAAAACTGAGTTTAATGATATCATTAAAGACAATTTGTGTGAATTAGATGAATTCATTGGTCTCTTGGTTGCTCAATTGAAACCTAACTATAAAAGGTTAAATAAACATAAAAATTATAGTAAAAAAAGAAAATAATATGCCTGAGGATAAAAATTAAAAGATGATAAAGGAGTTTAATGATAGATTGAAATCACTCAAATATTAATATAACTCTCTAAATAAGATTTCCAAGCTATGGAAGTCAATATATAATTGTAAAAGTATCCCAAGAAGAATCTTGAAAAGATTATGGGATGATAGATACTACCACAGAAGTTACTAATATGATTATCATCTATAAAAATACAAAGTCAAGTAGCAAGAAGATATTGAAACTATCTAGAAAAATATCTATTATATCATCTAAGAAAAATTTAACTCTTAATCTAGTGGGTTTTTTTCACTGATTGTGTTTCATTAAAAATATATGAGTTACATTTCAATTTTTTGGGAAAATATAGGATAGGTAAAAATTCTTATAAATACACCACTATGTCCAGGGTGGATATAATCTTGTCCAAGAATAATATATCCCTAATGAGTTCCCAAAATAAGGTTTTTATATCAAAAAAAATTTAAGGTATCAAAGTTATATAAATTGAAATTAAATGAAAAAATAACAAGGTTTATTGGCCATTTTTGTATAGCGGAAAGTTCAGAAATAAGGCCAATTATTGTTTAAATAGTATTTCCAAAATTAGATGAAAATTTTGTATCTATTAAGGGGTATATTATTAATGAATATTAATCCTAATAAGTTTATTCAATGCGCAAAAAGGAAGATAAATATGTATATGAAAAATAGATTTGAATACCTTGATGATTTTTATGAAAAATGAAACAAGGGAGATCAATATGATAAATAGTATTTGTGTGAATTAACCAAGCATATACCGTATTTTTTTAATTAAAATTGTTCACATGATATAGGAAAAATAAAATAATAGGTAAATGTTAGCAATCCTTGGTGTATAATAAAAAAAATTTTGAGAAAAGCACACCCGAGAATAATTTTAAGAAACATGCAACACCAAATAAGTCATACTTCCATTATAAAGAAAATTCCACATCATAGATAATTTCAATAAAACCATAAAAATAAAATTTGATGAATGTAAAATAGAATAATGAAGATAATAAAACCCTAAAAGAAATAAAAGGATTGGTTTTTTGGTATACATATATGAAGAATAATTTTAATTTAATGAGAGATTTCCAAATAATGGTAACCCAAGAATTATTTGGAATTGATGTGGGAAACTAAAAATATTGAAATATTTCTAAATAATGCATTGTTTTTTTTTTTGATATCCAAATAAAATTTAAAAAATAATATGAATAAAATACAATATAATGAATGTTTCATGAAAACGGAAGTAAAAATACACATTCACATATGAATAATGATAAATATAAATGGATTACCATATTTCCCAATGAGTTTCATGTATGAAAAACAAATTAAGAACAATCATAAAGAGTTCCCATGAACTTTGATCAAAAAAAAGAAGGTTTTTTATGGTTGAAAAACAAATTTCAACCTTTTTTCTATCACTAAGGAAGAAAAATATAAGAGGAATTATATGCCTATATATGCATTTTATGTTTCTTTGGCTATAAAGTTGAAGTAGATTCATGTTTGTAATAACATTATGTGCATTTTTATGATTTTAAATTAGGAAGAGAATTCAATATCAAAGTGATTTATCACCTATTACATTCATTTTTGAAGACGTATTTTCAATAGATGTTTAGAGTTCAATTAATTAATCAGTTTTCCTTAATTAATATTTATTGGAGTGAATCATTTTAGGGTGATTTTAGAAGATATAAAAACTTCCAAAACATTTTATTTGATGTGAAATTATAAAAAACTAGTCAAAACTGAACATTAGTTATGATAATCATTGTTTTAGCATATCTATTTTGGATTGAATCAATTTTGTTTTTAGGGGTTATAATGCTTTGAGAATTTTTAATAAAGAAATTTAAAATAGTGAAACTACTTGTGATTGAATTTTTTTTAGAGTTAAGTACTACTGATAAATTGAAAAATCCATATGAAAATACCTTGAAGCGATTTTATGAGTTGGTATAACATGTTGAGTATTTTTTATGGAAATATTTTATGTCAAGGTTAATCCATATTATTTTTTAACCCAAACAAATCTCAAATAGACATGTACTTGATTAATTCATGGATTTCTACATGTTTAATGAGTTATGACACCCCTACCATAAGTTCCTTTTTATTTATTTTCAATTAGGGGGGACAAAATAGAAAGATTCTAAAAACATATTGACATTGAATTTTGGAAGGGTATTGAAAATAATTCAAAGGTAAAGATTGAAGATCCCAATGGATTGTGATGAAGATTGTATTTTTTAATAACACTTGAAATATGTAAATAAATTTTGCATAATGAGGAAAGTATAAGAGATTGAAAAAGTCATTTCTTGGTGAGAAGAGTATTAGTAAGAGGAATTTTATGAGATGAGAGTTTGAGAAGGCATCTCAAATTTATGATGTTGGATTTTCTGAGATTTTAATGGGTTTAGGAAAATTGATGATAGTCTAGTACTTACAGAATCATCTACTAGACATTCTAGCTATGTTTGAAGGTGATTTTTGTTATATTTAATAATGATAATTCTACACATGCGTTAATTGCTAGGTATATTTCTACAATTCATTGAATAATCACATTGATGATAAAGAATATATTTGAGTTTTTTATAATGGTGTGGTAGTTATTCGTAATTAACTAAGTGATATTATTTAAGGAATTTCAAGTATAAAATAGTTAGGAATTATTGAGGTAGATGAAATACATTGAAATACTCTAGAAAAGTATTCGTATATTGGAAAATGATTTGGTATTTTTTATGAATATTTTTTAGAAGTTTTGATAAATTCCAAAAGTTATCGAAAGTGATTTGAAATTATCTCAAGTATCTATAAATTTTGATGAAAGTTTTAAAGAATTTTTTAGTTGAGTTAAAGAACTTATAGAATTCTAAGTTGGAGCTGAAGAATTTAAAAATCCATGCGTGAGATTATTTGAATGATAAATAATAAAATCATAGAGATACACTATGACATGTAACTTCATTCAAATGGTATGTCAGTTTTTATTATAAATATACAATATCACTGAGTGCATATAGAAGATAAATTGTGAGTTTATGATAAAATATAGAAAAGTAAAAAATTAAACTCTGATACATAATATAATGTGGATAATACATTAGATTTATAAAGTGGTATGTATTATTTTACTAATTATATATAACATTAACTCTAAAGTTCTTTAACATATGATAAGATACCCTTGAAATTTAAAATGACATGTATTATCCTTCAAGGTGATATGTAACATTATTCCAGTTTCATTGGTGAAATTTTATGAGTCAGTTGGATATTTTGATAGGGTTTGGGGTTTATATATTTTTAATTTAAATGAATAATTGGAATAGAAATATCAGTGAAATAAATTTGTAGATTTATATCCATTATTAAATGAAAAAACATCATGACATTTTAAATAATAATTCATGATACAAGGTAACATATTTTGAGTGTCTTCACATTGTGTGGGCTTCTGTGTGAAATCATTTACATGTAGAAAAATAAATCAGTGGATATAGTGGAAGAGTGAAGAGAATAATAAGCTGATAATAATGTATAATTAATTAAGAATAAATGATTTTGAATATCCTAGAGATCTAAAGTGGAAATTTAATATAAAATGAAAGGTAATATTTATGGATTTTTTGAAGAATAAAAATCCTTTTCCATTTGGAGTATGAAATTTAGATTTAGTTTTGACTGGTTTGAATGAGAATAAGAAGGACAAGATAAAGGATATTGGTACAATGATATTTCATCAATATGTTCAACTAATGGTAAATAAATTCCAGGAATAATTATATTAGGAAAATATTTTTAGGATCTTGTTTCAATGTTTCAAAAGTTATAAATACCATTATTTGAAGTTATATTTATAAATATCAAAATTAGATATTTTTTTAAAGATTATATTGATCAATTTTAGTGATATTCATGCAACTATAAATTTAATGGAGTTTCATATTCAAATATATAATTATATTATCCATGTAAATTATTTTATTTATTTAAATATATGAAAATAAGAAGATATTATGGAAGATTATTGAAAAACCAATATACACTATCACTGAAAAAATAATTATAACTGAATGATAAAAAAGAGAATGAAAGAGGATAGATACATAACTTATTCTGTTAGAGATTAAAAGTTTTGAAAGGGAAATAAGAAGAAAATGAATAAAAGAATAGATTGAGATATAATATACTGTTATGCACAAATAAAGCTATCATGTGTATCAAGACTCTTCAATAATGATGATATGATATTATTGATGATCATAAAAAGGTTAAAAGGTAATTGAAAGGGAATATTAAAATGTATTTTTTATGTTCACATGTATACATTGATCATTCTAATATTATAAGGAGGACACTAATTTGTATACGGCTACTTCTAAACAACTATTTCCTACTAAATATCTCATTTTAAGGTATAAGATCTTACCATTATGATGTTGTGCCATCTAAGAGAATATTTAAGATCTTGTTCGTTAGTGATATTGGAGCACCACATAATTCTAGGAAGTTCCTACATAAATAACTAGTTAGGAGACTGAAAATATTCATGTGATAGTTGTGTATTCACTTTGAATTATTAGTTTTTAACCTATATCTTGGACTTGACCATAACATAGTAAGGAAAAAAATACCCACATCAGGATTCAACATAGTAAAAATATAGTGTGTTCTTATCTTTTTAATTTTTTTTATTTTATGTGGTATGAATTAATTGATTGGAACATATAAGATACATATATCCTAATAGGAGTAGTGGTTTTAATTACAAAAGTGAAAACGAATTCAATAAAAACATTATCCCACAGATTTACCCCCCCACCCTCTTAGTGTGATTACATAGACTACTGATCACTAAACCAACATTGACGAATACATGAGTGATAATGATTATCATTTATATTTTAATCATTTTTATTGTATTAGGGTAGAACATGAAATATGATTATACTTAGAAAACATAAATACAATATAGCTCAATTATACTATATGATTTGTTAAGTAAATGGCATGATATCATATATCAAGCCTTTGGTATAACTAAAATCAAGGCTTACAATTTTCTTCAAAATTACACATTCCATACCATATGACTTGTACATATAATAGAAAAAAATAAAATGGATTTGTGTTATATCTTTATTAATCTATCACCTTTAATAAAGACTCATAGTACTTAAACCACTTCACCGTATATTGTATCATATAAAATAACATCTGAATCTATATCCAAAACTCCTTTTTTATATATTCTCAAACACTTTTTTAAATCCTTGATAAAGTATCAAAATGTATCACATAATATGAAATACCTTTGGAAAATCCATCCAAAACACCTTTTGGATGAACTCCAAAAAAATTTAGAGAATATCTCTAATTTTCAAAAAAGAAAATCCTTATTAAGTTAACGACAAATTGTGATGCCGTGGGGATTTATATCATAAAAATAATAATTCCATAATTTATAAATGTAATAAAAAATAATCATCTATAAAATAATCATTGATAATGAATCTATAAAGGGATCTGTCTTGTACTTCATCAAATACATTTATCTCTATATATGTTTCCCCTTGTTATATCATATTAAATCACATATTTTTATATAATCCCATTTTCTAAGAAATTGAGAAACCATGGGTCATAGTGGATGTAAATATCATATAGTTACTCATGCATTATTTATCCCCAAATTATAGACTAACCACATCTATAAATACATCACATATCATTCATCTGATGGATGAGAATGAAACATTCCCCACACCCAATATATAATCACAACACATGTATCTATAGGTAAAATAATTCACTCCTTTAGTCAATCTCAATAATGGTCCTAGATGTCATACTCATATTATGAGATTAAAAATCTCATCTTGTTTAATCTATAACCTATGATGTGATCACTAGCATTCCTAGCCACCCATGATTAGTTAAGACTCAATGCTTGAATAAAACTAGGTATCAATGTATGAATGTTCTCATTCTAGGTATCTCAACAACCTCAGGTATATGTAAATGTAATATGAAACATTCACCCCTAGTATACCAAATATATAGTTTATAGCACTCCATGTGGTATACATTTTTTTCATCAATCACAAAAAACCCATTATATGTCTCATGAGCATATTTTATATATTTATATGAAATCCTAACCATGAAGATATAAATATTTCATTTCAATTTATAATAATCAATGATTAAAAATGATTAGGGATAACTCAAAGTCACACTTTGAGAGGTCAATTATCATTTCACTCCATGAGTATATTAATACAACATAAATTAATGAAACAAGTGTGCATTTAATTTTTTTATAACATGATACATTTTATATTCTTAATATATTTTATGAATAGTAACATATCCAAAAATAAGAATTTATCTTATCATATCATATGTGATAAAATTTTATATCTTCTTTATGTTTAATTTAATTTTAGGGTTTTTTGAAACTTCTAAAATTTCTATGTAATTTTGTAACACCCTATGCTTCCACATTGGGCTTCTCTTTGAATAATATAGTAGCGTGTGTTGTACGCAACTTCGAGCTCTAACACACACCACAACCAATCAAACTAGCCGTTATGAATAGTAATACCCACTTTTTAAAATTTTATAAACTTTAAAATTCAAAATGGACTTCATTTTTGGATTCTAAATATCGAAATTAGCCTAGGGTGAATTTTTGGTATTTTTCCGAGCACTTTCAATTTTTGATGAATAGTGAAAAATACTAAACATTAATTAAAAACAACTTTTTAAATCCAAATAATTTATAGAGATAAATTATAATATTGAGTAGTTTTAAAGTATAGTTAGAATATATTTTTACCATTTAATCCAATGTTGTTCATTGGACGTAATTTCACATTTAAACTAGACATAAACAAGTTTCAATCTTTTGATAGTTATTATTTCTTAAAAAACACACTTTTTGTTTTAACAATGGGAATTAATTTTAAACTAATTTCTACCACTTAAGAAAAATGGATTCCATATTTAGAATCAGGAGGTTCAAATTTTTTAAATAGTTAACTTTTATTTTTAGACATTTTTAATAATTACTTCAGTAAATATTTTATTTAACATGGTTAAAGGGTAAATCCGGTAAATAAGGGTAAAATATTATATTAAAATAATATTAAATTATCTTAAAACGTGTTATAACTCTATTGGATGATACATATCCGACCATGGGAATATTTGGGTCGATTTTGGGACCCCATGGAGCAACTTGTAACTGGTAATGACACTTTATATTAATTAAGTTAATGTAAATACAAAAATGACATAAGCATATATCTTTTAGCAAAAAAAATTTACATAGAGTTATATATGTTATATTTTCGACTATAAATATTCATTATAGATATAAAAAGATTTACTACATAATTTTATTTTATTTATAATCTTTATACATTGAATAATTAAATTTATTTATGCACAATAATGATGCAATATTTTCCTTATTAATGAAAGAATCAAATAATTGGTATTATAATTGTTAAAATAAATATAATTTGAAAGTTTTAATGACATACACGAATTTTATTGGTTAATATTAAATTTTAGGATTTCTTATAGAAATTTGGTTTGAATTAATAAAGTTGTTCAGACTTTAACAAATATAAATTATTAAATAGTGTCAAAATTGACATAAAGGAGTTTTTAAAACAAATATTATATTATTAATTGATATTCTATTCCTAAAAATCTAAGTTTCGGTCAAAGGACTTATATAATGATATTTGTATCATTAATAGACTATTTCAGGGTCTCTTGGAAGTATATAGTATATTTATTAACTATATAATATAAAAATACAAAGAGACATGATAAATGTCAAACTAATTAAGTAAGAGTTAAAACTAAAAGATGAGGTTAATAAAGTAACCCACACCTGTCTAAAACCTATTGGTTGAGTTTTTTTCGACCCATTCCCACCTTAGAATCGAAATAAATCAGTTTAGAGCCATTAGAAACCGAATATGAATTTATTATAAAATAATTTTTTATGTTTTTCATAAGGTGCCTCTCACCCCTCTTATAAAAGGGCACTCCCCATTCTCACTAATTCACACCTTCATATCCTTTTGGATCGGCTAACCTCTGCCCAAATATCCTCCCAACTTCCCTCACTTAAACCTAGAGTCATTAGTTTGATCATAAATCCAACCTAAGAAGCCCTTTTGATCAAATCAAAAGGAAGAATCTGAAGAAGAGGTAATGATTTCACTACCCTATTTCAAGGTCCTTTCTTCTTACACTTATTATTTCTTTGTTATTTCCATAATAAAATAATAACTCTAGTATCTTCTATATACTGTGATGTTATTATAAATATGGTACAACTATATTAATTATTCTATCTATAACAACCCTACTTTTTATTACAGATTAAACATGATTTATTACATAAAACTTCACTTGATACAACAAAGAAGATTGAGAGGTTTAGTGTCATTGGGGCTTAGGATCATTAAATAAAAACTTAAAACCTGAAATACAACATCTTTATTGAAAACTTCCTTTTCATGACCACTACATTCCTTCATACTTAGCATTGCATGGGATAACCTGAGGACATGCATAAGAAAAGTGTGAGCTATAAAGCCCGGTAAGGGAGTACACATGGAATAACATTAGGAGTAAAATACATGTTATAAAATAGGCATAATAAATAGATCATAAAAGGGACATGAACATAAAGGAATGATAAAGCATGATAATCATAACATGGAGATGTGGAAACAACACTTATCATGGAATTAGCATGAGCCATGGCTCATTGCACATGGAGCATGAGTAAACCCCCATTGCACATAAAGCACGATTAAACCCTCGTTGCACTTGAATTAGCATGAGTCAACACTCATTTCACATGATGTATCATGATACTATAATTTACCCAATGCATTGGAGCGCTATAAGGTCGAACCCTTCTTAAACATTTCATTTCATGCATAAGTTGCCACATGGATCATAAAACATGGATTAATAAAACATAAAAATTTATTCCACGATAAAGGAATGTGGAATTCATACATGAAACTTTGTAATCAATAATTAAATGTGCATAAATGTGGATACCCTTGATAGATAAATGGGCATGGTATCCACTACACAATGGCATTGGCTTAGAAAATCGGTGCGATTTCGCAGCGTAACGGTGTGACATAAGAATTCATAAAAAATGGTTGATGAGAGAGAAAGGGGTTCCTAGTCATATTTACATGTAATGGACATAAATTAAATCATATAGATACATGTCCCAACAATTGTAATGGAATTTAGATTCATGATACAAAATTATTGCTTGAATGTGAAAGAAGAGAAAGAAGTTCCTTTCAGAATTTCAGCATAGTAACGGGTGTACATGGGGGGAATTTAATGAGATATAAAGGGATATCTCATTATTCAAACAATAATAGGGAAGTATGGTGGAGGTGATAAACCATACCCCAACATTCATAATTGAAATTAAAAGGGCAATACAACTTAATGAAAATTGACAAAAATGAGAAAGGATGAAAAAATCCTTACTTGGAAGTGTGCTTCCAAAGGCTAGAGAGAGGCTTGTGAGAGGATTCTTGGGAGCTTGTGGCACCATGGGAGGATTATAAAGAGAGTTTTTCAGAGTTTGGACGAACTCCAAGGGCTCTGAGTGAGGAGGAAGTGGGAGCGTGGGTGGGTTTATATAGGAAAGGTGAGGGAATTCTTTATTATTTAGGTTTGGGTCCCCTTACATTAAATTAATCCAAACCACAAACCATCTCATGGTTTTTGCAAATGGTTTTTTTAAAATGGAAGAGGAAAACATTATTTTATAAGGCCAAAGTCCGAAATTCTTAAAATATTAGGGTTTCTTATGTGGAGGTGAGTCACACTCCCATGGAAATTAATTTAAAAAGGCAAAGTGTTGAATATGTCTTGAGGGGTCCTTTAATGCTTTGAAAAGTAATTCAAACAAACCCAAAATCACATTATTTTAATGGTAAAACATATATTGTCCGAACAAAAAGATTATATTATTTTATTACATCACTATTGGGTCATTATGATGTCATAAAACACATTATATATTTAAACGGACTTTAATTTTTACCCAAAAATTTGACTGTCTCAAAAAATTATGAAAAATTCATTGTTGTATAATTTTGACGTCCTGATTCCAGAAATGACATTTATTTTATATAAAAAAATTTCTAAATATGTTAATTTTCACTTTTAAAATAAAAACGGACATTTATCGAAAATTCACGTGTTTTGACAGAAATGGCTTTCAAACCTTAAAAAAAATTTATTGCATTCAAAAAATTATAAGATAATTTATATTTAATAAAAATTAATTTAATAATATTATTATTATTTTATTAAAATATTATTTAATTCAAAAATCCCTTAATTTAATAAAATAGATTTCTTAATTAAATAATATCTAAAAACACCATTTGTACTTTAAAAACTATTTACAATGTATCACAAATGACTAGAAATTATATTCATTATTATATACAAAAATAATGTACATGAACATAGTACTACGTATTTGTTTCATAACCCCTTAAAAAATCCTCATAAGACCTAAGGGTAAGGTGTGCGATGGTGATAGACTCTTGGGTTGGCTCAGATAACATCGCTCGAGTGGTAATTTCAATCAACTTCCACTTTTCCTGTAGACGGCCACGTTCGAGCTTGACATGATGAAGCTCAGCTTGGGCTTGGTCAAGAGTGAAGCCCAAGGATGCCACCTCTTTTCCGAGCTTCGACAAATTGGCTTCTTATGGAGAAATTCTACTGGACGAGGCCATCGCTTCTTTTGTCTGAGTAAATTGGATTTGTTAAAGTCCTATATTTATACTAATCATATAATCACTGTTCAACAACTAAACTAGAAATGGTCAAAATTCATAACATAAAACCAAGAAGTTCAAATCTTATAAAAACATTTTTCATAAAGAGACATTTAATTAGATGAAGAGAGATTTCCATTAATGAAACTTTGGGTCGTTACAACATTCCCCCCTTAAGAAATTTCTCCCTCGAAATTTTTCCTTTTCCCACACTAAAACAGATGTGGGTAACTCAGCTTCATATTTTCCTCTGATTCCCATGTTGCTTCTTCAAACTTGTGGTTTCTCGACAACACCTTGATGAGGGTCATTGTATTATTTCGTAGAACTTTTTCTCTATGATCTAAGATCTTCACTGGTTGCTCCTCATAAGAAAGATCGTCTTCCAATTGTACCACCTCAGAAGAGAGTACATGTGAAGGGTCTGGTATGTACTTCCTTAAGAGGGATACATGAAAGACATCATGTACATTGGCTATAGTAGGTGGAAGTGTTAGTCGATAGGCCACATCCCCGACACGATCAAGAATCTCGAAGGGGCCAATGTACCTTGGACTTAACTTCCCTTTCTTTCCAAACCTCATGACCTTCTTCCACGGAGATATGCATAGAAAAACCATGTCTTCATCTTTAAACTTAAGGTCTCCTCAATGATTATCTACATAACTCTTCTATCGACTCTAGGCTGCCTTGATATGTTGCTGAATGGTTTTCACCTTCTCCACCATTTCTTCAACCATTTCATGTCCAAACAGCTTACGTTCACGGACCTCATCCCAACATGCCGGTGTTCTGCACCTTTTCCCATATAGGGCTTCATATGGTTCCATTTGGATGCTCGAGTAGAAACTCTTATTATAAGAGAACTCAACCAGAGGAAGATGTTGATCCCATCCTACTTTAAAGTCCATTGATAACACTCTCAAGATATCCTCAAGTGTTTGGATAGTCCGCTCGGATTGGCAATCATTTTGAGGCTGATAGACCATAATGAAGTTCAGTTCAGTATTGAGAGCATGTTGAAGACTCTTCCAAAACTTAGAGGTGAATCTTGGATCTCGGTCAGACACAATAGATAGTGGTACTCCATGCAACCTTACCACTTATCTAATATATATCTGTGCCAGTTGATCCAATGAGAAATCCTCCCAAATATAAATGAAGTGTGCAGTCTTTGTAAGATGATCCACAACAACCCATATTGCATTGTTTCCTTTGGCTGTCCTCGGAAGTCTGGTGAAAAAGTCCATGGTGATGTTTTCCCATTTCCATTATGGTATGGGCAATGGTTGTATCATCCCCTTAGACTTCTTCCTCTCTACCTTCACTTGCTAACACACCAGGCACATTGATATATATTCAGCGATCTCCTTCTTCATATTATCCCACCAAATGTTTTCTTGGAGATCTTGATACATCTTTGTGCTCCCTGGGTTAATAGAGAAATTTGAACTATGTGCACCATCCAAAGGTTCATCCATCAGCTCCGGACATGATGGAACACATAGTATTTTCCCAAACCGCACAATCCCTTCTTCATTAACATTAAACTCCGAGGATTTCCCTTTTTTGATAGCTTCCACTTTTTCCTGAATTCCCACATCATCCTTTTGAGCATCCTTTAACCTTTCCAAAAGAGATGGTTGAGCAATAATTAGTGAAAGGATTGATGATCTTCCCTTCTTTATGATTCCCACATCCATCTTCATCAAGTCTAAGAAGATTGGATCCTTCTCAATTCTCATAATTGATAGAATTGTTGGGTCCTTTCTACATAGGGCATCTGCCACCTTGTTCGCTTTCCCAAGGTGGTAATGTATTGAACAGTCATAATCCTTGATGAGCTCTATCCATCTTCTCTGGTGCATATTAAGATCTTTCTGTGTGAATATATATTTAAGACTCTTGTGGTCAGTATATATCTCACATTTCTCTCCATAGAGATAATGCCACCATATTTTCAAGGAAAAGATCACAGCTGCCAACTCCCGATCATGCGTTGGATAGTTCTCTCATGGATTTTCAACTGTCTTGAGGCATAGGATATCACTTTATCATTCTGCATCATCACACATCCTAAGCCCTTCTTCGAAGCATCACTGAATACCACAAAAAGCTCCCCACTTGTGGGTAAAGTGAGCACGGGTGCAGTGATAAGCCTCCTTTTCAACTCATTGAATCTTTCTTCTCTTTCATCACTCCAAGAAAACTTTACTCCCATTCGAGTTAGCTTGGTATGAGGGTTGGAAAATCGTAAGAAATTTCTCACAAATCGTCGATAATATCCAGCTAACCCCAAGAAGCAACAGATATCTGTTACCGATATTGGCCTCGGCCATCCCTCAATTGTATCTGTTTTGGAGGGGTCCACAGATATCCCATTGCTTGTGATGATATGGCCCAAGAATGAGACCTCATTCAACCAGAACTCACACTTGCTGTACTTTGCATAGAGCTTCTCCTTGCGCAAAGTCTCTAGTATAGTTTTTAAATGCTCCTCATAATCCTCCTTGGTTTTGGCGTATATTAGAATATCATCTATAAGGACTACCAAAAATTTGTCAAGGTAATCTCTAAATAATCTATTCATCAAGTCCATGAATATTACCAGAGCATTTGTGAGTCTGAAAGGCATTACTATGAATTCATAGTGCCCGTATCTTGTACGAAAAGCAGTCTTGGGGACATCTTCCATCTTCACCCTTACTTGATAATATCCCGACCGCAAGTCCACCTTGGAGAAGTATTGTGCTCAACGCAGCTGATCAAACAAGTCATTGATTCTTGGGAGAGGATACTTTTTCTTTATCGTGATTTTGTTAAGTTCATGATAATCGATGCAAAATCGCGTTGACCCATCCTTCTTCTTGACGAAGAGGACCGGTGCACCCCATGGTGAAGCACTTGGGCGTATAAACCTTTTATCTAGATTCTCCTATAGTTGTTTCTTCAGCTCTTCATGCTCTACAACAACCATTCTATATGGAGTTTTGGATATTGGTAGCACCCCAGGTATATGTTCAATTGAGAACTCAACATCTCTTCTTGTAGGAAGACCAGGCAGTTCCTCAGGAAATAGTTCAGCGAATTCCCTCACAATAGGCATTTTTTCAAGGATGGTTTATTCCTTGGACTCAATCATCAGAGCCAGATATGAATGCTCATAAAGCAGTAATATCCATGCTTGAGATGATTGAGCTAAAGGAGATTCATCTTCCTCCTGACACTTGTAAAGAATCGGGGGTCGATTCTCCATATGGTGTGTGATTTCCATCTCTCGAAAATTTATGTTGGCTCTATATAAGGAAAGCCAACCCATGCCAAAAATTGCATCAAATTCCACCAGAGGGAGTATGATGAGGTTCTCCGGGAAATTCAATCCACAGATTATAACAGGGGAGGACTTATATTCATAGGATGCAATGATTTCCCCATTTGACGTACTCACCGACATCTTTACTTCCATGATTTGTGGTGGTGTTGGGATTGTTCTACTAAACTTTCGAGATATAAAAGAATGCGTAGAACCTGAATCAAAAAGTATGTTCGCTATTATTTAATGAATAACTAGATTACCTATCGCCACTTCATTTTCGGGGTTCACTTCGGCAGAAGTGATGGAAAAAGATCTTCTTTGCTGCCTTGGAGGTTGTTGGTTGCCTCTAATAACCCTTGGATTAGGGCACGGATTTGCAAAATGACTCGGTTCGTTGTATTTGTAGCATTGAACAATGCATTGAGGTTCGAACGGAGAGTTCCTCCCCTCTGTCACGGCTGCAGGTCCTTCTTGCCGACAGTTCACCGCTAGGTGCCCTTCTCTTCCGCACCTAAAGCATTTTCTCATCCCCTTTTGGAAATTTCCAGGGTGCTTCTTTCCGCACTTGTGACAAGTGGGGTGCTGGATCTTCTTAGCACCGTTGGATTTATCCATCGGACCACCAGTATTGAAGTCCACCTTACGCTTCATGTCCCCATGATACCCCTATGATTCCCCGATCTCCATTTCAACCTTGAGGGCACATCGGACAATTTCCTCATAGCTGTCGAAGTCATGGATCGCTAATGCTTTCCGCAAGCTAGGCTTCATCCCACCAAAGAAGCGGTCAACCTTGCATTCGAGGGTAACGACAAAACCGGAAGCATATCGTGTAAGCCTCATGAATTTTGCCTCGTACGCTCCAAAATATTCTTCATCTTTTTTCTTGAGGGAAAGGAAGTCCCTTTCCATCTTAAGCCGGAGGGTGTGCAGAAAATATTTATCGAAAAACATCTTCCGGAAATCCTTCCATTCTAACGCCTCGATCTCCTCCTCAGGCTTCATATTTTTGATCAACATCCACCATTGATCATCTTCACCCTCCATACGATAAGCCTCCAGGAGAACATTCTCTTGTTCATAACATTGGAGGATAGAGAATATCTTTTCAATGGAGTTGATCCATTGTTCAGCGATCGTGGGATCGGATGATCCACTAAAAGTAGGAGGCCTTTGTCTCATGAAGCTCTCGATAGTGACTTGTTCTTTCTTGGGGGGGGGGGGGGGGGTTGAACGTTTCTCTTTACCCATGTTTCTATTCAAAACATGAGTTATCTGAGAGAGAAGCAAGACAAATTTCGTGATTCCCGCTCCCATTGGATTTGGCATCTCATTAGTACAGTCATCACACTGATCTTCACAATGATTGTTATCCCGAGTCCTCCTATTACCGGCCGTTGGCTGGAATAAAAGGAAAGTTAGGGGTAACACATAAAGGGTAATCAAAAGAAAAAAGTTGATGACTTATAAATAAACATTCATTTCCTTAACTCATGGGTCTATAGGCTTCAATATAGGATTTTCATGATCTACTTTCTAACATATATTCTTAGGGGCATTTTTTTTAATTCCCTTAATAAGGGTTCATACTAAGCTTGTGAATTTATCAAAACATATCCCCTGGGAGTGTCGTAACCAAGAGTGCAACAAGGCCCGTTATCGTACACCAGTTCTCATTCGAGTCTAGCTCAAAGCAGTGTTTTCGGGTTTTACCCCTAGGATACATCTGTACCAGAGCTGCCTCTACCTGCTCGTATCCAGACAGGGATGTATTTGTTTGATAAACCACTTACTTAGTATTTACCAAAACATAGGTAGGTTTTTATTATACTTAGTCTTGTATCTAAGGCTTTACTAGGGTTTCCCAATCCCAAAAAATAACTAAACCTATCCTCTGATACCAACTATGACAACCCTTATTTTTATTACAACTTAAACATGATTTATTACATAAAACTTCACTTGATACAACAAATAAGATCGAGAGGATTAGTCTATTTGGGGCTTAGGATCATTACATAAAAACATAAAACATGAAATATAACATCTTTATTGAAAACTTCCTTTTCATGACCACTACATTCCTTCGTACTTAGCATTTCATGGGATAACATGAGGACATGCTTAAGAAAAGGGTGATCTATAAAGCCCAGTAAGGGAGTACACATGGAATAACATGAGGATTACAATATATGTTAGAAAATAGTCATGATCAATAGAGCATAAAAGAAACATTAACCTAAAGGCATGATAAATCATGATAATCATAACATGGAGATGTGGCAACAACACTTATCATGGAATTAGCATGAGTCAAGGCTCATTGCACATGGAGCATGAGTAAACCCTCATTGCACATAAAGCATGAGTAAACCCTCATTGAACTTTAATTAGCATGATTCAACACTCATTGCACATGATGTCTCATGATACTATAATTTACCCAATTCATTGGAGCGCTATAAGGGTGCACCCTTCTTAAACATTTCATTTCATGCATTAGTGTGCCACATGGATCATAAAACATGGATTCATAAAACATAAAAATTTATTCCACGATAAAGGAATGTGGAATTCATACATGAGAATTTTTTATCAATAAGTAAAGGTTCATAAAGGTGGATACCCTTGATGGAGAAATGGGCATGGTATCCACTACACAATGGCATTGGCTTAGAAAATCGGTGTGATTTCGGCAGCGTAACGGCGTGACATAAGAATTCATAAAAAATGGTTGATGAGAGAGAAAGGGGTTCCTCATCATATTTACATGTAATGGAAAGTAAGGAGATCATATAGATACATTTCCCAACAATTGTAATGGAATTTAGATTCATGATACAAAATTATTCCTTGAATGTAAAATAAGAGAGAGAGGTTCCTTTCTGAATTTCGGCATAGTAACGGGTGTACATGGGAGGAATTTAATGATAGAGAAAGAGGTCTCCCATCATTAAAACAATAAGGTGGTAGTATGGGGGAGGTTAAAAACCATACCCCAACATTCATAATTGAAATTAAAAGTGCAATACAACTTAAAGAAAATTGAAAAAAATGAGTAAGGAAGAAAAAAACCCTTACTTGGAAATGTGCTTCCAAAGGCTAGAGAGAGGCTTGTGAGAGGATTCTTGGGACCTTGGGGAACCTTGGGGGGATTCTAGAGAGATTTGGGCAGATGTTGGACGAACTCCAAGGGCTTTGAGTGAAGAGAAAGTGGGAGATTGGGTGGGTTTATATAGGAAAGGTGAGGGAATTCATTATTATTTAGGTTTGGGTCCCCTTACATTAAATTAATCCAAATCACAAACCATCCCATGGTTTTTTCCCATGGGTTTTGGAAAATGAAGAGAAAAATTTTATTTTATAATTACAAAGTCTTAAATTCTTAAAAAAAATAGGGTTGCTTATGTGGAGGTGAGTCACACTCCCATAGAAATTAATTTAAAAAGGCAAAGTGTTGAATATGTCTTCAGGGGTCCTTTAATGCTTTGAAAAGTAAGTCAAAAAAACCCAAAATAAAATTATTTTAATGGTAAAACATATATTGGAAGAAAATAAATATTATAATATTTTATTACATCACTATTGTGTCATTATGATGTCATAAAACACATTATATATTTAAACGGTATTTAATTTTCACCCAAAAATTTGACTGTCTCAGAAAATTATGAAAAATTCACCGTTGGATAATTTCTACATCCTGATTCCAGAAATGACATTTATTTTATCTAAAAAAATATCTAAATATGTTAATTTTCACTTTTAAAATAAAAACCAACATTTATCGAAAATTCACGGGTTTTGACAGAAATGGCTTTCAAACGTTAAAAAAAATTTATTGCATTCATAAAATAATAAGATCATAAATATTTAATAAAAATTAATTTAATATTATTATTATTATTTTATTAAAATATTATTTAATTCAAAAATCACTTAATTTAAAAAAATAGATTTCTTAATTAAATAATAACTAAAAACACCATTTGTACATTAAAAACTATTTACAATGTATAAAAAATGACTAGAATTTATATTCATTATTATATAAAAAAATAATGTACATGAACATAGTACTAATTATTTGTGACATAAACCCTTAAAACAGCTGCATAAGACCTAAGGGTAAGGCGTGCGATGGTGACAGACCCATGGGGTGGCTCAAATAACATCGCTCGAGTGGTAATTTCAATCAACTTCCACTTTTCCCGTAGACGGTCACGTTCGAGCTTGACATGATGAAGCTCAGCTTGGGCTTGGTCAAGAGCGAAGCCCAAGGATGCCACCTCTTTTCCGAGCTTCGACAAATGGGCTTCATATGAAGCAATTCTACTGGACGAGGCCATCAATTCTTTTCTCTGAGTAAATTGGATTTGTTAAAGTCCTATATTTATACTAATCATGTGATCACTGTTCAACAGCTAAACTAGCAACGGTCAAAATTATTAACATAAAACCAAAGAAGTTGACATCTTATAAAAATATTTTTGATAAAGAGACATTTAATTAGATCAAGAGGGATTTCCATTAATCAAACTTTTGGTCGTTACACTATCCATCCTTTGAAGGACATGTCACCATACATGCGTACGTACGGCTTACCGTCTCCACGTCATGGTGTAATTGTTATTTAAAAACATTATTATTTGGATGGGTATGATAATGATGGTCAAATGATGAAAATAATAAATATAACATGATAATGATTCTGTATGTATGATATACCATCCAATTATATATTATTTTAATATCAAAATAATGATATTGTCGCTCGTGCGTACGTACGGACTACCGTCTCAACGAACGTGATGAGATTCATTCCTCATCATATCAATTCAAGTATAATTATAATTTGATGATTAAAAATAATGTTTCATGATTTTTTATCATTCTGGATATGAATAATATTCACCCAATCCATAACAAACATATCTTATGTAACAAAACATATAAAATAAAATGAGTATGTTAACACCCGAAACGACGATAATACTAAGATATTATTAACAAAGCAATGTTAAAAGATCATATATGATATAATATAAATGTATATGACTATTTTATATTTTAATAACAATTATTTCACCATTATACAAGAGGTTAACCTACCCTCGACCAAGGAAAAGTACAAGGTAAGGGGTTTTCATCTCATTCCTTATTCCTGTGAGATTCATGCCATATTGTCACTATTACCTTTTGTGTGGTGTATATACTGCCCATAATTGTATTATTTGTGTAATACACTTTAATTTATGTGTATTTACATATTAATTATATGATAATTCTTTGATGGGGTGTATGTTTCATAAGTTACCAAATTGGTAAGGCTTAATTTCACAATATCATTATTATCTAAGGTTGTTTTTGTGTATCTACTAGGAAATACTTACTATCTATGTCTATATTTCATAAAAGAGTTTTCAAAGGGATTCTTTTTAATTTAATTCTTACTAAAACATCATTTTAAATGTTTTAAATATTTATTCTTCTAAATCATTCTCATTAATGTCCATGTTTTCAAAATAGTTTTTAAGGATTTATTTATATGGACATGAATGTTTTAAAAATGTTCATCCCTTTCAAAAGTATAAAAGTGGTATGGGACACTTTGATTCATAATTGTATTTAAATGACTTCGTTTATAAATTGTGTAACTTTTAAATGTTTTCCTGGAAAAAGGACATTTCTCTCAAAGAGTTTTACATATCATTTTCATCTATGTCAAAATCCTTTGATGGATTTTAAACTTGTTTGAAGTTGATTTATTATGATACAAATCTTTTATATTTTATTGAAGGTTTTGTGATATGTTTGACTATGGATGTGTTATTTTTATACCATTCATGGTTTATGGTTAAAGTATTGAACTTTCGTATGCTAGTTTTAATACGAATGTTTATGTTATGTCTCAACCTTTTCATATGAGGAATGTATTGGACTTAGTAAGTGACGGGTGGAGCCCGCTATAGCTCATCGATTCATCAGTAGGTATCATGAGACAACTAGACGTGGAATTGGACGAGGCCCTTTCCCAATTTGATTTATGGTTTTGGCCAAGTATAAGGCTCCGGCCTTAAACCTTACTTAATATTGAATTAAATGAATAATTCACATTGAGGATCTTTTAAGGTTTAGAGTTTAGAGAATTAGTACATAACTATTACATCTCAAAAGATTACAAAGTAGAAACTTTTAATAAGTTTCCATAAAATAAAAACTCTTAAAAAGAACATGTCCAGTTCCATGTTTTAGGTTGCCTGACTTTCCCTTGATCTCATCCTTGACCCTATTCCACGTTATGTCCTGTGAAAAACATTTCAAAAACTTGGGATGAGAATAAAAATATTAGTAAGGGATACAAAAATAATGAAAACTGTTAGTTTTTCAAAACAACAAGTAAACCATGTATACTTTATCAAAGTAATACTTTTCATCTTTTCGAAGTAGTAAAAACTCTTCACTGAATAAAAGTTCATTACTTACCCTTCTGTAACCAAAAGATTACCATAAAACCCATATAAAGATCACATAACATATAAATGTAACTTGGCACATAAACATACTTAAGTGGAATAACCATAAGGTCGACTTCCACACATATCACTTAATGGAATAGCCCCGGTCAACTTCCATACATACTTAATGGAATAGCCATATGGCCGACTTCCATACCCAATGCATTGGAGGTTATAACATAACCACCCTTCCTTGTATTCACGGCACCACCCGTCATATGGTATATCACGTAACCACCCGTTAAATGTCCAAGTACCATTATAAAATCATAAGACATAAAACAAACATAATGGAAAGAAAACATTTCCATACTTTGATCACAATATATCACTCAAATATATTGACATAAAAAATCCATTATAAAAACCATTTTCAATACCAAAATACATAAAAGAATATATGGTATTTATTTCATTTAAAAAAAACATCACGGCTTGTTGAGGAAGCCAAAGACCAAATAATACTCGCGGCGGCGGAAAAGGTCATTGTCACCGCGTACGTTAAAAGAAACATTCCTTTTTGTCATTTAGTAAAATTCTACGTAAAAAAAGATTCCTTTTGTATAAAGGTAAAATTCAAAGGGTTTTATACACCGTATAAAAGATAGTTGTGTATAAAACGAAATATGCCTCAATGGAAGGAGATTGAGATGAAGTCCCTTACAAAGACAATATCCTTGGATTAAGGATAAATCAATTACATAATTATGTGTGACAAAATAATACAGAAAATATAAGTGGATATTAAGTGTAAAACAATTAGAGGTTATTCGCAGATATTCATAGAACGACATATTCATGGAGTACAAGCTTATCCCAAAGAATAAAAATTGGGTTAAGAAGTTCCCTTGCAAAAATTTGACAGCCTAACGGCATCACTTCAAAATTCAGAAAATGAGTTGATGAGAGATAAGAAGGGCATCTCATCACTTGGAAATAAAATTTACATCAATAAGGATATAAAAGAACATATCCCAACATAATAGTATGTTAATTAGAAGACATAACAAAAGAAGTCTTTTAAAAAGAGGAGGGTGAAAGGTCCCCTTACCGAGTTGGGTGACTTTCGAAACGTACACCCCATGGAAGAAGGGTCATACAATGAAGATGTGAATACCCATAAATGAAATTATACTACAAAAATTTTATAACAATGGGAATTACATACACCACTCAAAGGAAATAGTGTCAAACGTAGCATAAATGTCACGAGAATAAAAATGAGATGAAAAATCCCTTACGAAAACTCAGCAGCCTAACGGCGCCACATAAACCATACAAAAATTGATTGATGATATAAAATAGGGTCTCTCATCATATTAACATAAAGTTTACAGAAAGAGGAATATAAAATAACATCCCCCAACATAACAAAGAGGAGCCTAAAATAAGTGACATAAAAGATAGTACATTAAAATAAAGTGAGGGGTTTGATCTCTTACGAAAATTCGGCAGCCTAACGGCGCCACTCAAAACTTCAAAAATGGATTCATGAGAGAGAATAGGGTCTCTCATCATATGAACATAAAAATTACAGTAAGGGTAATATAAAAGAACATCCTAATAACAAGAATGATGAGATTTAGAAGGAATGACATAAAAGAGTGTACTTAAAAAGAAAGAGAGGAGTAAGATCCCTTACCTCGGGTCCGACTTGACTCGATCGTTCTTTAATCTCCTGAATAATAAACTTGAGTTAATTTATACTTCCTTAAGAACCTTTTTAAAGTTCATTATTCCATTTATATCACTTATTACCATGTCATAGACATTATGTAATCATTTAAGTTAATAATGTTTGTTTTGTCGATATTTGGTTCTTAAGTCGAAAGTGGAATTCTTACAATTACATGTTGTTCGTGTGGTCAAGGGTTCTTTATATCCAGAATGACATTCCTGATTTGTATATCATATATATCATATATATCTAGAATATACATGTATTTATAATATCACATAATCATTTAGAAGTATGAAATGAAATGCACCGTTCATGGAGACGGTAGGCCGTACGTACGCATGAACGCTACTTTCATTTCTTTGTCATAAAAATGGAATTAAAACTAAATGAGAGGTATGTATATTTTAATTACAGAATTATATTCATCATTTAGATGTATCATTCATCATATATATCCATTATATACATGTACTTATAATAGTACATTACATTTGGGGATAAGAAATGAAATGCACCATTCATGGAGACGGTAAGCCGTACGTACGCATGAACGCTACTTTCATTTCTATCTCATACTTTAATGGAAAGAAATAATAATTATATAGAGGTATATTATAATTCCAGTATAACATAATATATAATAACATTAAATCCATCCATTATACGTACCACGTATGGCATTAATGAATCACATCACTTTGAGGGGGCGGTAGTCCGCACTTCCTAAAATGAAGATATCGCGTATACCCATAATGGAATCCATAAAGGTAAGCCACAAATGAATGATAAATAAGCTTAATTAAAACATAAACATATTATATATCATATATAAATATAGTGACATCTTAATTTCCACCTTTGAAGGTGTTATATGAGTGTTGAACAATCATCGTTTCGTGAGGCAGAAATTCACCATCCACGGAAACAGTATGTTCTTTAACCATTAGATGTAGGTGTGTGTAAGTGTAGCTCGAATCCTTATTATAAAAACATACTAGTATATTGAAGATACTCTAGTTATTACAAAAGAAATTAATAAAAAGATTTTAGTGGTTGGAGAGGAAAAATAAAACAAAAGGACTCAAGTGAAGACATTACCTTAAAATCGGGTAACTCCCTTTGGTTTGAGCTCAAAGGCTTCCTTGGGAAGACTTCTGCCCAAAGTGAGGCTTCAAGGAGTAAGAGAGGGAAGTGTAGAGATAAAATGGGTAGGGGTTGTCCGAGTCAAAGGCTTTGGGAGTGTGGTTAAGGAGGTAGAGGTGGGGGCCTTTTATAAGAGGAGAGGAGGGGCACTCTTGGAATGTAAAGAAACGTCACTTTATTTTAAAATGATATTCGGATTTAAGAGGTCCCACAATGTTATAATTCGAGGATAAGGTGATAAGGGTTCTAAATACACTCATCCAATAGGTTTTGGACATGTTTAGGTCTTAGATATTACATTATCTTTCAATTTTATTTAAATCGTTAAATAATGAGGTCATCACTGCATCATCATGATGTCATAAATAATTTAATTTATTTAATGTCTAAAAATTATAAAAAAATTACTATTATGTAGTAAATAGTTTTATATTTTAAATGACTATTTATAGTAAAAAATATGACTTGTATAACCCCATGTAAATAATGTTTTAGTAAAACATTTCATGTTTGTGTCATTTTTTACTTTAACATTAAATAAAAGGTATTTATGTCATTTTCCAACCAAAGTGGCTCCATGGGGTCCCCAAGATGACCCATGGATTGTCTTGGTCGTCCATGATACATCCAATGATGGTAGGACATGTTTCTATGTCATTTCATTTTTTTAAAATATTTTTCTTACCTTAAACTACACTAATTACCTCTAATCGCGATTAAGAACTTAAGAGTTACTATTCACCAAAAAATTATTTTAATCACATTGAACCACATTTTACTTCTTCATTACAACCATGTATGTTGGATTTTTGAAATTCAAAACACAGAAGTGGTAAAGTTTCATTTAAATGAAAAATCAGTTTTTATAAGTACCACTTAGTGGTTTCACTATTCATCAAAAATTGAAGTTTTTCAGAAAAATACCAAAAATTCACCCTAAGCTATATTTGATATTCCGAATTCAAAAATGAAGTCTATTTTAAAAAATTCAAAACATTTAAGTCACATTAATTAATTTAATAATTAATTCCCGCTGTCATGACAAATAGCGTGTTTTTATGAAACAATAAGTATCAAAAGATTGTCACTAGTTTAAGTCCGATTTCAAAGTGAAATTAATTCCAACGACCACTATTGGATTTAATGGTAAAAATATTTTCAAATTTCACTTTGAAACCAATTCAAATGATAATCTAATAATATAAATAAATTAGATTAAAAAGAGGTTTTGAATTAAAATACAACATTTTACACTATTCATTAAAAATGAACTTTATCGAAAAGATACCAAATATTTACACAAAGTAAATTTTGATGTCCCGATTCTAAAGAAGAGTTATATTTGGTACAATAGAATTTATAACATTGATCAAAAATATATTTAATGACGGTTCTCCATCAAAAGGTGATAAGTGAACCTTTAGTGAAAACTAGGGCATAAACGCCTAAAATTGAATTCTTTCCGTATTTTAAGCCTTTATCTTTTATTGGATAAATGTAAAAACATTTAAAAACATATATAATCATATTTTAGTTATTTATATCCATTCCCGCCAATACAATAGCTACATGTTAACTACCGTTTAAAATAATATTATTTTATTATTAGATTGCAACGTAAGATTCCCAAGAAACTCGTTGTTGCGTATTGGGTACGCCATAGAGCATAGCATCCCATTTAAAGTAATATTAATATTTGATTCAAAAATATGGATAAATATAAAGATGTCATATTCTTTATTTACTTGGGGTGTTACACCGAGGCCTTAATAATTTTTAGAGGTCTTGGCCGAGGCCTTGAAAAAATGTTTTAGAATGTCTGGCATTATAAATTCCCTCATTATGGAAATAATATTGATGGTTCATATGGTCATTCGACTAGTAGAATACCCGTGACTATTTTTTATTATTTCATTATTTACTTAGCTCATATTCTTTCCATAAAGGTATTCATATTTATTTTTGGTAAAGGCATGTGGTTTCAATTATTCACCATACTTAATATTTATGTCATTTTTCACTGTATTACTTACCCTTACTGAGTTTTTGAGGTGACCCATTTCATTTATTTCATTTCTAAACGATATGAAGAAGTTAGTTATGGGTTAACTGCAGGCATAATCTAGGAGGCTTGGATGTTTCTAATGGAATATATTTGTGTTGTATTTCTCTTCAAGCTGTAAAGTTGAACTTATGTATGAATCTTGTTTCCAATAATACTAAACAGATCGGTCTTTAGAGACATGATTTCCTTGTGATCATGCCAAATTTATGTAATAATTCACTGACTCTGGGTAACTAGGGTCAGGGCATTACAAATTCCCTTTTTATATCTATGATACCTCCTGATAAAACACTCACACTAAAGTCTATTAGTGAGTGACATCTATGAAGTAAGATATTTTGAATATAGGTGGGACTAAGGTATCATATTCTTAATGATCAAATCAATGAATATGTATTCAAACTCCTTAAATTCAGAAAAAACATTAAAATGTTAATAACATTATGTTTTATACATATAACTCATTATAGGTTCATCATCATAATTATTTATGGAAGCCATTCCATCAAAATTTTCCCTCGATAACTTTAGGTAACAGTAGGTAACTCTTTACATTATTATTTATCAAAACATCTTAAAGTATTTTAAAATATAAAGTGGTATTGAATTTATGCTTAGACTAGTATAATACCTTATTTATTATACATAAAATTTTCTAATTACAAATATACAGCCAACAGTCTCTTAGAAAATACATTATTTTCATCATATCTTGATAATATACACAAACTCTATTATGTTAGGAATTAATACTAATTTCTATTAGTTTTAATTGTAAAAAATGAACAATTATTTCCATATAAAATATATCATTCTATGTGTTTTATATTTTTTGTTAAAATGAAGATTTAATTCTTCAAAATATTCCAGTTATGGGTGATGGGGTGATATCCCTCATATTTTAACAAATATGTAGATAAACGGTTTTTCTTAGAAAAAAATATCATTTTCTCCTTTCCAAAAATGTTATAAAATCTAATGAATCATAAACCAGGTTTACTAAATCTATAATATAATGTTTTTCATAAGAACTTTTTGTTACTAAACAACTACTCATATAATAATAGTAAAATAAATTGAAAATAAACCTCCTTTGTAGAGATCAATCTAATCATGATATTTTCTTGTTTATTCATTCCATGATTTATTGTCCCTTTGATTTATCAATTGAATTCAATCAACATGATCCTTAAATTATTATTTTAAAGTCCTGTGTAATTAAAAACATTATATAATATACATTTGGTAACATATACCTTTCAAAATAAAATAATTTATTTCTATAACGCTGTAACATAACATGAGAATTTTATAAAGTTTCTTAAACACCTTCAAATACCTCAAACAATACCATCTTATGGAAATAATTTACTTCCTTATTTACATTAATTTTATATAGAGGCCCAAATCTTGATGTACATGGACATTACATTACTTTTACAGAATATCTAATACATTAAAAAAACAAACACACAAGGGCAGTAATAGTTTAGTGTCTTTGCAAACTCGGAATATAATCTTATAATCTTGGTGAAAGATCTTTAACATCTCCCATAAAGATCTTCCTTTTTATCTTACCTAAAACCTTTATTTATATACTGGGGAAAAGAAAACTTATAAATGGTGAGCTTAAATTCTCAGTAAGGGTAATCATGGAGAAAATAAAACATACCATATACATTTGAACTTCAGAACATGAACATAAAGTTTAAACAATAAAATCTTGAGTTGTGAAATAAATCTTGGAAAAACGTAAGGGATAGATCATAAAGGAACATAAATCTTGATAAAATAACATGGGAATAAAACATTTAATTGTCGCAAAATATTAATCACATGATATGATTTCCATAGTAGCCAAGGCAGTGCTTCCATGACCATCTTAGTGGACAAAGTCCCTTTCTGAATCGAGTTCACTCCTCGTTCCAGTCTTGTATCACTGAACCGGATTAACTTACCATTTCATCCATGTCTGTATCATGAGATATAAATCTTTACCCAATGCATTGGAGGGAGATATAGGTCCCACCCATCTCAAAATGAAATCATTCTTACTTGTGCCGCGAAATAAACTTAAAACATTCATCATAACCCAAAGAATAAAATGGGTTTCATAAACATCATCCCATCTTCACATAATCCATATAAAACAAATGGATATTTCATCATAAGAAAAGTTAAACCATGTAAATAATAGATACATTATACTTGAAACATGCACATATAAAATAATGTCATCTTAGATGGAAAATGGTTTTTATAAAACACTTGAAATGAATTCTTGAAGAAAATATCCTTTATTTTTCAAAATCCTTTTCTTTTCACAAAATTACATTAAATTTTAAAAGAAAATTATTTTGTTGAAAATATTCATAAAATCTTGTAGATTAAGCTTCATGAAGATGAGGTGTTATGAAACCGTAAAAATCTGTTCACGTCGTATAAGTTAAAAATAACATTCTTCTCGTACTTTTGTCGGAAAAGTCAAAAAGTTCCCCGTGTGGTAAAAAAAGTAAGATTCCTTTCATAACACGTGGTAAATTTCAAAAATGGTTAAAAAGGACTTTAAAAATACATGAAAACATTTTTAGAAAACATGGGTATGGAAGATAACAATAACACCAGTAAATACTTACGAATAACAATCTCGGATAAGAACAAGATTGGAATAGTAATCCCTTACCTTAGGTCTGATATGATTTGTATGTATCCGAACCTCCTGTATAATGATTTAAATAATTTCATTTACTTATTACAGAATCATATTCGTTGTTATGATATCATATGTGGTTCACTTATGACTTTATATTACCCGTTCTTTTGTAAGTTCGATGTTAAAGTAGCGTTTTGGGTAAAATTATTTTATTTATCATACGTGTTTGGACTTGTTATTCATGATATTATTATTACTTATATCTTGATTTACATACTTAGAGAATTTAAATCATGATTTATATATCATATATATATTCAGTATATATATATATATATTAGATATATTAATTAAATGAAATACACCGTTCATGGAGACGGTAGGTCGTACGTACGCATGAACACTGTTTTCGTTTCCTTATTGAATTAAATGAAATTAAGTAAGTTAAATATTTATGTACATAAATCCAGTATCATTATTATTTAATATCTTTCATGGTTATTTATTATATATACTTTATAATCATACTTGAATGGTTAATCATGGAAAATTAATCTCATCGCATTCGTTGAGATAGTAGTCCTTACGTACGCACGAGCGATGATATCATTCCCATGATCGTGGAATTGAATTGAATTATATGTATAATATTTCAGAATCAATATCACTTTAAAATAATCATATATAGTTATTTATTTACACCATTATACTCATCCAAGTAAGGTGGTGGTGGAAAACAGATTACACCACGGCGTGGAGACGGTATTTCGTACGTACGCACGCGCGGTGATTTCATTTCCATAGGATGGATAGAAGATGAAATTGGGTTGTTTCATATTTATAATAACATATCAGTATATTATTGATACTGATGTTATTAATTTATGATTAAACAAATAAATAAGAATAAGTAGAAGAAGAAATAAATTGGAAAGAATTGGTAAAGGATATTACTTCTTCTTTGACGCGCCTCTTCTTAACCTCTTCTTAAGGCACTAGGGTTGGTCTTTTGAGGAGACTAGAACTTCTATAATGTTTATAGGTAATATTATAAGGTAAATGGGCAGGGGTTTTCTGAGCCTCAAGGCTCAAAAGGGTGTGAAGAGAAGAGGGAAGGGGTGCCCATTTTATAAGGGAGGAGAGGAGCACTTTAGGAAAAACATTAAATATTATTTTATAATAGAGTCATATTCGGTTTATAATAGATCCAAATTGATTTATTTCGAAGATAAAGTGGGGATGGGTCTAAATCCTCTCAACCAATAAGTTTTATACAGGTTTAGGTTACTATTTTAACCTTATCATTTAGATTAAACTCTAAGTTAAATAATTTAACCTTTACCGTGTCTTCATGTTTTCTTACACTATATGGTTAATAAAGTTACTATAACAATCCAAACGAACCCCCAGTGGTTCATTATTAATTTATATAACTATATCTAAGTCATTTGGCCAAACCTTAGATTTTTAGGTATATAATAACAATTAATAATATAATATTTGTTTTAAAAAATATTTTATGTCAATTTTGACACTATTTGGTAATTGATTTTTGTGAAAATCATAACAGAATTATTATTTCAAAAAAGTTAATTAAATCAATATTAACATGTCATATTAACCTATAAAATTAGTGTAATTCATAAAAATTCTCAAATTACATTTATTTTGGTATTTGTAATATCAATTATTTTAATATTTCATTATTTAGGTAATTACTGCCTCACCATTGTGTCATAAATAAATTAAATTATTTATAGTCTAAAAATTATATATAAAATACCATTAGGTAGTAAATATTTTTAGATTTATAATTAATATTTATAGTCGAATTTTTCATATGTATTACCCTATATTAAAAATGTTTTAGTTATTAAACATTGATTTTAACCATTTTAACTCTTCTTTAAATAAAATAATAATAAATGTCCAAATCCAATCCAAGTAGACCTAAAGGGTAATATTTTATTCCTAAGGTTTTTTTGGTTGAATTACACTTATCCAATAGAATTAGGACATGTGTTAGGGTAATAGTAATATCATTTTTACCCTTAATTGCACTATTTACTTTTAACCATGGTAAATAAAAGTAAAAAGTTACTATTCACCAAAAAATATTTTTATCTTATTGAACCACATTTTACTCCTTGATATTAACCGTGTCTCTTGGATTTTCGAAATTCCACTCACAGAAGTGGTAAAATTATGTTTTATGTAAATTTTCAAATTCTCCTAGGAGGTCGGTAAAAGACGGTGAAAAGTTAAATAAAATTTTTATATATCTAAAATTATTATAAAATCACTCCAATGAATTAAATTGAACTTATATAGGTATTATGTATCAATTTTGACCTAAAATAAATTTAACTAAAATCAATATTTATTTAAATAAAAAGTCGGTTTTTAAATAGTAACCCAGTGTTTTCACTATTCATCAAAAATTGAAATTTTTCAAAAAAATACCAAAAATTCACCCTAGGATAATTTCGATATTCTGAATCCAAAAATGAAGTCCATTTCGAATGATAAAATTTATAAAATTTTAAAAAGTGGGTATTACTATTCATAACAGCTAGTTTATATGACATATCATTGTTTAGCGAAACTCGGTATTGCGTATAACACACGCTATCGAAGAAGTTATTGATTGCGTGTAATGCAAGCCAAGTCAGGTATGCATGTAGTGAAAGCTCCATTTGGTGTGGCGTATAACATAATCAAAACTTATTTCATTTATACATTAAACAAAATCTATACTTAAGGTTGCGTAAAATAATTTCCACAGAACGAACTAGAAATTGTATATAACAAGGGCAAATAATAGTGTTGTGTATACTCCAAGATAATACGGTGTTGTGTATAGTACAACATAATCTTGGTGTAGTTTATAATAGAAGAAATCAAAGAAATTAAAAATAATATATCTCATAAAATCTTGGGGTGTTACATTCTACCCCCCTTTAAAATGAATTTTTCTCTCGAAATTCGTCGGGGTTATAAATGGTTTACTATTTGTAAGTTTCATTAATAGAAAACCACATCATAAAAATTAATACTAAAACTTAATTTTAAAAACTAAAGTATGAAATGTAACAGTTACCCAAATTAACTAATCACTGGGTTTCCACACAGGATAACATAGGTGAAAATATTGATATGGAAGAGAAATCTAACCATCAAGTTCTGATGGGGAGTGGTAGAGGACATGGCTATGATAAAGACAACAGTCACAAAGCAATAAATTTGTGATTATCTAAGGTACCATATTATTCATCAGATATTAGGGCACTAAGAAAACATTTTAGGTTTTCATGATCATTTCCCTAATGTTGATTATTTTTTGAATTAAAAGAAATACTTACTTGATTTTGGTACAATCTCCCTGTTGTTTGTGCCTTAAACAATTTCCACTTCATCTCTTAAAGAAATGAAGTTGAATTTGTCTTCCGTGAAGTGTTAACAGATCATGTGATAGAATGATAGGTCATTCCATCTGTCTCAAACATATGGTTAGCAAAATTTATATATATATAAGTCCATCTATGGTGAGATTAATCATATATGGTTCCAAAAATGGATGTATACATCATCTATCATGCCTCTTAATAAAATAAAACTAGTTTATACTAACCATAGAATTCTTGTTGGCCATTGGTAGGTGATAAAGTCATGTCTCACTTCGGTTGTGGGTTCGATTCCCGCATCCTTTTCCGACAAGACAGGTTGTCGCTCGTCCAGCAGGTTGTCCTTTTTCTAAAACTACATTATTATAACATTCCATAAATAATATCGAAAAAATTTCTAGCCTTAAACAATACTGACTTATATCCAACATAATTCATTCCAATATTTAGGCTTATCCAAAATACTTCTGTCCAAGCTCATAGTATAAAGAAAACAATTACTAGAAATGTCATCTACCTAGCATGTGAATACCATCATTTATCCCCCATATATCAGACGATATATCTTGTTGGTCAAATTACAAACATGTGAATACCTTAATCATGTATTCCCTTGAAAAATGAATACCCATTGACGCTTAGTGAAAACATGAATGCTGTCAAAATTTAACACTTTCCACATACCGAAATCCCAAAATTCCTATATACTCAGACCCTGATATAACTTTGTCCTTATATCAGTCATGAGCTCATTTCATTTTTTTCTTTATCGCTTCATTATGCGCATATCATATTCTTTCCAAAAAAAATTCAATCACTTTTCATGGTTACAGTTACCATATAATATTTGAAAACCAATACATAGATATTCAAAAATTCCATGATGACATAAATGAGATTCCATGATACTATTTTGAAATCTCATTACATAAACACTTTATCATTACACAACATCATTTTCATACTCAACATCACAAATAGGGATCACATGTGAATTCCCTTTATCCTTTTCCTTAAGTGGTTGCTCACGTTGATCATCATTAACCCTTGTATTAGGGCATTGATTAGCATAATGCCCCATTTCCTTTCACTTGAAGCATTGATGTGTTGGTGGTGCGTTCTCTACAGTCTTTTCTTTATTCACATCATTAGAAACCCATTTTCTATTACTTCAAAACTCAGTTGCTCGATGACCTTCTTTTCCACACTTAAAACATTTTCTAGTCCCTTTAATAAAATCTCCACCATGATTCTTTCCACACTTTGAGCATAAAGAAACATTCATATTCTTTTCACCATTATTCTGAAATTTCTCCTTGAACTCCATCTTTCGTTTCATGTCAAAACCATGAGATGGATATGTTACACCAATTTCCAGTTCTACCTTGATAACACAACTCACAATTTCTTCATATCTAATGAAGTCTCTTATAGATAATAACCTTTGAAGAATTGGTTTTAAGCCACTGAATAATCGATCAACTTTACTTTCAGGTTAGATGATAAAACAAGATGCATACCTTGAATGTCTTGTAAAATTATCTTCGTATATACCAACAGATTCATCATCCTTCTGCTTAATCTCAAGGAACTCCCTTTCCATCTTTGTTCGTATAATATAAGGGAAGTACTTACAGAAAAACAAGTTCTTGAACTCATCCCATTCCATGGATTCAATTTCATCTTGGTGCCATGTATTCTTAATTAGATTCCCCCGATGGTCTGCTTCACCTTCTAAATGGTAAGTAGCTAGAATGACTTTATCATGTTCCGAACAGCGAAGTATGGAAAATATCTTATCAATGGTACTGATCCATTATTCAGCAACAAGTGGATCAGAAGACCCATTGAAAGAAGGTGGGCATTGCCTCATGAAGGACTCAATAGAATATTGTTCCCTTTTATGATCATTTGGAAATATAGAATGATTCATAGCTTTTTTAAGTATAGAAATAAGATTCTGTACTCTATCTCCCATAACATTGGTTTGTTCAGAAGGGCAATCATTGCATTGTCCATTACATTGATCAACACAGTTCCTTCGGGTTCCAGCCTCGTCTAAAACCCAAAAAGAATAGTGTGAGAGGAAAAAATCATGCTAGGTAAAACAACATAATAAAGGGGGAGTACCTTCAATATATAACATCTTAGGGTTAATTCTAATATTGTTATCGTAATTCAAGGACTATAACCTATACTTATACTTAACCTTACAGACATCCCTAGATACACCTTAGAAATATCTCTAGGGATCTCACTAAAGTTTTTGCATCCTAGTTTCCAAAGGTTAACTAAAACTTTACTCTGATACCAACTGTAGAGGCCCAAAGCTTGACGTACATGGACATTACATTACTTTTTCGGAATATCTAACACATAACAAAAACAAACACACAAGGACCATAATAGTTTAGTGTCTTTGGAAACTAGGAATATAATCTTCTAATCTTGGTGAAAGATCTTCAACATCTCCCATAAAGATCGTCCTTTTTTTCTTACCTAAAACATTTATTTATATCCTGGGGAAAAGAAAACATATAAAGGGTGAGCTCAAATTCTCAGTAAGGGTAAGCATGGAGAAAATAAAACAAACCGTATACATTTGAACTTCAAAACATGAACATAAAGTTTAAACATCAAAATCTTGAGTTGTGAAATAAATCTTGGCAGTACGTATGGCATAGATCATAAAAAGAACATAAATCAAGATAAAATAACATGGAAATAAAACATTTAATTGAGGAAAAATATTAATCACATGATATGATTTCCATAGTATCCATGGCATTGCTGCCGTGACCATCTTAGTGGACAAAGTCCCTTTCTGAATCGAGTTCACTCTTCGTTCCAGCCCTATATCACGGAACTGGATTAACTTACCATTTTAGCCATGTCTATCTCATGAGATATAAATCCATACCCAATGCATTGGAGGGAGATATAGGTCCTACCCATCTCATAATGAAATCATTCTTACTTGTGCCACAAAATAAACTTAAAACATTCATCATAACCCAAAGAATAAAATGGGTTTCATAAACATCATCCCATCATCACATAATCTATATAAAACAAATGGATATTTCATCATAAGATAATTGAAACCATGTAAATCATAGATACATTATACTTGAAACATACACATATGAAATAATGTCATCTCATATGGAAAATGGTTTTGATAAAATACTTGAAATGAATTCTTGAGGAAAATATCCTTTCTTTTTCATAATCATTTTCATTTCACAAAATTTTATTCAATTTTTAAAGAAAAGTATTTTTTTGAAAATAGTCATAAAATCTTGTAGAGTAAGCTTCATGAAAATGAGGTGTTATGAAACCGTAAAAATCCCTTCATTCCGTATAAGATAAAAATAACATTCTTCATGTACTTTTGTCAGAAAAGTCAAAAAGTTCCCCATGTGGTAAAAAAAGTAAGATTCCTTTCATAACATGTGGTAATTTTCAAAAATGGGTAAAAAGGACATTAAAAATACATTAAAACATTTTTATAAAACATCGGCATGGATGATAACAATAACCCCAGTAAATACTTACGAATAACAATCTCGGATAAGAATGAGATTGGAATAGTTATCCCTTACCTTAAGTCTGATATGATTCGTACGTATCTAAACCTCCTGTATAATTATTTAAATAATGTCATTGACTTATTATAGAATCGTATTCATTGTTATTATATCATATATTGTTCACTTATGACTTTATAGTACCCAATATTTTGTAAGTTCAATGTTAAAGCAGCGTTTTGGGTAAAATCGTTTTATTTGTCGTACGTGTTTGGACTTTTTATTCTTGATATTAATATTAATTATGTCTTGATTTACTTACTTCCAGAATGTAAATAATGATTTATATATCATATATATATATTCAGTATATATATATATAATATATATATATAAATGAACCGAAATACACCGTTCATGGAGACGGTTGGCTATATGTACGCATGAATGCTGTTTTTGTATCCTTATTGAATTAAATAGAATTAAGTAAATGAAAAATATATGTACATAAATCCAGTATAATTATTATGTAATATATTTCATTATTATTTATTATATATACTTTATAATCATACTTGAATGGTTAATCATGGAAAATGAATCTCATCGCGTTCTTGGAGACGGCAGTCCGTACGTATGCACGAGTGATGATATCATTCCCATGATCGTGGAATTGTATTGAAGTGAATGTATAATATTTAAGAATCAATATAACTTTATAATAATCATATATAGTTATTTATTTACACCATTATACCCATCCAAGTAAGGTGGTGGTGGAAAATAGATTACACCACGGTGTGGAGACGGTATTCCGTACGTACGCACGGGTGGTGATTTCATTTCCGTAGGATGGATAGAAGATGAAATTGGTTTTTTTTAATATTTATAATAACATATCAGTATATGATTGATACTGATGTTATTAATTTATGATTAAAAAAATAAAGAATAATAAGTAGAAGAAGAAATAAATTTTAAAGAATCGGTAAAGGATATTACCTCTTCTTTGACGTGCCTCTTCTTAACCTCTTATTAAGGCACTAGGGTTGGTAATTTGAGGAGACCAGAACCTCTATAATGTTTCTAGGGAAGATGATAAGGGAAATGGTCAGGGTTTGGCCGAGCTTCAAGTCTCAAAAGGGTGTGAAGAGAAGATGGAAGGGGTTCCCTTTTTATAAGGGAGGAGAGGGGCACTTTAGGAAAAACTTTAAATATTATTTTATAATAAAGCCATATTCGGTATATAATAGCTCCAAATTGATTTATTTCGAAGCTAAAGTGGGGATGGGTAGAAAGACTCTCATACAATAGGTTTTATACAAGTTTAGGTTACTATTTGAACCTTATCATTTAGATTTAACTCTGAGTTAAATAATTTAACCTTTACCATGTCTTCTTGTTTTCTTTCACAATATGGTTAATAAACTTACTATAACAAGCCAAACGAACCCCAAGTGGTTCATTATTAATATATATAACCTTATATAAGTCATTTTCTCGAACCTTCGATTTTTAGGAATATAATACCAATTAATAATATAATATTTTTTTCAAAAACTATTTTATGTCAATTTTGACACTATTTGGTAATTGATTTTTGTGAAAATCATAACAGAATGATTAGTTCAAAAAAGGTTAATTAAATAAATACTAACATGTCATATTAACCTAGAAAATTATTGTAATTCATAAAAAGTCTCAAATTACATTTATTTGGGTATTTATAATATCAATTATTTTAATATTTCATTATTTAGGTAATTACTGGATCACTATTGTGTCATAAATGAATTAAATTATTTATTGTCTAAAAATTATAAATAAAATAACATTGGGTAGGATATATTTTTATATTTCTAATTAATATTTATAGTCGAATTTATCTTATGTATAACCCTATATTAAAAATGTTTTAGTTATTAAACATTGATTTTAACCATTTTAACTCTTCTTTAAATAAAATAATAATGAATGTCCTAATCCAATCCAAGTAGATCTAAAGGGTAATATTTTATTCCTAAGGTTGTTTTTGGTCGAATTACACTTATCCAATAGAATTAGGACATGTTTTAGGGTAATAGTAATATCATTTTTACCCTTAATTACCCTATTTACTTTTAATTGTGGTAAATAAAAGTAAAAAAGTTAGTATTCACCAAAAAATTATTTTTATCTTATTGAACCACATTTTACTCCTTTATATTTACCGTGTCTCTCAGATTTTTGAAATTCCACTCACAGAAGTGGTAAAATTATGTTTTATATAAATTTTCAAATTCTCCTAGGAGGTGGGTAAAAGACGGTGAAAAGTTCAATAAAATTTTTATATATCTAAAATTAGTATAAAATGACTCCAATGAATTACATTGAACTTATATAAGTAATATGTATCCATTTTGACCTAAAATAAATTTAAATAAAATAAAAATTATTTAAATAAAAATTCGGTTTTTAAATAGTAACCCAGTGTTTTAACTATTCATCAAAAATTGAAAGTTTTCAGAAAAATACCAAAAATTCACCCTAGGATAATTTTGATATTCTGAATCCAAAAATTAAGTCCATTTAAAAAGATAAAATTTATAAAATTTCAAAAAGTGGGTATTACTATTCATAACGGCTAGTTTATAGAACATATCGATGTTTAGCGAAACTCGGTATTGTGTATAACACACGCTATCGAAAAAGGTCTTGATTGCATTTAATGCAAGCCAAGTCAGGGCTGCGTGTAGTGAAAGCTCCATTTGGTGTTGCGTATAACATAATCAACACTTATTTCATTTATACATTAAACCAAATCTATACTTAATGTTGCGTAAAATAATTTCCACAAAAAGAACTTGAAATTGTGTGTAACAAAAGCCAAGAATAGTGTTGCATATACTGCAAGCTAATACGGTGTTCTGTATAGTACAAGCTAATTTTAGTATAGTGTATAATAGAAGATATCAGAGAAATTAAAAATAATATATCTCATAAAATCTCGGGGTGTTACATTTTAGGTTTTGATAACCTTAACTAGAAATATAAAGAAACATTATTGGAAACTCTAATTAACATTTCTTATTTTGGTTTGAACTATATTCATATATATATTCAGTACATCCCTAAAAACTGATTATCACATTCCCTAGTTCATATATCCACAATAATTATAGAAAATGGGGTAAAATATTCATGAATTCATTCACATTATCATATAATTTACAAAGATGACCACATAATGATTCTCATTTATAAATTCGGTAACCTCTAGTATCTCTAAGTCATTAGAACACTTAGTCACAATGATTAGGAGAGTGGATACTAAAGTTAATTTAGGAATATTTTATTTAAGGCCTTTAAAATGTAATGTGAAACTATATTTTCTTATTCAAATAATTTACTTGATCCATATATTGAAATTTCAACACTAGGTTACTCAATAAGAAGTTACTCTAGCACAGAGAATTGTTTTCACATATTTATGAAAAAAATTTACATTTCTATACAAATCTATAGAGATTATTATATTAATATTATATTTTAAAAAGTTTTGTCTCAAAATATTTTTAATGATGATGATTACACTAATCTAAAGAAACTTTTATTGGATGATTATCATGTTTTTTATTAATTTAACAAAGTATTTTATTAAATGTTATCCCACTAAAATTAAGAACCCTTTAAAATTTATAATATCTAATAGTGATCCAATATTTATATTTTACTATTAAATGAGTCGTATTTTGTGTTCCCGTCACCCATTTTTAATTTATATAGTCCATTTTCTTAATCATATCATATGTGACTCTAGGATAGTTGATCATAAAACACTTTTCCCGTTACATCATATGGATAAAATCAACATTATTCCTCTGGTATACTAACTCTTAGAGTATCCAAGTGAAGTGTAACCCAAATAAAATTCCAAAAAAATAGGAACCTATTGCATAAGTTGAACTTATTACTTTATTTCCATACACAATATAATATAGGGGAATCCTAATTTAATACAACCTACCCAGTTGGATGATTGAGGTTTTGAAAAGTGTTTTCTTTGGAAGGAATCTAACTCTTAGTGTTAAAGGGGATTTAATTTCACCATTTTAACTTATGTTATTGCATTTACATGTATGAATAATTCTAATGATTTAGTTTGGAATATTATTCCTCCCACTGAGTCAATTTGTTCAAAATATAATAATGGGAAACTATTTACACAATTTTTATCTTATGTTACTAACCAAAACTAAAAAACCAACTATATTCATACATATCCCAATGCATCGCATGTACAAGGTACATGAAACCCTTTTACATAAAGTCTTGTAATAATATGAAATCAATGATCCCCATAAGAGTACTCTTTGAGTGATATATATCTTACCCTAATATTTATAAATAGGTTATAATACTCAATGTTAGAGAGTGGTTCGACTCAAGGTCCCTCTACTAAAGGATACTTTACTAAATATATAATTTAATTCCATCATAACACTACTAGAAATTTTGGTTATACAAATCATTGTATACTTTTAGTATAGGCGCTCAAAATATTGGTATAGCCTATACACATATTCTGATAAGTTTTTGGGTCTGAACATATTTGTATAGATCTATAACAATATTTTGTAAAAACTATTGGTATAGAAGTCTATACCAATGGTGTTAAAAATATTGGTCTAACCTTATTATAATGGTTTTACCAAGCTAGTGGAATGTGTAATTTATAAATAGAAATGATGGTTTTTAAACTCAGGACCTCCATCTTATCCTTAAATGACTTAACCACTAACCTAAAACCACTTTTTTTACATAATTCAAAGTATGTCTGTGTATTTAAAATTATTTATAAATTTTTATGTATTTAATATTATTAGTCATAAAAATTATAAATAATTTTTGAACCAATACTAACAGTTCTGGACAATCATTATTATAGACATATATGAATGGATTTCCAAAACCATTGGTATAGCTACCTGAAATTATTGGGATATATATCCATGGTTTATGTGATCCATTGGTATAGGGGTCCTGTACTAATGGTTTTTCATAACTATTTGTATAGGTGCCCCAATTTCGTAGGAGCTATATCAACAATTTGAAAAACCCATTTCTATAGGTCTATTTGTATAAGTCAAGTTTCTAGTTTTTTTATTTTTAACAGATAATATGTATAAACCATAATGAACTTCTTAATTCATGCTCATGACATAGTATAAGAACCATTTAAGGTAGAGGAAAACTAAATAAATTATCATACCTAGCATATAACTCTTCACATGTGTGCATAAAAATATTCACAATATAGAAATTATAACAATGAATAGAATAAAGAATAAAATAAATAAATTAATAGTTCATATATTTAAACATAATATAAAAAAAATTATAATCAATTAAAAAATAAATAAATTATAAACACTTTATAATTTAGACATAAATTATGGACATTCTATAATTAAATATATATATATATAAACAATTTAAAATTATTTTCTATATAAACTCTTTCATATTATCTTTTATAATGAATTTACGTAAATATATTATTTTAAATTAAATATAAACATTTTTACTCCAATTATACTATGTAAAAAATTTTATAACCTAATTATCCTAAATTTAATATTACTTAATCTTTTCCCATATTAATTAAAAACCCCCACTTTATGTGGTTTAAATAATTTCTCAAATTATGTTTTTAATTTGTTTAATTCAAATTAATTATTATGATTAATTCATAATATATTAAAAATCCCTTTATATTTAACATTATTTTATAATTTTTAAATACTTTATAAATTATACTTATAATTTTCATATAAAAAATTTATATCAAAATTATAAGTCATTCCATAAAAATTGAAATGGTATTTAATTTTATCATTTAATATTATAGATATTTATTTATTAAATTTCTAATAAACATTTTATAATTAATTAAAAAATAAAAATCAATTTATTTATTAACATTTTATAAATTAAATAAATACCCTAAAATACCTTTTTCTATGATTTTAAAAAAATTATAAATTATAAAATTAAATTCATAATTATAAAGATGAAAATTCTATTTTTTCATAAATATTTTATTTAAAAATATCTCATATGTCATAAAATGTGATTTATATGCCACGATAATCAAATTATTTTTTGTCACAATAAATCATACTTTATGATTGATAATTCGACATGTGATAGGTTATGGTGGCCCAAGTAATGTAAAACCCATCACACTTGATAATTACTACATATGATAGGCCCTACATAATAATAACACAATGTATTGGGAACTACATAAGAAATGTCCTTTGGAACCAGGAAGTCACTGCTTCTGATAAGCCACTATGTGATATTAACCTTCATCATGGGGAGCCATATTTTACAATAGGAATTGATATCAATCCTATGATATGGTTATTCCTTCATATGACATGGGTTAGTCTACCAAAGGCTATAACTACCCAACACAGTTTATTATGGCATAGTAGAAATTGAAGGATTTCACAAAATCACCTAGTATAATATCATATATCATATTGAGCAGTCATACCATAGATAAAAATTTCATATATTGTATAGCCAAACATAGTGCAATGTCTATATAATTTTTAATGTCATAAAATATGATATAAAAATGATATCTTATTTATTATTTTTCAAACATTATTTTTAAAATAAAGAAACATAGTGATTCTCTAATACCATAGTTAGGTTTCTAAATACTAAACATCACTTATTCTAAGAATTAGAAGACATTAGAAACCATAAATCCCTAGGGAAACCATTAAATAAAACTAAATCCATATATGAATGAATTTAATAACATGTACCTTTCAATAGAGAGCATATATAACTACCTACAATCAAACATTTGATGAAGAAAATTGAGAGGCAGCAAATAGACTCCATCCTCTATGGTGTATCCAAAGGATAAAATGAATATCTTAAGGCTCAATTGGGATAAACCATCCTTCCATGATATGCTAGAATCTCAATTAGTAAATGTAAGAGGAGAAGAGTTCTTTTGGGGTGGGAGAATCCACAAGATAATGGTTATACATAAACACACCTCGTCTCAATAGAATTTTACCTTTATATAGTCCTTGGGACATTTTTGAGTGTTAATTCATTAACTCATACATTACAAGATGTATTAGTAATGCTTGTGTCATTTCATTCATTCATTATATAAATTCATCATTAATCCTCTATTGAATTTCATCATATCAAATGTTTACAGTAATGATATCACATGTGGATGAATAACTGAGTGATCATGCATATCATTCCATAAACAATAAATTGTAGAGTTTTATATTGAATCATACCATTAAATTCTACTCACAACACTATAATATGATATATCCCAATCATGCATAATGTTTAATTAAGGAAGTGGCATGATATCTTATATCATTTCTTAAGGTATACCCAAAACAGGGCATATGGTATGCCTCAACATCCCACATGTCATACCATATGACATATACATATCATACACTATGATATAGGGGATTTTGGGTATAAATTTATTGCTTTAATTAATGTAAAAACATCAAAACATTGAGAGTGATAAATTCATTCTTCTATGTGAGTATGGACATGAAATATTATATGAACAATTTCATTATATTAGTAAGGGTTTGTAACACACTAATATTTTAAAAAGAAAACTATATTCGATAGAATATACGATATGAAATATTGATCCATAATAAAAAAAAAATTATTACTTAAATATAACTATTTTAACCTAGCTATTAAATTAGATGGTATGAATAGGATTATCATATTTATGAAATATATATAAATTTCCAACTCAATAAAAATGTATTAATTAATTATTACTAAATTATTTTCATCTTTGCTTTAATGATCAAAAAATAATTTTTTTATTATATTAACGAGATTTATGTTTTATGATATAACATTATATTTTAAGATTTATTAACAAGATTTTGGTTATGTCTGGAAAAGTCTCACCATTGAAGTAGGGTCCCCACATAAGCTAACTAACTTCTAAAGATAAATTTTTTTAAGTGTGACTCTCCGTCTAGAAGTCTAACCACCAAGGAAATATCTCCACCAGATGTTAACTCATTAATGAACAAAAATTGAAAAAGTTTTGGAAACACTCACCGTCAGACATGACACCATTGAGGTAAAGTCGCCACTAAGGATAACTCAATGTTGGGGTCCAAAATTAGCTAAGTACCAGAATTATCTACCTTCAACTATGAATTGTTGCCAAAAAAGAATCCCAATTAGATATGTATCTAGATGACCAAAGATCATCCATGTGTCACCGCTAGAACATAAATTTTGAAATGTATGGGATGACTCACCATCAGGGATGATTCGCCACCAGAACAAAAAAAACTGCTATGTTTTGGAATCACCTAATTCTAATATGATTCAACACCAACCAAATTCACTGCCAGACTCAGACACTGCAAATATGTCTCACCACCAGACTCATTCACTACCAGAGTGTGTCTCACTCCCAAATCAAGACACCACCAGATTTTTTCTTTGTTCTAAAGACTCACTAATACTATTTTATTTATTTTTAATTAAATATCTCTAATGGATATATTTCCGATTTTAATTTGATTGATTAATTTAATGATTTTTCTTAAATATATTGTAAATATGTATTAAATAATGTGTAATCCCTAAGTACGAGGAGAATAAAATTCAGATTATAGTTCTTATATGCTACTGCTAAAAGTTAAGTATGCGCCCTCTTAAGAAAAAAGATATATAAAGTTAGAACATATAGACACACAGAGATGCACACATAAAGTGGACCAAATATTATTACAAGAACTATAAGAGATTTTATTGTACATCCTTCTTACACGTGACTATGATAGTGGAGTATAACAAATATTCAGATCCAATAGTCAAAATGAAGAATCTATGACACTCTATTTTACACCAACATTCATAAACTCAACTCAAGCCTCAGTTAAAACTACATTCAAAGAATCATGAGCTATAGAGCTTATCAGAATAAAAAACACCATTAATTATACACTCTTATCTACATTTTTTTCTTTTATTATTACATTATGAGAAGTGTGGATAATATTTTATATTACATGCACATTGTATCCTACTTTAAACTCAAAGATACTTAGATATATTATCAAACACGTTTTTAACTTTTTTCTATGATTATTGTATAAGAGGTCCATGTGTGTCTCGTTATTTTTTGTACTCTCATGATTTCTATGGAAGAGGTCCCTGTGTGGAATAGATAGTTTTCAAACTATTTTATACCAAATCCATATTGTGGTTTAATGTTTATCTTTATGTAAAATTCTGCGAAATGGGTGGTTTCCATGTGGATAGGACTAAGTCTTATATTGAGACGGAACATCTTGTATTCACTTTTTACTGTGGGTTTTGTTTGTTTTATTTTCTAAGATTTGAAACTGAAATTATTTTAAACTGGAAAAAATAAAATATTTTGATATTTAACCATAATTAAGGATTAGATAATATTTTGGTTGAATAAATTTAATTAAAATGTTAGGATATTATTTATATTTTTTTAATACAAACCTAATAAATATTTAAGAATTATTTTAAAAGGTCTAAATTTATATCGATCTTCAGGTTTTTTAAATTGTGCCATATTTAAATTAATTGGAGGATTTATTTTATACCTATTTTAACAAAAACATTATTGGGTGCTCTATTCACCCCCCCCCCCCCCCCTTGAGATACTCACACAGACAAACATTTGGTACCATAGGTGTAATATTTTGTATCAATGTTTTTCAAAACATTTCCAATTGTGCTTTTAGTAGTGATTTAAGGATCTTAAATTTCCATTAGTTCTAAATTTAATTTATAAATAGATAATAGACAAGAATTTTTTTATACTAACAGGCCTCCTTTTTCAATGAAAATAATTTTTCTTAGTGGATGATCAATATGAAAATACATATTGAATGTATGGGTTTTGAGTTTTTTCTAGTATTGAGGATAAGTATGAGTTACCTAAGGATGCTAGGATTGCTTAAGATGATGCGAAAAACTACATATAATATTAATTTGGAATATAAGAATTCCCTATATTTTTCTTTAAGAGATGATGAATTCAATATAATTTTGGCCAGTAAAACCGCATTTGAAATTTAGGACACATTAACTATTTCTCATTAAGGAACAATAAATGTTAAAGAAATGAGATTGAATTCATATAATATTAATTATGATACTTTTATGATGAATCATGATGATTTAATTTTTGATATGTATCTTAGGTTCAATGAAATTTTGATCACCATGATCCCCCGGTGAAATCCAACGTTTCACAAGGATCATATCATGAGACTACTCATATGCCTTCCGGAAAAATAGAGAGGAACTTTTGTATAAATCATAGAGCCATATGATATTAAAATACATCCAATTAAGGAGTTAATTAGAAATATGATGATGTGTGAAGAAGAATTGAAAGTCAAAAAATGAGTTGATGATGAGCCAAGATGAAAATCAATAGCTTTAATTTCTATTTCTTCCAAACAAAAAAATAAAAGGGAAAAAGAAAAGATTCAAGCTATAAGTTCCAGTGATAGTGAGCCCCCACATGACAGTGATGAGAAATGGACCATCTGGATAGAATATTTAAAAAAATTATAGGAATAATAAATTATTCAAAATCCAATTTATAATGTAAAGTATGCCAATAAAGTAAACTAGAAGAATGTTTGGATAAGTGATTAAAACTGTAACGTCCCGACCCAGGTCACCACTAATTTGGTGGCTGGATAGGTCACCACATGAACTCAAGATCGTCTCCCCATACGCCAAAGGCTTCCGACTAGTAGCGAGGGTCTAAAGATTGTCAGTGGGGAGACTATACCCTCTTTTCAGATTTACACAGCGGTATATCAGTGTGGATAACAAACAATAGCGAATGCGGTAACTCATAAATGACAAACAGTGGAAGAAAAATAATACTTATTTTATAAAAGTGGCCAATTCCAAATTATACAACAGATGCATGCATGACATGATAAAGATAAAAAAGTATAAAATAGTGAACAAAACAGCATGTTTTACATTCCAATGTAGAAATAAATTAATATTGACTCAAATCCCCAAGGTTTATCTCCTCGAGTATCAAGAGCCTCCACTCGGTCCTCTGCTCCTAACTTCGAAGTAAATGCAAATAGCATAGTCCTACAACCAAATATAATCTACTCAGGTACCCAGTGCAATGGTGGCCCGAGTAGGGTGTGAGATATAAATCTCAGAAGGCTGGGACCACCAATGTATACCCCAAATCCAGACATTTAATAAATAATTTAAAACACGTGAAGGCATGTATAAAATAAAGCAAGCAGTAAAAAGTAACTATATTCTCAAGTACCTGCTTCAGCCCTTAGCTAGTGTCTGAACCTGTACTATTCATTTTTCATGCATACTCAATAATAATTACATAAAACATTTTCCAGTTATCAATTACTCAAATATTATTATGAAAGTCTTGAGATTCGGCATACGCCCAACATCCCCCATATACGTCACTCACCAAAGAAGTCTCTAAAGACCATCTAAGTACTCAAGGTAAAGATTGAATCCAAGCTTGTGCTTTGGCATGGATAATGCATCATAAGTTATTCAATTTAATCATTCATATATTATTTCTATGCCCATACACTAAAATAGTGATTCACTCTCGGGTCTGTCCATTAACAGTGGTTCACCCAATTCATTAATATGTGTGAACCCTTTCTCATAAACAATTCACAAATTATCATGTCACAACAGCCTCCACTAACCATTAAATCATTTCACACATGAACAATTGGACCCACAGTCCAATGTTAATTAAATGGGTGTAGAACATCATTTCTAGCACCCTCGTGAGTATTCGGAGCATCAGTCCATGTCTCACAACCCATGGGTATTTGGTGCAATAGTCCCTGACCCATAAAAGAATATTTTCTTGCAATCTAGGTGTAGAAAGCCATGTCTAGCATCCCGTGAGTATTTGGAGCATCAGTACCTATCCCAAAACCCATTTATCAACCATACATATACATCTATCATTGGTGTAGAACATCATGTCTAACACCCTATGAGTATTTGGAGTATCAGTCCCTATCTCACAACCCCTTCATCTATCACACATATGCATTTATCATTGGCATAGAATACCAGGTCGAACACCATAAAACCAACCCGTTAATTAATTAACAGTTAATTAACAACACAAATAACTCTTCTGATAATTCAACACTTAATTAACCATTCAACATCTCATTAATTAATAATTAATTTAAAATTAATAATTCTTAGCAAGCCAACTGAATAATTAACTCAGCACTTAATTATCCAAATTCTTTAACAAGTCTGAACCCGCCCATTCAAAAAATGTTTTGTCCAGGACTTCCACAATCTAAAAGCACACCATAATCATCTCAAAACATGTTGATAAAAGCCAAGATATTTAGTGTCCATCTCACAGAACATTTCATATCTCTAAAAAACTCCATCCAAGACAACTTAAGGCATGGACAACTAATACGCATAAAAAGTACTCATGGCTAACAATTAGAAAAAAAAAATCAACTCACAATCATAATTTAATGCATCCAAATTAATTAAATCAACAATTAATTAATTAAATACCATCTCTTTTACCAATCATCAATTAGTTAACCATTTACCATTTAATATGTAATAATTAATTCATCCATTAATTATTACCAGTTTCAAAATTATATACTGAACATGTCAAATATTTGATATTCCCAATAATTAGTAAAAGCCACAATCTTATCCCAACTCTTGACTTGATAATTAATTCTACAATTAATTATCCTATTACTCATTCTTCTCATTCAAACCATTCTATTGTTTAATCATATCACTTTAACTAAAATAGAAACCCATGCTTAAAATCAACACATGTTCAAGTCCTCATTTATCTAATGTGGGTGGAATTATTTAATAACAACTAAAGTGCCATGCATCGACATATCATAATCAAGGAAAATAACATTCTCAATTTATCAAAAGGGGCTCAAATTCTCATATAAAGTGTTACTGATTTGGGACCCTACCTCGGGTTTTGACGGGAACCACAACGAATGAAGAACCCTCAAGAGAAATTGGTTGATTCTTCAAGAACCCGCCTTTGATCACTTATCCTAGCAACACCAAGACCAAAACTCATAATACTTGTCATCCACACACTTAGATTTATCCATAATGGGCTTATATCTAAGAAACCATGAGAAGAGGAGATGTAGATCTAAGTATATCTAAGAAACTGAAAAAGAACGAAGAAGAACATCTACCTACCTCAAGAAACCGGATTCAATTTTCCATGAGAAGCCTTCAGATCTCATCCAAAATGATGGGAGAACCTTATCTGACCTAAGGATAAGAAAAATCCTGAGTTATGGCCGCTTAAAGGAAAAATGAGCCATCTAAAGGAAAAAACGAGCAAGATCCATAATTTAAGGATCTCGTTTAAGTGCTCGCACAGTTAGTTCGCACGGTTTGAAAAAATGTGCGCTAACCATGTGTTAGCAACTACCTCGGTCACCCTTCTCACACGGTTTGGATGCATGGTTAGACAAACCATGCATCACCTGTGTGACTTTCCCTTTGCCTGAAAACTTCTATCAAAGATCCAAAAAATAAAATCTTTAGGTGTTCCAACACTCGGAATAAAATTCTGGAGCTCGGTTTAAAAAGAACGAGGAATTGATAAACCGAAAAATAATTTCAGAAACATTCATAATTTTAACCCGGTTCAAAACACAAGATCTTACACTATAACCACCTTAAAAAATTATCTTCCCCAAGAAGCCATCGGGAACCACTACTAAAACAACCAACCTACCAAGGTCATTTAATCTCCTTAGAAGTGATGTGTTGCGTTCCCAAATCCAATCACACCTTTATCCCTTCTCAAACCTAATGGAAAAGCCTTTTAACTAGATCCAAGGATTAGTCCAAATCTTATACATTGAAACAGATCTTCTATCTTAGGTCATTAGAAGGACCTTGTCAACGTAAAAGGTTGAACCTGGATCAAACAATGGAACAGGTTTCTCATGCTTCACTCAAAGACATCGCGGACCCAAAAGACACTTTCACCTTTTATCTGACAAAGTGCCTTTAAATCTATTCCAAAACCATCCGCCAGTATAAAAAATTCCTTTCCCAACATCTAGTAAATTTTCAAAGTCAATCCATCGCAAGGCTATTTGAAAAACAACCATGCCCAAACATGAAAAAGGAAGTAGCCCAAAGAATCAATGCATCCTGCGTACTACCCTGATAAAAACTACTCATCAATCCCAAAAACATTTAAACTGTAGCGTGGCACAAGATCGATGCTATGTTAGTGTCTCCATGATGAGGTCAAGATAGGGGACATGCTCATCATGTCCAAGAGAGCGCACTAAGAGAAAAATGAGGTCATGAAGAATATCAGTCAAAACATTACCGGACTACTCTATTCTAAAAGCTCAGCATCACCTTCCAACACATTCATCATGAAAAAAGTGTCAATACCCACCTTAGGACTTCCCATGGCGTCTAAAGAAAAGATCATTCACTCACTAGTGCGCTAGATTAACAACAAGATCGGCATGTCAAACACCCGGGTCGTTCGAAAACCAATCCATGTATTGAAATGAAACTTATTATTTAACACTCAAGTTACTCTACATGGATTTGACCCGAGATCATACTCAACAAAATAAAAGACTTATTACGGATTCATTTCTCCTCATATGACCATTTTCCTGGACGACTCCATAACCATTCATCCATTACTAAGAAGAAAGGGTAAAACGATCAACAAAGAAACCGACCATGTATGAGGCACATCTAACCAGCTAACAATGAGCATTAATCGATGCTCAAGCCCACAACAATGTCAAGAAACACATCACCACCCATTCGAACAAACGTTTCATAGAAAAATGGATGTCCTGCCTGGGGAAATGGCACCTAACAACTCCAAAAGAGTGAGAAAATACATAGCACTATCAAAGAATTTAAGTTCTGAGGGTGCTACCGACCACAGCTTAGCCCCTTACAAAGAAAAAGTGCCAACCCTAAACCAGGTCACTTCAAACAAGTCACTAGGCTCAAAAGCCAAACATCAGGCCAATGTTAAGGAGAAGAATGCCTATGGAAAGTACTCACGCTTCTCTTCCAAGGCAACTCAAGTGAAGTCTGAACTACCATTTACATGAGGGTTTTAAACAGTGGACACCACAAAAGGTTCCATTTCCATGCCTCTTATATATAATCATTTTTAATCTTTAATCATCAAATGATTTAATCAAAACATCATTTTACCATTTTCAAAACACCCCAAGGAAAAACAGGCAAGTTTAATAAAACTTCCTTTTTAAAACATTTAATTAAGTTGAAATCCAATCATTTTCAAGAATCTTATCAAAATAAATTCCTTTTAAGAAGATAAGGAGACCTACGAGGATCCCATTTCAACCAACCTAGGTTCTCTATAAAGCAACCCAATAGCAAACACACAGGTTTTAAAATTTCAAACACCTAGACGAGTTATCTCATAAAAGCACTCCCCACCTAACCTACTTGGGTCCAGTTGCATTTTGGAAGCTAGTCTTTTGATTTCAGATCAACATTAAACATTTTTCGCATTTAAAAGCATTTCACAAGGAATCAAGACATCACATTTAAAATGAGTCATCATTTCCCAATTCATGAAGTGCCCATACACTCCAAGGATTGAAAATTGGCTCTCATTAATCAATAACTATGTTAATTCAGAAATTAACATGATCATCCTAACTGTCCAAGTTATATGGGTGGCCCCCAACCAATCGATAAAGCGCCCATACACCTTGTCACTGGATTCTGGCTCTCATTTAACATTTTATCTTCAGAACCCCTTTCACATGTGAAAACTTCTCTAACATGTTATCATAACGAGTAACACAACAACATGTTATAACACGGAAACATGTCACAACCACAAAACATGCTAATAACTGAGGTAGTATGGCATATAATCATTCAATCATGTTAAATATATCACCGAAACATGCTATCTAAAGAGGCATGCTAAAGCAAATCAAACATGGCATTGCACCCAAGGAACACAATCCTAATTAGCATGCATCCTACTACTGCAACTACATGGAATGTTATATGCATGACATGTGAATATCTAAGTGACTAAGATGATGCATGTATGAAACTTCCTTTCCATATCAGGCCACGAAAATTATTCTTTTCAAAATTCTCAAAATCAATAAACATCAGAAAATAAACCAGTCACTCAAGGTGAAATCATATCAACTGTAACCTCTAATAGTACAAACATCAATTCCCATCCCTGGCCACTTGGTCATTTCCCATACATGAGGTGATTGGTCCCAAGCACGGCTATTAACCCAAGCACTGACACATTCCTAGTCTCCTATCTACCAACCCCAAAACAGTAAGATAAAGGAAAAGAAAGAAACCTAAACCAATGATGCCACTTTGTAACGTCCTGACCTGGGTCACCACTAATCTGGTGGCCGTTCTGGTCACCACATGACCTCAAGCGCGTCTCCCTGTACGCCAAAGGCTTCCAACTAGAAGAGGGGGTCTAAGGATAGTTAGTGGGGAGACTATACCCTCTTGTCAGAGTTGCACAGCGGTATATCAGTGTGGATAAAAAACAATAGTGGAAGCAGTAACTCATAAATGACAAACAGCGGAAGAAAAATAATACTTATTTTATAAAAGTGTCTAATGCCAAATTATACAACAGATGCATTCATGACATGCTAAAGATAAAAAAGTAGAAAATAGGGGAAAAAATAGCATGTTTTACATTCCAATTCAAAAATAAATAAATAATGACTCAAATCCCCAAGTTTGGTCTCCTCGAGCATCCCGAGCCTCCGCTCGGTCCTCTGCTCCTAACTCCCAAGTAAATGCAAACAACATAGTCCTGCAACCAAATAGAATCTACTCTGGTACCCAGTGCAATGGGGGCCTGAGTAGGTTGTGAGATAGAAATCTCTGTAGGCCAGGACCACTGGTGTCTACCCCAAATCCATAAATTTATTAAATAATTTAAAACACGTGAAGGCATGCATAAAATAAATCAAGCAGTAAAAAGTAACTATATACTCAAGTACCTGTTTCAGCCCTTAGCTGGTGTCTGAACCTGTACTATTCATTTGTCATGCATACTCAATAATCATTACATAAATCATTTTCTATTGATCAATTACTCAAATCTTATTATGAAAGTCTTAAGATTCGGCATACGCCCAACATCCCCCATATACATCACTCACTAAAGATATCTCTAAAGACCATCTAAGTACTCAAGTTAATGATTGAATCCAATCTTGTGCTTTGGCATGGATAACGTGTCATAAGTTATTCAATTTAATCTTTCATATATCATGTCTAAGCCTGTCCACTAAAATAGTGATCCGTTCCCGGGTCCGTCCACTAACAGTGGTTCACCCAATTAATTAATATTCCTAAACCCTTTCTCATAAACAATTCACAAATCATCATGTCAGAATAGCCCTCACTAACCATCAACTCATTTCATGCACGAACAATTGTACACACAGTCCAATGTTGATTAAATGGGTGTCGAAAATCATGTCTAGCACCCTCGTGAGTATTCGGAGCATCAGTACATGTCTCACAACCCATGGGTATTTGGAGCAACAGTCTCTGACCCATAAAAGAATATTTTCTTGCAAGTTGGGTGTAGAACGCCATGTCTAGCACCCCGTGAGTATTTGGAGCATCAGTCCCTATCTCACAACCAATTTATAAATCATATATATACATCTATCATTGGTGTAGAAAATCATGTCTAAAACCCTGTGAGTATTTGGAGCATCAGTCCCGGTCTCACAACCCATTCATCAATCACACAAGCATTTATCATTGGCGTACAATACCAGGTCTAACACCATAAAACCAACCCGTTAATTAATTAAACAATTAATTAAAAAACAAATCACTCTTCAGATAAGTCAACACTTAATTAACCATTCAACATATCATTAATTAATAATTAATTTACAATTAATTATTCTTAGCAAGCCAACTGAATAATTAACTCAGCACTTAATTATCCAAATTCTTTAACAAGTCTGAACCCGCCCATTCAAACAATTGTTCATCCAGGACTTTCACAATCTTCAAGAACACCATAATCATCTCAAAACATGATGAGAAAAGACAAGATATATAATGACCATCTCACAAAACATATCATATCTCTAAACAAATCCATCCAAGACAACTTAAGGCATGGAAAACTAATACGCATCAAAAGTACTCCTGGCTAACAATCGTAACAAACAATCAATTCACAATCATAATTTAATGCATTAAAATTAATTAACTCAACAATTAATTAATTAAATATCATCTCTTTAACCAATCATCAATAAGTTAACCATTTACTATTTAACATGTAATAATTAATTCATCCATTAATTATTACTAGTTTCCAAATTATATACTGAACATGTCAAATATTAAATATACCCAATAATCAGTAAATGCCACAATATTATCCCAACTCATGACTTGATAATTAATTCTACAATTAATTATCCTATTACTCATTATTCTCATTCAAACCGTTTGATTGTTTATTCATATCACTTTAACTAAAATAACAACCCATTCTTAAAATCAACGTATGTTCAAGTCCTCATTTATATCATGTGGGTGGAATTATTTAATGACATCAAAAGTGCCATGCATCAACATATCATAATAAAGGAAAATCACATTCTCAATTTATCAAAAGGATCTCAAATTATCATATAAATTGTTAAAGATTTGGGACCCTACATCGGGTTTTGACGGAAACCCCAACGAACGAAGAACCCTCAAGAGAAACAGGTTGATTCTTCAAGAACCCACCTTATATCACTTATCCTAGAAAGACCAAGACCAAAACTCATCATACTTTTCATACACACACTTATATTTACCCATAACAGGTGTATATCTAAGAAATCGTGAGAAGAGGAGAGGTAGATCTAAGCATATCTAAGAAACTGAACAAGAACGAAGAAGAACATCTACCTACCTCAAGAAACCAACTTCGATTCACCAAGAGAAGCCTTCGAATCGCCTCCAAAACGATGGGAGAACCTTCTCTGTCCTAGGGAGAAGAAAAATCCAGAGTTATGACTGCTTAGGAGAAAAAAACGATCCATCTAATGGAAAAAACGAGCAATATCCACAATTTAAGGATCTCGTTTAAGTGTATGCACGGTTAGTTCGGACGATTTGAAAAAATGTGCGCTAACCATGCATTAGCTACTGCCTCAACCACCCTTCTCGCATGGTTTGTATGCACGGTTAGACAAACCGTGCACCACCCATGCGGAAGATACTACCTCCAAGACCAACTACGCATGGTTTGGCCGCACGGTTAGACAAACCATGCACCACCCGTGCGACTTTCCCTTTACCTAAAAAATTCTATCGAAGTTCGAAAAAAACTACATCTTTAGGTGTTCCAACACTTGGAATAAAATTCTCGAGCTCAGTTTAAAAAGAACGACCAGTTGATAAACCGAAAAAGAATTTCAAAAACATTCGTAATTTTAACCCGGTTCCAAACACCGGATCTTACAACAACACTAATGAAATTACCTATTATGAATGAAATCATAAAGTACATGTCAAGATAGACTATCCAAAATTTAAATACAACATGAAATATGAGGACAAGGACAGAAAATTCAAGAAATACATGAATTAAACTCAGAGTTAATCTGAGTATTGCTCTAGTGAATCAGAACCTAATCTTAAAGAAAAGTCTTACTGATCCAACATGTTCTTCATAACTAATTCCCTTAAGGTACATGATGTGTCTATTTTTATACTTATACTTAATGATGATAACTCTTTAAGTGAATATAATGATGATGAAATTTTTAAATAAGATATGTATAAATATTTCTTAATTCTAGAAGACATTTTTAATGAACATAAGGATAATTATAATGTTCTTAAAAAATCATACTTTATCTACTAATACTATAACTGATTTAATTGTGTAGAAAGAGAAAAATGCTCATTTTTTGAAGGAGAATATTGAACACAAATTCTATAATAAACACCTGAATAAGGACTTATAAAAGTTTACAAATTGTATAGACACACTTATATAGATTTTAGGTAAAAAAATGTTCATGGATATGTTACAGGTCCAGTATAACAACCTGGATATATAAGAATAGTTAATAGAACATTTATACCTACACATAAATCGAAAATCTCTACAGCCTATTATTTTTGAAATGGACCTAAAAAAGTTCTTATTTAAAAAATATTATAACCAATTTATTAGAGGACTATTAAGAGAATTTTGGTTCCTAAATCCCTAATTACTAACACATCTGGACTCAAGAAAATATATTTTCCAAAATCATTCCTTGTATGAACTTTGTTTTGTAGGAAAACTGCATGATGACCTCCTATAAAAGTATAAGGTACATGGATAGAGGATTTTCAAGGAAAATGATAGAATACTACACAAGTTTCAAGAGCCTAATTACATTTGATGTTGGTCATGTAACATTTGGTGATAATGATAAAGGGAAAATAATTAGCCATAGAAAAATTGGTAATAGCAATTCTGTTTTTTTTTTCAAAGTACTATTTGTTGGTGGTTTGAAGTGTAATTTTCTTAGAATATCCAAATTATGTGATGATGGTTTTCATGTTAAATTTGAAAATAATGCAAGTAATGTTTTTTATTATAAATATGCTTTAGTTTTTACTAATTTTAGAAATGAAAATATGTATGTTGTTGGTCATAATTCTTTAATTTGTAAAAGTGTTTCTTGTTTGAGTTCCTTTCATAAAAACTCTTGTCTTTAGAATAAGATATTTTTTTACTACATTATTCACACACTTAGGAAGATTATGAGGAAAGGTTTAGTCGGGATCTACCAAAACTAGTGTTCCCAATGACAATGTCTATAACCCCGATCAAGAAGGTAAACAATACAAGATTTATTTTTAATTAAAGAATGAATATTCAACTTCTCAACCTCTGGAGTTGTTTCAAATGGACTTATTTGGAACATATATATTTTTTATTCTAAATGGGAAGCACTATGTTTATATACTAGTATATGACTTCCCTATGTATACTTGGGTATTACTTTTAGCTCACAAAATTGAATCTTGTACTTATTTTATCAAGTATAGTAAATATATAGAAAACATAAGTGGGATTAGAATTAAAACTTTAAGAAGTAACCATGTTCATGGGTTTGAAAATCAAGAATTTGAATATTTTTACTCACAAAATGGATATAGTCATAAATTATAAACTCCTACTTCCCCTAAAAATGGAATTTTTGAAAGAAGAAATGGAACACTTCAAGAGATAGATTAGACTATGATAAATGAGTATGACTTACTTTTCTAATTTTGGGTAGAGGCGATGAACACAGCCTATTCTATAATCAATATAGTTTTAATTATACCTCTCTTGAAGAAGAACCCTTATGATATTTTCAATAATAGGAAGTTGAATTTTAATTACATTAGATTTTTTCGTATCAAAGTCTTAATTACGAATACTAAGCATAATCTTGACAAATTTTCTTCAAAAAGTGATGAATAAATTTCCCAAGCTTATTCAACATCTGATAAATCTTATTAAATTTTTAACAAAATGACTATGATTGTGGAAGAATTTTTTCATGTAAAATTCAATGAGATACATCCACATGATCCCATACTTCATTAGAGAACCATGAGTATGATTTATCTTTTTTGAACTTAATTTCCAAACCTTATGATTCTGGAGTAAAATAGTCATAAAAATCATCCAGTACTGAGGAGCTTCCATAACTTGAACCTGAACGTATAGAAAATCCTAAGGTGACCAACCCCACATTTTCTAGAGATGTTAGGACACTTAAGTAACATCATTAATATTTTTTTAGTTAGAGGCCTAGGTAGAGGTACATAGTATAACGACGCATAATTTACATACATTGTTAATAATTCAAAATAGAAGCACGTTTATTACAACATATAACAAAACCATGAAAGGACCATATAGGTATAGTGTCTTTAGAAATTGGGAAACATAAACAACTGGTTCATAAAGCGTCTACACTGTCTCCTATTTATTTCATCATTTCTATAGTCCCTTTTGGCATATCTTACTTAATAACCTTCTTCCTGACCTGGGGAAAGAAAACATACAAAAGGGTGAGCTCAAATGCTCAGTAAGGGTAAACAAAAGAAATATCAATCAAATTCATAAGAACATAACATTTTGGAAATCTTACCCTGCAAAAGAGATCATAATTTCATAACATGGGATAAATCATGGTAGTGAAATGTAATCATAATAATCATAACTTAAAACATGAAGCTTTGTGTCATACACACATAATCATAGAGAATCATTTCTTATCAGTTAAGACTCATTTCCAATACTATCTTAGTGGAAAAATTCTATTTCTGAACCGAGTTCATTCCTCGTTTCAGTCTTGTTTCACTGAACTGGTTTAACCTATCATTCCAGCCATGTCTATCTCATGAGATATAAAATATTTACCCAATTCATTATAGGGAGATATAGGTACCACCCATCTCATAATGATACCATTCTTATGTGCCACAAAATCATAAACCATATAGCATAACCCATGTAATAAAAATGGGATTCTTAAACATCGTGACATCATAAAACAATTTATATAAGATAAAGGAATTCATAAAAATAATTTCATCACAACATAATCAAATCAATGTAATAATAGGGATATAAATATAACCCATTATTATCTTATATGGAAAATAATTTTGATAAAACACTTGAACTCCATTCTTGAGGAAAATATCTTTTCTACTTCAAAAACACTTTTCCTTTCTTAACATGTCATACAATTCTAAACTAAAAGAATTTGATTAAAAATAAACATGAAAACTTTTAAAGGAAGCTTCTTGGAAATAATATTTAAAAAATCCATTCATGTCGTATAAAAAAAACATTCTTCTCGTACTTTTGTCGGAAAAGTCAAAAAGTACCTCGTACGAAAAATGAAAAAAAATTCCTTTCATATATTTTACTAAAAACCCACCGAAGGGTAAAATTGGATTTAAACAATTTTATTTGGATAGAAATAATATTACATATTGAGGAAACATGGATGTGGATGATAAAATATTCCCCAGTAAATTCTGAAGTATAAACAATCTCGAATAAAAATTGAGATTGCGAGATTTTCCCTTACCTTAGGTCCGATTTGCTTCGTAAGTGTCCGAAACTCCTGTATAATGATTTAAATAATGTCATTGACTTATTCCAGAATCATACTAATTGTTATGATATCATATATGGTCATATTCTTAGCTTTTTATTAGTAATATTTCATTGTTACTTGTTATTCGGTTGTTTATTACTTTTTGTTCTTATGCATGTTTTGTCGAATAAATTCTTATTCTTCTTTTAGGTTATAGATACCTAATTTACATATTGGTATTAGTGTAATATATATCATATTAATTCATTCAATTCATTTATATAATCATTATGCAATGAAGATCATGTAGAACGAGTCACATCACATCGTGGAGACGGTAGGCCGTACGTACGCACGAGCGATGATATCCTTCCCATGATCGTGGAATTTTATTGGAGTGTATGTATACTATTTAAGAATCAATATCACTTTACAATAATCATATATAGTCATTATTTACACCATTATACACATCCAAGTAAAGTGGTGGTGGAAAATAGATTACACCACGGCGTGGAGACGGGATTCCGTACGTATGCACACGCGGTGATTTCGTTTTCCGTAGGATGGATAGATGGTGAAAAAGGGTTGTTTCATACTTATAATAACATATCAGTATATGAATGATACTGATGTTATTACTTCATAATGAAACAACTAAATAAGAAGAATTTTAATAAGAAATAAAGTTGAATGAATCGGTAACGGACATTACCTCTTCTTTGAAGCGCCTCTTTGAGACCTCCTTTTAGGGCACTAAAATTGGTCTTTAAAGAAAACCAGGACCTCTAGGATGTTTCTATGGAAGTGGAGAATATAATTTGGCAGGGGTTGTCCGAGCCTGAAGGCTCTTTGTGGTGTGAGGAAGAGAGAGAGGAGGTGCCCTTTTATAAGGGAGGAGAGGAGTACCTTTGGAAAAACTAAAAATATTATTTTATTATAAAGCCATATTCATTTTTAAATAGCTCCAAATTGATTTATTTAGAAGCTAAGGTGGGGATGGGTCGAAATCCTCTCATCCAATATAATTTGGAAAAGTTTAGTTTACTATTTTAACCTTATCATTTAGATTTAACTTTATTTTAGATAATTTTACTTTTACCGTGTCTTTTTGTGTTCTTACATTATAAGGTTAATAAACTTACTATAACAAGAAAAAAGAACCCCAAGTTGTTTATTATTAATATATATAACCTTATATATGTCATTTGGCCGAACCATAGATTTTTAGGAATAAAATAACAATTAATAATATAATATTTGTTTTCAAAACTATTTTATGTCAATTTTGACACTATTTAGTAATTGATTTTTGTGAAAATCATAACAGAATGATTAGTTAGAAAAAAGTTAATTAAATCAATACTAACATGTCATATTAACCTATAAAATTAGTGTAATTCATAAAAATTCTCAAATTACATTTATTTGGGTATTTATAATATCAATTATGTCAATATTTCGTTAATAAGATAATTACTGCATCATCTTTGTGTCATAAATAAATTAAATTATTTAATGTCTAAAAATTACAAATAAAATAAAATTATGTATGAAATCTTTTTATCTTTCTAATGAATATTTATAGTCGAATTTATCTTATTTATAAACCTATATTAAAAATGATTTAGTTATTAAACGTTTATTTTAACTATTTTAACCCTTCTTTAAATAAATTAATAATAAATGTCCTAATCTAATCCAAGTGGGAATAAATGGTCATATTTTATTCCTAAGGTTGTTTTTGGTCCAATTACACTTATCTAATAGAATTAGGACATGTGTTAGGGAAATAATAATAACATTTTTACCCTTAATTACCCTATTTACTTTTAACCGTGGTAAAAAAAAGTAAAAAGTTACTATTCACAAAAAATTATTTTCATCTCATTGAACCAAATTTTACTTACTGACATCAACCGTGTCTCCAGGATTTTTGAAATTCCACTCACAGAAGCCGTAAAATTATGTTTTATGTAAATTTGCAAATTCTCCTAGGAGGTGGGTAAAAGACGGTGAAAAGTTGAATAAAAATTTTATATATCTAAAATTATAATAAAACTACTCCAATGAATTACATTGAACTTATATAGGTATTTTGTATCAATTTTGACCTAAAATAAATTTAAATAAAATAAATAATTATTTAAATAAAAATTCGAGTTTTAAATAGTAACCCAGTGTTTTCATTATTCATTAAAAATTGAAAGTTTTTAGAAAAATACCAAAATTTTACCCTAGGCTAATTTCGATATTCCGAATCCCAAAATGAAGTTAATTTTGAAAAATAAAATTTACAAAATTTCAAAAAGTGGGTATTACTATTCATAATGGCTAGTTTTAATAATATTTTAACAGCATATCATTTTTTAGTGAAACTCGGTGTTGCGTACGACGCAAGCTATCGAGGAAGGTTGTGATTGCATGTAAAGCAAGTCAATCTAGTGTTGTGTGTAGTGAAAGATTCCTTTGATGATTTATATAACATAAAAAAACAAAATATTTCTCATAAAAGTCTCGGGTGTTACATTCTACCCCCCTTAAAAGTAATTTTTCCCTAGAAATTCGTCACTTTGTATCAAACAGATGAGGATACCTCTCCCTCATCATATCCTCAAGCTCCCATGTAGCTTCTTCTAATTGGTGGTTCCTCCATAAAACTTTCACCAAGCGAGTGGTCTTGTTCTGTAGGACTTTTTCACTACGATCGAGAATCTCTATCGGCTGTTCTCCATAAGAAAGATCTTGTTCCAGCGGTACAAATTCTGAGCTGAGTACATGTGAAGGATCAGGTATGTACTTTCTCATGAGAGATACATGGAACACATTGTGAACTTGAGAGAGATTCGGTGGAAGCGCCAATCGGTAAGCTACCTTCCCAACATGATCCAGAATTTCGAAAGGACCGATATATCTAGGGCTCAACTTTCCCTTCTTTCCAAATCTCATGACCCTCTTCCAGGGAGATATTCATAAGAACACTTTATCACCCACCTCAAACTCTAAGTCTTTTCTTTGGTTGTCAGCATAACTTTTTTGACGACTCTGAGCTGCTCTTATGTGTTGTTGAATAGATCGGACGTTTTCTTCCATCTCATCAACAAGATCAGGTCCTAATAGCTTTCTTTCCCCAACTTCATCCTAGCAAGTTGGAGTCCTGCATTTCTTTCCATAGAGAGCTTCATAAGGAGCCATCTGAATACTGGAGTGAAAGCTATTATTATAAGAAAATTCCACCAAAGGTAGGTGTTGATCCCAACCACCTTTGAAATCCATAGAGCAAGCTCTCAACATATCTTCTAGATTTTGAATCGTCCTCTCAGACTGACCGTTTTTCTGAGGATGATAAGCAGTGCTGAAACTCAACTCTGTATCCAGAGTATGCTAAAGACTTCACCAGAACTTTTAGGTAAACCTTGGATCCCGATCAGATATAATATAAAGTGGTACTCCATGCAATCTTACCACTTCCTTTACATATATCCTGGCAAGCTGATCCAGAGAGAAATCCTCTCTAATAGAAATGAAGTGTGCAGACTTTGTAAGATGATCAACTATGACCCGGATAGCATTATTGCCTTTGGATGTTTTAGGAAGTCTGGTGACAAATTCCATAGTGATGTTTTCCCATTTCCATTCGGGTATGGGTAATGGTTGTAACATCCCCTTAGAATTCTGTCTCTCAGCTTTAACTTGCTGACAAACCAAGCATCGAGAGACATATTCAGCAACATCTCTTTTCATGCCATCCCACCAGAAGTACTCTTTCAGGACCCTATACATCTTCGTGCTTCCAGGATGAATAGAGAATGAATAACTATGAGCCTCATCCAACAGCACCTTCTTTAATTCAGCGATGGGAGGATCACAAACCCGATTCCTAAACTTTATTATCCCATCACAATCAAGGTTGAATTCAGAAACATTTCTCACCTTCTTTTGCAACTCTACATCTTCTTTCTGTTCCTCTTTAATCTTCACATGTATAGATGGTTGAACATTTATTTGAGAAAGATAAGATTTTTCCCCTTCCATTATAATTCCAAGATCCATCCTTTGTAAATCCATAAATATTGGATCTTTTGTGATCCTCATCCTGGATAAACGAGCATGGTCTTGTCTACTTAATGCATCTTCCACCTTGTTTTCTTTCCCAGGGTGGTAATGAATTGAGCAGTCGTAATCCTTAATCAGCTCCAACCATCTTCTTTGGCGCATATTCAGCTCCTTTTGTGTGAAAATATACTTTAAACTTTTATGATCAGTATAAATATCACACCTTTAAACATAAAGATAATGCCTCCAAATCTTTAATGCAAATATTACCAAAGCTAACTCTAAATCATGAGTTGGGTAATTTTGCTCATGTATTTTAAATTGTCGTGAGTCATAATCTATAACCATATAATTTTGCATAAGAACACACCCCAATCCCTTCTTGGATGCATCACTGTAGATCACAAACCTTTCTCCACTACAAGGAAGTGTGAGTACAGGTGCACTGGATAACCTTCTTTTCAACTCCTTGAAATTATCTTCACATTCCTCCATCCAAACAAACATAACTCCTTTCCGAGTCAACATGGTGAGTGGATTAGATAATCGTGAAATATCTTTCACAAAATGTCGATAATATCCATTGAAACCAAGAAAAATTCGGATCTCAGTTACTATTGTTGGTCTCGACCATCTTTTGATAACCTCTTTTTTTTCTGGATCCACAAATATCCCCTCTTTAGAGATTATGTGACCCAGAAATGAAACTTTTTGAAGCCAAAATTCACACTTGGTAAATTTGTCATAAAGCTTCTCCTTTCGTAGGGTCTTCAATATAATTCTCAAGTGATCTTTATATTCTTACTTGCTCTTTTAATATACAAGAATATTGTCTATAAAGACTACCGCAAAATGATCAAGATAGTCTCTAAAGACTCTATTAATTAGATCCATGAAGATAGTAGGGGCATTAGTAAGACCAAATGGCATCACTATAAATTCATAGTGTCCATACCTTGTACGGAAATCCATCTTTGGTATATCCTCCCTTTTGACCCTTAATTGATGATACCCTGAACGAAGATCAATCTTGGAAAAGTATTGAGCTCCGTGTAGTTGGTCAAATAAGTCATCAATGCACGGGAGAGGATATTTTTTCTTGATAGTGATCTTGTTAAGTTCTCGATACTCAATGCAGAGTCTCATTGATCCATCTTTCTTCTTAACAAACAGAACATGTTCTCCCCAAGGTGACACACTAGGGTATATGAATCCCTTATCAAGATTCTCTTGGAGTTTCTTCTTCAATTCATGCAACTCAATTTGGGGAATTCTATAAGGTGTCTTTGAAATAGGTAAAGAACCCGGTACGAGTTCTATAGAAAATTCAACTTCACGATTTGGTGGAAGATCGGGTAATTCCTCCAGAAATACATCGTCAAACTCCCATAAAATGGGAATATTATTAATTGTGAGTTTCTCACCAACCATTTTTGATAAATAACCTTAATTTAGTGTAATCAAGACCCATAAGATGGAAGAAATTTTCACTAGAAGGTTATGTTCATCCTTGCTTCGATAGACAATCATAGATTGATCTGGAATATGAAATGTGACTTCCCTTCTTTGGAAATTGATATGAGATCTATATAAAGAAAGCCAATCCATGCCAAGAATCACATCAAATTCCACTATAGGACGGATCACAAGATTTGAAGGAAGCACTTTCCCACAAACATCAATCAGAGAAGAATTATAAACTTTCGATGCGACTGTTGTGCAATTAGTGGTTGTCACAGCTAACCCAACATCTAATTGTTGAGGTAATACGGTGATACCCTTATAAAATTCTTCAGAAATAAAAGAGTGGGTGGATCCATAATTAAATAAAACATTTTCTACTTTAGAGTGGATGGTAAGTGTACCTTTCACCACTTCGTTATCTTACTCCACATTGCTGATAGAAATTGCATTAGACTTTCCTTTGTCTTTAGCCTTAAGAATTTGTTGACATCGACCATCATCAACAACCCTTGGATTTGGGCATTGATTGGCATAATTCCCCATCTCCTTGTTCTTGAAACATTGAAGTGTATTAGGTTCATTCTGTGTATCCCTTCCTTTGTTTTCATCATTAGACATCTTCTTCCCATCATTGCGGCATTCAAATGCCCGATGACCTTCCTTTCCACATTTGAAACAATTACTTGTCCCTTTAAGACAACTCCCTCCATGTTTCTTTCCACACTTTGAGCATAAGGGAAAGCTCATCTTCTTTTCAGTGTGCTCTTTATATTTTCCTTTGAATTCCATTTTCCTCTTCTTATCAAACCCATATGACTGATGGGTTACTCCAATCTCCATCTCAACTTTGAGAGCACATCAAACGATATCCTCATAGCTATTGAAGTCCTTTATGGCTAACGCCCTTCGAAGACTTGGTTTTAAGCCACTAAAGAATTGATCGATCTTACTCTTAGGTTGGATAATAATACCAGAAGCATACCTTGAAAGTCTTGTAAAATTTGCTTCGTAGGTACCAACAGATTCATCATCCTTTAGCTTTAGTTCAAGAAACTCCTTCTCCATCTTTGTTTGAAGAATACGAGGGATGTACTTATTGAAAAATAAGTTCTTGAACTCGTCCCATTCCATGGACTCAATTTCATCCCTTTGCCTCGTATTCTTGATAAGATTCCACCATTGATCAGCATCTCCTTCCAAACGATACACCGCTAAGATGACTTTGTCATGTTCAGAACATTGAAGAACTGAAAATATCTTTTCAGTAGTACTAATCCATTGTTTAGCAACTAATGGATCAATAGACCCACTGAATGAAGGTGGACGCTGCCTCATGAAGGATTCAACAGAATGTTGCTCCTTCCTTTGCTCGTTTGGAAGTCCTGCATAATTCATAGCTTGAGAATTTTGTGTGAGCATGGCTACAAGATTTTGCATTCTAGCTCCAATAATGTTTGGTTTCTCAGGGGGACAAGCATTTCATTTCCCATCGCATTCCGCATTAACACGGTTTTTTCGAGTTCCAGCCATTGACTAAAACCAAGAAGAATAGTGTGAGCCACACAAATTAGAAGAGAAAAACCACATAATCAAGAATAAAATTTCACACTTAAGGTCTTATCATAGGTTATTCATGGCCATTTCTAAAACACTATGATTATGTTCTACGCTTAGACATATCCTTAGGTTTCTTACTAAGGCTTTCACATCCTAGTTTCCAAAGGTTTACTCTACCTTTCTCTGATACGAACTATAATGACCCATACATTACATACATTGTTAATACTTCAAAATTGAAGCACACTTATTACAACATATAACAAAACCCTGAAAGGGCCGTATAGGTATAGTGTCTTTAGGAACTGGGAAACATAAACAACCGGTTCATAAAGCATCTACACTGTCTCCTATTTATTTCATCATCTCTATAGTCCCTTTTGGAATATCTTACTTAATAACCTTCTTCCTGACCTGGGAAAGAAAACATACAAAAGGGTGAGCTCAAATGCTCAGTAAGGGTAAACAAAAGAAATATCAATCATATTAATAAGAACATAACATTTTTGAAATCTTACCCTCCAAAAGAGATCATAATTTCATAACATGGGATAAATCATGGTAGTGAAATGTAATCATAATAATCATAACTTAAAACATAAAGCTTTGTGGCATACACACATAATCATAGAGAATCATTTCTTATCCGTCAAGACTCATTGCCAAGACTATCTTAGTGGACAAATTCCATTTCTGAACTGAGTTCATTCCTCGTTTCAGTCCTGTTTCACTGAACCGGTTTAACCTGTTGTTCCAGCCATGTCTATCTCATGAGATATAAAATCTTTACCCAATTCATTGGAGGGAGATATAGGTCCCACCCATCTCATAATGATACCATTCTTATGTGTGCCACAAAATCATAAACCATATAGCATAACCCATGTAATAAAAATGGGATTCATAAACATCGTGACATCATAAAACAATTCATATAAGATAAAGGAATTCATAAAAATAATTTCATCACAACATAATAAAATAAATTTAATAATAGGGATAGAAACAGAACCCTTTATTATCTTAGATGGAAAATAATTTTGATAAAACACTTGAACTCCATTCTTGATGAAAATATCCTTTCTACTTCAAAAACATTTTTCCTTTCTTAACATGGCATAAAATTCTAAACTAAAAGAAGTTGATTAAAAATAAAGTTGAAAACTTGTAAACGAAGATTCTTGGAAATAATGTTTTAAAAATCCATTCATGCCATATAAAAAAACATTCTTCTCGTACTTTTTTCGGAAAAGTCAAAAAGTACCTCGTACGAAAAATGACAAAAGATTCCTTTAATATCTCTTAATAAAAACTCACCAAAGGGTAAAATTTGATTTAAAAAATTTTAGGTGGATGGAAATAATATTACATATTGAGGAAACATGGATGTGGATGAGAAAATATTCCCCAGTAAATTCTGTAGTATAAACAATCTCGGATAAAAATTGAGATTCCGAGATTTTCCCTTACCTTAGGTCTTATTTGTTTTGTAAGTGTCTGAACCTCCTGTATAAGGATTTAAATAATGTCATTGACTTATTATAGAATCATAATAATTTTTATGGTATCATATATGGTCATATTCTTAGCTTCTTATTAGTAATATTTCATTGTTACTTGTTATTCGGGTGTTTATTGCTTTTTGTTCTTATGCGTGTTTTGTCGAATAAATTCTTATTCTTATTTTAGGTTATAGATACCTCATTCACAGAATGGTATTAGTGTAATATATATCATATTCATTCAGTCAATTCATTTATATAATCATTATGCAATGAAGATCATGTAGAACGAGTCGCATCACATCGTGGAGATGGTAGGTCGTACGTACGCACGAGCGATGATATCGTTCCCATGATCGTGGAATTGTATTGGAGTGTATGTATACTATTTCAGAATCAATATCACTTTACAATAATCATATATAGTCATTATTTACACCATTATACCCATGCAAGTAAGTTGGTGGTGGAAAATAGATTACACCACGGCGTGGAGACGGTATTTCGTACGTACGCACGCGCGGTGATTTCGTTTTTCGTAGGATGGATAGATGGTGAAATAGGGTTGTTTCATACTTATAATAACATATCAGTATATGAATGATACTTATGTTATTACTTCATAATTAAAAAACTAAAGAATAAGAAGTGGAAGAAGAAATAAAGTTGAAAGAATCGGTAACGGACATTACCTCTTCTTTGAAGCGCCTCTTTGAGACCACCTTTTAGAGCACTAAAATTGCTCTTTGAAGAATTCCAAGACCTCTAGGATGTTTCTAGGGAAGTGGAGAAGATAATTTGGTAGGGTTTGGCCGAGCTTGAAGGCTAAAAGTGGTGTGAGGAAGAGAGGGAGGAGGTTCCCTTTTATAAGGGAGGAGAGGTCCACCTTTGGAAAAACTAAAAATATTATTTTATTATAAAGCCATATTCGGTTTTAAATAGCTTCAAATTGATTTATTTCGAAGCTAAGGTGGGTATGGGTCGAAATACTCTCATCCAATAGAATTTTTACAAGTTTAGTTTACTATTTTTACCTTATCATTTAGATTTAACTTTAATTTAGATTATTTTACTTTTATCGTGTCTTTTTGTGTTCTTACATTATAAGGTTAATAAACTTACAATAACAAACCAAACGAACCCCAAGTTGTTTATTATTAATATATATAACCTTATCAAAGTCATTTGGATGAACCTTATATTTTTAGGAATAAAATAAAAATTAATAATATAATATTTGTTTTATGAAACTATTTTATGTCAATTTTGACACTATTTAGTAATTGATTTTTGTGAAAATCATAACAGAATTATTAGTTCGAAAAATGTTAATTAAATCAATACTAACAGTTCATATTAACTTATAAAATTAGTGGAATTCATAAAAAGTCTCAAATTACATTTATTTGGGTATTTATAACATCAACTATGTCAATATTTCATTAATAAGATAATTACTGCATCATCTTTATGTCATAAATAAATTAAATTATTTAATGTCTAAAAATTACAAATAAAATTCCATTAGGTATGAAATATTTTTATATTTCTAATGAATATTTATAGTCGAATTTATCTTCTGTGTAAACCTATATTAAAAATAATTTAGTTATTAAACTTTGATTTTAACTATTTTAACCCTTCTTTAAATAAATTAATAATAAATGTCCTAATCTATACCAAGTGGGCCTAAATGGTCATATTTTATTCCTAAGGTTGTTTTTGGTCGAATTACACTTATCCAATAGAATTAGGACATGTTTTAGGGTAACAATAATAACATTTTTACCCTTAATTACCCTATTTACTTTTAACCGTGGTAAAAAAAAGTAAAAAGTTACTATTCACCAAAATTTATTTTCATCTCATTGAACCACTTTTTACTTACTGAAATCAACTGTGTCTCTCGGAATTTTGAAATTCCACTCACAGAAGCGGTAAAATTATGTTTTATGTAAATTTGCAAATTCTCCTAGGAGGTGGGTAAAAGACGGTGAAAAGTTCAATAAAATTTTTATATATCTAAAATTATAATAAAATTACTCCAATGAATTACATTGAACTTACATAGGTATTATGTATCAATTTTGACCTAAAATAAATTTAAATAAAATAAATAATTATTTAAATAAAAAGTCGGGTTTTAAATAGTAACCCAGTGTTTTCACTATTCATCAAAAATTGAAAGTTTTTAGAAAAATACGAAAATTTCACCCATGGCTAATTTCGATATTCTGAATCCAAAAATGAAGTCAATTTTGAAAAATTAAATTTACAAAATTTCAAAAAGTGGGTATTACTATTCATAACGGCTAGTTTTAATAATATTTTAATAGCATATCGTTGTTTAGTGAAACTCGGTATTGCGTGCGACGCAAGCTATCGAGGAAAGTTGTGATTGAGTGTAAAGCAAGCTAAGCTAGTGTTGTGTGTAGTGAAATATTCCTTTGATTATTTATATAACATAAAAAAACAAAATATTTCTCATAAAAGTCTCGGGTGTTACACATAGACTAGAGCTTCTCTTAGAGATCAAGTTGAACATAAAGAATTATTATCACAGATTAAACCTATAAACATTCATGATACAATAAATGATAAATTCTTGGTAATGTGTAGTCAATAATAACTTAATCAATTTGAAATAAACAATTTATGGGAACTTTTAGGTAAACCCAAGGACACCTTGACTATAGGCATTAAATGGATGTTTATAAAAAAAGGTATACGATCCATGTATGATAGAATGAAATAAGGATAGATAAGTTGCACAAGTGTATAGTCAAGAAGAAGGAATATATTATAAAGATACATTTTCACTTGTATCCAGACATAAATCCATTAGAATATTACTTTCCTAAATAGATCATCTATATTTCAATCTTAATCAAATGGATGTAAAAAGTTTATTCTTAAATGGGTTTAGAGTTAAGGATAATTTTGTTTAACAAGCCCCTAGTTTTCAAAATCCCTATTTTCAAAGTTAAGTTTTCATATTAACAAAAGATTTATATGGTTTGAAACAAGACCCTAGATCATGGTATGATAGGCTCAGCACTTTAATTATTTCAAAGGGATCTTCCGAAGGTATAGCTGATCCTATCCATTTTATAAATAAATATTCAAAATATATTTTAGTTGTGTAAATTTATGTAGATGATATTATTTTTGGATCTTCAAAAACTTATTTATGTACTGATTTTTCAAGGATGATGCAAAATGAATTTGAAATGTGTTTAATTGGTGAAAATAAATCATTTCCTAGATTTTATATTTTACAAAATAAATAAGTAATTATATTAAATAAAAGTAAATATGCTAAGGATCTTTCAAAATTATTCAATTTTGATAGTACTGAGAGTACTGATACTCCTATGAGTACCACGTATAAATTGAATCTTGATAAAGCTGGTAAACTAGTGGATAAAACTAGTTAAAAAGTTATGATTGGAAGCCTTATCTACCTTATTTCTATCTAGCCTGATATTATGTTTAGTGGGTCTATGTGTGATCATTTTTAAGAAAACCTAAAAGAGTCACACTTGATTTATATAAAAATAACTTTCAAATACCTCAAAAATAAAACCTATTTAGGATTATTCTATCCTTGTAGACAAGCATTTGACTTATTTATTTTGGTACTTATTTTGGTGGATGTAAGTTAGATAGGAAAATAACCTCTAGACCATGTCACCTTTTAGGAAAATCTCTAGTATCTTGGTGTAGAAAGAAACAAAATTTTGTTGTACTATCTATTGGTGAAGTACAATACATTATTACATGTAGCTATTGTGCATAAATTTTGTGGATCAAACACACATTCCTAGAACATGGATATAAATTCCTACATTTCACTATAAATTGTGATAAAAAAAGTTCTAAATTTTTTTCTAAGAATCTTGTGTCACATTCTAAAACAAAACGTATTGATGTAAGACATAATTTTTGAGATATAATTCTTTAAAAGGGTGATATCACTCTTGAATACATTGGTACAGAAAATAATCATTTTTATATTCTTACTAGGACCCTAAACACTAAGATAATTAATTTCATGTAACATATGTTAGGTATGATTAATTCTGGTTCAGTTTAATTTTTTTCAAATCAAATTAATGAATTTATCGCTATTTTAGATTTCTCACTATTATGAATATCTATATATTTTAGATTTCGCACCATTTTAAATGACTCACAATTCAAGATTTCTCACCATTTAGAATGTATCATCGTTCTATATTTCTCACCATTGATACTTCTCACCATTTAAAACTCCTCATCATTGGGGTTTTTGTGATTTTTTACAATTTTTTCACACTATTAAGTTTTAAACTACCATTTTTATTTTTTTTTACTCTTTATTTAATTTGTGGTTAAATTAAAATTATTTATAATTCTTTTTTATTTTTTGAATCCCTAATTCTCAAATGATAAAAATTATATTATTTTTCTAAATTTAATATTTACTCTCCATTATGCTAAACATGTTGCGACTTTTTCCCTCTCGACTATTTTATTTATTTCACCTTCACCTGAACCTACTAAGCCGACCTCCATGGACTAATTTAATCATCCTTATTTATTTTCTTTGAATGATTCATGTCCTAAAAAAGATGAATAAAGGGTATTTTTATCATCCCACAGTAGAGCCGTTAAACCTCAAGCTAGAAAATATTTTAGTTTTACCTGAAAAATAAGTACAACCAGGGTGGATTCTTTCAAATAAATCTTTATTGATTTAAGTTTTATAGAACCAAGGATGGGTGAAATGGTTCTCCAAAAAGGAGAGACCATTTTATCCTAGGTTGGTATATCTATTCGATCTGTATATGGAGTTATCTTTTGAAGATAATGAAGACTATATATAAACTAGGATTAAGGGTCATTGAATTGTCTTTTCATCAAGCAGTACGATGAGTTTTTGAAATTTCCACATAAATGTGTGTTTAATGATTATCAAGGGATTATTCCAGATTCTAGTGATGATTTATTTTTTGAATATTCCCTTTATGAGTTTACTAGAGATGAAATTGTTTGAAGACCGAGTACTTCAGAGCTTTATGGTTAATTCATACTATTTTTTAAGTTTATAAAACAAATGTTGGGTCCATGTAATGGAGATATTTATACTTTAATATATCAATATTTCTATTATTTGGTCTTATTAATTGAGGAAATAAGATAAATATTTTTAGATATCTTATGATTCACCTGATGGATATTTTTAAACCTACATCTAGATCAAATTCTCTAATCTACCCAAAGTTTATTTCTATTATGATTAAATCAAAAGGACTTATTGGTGATGATGAAGAGTCTGTTGTAGATTATAATAGTTACTAAATCACTAGAATAATATGAAAAGGAATTAAAATATATTTGAAAACATGTAAGAAACAATGGGTAGTTAATAATTAAAAATTTTATAATGATTTTAATCTAGTTGACCGCCCATAGACACTGAGAGATCTTGTGGATCCTGGTCTGGAGACTAATGAGATTGTTGAGTATTTTGATATAAAAGAAGTGGTGGATGACACTAATGATGAAGAGGATAATGAATTTCCAGTGGATGAATGAGGTGACCCTAATTTGTCACAATAATCCCCTCCATTTACATATGGATCATCTAGTCCAGCTAGATCTTCCCCTAAAAGAAAGAAAACATTAAAAGAAGAAGATGATGAGGATGAAACAGAGGTTTTTAGAGAAGAAAATTTCAAGATTATCTCTAAATATAACGATAATAATGATGATAATGTTGATGAAGAAGATGGAGAGGGAGAAAAATACGGATGAGATTATGGTTCTGATGGTCATGATTTTCCAAATGAATGCGTTTTTTCTAGGGAGTTTTATATTTCTAAGAACTTGTTTTTTCTCCTCATATATCTGACTCTAAATCAGAAGAGAGACTTGACCTTCAAAAGTATTTGGATCTAGATGCCAAAGATAAATAAGAATTAGTTAAGGGGGGATAAATCTCCATCTTTGAAAATTAATCAAGAGGTTGATACTATTTATGGAGATGATAATGTCTAAGTTGCTGATGATCAGATGGTTTTTGATTAATCTATTGATGAGTAGATGTGGGTTCTTTCTTCTAGTGACCAGTTAGTTACTATGAAAATAGAAGATGATTCTAATACTATTGAGAAATCTTTGTTTTCTAGATATTTTTTGAGACCCTATTCTTGTACCTAATATAATTATATATATATATTTATTGAGTATTATGTTTCTAATACTTATGACATATGGACTAATCCTTTGTTTGTGGTGTGGGATCCATTTCCTGGATTTTCACCAAATAATGGTGAACCAATTTTTTGAGAATAAAGAGATCCTAAAGGATCGTTAGTTGGACTGGTTAATGCTCAAGGACAGCTGGAGAGATTTCTTAATGTGTTTACTGGGTCTGAACATGATACATTGTTACCTAACCTTGCCTTTTCTATAATTCTTATTGATGTTCTCACCATGGGTGAATTGGATGCTTTCTGTGAAAAACTTTTTTCGGATTTTGATCTGAAATTGAGGAATCAACATACCATGGTTTCTATGTTAGGTGAATTGGATACAAGATATTTTTTTGATATGGTAATTCATCATATTTGATTTAAACATTTGAATCATATCCAATAAGTTTAAATATAAAACAGAAGGTGGGAAAATAATTTATATTCCTTAAAATCCACTATGTAGGAGATGAAATCTTCATTTTCTAATTCCATTATAACCTTGTTGGAATGGATTTTGAAACTTACTTAAGTGGATTCAAGTTTAAGTGGTCCTTTTACTCTTGTTTTTAGGTTAATATTCTTACAAATGTTGTGAGAGAATAACTCTGTAGACTTTCAAATGGTTCTTTATGTGTTTCACCTTCCATACATGAGGAAACATTGAGAAAGTTTGAACATGATTGTGATCATGCTCATATGATGATCATGGAATACTTGAAAGATATAAAGTATGATAGAGAAACCATAACCAAATCCATCAAGTACTAATTGTATAATATTTTCACTTTGAATGAGTTGGAGGCTCGTTTCATGTTCTTGGAAGAAAATATAAATTAATCTAGTTTTCCAACCCGTCAAAGAGAGATTCAAATAGATAAAGATCCTCAATCATGTGCTTTATCATTTTATATAAGAGAAGAAATACTTCTTCAATGCTAAAGAGTAAGGTGTAAACATAATCATGGATTTCATTAACCATATGAATACATTTCTATATATGCATGTTACTATAGTTGTGTCCCATGAGGCCATACTTGTTACTTTCCATTAAACTCCTCTAGCTACTACTCTAGGAAATTTCAGGCTTGGTGTGACCTGATATCCTAATGCATCCTTTAGAGCCAAATTCCAACCATTCTCTCTATCTTCTAGATAATCTATTCAGCACCTCTACCCAATCATCATCAGATATCCACATTCCCTCATGGATAGTCCCTACATCAATCTTTCAATCTCCCACAGATCCTATTGCACATTCTTCTTTGGAAAAAGGTCTAGTAAAATAAAATCACAATCCCTCATCATAGCCTATGAAACATTGATCTTATACCTTTTGATTTTTATGGTAATTTTTTTGTGTCACTTTTTTCTGGAACATTTTTGTTTTACCTTCAATAAATTTTAAATAGAAATTGTATGATTACTCTTATTTTGTTTATTTATATTATTCATTTATGAATTTACTATTTTCTTATTCACTTTTTGATACTGTCAAAATGGGGAGAAGATTTAATGTCATTTTTTTTTCTTTTAGTATTCCTTTGATACTATATTTTTCCTTTGATACCATATGGATTTTATATTAACACATATCTTTGGTACCATGTGTATCTTCTTTACCATTGATTCCATGGTGTATAAAATGTCATGATTTATCTTTTATACCATGTTTATGAAATTCCATGATTTTTGATCTTAATAAGGGGGGATATTGTTGTCCTCTTTGTTTTAATGATCCCAAAATCATGTTCATTATGATATCAATGATCTTTATGTTTTATAATAGAAATTTATACACTATGATAGATTTATGAGATTTCGATTAATTATATAAAAGGTTCACCATTTAAGTTGATTCACCACCAGAGGATAACTCACTGCTAAGGATAAATTTAGCTAAATATGACTCAACGTCAAGAAGTCTCACTACCAGAGGATTGCTCATTGATGAACCAAAAAAATGGAAAAGTTTTGAAAACACTCACCGTCAGACTTGAAACCATTGAGGATGAGTCACCACCAAGGATTAATCACCACTAGGATCCAAAATTGTCTAAGTGCTATAATTATCTACCATCAACTATGACTCACTGCCAACAAAGACTCACAGTGGGCAATCACATACTGTTGAACTGAGAAATTGCCTAAGTGTGGAGATAACCTACCATCAGCTAGGTGTCACGATCAGAACATGAATTTGGAAAAGTGTGGGATGAATCATTTTCATGGATGAGTCACCATCAGAAAACGAAATGTGGATAACTATTGGAATCACCAACTAAGTAGAAGAGTCACCACCTTCCTAAGTCACTGCTAGACTCAGACACCACCAGTGTGTCTCACAGCTAGACTTATACACCGTTAGAGTGTCTCTCACCAATAGATCAAGACACCAAAAGAATTTTTTGTTGTTATTAAGACTCACCATTACTATTTTCTTTATTTTTAATTGAATATCTCTAAAGGATATATTCTATATTTTAATGTGATTAATTATTTTAATGACTGTTATTAAATATATTATAGAGATTCATTAAAAAAATGATTCAGCACTGAGTACGAGGAGTTGAAAACCTAGATTATTATTCCTCTATGCATCTGTTAAAAGTGATGCAGACTCCCTCATGCGAAGAAATGAATTATAGATCTAGAACATACAAACAGACACAGAGTTGCACACATATTGGGATTAAAACCATATTGCAAGAACAAGAAGAGATTGCTTGTTTCATCTATATTATAAATGACTGTGATAGTGTAGGCTAACAAACATTTAGATCATACAGTCATAAAAAAGAATCTACAACACTTTATTAAACATAAAATTTTAAAAACACGACTCAAGCCACAGTTCAAACTACATTCAAGGAGTCATGAGCTGCATAGCTTATAAGATAGAGAAACACCATTAAAATCTACACTCTTATCTTAAATACATTTTATTCTATATTTAAATAATGAGAAGTGTTTTTATACTCTATTTATTACATGAAAATTATATCTTGAATGTATTTTATTCCATTTTTACTATGTCTTTTGCTTGTTTTATTTTATAATATTTAAAATCAAATATGTTTTAAACCACAAATAAAAACCATTAATTTTATAGTTAACATTAATTAGTTTTTATAAGATATTTTTATTGATTAAATTTATTTCAAAGGTCAAACAATAATTATGTAATATTTTAACTAATACCAAATCAATCTTTAATAATTTCTTTAAAAGGTATATATTTATATCAATTGGTTGTTTTGGTTAACTGGGTCATATTTATTTTAATTGGGGGATTTTATTTAACCCTATTTTTAATAAAAAAATTTATTGGGTACTCAATTCACCCTCCTCATTAGATACTCACTCCGACTAAAATAAATAGACACTCAATTTTTAGTAAAGTCATTTAATTCTTCAAAAATATGTTTTCTTCAAAAATGGTTTCTATTAATTTTTATAAGAAAATGTTTTAATTAATTTATGGAACATTTAGAAAATTTATTTTATTAAAAGGATTGTATTTTTAAAATAAATATATCAAAATTTTATTATGGTGAAATTTTGAGATTTTTCTTAAATGTTTGATTTTTTAATGAATATTTTAAAATACTGAATTTTATTGAAAACTGTATTTTCTTTTAAATTATTTACAAAGTAAAATTATATTTTGAATTTTTTAAAAATTTAATTGTTTTATTTTTTTAAAGAAAACCCAATTATAGAATTTTTGATGATTTATATTTTAATTTGGTATAAAAATTATACCAAAAAGTACATTTTAATGAAAAACTATTTTCATTGAGTTTTTAATTTTAATGTTAAATTAATTTCATCCATTTTTATAAATTGAATCTTGAATAATGGATTCCAAATATTAAATCAGGAGGTCTAAATTTAGTAAATAGGTCATTTTATTTTTTTCATTAGGAATAATAATCATATTAAATATTTATCATGTAAAGACACGAAAAAATCAAGGAATTTTTTTTCTTAATTTTCTTGGGATTTTTACAAGAACGCAGTTTCTGACGGTACCTGATTCCGAGGCCCGGTGTGCCCGAAATCATTTTCCAAAGATTAGCTCAGGTACGTTCAGTGAACGAACAAGTGGGTTTTTCTAACTTTTGAACCGGTGCTCGGAATCAAAATCTGAGGGCACCGTTGGAATCGCAGCGCCGGTAATTTCTTAGAAAGACCTTTTCCGGAGATGTGTTTTCTCGGGTGTGGTTTTTAATTTTTGGGGTTAAGTTAAGAAATAAAATAAAAGTGGTGCAACCAGTTTTTATTTTATTTTTTCTTAACTTAAGTTAAGTGGGTGATCTGGGGCCCACAACATCCTACCCACTTGGTAGGATATTTTTTGAGGTGGGACCCACACAAGCCCCACTGTTTCTTTTATTCTTAAGTAACGCACCCGCACCCCCTATTAATGAAGTCAAACCGTGCGTTTTTTCTGGTTAAGAAACGCCTCCTTAATGTGGTGGTTTAAGCGTTACATTTAATTCACTTAACTGTTTCGTTCGTTTTTGAATTTTAAAATGCAAGCCCTAGGAAATAAAAATAAAAAAAACTCTTATTTTTATTAGACTGGTGGTGTTGTGAGGCTAGGGAGAATTCTCAGGCTCTTGAAGTTATTCCTCCTCGACGAAGAACACGAAGAACGCAAAGAACGCGAAGAACGCCGGATCCTCGGAGATCTACGGCACGACGTGACGTTCCTTCTTCTGCGACGCTCCTTCCGTGACGCGACGATCCCCCTTCCGCGACGCCTTCTTCCGCGACGTGCCTTTCCGCGATGGACCCTCGCTCGATGATGCTTGAGGTAGGGGTCTGATTCAATTAAATATTGTGATTTATACCCACAGCGTATGTTTAATATTTTTCGGAAGACTTTTAAAACTGCTAACGCGGTGGGTGCGGACCAACAAACAAGTCCAAACCCACCGTCCCTTCGTTCTTGGTGTGCGGATCGGTAGGCGACGTTGAAGCAGGCTGCACGGGCGTTGTGAGGTCTTCGCAGTGAAAAATCGGTCCCGGGAGGGCCGTTGGTGAAGACGGCAGGAAAATCCGACCACTGGAGCTCATCCGGTGGTCCGGGGAGCAACCCGTCGGCGCGCCGTGCCGGCACGGCGGCACCGGCGGCAGGAGGTGGCGGCCTGCACCGGCCGACCGCCAGGAGAAGGCGGCGCCCGGCGTGCCGCCGGGAAGAGCCACCACGGCTTCAGGCTGACAGTCCCGCGACCGCGCGGGGCCGGAGGAGGCAGGACGTGGCAACTGGCTGCGTCCGTTGGCAAGAGGCGGCCCCCACGCAGGGTCGCGGTTCGTCCGGGGGGCGGTTTCCCCCCTTCTGCGCGGCCGCTTGGCCAGCGCCAGTGCGCCGGGTCGAGCTGCCCGGCTGGACCGCCAAGCCGGGATGCGCCCAAGCGGGCCAAACCCGGACCCTATTCGGGTCGACCCGGTTCGGGCCGACCCTGGGGTATCGTGTCGGGTCGGACCGGGCCCGAACCCCCTAATACCTAACCTCTTTCGGTCTGTTACCCATAACCTAAGCTACGAGCCTCCGATCAACGTACTGTTAGTTTCATAGCGATCCTTGGATCGATACGGTCATTTCGGTATATTACACTCAAGGTTTTGGAGGAATTTGGGTTCGTCTGGGTTGGTTCGTACACGAAACCAACCGGGCCCTCAGAGTGGAAATGCTTATAACTTGAGCTACGGACGTCCGATTTACGTGTCGTCAACTTTGATGGATTACTCTTAGTAAGACAGATCTTTTGGCTTACTCCACTTCAGGTTTGGACGCAGTTGGAGTACCGTCGGGTTGGTTTTGACTTAAAAATGAACCGGGCCCCTAGGATGAAAAAGCCAATAACTCTCAGACCGGGCGTCCGAATGACGCGTCGTCTGTGACTTTGAGTTCCTGTTGACGATACGGAACTTTTGGATACATCAACTCTGGACTATGTGTCAGTTGATGTATCAACCCTTCGGCTCATGGAGCGGTCCCTCCCAAACGATCTTGTTGTGTGCGGGAACCCTAGAGCTGGCTGCGACTGTGCAGAAATCCTCCGTGGATTCAACGGCGACGACTACAGCACTCAGCGATCCTACGTAGATCAGTGTCACTGATCCTGTGTGGGTCAGATCCGTTGTGGGTTAGCGCTCAGCGGTCCTCTGTGGGCCAGTGCCTACAGATCCTATGTGGATCCGATCATGTGTGGGTCATTGCGGGGGTTAGTTACCTATCGATCCTGTGTGGGTCAGATCCTTTGTGGGTCATTGCGGGGGTTAGTTACCTATCGATCCTGTGTGGGTCAGATCCTTTGTGGGTCATTGCAGGGGTTAGTTAACTATCGATCCTGTGTGGGTCAGATCCTTGGGGGTTATTTCGGGGGTTAGTTACCTATCGATACTGTGTGGGTCAGATCCTTTGCGGTTCATTGCGGGGGTTAGTACCTATCGATCCTTTGTGGTTCCAACGGCATAGATGAATCAGTGGAAATATCTGATCATCTCTATCGTCATACGAATAAGTATACCTATGTGAGATTAATCCTGTTTTTCTTTCCTATGTGGATTGTGTTGTGCTATCCTATGTGGATTACGTTTTGCTTTCCTGTGTAGACTGGGTTGTGATTTCCTGTGTGGACTGGGTTGTACTTGAGCTCGGATGTTGGAGCCGAGCTGGAATTGATGACTTAGGTATATGTATGGGCATATACCTAATTAGAGTTGGACGTTACTTTGTGATTGTATCTTTCCTTTGTGGATTATCCTTTGTGGATTCTGGGACACCTTCTGGGGTCTCGGGGCCCCAACTGAGTAGCTTATACTCACCCATGTACGGGCTATGCCCGCACTACGTTGTATTGGTTGCAGACAACGGACAGCGCTGATCGTGGTTGAGGCTTGCGGAGTAGGACGATGCCTGGAGGTAGACCACTGGGCGGGACGTACTCAGAGCGGACGGCTGGACCTGAGGTGCTGTGGAGGCTATCTGTACTCACCCTTCAGGTGGGACTCCCAGTAGACGGCTCGACGTTGCGGCTTTACTTTCAGTTGTTGTTTTCCCTTTCTAGTTGTACTTTACTTTCAGTTTGGGTTTGTATTCTGGCCCACTTACTTTTCCGTACTTACTGTTGTACCCAGTTTTTACTCAGTGTTTACTTCTTCTTTCTTTCTCTGTGGTGTTCATTTAATTTACAAAGGCAATGCCTTCCCTTTTTACCAGGAATTACGCCTTGGTGCTAGTCGCCAGCCCCTGTCCTATGGAAGGCGGGCTTGGGGTAGTCACGGCACGGGCCCCGAGGACGGGTCATGACAAATTGGTATCAGAGGAGTTCGGTTCTACCGCAGAACTCAGGAATATGATCTTTTTCTATATGAATCAATAGTTTTAAGAGTATTAAGTGTGGTTATCAGTCCAGGGAGTCCCGTGTTGGTGCGGTGGCCGACGTATCCGTACACCAGGACCCTGACTTCTGATTTCCGGATTAATGCACGAAAACATTGATTGCATGTGTGTTTCAAGTTTTCTTTGTGATTACTTTGTGTCATCTCACCAGATATATTGTTTGACCGTGGAACACCTGTTTCTTTTCAGGATGGACCCACGACGGCAGCCAGCTAGGGTTCCGAGAGTTGTGTGTGACGACAGCCCACCGAGCGACAAGGCCTCGGTACAGGGCCCTTTGACAGCAGAGGCACCGGCGGTACCTCAAACCGCCAAGCCACCGATGCTACCAGCCCCAGCCGCTGACGATGCACGTTTCCTTAGTGCACTGCACGAGTTTCAGTGCCAGCGACCGGCCAGGTTCCGCGGGGAGATGGACCCTCAGGCCACCGATGATTGGCTGGAGGCAGTTGTATGAGTTTTCAGGTTAGTGAGGACACCAGCAGACCTCATGGTGATTCTCGCAGTGAGCCTACTGCACGTGGCAGTAGGAAGACGGTGGAGCTTGATGCTCCAGGTGCACGACGAAGCATCTCTTCTCTGGACGGACTTTGAGAGCCTCTTCCTCTTGGAGTTCATCCCAGCCACCCTCCGTGCGGTGCGCATCCAGGAGCTTCTACAGCTACGACAGGGTAGCTTGACGGTCACCCAGTACTTGATGAGATTTACCGATCTCTCGCACTACTCTACAGATATGATATGGGACCCATTCTTCCGGGCCTGGACCTTTGAGCATGGATTGAGGCATGAGATTAGGGCATCGTTGATCTCCCTCAGCATTCAGACTCAGGAAGGGGTACTGGAGCGAGCCCTTTTGATTGAGAGCTTCCTTGCTGAGCCTTCATCAGCAACGAGACCTACCGCGGGACGGCACATAGCAAAGTCTTATGCAGTAGGCAGTCGACGGATGTTTCATTGGTCCAGGAAGACCAGACCCTTAGGCAGACAACCTCAGGACACTGGCTCAGTAGTGCGGGGCACATAGCGCGGAGCCAGTCTTTCGAGAGGCAGACAGTGCTACGCATGCGGCGGGCAGGGCCACGTGGCTCATGACTGCCCAACCCGTCATGCCGAGGAGCAGAAGACGGTTGAGGGGACACCCAGTCAGAGGTAGAGGGTCGACCGTGGTAGTCCGCAGGGAGCAGGCGGACGGGGCAGAGGAGCTGGCCGAGCAGCAGGTGGTGGGCGACGCTTTGAGGCTCTACCACCACCACCACCAGGAGGTCCACCCTGACCACAGGGAGCTGGCGGGCAGAGACAGGCACATCTCCAGGCAGCGGAGGCCTACGACCATGGTGCGCCTGAGATGATTCGAGGTAATATCTGTATCTATTCCACCCTTTCTATAGTTCTTATAGACATAGGAGCGAGTAATTCTTTCATAGTCGCTGACCTTGTTCGGAGCTTAGAGATTTCGACAGAGCCGTTGGCTCGATCCTTATGACTAGAGACTCCTAAGGGAGAAAACTCGACGATTACGCACTGGTGCCGGCAGTGTGAGCTTACTCTAGGAGGCGAGAGCTTCGGCTGGGATCTTCTTGTAGCGGCGTCGAGTCCTTACGACGTCATCTTGGGCATGGATTGGTTATCTACAGTCCATGCTCAGATTGACTGTATTAGGCGCATGGTGCGGTGTGTACGCACCGACGAGAGTAGGTTCACCTTCACCGGTGAGAAGGGAGCCTTAGCAGCATAGGATGGACTCTCGCAGAGGAGAGGACAACCCATCACTCATTAGTTGGCTAGCCTCATCCTAGGAGCAGTTGACATGCAGAGTCCTAGTTTTCCTGCAGTGGTGGATCAGTATACGGACGTTTTCCCCGATGACGTCTCAGGGCTACCTCCTCATAGAGAGGTAGAGTTTTATATTGATCTGTACCACAGGATAGCCCCGATATCCACCCCAGCATATCGGATGGCTCCTGCCGAGCTTCGAGAGCTATGGGTACAATTGGAGGACTTGCAGGGAAAAGGATTCATCTGACCCAGTGTTTCACCCTGGGATTCCCCGATATTGTTCGCCAAGAAGGCGGACGGGAGCTTGCGACTTTGTGTATACTATCGTCGCCTGAACCAAGTGATAGTGAGGAACAAGTATCTGCTACTGAGGATTGATGACCTCTTCGATCAGCTCAAGGGAGCACGGCGGTTCTCGAAGATAGACATCAGGTCAGGCTATCATCAGCTCAGAGTTCGGGAGGAGGACGTGCAGAAGACGGCCTTCAGATGTCGGTATGGCCACTATGAGTTCTTGGTTATTCCATTCGGCATAACCAATGCTCTAGAAGTGTTCATGGGCCTCATTAATATGATCTTTCAGCCATACCTCGATCGATTTTTCATGGTCTTCATCGATGAAATTTTGATATACTCGACGACTGAGGAGGAGCACGCCAACCACTTGCGGGTTGTACTGGACACACTCCGAGAGAACCAGCTTTATGGTAAGCTCTCGAAGTGTCAGTTCTGGACACGCGAGGTCCACTTCTTGGGACATGTCATCTCTGAGGAGGGTGTTGTGTTGGATCTTGCGAAGATCGAGGTAGTGCTAGCTTGGGATCCACCTAAGAGCATGACGGAGGTGCGGAGTTTCTTGGGACTAGCTGGATGCTACCGAATATTTGTGTCAGACTTCTCCAGAGTTGCGACATCACTATCATATTTGACGAAGAAGGGGAAACCCTTTGTGTGGTCAGACAGATGTCAGCAGAGCTTCCATAAGCTGAGACATATTTTGACCAGCGCACCCATCTTGAGGTTGCCGGAGGAGGGAGTACGGTACATAGTCTACGGCAATGCATCAGGGACTGGACTCAGATGTTTCCTGATGCAGGAGCGGGCAGTGATCGCCTATTGATCATGTTAGTTGAGGCCGCATGAGCAGAACTAAGCTACCCATGACCTGGAGTTAGCAGCAGTGGTCTTTGCTCTGAAGATGTGGCGACACTATCTGATGGGCGAGCACTTTACAGTCTATTCTGACCATCAGTGTCTCGGGTACATATTCTCTCAGAAAGACCTAAACCTGAGATAGTGGTGATGGCTCGAGTTCCTCCAGGACTATGACTTTGAGATAGTCTATACTCCTGGGAAGGGGAACGTAGTAGTCGATGCTCTCAGCAGGAGGACGGGCATTCACCTACTTGGGGAGGCGACAGAGTAGCTAGCCGCTTTGCAGATACCCTTCGTGGATAGAGATGGAGCATCCTTCCTTCAGTCACTCACAGTCACTAGTCCACTACTGCAGCAGGTCAGAGAGGCACAGCGTGGGGACACTGACTGTGAGATGTGGCGTGCGCAGATATCCTCGGGACAGGCACCTGATGGTTTCTCTGTAGGAGGAGAGCACGACGTCCTTTTCAGAGGACGTACCTTGGTACCAGTTGCTTTACGGGAGGAGTTGCTGAGAGGGTTTCACACTTCCCCTTTGGCAGTACATCCTGGCATGGTGAAGATGTATCAGGATCTCAGACGAAAGGACTGGTGGCCTGTCATGAATAAGGTTGTGGCAGAGTTCGTTTCTCGATGCCTCACCTTCCAGCAGGTGAAGGCAGAGCATCAGGTACCAGCAGGCTTGGTATAGCCCTTGGAGGTCCCGGAGTGGAAGTGGGACGGGATATATATGGACTTCGTGACTGGACTTCCATGCACTTCCAGAGGTCACGACACCATTTGGGTGATTGTCGACCGACTCACCAAGTTGGCTCACTTCTTTCCCATTAGAGAGCAGGGCTCAGTGGAGAGCTTGGGAGGTCTCTACATTCAGGAGATTGTACGGCTTCATGGTGTGCCATCATCTATCATCTCCGATCAAGATGCTCTCTTTACTTCCCGGCTTTGGAAGAGGTTATAGGAGGCGTTCGGGACACAGCTACATCTGAGCACCGCCTTTCACCCTCAGACAGATGGTCAGATGGAGAGGACCATTCAGACTCTCGAGGACATGCTCCATGCATGTGTTCTCAACTTTGCTCTTGGCTGGGAGGACCACCTACCCTTGCTAGAGTTTGCATACAACAATAGCTACCACTCCACCATCAGGATGGCACCATACGTGGCGTTGTACGACCAAACTTGCAGATCTCTGCTATGTTAGACAGACCCTGGGGAGTCAGCACTTGTGGGACCATAGATGGTCCAGGCCACGACAGAGAAGGTCCAGGTCATCCAGGAATGGATGAGGACATCTTAGATCTGGCAGAAGTCTTATGCTGACAGGAGGCATAGGCCACTAGAGTTCGAGGATGGAGACCACATCTTCTTGCGGGTCTCACCTCGACGTGGATTACGGAGATTTGGCCGAGGCGGAAAATTGTCTCCATGCTTCATCGGACCATTCCAGGTCCTCAGCAGGATTGGCGAGGTGGCTTATCGCCTGGCTTTACCACCTCAGTTGCACCGGGTGCACGACGTCTTCCAAGTATCTCAGCTGAGGAGATACGTGCACGACCCGACGAATATCATTGACCATGGGGAGCTGGACGTTGATGATGGGGTGACTTTTGCGGAGGTCCTAGTGGAGATTGAGGATCGACAGGAGCGGGTCCTATGTGGATGGTTGATTCCTCTAGTGCGCATCAGATGGCAGCACGGAAACCTCCAAAAGAGCACTTGGGAGCGGGAGGCTCAGATGCATGCTCAGTACCCACATTTGTTTCCCTAGTTTTTTATGTATCTTTACAGGGACGTAAAGCCCTGAGGTGGGAGTAATGTATAGACCCGAAAAAATCAAGGAATTTTTTTTCTTAATTTTCATGGGATTTTTACAAGAATGTAGTTTCTGACGGAACCAGATTCCGAGGCCCGGTGTGCCCGGAATCATTTTCCGAAGTTTAGCTTAGGTACGTTCAGTGAACGAGCGAGCGGGTTTTTCTAACTTTTGAACTGGTGCTTGGAATCGGATTCTGAGGGCACCGTTGGAATCGCAGTGCCGGTAATTTCTTAGAAACACCTTTTCCGGGGTTGTGTTTTCTCGGGTGTGGTTTTTAATTTTTGGGGTTAAGTTAAGAAATAAAATAAAATTGGTGCAACCGGTTTTTATTTTATTTTTTCTTAACTTAAGTTAAGTGGGTGATGTGGGGCCCACAATATCCTACCCACTTGGTAGGATATTTTGTGAGGTGGGACCCACACAATCCCCACTATTTCTTTTCTTCTTAAGTAATGCACCTGCACCCCCTATTAATGAAGTCAAACCATGCATTTATTCTGGTTAAGAAATGTCTCATTAATGTGGCGGTTTAAGCATTGCATTTAATTCACTTAACTGTTTCGTTCGTTTTTGAATTTTAAAACGCAAGGCCTGAGAAATATAAATAAGACAACTCTTATTTTTATTAGACTGGTGGTGTTGTGAGGCTAGGGAGAATTCGCAGGCTCTTGAAGTTCTTCCTCCTCGACGAAGAACGCAAAGAACGCGAAGAACGCCGGATCCTCAGAGATCTACGGCACGACGTGACGTTCCTTATTCCGCGACGCTCCTTCCGCGATGCGACGATCCCCCTTCCGTGACGCCTTCTTCCACGATGTGCCTTTCCGCGACGGACCCTCACTCGACGACGCTTGAGGTAGGGGTCTGATTCAATTAAATCTTGTGATTTATACCCACGGCGTATGTTTAATATTTTTCGGAATAATTTTAAAACTGCTAACGCGGTGGCTGAGGACCAACGAACAAGTCCGAACCCACCGTCCCTTCGTTCTTGGTGTGCGGATCAGCGGGCGACGATGAAGCATGCCGTACGGGCATTGTGAGGTCTTCGCAGTGAAGAACCGGTCCCGGGAGGGCCGTTGGCGAAGACGACAGGCAAATCTGACCACCGGAGCTCATCCGGTGGTCCGCGGAGCAACCCGTCGGCACGCCTCGCCGGCACAGCGGTGTCAGCGGCAGGAGGTGGCGGCCGGCACCGGCCGACCGCCAGGAGAGGGCGGCGCCCGGCGCGCCACTGGGAAGAGCCGTCGCGGCTTCAGCCGCGGCAGCGGGCCGGTAGTCCCGCGACCACAGGGGACTTTAGGAGGTGGGACATGGCAACCGGCCGCGTCTGTTGGCAAGAGGCGGCCCCCATGCGGGGTCGCGGTTTCGTCCAGGGGGGCGGTTTCCCCCCTTCTGCGCGTCCGTTTGGCCAGCGCCAACGCGCCAGGCCGAGCCGACCGGCCGGACTGCCAGGCCGGGCTGCACCCAAGCGGGCCGGACCCGGACCCTGTTCGGGTCGCCCCGGTTCAGACCGACCCTGGGGGTATCGGGCCAGGTCGGACCGGGCTCAAACCCCCTAATACCGAACCGCTTTCGGTCTGTTGCCCATAACATGAGCTAAAGGCCTACGATCGACGCATCATCAGTTGTGTAGCGATCCTTGGATCGAGACGGTCATTTCAGAATATTACACTCAAGGTTTCAGAGGACTTTGGGATTGGCCGGGTTGGTTCGTACACGAAACCAACCGGGCCCTCGGAGCGGAAACGCTTATAACATGAGCTTCGGACATCCGATTGACATGTCGTCGACTTAGATGGATTCTTCTTAGTGGGACGGACCTTTTGGATTACTCTGCTTGAGTTTTGGATGCAGTTGGACTACGGTCGGGTTGGTTTTGACTTAAAACCCAACCGGGCCCCTAGGACTAAAAGGCCAATAACTCTCAGACCGAGAGTCCGAATGACGCGTCGTCTATGACATTGAGTTCCAGTTGACAATATGGAACTCTTGGATACATCAACTCTGGATTATGTTTCAGTTGATGTATCAGCCCTTCGGCTCGTGGTGCGGACCCTCCCGAACGAGCTTGCTGTGTGCGGGAACCCTAGAGTTGGTTGCAACTGTGATGACAATGACGACTGTGCAGAAATCCTCCGTGGATTCGACGACGACTACAGCACTCAGCGATCCTACGTGGATCAGTGCCACTGATCCTGTGTGGGTCAGATCCTGTGTGGGTCAGCGCTCAGCAGTCCTGTGTGGGCCAGCGCCTACAGATCCTGTGTGGGTCTGATCCTATGTTTGTCATTGCGGGGGTTAGTTACCTATCGATCTTGTGTGGGTCAGATCCGTTGTGGGTCATTGCGGGGGTTAGTTACCTATCGATCCTGTGTCGGTCAGATCCTTTGTGGGTCATTGCGGGGGTTAGTTACCTATTGATCCTGTGTGGGTCAGATCCTTTGTGGGTCATTGCGGGGGTTAGTACCTATCGATCCTTTGTGGGTCCGACGGCTTTGATGAATCAGTGGAAATATCTGATCATATCTATCGTCATACGAAGAAGTATACCTGTGTGAGCTAAATCTTGTTTTCTTTCTTATGTGGATTGTGTTGTGTTATCTTGTGTAGATTACGTTTTTCTTTCCGGTGTGGAATGGGTTGTGATTTCCTGTGTGGACTGGGTTGTACTTGAGCTCGGATGTTGGAGCCGAGCTGGAATTGATGACTTAGGTATATGTATGGGCATATACCTAAGTAGAGTCGGATGTTACTTTTTGATTGCATCTTTCCTTTGTGGATTATCCTTTGTGGATTCTGGGAGACCTTTGGGGGTCTCGGGGTCCCAATAGAGTAGCTTATACTCACCACTGCATAGTCTATTCCCGCACTATGTTGTGTTGGTTGCAGATAACGGACAGCACTGATCGTGGTTGAGGATTGCGGAGCAGGACGGTACCTAGAGGTGGACCACTGGGCAGGACGTACTCGGAGCGGACGGCTAGACCCGAGGTGTTGTGGTGGCTATCTGTACTCACCCTTTAGGTGGGACTCCCAGTAGACGGCTCGACGTTATGGATTTACTTTCAGTTTTTGTTTTCCCTTTCCAGTTTTACTTTACATTCAGTTTGGGTTTGTATTCTGGCTCACTTACTTTTCCACACTTACTGTTGTACCCAGTATTTACTTAGTGTTTACTTCTGCTTGCTTTCTCTATGGTGTTCGTTTACTTTACAAAGTCAATGCCTTCACTTTTTAACGGAATTACGCCTTGGTGATAGTCTCCAGCCCCTAGCCTATGGAAGGCGGGTTTGGGGTAGTCATGGTACGGGCCCCGAGGACGGGTCGTGACATATCACCACAGAATGGGTAAATCGGGTAAGTAAAGTTAAAAATAATATGATAAGGAATAAAAATGACCATAACAATTTCCTTTATCCTATTATATAAGTGTATTATAGTAATCTCCATTCAATTTTTGAAAATATGGAAACTTAGTTCCACATTTCTTCCATTTTCACCTTAATGTTATTTTATATAAATGGAATTGAAAATTGACATTCTCTTGGTTTTATTATCTCTAAATTTTTGAAATAGTGATAAATAGAGGGAGTTTTGGGTTATGAAAAGGTTTTTTGAAATATAAATTATATTTTATCATGTAAATTAATTTCTAGTTTTTATTTATGAAATAATCACCTTAAATTCTTACACAACCCAGACATAGTTTTTATTCAATGAAATGAAAAATAAAATATATGATTTTAAAAACATTAAAGTAAAATAATTTTAATGAGTTATTAAGTTCTATGATTTTTTTATAAACATTTAAAATTTTATTTATTTGTTAAAGGGTTATATTCTAATTCCTTTTCTTCAATGTTGTTTTTAATTTCAAATTAAATTAATAGATTCAAAATGACATTAATGATACTTTATGTTTAAAAATATTTTATTAAATGATGTAAATTTCCTAAAAATAATATATTGAGAAAATTGATTTTTATATGGTATAAAATATCATCCATGGTCCATTTATGGTTTAATTGTATATTAAAAGTAACTATCTTGAAAATTAAATAATAAATTATTTATTATCATAATAATTGTCAAAAGGGGTTAACACATGTTAAAAAAAGAGATAATGAAAAAAAAATTATAAAAATGTCTAAATTTTATTATATTGTTGTATTTTGAAACATTATCATCTTATAAATTAATTATATTTGTTTTTATTCTTTGTTCCAAGAAAATTAATTAATATTAATTTAATATTTTAAGTAATTCCATGAGTGCCTCTCCCCTCACTTAGAAAAGGGAAAATTCTATCTTATTATATTCACTCATAAAGGGCCTTTTATTTTTGTCAATACCTACACAAATACCTTCCTATAATCCCTACCCACATTATATAGTTATTTTTTTAACAATTACAACCTTAGAGGGTTTAATGTGTAAATAAATGGAAGTTGTCTGAAGAATAGGTATTTTCTTTAACCAAGAGTTTTTGTTTTATTTCTTCTCATACCTCCATAATATATTATTAAGAAATGATTATATAAAAACACCAAATTCATAAATATACTGAGATTTTATTATTTTATTTTAATCACATGCATTTTTCTTTGATTCCATTGAATGATAAATGAAATCTTTGTACATTTGTACAGTGCACTACCTCCTCGTGAACCGATGTAATTAGTTTTCTATCACAACCTATTATGGATGCCTATAATGATGGATTTAATAATTTTATATGTTATTTGAGATATTATTATTAATATTATTTAGAGTTTAATTAATATTTACCATTCTGTTATTCCATCTATTGAAAATATAAATAGCGTTCATGTGTATGTTTGGCCTACCGTCTCCGAGAGTGATGTCATTAATTTTTTTATCTATAACATTTATGGATAAAAATAGATATATATAATGAATATATATGATATTAGGTTAACATTTTGGGATTATGTAACCATGATAATGTGTAAATATTGAGACTGTCTGACTAAAACATGCATGAAAAACAAAGCAATTATCACCTGGAACAGTGATTTTAATAATGAACTATTTATAAATTGATGGTAATATGTTATTATAAAGTAATATATGTTATTATATATATGATTAAGGTTCTATAATACATGTTTAGTAAATATATATTTGTTATATAATAGTTTCTAATGTGAATGAATGAGGACGATACTTGTGGTAATGGATCTCTCTAAACCACCAATTTTTTTAGGTTATGACCATTCTCTCTCTAACTCATTGTATCCCTCTATTTAATATTATGGAATGATTATAAATTCTATATATATGTATCTCATGTATATTAATATTTCGTTCTAACTTCATTTAATGTGTTAATACATTTATTATGTTCATTTATCATATTCCTTCATTAATAAATCTCTTTTAATTATGATATAAGGAAAGATTATACAGACCATTTATTTCCACGGGTAATTATTATGTTTATACCTTATTATTGATTCCTATTTTGGGAACACATAATCCTGAACATATTATAAAGGGTTACTATAGATATATATACAGTACATTGGCTAATGTTGTTGTTTCATGAGATATTATGTATATGATTAGGGGGTAAATCTAATCCTCGGTGGGACTTTTCTAACCATGTGATGTGGTCATATTAGATAGCCTTCACTTTTGATTATCTCATTTTTTTGTTACTTAAACCTTTACAATGTTTTCATGATTTTATTAGACCATTTTATGTATGTTAATCTCTCATGTGATTACTCCTGAGCCTTCTCTTTTATGATATCATGTCATACCTTTGCCTCGTAGATTCTGGTTCCATATCATGTTTATTACCTCAATGGGATTTTTATCTAAACAATTTTGTATCTATATTCACCATGTCATCCCATGTAGTTTTATTAGTTCAATGGTATTTAATATATCATTATAGAGATTAAAATAAATATTTTTAATTTTCCTATTGATGTTTCAGTACCTAGTCTTCCAAATACACTAGGCCTTTTGTTCTTTATATTGTATTTAATTGATATTTATGTTAAAAATAACGAAATAATGTGTGTAAAAATTCTTGGTTCATTATAGTTTGTGTAATAAAAACATCTATTTTTTTGTTAGGACTATAATAATTTAGTGAGAACCTTATGGATAAGCACATGTGCATGAAAATATCCTATAATTTAAGTGATGTATATAGTGAGGGGTTTCCAAGAAATTACATACATGTATATAAAATATAAGTTAATGTGGCTCTAAAATAGTTTTAACTAGGGTTAATAACCCAAAAATGGTTCACTAGAAATTGACTTGATCATTACCTAATGCATAATAAATATGCCTTGATTCATACATATTTTGACACTCCTAGGGGTTATGCTTTAGAAATTTACAAGCACTTTATGAATCATTATAAAGTACATGAAATAATTTTTTAGGTTATAAAAAGTAATAGGTAAATTACCATGAATAAAATATATTGAAACCTAGATTCTCATATGTTTTTATATAATTATTATTTAGAAGTTGTTCCTTCTAATTTTATAAGTTTGCCTTTTGTATATTTATAAGTTAATGTATTCTCATATAATTTTTCCTTTTTTTACTTAATAGTGGTAAATAGAAGAAACTATGTCAACAACTAATGTGATAGGAAATATGATTATTTAAATAATGATATGCCTAACAATATGGTAGTGGGAGCTAGGAACATTATGGAAGTACTGGATTAGTTGACTCATGATATGAATAGTAACATGGATCATGTGGAACACACTATTTCTCCAAAGTGAGTGATATTTTTGGTTTGGTATTTTATGTAACAAAGTTATCCTACATTTAATGGATCTTATGATCCCTCATCACATAATAATGGATTAAATCCATTGACAATATATTTTATGTCCTCAAATGCTCAAAATAAGAGAATTTTGTGTTGGACAATCGTTGCTTGGAGGGGGAGTTGATCAGTGGTGGGTGCTGATCAAGAACATGAGGTCCAAAGATGATATTGATTCCTTATAATGGGAAGAATTCAAGAAAATATTTTTTAACAAATATTTTCTCTAACCACTCTATCATAAAATAGAGAGTGAGTTCCTTAGATTAAAGAAAAAGGAAGATTAGTCTATCAGGGAATATGAGGAAAACATTACAAGGCTTGAATGGTACATCTGTGAAATTATCATCAATATTAAAAGTAAGTTGGACCACCTCTTTACTAGACTAAATCTTATTCTATAAAAATAATTGGTGATTCAAGACAATGAAAACAATGAAAATATTGTTCGTTGTGCCTTTAAGGTCAATATAGAGATTGGTGACTCTCCGTGGTCACGTGGGATTGAAGATAAAAAGAATAAAATGGAGATTTATTTAGGATGATAAATGGATAAATAAAATGTATGATAGAAAACCCAACATACCTTGTGTAAAAAAAATTTAGAAGAATCATATTGAAAACTATCTAAAGGGAACCAGGAGATGATTCAAATGTGGAAAATATGACCTTTAAGTTAATAAGTACTGAGGAGATATGAATAAAACAGTAAATGTGATGGAATAAAATAAGATTTATATCAACACTCAACCCACATTACAATGTCTATCTATAATCAACATGGAAAATATACAGGCTAGTTTCATAAGATGAGTGTGTTTGGATATAAATAATGAAAACAATCTCCATGGACTAAAGAGAAAAGAAGTTAATATGATATCACTATTGATGAAGTGGGTCCCAACAATGATGTGGTGATAGGTACATTGGTTTTTTATTAAAGAATAAATAATGTACTTTTTTATTCTATTTCTATGAATTATTTAATATCATGAAGGTTTTGTATAATTATTAAAACAGCCCCTCAAAACATGGGGGTTAATCATTCTATGAGAACAATAAAGGGTGAAATTATTATATCTCAACTATATAACTCCTCCCCATTCAATGTTTTTATCTAAATCCTTTAGTGGAGTTTTTTATATATTATGTATGGATAGGATATCACGACATAAATCCAATTCCATCTATTGGTAGAGTTAGACCACTCTTCAATTCCTAAGTCATCTTATGATTCTGTATAAGTGTAAGGAGGATGATGAATCTCCCCAAGAATTTTCTACTCAATCTTAGACATTATTTAATTATGATAAATCATATAGTGATCAAATTATTGAGTCAAATGATAGAATCATTCTAAAATACATGCCCATTGTGAGGTATTATACGGATGTATTCCCTAAAGAGTTGTCTAGTCTTCCTCTAAACTAAGAGGTTTAGTTCCCAATAAAATTACACCTAGATCTCTACTGATATCCTAGACTCCTTATATAATGTCCATAATTGAGTTGTAGGAACTAAAAATGAATTAAGAAGAGAAACTAGATAATTGTTTCATACTTTTTAGTGATTCGTTGTGGGGTTTGTTGGTCCTCTTCATTAAGAAGAAGGATGGGTAAATTCACATGTAAATACACCATTGTATTGATTATCATGAACACAAAAAATCATGATAAAGAATGAGTATCCACTACCAAAAATAGATTAATTTTTCGGTCAACTACATGAAGACAACTATTTCTCAAAGGTGTAATTTTGGTTAGGATATCACTAATTAAACATAAATAAGTAAGATATTACCAAAATTTCGTTTCAAGCATGGTATGGACACTATGTGTTCATAGTGATACCCTTAGGACCCACTAATGTTCAAGAAACCTTTATGAACTTAATGAATAGAGTCTTTAGATGTAACCTCAACACATTTTTGGTAGTCTTTATAAATGATATTCTTATAAACTCCAAAATCAATGAGGAGCATGAGAATCATTTGAATATTGTGTTAAAGAATTTACGAAAGTTTGATCTATATGAAAAGTATAGTAAATGAGATTTTTGGATGAAGGAATTTCAATTATTTGGGAATTTTATTACAAAAAATAGATACCAGTAGACCCTTATAAGATACAGGAAATTGAGAATAGTCCCAGACATGAATTTATAATAGAGATCCATAGTTTCCTGGGACTAGCTAGGTATTACCGATGATTTTTTTAGAAACTATTTATTATTATCAAACCAACTAATAAAACTAAATCATAAGGGTGTGAATTTTTTCTGTACTGATGAATTTAAATAGGGGTTCATTGAATTGAAAAAGAGTTTTATCACTACAAAAATCCTCTTTTTTCCTCAAGTAGGTAATTTTTTTGGTTTATAGTGATTCTTCAAAGATGGTTTTGGGCTAGGTACTAATATAGAATGATACAGAGATCACCAACTCCTCAAGGGAGTTAAAAGTTCATTAATAAAACTATCCAATGCATGATTCGAAGTTAGTTTCATTAATATTCATATTGAAAATATGGTGTTATTATCTCTTTGGGGATATTTTTTCTATTTATATAACTTTTAATATCCTAATGTATATTTATATATTTACATGTAAATATTTTTATATACACCATCAAATATGGTTCAAGTTTATCAAGGACTATGACTTCTCAATCCACTACCATTAGAGGAAACAAGATAAAGTGGAATAATATTTAATTAAAAAGGATATGTAAACCTTATCACTGAAGAGAATTTAGAATGATCTAATCATATTAGAATTGAAATGTATAGATATGTGAATTATAAAGGAGTGAACATAATTATTCCTTTATTAAATGATTGCTAAAAAATTACTTATAGAGAAGATAAATCTTGATCAAAGAGATGATGTGTAAATTCCAAAGTTAGAAACTATAAGAAAAAGGGAAATCTTAGAGTTCAAAATTTATGAATAAGGGGTTAAAAGAATTAGTTCAAGACTTTATGTACCATAAACTTCTATAATAAATTAGTAGTTTAATGATGCACATAGATTGAACTTCTCTATCTACCCATGGAGTATAGAGATGTATTGAGATCTCCAAGAGCACTTTTGGTGGGACAATATTAAGAATAAGATCATGGAATATACATTAAAATTATAGTTATTTCACTGAAAGAAGGTGTAAAGGAAAAATTTTATGGGGATGATGCATCCATTATCCATACCTACATTAATATTGAAAAACATAACAATGAACATTTTTTGTGGGATTCAGAAGACATTAGGAAGAAATGATTTCATATGAGTTATGGAAGATCTCCTTAAAAATACATCTCACCTTATTCTAATTAAAGAGGAATTATCACATGATCATATTACTAGGACATACATCATAGAACTAGTGGGGATTTATAGAACACTATTATCAAGTGTAATAGATTGAGATGCGGGATTTACCTCCAAGATCTGGAAGAGTCTCTAACATGATTTAAATATTGACTTGGACTTAAGTGTATATTATCACCCCAAAATTGAAGGCCAATATGTGTATAATATATGGACACTTGAGGTCATCTTGAGAGAATGCATTATGGACTTCAAAGGAGTATGGGAGTATCATATTACTCTATCCAAGTTCTCATACATTAATAGCTTCAATTAAAGGATCCAAATAGATCTATATGAATCCATTAATTGGAAGAAATATAGAACAAAAATATGCTTGGATGAAGTTGGAGAATTTAAGAATTTGGGACCTAAAATGGTTGAGGAAATGGTAGAAAAGTTCAATATCATTCAATATCACATCATGGATTCTCAGAATCTATAAAATAATTATGCTGATAATCCTCGATGAGACCTGGATTTTGAGGTTCGAGATAAAGTGTTTCTCCACATATCACCGTGTAAAAGATATATGAGATTTGGGAAGAAGGGTAGGATGATTCCTTGGTACATCATTCCTTTTTATATTCTTGATCACATTGTAGTTATGGACTGTTAACTAGATCTCCTAAAAACCCTATCTCAAGAATATGACGTGTTCAAAATGTCCCTCTTGGGGAAATACATACAAAATCTCTCAAATGTACTGAATTTAGAGGTGGTATAGATGGAAAATAATCTCTCTTATGGGGATAATCTAGTGATGATCTTAGACCATAGAGATAATGTTATATGCAAAAAGACAATACACCTAGAAAAACTATGATAAAGAAACCATAAGTATAAGAATGAAACGTGGGAACTAGAGGAATTCATGAACAAAAAGTAACCTCACTAGTTTTAACCGTAGTATGTAATATGAAATTTCAAGGGAAAAATTTCTTAAGTATGGGAATACTATAACACTCTTATTGTTTAAAAAGAAAGGGATATTTTGTAGTGTATTTGACAAGCAGCACTGAGCTTAAACTAACCATGAAATATTATTAATTTAATATGACTATTATAACATAGTATTTAAATTAGTGTCTATGAATATGATTAACTAATTTATGAAATATATATATATATACCCTACTTGATATAAATGTAAAGATGCATTATTAGAAAATAATCACCCAATTTTTACTAAATTTATTTAATTTTTCGAAAATCCTTTTTTTATGAAAACAATATTTTATTTTAAATTATTTACGATGTAAAATTATATTTTGGATTACTTTTAAAATTTTATGAGGTAATTTTGATAAAAAAACAAAATCCAATTATATTTTTTAAAATTAATTTTATACATGAATTTGGTATAAAAATATTTATATACCTAAAAAGGCATTTTTTGGAAAAAGTATTTTTCATTGCATTTTGTGTTTTAATATTTAATTTATTTAAACCAATTTTAGAAATTGAATATAAAAAATTAATTCAATATTTTGAATCATTATTTCCAAATTTTGTAAATAGGTTCCATTTATTTTTTTCATTATAAATAGGAACCATTGAAAATAATTGTCACCTCGGTAAGGGTAAATCGGGTAATTAAAGTTAAGAATAATATTATAAGGACAAAAAAATGACCCTAACACTTTACTTTATCCTATTTTATGATTTTATTTCACCCACTTCCATATTAGTTTATAAAATTTGGTAAATTGGTTCCATAGTTCTATGATTTTTACCATTATATTATTTTATATAAAGAAAAGTCAAAATGTCATTCTTTTTGTTTTATTATGTATAAATTTTTAACATATGGAAAAAAGGCTATGTTCAGTACAAAAAATTTTATTTGAAATATGAAATATTTTTTATCATGTAATTTTATTTCTAATTTTTATCAGTGAAATACGTACATTAAATTCTTACACAATGTTGACACAATATTTATCAAAATAATAGAAATATAAAATAATTAATTTTTAAAATATTAAAAGTAATATATTTTAAATGGATTATTATTTTCTGAAAAGAATAAATATAAAATTTTATTAATTTTTTAAAGTATTATATTCTAATTCATTTTCCTTTATGTTTTCTTCAAAGTCAAATTAAATCAATAGAGTCAAAAATGTCATTAATGATATTTTATGATAAAAAATATTATTAAATGGTTTAAAATTATGAAAAATACTGTATTATACCAACAAATATTGATATGGTTGAAAATATTGACCACTGTCCATTTATGGAAAAAATTTCCTTTTATAGTAATTATCTTGACCCCTAAATAGTAACAACTTTATTATTATAGTAATTATAAAAAAGGGTAAACACTGGTTAAAATAAAGAAGTGTAGGTAAAATGATAATATCATATTGTCCAAATTTTATTTTATTATATTAGTTCAACCTATCATCATCCTATCTTTAAATAGTTTTAGTTTGGAGTCTTTTTTCAATGAGAATTTAATATTTTAAGTAATTTCAAGAGTTCCCCTCCACTCAATTATAAAAGGGTACCACATACCCTCATTTCATCACAATTAAAAATAATTTTAGTTCTTCAAATCCCAAAAAATCCCTTAATAACATCCCTACCCATGTTCTATAATTTTTTAGGCATAATACCATCCTTATTGGTTTTATGGTGTAAATAAAAAATAAGTTGCCTCAAGAAGAGGTATAGTCTTTAACTAAATGTTTTAATATTCAATATTCTTATAACTTCTTAAAATCTTCATGAAACATGATGAAATAATAACACCAGTATATTCTATATACTGATATGTCATTATATTAATTTTATTTCCTAAATCTATCTCCTCTTCCATTAATTCTGAAACAAAATCATTGTTCACGTGTACGATGGACTACCACCTCATGAACCAATGTAATTAGTTTTCAATTGCCACCTCTAACAGCTAGTTATAATGATAGATTTAATAAATATATATGTTATTTATCATATCACAATGACTATATAAATATGAATTGTTATTTACATATATCTATTCCATCTATCTAAAATGGAAACAGCATTCATGTGTATGTATGGCCTATTGTCTCCATGAACAATGTAATTCATTTTTTTATTTGTACCTTTTATGGAAGACTCTTATATATATAATTAGTATATAAGATATTAATATCATATTTAAATTTTTTAGATGATGTAACCTTGATCAATATATAAATATTGAGACTACGGAACCAAAACATGCATTAAAAAAGTAGTCGTCATTTGGAATAATGATTTTAGTAAAGAATTATTAATAAATGGGTTGTAACATGAAATAATAAAATAATATAATCCATTATATATATATAATTATGGTTCTTCAATACATGTATGATAAATCTATATTTTTTATAACGGATTCTCTAACACATATGATGAAATGTGAGACTTATGGTAAGGGATCTCTCTAAACCACCATTTTTATTTGGGTTGTGACCATTATCTCTATAATGATATTTATATATCTCTCTCTATTTAATGCTATCAAATGATTATAAATTATTTATATTTTTCTATCACATATATACTTATATTATTCTCCCTTTTTTGATAGTTTAATATCTTCCTTATGTTCATTTCTCAAATACATTCTTTAAGAAATATATTTTGATTCTGATATGAGTAAAGATTATGAAACTCATTTATTTCAATGGTTAATTCTTATGTTTATTCAGTATTATTTATTTATTTTTTTGGAACACATAGTCATGTAAGTTATATTATGGGTTCACCCAAATAGTTCTCTAATTCATTAGCATAAGTTTTTTTCTCATTAAATTTTATCTATGGGATTAGGGAGTAAGACTAATCCATGATTGAACTCTTTAACCACGTGATGTTTCCTTGGTAGTTAGCCTCGACTTATGTTTATGTCATGTTTTATGTTACTACCACCATTATTATGTTTCTATGATATCATGATATCATATTCTTTATATTATTCTCTCATGTGATTACCCATATGCCTTCTCTTTTTTGATATCACATTATACCATTGACTCTTATGTTATGATTTATTATCATATTTATCCACAGACTAGGATTTTTAGCTCATCCATATTGTCTATTTATTCTCTATTTTATCTCATGAATTTTTAAGATCTAAAATTGTTTTAGGATATCACTATGGAGATTAAAATAAAGACTTTTTATTTTCATGTTGATGGTTTATGTACATAGTGTTCTAAATACACCAGACCTTTTGATACTTGTTTTGTATTTAATAGATATTTATGTTTAAAATCATGTTATAATATATAAAAAAATAATTTAGTCTCTATATCTTGGGGTGACTTAAAAAATAATATTTTAGGGACATAGTAGTGTTTTATAAGTATATTATCATGAGTGGTACATAGGTTTGAGTATGGTTTTGTATAAACATGTCTCCTATATAAGGAATCCACTCCAGTGGAATTTTATAGAAGAAAAATCCTAGGCTAGGATATATTCTTTACTATACTTTATTTTTCTCTCTTTAAAAGTGTCACATACAAAATATTTTATTATTTTTATAATTAAAATCATTCAATAGAAATTGTATCCAAAAAATCTATCATTGTAGTTTGACATATTTAATGAATTAAATCTATCTACACTCAACTAAATCCTATAAATTTATTGGGGAATGATCAAGCACCATAATCAAGTTCCATACTCAAAATATCATGGTTATTTTAATTCCTAAAACCTAGTTGAATTTTCTAATAATCCTATAATATAAAAAATTAAATTCCAAATCCATAGTTTTACACCACCAAAACAACACTAAGGTGTTTTCTAAAAAATTAACTATTTTATTCCAATGTATTGAATTCAAAAAAAACCATTCCCTTATAATTTCACCTTATCTAAAAAATCTATAAAATTATTTTCAAAAATCTATTTCAATATCAAACTCTATTTCAGTAAACCATTTCACTATTCAATTTCAAAATACCTTTTTGTATCACTTTGAAAATATCATTACCCTATATTTTCTCAACCCTTAAAATTTAAAATTCTCTAGACTCACTAGCTATTTTAAGGAATACATAATTATAAAATAATTTTAAAAGACCATGTTTCATTTCACATATTTTATTTTTCATTAACCCCAAATTCTCCCAAGTTTTTTCAAAATCTTAAAATACCCAAACCAAGGTCCTATGTAGGAAAAACACCCATGATAAATTCAATAAATCATCCTATATTGGTTAAATTAATTATTTTAACACTATTGTATTATGTAATAAAGAAATAAATATTTTTTAATTCATTCTAATGAATCTTTAACCATCGTTAGATAATCACCCTAATCAATCACAATCAACAAGCATGTTCCTAATGCCCTATTTGTGAAAATACCGTGATGATTAAAAAACGAAGGATTCAACACCCAGTTGTACTCGATAACTCATCATGAGTTATATAGTTCCAATACCCAAAATAGCTAACCAACATCTTAGTTATATCTAGAGTGTCTATTCAAAATATGTAAAATCTCCTAGTAACATGGTTTCTAGTCATGATATTGTCGGTCAAGAACATATATAACATACCATCCAAGAAATAAAAAATGATCTCTACCTCTAATAGACATGATCTGAGTACAAAAATTATTATGATACAAGTTTTAGATGAACTATCTAACAAAAATTTACCTAACATGGGATTGGCATCTTCCTGACCTCAAGCATGCTGCCTCATATTTCAGAGGATGTTAACTCATTATGAGGTCTCTAACTAAACAATTGGTTTTTCTATTCCCTAAATGTTTAAAAAAGGCTATATAGGGGTTTATTTAAAATATTTCATATATTATCGACAAACTAGAAATTACCACAATTCAAAACGATATACTGGGAACCAAAAGTTTCATCCCTCATTCCAACATATTAAACAAAACAAAATCTATATGATAATTCATAAAACCGTTCTCAATATCCAGAATATAAAATAGTCCATAAATAAATAAATAAATAAGGTTGTATGTTTGATACATAATCATAATAAGATAAATATATATGGGCTCTAATACAATAAAAAAACCCTATACCTACACTTTAAACTACAATACGGTACATTCCCGTAGCGATAACTTCCCTCTATAAGTAATATTTTTTACCTGTATACATAAGAAATAAGGAAATATAACACATACATACCATAAACCACACCATATTTATTAGTATGCATGATTCCACTAACCCTATTGGATTACCCTATTATCCATAACCATTCTAGGAAAAAGTAATCAAAGTGGATGTTTTTTATGGGATAAAAACTCTTGACCTACCAAATTTAAAAAAAGGTAATAAACATATGATAAAATAAATATGAAAGGAATACTATAGTAAACTATAAATAACATTAATTACAACAAAAGGAAAAGGTTCCTATATAATAAACTAAACCTCTATAACAATAACAATAGAATAATAACAAAAAATATATTAAACCCTTTAGTACTTCCAAGGGTAAGTTAATAGAAAAATATAGTAAAAAAATTGTTACACCACTAGGTGTAGGTAATATAGAAATATAAAGCTTCTTATATATCTACTCAAAACCCTGATTAAAATATTTACATTTTCATAAAATGGGGATTAGGGAATAACATAGATATTGACCAACCCACAACATGAATCATAGCATAATAGATCCAATGATCAATCCTTTGAGTGAATAAGGTAATAACAAAACAATTTATCAATATCATATCTTGTAATTAGGTGTAACATGGTTATTATCTAATATCTCATCTTAGATCAAAGTTTAGTATTAAGACTAATTAAACCCCATATAGAATATAGAAATAACATATTCACTTTTCAGTAATTTATATTGGATCATGTTTTAATATATCCACTGTTAAACCTATCATCTGAGATATTGGTGAAATATAACTAATGATAAAACCCCCAATGTATGCATCAAAAAGCAACAATAATGTCTCTATAATTATTAAGTGTGTTTTAAAATTTCAATTTATTTTAATAATATTCATCTTATTGTTTTTTAACTAAATTTTATATTTTAAAATTTAAATTTATTTTATTTTTTACCATATCCAATGGAAACAATATCCGCCAAAAAGTAAAAAGACAAGATGATTGAAGGTGATCCCAAGGACACTATTTTCTAGGTTGAGGCTATGGATCAGGGGGTTACACCTCTCAACAATGTCAAACAGTGGGAGTTAGGTTCAACCCATGGGAAACAATTGGAGTTGATTTTTCATTTTGATGAAGAGATGGTGGAAAATGTTTTGGTGATTAATGCCACAGAGGAGGAAGCTAATAAGATTAAGGGAAGGCTGTTAAAACTGACTACCAACAAAGAGCAGAGTGCATAGATTGAAAATCAAGATCTGATACTGATAAGTGTATTTAATAAAGGTAAGATCAATAAAGAAAAGTATGTGAATTCTTGGGAAAAGTTTTTATTTAGTTTTGAATACCTTTTAAAAGACATTCCAGACACTCAGGTATCCTCTATCTCCTGGAAAATTTTTAGGGATAATGTTTCTAGGAGGATTAAGTTTTTATTCAATGGTTTTGTTACCTATTTTAGTGTTTGAACCATATGGTTTCTCACTTTTATCCTTAAAAGTGTTCTAGAAATAAAAAAGTTAATTTTTAGTCATGAGTAATTGAAGTCAAATAAAACTATTAAGTGAAATTTCAATTTATTACATTTGGGTGTCAGGACTCTGGTGGGTTCCACTGAGAACCCAGTTGGTTTGATTGGGTTAATGTAGTCCCCAGATAACCACTAAAAATCTATTGGTTATGTACTTGTAATGCGGTGATCCACCGAACACACTGATAATTTTAAAAATACTTCGTTTGATAGAGTATACACATGCAACACAGAACTTAAACAAACCATGAAATTCTATTTATTTAATATTACCATTACAACATAGCCATTAAATTTTCAGGTTTGAATATGATAAACCACATTATGATATATATATATATATATATATATATATTTCAAAATCAATTAAAATATATTTATTAATTCATAATAAATAAGAACCTGATTTTTCAGTAATGTAAATTTATACATCAAAAATATTCTTTCTTTAAAATTTGTTTTTTTATAGATGATTATTATAATTAATTTCTATAAATTTTAGAAATTTTATATGATAAAAATAATATAATTTTTTAATTCTTCATGGATAAATTATTTTAGGATTAATTTTTTATAATTTTCTAAAATGTTTGGTTTTTTAATGAATAGAGAAAAATAATGGTTTTTATTGAAAAACTGAATTTTCTTTGAAAATATTTAAAAATTAAAATTCTATTTTGGATTAGTTACTATTTATTATAAAATACAACTATGATCTTTTAAATGAATTTTATACTTTAATTGGGTAAAAATATTTTTATACTCAAATGGGAATTTTTATGAAAAATTCATTTTTCATCACATTTTTTAGTTTTAATTTTAAATAAAATTATGCCACTTATAGTAACTAAAATTTGAGGAATGGATTCCATATATTGAATTATGAGGTGAAAATTTGATAAATATGACCCTTTTATTTTTTTCTATTATGAATAGAAACAATAGTAAATTATTGTTACCATGATAAAGGTAAAATAACTAAATTATTGTTTAGAAAAAATTGATAAGGCCTCAAATTCAAGAAAACAATTGAATTTATTTCATTTTATGATCTATTTCGTCTATAATCATCCAAAATTATAAAATATGAGTTTTTTCCTTTTATATTGATTTTTTACCTTTATAACATTTAAGTAAAGGATAGTGTCAAAAATGTTACTCTATTGATTATAATATCTATAATAGTTTTTATAGGGATAAAAATAACTTATGTTATTTTATAAATATTTATTTAAAATATAAATTATTTTTTTACCATGTTAATTTATTTTTAATTTTTAGTGGTGAAATAATTGTCTTGAATGCTTACACAACACCGACTCAGTGCTTGTGCAAGTAGTAGAAAAATCATGTAAATGATTTCAGAAACCCTAAATGTTATATTTTTTGGGTGTTTTAATGTTTCTGATGAATTTTTAAGATATAAATAACATATTATAATTTTTAAAATGGTTTATATTATAATTCAACAGTTTTCATGTTGTCTTCTAAGTCAAATTAAATGAATAGTGTCAAAAATGAAATTAATGATATTATATGTTAATAATATTTTATTAAATTATTTAAAAATACTAAAAGTATTTCAAGAGGAAAATTAGGATGATAAAATTTATATTAATTCATCCCTTGGATATTGTTTGTCAAATTTTCACCTTATAAGTAAAATTATAACCCTTTAATATTGAAAAAATCATTACCACAATTAAGGTTAAAATTGGTTGAACAAGGGGTTAAACCAAAAGGTAAGGTTTAAAGTAATATCTAAAGCAGTATAAATTTGATTTTATGATTACATTATGACCATATCCTTCTTATATTAGTATTCATGTCATTTTGGAAACATTTTACATGAGTTAGACATGTATTATATTATAATATTTCATGTATATCATAAAATGACATTATTGGTATTTTAAAATAAATAATAATTTATTAAATGACTTAAAATTACAAAACAAATACTAAATTTTTTCAATTAAATGGTATATGGGTTAAAATATTATAAACGGTCCATTTATGGGTCCTTTTTCCTTTTATTGTAACTTGTTTGTCCCTAGAAGTGTAAAAAACATTGATATTATGGTAATTATCAAAAGGGTTAAGATTGAGTTAAACAAAACTATTAGAGTGAAAATATAAACTAAACAAGTCTAAATTATATTTTATAAGAGAATTTATAACCATACTTTTATAATATTTTAATTATGTCAATTTTTATCCACATGAACATTTAAATTAATTTATATTAATTTAATACTTTAAGAAATTAAAAAAATTCTTCTCCCCTCAATTATAAAAGGGAACCTCATCTCCTCTCTTACTTGAACCATTTGAGAACTCTATATTGGAAAATAATTTTGAAAATAACATCCCTAACCACATTCTAGAGGCCTTATTTTTGGAAGAATAACAATCTTAGAGGACTTAAGGTGTAAAGAAAAGGAGTTGTATGAAGAAGAGTTTTAGTTTTTAACCGACTGTTTTAGTATTATTTCTTCTTATAACTCCTTCAAATATTATTAAATTAAGATGAAATAATAACACTACTATCATACATATACTTATATTTTTTAATATTAACAAAAAAACCTATATCCATCTCATCTTCCATCAAATGGGAAACAAAATTGTCATTCAGGTGTATGGTGGAATACTGCCTCACGAACTGATGTAATTCATTTTTCATAACTTACTCTCATGGATGGTTATGATGATGGATTAAATATATATATATATATATATTATTCATGAAATTATTATTATTCCATAATTATAATATATCATCAATTTGTTTACTTTTCCATCCATTGAATAATGATAACATCATTCCTTCATACATGTGGATTACCAATTACACAAAGCGATGTGATTCATTTTTCATGACTACATCACATGGTTAAAATATTTAATTGTATTTAATGAAATAATATTATATATAAATATATGTAATATAATCATCATTATTTAAATATAAAATAATATTTACCTTTTTTCCATCATTTTCATTGAAAAATGAAAATGTTACTAATGTGTACATACGTCCTACCATCTCCTTGATTGTAACATAGTTCATTTTTCATAACCATCATTCATAATTGGTTTTAAAAGGATAAATAATTTATAAAATGATAATTATGTAATTATTATTATTATGAAGATGATTGAATAATGACCTCTCTGACCATACTCAACTTACCAATGTTATTTTGGAAATATGAACCGAATATTATCAAAACATTTGACGTGGTCCAAATTGATTAAGTAATTGTATATAACATTGTAAAAAATAAAATAAAATGATTAATAAATTTGAAAAAAATTATTAATAAAGTAAATAATTAGCATAATTTTATTTTTAGGAGGATAAGGAAAGTATGTTAGGATATGGACTAGAGGTCAAGGATATTTTACATTAAAAACATATCTAAATTTTTTTAATGATTTATTTTATAAATATTTTTATTTAGTGTATTTATTAATAAAATTATTTTATTAATGTATTTATATGTAATTAAATTAACTATAAGGGACATTTTATGTCTCTTTTAAAGGTTTTCAAAGGGAATCTTTTTACATGTTTTATATGGAACGTTTTTAATTTCTTTATGAAGGGAAATAGAGATGTTCTTTTTTAATTTATATGGTGTCAATGAATTTTCCCATCACTATAAGTGTTATTTATTTTTTTATTCATTTACATTATTCTATGTTTTCTTCAAATAAAACCCCCTGTTCTCTTTTTTCTACTTATCATATTTTTTAAAATAGGTTTTTAAAAGGAAAGGGTATTTCTATATCCAGAAATATTTTTCAAATGGGTTAAAAAGATTTTTTGATGGGTTTTATGATGAAAAATTATTTTCTTAATAATATGGTATTTGATAGTTATATGTAATGGATAGGTGATCCAGATATATCTTATATGAATGGGTACGCCCAATAAAGCTTATACAAATGGGTGAGCCTAATAAAAATTCTATGAACGAGTGTGACTGATATTTCTCTCCAATGAATGGGTAAATGTTCTTTGTCTAAAATGGTAAGAAATAAGGATTTAACTAGGGTGGTTTCTATTATGGATTTAACTGGGCTCTAGTTTTTTTTACACAAGTTTAACATCGGTTATGAATATAATTCTTTAATTTTCCTAAAAGGGTTTTTTTATTTTTATTTTTTTATGGGTTTTAATGGTTTTCTAGAGAGAAAGTGTCTTTTTCATGTGGATATTATTTATTTTGTACCCTCAAATAATATTTTCATAAAGGTAAACTTTTATGTATTTTTTGGTTTTTAATTGGACTAGAGGATTTCTTACTATTATTTCCCTTACAAATATTTTTATTTTTCTCATCCCATATTTTCAAATGATTTTTCCCTTATCTTAAGGATGATAATAAAATTTCACAAAATCATAGTTCTAAATATGGAGGTTTCCTTGAAAGAAGATAACATATCTTTATAAGGAACTCATTTTGTGGGAAAATGGATAATATCTGGAAGTGTAAACTCTAAAATAGTTTTTTCTAATTCTCTAAGACACTAAACCAAAGCTTGTATAGGGTATGTAAGTGATATAATATATTTTTTTTATTTTATATCTTTTGGATGGATAACATTTGGTCATTTTATCAATATTAAAACCATAAATGTAAATATTATATTTCTAGAACATGATATGTGACTATGGGTTCATGTTATTATAGTTGTTATTGGATTAGGGTTTTGATAACATTAGAGATTATGATATTTTTATGTGAGGTTATCTAAATAGTTGGGTATAAAACCATGGGTTTATATGTTTAAGGTTGATCATAAGTTCAAATTCTTTAAAAACCCCTTTTTTATGTTTTAAATGATGATATTCTAAATCAATTAATGATATTTTTGGAGACATTTCCAATAATATAATCATTAGGTTTTGTATGGGTTTTACAGAAAAATATTTTGAGTATAAATTTCTTTAAATGTTTTGGACATCATTTATGGATAACCTTTATGGTTTTTATTAAATTTTTTGTTTAGATAATTATGGGTTAATAAAATTTGGTTATATTTTATCATATTGATAACCATGGAAATATTATAATAAGGTCACTATATTTTTTTGAGAATATTATAACATTAAGGTAAAAGAAAAATTATTAAATAATTTGGGATAATATTTAAGGAATAAAGGTTTAATTATATTTTTAAATCATATGTGATTTTAATTTTTCTTCATGGTGTTTTGGGTTATTTATGGAAATGATAAGCATATTTTAGAGATTATATGATTAGGGAATATACAATTTTGGATATATAACTTTATGAGTGACTAATATTGTTGGGAGATTAATGTTAAATTAATCTTTGAAGAATTTGTGATCAAGTACCAAATATTTTTGGGTTTTGAACTTGTTCTGGAATATTTTGGATAATTTTAATTCTAGTTATTTATCAAATGATCTATATTGAACATTGCGTGTTATTTATGAGGCTTTGGAGATTAAATTTTTATTTCATAATATGAAGGTTAATTAATTTTGGGAATTATCATAATTTATTCTATCCATTTTGGTTTTGGTTAATGTTAAAATATAAGAGGGATATATTTTTATACTTTTTCATAATTATGTGATCTATTTGAAGTTGATTTTAGTTATTATGGAATGAAAAATTCATCTATAATACTCATCATTTGGGGTAAAAGATGAGATTTTGGTGAAAATAGATTAAAATATGAAATTATAATTTTCAAGTAGGTTTAGTTCCCTATGTTCTTAGTTAATATGGAAACATAATTCCTAAACATTAGTAAAAATATCTTAAAAAATATCTTTTTACCTTCATTTCTGATTAATTTGTGCTTTTTTCACACCCCACTGATTTATGGTTTTGTGGTTATTAACTTTCTCATGACCACATAATATGTCACATTCCATAATTTGGAAATTAATTTTTTCTCTATGTTATAATTTTCACATACCACGAATGCCCTCCAATTTTAAAACATAGTAATGTTTTATTTTGGATGGCCTTTATATTTCCCTTTCCTCTTTCTAAAAAGAAAATTTATAAACATTTTTACGATGTGAGTTTCCAACATATATATTTTCAAATGTTAGACCCCTTATTATAAAGATCAAGTTAAATTTGTGAGGATGAAATTTATTAAATTGGGATAATGTAAAACCATAATATCTTAAAAATAACACTTTTTTTATAGTTTATACACCACGCAACCCTGAGATTAAATGAACTATGAAATATTATTATTTGAATGTGAGCATTATAACATAGTCATTAAATTGGTTGGTATGAATATGATTAACTTCATTATGAAATATATATATATATATACATATAAAATTCCTACTCATTAAAAATATATTGATTAATCCATAATAAATAAGAACTTAATTTTTTTAGTAAATTAATTTTATTCATCAAATATATATTTTTTTCAAAAATGGTTTTTATTGATTTTTGTGCAACAATATTATAATTAATTTATAAAAAATTTAGAAATTTTATTTGATAAAAATGATATCATTTTTGAATTCATAAAGAAAAAAATATCTTTGGATTATTTTTTTATAATTTTCTGAAATTTTTAATTTTTCAATGAATAGTGAAAATATTGATTTTTATTGGAAACTGTATTTTCTTTTCAAGTATTTATAAAGAAAATTTTTTATTTTTTATTAACATAAAAAACAGTTCCCTTTTTAAAAAAAAATATAATTACTATCATTTTAATTTATTTTATTCTTGAATTTGATGTAAAAATATTTTTGTACTTAAACAGACATTTTTCTAAAAAATATTTTTCATTGTGTTTTGCGAGTTTTGTTTTATATTAAAGGTTTAATGTATTTGAAATTATACCTTGAAATTTTTATTAAATATCTAGAATTAGTATGAATAAATATGTTGAATATGACCATTTTTTATTCTTGTAAATATAAATCATAGTGAATTTTTGTTGCCACAGTAATGATAAAATGAGTTAATTAGGCTTAAAACTAAAGTGATAAGGCTTAAAATTAACTAAAACACTTTTGTTTATTTACTATTATGATTCTATTTTGTCTATAATCATCCAAATTTCTTAAATATGACCGTTTGTTTCCATTTATATTATATTTTGATTCTTATAGTATTTAAGCAAAGGAAAAAAGTTAAAAATGTCAATCTCTTTATTTAAATATCTATAATAATTAGTTATTGTGATAAAAAAAACTTTGTTTAGTTATAAATATTTATTCTAAATATAACTGCTTTTTTTATCATTTTAATTTATTATAAAATTTTAGTGATTAAATAATTACCTTAAATGCTTACGCAACCTCATCTTTGTTCTTGTCAAAGCAATGGAAAAATCAAGTAAATGGTTTTAAAAACTCTAATATTATTATTTTTTGTGTGATTTAAAGTTCTCTATGATTTTTTAATATAAATATAACATATTAGAGTTTTTTTAATTGAATGTATTCTAATTCCATTATTTTCATTTTGTTTTCAAATTCAAATTAAATGAATACAATCAAAAATAACATTAAGGATATTTTATGTTTAATAATATTTTATTAAAATTTTCAAAAATATTATAAATATTCAAATAGGACCATTAGGATGATAATTGGTTTAAAATTTAAACCATCTTCCATTTATGAGAAAATTTTCACCTTGTCAGCAATATTATAACCCTTTGATATTGAAAAAATCATTACCATGATTAAGATTAAAATCTGTTAACCATGGGGTAAAAAAAAAGATATGGTTTAAACTAATATATAAACCTATATAAATTTGATTTTAAGACTAAATTAAGACCATATAATCCTTATATTCAAATAAATGTCATTTTAAAACCATTTTACATGAGTTAGACACATATTATATTAAAATATTTCGTGTATTTTGAAAATTGGTATTAATGATATTTTATAAAAAACAATATTCTATTAAATGACAAAAAATTCAAAAAAAACTAAGTATTTTTTCCATGTGAGTAGGATATGTTTTAAAATATTAAATAGAGTCCATTTATGGGTCATTGTTCCTTTTATAGTAACTTTATAGACCCCTAAAAAGTAAAAAACTTAGATATAGTGGTGATTTTCAAAAGGGTTAATGGGGGTTAAAATAAAAAGATACGATTGAAAACATAAACAAAACATTTCCAAATTTTATTAAATGAGATTATTTCTAACCATAATCATCCTATGTTCAAATTATATAAATTTGGATCCACTTTAATTTGAAAATTAATTTATATTAATTTAATACTTATGAAATTTCAAAATGTCCCTCCCCTCAATTATAAAAATGAACCTCATTTCCTATTTATATCACGTACTTTGAGAACTCTATATTAGTAAATACAACCCAAAATACTTTTTTAACATCCGTATAAGAATTTTAGAGGACTTTTTTGGGAAAAATACATACCTTAGAGGACTTAAGGTGTATAGAAAATGTGGTTGTAATAATTATATGTGTATATTCTTATCAAAATGTTTTTGTTTTATTTATTATTCTAACTCATTAAAATTTTATTCAATAGTATAGAAATAATAAAACAAGTATATTAAATTTACTATGATTTTTTATGTTAATTTAAAAACCTATATCCATCTTCACTTCCATCATATTGGAAATGAAACTATTGTTTGTGTGTACAATGGACTACCACCTCTGAACCAAGGAAATTTGTTTCCTTCACTGTCTATCATGGATGGTAATCATGACCAATTTAATATATATATATATATATATAGTATATTAATGTCATAATTATCATTCCAAAAAGATAATATATCATCTATTTTCTAACTTATCCATCAATTTAAAAATTATAATGTCATTTGTGCGTACTTGTGGATTACCACCTCCATAGGGAGATGTAATTAATTTTTCATGGCCATGTCACATGGATACTATATATAAATGTATTTGATGAAATAATATGATATAAATAATATAAAAAATATATAAATTTAAAATAATCCTTACCCTCTTTCCATAAAATTCATTGAAAATGGAAATGTTACTCTTGCGTACATATGAGCTACTACCTCCATGATTGTAACATAGTTACTTTTTCAAAACCACATTGCATAGTTGGTTTTAAAAGTATAATTAATGAATAAAAATGATAATTATTTCATTATTATTGTTCTAGAGATGGTGTAATAATGAGCACTTTGACCATAGTCAACTAACCAAAGTCATAATGTACATATGAACCAAATATCATCAAAATAGCTGATGTGGTCTTAATTGATTAAGTAATTGTATATATCATAGTAATAAATAAAATAATTGGAATAATAAAATTTAAATTGGTTCTTAAAAAATTAAATAATTAACATAATATTATTATTCTAGTGTATAAATAACATACATGATGAGTAGGACTTGAGGTAAGGGATTCTAAACATTAAAAAGTCATTTCAAAAAATTTAATGATTTATTTGCTAAATATTTCCCATTTATATATTCTAAAAATTATATTATGGATGTATTTATATGGACATAAATTAATTACAAAGGAAATTTTATTTCAGTTTCAAAGTTTTTCAAAAGGAATCTTTTTTATATATTTTATATGGAACATTTTGACTTCCATTACAAAAGGAAAAAAGGAATGTTCTATTTTAATATCTACGACCTCAATGTATTTTAACACCACTAAAAATATTATTCAATTTTTTTTATTTTACAAGATTCCATGTTTTCTTTAAATAAAAACCCTTATTCCCTTTGTTTTGGTTATTTTATTTTTGATAATTGGTTTTTAAATAAAAGTATATTTTGATATTTGATGATTTTTTTCATGTGGGTTAAAAATATTTTTTAAATGATTTTATAATGAAAAGGTGTATAATTAAAATGTTTTATTAATGATGTGATACTTTATAATTATATATTATGAGTGGGGATACCAATATAACTTATAATAATCTGTGATCCTGATACAACTTATACAATGTAATAATACCGATATAGGTTTTATGAATGATAAATCCCAAAATATCACTCCAATACATTAGGTAATGTTTCTTATCTTTAAAAGAGTAAAGGAGGGAGTAAACCAGGGTGGTTTCTCATATGGATTTAACTTGGAACTAGTAATTTCTAACATGATTTTAATACTAGTTACTAATATGATTCTCTAAGTTAACTAAAATTGGTTTCTATTTTATTACAATGGGTTTTAAAGGTGTTCTTGAGAAAAGAATTCATTTTTCATGTCAAGATTATTTACTTTGTACTCTCAAAGAATATTATGATAAGGGAAAACATTTTATGGGTTTTTTCACTAGACTAATAGATTTATTCCACTAATTTCCCTTACTACAATTCTTTTTTTCATCCAAATCTTTTAAATGATTATTCATAGGGATTAAGGATGAATATAAAGTTAAAAAAACTCAATGTTTCAAATATAGAAGTTACCTTATGTGATGCATGTATGTATTTATAAATAACTTAGTTTTTGGGTAAATTGGACACTGTGTAGAATTTTCCACTTTGAAATATTTTTTCCTTATTATATAAAACTCTAAAATAAAAATTTCATTAGGTATATAAGTGATCCAATATTTTAGTTTTTTATTATATGTTTTGGATGACAAAAATTGGGTCACATTTATCAATATCAAATCTAAAAATGAAAATATTATATTTTTAGTACTGGATTTATTAGTATGTGTTTAGGGCTATTATACTGAGAGTCTTATGGAGTTTTACTAGGATCTTAGTTATATATCATATTGTTCATCTAATGAAGGAATTTATGATTTTTTTCCTTTTCATGGAATTTTGGATTAAAATTGTATTTTCTCCATTTGGATGAGAAGTGCATGATTGAAACACCTCTAATTATATACATTTCTTCCTTAATCTTTATTTTTTGATAACACACTTAATTATAAATGGATTTATAATCTATTTTTAAGGTAATAACTATAAAGGTAAGTAGATTGTTATCCATAATTTATTATAAAAGTAATAATGTTTCGTTCCTAAATTTATTTTAATTTTATATTCTCCTCTAATTTGGTTGCATTTTTGAAATATTATAAATTAAGAGGAATTAAACATCCAATACTTGTATAAATTATTAAATAATCACTAGTTAAGTGACTAAACCTTATTTGGGATTTCAATTTACTCTGTGTGTTTTTTGTTAATGTGATACTTGAATTCAAATATTTCATGACTAATTATAATTAAATTGGATATTAATAAAAAAATTATTGATTAATTTAGTTAATGTGAATCAATTAAGTAAATTACATATTATTTAAAAATATGTTATGTGTTTATTGAATTAGTAATTGAACATTCTGAGTGAAAAATGAGATTGTTGATGAATAAATGTTCTTGGATGGAAGTAATATTAAATGGTGATTTAATGAGTTTAATTACCTCTATAAAATAATTTATTTTTTAATTCTATTAATATGAATTAAATTAATAAATATTTTGAGACAAATTAATATTCTATAATGGATGGAAATATTAGTTGTTGAATTGGTGTGCTGAAAAACACTACCTTAAGAGCTGATTTTTTTAATGTTGAAGTGTGATGTTTGGGAAGATAAATAACTATTATTTATATGTGATGGTGAAAGTGAATGTAAATTAATTAATAAAATTAATTAATGTGGTTTAAGTGGGTAAATAACGTGTTAACTATTTATGTTAATTATGGTTAAATGATGAGGATATGTTTACGCTATGGACTAAAAATGAGATAATAATAGAATATTGTTCTAGAATAAAATAATATTTTAATTGATGAGTTTCCTATAAAAAATTATGTCTAATCTATAATATGTTCTTGATATAAATTAATTGGTTCACAAATGACTTTTTGTTTTATAATAGATCATATTAATTCTCAATGAGGTAAGAGGTATGTAAAAAGGGTATTGCATGATATTTTATACTATTTATGTTTGCAAGAAATTAATAACGGGAGATGTCTTGGTGTATCGTTGATCTGTGTATTGGGTATAATGGTGGAATAATAATTTAATTAATTTATTATTATTGAAAATGGTGTTTTAATGGGGGTGATATTAAAATGATTTAATGGGGATATGTGTTATAGTGAAATAATTTCAATATGTTTTAAATAATAAGAGATTGATAATGATCATTAACTCTGTTAAATGAAAAAGGATTTTGAGTATGATATATGAATCAGAAGGATTTAAAATTAAAGGGGAAATATGAATGTATTGGTGAAAAAATTATTTATGAGTTAAAAGGTAATGAATGATCTATGATATGATTAAATGTGTGGGTTTTCAGGGTAATATTTGATAGAAATTGTGAGATAAATAAATAGGGTAAATGTATGTGTTGAGGAACAATTTTGAATGATTTATAAAGTAAAAAATGGATTACATTACAATACAAATTTTAAAAAAAATGATATGTAAATCAATATGATTATTTTTTTTAAGAAGGGTTATATTCATTCTAAATTCTTATATTTAAATATAAATATAATTTGCTAAAAAAGATGCATTTATTTTAAGTTTTTATAATTTAAATAAAAGCTTTATATTAAATTAAATAATATATTGGTGAGGGATTTCATTAAAAATATATAATTATTTAGACACTTAGCATGTGTTGATAAACAATGCTAGATTATTTAAATAGGGTTTTTGGATTTTATGAGATCATAAATAATTTTTTTATTAATTAATTAATAATTTTAGTTGGATGTTTTGATTTATGATATTTTTATATGAAAAATATGGTTTTAAAAATATTATATTTTTCATTATAGGGAAATCCTTCATTTAGGTTTTGAAATGACCCTGTGTTTGGTATTTATGTGGAATGAGCCTTCTATTATACTAGGATTAGATAAGAAATTAGTTTCTCTAGGATATGATTTTAGTTATATAGAAATAATTTTTGTGTTTGACTAAGAATTTATTTCAACTATAGATAAGATAAGCCATGAGATTGGTAGGTCTTCTATTTAACTATGATATCAACCCTGATAAGTGTTTAGAAATGATTGTTCAGATAGAGACTTTGGGATTTCATAAAAATCAGCTAAAGTGGTTAAAACATATTATATATGTGTATTGGTAAGAAGAAAATAATTATTTGTGTTTGTGTGTTTATATTAAATGCATATAAAGACATTCTATATGGCACATAATATTTTTTTAGATATAATAGACATTTTGGGTCCCCAATTTCATCCTAATTAGATATATATCTCAAACCCTATACATCCACTTATCAAAAACATAAATTTATTAAATTTCTTTAAGTAGGAATGGGAAAGGACCTGATTTATCTAGGATTTGGTAACCAAATTCTTTATATTGTTTTTTAGGAGGATATTATAGTATTTCTAGTGTGATATTTTTCAAGATATGTGTTAGGTTTGTTTAATATATTACATTAAGATGGTTGTTCTTGAGATAAATTTTATATAATGTTTAGTAACATGGAATATTGAATATTATGGGTTTTATTTTGGTTTTTTATTGATAATGTTTCATATTAGTTTTTATTTTGGCTAATATTACCCTGATTTTGTTTATTTTATCACGATAATCTATTATCAGATAAATTTCTCCCTAAGTAATATTTTAAACCCTTAGTGTTAGTCGAAAACTTCTGGTGTTCATAGAGTGAACTTAATACAATTTTACATTTCACCTTGGTGGAATGTTCATGCAAGGAAAGGATGTTATAAAATGGAATCAAATTATTTTTTATTATCCTAGTAATTTGGATTAAAATTAGATATTCTCCTTATAGATGATCATTGTATGACTATAACTCCTCTAATTTCCTCTCATTCTTCCTTGATCTTACATCGATGATAACTCTTTCATTCCTAAATGGATTTATGATATGTTTATAACAATGGAACAAAAAATGTAAGATGATACCTATCCTTACAATTATTATAGAAGGTGTTTAGGTTTGTTTTCTTAAATTTTTCTAACTCAATATTCACATCTAGTTTTGGAAAATTATTGACATTTATTGATTGAGATGGAATTAAAAATTTTATATAATGACTCTATTTTTTCCTTATGAATATTTAGAATATTTTATGTAATATTTTCAATGTTATAAAATAAGTTAACCTAGAATTTCAAGGCCTGGGGGTCTCACCATTGATGTAAAAAAATTATTAAATATAATATATCACATGTACACCATTTTTCTAAAAAATAGAATAACTCAATATTGGATTCTCGTAATGGAAATATGAGGTAGACTTTAAATATGGAATGTTTGTTTTACCCTAGGCATGACATAATCTTTTCACGTGTTAGGTTTTTTTCTTAAGCACTGCCATGGGTGAATTAATAAGTAAATATTTTATTTATTTATTTGGTATTAATTAATTATGACAAACATAATCCTATATTATAAATCATACATATGGAATATAATTATGGTTATCCACATAACCATCGTATTGATAGAGGTTCCATTGGGGGAGAGTTTGGTAGAGAAAAACAAGATCAAGGATCACATATAGATTTACAAAGGATCATATATCCCAAAGGATTTTATTGATTATTCCAACAATAATGATATGGAAATATACTTAAAATATGATAGATCCAAACTATATGAAGGGAATTTGTTTTATTTTTATTAATCATGTTAATTTATCCTATATATAATTTGGATCAATTAATATAGAAAAAATTGATTTGAGGGTTGATGATTGATTGTGATAGATCTTTTTTATCTTCCTATAATGAGAAAATTGATATAATTTGTTGTTGAACTAAGTTTATCATTCTTATAAAAATAGATTGTGGCCAACATAAATAGGTGTTAAGTTCCATTCCTCATTTTTTTGTCCATTTTTCTACCATTATTAAAAAAATTATCACTAGTATTTCATTTGGTCAAAAATTCAAAAAATATATATTGAAAAATTAATAAAAATCATTATTTAGTGCAATGGATCATCACTGTAGGTTTGGGTTCGAAATCAACATCATGATCAAGGTGTGGCAGTGATTGAGGATATTAGAAAATAGATTGGGGAATTTCAATTTGTGGCTGGGTGTATGGTGATGGTGTGTTATGATGGGAGGTGATTCCTAAGTTGATCAGATGGCCAGAATCTATCCATTGGCAATGAGACAAATTCATTCAACACATATCTATTATTGAGGGCATCAATCATGGTGGATCTAGTGGTGGTGTATGCATGAGGGTAATTTCATGAAGAACTGGATATGTAAAAATCCTAACTACATGGAATGTAGTCTGATGAATTTACGTCGTGTAGTACCCAAGTTGCGGTGGTTAGGTTTTCAGAGGAAATTATATATCACATGATGTGTGTTACCCATCATATTCAGTATGATCCATATCTAGTGATTTAACATGTACCCTTGAGGTACATGAGAATATATATGGATAGGCACATCAGTATAGATAGAGTACATAGGAATGACTCGGTCCTCAGACACAACCAGAGTACCCAGATATGGCTAGCTATGAAGGCATGGCTAGGATACTTGGGAATGGAAAAAAGTACATGGGAATGAGCTAGAGGAGACTTATAGACCCAAGTCATGAAAGGCATGTTGTGTAGTGTCAGTACATGTTCTGTACTTTCTATTTAGAAGTTTGAGGCCATGTTTTAATTTATTATAGACCTGTTTATCTAGGGTATGATCCCTAGATCCATCTCAAAGAGGGTTTAGTGAGGAATAATGTCCAAATTATAGGATTTTATTCCCTTTAAGAGATTGGCCTCTGATGGATTTTCAATAATCCCTCCATGGGTCCTAGTTTTTTATCCTTTCTCTTCATCTTCTACCCTATGTGGGGTTTCCTAGGATTTGGCACGACCAACATAACTGTAAATTGATCCCCTACTAAACGGGTTATTCTAGATACGATTTAGTATACCCTAAGGTCACTAGGAGAGATACTATATATGTTTATTGATATCTTATGAGTTATAATTTACACTAATTCATAGTGAGTCCTGAGGAGAATGACCTCTCAGATGAGTGTCATCAGTGTTATCATACACATGGAGTGAGATCTCCTAAATTATTGTTACATGGATACCTCATATAGTATCCTAGTTTGTTTATTCAGTTGTAACCTCACCTTGAAACATAGTTTATATATTTTTTATATCTAGGTTATTATTGTTATTTTTCATATTCTAATTAACATGTACTTACATTGATGACCAAGTTATACTCTTTATACATTATTTTTGGTGATTATAGGGTATCCTACTAGGTATTTATATATTCGCCCTTACCTTGGATCTACCCAAACATGTTGTGTCTTATGAAGAATGCAGGTCATTTGAATGGGCCCTAGGTGGACCAATAGTATATGGATCATAGTTGATCTTGATAGACCATGGTTCATACTAGGTCTTTCATTTGACAACAATCCCCTCATAGTAGTAGGATGGAATTCTTTACAGTTTTGGTGAGATTTTATTTGTCCCTTTATGCTTTATGGTACTTTTTTCATAATCTGATTATGTCATATTGATGTATTCATGCATTGGGTATCAGTTTTATTTTATCTTTCAAAATATTTTTGATGGATTGGATATGTGTGAGTGTAGGTACCTTAGGATAAGGACTCCCATGTCTATGATATTCCTACTTGATGCTTTTCACTATCCCCTAGACTAATAGAGGTGGGATTGGGGTGTCACACTTAGTTTATCACCATCCAGGTGGCCCCTGGTGGTTTGGGTCATGAAATTTCATCCATGTGTGAATTTTTGTATAATCACTAAGAAGGTGATATCAAAGTTCTCTGAGATTTTAATTTATTTCCTCGTGTGTATTTTTTAAATTTGATTCCTGAATTCATGATTAGTTGGTCTAATTAGAAGAAAAGTATATATTAATTTGAGAAAGAATTAATAAAATTAGTTATTATGAATTAATTGAAAAAATAACACATGATTTTCTATTTTAATAAATTTTTATTTAATTATAAATCCAAAATCCAAGTGATAAAATTATATTGTTTATGAAAAAGTGGTATTAGCTGAAAATAATATTAAATATTGATTTAATGAGTTGAATTATGGCTATGAAATATGTTATTTTGAAGGTGATAAATATTCATAGGGATAAAAAATGATTTATATATGAATTAATATTCTAGGATCAAAGATAATATTTGTAGTTTTATTGGTTTACTAAAAAAATGATTTGAGAGTAGTATTTCTAATGTTGACATTTGATGTGTAGGAAAAAATAACCATTATTGATATTTAATTATATATGTAAATGATAATAAATTAATATAATGAGATAACATGAATTAAGTAGGTAAATAATATGTAGACTACTATTATTAATTATGAAAAAAGGATGAAGATATTCTTATGCCTCGGGCTAAAAATGAGAAAATTATGATATAATGTTCAAGAATAAAAGAATATTATAATTAATGTGTTTTATGTGCTGATGATTCTGTTATGTATTCTCTAATTTTATATTGTTATTATATAATTTATTAATACCTTACCATTTTTGGTTTATAATGGAGTATATTGGAATTCAATGATGTAAGAGGAATGTAAGGGAGTTTTATGTGATATTTTTTTACTATGTGTGTGTATGGGAAATTAATAGTGATATATGTATTAGTTTATCATTAAACAATTACTAGGGTATAATGGTGGCATATAAATTTAATTTATTTATTAACCATGTAAATAGGGGTTTACATGGGGTGATTTTATAATGATTTATGTAGTATATGAGTTATTGAGAAATAATTCCATAAAATTTTAAATAATTAGAGAATGATGGGAATAAACTACTAGGGTAAATGAAGTGTGATTTTAATCATGGTATATTCCCTATAATAATTTTAATTTTATTGAAAAAATATCAAAATTTTATTAAATTTTTCACTATGAGTTCAAAGTTAATGAATGGTTTATGAGATGATTAAATGAATGGGTTTGCATTATTTTTTTTCTCTAAGAAGTTTGATAAATAAAAGGGATGAATACTTATTTGTATGAATAATTTTTAATAATTATTAAAAAGTAAATTAGAATAGAATTGTGATATATCATTGTTTTTAAAAGAATAAATGTGATTACTGAGTGTTGATTATATATTCAAAGTCAATGAAATAATATCTTATCATAGGTTTTCATACTAAAAATTATTTTATTGATTTAGGAACTTATCATATCTTGATAACCAATGATAGATGATTTTAAAAAGATTATCTGGAATTTATGAGCTCTTAAATTTATTGTTTAAGCACTGAAATATATTCTAAACCAGATGTTTTGATTTATGATGTTGTGATTTTTAAAATATTTTTTTTGAAACCCCTTTTTTTTGTGTTTCTTATAATTACTTGAGTCAATTTAGAATATTAACATGTATTATGTTATGTTCAAAATGAGCCTTATGTTTGGCAGTGATCATATGGGTCGTGAGTTTGGTTATATCTGATTTCAATTATATTGATACAAACCATGAGTTTAGAAAATGTATGACTTCTAATATAGGTTAGATATTCCATTAGATTGGAAAATTATGTGTTTGACCATGATAACATCAATTCCATGTGTTTGGAAATTACTTGTTAAAATAGATACTTTGGGTTTCTATCACCTTTGTATGAAGCAAGTAAAACACGTTGTCATGTTGGATTAGTAATATCTTACAAATGATTTATGTGTGTTTTTTATTTTTGTTAAATTAATATAATGACATTTCTCATTACACATTTAATCATTTTAGGATCCATGATATGTTTAGGGTCCCTGGTTGTGTCCTATAGAGATATTTTTCTCACACCTTATAATTTCACATTGCATTAATGTACAGACCTCTCATCTATTCATAATTTAATGGTAAAGGACTTGATTTAGATTGGGGTTAGTAATTAAAATCATTTTGAATTTTTTGAGAGGAGATTTTATTATTATTTTTGGGTTGTTTTAACACATATAATTTAGTTTATCTTGATGTATTATATAGAGATATGTAATCATGAGATACATTTTATAAAATTTCAGGTAGCATAAAATATTGTTTATTATGTGTTATATTTTTGGATTTTTACTAAAAATATTGGTATTAGTTTTCATTATGGCTTATCTTACTCTAAGTACTTTTATTTTGTTGTGATGATATGAATCACACCCCCCCCCCATGATATTTTTTCCCTCAATACTAGTCACCGGACTTTATAGATTAGGAAGAACACTTTAATTCATGTCACATTTCTCCTTAGTGGAATGATCATGCTAAAATGGGATATTATAGTCACTTTTATACATAATATCTTCAACTCTAGATTATATAGTTATACTCATTTATTAACACATCATAAATTACAATAAGAATTTACACTACATGGTCAAATAAATAATAAAGTCTAGACCTGTTGGCTAACATTAATAATACCTTAGGTATCCCATATAACTCTTATAAATAAACCTGATTTACCTTCTTTGGGATCAAATTATACAATAAGTCACTATCATTGGGTAAAATATACCATGGTTTTTTAACTTCATCCCATTGTTAGTACTAATCCTTAAGTGGTATCCACAAATAAATCTATATATACTTCATCAAAAAAGGCTAAACTTCATCAAATCGTAGGTCACCCCCTCTGTAAGATACAGATTGACCTCCCTGAGTCTCAAATCCTCATAGATAAAATCCCTTAATCACACCACAAATTAATTTAAATATCTAATACACCAAGAACACTCAACCACCCTATATCCCACATGTATCTTCAAACTCATTACTACACTTTATCAATTTTGACTACTCTCTTTTAAACACAAAGATCATTAAAAATATTATAATGGATAGTCCATTATAATAATCACCCATATTCCCATTTCCAAACATAATTTTCCACACTAAACCATATCTCTTACCACCCTATATCAAATTTAATAACAAAAAATCATAAATCACTCCCTTTTTCCTTTTAATTTATTAACCATTATCATATTACTAAGGTTTACCATGTCCAATCATTACCCATTTAATTATCACCAGTCTAGATATTATCTTATATTTGATTCATATACCAAGACACTCACGCACATACACATAATACTAATCATTTACCTACAAGAAATATGGGATTCATGCATGTATAAAATGTTTTGGAGAATAGAGAAAGCATTAGGTGAGTATCTGATATTGAATTTTCATTGGATTCAATAGATAATATTTGATAAACTTGATGAATGCAACCCAAAAAACACCTTGTGGGGATCTTGTAAATTTACTTTTATCATTAATTTATTTTAATAATTACCTTGAATTAGATAATCTTATTGATCAATTTTTTTATCACTTTTTTCACATTTTCATTTTGGTAGAGAATCCAAGATTGTATTCTTCCTAGTGTATCCACACATGATCCATGAATCACTAAACACTATCCTTGAATCTCTAGGTAGTGGTGAAATATTTTAAAGTACTTTATTCCATTCATCGTTGAATACAACAAGAATATTATATTTTTCTCTCAACTTTCGTGAGAGGGAGGATAGGAGGATAATTCCTTATAGGGTTAAGATAATTCAAGAGAGGGTTTTATTGTCTAAAAAATCTCACTTTCGAAAATGAAATAACATAGAATTTATAAATACAGTTACAAATTTGGTAATTATATAACTAAAAAATATCAATTTATTTATTTTATATAATCCATATGTTAAATAATATTTATATTATTAATATTTTCAGGACATGTGTTCATTTAAATATCGTTTTTTAAAGAAATAAATTAATATTTAGTTCAAATGATATTAAAAAAAATATATCATTTCTATTAGGCCATTAACTCTACCTAATAATCCTCCATGGAATTTATTGGAACTTAGATAATAAAATTCTAATTAAAATAAATTTTATTCAGTCACTAAATAAATAAAAATTATATTTACTAAACTCATGAATAAAATTTTCTTAATATTCACATTAATGAAAAAAATATATTAATTTATTCCCAAGTGAATAAAAAAATATTTATTTATTACCTTGTGAATAAATAAATAAGACATAAAATTCAACTCACAAATTCTATACTCAGATATATTATGGATAATGTTATGTGATAAACATTACTTGAATAATTGTTATTCCATAAACTGGGAATTATATATTTTTTCTTTTATTAAATTCCCTAGAATACAATGATATTATTAATACACTTAGTGTGTGACCCTCTAGGCGTTATTCTCCTTAGCATTAGGTGGTATGACTTAAAGTCCATGATCTGTATCTAAAAACACATCAAGGATCCAATAGAGAAATAAATTAATGTCACCACAAAAATAACATTCTTATGAATTATACTTCTAAATATAATATCTTTGTCCCAATATCTCATCAAGAAGGATTTATACTTGTCCCATCACCTTATATGCTCAATTTCAATTTATCTAAATTTGTTGAATGAACTCACAAATAAAAAAACATGGACATGGAGTTAATCAGATAGGTCTACTTCTATAAAAATTATAGATATAACTTCACCCCTAAACACGGAAGGGTTAAATAATTTCTCAACTTATTCAATTAAGGTTTTATCACTTATGAATCATGGAATGTATGCTACCTATCTATGATTATATGTCATCATTATTTTTCTTCATTAATTAAAGTATGTGATTCAGGATATACATTGAAAATATTCTTAAGTTTGCGAACTAGTATATACATTCATGAATATGAATATCCAAGGACATATAAACATATGGAATTCATATTAGTTGGTTTGTACTCGTGAAGTTCATTTTTATAGATCACCAAGTGAAAACATCATGAGAATAATTTTAAATATCTTATGAGATTCCAAAACATGATAATCTAATATCATTTGTTCCCCATCAGATAGATGTTATCTAGACATTAGGATATAGGTTTAAGAATATTTTCGTAGCATATCAGGTTTCAGATTATAGAATAGAACTATTATAACCTTTCCATGAGACGAATTATCTAAAGAAATTATCAAATTAATGTTACATAGAAGAAATATAATAATGTGATAATGTGTTTATTAATATACTAGTTATCACAAGTATAAACTTAGTTGGTTCTAGAGCACCGACTCAAATAGACTCTCACATTCACTAGAGATAACTACTATCAACTTTTAACCAGCTAACTATAACATGATATTAATGTTTCTATTGAGATAAGGATTTATCTAATCAGTTTCTTGTGTTTTATTTTATGACTACTCTATTTATTGTGTCTTCAACCCTTTAAGAAAAAATTCTTAAGAGATGATACTTACAAATTATATGCTTTATCTATTGATATGACATTGTCTCTTTATCTAGAGCCACTTTTTCATAATTATCATAATATAAAGTGATAGGATACTTACTATTAGGTTTAACACCAAGATCCTGGATGGAGTTTTGTGTCCAAACATCTTTTTTTAGTTGCATCAGAAGCTGAAATAAAAACAAAAAAAACTTCTAAAATTGGTGATAAATAGTTGATTATATCTCTTTTGAATCACGTATCCTATATTATGAAAAACACATATCTTGGATCTAATATCAAATCATTCTGATTTATTTACAAACTAGTTTTTTTAACCCTTAAAAATTAGTTCCTCATATAGTCTATAAACCAATAACATATCATTCTTTCTCTCTGTTCATGTGACTAAGGTTTCTTAGATATATGTATATAGTGTGACATAGAAAGCTCACTATTCCAAAATTTTCATTTATTGGTGGTTTTTTATGTTTATTAGTGGTTTGAAATGCCACTAAATGATTCATGATATTGTCTAAAAACTGTTATAGTTATATGTGTTGAGAATAATTTCCTGGAAGTTTTTTCATAACGATCATTTATTTCATGATTCTTTTTCTGTAGTAGTTTTTCTTTAAATATATCTTTTAAAAAAATAAATAACTATTTTTAAAGAATTTTTAGTTTTTATTACATGTACCCCCTGTCAATCCCAACCCAGCAAGGCGACTCACCCACCCCACCCCACCCTACCATGACAACCCGCCTACCTCGACTTATAATAAATATTTCATTATAAATATAATTGGTTTGGATTTAAACCCCCATACTTATTGGTTATTCTTAAATGTTTTAACTACTCTACCAAGTCCTATATCTGTTAATTAAAAAAACTTTAATATTCATATATATGTATACCTATAATTAAATATAAGTAAATAAATATATATTATTATATATAATCATAATTACATATAAATTAACCAAATTATATATAAAAATATATATAACTATTCATATATGTAAATACATTTAATTATAAAAATATATACTTAAATATATATATATATATATTAATATTTATATGTATTTATATATATTTATATATTTATATATATCTCTATATATTTATGTTATTATATTTATTCTTATAATTATGAGTGTGTGTGTGAACTACTTGAGCCATGGATTTGGTGACCCAAACACTAGGCCCAAGAAAAATTTAATAAGAAAAAAACCCACCCACAACATACATGTGGGTGAATATGAATATAAGTAGCCCAATGCCACTAGGAGAACAAGAACAATAAGAAAAAAACCGCATAATGGCACCTAACAACCAAAGAAGTAAGAAACAACACTCCTATAAAATGCTCAATCCATCATCATCATAACAATAATGAAAGATTCTCGATCATCTATATTTTTTATATCTCCTTCCTATTTTCTAAGAACTGCCTACATTTTTCATGTTTCTGCCATTCCTCTATTTTTTAAGTGGGTTTTTTAGAGGATAATGTTCATATATATATAATAAATCATCTATATCATGTTAAAAATAGATAAAACCCCTTTCATTATTATTTATTCCTTCTAACTATAATAGTAATTTGATCACCCCCCCCCCCACACCCCTTGCTATGAAAATATGATCATTTTTTCTATTATATGGTAAAACCATCTCAGTTTCCACCATTTATAGTGTTGTGAGCAGAGTGAGACCCCTCAACCTCTTGTTTAAAGACCTCTTACATTTGATAGGGAGAATTATTAGTCCCCTCAATCCAATCTATGTTAAGGAAAACACCATGACTCTTCTCAATACACTCAACCTAGAAAGTACTAGATTTTGGGGCATTGAGTGAATAGATCTTGGAGAATAAGTTTTCCTTTATTATCCAAATTTGTTCCCTCGTATTTGAGGAAGCACCCACAAACTTAGGAGAGTCAATAACATGCACCACCAGAGTATATAGTTTTGTATTAAGAGGTAGGTATTTCTATTAGTGGGCAGTAAATGTAACTATTGAGTCATTTTACCTTGCATCATGGTCATATTCACCCTTATATATAACCCTAATAGAATCAAAGAAAACAAAATAAATATCATGAGATTACCTTTCAGATGTGGCCTCCATTAGAGGTCGTGAAGAACTACTACTAGAGCCTTTTTCAACTCATATTAACACTAATAATTGGAGAAACCTTTGTGTTACCATACATTCAAGATTCCCCGGAACAGGTACTTCTATAGTTGAAACAACATCCAGTGGATGGATATTCTTATTGGAATTAATGCACAAATTTCAACCACCATCCAATGGAATAGAAACTAAGGTATCCTAACTAGACTCAATAATATTCATTTGAGTTGGGTTGGGATGTTCAATATTACCATTAGTGATAGTAATTGGGATTGAATCCTCTATTATACTAGTAGGTATTGATTAAACCTTTATAGTAGGACTGGAGGATCTATCCCTTATTAGACAATCACAAGCCACCTGTTACGGTGAAGACCTTTAAAGGGGAAGATTACCCTCTAAAATCTCCATCCTAGACTAATTCCCTTCAATTGAAGTGTTGTTAATATTATCATCCTTAGTGGTAATAATGGTTGGAGAAATCTTATTTTACATTACTTGTGCAGATAAAGATTCATCATCATCAAGAGCCTTCTTTCCCTTCCTTGTACTATATTTCCAATAGATATCCTCTTCTATAAGTGTTGAGTCCAAGTCCTTGTCATCTCCCAATGACCATTTTTATGTCTGGTTATCTTATTTACAGAGTGATTGATCACCTTTTATGATCCCATAAGTATGTTTAGAACCATAAACCCTTATAATATTCATAAACTTTAATTTCATAACATTAATATGGTTATTTGAAGACTTTCCAACAGATTGTTCTTGACATACATTGTCCTTAGCTAATTTCTCAACCATCTCTTCCCTAACAGTAACTCCTGAATTAAAAGACTTACCTTTAGATCCCTCCCCACCCTCTACCACAGCCTATCACTCAAAATGTTATCTTGAATAGCTACATAGGTAGTACAAAACATCTTATATTCCTCAACAATAGGGATCCCTTCATTATTAGAATATTGACTACATCCATCCACAGGCCCATTATCTCTAATTCCAATTAAATTATACATCTTTCCATTCAATATTGAAACACCATATTTCATTTAATATATTTCTCCCTAGAGTACATAATTAAAATATTTTACAATTTGAAGTTTTGATTTTTAATTCTCAAAAAAATGTTAATTATTTTTATAGTTATAACATCATAAGATTTTATGATGTTTTTCCTTTAAATTTTCAATTCAAGAATAATTGTAACAAAAATAATGTACTTTCTAACACTCTACTAAAATATAAAATTTAAATTCATCAATGACTAAAAATACTATTTTAATAATAAAATAACAAAGATCAACCACAACTATAATTCTAGAATAATTCTTATACCTAGATTGTTTGGTATAATTATTAAATTTGATGGGAATTCCTATAGCTCTGGAAACGTCCCAAAAAATATAAGTGGGCCAAAAAAACTAGTTTATTCCCCTGATATTAATCCAATATTTTGTAACAAATTTCTTAACCCTTGTACGATTAAACCATAGATCCCAATCCAGAAGGCTCAAGATCCCCAACTTTAGAGTGGTAAATCTGAAGCTCCAGGATTTTAATTTAATCTCTTGGAAAGGAAAATGATTTAGTAGAAACCAATACAAAACGTAATAGTTCACCAACCATCAAAACCCCATACCTTAAAATTTTGTTTCATCAAATTATCAAGATTTAAATTATTGTTAATGTGTTGGGAAGTCAACTAAGAGATGATGGAATGCTTTAATTCCACAATTAGATCTTCAAAAAATATGGGGTTCACTTCAAAAAATGATAAAACTCTATTCTTTATGTTCTTTTTGTGAAAGAAAGATTAATAAACATAAGAGTCAGAGAAAAACCTATTAGGAGAATATTTTTCAGCAAGATAAGTTAGATTTGTCCTCAAAAATACTAAATCCTTCTTTAAATCATAATACCTTGTATAGAAGATCCCCTACTCAATTATAATTGAAGACATTTATGTAAGCCTTTAACTAGTTACTTCATCCACAGCATTAAACTTCTTCAAATGGCATAAAAACATATCACGAGGGTTAAAATTACAATCCAAACGGGAAGCAATAGAATTTGAAACCTCAACTACATAAATAAATAGAGAGAGATTCGCTTTAATTGCCTCAATCACACCTTAATATATATATATATATATATAACAAGAGAGATAGAGAGGGAAATATGTGTGTATGTATGTATGTATATGTGTCTGTGTGCATGTATGTATTTTTAAATATATATGTTTATATAATCATAAACATAAATAAATATATATATATATATATAATGTGTAAAAATATCTATAAATATATACATAATAATATAAATATCCATTAACATATATAAATATATAAAAACACATATAATTATAAATATATCTACATAATTTTATATAATTATATATAAATATACATAAATATATATTAATACACTTAATTACATAAATATATATATATATATGCTTACTTATATATATTTATATATTTATATATTTATATATAATGATATTTACTTATATTTAAATATATATATATATAGTTAAATATAAAATTATATATGGATATTTTTTATAATTATATATTTAAAAAATTTAAAAAGTATATATATATATTTATATAAATCTATATATTTCAATTCAATTATCTTTAAATTCATTTATGTTTTTATATAATCATATATATTTACGTATAATTGTATATTTGTAGGTATTTATATATATTTATATCAATTTATATATTTACATTAATTTATAAATTTTTGTTATATATAAATAGATTTATAATTATATATTAATTATATATTACATATTATTAATAATAATTTTTAATCACGATTAAAAAAAATTTAATTCCTAATTACTAATTATTTTTAATCATATATAATTACTAATCAATAAGATATATTTAATAGTTTTTAATAACTAAATATTAATAAAAAACCATAATAATATTGTAATTTATAAAAAATTATTAATTATAAAATATTAAATTCAAATTTTAATTAGTAATTATTAATTATTTATAATATATATTATTTATAATTTGTAATTATAAAAAATTTAGTAGCTCAAGTTGGGCGGGCAAGCCAAGTAATAAAAAAACTAAAAATTATATTTAATATATATATATATAAACGCTGCTAAAAAATCACCACGAAATAAAAAACTACAGTAATTTGATGGATGTTTATTAAAAACCACTATTAGTAACCATTATTACTTCAAAAGAAGTTTTTTTTAATAACCACTACCATTAATCTGTAGTTTTTTAAAACTACCACTAAAAAATTTAAATGAATCATTTAGTGAGGTTTTTGAGAACTGGTGCTAATAAATTTCTACTAAATGAATTTTTTCCTATAGTGGAAATGATATCTTATATTGTTCCATATTATTTATTTTTAACACCTTATGTCACGACCCGTCCTTCGGGGCCCATATCATGACTTCCCCAAGCCCGCCTTTCATAGCCCAGGAGCAGGCGACTAGCACCAAAGGCGTAAATCCCTAAACTGGGAAGACATTGCCTTTATAATAGAAAAAAAAACAATAGAGTATGCAACTAGAAATAAAGAACTAAGTGAAACTGTATACAAAAGACTATGCTAAAAGTAAAGGGGCAATAAATACAATCCCAATAGTAAAGTACAATATAACTGAAAAGCTAGTACAACTACAGTAAAGTAAAACAGAAACTACTAAGTTGTCCTCCGGGATTACCACCTGAAGGGTGGGTATAGATGGCCTCTTTAGCACCCCAATTCTGTCCTTCCGCTCCGTGTACGTCTCGCCAAGTGGTCCACCTCCAGGTACCATCCAGCTCTACAACTCTCTACCTCGATCAGCGTTGTCCGTCGTCTGTAACCAACAAAACGAGGTGTGGGCGTAGCCCGTGCAGGGGTGAGTATGACGATACTCAGTAGGGACCTCGAGACCCTCAAGGTTTCACAATATCCAAATAGAATAAACCACAAAGAAAGATACAATCACGAAGTATCAACCAGCCCTACTTAGGTATATGCCCAGACATATACCTAAGTTATCAATCACAGTCTGACTCCAACTCTCGATCCCAAGAAAAAACCATTCCATGAAGGAATTAAATTCAATCACCGTGATGATAATGGTTGAAATACATGACTCAACTCACACAGGTATACATCTTTTGTAGAGTAATAGAGATGATCAGATGTAGTCACTGATTCATCTAAGCTGCCGAACCCACACAGGATTCAAAACCAGCTAAGCTGTCGGACCCACACAGGATCCAGGATCAGCTATTATGTCAGACCCACACAAGATCCAAGAACATAAGTCATAAATGTCAGATCCACAGATGATCCCGGTATAGTAGTCATCGTTGTCGAACCCATGGAGGATCCCGGTACAGTAGTCATCCCTGTCGAACCCACGGAGGATCCTGGTATAGTATTTTTGATGTCAAACCCACGGAGGATTCTGGTACATAAGTCATCACTGTCGAACCCACGGAGGATACTGGAATAGTATCGTCACTGTTTAACCCACGGAGGATCCGGTAATCTCAGTCGCAACCAGCCCTAGGGTTCCCGCACACAGCACGCTCGATTCCGGGAGGGTCTACTTCTTGAGCCAAGTTTTGATACATCAACTACCATGAATTATTGATTTTATGTATCTCATAGTTCCATCTCATCATAAGTAACCCAACACGACAGACGGTGCGTCAATCAGACGCTCGGTATGAGAGTTATTAGCATTTTTGTTCCAGGGGTCCGATTGGATTTTAGGCTCAAACCAACCCAACTGTACCCCAAACGCATCTGACCCTCTAGTAGAGTATTCCAAAATAATCGTCTCGCACCAAGAATTACATCGGCGCAGACGGTTCGTCGATCGGACACTCGTAGCCCAAGATGCTGGCTAAAAGGTGTAAATGGCCATAGCGGGTCTGGGTCCAGTCCGACCCAGTCGGACCGACCCGGCCTGACCCAGTCCGAACTTGGGTCTGACCCGGTCTGCGGGTGTGTCCCAACCCGAGTGGTCGGCCTGGCCCGAGTGGACGGACCAAACCAAAGGAGTGGCCCGACCCAAAGGGGGCGGCGCGGCCCGAAGGCGCGGCCCGGCCTGAGGGCGGCCCGGCCCGAGGGTGGCCCGGTCCGTGGCGGCCCGGTCTATGGTGGCCCGGATGAATGACGGCCAGACTGAGAGAGCCTCGGCCCACGGGCGGTTCGGCCGAGGTCGTCCCGACCGAGGACGGCCCGGCCTATGGGCGGCCCGGCCCGTGGGTGGCCCAACCGAGGGCCGCCCAGCCTGTCGATGGCCCGACCGAGGGCGGCCCAGCCCGTGGGCGGCCCGGCTGAGGGCGGCCTGGCTCGTGGGCAGCCCGACCGAGGGTGGCCCGGCTGGCTAGCCTGTGTTCCCTGGCTGTCCATGCTACGGGAGGGAGTGTCGCGCCCCCCATTTCTGATCCGAACTGGCGTTGGGTGCCAGTTCTGTTTAGCACGCACCGGCAGCCAGAACAACAGGCCGCCCTTGTCTCGTCCACCACGGGGCGATAGTGCTACAGTTAAGCTGGCCTCCGCACGGCATTGCACCTCCTCTGTCGTGGCCCGACCTGTCCAAGGCCTCTATCTCCCCTACGTAGCGCGACGGCATTGCGCCTGTCGTCCAACCGCGGCGGCTCTTCCTTCCGGCGTGGTGTGACAGTACTACGCCCCTCCGGCACCGCTGCTGCCCACCTGGCTACGGCTCGGTTCTTTGCACGGCACGGCAGTGCCGCGCCCTTGTGGCGACCAGGAAGACTTGCGCTTCCGTCTTTCTTCACGGTCGTCTCGTTGTTGGTCTCCACGTGTACCGCCTCCGTTGTCATCAATCAAGAACCAACAAAATAGGGAGGGTCGGGCCGTGTTTGTGCGGTTTGAACCCTCCTCGTTACGATGATAACATTTGGCACACCATTCCACAAATTTACTGACATATAACATAGGGTAAATTCATACATAAAGATAACCCCTACCTTGTAATTGGTGATTGATTGACGGAATCACGGAAATACGGCGTCATTCCGTTGAAGCCGGGAGGAGATGACGTCGTCGTTGGTGACGTTTTTTGCAGGCGGCGTCTTCCCTTTCTTGCCCCGATTGGAGAGAGAGAAGACGATGTCATCGTTCCTTGGTGGAGACGGGCCTTCTTTGTTGGAAGATGTATTTCTCCAAAGGCTTCCCCTCCAATCCTCCAATCCCCTCCCCACGAGAGGTGTGGTTCCAAAATTAAAAACTACGTTTTATGGTTGGCACATTAAAGGGGGAAAACCAAGAGTTTACCTTGTTAATTAATTAAGTTGTGTTGGTTTAATTAATTAGGGTGAAGTCCAAGGGTTGGGTGGTTACATAATTGTATAGTTGGGCATTTAATGCTTATCCATAAATGCCCGACCCTCCTCATGTGGTTCCCACCTCTGAAATTCGAAATTAAAGGATAAGAATATTTTATTTTTATTCTTCCACAAAAAGTGAAAAAAAACTAACATCAATTCTCATTAGAACGTAACTACAGTGAAGGTCTCCTTAATAGAATATCGGCACTGTGAGTTCAACGGTGACCTCGGATTTTAATTCCGAGCACCGGTTCAAAAGATATAATATCCCGAACGTACGTTTACTAAACGTACTCGAAAAAAAGTTTGGAAAATTATTATCAGTCACCCTAGACTCGTGTCGGTCGATTTTAGGCTCTACCTAGGTGAAATACGCCCCAAAGAACCCAACGGTACTCTCAGAGTTTCAATCTGAGTGACTTTTTATAATTTATTAACTTTAAAATAAAATAATATTCCCTTAATTATTTTATTTATGGCCAAAAACTAACTTTCTCTGATGGACCTCGTCGACCCAAGTTAGTATCTTCTTAAAGAAATCCTACCCTCACAAGTTTAGTGGTGGTCTCGTATTTTTAATTTAAGTTACCATTTTGCAGTTATAAGCATTTGAAAAATAAAATAACTTTATTTAATTATTTTATTTATGGTTATGCCATTTTCGGGTTTTCTCAGAGAAGGCTCAACCTGACTAAACTTAAGTCACGCCTAGGGTAAAACCGCCATCCTGATCGCAACGGTGGCCTCGGATTTCTGATTTGAGTAACTATTTAAGAGTTATTTCACTTTTTCAGTAAAACTACATATGAGCGTTAATTTAAGCTTAACAAAACTTTGACGGATCATTCCGGGCACTCCGGGCCTCGGAATCTCACACCGTCAGAAACTGCGGACTCATAAAATTCCCAAGTATTTAAGAAAAAAAATTCCACAGAATTTCCAAGTTATTAAATTCTCCCCACCTCAGGTATTTACGTCCCCATAAGCTACAAGTCAAACTAACAAAACAAATGGGGGCACTGAGCACGAATCTAAGCCTCCCGCTCTCATGTGCTCTCTTGGAGGTTCACGTGCTACCAATGAACACGCACCATAGGTATCGACCATCCTCATAGGACCCGCTGCTGTCGATCCTCAATTTCTACTGGAACTTCCGTGAAATTCGCCTTATCATCAACATCTAGCTCACCATGGCTGATGATATGGGAAGGGTCCTGCACGTTTCTCCTCAGCTGGGATACGTAGAAGACGTCGTGCACCCGGTGCAACTATGGTGGAAGAGCTAAGTGGTAAGCCACCTCACCTACTCTACTGAAGACCTCTAAAAGTCCAATTAATCGCAGAGATAACTTTCCGCCTCGGCCAAAACTCCGTAGACCTCATCGAGGTGAGACCCATAGAAAGATGTGTCTGCCATCCTTGAACTCTAGAGGTCTTCATCGCCTATATTTATGTGGAAGACCAGTCATGTATTCCATTGATCTCACATCCCTCTTTCACTTTGGGACCTCTAAATGCTGAACCAAGCCTCTTGGTACCTGATGCTCCACCTTCACTTGCTGACAAGTGAGGCATCGAGAGACAAATTCCGATACCACCTTCTTCATACCTGGCCACCAATGTTGTCGTTGAAGGTCCTAGTACATCTTCACCACTCCTGGATGTACCACTAAAGGAGATGCGTGGAACTCCCTTAACACTTCCTCCTAAAGTGCAAATAGAACCATAGTATGTTCTCTGAAGAGTATGTCATGCTCCCCACCTTTAGAAAATTTATCAGGTTCTTGCCCTGTGGATATCTGAGCACGTCGCGTTTCACAGTCAAATCCCCCAAGATGCACCTCCCAGACTCACTGAAGAAGTGGGGAAGTGACTGTAAGAGATTGAAGGATGTCTGCTCTATCTTTATCCATAAATAATATCTACAACATGGGCATCTGCTCTATCGCCTATCCTAGCAGATGAATGCCTGATCTATTGCTGAGAGAATCTGCTATAATTGTCCTCTTCCCAGAAGTATAGACTATCTCAAAGTCATAGTCCGGGAGGAACTCAAGATAATGCCCATGTCTCAGGTTCAGGTCCTTCTGCAAGAAGATGTACCTGAGACTCTAGTGGTCAGAGTAGATTGTAAAACATTCACCCATAAGATAGCGCTGCCACATCTTCAAGGTGAAGACCACTGATGCTAACTCCAGGTCATGGGTAGCGTAGTTCTGCTTATGTTGTCTCAACTTCCAAGATCCATAAACGATCACTACTTGCTCCTACATCAGGACACACCCAAGTCTAGCCTCTGATGCATCACAGTATACTAAGTACCCTACACCCTCCTCTGGTAGCCTCAATATGGGCGCACTAGTCAACCTCTGTCTCAGCTCTTGAATGCTCTCCTAGCATTTCTCTGACCACACGAAGGGTTACCCCTTCTTCGTTAATGCTGAAAGTGGTGCTGCAACTTTGGAGAAGTCCAGCACAAAGGTAATTCTGTCTGACTCATGAGTGATCGACTGTACTCTCTTATGCATGATTCCATCATGTGCTACCTGGGTTTTCCTTTTCACTGACCAAGGTAAACCCCATCCCAACGTTTTAGATAAACCAAAACCGTTTTTCCTAATACAGTCAATCTTTTTATGAACTGTGGTTGCCCAGTCCATACCCAAACTAACGTCGTAAGGCCTCGACGCTGCCACCAAGAGGTTCCAACCAAAACTCTCTCCTTAAGGGTCAGATCATGTCGTCTGCATAAGTGTGATTATCGAGTCTCCTCCCAAATATATCTCCAGACGTGAGCATCAAGTCAACTTTTTAACCAGAAAATCTAGGTCTGGGACAAGATTCGTGGAAGGAACGAATGATTGGTACCTATGTCTATTGATACGACAGCTAGTAGTAGAAATAGTTTGTACCTCAAATCATTCCTACATCCCTTGGGTCACACTCCTTGACTGCATGCAGCTACTCTCTTCCACTGCCCTCTAGATCCCTAAGCCTAGCAGGGACTACAAAGGAGGATGGTTGTAACATGTCGAAACTTTCACCACCTCATGCTGCTCTCCTAGCTCTAATTCCATTTTTACTGCCCTGCATATTCATCTGTCCTTAACACTTCCTCTTCTTGAAACATCTCACACGACCAAGTCTCTGAGACTGACGCCAGTTCGCAGCTTCCCACTACTAACATACACTGGCTATATCCGCTCATCCAAAGAACATTCGACCACAAATGTTCTCTTTAGCACCCTAACATAAGTAGGAGTGCATAGAGGAAAAAGTGTTTGCTCAGATGTCCTTAAACACACCTCTCTCAGAGGTCCATGCTCTAAAGCACTATTCACATCATATTAATGGAGTATCAGGAATGGTTGGTACGCCTCGATGAATACTCAACTACCGACATGTCATCCTGCGGAAACTGCATAAGCTCTAGAAAACTCTCAGCCACCTCCTCAAGCCAATCCTAATCCACCTGTGGGTCGGGCATGCCTATGAACATGAGGGATATCTGGTGTTGTAGCACATGTAAGGAACTAATCCTACAATTTTCCTCTACCGGTACCGCCGGTAGTGTCTGTTGACCAACGGGCAGTGATATAGTTGGCACACTTCCTGAAGGTACCATCTCGGAAAATGGTCCAAATACCGAAACCTCGTCACTATGTGGACCATCCTCATGGTCACTCATTAAAAAAAGATTAGTAGCTAAGATCAACATCTTCTCTACTAGTATCTCAAGTAGGCGGAAAACTCCAGTAATGGCCTCCTTCCAGTCCTCGGCTACTGGAACTCGTAAAACACACTCAGTCAGCGTGCATCGTCTGCTAGTGCGGCTGGTGGTATCTACTGCCCAACGGGTGTTGGTATTGCTGGTACACCACCCGAAGGTGGAAACATATAAATAGGGCCTTAAACTGGAGCCTCGTCGCTTTGTGGGTCGTCATCGTGTACTCTCTCGGAACCCTAGATGGCAGTCTATGCAGTGGAATCCTGATTAGGGACTGGTGCACCATGGTCAATAATTATACCTGGTGAGCTAACTCAAATAAAAATTTTGAAAACACAGACACAATCAGCGTTTTCATGCACTGAGTCGGAAATCAGAATTCAAGGTCCTGGTGTATGGATACGTCGGCTGCCTCACCAACACTAGACTCCCTGAACTGAAAACCACACTCGATACCCTTAACACTATTGCCTCATAGTAAGATAGATCATTGTCCTAAGTTCTGTGGTATAACCTCCCTCTGACACCAATTTGTCACGACCCGTCCCCTGGGGCCTATATCGTGACTACCCCAAGCCTGCCTTCCATAGGCCAGGGGCTGGTGACTAGCACCAAAGACGTAAATACCTAAACTGGGAAGTCATTACCTTTATAAATGAAAAAAAACATCAGAGTACACAACTGGAAGTAAAAAACTATGTGAAACTGTATACAAAAGATGGTGTTGAAAGTAAAGGGGCCAGAAATACAAGTCCAATCGTAAAGTACAATACAACTAAAAAGCTAGTACAACTGTAGTAAAGTAAAACAGCAACAACTGAGTCGTCCTTCAGGATTCTCACCTGAAGGGTGGGTATAGATGGCCTCCTTAGCACCCCACGTTTGTCTGTCTGCTCCATGTACGTCTCGCCAAGTGGTCCACCTCTGGGTACCATCCAGCTCTAAAACTCTCTACCTCGATCAGTGATGTATGTCGTCTGCAACCAACACAACGAGGTGCGGGCATAGCCCGTGCAGGGGTGAGTATAACGATACTCAATAGGGACCTCGAGACCCTTAAGGTCTCACAATATCCAACCATGATAAACCACAAAGAAAGATACAATCACGAAGTATCAACCAACCCTACTTAGGTATATGCCCAGACATATACCTAAGTTATCAATCACAGTCCAGCTCCAACTCTCGAGCCCAAGCACAAACCATTCCACAAAGGAAGTAAAGTCAATCACCATGATGATACTGGTTGAAAGACCTGACTCAGCTCACATAGGTATACATCTTTTGTAGAGTAATAGAGATGATCAGATGTAGTCACTGATTTATCTAAGTTGTCAAACCCACACAGGATTCAGGACTAGCTAAGTTGTCATAACCACATAGGATCTAGGATCAGCTATTATGACGGACCCACACAGGATCCAGGAACAGAAGTCAAAACTGTCGGACCCACGGTGGATCCCTGTACCGTAGTCATCGTTGTCGATCCCACGGAGGATCCCGGTATAGTAGTCATCACTATCGAACCCATAGTGGATCATGGTACAGTATCATCACTGTCGAACCCATAGAGGATTCTGGTACATAATTCATCACTGTCAAACCTATGGAGGATCCTAGTACAATATCATCGTTGTCGTACCCAAGGAGGATCCTGTAATATCAGTCGCAGCCAGCACTAGGGTTCCCACACACAACACACTCGATTCCGGGAGGGTCCTCTCATCGAGCCAAGTATCAATACATAAACTACCATGAAGTATTGATTTGATGTATCTCTTAGTTCAGTCTCATCATAAGGAACCCAACGCAACAGACGGTGCGTCAATCGAACGCTTGGTCTGAGAGTTGTTGGCATTTCCGTTCCACGGGCCCGGTTGGTTTTTAGGCTCAAACCAACCCAACAGTACTCCAAATGCGTCCGAACCTCAAGTGGAGTATTCCAAAAGAATCGTCTCGCTCCAAGAATTCCATCGCTGCAGATGGTACGTCGATCGGACACCTGTAGCCCAAGATACGGGCTAAAAGGTATAAATGGCCATAGCGGGTCTGGGTCCGGTCCGACCCAATCCGAACCGGGGTCTGACCCAGTCCGCGAGTGCGGCCCGACCCGAGTGGTCATCCCTGCCTGAGTGGAAGGCCCAAACCAAAGGAGCGGCCCAGCCCAAAGGGGGAGGCCCGGCCTGAAGGCGCGGCCCGGCCTGTGGGCGGCCCGACCTGAGGGCAGCCCGGCCCGTTGGGGCCCGGGCGAAGGATGGCCCTACCTAGGTGGCCCAGTCCATGGTGGCCCTGTAGAAGGATGACTCAGCCGAGAGCGGCCAGGTCCGCGAGCGGCCCAGACGAGGACGGACCAGCCCGTGGGCTACCTGGCAGAGGGCGGCCCGGCCTGTGGGCGGCCTGGCCGAAGACGGCCCGACCGAGGGTGGCCCGGCCGGCTATCCCGTGTGGCCCAGCTGGCCACACTACGGGAGGGGGTCTCGTGCCCTCCATTTCCGATCCGAAACGGCACTAGGCACCAGTTCTATTTAGCGCGCATTGGCAGATGGAAAAAATGGCCGCCCTTGTCTACTCCACTGCGGCGCGTTGGAGCCGCGGTTCAACTGGCCTCCACGTTGCGTGGCGGTGTCGCGCCTCCTCCGTCGTGGCCCGGCCTGGCTGCGGCCTCAAGCTCTACGGTGCAGCACAATGGTGCAGCACTTGTCTTCTGACTACCACGACCCACCTTTCCATGGCTCTTCTTTCGGGCGTGGTGCGACGGCACCACGCCCCTCCGGCACCGCCGCGGCCCCCCTGGCTGCGGCTCGGTTTTTTTTACGGCACGGTGGTGCCATGCCCTTATGGAGACCTCGCGGCCTTGCGCCATCGACTTTCTTCACGGTCGTCATGTTTTCGGTCGCCTCGTGTACCGCCTCTATCTTCATCAATCAAGAACCAATAAAATTCGGAGGGCCTGGACGTGTTTGTGCTGTCTGAACCCTCCTCGTTACGATGATAACATTTGGCACACCATTCCACAAATTTAATAACGTAGAAGGGAGGGTAAATTCATACATAAAGATAACCCCTACCTTGTAATCGGTGATCACTTGACAGAGTCATAGAAAGACAGTGTTGTTCCATTGAAGTTGGGAGGAGATGACGTCGTTGTTGGTGACGTTCTTCACAGGCGGCTTCTTCCCTTTCTTGCCCCATTTGGAGAGGGAGAAGACTGCGTCATCGTTCCTCGGTGGAATGGGCATTCTTCGTTGGAAGATGTATTTCTCCAAATTCTTCCCCTACAATCCTCCAATCCCCTCCCTATGAGAGATGTGGTGCCAAAATTATAAACTAAGTTTTAAGGTTGCCACATTAAAGGGGAAAACCAAGAGTTTAACTTGTTAATTAATTAAGTTGTGTAGGCCTAATTAATTAGGGTGAAGTCCAAGGGTCGGGTGGTTACATAATTGTATAACCAGGCATTTAAGGCATAGCCATAAGTGCCCGACCCTCCTCATGTGGTTCCCACCTCTGAAATTCGAAATGAAATGATAAAAATATTTTTTTTTCACAAAAAGTGAAAAAAAAAATAACTTCCATTATCGTTAGAAAGAAACTACAGTGAAGGTCTCCTTAAGAGAATAATGGCATTGTAAGTTCAACGGTGCCCTCAGATTTCAATTCTGAGCACCGGTTCAAAAGATATAAAATCCCAAACGTACGTTTACTAAACTTACCCGAAAAAAGGTCGGAAAATTATTATCAGTCACCCACGACCCGTGCCGGTTGAGGTTAGGCTCTACCTAGGTGAAATACGCCCCAACTAACCCAACGGTACTCTTAGATTTTCAATCCGAGTTACCATATAGAAGTTATGAATTTTACAATAAAATAATTGTCACTTAATTATTTTATTTGCGGCCAAAAACTAACTTTATTTGGTGGCCCTCGCTGACCCAAGTTAGTATCTGCTTAAAGAAATCCTACCCTCACATGTTCAGTGGTGGTCTAGGATATTTAATCCGAGTTACCGTTTGTGAGTTATAAGCGTTTGAAAAATAAAATAACTTTATTTAATTATTTTATTTATGATTTTGCTATTTTCAGGTTTTATCACAGGAGGCCCATGCCGGCTAAACTTAAGACATGCCTAGGGTAAATCCGCCATCCTGAGCGCAACGGTGGCCTCGTATTTCTGATCCGAGTAACTGCATAAGAGTTATTCCACTTTTTTAGGAAAACTGCATACGCGTATTAATTTAAGCTTAAAAAAACTTTGACAGATCATTCCGAGCACTCCTGGCCTCAGAATCGCATGCCATCAGAAACTGTTGACTCGTAAGATTCCCATGTATTTATGAAAAAATATTCCATGGAATTTCCAGGTACGTACACTATATCAAGTTATACACCTTGAATTAGTCTAATAATCCTCTTCTATTTATACCGAAGTATTTGAATACCTATAATACAAGTTGTCTCATCTAACTCTTTCATAAAGAATTTATTATTAAACCTAGTCCTAAATGACTACAAGAAGCGTATCTTATTTCCCATATATGTTATATCATAAACATATATAACAAGGAAAACTAGAACACTCCCACTAAAACTCTTATTGATATAGGTCTCACATTCATTCTTAATAAAATTAAATTATCATTTGGATTCATCAAAATGATTTTTCCATGATATTGATGCTTTATTCAATCCATAAATAAATCTTTACAAATTTTATACCTAATTGGTATATATTGGTGTCACCAACCCTTCTGCCTATTTTATATGGAAATATTCCATAATATTTCCATTATAGAGAGTTGTTTTGACATCTATTTTCTAAATTTCATAATCATGGTATGTAGCAATGAAAATTATAATTCAAATGGATTTAAGAATAGTGATTGATGAAAAGGTTTTGTCTTGAAAAATTCCTAGATGTTTCTTGAACCCTTTATCAACTAGTCATTCCTTGTAGGTACCAAATTTACTATCCATGTCCATTTTCATCTTCAATACCCATTACACCTAATAAGACTTACATAAATTATAGGATCTATAAAAACCTAAATATGGTATTGATAAATGGAATATTTTTTAGAATTCATAGATTATTTCCTCATTGAAACTTCAAAGAATATTACTGATTCCTTATAGAATAGTGGTTCATTATATTCAGAAAATAATGTGTCTCTTTCCTCAGTGATAATAATATTATATCTCTCTAGTTCTCTAAACTCTACAGTACCCCTACATAGTAGTAGTGTCTCTGGAATAATTTCTTCCAATGGGTCCTATGGAATTTTTTCTTATGCCAACTATTGTGTATCTTGAGCCTCAAGTTCAAAGTCTTAATTCTACCCACTATCTGCTTTAGATATATAATCTCTTTATATGAACACAGTGTGTCTTAGCATGATAGCCTTTTTATTTGAGGGGTTTTATAGGTAATATCCCCTTATTTCTTTGGGATATCCTATAAATATACACTTTATTCCTTGAGATGCATGTTTCATGCTGGAATTATTCTTAAAAAAGATCCAAATACCCACACACTAATATGTGAAAAAACACATTTCTTCTCAGGCCATAGCTCTTATGGGATTCTTTTTACCGCATTAGTTAGAACATTGTTTAGTGGGTATAATTGTGATTTTAATGATTATACACTAAAAGGATAATTGATGGTTTTCATGACTCATCATCAACATCACTATGTCCAATAAAGTGTGATTCAACCTTTCACTTACACAATTCTATTATGGTGTATAAGGAGGAGTGATTTTAGATAGTATCCTGAACTCTTTTAAATAATTGATGAACTATTTATTGAGATACTCTTTGCCTCTATCTAAGTTGAGTTTCATTATATTATTATCAAGATGGTTCTCCACTTCATTATTATATTACATAAATTTATATAATTAATCAAAATTATACCTTATTCTATAGATATGTTCATATCTGTTGAAATCATAATTAAAAGTAATTAAGTAAGAGTATCAAACTCTAGCTTCTAATAGAAAAGGTCAACATACCTCTGTATGCACTAATTATAAAATGTAACACCCCATGATTCCACGGTACGTTTTCCTTTGAATAATGCAATAGCTTGCATTATACGTAACTTCGAGATTCTAACACACCAAAACCAATCATATTATCCGTTAAGAATAGTAATACCCACTTTTTGAAATTTTATACATTTTATCTTTCAAAATGAACTTCATTTTGGGATTCAGAATATCGAAATTAGATTAGGGTGAATTTTTGGTACTTTTTGGATAACTTTCATAGTTTGATGAATAGTGAAAATTACTAAATTTTAATTAAAAACAACTTTTTTAATCGAAATAATTAATAGTGATAAATTATGAATTTGAGTGGCTTTAAAGTATATTTAGAATATATTTTTACCATTTAACACAATTTTGGTCATTGGACATAATTTCACATTTAGACTGAACATAAGTAAGTGTCAATCTTTTGATAGTTATTATTTCTTAAAAACACGCTATTTGTTTTGACAACGGGAATTAATTTAAATTAATTAGTGCAAATTATATGTTTTGAATTTGGTAAAATAGATTTCATTTTTGAATTCATAATATCATATATATATCTTAGGCCTAATGTTTGGTATTTTTCTGAGAAACATCAATTTTTTATGAATAGTGAAAAATACTGAGTTATTGGTTAAAACCGATTTTTTATTTAAATAATTATTTATTTTATTTAAATTAATTTATGTCAAAATAGATAAATAATACTTATATAAGATCATTGTAATTCATTGGAGTCAGTTTATAATAATTTTAGATATATAAAAATTTTATTGAACTTTTCACCGTCTTTTACCCACCTCCTAGGAGAATTTGCAAATTCACATAAAACTTAATTTTACTGCTTCTGTGAGTTGAATTTCGAAAGTCTGAGAGACACAGTTAATATCAAGGAGTAAAATGTGGTTCAATGAGATGAAAATAATTTTTGGTGAATAGTAACTTTTTACTTTTATTTGCCACGGTTAAAAGTAAATAGGGTAATTAAGGATAAAAATGACATTAATATTACCCTCACACATGCCCTAATTCTATTGGACAACTTTATCTCAACCAGAAACAACCTTAGGAATAAAATATTATCATTTAGGACCACTTGGATTGGATTAGAACATTTATTATTATTTAATTCAAAGAAGAGTTAAAAGAGTTAAAATCAATGTTTAATAACTAAAACATTTTTAATATAGGGTTTTAAAAAAGATAAATTAGATTATAAATATTAATTAGAAAGATAAAAATATTTTCTACATCACGGTATTATATTTATAATTTTTAGACATTATATAAATAAATTTATTCATGATACAATGATGATGCAGTAATTACCTTATTCATGAAAGAATCAAATAAATGGTATTATAAATATTAAAAGAAATATAATTTCAAAGTTTTTATGAAATACACGAATTTTATAGGTTAATATGACATGTTAATATAGATTTAATGTATTTTTTTTAAGTAATAATGTTGTTATTATTTTAACAAAAAACAAATATCAAATAGTGTCAAAATTGACATAAAATAGTTTTTAAAACAAATATTATATTATTAATTGATATAATGGTCCTAAAAATCTAAGGTTCAGAAAAAAGACTTATATAATAATATATATTACATTAATTAACCAATTGGAGTTTTATTGGCAGTATATTGTAAGTTTATTAACCATATAGTGTAAGAATACAAGAAGACACGGTAAAAGTTAAATTATTTAACTTAGAGTTAAATCTAAATTATAAGGTTAAAATGGTAACCTAAACATGTCTAAAACAAATTGGTTGAGTTGTTTTCGACCCATCCTCACCTTAGACTTTAAATAATCAACTTTGGAGCCATTATAACCCGAATATAAATTTATTATAAAATAATATTTTAAGTTTTTCCTAAGGTGCCCCTCACCTCTCTTATAAAAGGTCACTCCCCCTTCCCTCTAATTCAAACTTTATAAGCCATTTGGCTCGGCCAACCCCTGCCCAAATACCCTCCCAACTATCCTCCCTTCAACCTAGAGGCCATAGTTTGATCATAAATCCAACCTAAGGATCCCTTTTGATCAAATCAAAAGGAAGAACCCGAAGAAGAGGTAATGATTTCACCACCCTCTTTCAAGTTCCTTTATTCATCCACCTCCTTTATCTTTGTTGTTTCCATTATAAATTAATAAATCCAGTATATTATATATACTATGATGTTATTATAATTATGGTACAACCAAATTAATTATTCTATCCACCCTTTGAATGACATGTCACCATACGTACGTACGTACGTACGGCTTACCGTCTCCACGTCGTGGTGTAATTGTTATTCAAAACATTATTATTTGGATGGGTATAATAATGATTTGTATTTGATGAATATAACATGATAAGGATTCTGTATATATATTATATACCATCCAATTATATATTATATTAATATCAAAATAATGATATTTTCGATCGTGTGTACGTACGGATTACCCTCTCCACAACGCGATGAGATTCATTTCAAGTTCACCATTCATCAACGATTATAAAAATATATATTACTAATAAGTATGTAATATATGACATAATAATGCTACTGTAGAGATATATATATATATATATATATAAGTATTTATGTACTTACATATATCTTATTCACTTACTTCCGTTCAATACTATATAAAAACAGAAACATCGTTTATGCGTACGTACGGACTACCGTATCCATAAACGGTGTTTTCCATTTCATATATACATCTATTATAAATTTTTATATTCTAAATATATATGATAAATAAATCATTTTTTATATTCTGGAAGTATTTAAATCATGATCTAAGTGATTCAATCAAGAGTAACAATTGAAAACACGTACGATAAAGAAAGCGATTATTACCCGAAATATTAATATAACATGGAAATTATTATTAAATGGGTAGTATAAAGTCATAAATGAATAATGTATGATATCATAAATATTAATAAGGTTCTGGTATAATTTAATAACATACTATAGTCTTCATACAAGAGGCTAAATGTACCCTCGACTAAAGGAAACTGCAAGGAAGGGGTTTTCATCTCACTCCTTATTCCCATGAGATTCATGCCATATTACCACTATTACCTTTTGTGTGGTGTATTTACCTACCATAATTGTATTATTTGTGTAATACACTTAATTTATGTGTATTTACATATTCATTGTATGATAGCTCTTTCATGGGGTGTATGTTTCGTAAGTTACCAAATTGGTAAGGGTTTATTTCACAATCTCATCATTATCCGAGGTTGTTTATACGTAATTATCTACCGGGGCCTCTTTATCATCCACATCCATGTTTCTTAAAAATGCATTTCAAAACATTCTTACTATTTTACAGAATATGGGTTAAATTCATTTATACCCTTGTTTAACATTTTATAAGAATTTTATAAAGTAATCTTTCTGTCGTTTTCCAAACAAGGTCCTTTTTAACCTTTTCGACCGAATTAAGGTAAGAATGTCTTTTTTTAACTTATATGGTAGGTGCGGTTATTCTCTGCCGTTATTACACCTTTGAAGCTTCCCTTACATGCTTATAAGGATATTTTCAAAATAAAGGTTTTCTTTTATAATTATGTGATTTTTAAATGATTTCAAAAAAGAGATATTTCTCTCAAATATATGAAAATACAGTGCAAATGTATACGTATTTAACACAAACTTAAAATTTTTTTCAGAAAAACCGACTCTCAAGTGTGGTAGATAAGAAGGGATTGGGCGTGTACCTATCATGGCCTATAATTCGTCGAGTAGTCTCATAATTTGTTATTTTGTTTTTAGAAGCGTGCATAATGTTTTCAGAAAAACACTGGAGTATATTTGATCAATTTTAAACGTAAGTATCTTCTAAAAAAATTGCATCGGTAGGTCTCATGAGACAAACTAGTGTCTTGGAACGAGGCCTTGACAAAATCTTATTTTTAGTCTTGGCATGAGGCCTTGGCTATGTAGTTATGATATTCTGGAATTATGCATTCCATAGTTATGAAAGTGGTTATTGATATTGCATGTGATTATTCAACTAGTAGAATATACATGTGAATAAGTAAATGGAATTATTTCATTTTATTTTTTCCATATTATGCTGAAGTTCAAGTTTAAAAGGCTTTTGTTTTAGTTATACATTTCCTTAAATATTTATGCTTATTTATGAAAGTTTCCACTATATTGTTATCCTTACTCAGCATCTGAGCTCACCCCTTTCTATGTTTTATTTTTTCCAGGATTCCAAGAAGTATTTTATGAATGACCTGCTGGGATAGTATAAGGGGATATTAGTGTGGAGGAAATATGTTGTTGTAGTTTTCACTCTATGATGTAATGTAATCTTTATGAATGAATCTAGTTATTCCAAGGCTACTAAACTAATCGGTCCTTCGGGACTTGATCTTTTGTGATCATTCCAATGTTATATAATAATGCATCGACTCTGGGTAACTGGGGTCGGGGCATTACAGTTGGTATCAGAGAAAGTTTATCAATAACCTTGGAAACTGATTTAGATAAACTCGGATTAGAGAACATAGCCCTAAGATAGACTTTGAGGATTAGTATAGAATAACTTCCTAAAATTTTGGTATTGTAGAGATTTTGTGAGTTTTCCAAGCAACACATCCCTGTCTGGATACGAGCTGGTAAAGGTAGCTCTGGTATAGATGTACCTAGTGGTAAAACCCGAAAACACCGCTTTGAGCTAGAATCGAATGGGAACTGGTGCACGACAACGGGCCTTGTTACACTCTTGGTTACGACACTCCCGGGGGATATGCTTAGGATAATTCTCATTTTCTTTACAAACCATTATGAAGGGTTTATGAGTATATACTTCCTCAAAGAAAACATTTTTATGATTATGGATTATATCCCTAAATTTCTCAATTTATGTTAAGTGTTTTACATGTTTGGTATTAGGTATTGTTATTCATAAACAAATCTAGTGTATGCCATTGTTTATAAATGGTTCCCTGTAAAAGGAATGAGAACTCCAGCAATACGCATGATCCAAAGAGTAAGAAGGATCATATCTTTCATGGTATTAAGATAGAATTTAGAAGAGAAATAGTCTCCCATGTATTATCATTATATGAATAAATAGTATCATGTGTTGATAAGATAAGTAAAGAATTCTCGGAGTCCTATGGCTTTGAAGGGAAGCTAGAGAAGGAAAGGATGGTAGAGAGAAGGACAGATAAAGGGAAGAAGGTAAATAAGGATTTTCCACTATGTGATAAATGCGGAAAGAATCACCTTGGAAAATGCTTGAAGGGAATGGGGGTATGTTATAAGTGTGGAGGAAAAGGACACCAAGTATGTGACTACAAGTGTAAGAAAATGGTTTCAAATGTACAATGCTTAATTTGCAAGAAGTTTGGACACTATGCGAACCAATGTCCCAGTCATCAGACTATACTGAAAATGATCATATTGGATAATAATCAAGTTATGATACTACCATATATGAAGAGTAATGACTAGTGTTCTTATGTTGTTATTTTTGAATTATTTTATTGAAGTGTTTTATCAATGTTGTACTAGGAATAAATAAGGATTGTAATACAGTACTATTTCATTGAAGATTTGAGATTTTATGGTACTAAGAAAAGTGACTCTACAAAAAGATAAACATTTTAAAAATTACATGGTTGAAGGAAAGATAAACCTTAATATTTTCCTAATATTGAGGTACTGATTTTGGAATAAGATATGGTTGATTTGGGTAAATTATATTGGATATTCTTGACTGCCTTGAAACTGATTAAAGATTTGTATATTCCATCATTTTGGGAGTTTACAACATTTTTGGATGGATATAGTATATCTAGTATTCTATAAGGAATGAGGGAGAATGAATGTAATCAGTAAGGTTTTATAGTAATTCTGGATGTTTCAGTGTTTTAAAAGAATACATGATGAAGGTATTCACATGCTATTACGGGGTAAAAAGGATCTACATTATGTTTACCTTTCATATAATTTTGGACTGCAGGTTTAAAGAAGTATTTTGGATAAGTATAAATTTTGGAATGGGTTATATTTTACATTGGATACTATTGTTAAAGTAATTTTTGGATATTTATAAAAAGGACAACACGGAGACCATGTGACAACTCATCGCGTTAGACAAATCTGCGGGAATCGAACCCACAAACTTAGTGCAATTGGGATTTATCGCCTACCACTAGACTATGTGAAGTCCCTGGAGTGTATAATGTAGTTTTTTTTAAGTTATAATAGATGAATTATAAATTTAATTTTGGAACTAGATACGGTTAGGATAAATAGAATATTTTTGAGTTCTATTACCTTTTGGAGTGAAAGATGGGTTTGTCTTAAAAATTTATTAAAGAATGAAAGTCTACATGACAAGTAAGTATATTTCCTTATGTTATTAGTAAATCTCATAAATAAATTCCTCAACTTTATGAAAGGTAGCATAAAAAAAAGTTTTCAGTTAAGTTTTCCTATTGGGGAATCAAAGACCATTTAACCAATCACATGTTTGTGATTCTCTTGTAGTTTACTTTCTCCTAATCCTGTTTTCTACAAATCTCCATCAGACCTTGATGGTTTGTTTCTCCTCCATATCCATGTTTTCATAGAATCCTAGTATGGGCTATCTCGGGTGACCTTTGTACTTATCTTTCTTTCTTTTAAAGTTATATTTTTGTTAACCCTGTTTCTGATATGGGTTTTCCACAAAGGTATTTTCTATTTTAAACCTTTTATTTTTGAATAAAATTTTTAAATTGCGAGGATGCAATTTATTGAAGGAGGGGAGAATGTAACACCCCAAACTTCAACGGTATGTTTCCCTTTGAATAATTCAATAGCTTGCATTATACGCAACTTCGAGATTCTAACACACCACAACCAATCATACTAGCTGTTAAGAATAGTAATACCCACTTTTTAAAATTTTATACATTTTATCTTTCAAAATGAACTTAATTTTTGGATTATGAATATTGAAATTATATTAGGGTGAAAGTTTGGTACTTTTCGGATAAGTTTCATATTTTGATGAATAGTGAAAATTACTAAATTTTAATTAAAAACAACTTTTTTAATCGAAATAATTAATGGTGATAAATTATGAATTTGAGTTGTTTTAAAGTATATTTAGACTATATTTTTACCATTTAACATAATTTTGGTCATTGGACATAATTTCACATTTAAACTGGACATAAGTAAGTGTCAATCTTTTGATAGTTATCAATTCTTAAAAAAACGCTATTTGTTTTGACAACTAGAATTAATTTAAATTAATTTAAATTAATTAATGAAACTTATATGTTTTGAATTTGGTAAAATATACATAATTTTGGAATTCATAATATCAAATATAGATTAGGTCAAATTTTAGGTATTTTTCAAAGAAACATCAATTTTTGATGAACAGTGAAAAACACTGAGTTATTGGTTAAAACCGATATTTTTATTTAAATAATTATTTATTTTATTTAAATTAATTTATGTCAAAATATATACATAATACTTATATAATATCATTGTAATTCATTGGAGTCAGTTTATAATAATTTTAGATATATAAAAATTTTATTGAACTTTTCACCGTCTTTTACCCACCTCCTAGGAAAATTTACAAATTCACATAAGACTTAATTTTACCGCTTCTGTGAGTTGAATTTCTAAAATATGAGAGACATGGTTTATATCAAGGAGTAAAATTTGGTTCAATGATATGAAAATAATTTTTGGTGAATAGTAACTTTTTACTTTTATTTACAACGGTTAAAAGTTAATATGGTAATTAAGGGTAGAAATGATATTAATATTACCCTCACACATGTCCTAATTATATTGGACAAGTTTATCTAGACCAAAAACAACCTTAGTAATAAAATATTATCATTTATTTCCACTTGGATTTAATGAGGACATTTATTATTATTTAATTCAAAGAAGAGTTAAAAGAGTTAAAATCAAATTTTAATAAAAAAATCATTTTTAATATAGGCTTTTACATAAGATAAATTCGATTATAAATATTCATTAGAAATATAAAACTATTTCCTACATCATGGTATTTTATTTATAATTTTTAGACATTAAATAAATAAATTTATTTATGATACACTGATGATGCAGTAATTACCTTATTCGTGAAAGAATCAAATAAATGGTATTATAAATATTAAAATAAATATAATTTCAAAGTTTTTATGACATACAAGAATTTTCTAGGTTCATATTAAATGTTAGGATAGGTTCAATATATTTTTTTAAAGTAATAATGTTGTTATTATTTTAACAAAAAAACAAATACCAAATACTTTCAAAGTTGACATAAAATAGTTTTTAAAACAAATATTATATTATTAATTGCTATAATGGTCCTAAAAATCTAAGGTTCAGAAAAAAGGCTTATATAATAATATATATGACATTAATTAACTAATTTCGGTTTTATTGGTAGTATATTGTATGTTTATTAACCATATATTGTAAGAATACAAGATGACACGGTAAAAGTTAAATTATTTAACTTAGAGTTAAATCTAAATGATAAGGTTAAAATGGTAACCTAAACATGTCTAAAACCTATTGTTTGAGTTTTTTTCGACCTATTCCCACCTTAGACTTTAAATAATTAACTTTAGAGCCATTATAAACTGAATATGAATTTATTATAAAATAATATTTTAAGTTTTTCCTAAGGTGCCCCTCACCCATCTTATAAAAGGGAACTCCCCATTCTCTCTAATTCACACCTTCTAAGCCATTTGGCTCGGCCAAACCCGGCCCAAATACCCTCTAAACTATCCTCCCTTCAACCTAGAGGCATTATTTTGATAATAAATCCAACCTAAGAAGCCCTTTTGATCAAATCAAAAGGAAGAACCCGAAGAAGAGGTAATGATTTCACCACACTCTTTCAAGTTTCTTTCTTCATCCACTTCCTTTTTATTTTTTGTTTCCATTCTAAAATAATAAATCCAGTATACTATATATATTTTGATGTTATTATAATTATGGTACAACCAAATTCATTATTCTATCCACCCTTTGAATGACATGTCACCATACGTTCGTACGTACGCCTTACCGTCTCCACGTCGTGGTGTAATTGTTATTCAATACATTATTATTTGGATGGGTATGATAATGATTTGTATTTTATGAATATAACATGATAAGTATTCAGTATATTTTATATACCATCCAATTATATATTATATTAATATCAAAATAATGATATTTTCGCTCGTGCGTACGTACGGATTACTCTCTCCACGACGCGATTAGATTCATTTCCATGTTCACCATTCATCGACGATTATAAAAATATATATTACTAATAAGTATGTAATATATGACATAATAATTCTACTGGAGATATATATATTTATATATATAATTATTTATGTTCTTACATATATCTCATTCACTTACTTTCGTTCAATACTATATAAAAATGGAAACATCGTTTATGCGTACGTACGGACTACCGTCTCCACAAACGGTGTTTTCCATTTCATATATACGTCTATTATAAATATTTATATTCTAAATATATATGATAAATAAATCATGTTTTATATTCTGGAAGTATTTAAATCATGATCTAAGTGATACAATCAAGAGTAACAAGTTAAAACACGTACGATAAAGAAAGCGATTATTACCCGAAATATTAATATAACATGGAAATTATTATTAAATGGGTAGTATAAAGTAATAAATAAATAATGTATGATATCATAAATATTAATATGGTTCTGGTATAATTTAATAACATACTATAGTCTTCATAGAGGAGGATAAACATACCCACTACTAAAGGAAAGTGAAACGTAAGGGGTTTTCATCTCACTCCTTATTCCCGTGAGATTCATGTCATATTGCCACTATTACCTTTTTTGTGGTGTAGGTACTGCCCATAATTGTATTATTTGTGCAATAAACTTTAATTTATGTGTATTTATATATTCATTGTATGATACATCTTTCATGGGGTGTATGTTTCATAAGTTACCAAATTGGTAAGGGTTTATTTCACAATCTCTTCATTATCCGAGGTTGTTTATACGTAATTATCTACTGGGACCTCTTTATAATCCATATCCATGTTTCTTAAAAATGTATTTCAAAAAATTCTTACTATTTTACAGAATATGGGTTAAATTCATTTATACCCTTGTTTTACTTTTTATAAGAATTTTATAAAGGAATCTTTCCGTCGTTTTCCAAACAATGTCCTTTTTAACCTTTTCGAGAGAATTAAGGTAAGAATGTCTTTTTTTAACTTATACGGAAGGTGCGGTTATTCTCTGCAATTATTACACTTTTGAAGCTTCCTGTACATGCTTATAAGTATATTTTCAAAATAAAGGTTCTCTTTTATAATTATGTGATTTTTAAATGATTTCAAAAAAGAGATATTTTTCTCAAATATATGAAAATATAGTGTAAATGTATACATATTTAACGCAAGCTTAAAAACGTTTTCAGAAGAACCAAATCTCGAGTGTGGTAGACAGGAAGTGATTGGGCGTGGACCCATCATGGCCTGTAATTAGTCAAACAGTCTCATAATTAGTTATTTTGTTTTCAGAATCTTGCATAATGTTTTCAGAAAAACACTGGAGTATATTTGAGCATTTTTAAATGTAAGTATCTTCTAAAAAAATTACATTGGTAGGACTCATGAGAAAAACTAGTGTCTTGGCACGAGGCCTTGACAAAATCTTATTTTTATTCTTGGTTCAAGGCCTTGGATACGTGGTTATGATAGTCTGGAATTATGAATTCCATCATTATGAAAGTGGTTATTGATATTGCATGTGATTATTCGACTAGTAGAATATCCATGTCAATAAGTAAATGGAATTATTTCATTTTATTTTTTCCATATTATGCTGAAGTTCATGTTTAAAAGTATTTTGTTTTAGTTATACATTTACTTAAATGTTTATTCTTGTTTATGAAAGTTTCTGCTATATTGTTATCCTTACTGAGCATCTGAGCTCACCCCTTTCTATGTTTTATTTTTCCCAGGATTCCAAGAAGTATTTTATGAATGACCTGCAGGGATAGTATAAGAGGATATGAGTGTGGAGACAAGATGTTGTTGTAGTTTTCACTTTATGATGTAATTTAAACTTTATGAATGTATCTATTTATTCCAAGGCTACTAAACTAATCAGCCCTTTAGGACTTGATCTTTTGTGATCATGCCAATGTTATGTAATAATGCACCGACACTGGGTAATTAGGGTCGGGCTGTTACAGTTTGTATCAGAGGAAGTTTAGAAATAAACTTGGAAACTAGATTTAGATAAACTTTGATTAGAGCACATAGACCTAAGATAGACTTTGAGGATTAGTATAGAAGAACTTCCTAGAATTTTGGTATTGTAGAGATATTGTGAGTTTTCCGAGTAATACATCCCTGTCTAGATACGAGCCGGTAGAGGTGGCTCTGGCACAGATGTACCTAGGGGTAAAACCCGAAAACACCACTTTGAGCTACACTCGAACGGAAACTGGTGCACGACATTGGGGCTTGCTGCACTCTTGGTTACGACACTCCCAGGGGATATGCTTAGGATAATTTTCATTTTCTTTACAAACCATTATGAAGGGTTTATGAGTATATACTTCCTCAAAGAAAACATTTTTATTATTATGGATTTTATCCATAAAGTTATCAATTTATGTTAAGTGTTTTATAAGTTTGGTATTAGGTATTGTCATTCAAAAACTAATCTAGTGTATGCCATTGTTTAGAAATGGCGCCTAGTGAAAGGAATGAGAACTCCAACAATACGCATGATTCAAAGAGTAAAAAGGATAATATCTTTCATGGTCTTAAGACATAATTTAGAAGGGAAATATTCCCCCACGTATTATCATTATATGAAGAAATATTATCATGTGTTGATAAGATAATTAAAGAATTCTCGGAGTCCTGTGGCTTTGAAGGGAAGCCAGAGAAGGAAAGGATGGTAGAGAGAAGGACAGATAAAGGGAAGAATGTAAAGAAGGATTTTCCCATATGTGATAATTGTGGAAAGAATCACCTTGGAAAATGCTTGAAGGGAATGGGAATATGTTATAAGTGTGGAGGAAAAGGACACCAAGTACATGACTGCAAGGGTAAGAAAATGGTTTCAAATGTAAAATGCTTCATTTGCAAGGAGTTTGGACACTACGCGAACCAATGTCCCAGTCATCAGACTATGCCGCAAATGATGATATTGTATAATAATCAAGTTATGATACTACCATAGATGAAGGGGAATGACTAGTTTTCTTATGTTGTTATTTTGGAATTATTTGATTGGAGTGTTGTTTCAATGATGTACTGGAAATAAATAAGGATTGTACTACACTACTATTTCATTTAAGATTTGAGATTTTATGGTACTAAGAAAAGTGACTCTACATCAAGTTAAAATTTTTAAAAATTACATGTTTTAAGGAAAGATAAACCTTAATATGGTCCTAGTATTGAGGTACTGATTTTGGAATAAGATATGGTTGATTTGGGTAAATTATATTGGATATTCTTGACTGCCTTGAAACTGATTAAAGATTTGTATATTCCATCATTGTGGGAGTTTACAACATTTTTGGACGGATGAAGTATATCCAGTATTCTATAAGGAATGAGGGAGCATGAATGTAATCAATAAGGTTTTATGGTAATTCAGGATGTTTCAGTGTTTTAAAAGAATACATGATGAAGGTATTCACATGCTATTACGGGGTAAAAAGGATCTACATTATGTTTACCTTTCATATAATTTTGGACTGCAGGTTTACAGAAGTATTTTGGATAAGTATAAAAGTTGGAATGGATTATATTTTACATTGGATACTATTGTTAAAGTTATTTTTGGATATTTATAAAAAGGAAAACACGCAGACTGTGTGACAACCCGTCGAGTCAGACAAAGTTGCGGGAATCGAACCCACAAACATAGTGAAATTGGGATTTATCGCCTACCACTAGACTATGTGAAGTCCCTGGAGGGTATAATGTAGTTTTTTAAGTTATAATATATGAATTATAAATTTATTTTTGTAACCAGATACAGTTAGGATAAATAGAATATTTTGGAGTTCTATTACCTTTTGGAGTGAAAGATGGGTTTGTGGTAAAAATTTATTAAAGAATGAAAGTATACATGACAAGTAAGTATATTTCCTTACGTTATTAGTAAATCTCATAAATAAATTCCTCAAATTTATCAAAGGTAACATAAAACAAAAACTTTTTCGGGTAACTTTTCCTACTGGGGAATCAAAGACCGTTTAACCAATCACAAGTTTGTGATTTGCTTGTATTTAACTTTCTCCTAATCCTGTTTTCTACAACTCTCCATCAGACCTTGATGGTTTTTTTCTACTCCATATCCATGTGTTCATAGAATCCAAGTATGGGATATCTCGGGAGACCTTTGTACTTCTCTTTCTTTCTTTTAAAGTTATATTTTTGTTAACCCTATTTCCGATATGGGTTTTCCACAAAGGTATTTTCTATTTTCAACCTTTTATTTTCGAATAAAATTTTAAAATTTCGAGGATTAAATCTATTGAAGGAGGGTAGAATGTAACACCCCAATATTCCAGGGTACGTTTCCCTTTGAATAATGCAATAGCTTGCATTATACGCAACTTCGAGATTCTAACACACCCCAACCAATCATACTAGCCGTTAAGAATAGTAATACCCACTTTTTGAAATTTTATGCATTTTATCTTTCAAAATGAACTTAATTTTTGGATTCGGAATATCGAAATTAGCTTAGGGTGAAATTTTGGTACTTTTCGGATAACTTTCATATTTTGATGAATAGTGAAAATTACTAAATTTTAATTAAAAACATCTTTTTTAATCGAAATAATTAATAGTGATAAATTATGAATTTGAGTGGTTTTAAAGTATATTTAGAATATATTTTTACCATTTAACACAATTCTGGTCATTGGACATAATATCACATTTAAACTGGATATAAGTAAGTGTCAATCTTTTGATAGTTATTATTTCTTAAAAACACGATATTTGTTTTGAAAACGGGAATTAATTTAAATTAATTAATGAAACTTATATGTTTTGAATTTGGTAAAACAGACATCATTTTTTAATTCATAATATCAAACGTAGCTTACGCCGAATTTTTGACATTTTTCTGAGAAACGTCAATTTTTTATGAATAGTGAAAAACACTGAGTTATTGGTTAAAACTGATTTTTTATTTAAATAATTATTTGTTTTATTTAAATTATTTTATGTCAAAATAGATACATAATACTTATATAAGATCATTTTAATTCATTGGATTCAGTTTATAATAATTTTAGATATATAAAAATTTTATTGAACTTTTCACCGTCTTTTACCCATCTCCTAGGAGAATTTGAAAATTCACATAAAACTTAATTTTACCGCTTCTATGATTTGAATTTAGAAAATCCAAAATCCACGGTTAATATCAAGGAGTAAAATGTGGTTCAATGAGATGAAAATAAATTTTTGTGAATAGTAACTTTTTACTTTTATTTACCATAGTTAAAAGTAAATAGGGTAATTAAGGGTAAAAATGATATTAATATTACCCTCACACATGTCCTAATTCTATTAGACAAGTTTATATTGACTAAAAACAACCTTATGAATAAACTATTATCTTTTAGGTCCTCTTGGATTAGATTAGGACATTTATTATTAGTTAATTCAAAGAAGAGTTAAAATAGTTAAAATCAAAGTTTAATAACTAAAACATTTTTAATATACCGTTTTACATAAGATAAATTCTATTATAAATATTAATTATAAATATAAAAATATTTCCTACATTATGGTATTTTATTTATAATTTTTAGACATTAAATAAATAAATTTATTTATGATGCAATGATGATGCAGTAATTTCATTATTCATGAAAGAATCAAATAAATTCTATTATAAATATTAAAATAAATATAATTTCAAAGTTTTTATGGCATCAAATAATTTTATAGGTGAATATGACATGTTAGTATAGATTCAACGTTTTTTTGTTTGAATTAATCATGTTTTTATTGTTTTAACAAAAAACAAATACCAAATAGTGTCAAAATTGACATAAAATAGTTTTTAAAATAAATATTAAATTATTAATTGATATAATGGTCCTAGAAATCTATGGTTCGTCCAAAATCCTTATATAATAATATATATGACATTAATTAACCAATTGGGGTTCTATTGGCATTATATTGTAATTTTATTAACCATATAGTGTAAGAATACAAGAAGACACGGTTAAAGTTAAATTATTTAACTTAGAGATAAATCTAAATGATAAGGTTAAAATGGTAACCTAAACATGTCTATAACCTATTGGTTGAGTTTTTTTCGACCTATAACCACCTTAGACTTTAAATAATCAACTTTTGAGCCATTATAAACTGAATATTAATTTATTATAAAATAATATTTTAAGTTTTTCCTAAGGTGCCCCTCACCCCTCTTATAAAAGGGAACTCCACCTTCTCTCTAATTCACACCTTCTAATCCATTTGTATCATCCAACCCCTGACCAAATACCCTTTAAACTATCCTCCCTTAAACCTAGAGGTCTTAGTGTGATCATAAATCCAATCTATGGAGCCCTTTTGATCAAATCAAAAGGAAGAACCCGAAGAAGAGGTAATGATTGCACCACCCTCTTTCAAGTTCATTTCTTCTTCCACTTCCTTTTTCTTTGTTGTTTCCATTTTAAAATAATAGCCCCAGTATATTCTATATAATTTGATGTTATTATAATTATGGTACAACCATATTCATTATTATATCCACCCATTGAATGACATGTCACCATACGTGCGTACGTACGGCTTACCGTCTCCACGTCGTGGTGTAATTGTTATTCAATACATTATTATTTGGATGTGTATAATAATGATGTGTATTTGATGAATATAACATGATAATGATTCTGTATATATTATATACCATCCAATTATATATTATATTAATATCAAAAGAATGATATTTTTGCTCGTGCATACATACAGATTACCGTCTCCATGACACGATGAGATTCATTTCCTAGTTCACCATTCATCTACGATTATAAATATATATATTACTAATAAGTATGTAATATATGACATAATAATTCTACTGGATATATATATATAAGTATTTATGTACTTATATATATCTTATTCACTTACTTCCGTTCAAAACTATATAAAAACGAAAACAGCATTTATGCGTACGTACGGACTACCGTCTCCATAAACGATGTTTTCCATTTCATATATACATCTACTATAAATTTTTATATTCTAAATATATATGATAAATAAATCATGTTTTATATTTTTTAAGTATTTAAATCATGATCTAAGTGATACAATCAAGAGTAACAAGTTAAAACACGTACGATAAAAAAAGCGATTATTACCCGAAATATTAATATAACATGGAAAATATTAGTAAATGGGTAGTATAAAGTCATAAATTAATGATTTATGATATAATAAATATTAATATGGTTCTGTTATAATTTAATAACATACTATAGTCTTCATATAGGAGGCTAAACGTACCCTCGACTAAAGGAAAGTGCAAGGTAAGGGGTTTTCATCTCACACCTTATTCCCGTGAGATTCATGTCATATTGCCACTATTACCTATTGTGTTGTGTATGTACTGACCATAATTGTATTCTTTATGTAATACACTTTAATTTATATGTATTTACATATTCATTGTATGATACCTCTTTCATGTGATGTATGTTTCATAAGTTACCAAATTGGTAAGGGTTTATTTCACAATCTATTCATTATCCGAGGTTGTTTATACGTAATTATCTAATGGGACCTCTTTATCATCCACATCCATATTTCTTAAAAATGTATTTCAAAACATTATTACTATTTTACAGAATATGGGTTAACTTCATTAATACCCTTGTTTGATTTTTTATAATAATTTTATAAATGAATCTTTCTGTCGTTTTCCAAACAAGGTCCTTTTTAACCTTTTCGACAGAATTAAGGTAAGAATGTCTTTTTTAACTTACATGGAAGGTGCAGTTATTCTCCTCCGTTATTACAATTTTGAAGCTTCACTTACATGATTATAAGGATATTTTGAAAATAAAGGTTTTCTTTTATAATTATGTGATTTTTAAATGATTTCAAAAAAGAGATATTTCTCTCAAATATATGAAAATCCAGTGCAAATGTATACGTATTTAACACAAGCTTAAAAATGTATTTAGAAAAAAAGACTGTCAAGTGTGGTAGACAGGAAGGGATTGGGTGTGGACCCATCATGGACTATAATTAGTTGAGCAGTCTCATAATTAGTTATCTTGTTTTCAGAAGCCTGCCTAATGTTTTCAGAAAAACACTGGAGTATATTTGAGCATTTTTAAATGTAAGTATCTTCTAAAAAATTTCATCGGTAGGTCTCATGAGACAAAATAGTGTCTTGTAATGAGGCCTTGAAAAAATATTATTTGTAGTCTTGGTACGAGGCCTTGGCTACGTGGTTATGATAGTCTGGCATTATGAATTCCAACATTATGAAAGTGGTTATTGATATTGCATGTGATTATTTGACTAGTAGAATATCCATGTGAATAAGTAAATGGAATTATTTCATTTTATTTTTTCCATATTATACTGAAGTTCAAGTTTAAAAGCCTTTTGTTTTAGTTATACATTTCCTTAAATTTTTATGCTTATTTATTAAATTTTCCGCTATATTGTTATCCTTATTGAGCATTTGAGCTCACCTATTTCTTTGTTTTATTTTTCCCAGGATTCCAAGAAGTATTTTATGAATGACCTGCAGGGATAGTATAAGGGGATATGAGTGTGGAGACAAGATGTTGTTGTAGTTTTCACTTTATTATGTAATGTAAACTTTATGAATGTATCTAGTTATTCCAAAGCTATTAAACTAATCGGTCCTTCAGGACTTTATCTTTTGTGATCATGTCAATGTTATGTAATAATGCACCAACTCTAGGTAACTAGGGTCGGGGCGTTACATATAATCTCTATGGATATCTCACCTTTTACACTAAATGGAGTAATAGTTATATTTCGTTTATAAAAATAATGAAATATATCCATGGATTTCAACTTAAAAGAATCTAATTACCCTTATTGATATAATTTTTTCAAACACTACTTATTTTCAAGATAAATTCGGTGATTCTAAAAACGGTTATGATATGAGTCATGTATACTTTATTCATTATTTATTTCGAAGACTTGATTTTCATATTTAATAATATAAATACTATTATTAAAATATTTCATCCCATAACATATGTTATCTTTAAAAAATATATAATTATTTATTTCTAAATATGAAACTTAAACCATCCATGTCTGGACTAAATATAGAAATTATGTTCTTGGTTACCCTGGGTAGAAAATAATAGTTATTCAAAACTAAAACAATTATTGTTAGTAATGTGGGATGTTAGTCTCTTATAGATAAAAATATCTAGTCTTACTCAATTGATATCTATAAGATTAACCTCACCATTAATATTTTTATAGAATCAACTTGGTTCATGTATTTAGAAACAAATGTGAGAACCAGAAGCTATATCTAATACCAAATTAATAAAAATGTAAAGATTGAACTCAATAAGGAACATAACTAAAGCTTCACCATTATTCTTCATTGATTCATAGTTATTCTTCTAGTATCCATTATTTCCACATGTAAAACATAAATCGTCCTTCCCTTTAGATTTCATTTTGATATTTCACTTATTTAAAGGGTGTTTTAAAGGTTCCTTAGGCTTTATGCAATCACAATACCTTTTCAAATTTCCTTAATATTTATTCACTGTAATGATATAATTTTTTCCACATTGTATGTCTTTATCATCTTTTCATATCATAGTGAGAAGTATTATGAGTGACTAATCTATATTATTAGGTTAAAATGCAAAATAAACCATGATTTCCTCAAAGGATATGTGCATAGGATGAGGTATTTTTTTAGTAATTTAGGAATATTGAAGCCTAAATTTTCAAAACACTCAATATATCTATCCATCTTGACTAAATGAGGTATATCTAGAACTCCTTCTGTAATCTTCATTGAAAAGAGTTCCATGAAGATTCTATACCTCCCTTATATTTCTTTCTCCTAATAGAGATCATAGAGATGATACAACATGGAGAAATCATTTATGTATTCATAATGATTCTAGATTCCACTAATTATGGACTATAACATGAGGCATTTAACCTCTAATTAATCATCCATGTGTTTTCTAAATACATTTTTCTCCTCCTCACATGTTACTCTAGAAGGCTCCACAAGAACATGTGATTTGGTTACATAAAATTTCATATCATATAAAACTATAATGAGAATACATATGTACCACTTATAGAAGTTAGAATATATTATGACAATATATTTACCGATAATGGGTCATAGGTTAAGTGATGATGTCGAGTTACTTCCCATTTTTAGAACATATAAAATAAACTTTTATTAATTTATCATGACTACCAATTTCAGATATAGTTAATTAATTTATTTTTTTTATGTTGTTTTATCAAATCTCAAAAACCATTACTATTAGATTAAAAATATTAAATATTATAGATATTAAAGTATCTAGGATCTATATTTCCATTTAAATAACCAATAATGAGGCCTTATCAAATTATTTGATGTTATAATGGTTGGTTTTACATTCCAACTGCATTAACTTATATGTCTTTGATCTATCAAGTAGACTCCTTGCTACTAAAACTCTAAACTCATAATTATTTAGATCATGCCTCTAATTTACACCATGTCTTGTTGTGGTAAATACTCTTAAGACTAACTTGGTTAAGTAAAACTAATAATTTAATTAGAATTACCTTATTATTTAATGTTTTTTTATGAGGGAAAAACAAATATTTTGAACTATGATTTCATTCTAAATAAAGTGATGGAAATCATTTATTAAATTAATATTTTGGTTAAGGGATTTTTGTTAACATGTTAGAAAGTATTATTTAATTTATTCTTCACATACATTTAAATGTTATATAGATCTTACATAAATAAACGTCTGAAAAAATAATTTACATGCATACTAGTATAAGATATCTTATTTTATCATTATATATAGGTTAATTAGTTTTATATGTGATCTTGTATAATTAATTAACTATGCATCATAAAATATGTCCCATGCCTTTAGTTTATTTTTATCAAAGAATTTTTACTAAATTTTTTATCATATTATTGCATTTATATATATATATATAAACCAGGAATCTCATAAAAAATATATAATTTTTCGTAGGTAAAATAAAATAAAAATGTGATATGATCATAATATCTTATCCAAATTCAAAAAACATCCTGATGCTTTTTATGTTACCTAGAATACCCTAGAAAGGGTTTTTCAAATTTTATTTGTAACTAATTTTAAATTAAAATTACCATGAATATGACAATCCTTTTGGTCAAATTTCATTTTTTCTCTTTTCATGTTTTTTTGTTGTGGATAATACATGAAATTATTTCTTTAGGTGTTTCTACATGTTTTCCATGAATCTATGAATACTATTCAGGAATATCTGGAAACTGGAATGGTATAGTCAAGTGTTTCAAACCATTAATTATTGATAAAAACAAGATTTTCATCTTATTATATCAACACTATTGACAGGGAGTTTTGGAGGAAAATTCTATCTTGGATTGAGGGGATTCTAGATATCCTTTTGTTATGCACAAAAACTATCACTTTCTAAAATTATATAACATGGAATTTATATTTTGGGTTGAAACAATTGATAATTGGATAACAATCCATTATTAATTTATTTGTTGAGATTAATCCCTTAATAAAATATTTAATTTAGAAATTTAAAAGAAAAATAAATATTTATATTAATATATTCACTAAAATGGTGAATAAATATTTATTTATTTATTAACATGTGAATAAATAAGCAAGGGATAAAATTAAACTCACAAATTTAAAAATCTACTATCATGTGATTGATTTTATGTGATCAACTTTAGATAAATAATTATTATTAGAAAAAGCTAAGAATAATATTTATTCATAAATTTACATTCACTAGAATTTAAAGAGATTTTGGATACACTCAGGGTGTGGCCCTCAAGGCCTCTTTCTGAGTGTCATTGGGTGATCATACATAAGTTCAAGATCAGAGTATATAAATATTTCAAGGCACCTGTCATGACCATCTCCCATTTGGAACCTCTCATAGGCTTGCAGTAAAGATGTGAGTGACCCCTAAATCCCATCTTTGACAGTTCATGGGTTGGCTACTAGCACTGAGTGTATAATCATAGATAGATTGGACGAATTAACCTCATAATTCCATGAATATTTGTAAAACCAACAATAAAATCCATTTAATATATAATTATACAAGTACCCCAGAAATATATAATGATATAAATAAAATAATTTGTTAATGAAATAATAAAAATAGCGTATATGGAAGAAACACATGAACTACAACCACAAATTCTATGAGTTATTAATGTCCACCATATGCACCAACTCTCTCTATAAATATGAAATATATATACATAAATATATATATATAATTGTATGGTAATAAACATATATTAAGTAGGATCATCCTTAAAACTGATTCATGAAAATGTGGAAGAAGCATGCTAATGCATCAGTGAACAAATAAATGAACCAACTCACATATAAATCTGGTCACCAACCACCTAACCTCACCAAGTCTCACTCACCAAATATCACATCCAAGGTATAATAACATAATATCAAATAATATATCAATAAGTTTCCCTATAACCACTTCCCAACTAATTTTCCCACGATCACTCCCCAATAACATACATCTTGTGTTTCAATCCCTTCTATACCCACATAATCACACTCCATATCACTATCATAACCATATATCCGCAACCACATATCATATCACTACATAATATCCACATATCACATCATTTTCATAGTACGGTAATGTGAACATGAAGGACTTCAACACCATTCCATCTTCCTTCCATGCACGCCCCCACCATGTTTCCACACTACAACCACAAAAAAGTGTCTGGTACTATATATATACACCAAAACCAAAATCTATTAGATTTAATTTATAAATACCTACTATGATTAATCCCAACATATAATCATGTTATAAAGTATATACATACCATGTTCTCAAGACAATAAAATTTTCATCCGTATACTTACCTTGAGCCATCACATCCCAACCTTCTTATTAAGAGAGAGTATAGAAGAGGGATCAGTTATCCATCCAATGTCTATACAACCTTAATATTGGAAAAACACTTAGGACCCAAACCCTATGATCATTGGAAATGTTATTCAAATAAGGAGGTTCAGTATAAGAAATAATAAGAAAATACAATGAATATAGTAGACACACAAAACCCTAGCCTAAGGATTCATCTCCAAAATCAACACTACAATATCCTGTAAGAACTACCGCACCATCACCATGTATTTCTGAAAACTTCTCCCATAACTGTAACACAATCAAAAACCATTTTTTACCAAAAATATCCATAAAAAATATTCACATCATATTTTACCATGTCATTTTATAATTTTATATTTACTATTTCTTATCAATGTTGCATTCTTTTTTTCATATTTAATGTTAACAATTCATTAAAAAACTTTTTATTTTAGTTTTTTCATTATTCACATTTATTCCAACCTTCATTATTTATTATAAACTGCTCTTCTAACTAAAATTATTAGCCCATTGTTATCACTTAATTTATCAATTCCATACCTTCACCCATTACCTATTTCCTTTATCACAACCAACTTTCATGCCACCATGGAAGTATAATAAATCCCCAAAAAACAAAACATGTCACTTAATAAACCACCCCACAACTCATAAAAACATACAGCATAATAGCCACCAAACTTATTTCATTCCACACAACCAACCATTCCCTTACTACCATATCCAAAAAACAACCCATAAATCACTACCACAACCAAACCAAACTAAATCCTCTAAATAAAAAATAATTATCAACCAACACCCCATTCAATATAGAAGGGAAAACTCCCCATATAGTAAAAATAAAGAGTGGACATAGAAATAATTAACATTAATTAACTTTTCATTAATGATTCTTTCATATTAAATCATAATTTGACTATCAATTGTATGTATTGTGAACCCATATTTCCACACAACCAATTCATTACCAACTTTATGTGATTTAGCTTAATATAATGACGAAAATAATCTAAATAATAAAATCCAATATTATTATAACATCACATTTAAACCAAACATATTTGAAACAAAAAACAACAATACACTCTAAAATGAACCATGTAAAACAACTTCATTTTTGAAACCTCCCATATCAATTTAACCTTTATGTATATAAAATAACATCTGTAATTCCAAATTTACACCATATCTATTTCATTTCCATATTTAAATGTTTAACCAATTATAAAATGTAATTCAAACATGTCATTAATTTAAAACAAGGCTTATAAAATAATAACATTAAACCATAAGCTTCAACACATAAGTAATAACATAGAATTTATTAAATCACATGTTAATTCTTCGCTTTTCTATTATAATTTATATGATCCATATAATTATATTTAATAGGTTAATCTTAAACATCTTCTAAAAAAAATAAAGATCATAATAATTTCATTATTTTAACATTAATAAAGAATGATAAGTCATGAATTCCTTACCTTAACTAAAGTTTAAATAATCATTTTGAAATAAAAAGAAGGATTGGATGGTCACAACACTGAAAACACAAAATAGAAATCCTCAAAAACCTATAACACATCGAGGTTCATCAATCACTTATACAAACATCACCCAAACCAAACCAACACCACTATTATAGACTCTATAAGAAGGAATAATATGGAAGAATGATGAATAAGAGGAAAGTGAATCTCCCAGGATCTTATAGAGATAAGTCACTTAATGTTGAGGGACATAATCTACAAATGAGGCTCAAATATCTCTAAAGATATACATTTTATTTCCTAAGGTTCTAGAGAAGTTAAGGAAAATATAATTAATTCTAGAAACACCTTCAATTTATAATAAAACTAGAACACATATTTTCTTGGAATGGTAGATTATGGTCACATCACAACATGTATTATTCAAAACAAACTCTAATGATCATGATGTAATCTTACCTTATATAACAAGGAAAATCATGGAAAACTACCATTACTCAACACATTGGATGAATGGTAGGATAAAAACTCAATTTTTATGTTACCATAGTTGATCCTTTAAGAAACACGACACAAAATATTTTTCTTTAAACCTCAAACCAGATAAAGACCATACAAAACTACAATGAAAAGAAAGACACTATGACGCAACATAACATAGATAGATGGATCCAAGAAATCACCCACCTTAAAAATAATTCAACAATGGGTGAACCATGTCATAATGACTATTACATAGGATTAATAAAGAATTCACATAATATTAATACCAAGTTCTTCAAGAATAACCATGCCATGACTTAACCTATCACATTGAACCAACCCTAAAAAGATCAATTCAAGATCCCGTTTGACATTAACTCATAGTATCCATGACACAACTCCATTATCATGGAATAATATAATTTTTGAAGGATTAACTCAAATTATAATATAAGATAAACTCCAAACCTCCCAATAATCCCTACATCATGGAACAGAACTCTATATCATAACCAATAAGACCCAGACAAAAATATTGACACCATTGTATCATAGATTATGCCCTATGAAACAACATTCATTATCGTGCTATAATCCCATCCATCATGGCGTGACACACAAGACTTGAAAAAAACCCCTTACTCCAACTAACTCATCATGTTTTAACACACTATGACACACCACAATGTCTTAGATAAAATTCCAGCTCAAAACATTGTTTTACATCCAATGAACCTACTATAATCCATTCAAAATAACTCTAAAACCGGAAATAGAAAAGTAAAATCCCATAGGGGCCCAATAAATTACATAACCCATATAGAAAGAATTTATTTTCATAATAAAAACAAACTTATTATGAATGCTACTTTCTAATATAATCTCTTCATCTCAAAATCTCATCAAGCAGGATGAATACTTGTGTCATCACCCTATATACACTATTTATCTTTCCTTAACATTGTAAAATGAATTTTCCTATAAACTAACATGGACATGTATTTAACTAGACTATTACATTTCAATGAAAGGGTTATATATATCTTATTTTATTAACTCAAAAGAGACAAATCCTTTCTTAACTTATTGAATTAATGTCATATCTCTTATGATGAATATAATTTATACTAACTCACTATGATCATACATCATCACAATTTCCATAAATTCATAAAATACACAAATAATTATATACATTAATAATAATATAATTCATGAGGGCTAATACACTTGTTCATGGATAGGTATATTCAATGACACATAAACATCCAAAAAAATTATTAATAAGGCTATCCCCATGACCTCCATTAATGGAGATAACCAAGTGTGAAATTAATGAGAGGAAATATCAATATCATTTGATAATTCAACAATTGATATCCAAATAACACTTATGTCATGTCAAACATATGATATCAAGATCATAAAACATATGTTTATGAATATTTCCATGTAATCTCAAGGTTCTAATTATAGTGGAGACATTTTATAATATTTTGATGTGGAAAATACACAAAGGAAATTATCACATTAATGTTATAAAAAATAAAAATTATTATGTGATAAGATGTTTATTAATATACTAGTGATCCAAAGTAAAATTTCAGTTGGTTATAGGGAACCAAATCCAACACATATCTTATATGATTTTTATTATTTTGAAATATATATTCATATGAAAAAAAATTATTAAATTCTTTTATCTCCTTTTAAGATCAACTGAACCCAAAATAATTTACTTAAAAACACATTTTTTGTATATTTTGGAAAAAAAGTAAACACATATTTTAATCAAATCACCACTTTTACCTCTCATAAAGCCTCCTAAATCAAATCACCCTAATTAAAAATAAAATTATTATTTATCAAAACATTTAAAAATTAATTCCTTAAAAATACCTTTTCTATATATTTTTTTAAAATTTTCAAGAATCAATTTACAAACCCAAATAACCACTCCAAAAACAATCTAAGAACACTACCCCGTAAAGTGTATCAATGACTCTTGATAAGTTATTTAACTATTAAATAAACAATTTAACAACTATTATAGTCATTTTTTGACTTTTAAATTGTAATGATACTCTTTCCATTTTATAAAACCCATATATTCAATCAAAAAACACAACACTAGTAATTAACAATCTGAAATAATAATAAGATCCTAATAAAATAACTATCATAATCAAAATAAAATTATAAACAACCAAACAGGAACATTTATAAAATATTAACCACTAAAACCTAATAGAGTAATTTCAACTTACCTTGGATTACATACATAAATAAATCCACATGAATCCCAACCATCACTAATGTAATATGAAACTTATCACACCAAAACCCCCATTTTCTATAACTAAAAAAATAAAATAATCCAAAAGTTGAAATAAACTAAATATAGAATCACCATGTGGTGTAAGAATACCAAAACAATGAGAAACAGTTTGTCTACATCAATTCATATCTTTATATGACTACCATAAATAAAATTAGTGTCAATTTATTTGGATTTTCTATGACTCATAAATACCCATGCCCACATATTGAATGAACATACCCCAAATCAACAAAAAAATTAAAAAATATGATATTGGGGAGTGAAAAATAAGTACTCACCTCAATATAATACAATAAAATCATCCATATTAACACTTTTCTAATGGGAACCAAGAGGAAAGAGAGGGAGATGAGAATAGTGGGAGTGTGTTCGTCAAATGGCATCCCTTGTGTAAACTCTCAATAAAATCTAATAAGGTAGACCATCAAATGAATGTTCATCTCACATTTAAATAAAATAACTCATGGCTCACAATAATTCAACTGGCCCTTTCCAGATTCCTATAGAACACACCAGTCACTCTGTGGACCACCACTGGGCTTCTACTGGAAGAGGTAGTGTCTCTGTGTCACTGCTTGACACACTAAAATTCTTGTAGACTACCATCAGATTCTTAGTGGAAGAAGTAGTGTCTTTGTGTGACTTCCCATCCCACCATATTTTCAGTGGAAATCATCAAGAGTTTTTTTACTATTATAACCCAACAAAACTCTTGACATATTCCTAACCAAAAACAATCTATCCCAATATTTTCTACCCATATTTAAAAGTAATTATCTTTAAATTTAAATACCCATAATTTCCATGTAATTTTTTTTAATTATATGGAATTATTTTGAGACCGTGAAATCTAACGGTGCATAATTCTGAGGTCCAAAGTGCCGGGAATGATCCGTCGAAAAATATTAAGTTTAAAATAGTGTGTGTGCGTGGTTTTACTAAAAAAATTAATAACTCTTAAATGGTTTCTTGGATCTAAATTATGAGGGCACCGTTGCATTTAGGATGGTAGGTTTACCCGAGGCATGGCTTATGTTTAGTCAGCAAAGGCCTGCAGAGGGAAAACCAGAAAATGGCATAACCATAAATAAAATTATTAAATAAAATTATTTTATTTTTCAATTTCTTATAACTCAAGAAAGGTGACTCGGATTAAAAATCAGATACCATCACTAAACTCATGAGAGTATGCTTTCCCTATGCTGATACTAACATTGGTCGGCACGGGCCACCAGTAGAAGATAGTTTTTGGCTATAAATAAAATAATTAAGTGACAATTATTTTATTGTAAATTCCTTAACTTCTAAATGGTAAATCAAATTGAAAATCTGAGAGTACCATTGAGCTCATGAGGGAATTTTCCCCTTAGGAAGTGCCAAACCGTGACAGGTGCGGGTCTAGGGTGACTGTTAATAATTTTTTGAACTTATTTTCAGGTACGTTTAATAAACATGCGGGCGGAATTTTCTATATTATGACTTGTTACTTAGATCAAAAATTTGAGAGCACTGTTGAGTCCACAATGCTGGGATTCGCTTAAAGGAGACTTTACTTTGACTGTAGTTTGTCAAGAGAAGAATTTAGTTTTTGGACCTTTTTAAAGAATAATAAAATAAAAAATTTATGTTATTTTATTTCTTTTCTTTTCTCCAGCAGATTAGCGGCGGTAGCAGGATCGATGACTAGTCAAGAAATTAATTGGCTTGACTCCTCCTTGTTTGTAACCGTGCTGTTGGAATTTAGGAGGTTCATTAACTAAATTATCCTCATAAATTCCTCAAGATGTTAACCACCACTACCCCCTCTTGTTATCTTGTAACGCGGAGGGCGCAAACCAAATAAATAAGGCCAAGACCCTCCGCCGCTCCATTCATGATGTGAACTTCGGGAAATATTTCTAACTCGACAAGAATATGAAATAGCGGGTAACACAATGATGGAGGCATCTCGGGAGGCCCCTAGGTGCATACTGAAGTAAAAACGGAGCTCCATAGCACTGTAGGAGCCCTGTAGAAGATCTGATGGCATGGTGGCGTTGGCGACCAGCGCCAACAAGCGAAGGACAGGGCTGTCAATGGTCAGCCAGGGCGGAAACGGGCAGCGCATAATCACACACCATGGTGGGGAGCTGAGGCATCAGGCCATGGAGGCTGCAGGCAGCAGCCAGTACCTTGGTCGGCTATAGAGGCGGAGGCGACGCGCCATCACGTGCTGCATTGAATAGGGCCACAACGTTATGCCGCAGAGGAGGAGGGGGACCAACGTCCTGCGGTCCACGAGGTGCCGCTGAATGAAGGGAGGCCAAACAACTTAAGCCGTTTGGTAGGCAGCTAGCGGGCTGGATGAAGAGGACTAACCTGTGACCTTACAGGCTGGATCTGCCCTGCGGGCTGGGCCTGCCCCGTGGCCCAACAGGCTAGCGCGGCTGGGCCGAGGCCCACCCGGCGGGCTGAGCCAACCGCGGCCCGAGCCCGCGAACTAGTCGGGCTTACCCCGATGGGCTAGGCCCAGTGAACTGGGCCAACCCTTAATGGGTCGGACCTAGACAGGGTCAGGTAGACCCTGGTACCCATTGCATCGGGCCGGCCTGACTGAGTCAGATTGGGCCCAGCCCCAGCCCACCCCCAAATAAAGAAACATCCATAACTGAAAAACCGGGTGTCCTTTTCACATGTCATCAGTGGAATTGGTATACCTTTTGAGAAGCATTCACTTTGGCATATTCTGGTTGGCCCGACCGAGCTGGGCCGAACCGAGGTATGATCACCCCCATTTCATGGAAAGATATGTAACTAACAGACTGGGCGTCTGATTGATGCATTTTCTATGGCATAAGGACCCTTGTGAAAAGGAGATCGTTTGGAGATACTCCAAGAGATTTTTGATGGATTTTTGCATGAAACTTTGTTTGGATCATACTTGAATCCAACTAGGCCCTTTTTAAAAAATTGCTCATATATCACTGACCGGGTGTCCGATGGATGCGCCTTCTATCACATTGGGACCCCTATGACGGGGCGGTCCCTTTGGTATGCCTTTTTTAGGACTTATTACCCATTGAAATATAACTGATGGATTGAGGAGCAGTTTTCCTAGAATCAATCATGTTGAGTAGGAATCATGTGGCTGGTTGTAACATGAAAAATAAGGGCGACCAATATGGGCCAGCATCAAAAACTCTAGAGTGTGATGAAATAGTTTTAAGACTAATCATATATAACTTTGTACTAGCACCCTATGTGTATTAGAATCATTGTGACCCTCTGTTCATCAGCATCATAGAGACCCTATGTGGATCAGCATCATAAAGACCCTGTGTGGATCAGCATCATAGCGACCCTGTGCAGAACAACATCATAGCAACCCTGTGTGGATCAGTATCATAGAAACCATATGTGGATCAACATCATAGCAACCCTATGTGGATCAGTATTCTTGCGACCCTATGTGGATCAGTAGTAGCGTGACCCTACAAGGACCTACATTATAGTGGCTCGTTGTGGAATAATTACTTATGCCCAAGAGTGGATTGATATTAGAAAAACATCTTTATAGATAAGTTGTGGGACCTCTAAATGGAATAAGATGATATAGGCTTAGACTAATCGTCTATATTCTTGATCTCTGAGTTTTATACCTGGTGTGAGATGACTATTACTTGGTTCTTTATGATTGAGGTTTTGCTTTGTGGTTTTTTCTTTGTGGAAATCTGGGAGACCTTCGGGGGTCTCGGGGTCCCTACTGAGTACTATTATACTAACACTTGCATGGGATTTTCCCACACCTTGTTGTGTCTTGTATAGATGATGAGTAGTTGGGATGAGACTTGAGGGAGCCAGTACCAGGTGGTACACAGAGGAGACTGGATGATGTGGAGTGTTGTGGAGATGATTTATACCTACCCTTTAGGTTGGATCCTTAGTGGATGATCCAGGAGCTATTTTCTCTTTTCAGTTGTACTTTCAATTTTCAGTTGGGCTAGTATTCCGAACCCTTTACTTTCAGTACACTTTTTACTACAACATTTACATCATGGTTGCTTCTTGTAGTGTTCTTGGATTGTGTGTTTGTACATGTTTAAATGCAATGAATTCCCATTATAGGAATACACCTTTTTAGTGCTAGTCGCCAACCACTGGCCTATGGAAGGCGGGCTTGGGGTAGTCATGGCACGGGTCCTGGGGGATCATTCATGATAAAATGGTATTAGAGGAGTCGGTTATAATGAAGAACTAGGACTCTTATCTTTCCAATAGAGAAATAATGTTATGTGTTTTGAGTTTGGTTTTCAGTTTGGGGAGTCCATTGTTGGTTTGGCGGCTGACGTATCCATACACCAAGACCCTGAATTCTGATTTCCAACTCAGAGCACAAAAACACCGATTGCATGTGTTTTGGAAAATTTTTACTTTTGATCTCTTTGGATTTAGCACACCAGGTATAACTAATTGACTGTGGAACATCTGTTTCCTAAAGGATTCCTCCACAAAGACAGCTATCCAGGATTCCCATTAGAGATCATGAAAGTGGCAACCGAGGGATGAGGAATCGGTTCAGGGACCACTCATAATGATCGCGCCTTCGTGTGGTGTACCAGAACCATCCCCACCCGTTGAGCAGTAGATGCTACCAGTGGACCATGCATGTTAGCTAAGCGTGTTTCATGTTTTCCAGAGGCAGAGGCCTCTGAGGTTTCGAGGTGAGATGGACCCCTAGGTAGCAGAGGACTGGCTTGAGGTGGTTTTGTGTGTCTTTATTTTAGTAGAGACACTCTTCGAGTAGATAGAGATATTTGCTGCTAGCCTTCTTCAAGTCTTGGTAGGACAATGGTAGAGCTCGATGCTCCAAGTGCCTGAAGTGATGACCCTCACCTGGCTAAATTTGAGATCCTTTTCAGGGTGGACTTCATGCCAGCAAAACTACACTCTGGGCATATTCAGGAGCTGCTGCATCTATATTAGGGAAGCTATATTGTGTCTAAGTACTCATTGAGTTTTATTGACCTCTCCAGATACTCAACCAACATGGTACATGACCCTTACTTCAGGGCCCAGAACTTTGAGTAGGGCTCCGATAAGAGATCAAGGCTATGGTAGTTTCTCTCAGCATCTCGATGTAGGCTGGGGTGCTTGATCAAGCTTTGCTAATATAGAGATTCCTTGCCGAGCAGGCACCGATAGTGAGATCCCCTAATAGATAACAGGAAGTAGAGTCATCTGAAGTTGGCAGTAGATAGACGATTCAGAAGCCCAAGCGGGCTAGATCTTTCAGAGGGGGACCCCAGGACCCAGGGTCAGAGGTGTGTGGCTCGAGAGGCCGAGTGAGCCACCAACAAGGCATGATCTATTTTTTCATATGGGGGATAGGGTCACAGAGCTCATGACTATCCGACTCCCCAAATGGATGTCTAGAAGATAGTGGAGGGGCCACCGAGGCAACTTCAGTGGTAGGAACATGAGCATCAGCTAGGCGGCGGATAAGGTAGGGGAGAAGGATGTGCAACAGGAAGTGTTCGAGGTCACCAGGTACTACCACCACCACCCCTATGTGGTCTACCTCGAGCTCAGGGAGCAGGTGGATGGGGACAGGCCCAACTTCAGGCAGTAGAGGCTCATGATCCTGATGTCCTTGAGATGATATGTGGTATGATATGTATCTTCTCTACTTTAGCAGCAGTGATTATCGACATATGTGCTATAAATTATTTCCTTTTTTAGGACATAGTTTGGTACTCAGATATTCCAATTAATATTTTAGCTCTACCTTTGGGTTTTATTCTCTTACAGGTGGAGATTTAGCGGTCACACACTGATGTCGATAGTGTGGTCTTACTCTCAGAGGAGAGAATTTCATATTGGATCTTCTAGTAGTGGAATTGAAGTCCTACGACATTATTCTAGGAATGGACTAGATATCAGCAGTTCATGCACATATTGACTACTTGAGATGTATAGTGTGATGTACACACAGAGATGGAGGCATGATTTCCTTTGTTGATGAGAAGGAAAATGGAGCAGCACGAGATGGACTTGCACTCAGGAGAGTGCATCCGATTACATATCAGCTCGCTTGAATGACCTTATACATGGTGGTTGAAGAGATTCTATAGTTCCCAATGGTGGTGGATGAGTATGAGGACGTCTTTTTAGAAGAGGTCCCAGGACTACCTCCTCATAGAGAGGTAGAAATATACTTTGACTTGTACCCAGGAATGACACCAGTTATATGGGAAACTCTCGAAGTGTGAGTTAATGATACAGAAGGTCCACTTCTTGGTACAAGTCATCTCGTAGGCTAGAGTTGCAGTGGATCCAGTGAATATCAAGGAATTTCTTGATAGGGAACCATCCAGGAGTGTTACTGGGGTGCGGAGCTTCCTTGGGTTAGTAGTCTAATATCGGAGGTTCGTACCCAATTTCCCCAGAGTAGTTGCACTTATGATAGATTTGATGAAGAGGGGGAAACCTTTCTTGTGGTCAGAGACATGCCAGCTAAGCTTTTAACTGCGGAGGTAGAGCTTGACCAGCACACCCATACTGAGGTTGATGGAGTTGGGCACTGAATACGTGGTTTAATTTGATGCATCAGGGACTGGACTGGGTTGCATACTGATGCAAGATGATGTAGTGATTTATTATGGATCACGATAGATGAAGGATCATGAGAATAATTATGTGACTCACGAATTGGTTTTGGCAGGATTAGTCTTCACAGTTAATATGTGGTGACACTACTTGATGGGCGAGCGGTTCATTATTTACTCAGACCACAAGAGTCTGAGATATCTCCCCACACAGAAAGATATAAATCTAAGATAGTGAATTTATCTAGAGTTTCTCTAGGACTAGGACTTGATATAGTCTATACTCCTGGTAAAGGGAAGGTTGTGGCAGATGCACTTAGCTGAGGATTGAATTCGCAGCTACTAAATGAGGCTTCGGAGCAGTTAGCCTCACTTTAGATATCCTACGTGGATAGAGATGAGACATTCTACCTCTAGTCAATGGTAGTTTCCCTTCCACTCATTCAGTGAGTCAGGGAGGTTCAACTCGGAGACAACAGTTGCGAGTATACATGTGCTCAGATATCCTCAGGCCATGCACCTGATAGATATTCTGAAGGTGGAGAGCAATCTATCCTTTTTAGAGTACATACGGTTGTACCAGTAGCACTACAAGAGAAGGTTCTGGACATTTGAGAGTATATGAAGGCAACTCATAGTTGACATAATTACTATGTTGATAGGCGATGGAGACCACTGGTGTTCCAGGAGGGGGGCCATGTATTCTTGTGAGTCTCATCTCGATGAGGATTTTGGAGTTTTGGTCGAGGTGGAAAACTCTCACCGAGGTTTATCGGACCATTACTAATACTTCGAAGGATTGGAAAGGTGGAATACCACTTGGAATAGCCATTACAGTTGGAGAGGGTGCACGACGCCTTCCTCATATCCTAGATAAAAAGATACGTGCATGATCCATCACACGTTATCGACTAGGGAAAGTTGGACTTTGAAGATGGGGTGAATTTTATGGAGATCCCAATGGAGATAGAAGATCAAAAGGAGTGAGTCCTTCATGGATGGTGGATCCCTTTGGTGTGAGTTCGGTGGAAGCATATGAACCTCCAGGAGAGAAAACGAGAGCGGTATGCCCAGATTCTTGCTCAGTACCTTCTTTTGTTTAGTTTCCCTTATTTTGGATTTCGGGGTCGTAAAGCCCAAGGGTGGGGAGAATTTAAAGACACGTATTTTAAATGTACTTTTTTTAATTATATGGAATTATTTTGAGATCGCTAAATTTGGAAGTGCATAATTTTTAGACCTGGAGTGCCTGGAATGATCCGTCAAAAAATGTTAATTTTAAAATAGAGCTCTTGAGTGGTTTTCCTGAAAAATAGAAATAACTCTTAAACAGGTGCCCGGATCAGAAATCTAAGGGAACCGTTGCATTAAAGATAGAGGTTTTACCCTAGGAATGACTTAATTTTAGTCATTAAAGGCCTCCATAGGTAAAACTCGAAAATGGAATAACTCTCAATAAATTAATTAAATAAAATTATTTTATTTTTCAAATTATTAGAACTCATGAACGGTGAGTCGGATAAAAATTTAAATACTACCACTAAAATCATGAGGTTATTATTTCCTTATGTTGATACTAACATTGGCCGGCACATGCCACCACTGGAAGTTATTTTTTGGTTGTAAATAAAATAATTATATGAGAATTATTTTATTGTAAAATCCTTAACTTCTAAATGGTTACTCAAATTGAAAATATGAGAGTATCGTTGAGCTCGTGAGGGTATATTCCCCCTAGACGAAGCCTAACCTCGGTCGGCACATGTTGAGGGTGACTGTTAATAATTTTCCAAACTTTTTCTCAACTACGTTCAGTAAACAAGCGGGCGGTGTTTTCTATATTTTTACTCATCGCTCGGATCAAAAATCTGAGAGCACCATTGAATCAACAATGTTGGGATTCGTTTAAGGGAGGATTCACTTCGACCACAGTTTGTCGTGAGAAGAAGTTAGTTTTTTCACCTTTTTAATGAATAATAAAATAAAAAATTTATGTTATTTTATTTCTTTTCTTTTCTCCAGCGGATGAGCAGCGGTGGAGGGACTGATGATATGTCAAGCCATTAATTGGATTGACTCCTCCTTGTTTGTAACCGTGCCATTGAAATTTGGGAGGTTAATTAATTAAATAAACCACATAAATTCCTCAAGATGTTAAAAACCACTCCCCCCTTATATTTATATGGAGCTCAGAGAGCGGTGTTGGCACAGCTTCACCAAGCGATGAAGCTCTAGAAAATTATCGTGATGGCAACCACTTGGAGGATGAGACTGGTTCCAGCGACCGGTCATGTGTGCCACGGAATCACGAACCGATGATAACAATGAAGGAGGTTTCATTGATCATCGTCAGTGGACATATAATCCAGGTAGGGTTTTTATTTTGATGTAGTCTTTCATGAATTAAATTATCTCCCTCTATTTATCATATAACGCGGAGGGTGCATGCCAAACGAACAAGGCCCGGACCCTCCACCACTTCGTTCATGATGTGAACTTCGGGGGGAAATTTCAAACTTCACGGCAACGTGATATAGTGGTTCACGCTATGACGGTGGCATCATGGGAGGCCCCTAGGAGCGGATGAAACTAAATGGAGCTCCAGATCAACGTAGAATATCCACCAGCGTGGCGGTTCCGGTGACCAACACCGGCAAGCGACGAAGGCTGTCGGATGCGGCAGCAGCAGGAATCAGGTCATCGTGCACCGTAAAGAGGAGCCACGACATTAGGTCGCAGTGGCTGCAGGCAGCGGATAGCACCTTGGCTGGCCGTGGAGGTGAAGGCGGCACGTAATCGCTCGCCGCATTGTAGAGGGATGTGGCATTATGTCGCGACAGAGGAGGGGGAACCATGTTCTACGGACCACATGGCAGGCCACGTGCCACCACTGACTGAAGGGAGGCCGAATGCGCCATACCCCCCCCCCCAGTGGGATGGGTCGGACCAGTGACCCTGTGGGCCAGGCCGGACCCATGGTTTAGTGGACCAGCGCGGGTGGGCCGAGCCCCACCTGGCGGGTAGGGCCAACCGCGGCCCGAGGCCGCGAACTATTCTGTCCAACCCCAACAGGTCGGACCCAGTGAACTGCACCAACCCTTAATGGACTGGACCGAGGTGGGTTAGGTAGACCTTGGGACTCATTGTGTCAGTCCAGCCTAACCGAGTCGGTCCAAGCCCAGACCCAACCGGCCCCCAAATAGAGAAACACTCGTAACCGACGAACCGGGTGTCTGTTTGACACATTGTCAGTGGTGTTGGGACCCCTTTTGGGTAGCAGTCCCTTTTTCATATTCCAGCAGGTCGGACTGAGCTTGTCCGAACCGAGGTGTGATCACCCCCGTTTCATAGAAAGGGATGTAACTAACAGACCAGGGGTCCAATTGACATGTTGTCTGTGACATAAGGACCCTTGTGAAAATGAACTACTTTGGAGAAACTCTATGTGAGTTTTGAAGGAGTTTGATGTGTGACCTGGGTTGGATCAGACTTGAATCCAACCAGGCCCTTTTTACAAAAGTGTTCATATCTCAATGGTCGAGCATCTGATCGACGCGTCGTTTATCACATTGGGACCCCTATGATGGGGTGGTCCCTTTGGTATTCCTTTTGAGTGACTTTGTGCTGGTTGAAATATGACTAATGGATTGAGAAGTGGTTCTCCCAGAATCAATCATGTTCAGTGGGAATCTGGTGGTAGTCTGTGACATTAAGAAGAAGAGAGGCCAATGCCGGTCAGCATCAGAAACTCCAGAGTGGGATGATCTAGCTGTACGAAAAGGCATACCTACCTCTGTACAAGCAACCATGTGTGGATCAGCATCATTTTGACCCTGTGTGGATCTGCATCATAGTGACCCTGTGTGGATCAGCATCAAAGAGACCCTGTGTAGATCAGGATCATAGTGACCCTGTGTGGATCAGCATCATAGTGACCTTGTGTGGATCAGCATCATAGTGACCCTGTGTGGATTAGTATCATAGAGGCCCTATGTGGATCAGCCTTCTATCGACCTTGTATGGATCAGAATTAATGTGACTCGACGAGGACCAGCTTTATAGTGGCTCATCGTGGAACAATGACTTACATCCAAGAGTGGATCGATATTAGAAAAGCTCCTTTTTAGTTCATTTGTGGGACTTCTAAATGGAATGAGATGATATAACCAAAGACTAATCATCTATATTATTGATCTCTGATTTGTATACCTAGTGTGAGATGACCACTACTTAGTGTTTTGTGATTGAGGTTTTCCTTTGTGGGTTTTCCTTTTTGGATCTCTGGGAGACCTTCGGGGGTCTCAAGGTCCCTACTGAGTATTGTTATACTCACCCCTGCATGGGCTTCGCCCACACCTTGTTGTGTCTTGTGCAGATGATGAGCAGCTGGGCTGAGACAAGAGGGATCCAGGACCAGGCAGTATATGGAGGAGACGGGCTGATGTGTAGTGTTGTGGAGACGATCTGTACATACCCTTCAGGTAGGATCCTCTGTGGACGATCTAAGAGATGTTTTCTCTTTTCAGTTGTACTTGTACATTTTAGTTGGTCTTGTATTCCAGCCCCTTTACTTTCAGTACACTTTTTACTACAGTAGTTACTTCATGGTTTCTTCTTGTTGTGTTCTTGGATTGTGTTTTTTACAGGTTTAAAGGAAATTATTTCCCGTTATATTAGTGCACCTTTTTTGTGCTGGTCACCAACCCTAGGCATATAGAAGGTGGGCGTGGGGTAGTCATAATACGGCCCTCGGGGGATGGTTCGTGACATTAATAAAATCCTATAACCTCAAAAAATTCATCTCCTCATGAAGAGAAAAATTTTAAATTTCCTTTGAATTTACTTGACTTAAATCCCAAAAGACCAAAATATAAACACCTAAAATAAGGGGTGTTATACTAGGGTTATTATTAAAATTTATAAAAAAAATATATTCAAATAATTTTTGACATATAGGAACAAACAAATTTTCAAAATAACATGATATATTCACAAAATGTGAAAAAGTGATTTTTTTAAATTACAACTCTTTTTTAAGTTACAATCATGGATCAAATGATACAAATCAAAAAAAATTGCCTAAATTGTTTTGAAAATATAAGAAAAATATTTTTTATTAATTTTTTCCTATTAGAATAAATTTTATTCCAATTTGACATAAGATGTGATCATAAATAACCAAAGTTTATTTTTTTCAAATTATAACTACTTTTTAAGGTAAGAAAATGTGTATAATTTTTAAAAGGGAGAATAAATTTTCAAACTCTCAAGAATGTTTATGAAAAATTATAGAAGATTAATTTTTTTGTAGGAAAATATTGCATGTCAATGTGACATGAAATGTGCCTAAAATGTGTGTTTTCATGTGATGGATTAAAATATATTTTTAACCTTTTTTATTAATTATAAAACATAAATGATGTATTAAAATTTATTTATGAATATAGGCATGCTTGTTTTCTTTGAAAAAATTCACAGTCAAATTGATTATTTGATAATATGGTTCCTCATGCATTTCAATGTATCATTGATATTTTCAAGGAATTGTTTTTTGAATTTTTTATCCTTAAATTATATTTGTATTTATATTAGTTTATTTTAAAATATATGAGTATATAAAATTTACCAATTAATTATTTTTCATGACATTACTAAGTACATGTTTATATAATAAGTATTAATTAAATTTAATTAAATAACCAATATAAATAAAATGAAGAAAACATATAAAGAGACAAAAAATATTTTACTTCATCAGTTTTAAACATTACATATGATGTATGAATATACTACATAAAATAAAAAATATTACAAAGGGGAAATAAACACAATTAATTAATAAAAACATAAATTTATGTTCTCGTACGTCACAGTCCACAAAAAATATAAAAAACTCAAAAAAATATTGAAAAAATGGTAAGAAAACATATGTAATATATTTGGTATTTTCAAAATGAAGAATATAAAACCTTGAGAGGAATATTATTTAATGATAAATGATTAATATGAGAGTTATTGGTAGGAATTTAAAAATTATATGACCATTATAAATATGACAATTTTAATATTTTCCCGACTATTAGAAAAGTAATCTAACTATTAGAATACTAACTAGGCCATGGGAATAGTAAAATAATAATTGGGAATATTTTGAAATAAAAATATAAAAATTTATTTCATAAAACAATTAAATTTAAGGGTTAAATATGATTAAATAAATATTTTATATACAAGAAGTATAAGTTTTTTGGAAAACATGTATGATTGGTTTTCATTAAAACCCATTTTTATGAAAAAATTGAAACTTTAAAAAAGATATATTTTCTAGAAAAAAATATTTATATAAAACTATTCTTTTATATGTAAATAATAACATAATTTTTTGAAATCATAAGTAATTTTTAAAAGTTTCATCAAATCATTCACATTATGAAAATTAATATTTTTCAACAAATAAAAAAATTATTTAAAAACTAAATTTCTCATATTTAGAGTATTATTTTGATAAAATAGACTTTCTATTTATAATCATGAAATTTATATTATCTTATGTTTAATTTTTTTTATTTTTTTGAAAAGACATAATTTTTAGTGAACAGTGAAATATGATGAAATATTGAATTTTAAATTTTAAGTTAAATACATAACAAATTGCATACGATATGATGTAAGAAATGATTATATCATACTCTAATGTAGAAATTAATTTATATAGTCAAAATAATAATCATTTTTTGTGGTGTTGGGAAAAAATACTAAACTAATTGATATTTTATTCAAAAATACCCTTCACCCCTCTCTTGTAAATGCCACCACACTTCTCTTCACCCATTAGGATTCTTATATTTTCATAATTCTATAAAAATACCTCACTAACGCTCTAAAACTATACAATGATTATTTTATTCACAAAATTCCACTTCATAATTCGCATGTATAATATCAAAGGAGGAATTCTAATGGAAGATGTAGACTATCTCTACCGGTCTATTTTGTTTTTTTCTTCTATCACCTCCTATAAGTATCATATAAACACCATCATATAATGACAAAAATATCATATATGTGATAAATGTTATTATATTAGTGTAACATCCATTATCCAACTCTATCTAAATAACTATAAACTGAAAGAACTGCCTATATTATGGTTGGTTCACTACCACTATAGGCAGTGTATTCCATTTTTCTTCACCGCATCCAAATCTAGTATTAATAAGATAAACACCTATAATTATTGTATAAATTAATAAAATATAACAAGACTAATATTTTTTAATATGATAGTTAATAACATAAATTTAAAAAATAGTCGATTCCTTATAATAAACATTCATTCTTGGTTAGTATAACCACCTATAAGGATTGTGTTTTGAACAGTTTTCATCTCCTTCAAATATGGTTGAAATAAACCATTTTATTTATAAATATATACTTAATAATTATATTATTTTATTATTAAAATTTGGGAAGCTAAAATACCCCTAAAATTAACTTTAAATTTTAAATTCATAATGTTTGATAAACTGAAAAAATGAAAACACCAATATATGATATCACTTACACTAATTTAATATTTCATACATTGTGACACATTTTGACTTTTGGAATCATTTTAACTTATAGACTTAATTTAACTCTTTTAAATCTAACTTTTGGAGTTATTTACTCATTTGAAAAGAACTTTAACCATTACTGATATGTCGATGGGACCTTCATAGTGTGAAACATACATCACTAGGATAAAGGAAAAGAACAAAATGATTAATTAAAATGATAATAAATAAACCTAAAAAATAATAATAAATTAAAAAAAATAAGTATGTGTTTAATTTATTTTATTGTATTATTCAGTTGGTAGGTGCATTTACTAAGCAGAGTCTGGACTCAAGGTATAGAGTTTTCTTTTATGAGCATTCTTTCCTTTCATATATTGTTTCTATATGGTCAATATTATCTTTTATAGATTATCTCCTAAATAAATAAATTATACATCATTGTTTTCCATTTAATTTTTTAAGTATATTTTTCTCATATTTCCTCTTATATGAATTCAATGTTCAACCTTACATGGTTCAAAAGTAGTCTTTCCCACTCTTTCACGTTCTTCAAGAAATATTCTTTATCACTCATTATCTCTCTCACCACCTCTTTCCTAATTTATAATATTGTTACATTATTTTATATTGGATTCCTTCGCCTTCTTTTTCAATTTATACTCATGTTATTATTATTATCTTCCTACACTTCCATTAAGTCAACCCATATGATGTTTATAAAGTAAATTGTTACATTTTTCATGTCTTCCCCTATAAGTTTCACCTATTTAAATTTTTTTTATTTTATTTGTCAAAGTATTTATTTATTTTATTCATTCTAAAAAAATTATTTGTAAATTATAATTTTTTTCTTTAATTAAAATTTAATATTTCTTTCTTTCCTTAAAAATGAAATTTTATTTTATTTTCTTCAAGGTTGGATAAAAACTAAGAAAATGTTTTCATAAAAATCATTTAATTTTTTATCATCATAAAAAATATTATTCCTATATGACAATACTATTTTACTTTACAACCATTTTTTAGTTCCCCTGACCCACACTCCCAAACCCAGTGCCAAAAACACATACCTTGCATACCAGATTTGATACCAACTATAATATCTTGTACATAACTATTTCATAATTACATGACATTAATAAAATATTTCATTATGTACATTATCATAACATTTTATTTTTATACATTTAAATAATTTATAAAAATTATAAACTAATAAATCCCATGCCTTTCTCAACTAATGGAAATTTTATCCGCTATATAAGAAACTAATTAATACATAATAATTCTTCAAAATCTCCCACCAATTATTTATATAATCTATTCTATTATCCATATTATGTGTAATGCATTTCTTTATAAGAAATAGAAATAGAAACTTAATAAGGGTGAGATCGCACACTCATTATGGTTAAATGTGAGTGTTAGAAATCAAATATCATAACTAAACATAAGATAAGAATAAATATATGGTAAAAATAGATAACTAAAATAATTCCAAAATTGAATGAAACTGAAAGAATAATATATCCATGGATAATTATGGAAATGAAAATATCACATGGATAATAATAAATAGTTCCTTAAAGATGAAATCCATAATTATGGAAAGTTAATTCTATTACCTAATCCAATACATCATTATCTTAGATATTTTTATCTTATAGTCAAAGCCTTGGGTTAATGAAAGTTTTTTGAGGTAGGAATGCACCAAAATACCCAATATATTTTTTCTTTTGAGACTTATCGATACATAGAGGGGCTATTTTGAGCCACGACTATCACTGATTAAGTCCAATTAATTCATAATATAAAGTAATGAATAAAATATTAAACACATAACCAACATTATTTATTCATCAATAAACATTCATAATAGAATAATAAGTATACAAATTTTCAATATTTACTCAATAAACAAACTGATTATCTTTCTATTTAAACTTCCCTAAAACTAATAACTTATATATTACATGGTATAATTTTAAGTCAAAAATATCTCTAATAAATTTATATATGGAATCTAAGTGAACACCATTTAATCAAAGGAAGGAAATTTAGAGTGTTAATAGTGTAAATATATTGGAGGAAGAATTTTTTTTGAATAATCAATTATTAAGAAAGAAAAAGGTAGTTGTGTATTATTTATTTGAGATAAAATAACATTACATAACCCTTATAGAGAAAAACTGAGGATGGTATCATTTAAAGAATGATATTGAACAAGAATAATATATGTCAAAGAATAATTACATAGATGAAAAAACCACTTTTTTAAGATTTATAAATATAAAATTGGAAACTAGAAACATAATTGATCTTCTGAAATATTTTTAAGAGAAATATTTTATAAAATTATGACAAAGGTAATGGAAAATTACAAAGGCGGTGAAAAAATGTGTTCACATAGAAAATGTTGAAAAGATATTATTTTTACATTTCAATGAAAATATCCCATAAGGAAAATATTAAGAAATTATTTCAAACTTTAAAATAAATTCAAGTAGAATGAATTGACCTTAATCAATTATTTAGGCATAGATAATGACATTCACAAAATCATCTCATGGATATGGACTGAAAAAATGGGAGGTTCTTGACTATAAAGTAATGGTAGAGTCGTTTTCCTTGCAAACGGTCAATAATGAGAAAATGGGAAAAATAAAATAGGGATAAGACATGTAAAACCCAAATAATTATTATAGGATAATAAGAGGATATGTTTTCTATAGAGAAAAGTATACAAATTTCTTAAATGGATTATCTTTTAAAATAAATACCAATTTAAAAATGTGATTGTAGATGAAACCCTAATAGTATAAGTAACATTGTAATCAAAGGATATTGGGAGTAAGATAATGAAATATAATTAAATGGAAGATATTTCATTAAATAAAATCAATAGGGTAGTGAATACACCATATAATAAAATTATGGTGTGAAATATCAAACATTTCTCTTGGATTTGAAAATTTGATAAAGAACCCCTTACTACCATAGAAACATTCAAGTCAAAACCCCTTGAAGTATATGAATTAAAATAAAAAATTAAATACCATTAATAGTTAGAGAATCTTGATATAAAATATTATAGTTGTAGTAAGTACACTATAAAATGTAAAGAATGGTGTATAATATAATCATGTCTTAAGGAATTGAAAATAGGTAAGGAAACCATACAATAATTTCACTAAAGAGATTGAATGTCCTATACAAAAAAAATAAGTATCTTAATCAACTATTTCAGAATATTATTCATATATATAACCATTTATAAACTTTTTTATATCTATTATCTAAATTTTTGTAAGTTAGTTACTATTTATTTTAAATATCGGTTGTGAGTAATCTTGATCATTTTGAACTATTTTCATAATAGCAGTGTTGTTATTCATTATTCTCCCAAAGTTCATCATTATCATGTCATCATGGTACTATAAATTATGTTTTATAATTATTTATAATATTATAATTTCATTCTATTGTATTTTTTTATGATCCTTAAATATGAAATCGATGAAAAGCATGTTTTGGTGATTTTTAACAAATGAGTGGTGGCATCTTAATTACCAAGTTAAATATTATTTTTATCATATATTATCATAAATTAAGTTCTAATAGTTTTTCATTGTATTATTTTATATCATTTATCATGTTGATGGTTGGACCAACATAAAAATAAACATATCATAATTAATCGTAGATTATGATTAAGAAAATGGATTATTTTCGTATAATTTTAATATTTCAGAAACATAATGATAATATATATATATATATTTTTATGGTTTTTAATAATATTATGAGATAATTTCTCAAATAATAAATAAACTAGATAAAAATGATATTTTTTACTTCATGGAGGTGGTTGTCTACCCAACGCACGGTTAACGTTTTTTATTTCTCGGTGGATGAGAGGGAAAGAAGTTGGGTTTTAATTTGACACTTAATAATAATAATAATAATATATATGTCACATTTATTATCAATTAAATCCTTATAAGTAGAAAATTAAGGCAGTGGTGAAAATTAATAGTCATTGCTTCATGTAGGTGGAAGTTCGCACAATGCACGAATGGCGGTTTTATTTTTCTTAATGACTAAAAAATTATTTTTTTATTATAATGAAAACACTTTTGAGGAAAAAGTGAGCAACCAAATATGACTTCACCACTTCACCACTTCACCACTTCACCACTTCACCACTTCACACATACAAGACTTCACAACAATCAACATTCGTGCACAATGGATGGACAATCCAATCAATCATCAAGCAGAAAAACATTCATAGCTGGAGTTGAAATCATCAAGAGAAGGCTGAGGAACCATGAACCAGGAAACATGATCATCAGAAAATTTGGAAAACCACATAACCGGTCTCCTCAAGCACCCACCGTTGTGACCGTCAACACCATCCCAAATCCACAAACCAGCCAGCGGACTCCAGTCGGAGTACGCCTGAACCCTCCAATGATGTGATATGACCCAAGTAGAGATCCACAAAGGGTGAAGAAGAAACCAGAATGAGGAATACTAGGCTGTTCGGACCCCGCACCCTACTTCGCAGACACCGCAGTGCAACCACGAACCAATCGACTCAGCATTTAGAGCAATGAACCAAACTCCATCTCTTAACCAAAAACTACACCATAAGAAAAAAACACCGAAATCAAACCTGTAATAAAAACATCATAACACTAGAAGCCGAAACCGAAACACCCGCCCCCCTCCACGCAATACTGGGGCCAGCTCGGAGCCTCGCCTAAAGATTCGTACACCTAGAACTCATCGATCCCTGTCGAAGATGAAGTTGAAATAATTCCATATCCTTCATCGAAGCTGGATCCACCCCCTCTCCAAGCCGATGCTCCAGCTAAAACCACACTAGAACATCTGCAAGAACAGACAAAGTTGGATCCACACCTTTGAAGAAGAAGACAGAGTCGAGGCCTCGCCTGAACCAAATCTGGGCCGACACGACTGGAATGGCGATCGGAACCGAGGCACAACGTCACTAAGAAAAATGCGCCGACCCGCACCCTACCACGCCGGAGGAGGGGAGGGAAAAATTAGAGGATGAAAATAATAGTCATGTTGAGGACTTGGGAATTCCCCAGAAAGAATACTTGGAAATAGATATATTTGGAAAACTATTTTTGAAAACAAAAATCTCAATAAAAATTAATGTGAATATAGGGTAAGTAACATGTGTCTAGTTTCAAGTGTAAATGGATTTTTGGGATTGGTCTTGCAAGGGTGGTGAGACACGCATTTTATAAGTGGTGAGAATGGTATTTTTCAATATCTCATCATAATATAAAGAGATCACATGTTTCAAAAGTAAACAATAATCCAAAATTGAAAATAATGGAGTGTATTATGATATAAGTTCATCAATACCTCATAAATTAATTTTTATACATTTTATAAACATGTTTTTAAGTACTTTACTCCTATAATATTAACTTTTATAATTTTTTATTTTATCGTGGTAACTAATTTTTACCTAGGTAATTTAAATTTAATTCCTAAAGATAAAATTTCCATTATTATATATTCTGTACATTATTATAAAAATATGAAATCCATTTTATCAAATAAAATTTATATGTGTAAAAAATTAATTTTAACATTACCGTGTGTAATGAGTAAAAACCCATTTTTATAAAAAGTGTATTTTTATGCATAAATTTTATATATAGGATAAAATTATCAATGAATTTTATTTCCATGATTTAAATTAGTTTATTATAAAACTAAATATACTTTATTAGTCTTTAAAATTAATTCAAAAAATAATTTCTCCAAACTAATATTTAATTAAAAGAAAAGACTAAAAACACTTTCTTTTATTGAAAATTATTTATTAAGTCATTAAACATAGGTATTAAAAATCCATAATAGTATTCTAAAATGAATGGTTTTACTAATTAAATATAAATTTCATCAATTAAAAGTTTTAATAAACTTCTAGGTCTTGTATATATAATTATAAAGCCATAAAATTTATAGTTTTGGTAAAAATTGTTTTTTTACTATTCACAAAAAAAATCAACTATTTGAAAAAAATTATAAAAACTCATACTCTGATAAATTTTTTGTCTTAAATAAAAAATATATTAATTATATTATAATTAAAAATTAAAAATTTAAAAATTTAAATTTTAAATAAAAATATAAATATATAATGAGAACCATTTTCATAAGAAAATAACTTTTTTAATATATTAAATTTTCTAATTATTATTTTATATAAATTTCTTATAAAATTTTTGTTAATATATTATTCATGCCAATAATATATTATATCAATAATATATTTAGTTTCTTAATAAAAACACATAAATTCTAATTTTTTAGAATGGTTACATTTTAAAGTTCAAATCATTTTTATTATTAATTTAGATGCACAAATTTAATTTATCAATGTCTTAGCATTGATAATGACCTATATTTTTATTTCAAAGTATATTCCATAATTTTTTAACATTTAATTTTATCCACCAATTATATGGATACATTTCAATAGTTATATGTTGTTTCTTAGTTTGTTTTGGTTCGTTGTTGTGTGTGTCACACACTATCAAAAATATTATGCCTTAAATAAATATATAATTTAAAATCTTAGGTTTTGACATCATCTCCACAAAAATAAATTTTATCCTCACAATTCTAATTGTCACTTATGAATAAAAAATATTCAAGGGTATCTATAATATTTTCAAAAATCAAGATATAATATCAAATTGGGTGTCTACCATAATATCTTAGGTACGATTTGGAAATGAATCAATTTCCCTCATCATGTTAATCGATTGCTTAAACTTACTATTGTAAATTTCTACTCTATACCCTCTTTTTTCAAAAGTGATGCATCATAAAGTTCCTTTCATAAATTCCTTGTGGTGTTCTTACCACATTTTTTTCCATGAAGGAAATTTAGTCTTATTTCCTTCATCATATCCCTTAACTGAACTTCCATGAGTCTTTATCTTTTTTTTTGTGTTTGAAAAATCAATGAATTTTATTTTATTAATCATAATTCTTGATAGTTGTTTTTGAATAATCACACTGTTTCTCACATCATTTCTTATCCTATTAGGTTTCTTTTTGGGAAAATCTACCCATTATCCATGGAATAGAATGTTAACTCAATTCCATTAGTCTTTATCTGTCAATAAAACTAGAAGGAGTTAATCATGTGTTATGAATACCATAAGATAATTATTATAATATAATTACTTGAAAATTTAAACCTCAAAAAGGTATTACTCGTAAAAATTATTATAATATATTTCAGTTTAACCTAAATAACTCCCAGTTTAGTTAAGGTTTCTTTATGTTGGATTATCTCATATTCCTTAACCTAAGTCCATTACATAATAAATCTTCCATAATGGATTATAAATAGGATTTTATTAATCAAATAATATCCTCTATATGTTTTTATCCAGTTATATAGTCTTAGTCCCATCCATCATTCACTATAGTGAAGATTGAGATAATACTCAACCCACCTTTACCTTGGTGCATATGTCTCAAATCCACATACACATTCTAGTATCTATACTGGGATGTTATTTAAATTAGAACCACATAATATCTACTTTATCAAAACATGTGTATGGTATCCTATACATAGACTTATCCCTTAGACATAAGGTATGGGTTTTCAATCATGTTCTCTATCTTAGTCAAAAAAGATCATAAAATATTCAATATTACTTAAATTAACCTAAAAGTTTATTTAAACCATTAAAATTATGATCAAACTTAACTTATCAACCCTTAAATTATCCTCAACTGATATTCTAACCTACAAAGTTATCTAAACCCTACTCTGATACCAATAATAGTGACCCAAGCCCATATTCCCATACTTGCTGCCAAAAACACATATTTTACATACTAGATTGATACCAACTATAATATTTATGGTATAACTATTCAATAATTACAATAATTTTAGAAAATATTTAATTACATACATTATGATTAACTTTTAGGTTTAAATATTTTGAGAATTGGTAAAAATCATAAACTAATTAATCTCATTCCTTTCTTAACTAATTTATATTTTTCCACTATATAAGAAACTACTGGATCAGGGATAATTTTTCAACAACTCCCACAAATTCTATACATAAGTTATTCTATTAGACATATCATGTGAAATAAATTTCTTCATAACCTAGGGAAATATAATCATAAAAAGGGTGATCTAAATAATTTAGTTAGTGTAAATGTAAGAGATAGTAATTAAATATCATAACTGAGCATGATGAGCATAAATAATATGGTAAGAATAGATAATCAGAAATAATTCCAAAATATAATTAAACTAAATGAATATTATATCCATGGATAAAAATTGAAATTGAAAGACCATAAGGATAATAATAAATATTTTCTTAGTGATGAAATGAAAAATTTTGGACATCTAATATCATTCCCTAATCCAAGAAATCATGTATGAATAATTTTCATGATATATCATATTATATGTTAAAGAACAGTGACTTATATGAAAAAAAAAAGTTTTTTCACATTGATAAAAATAACTTTGAAAATAAGAAATATCCTTAATATTTTTAAATAATTTTAAGAGAAATTTTTTATAAAACTGTGAGAAAAAAATTTCATTTATAAACCATGAAAACATATAGAAAAAAGTTTCATATATAATTACAATAGAGGTAAAATTATTTTTTCACATGGAAAATGTTGTAAAGACATTATTTTCACACTTTGATAAAAATTACCCATCCAAAAAAAAGCTATGATATCTTTGAAACATTTAAATAAGGTTGAGTATTAGAAAATGACCTTGATCAATTAATTATTTCATTACTTGACCTTTTCTAGGCCATGGACCCAATCATCTAACATCATGTGTATCCTATAATAACTTGGTTGTATTCGGAGGACACCACAGGATATTAACCCTCAGGTTCACTTATCATAATAATTGCTTTCATATGCTAACACATATTCTTTAAGTGTATTGTTTTCCTCACTCACACATGACCTGGGAAACATCCCTTGAGTTTTTCTATCCAAACACTAATCCAAGCCAATAACCTCTTGGTTTTGGAGTTTTAATCATATAGGATCCCAAAAAAATAGTGCACCTTATTGAAAAGGGTAGTATCATTTATTATTCTATGTTAAACTTTTATAGTGGAGTTATAATTTAGGAATAAAGAGGGAAAATTTAAAAATAATCCAATGAATATAGACATATAAAAATGGAGTTCCCAATCGAGAAGAAAAGGTATGGTTGGTTTCCTTATAATGGGTAAATAATGAGCCAAGTGGGGAAACAAAATAGGGAGAAAACAAGTAAAACACAAATAATGACCACATGAGAATAAAATTATAATGGTTTTATAGAGAAAAGTATATAAATTATCTTGATATATTATCTTTCATAAGAAATATAAATTTGGAAATGGGATTTGAGAAAAAACCCTTACAGAATTGTAACATAATAATCAAAGGATCTTGAGAGGAAGATCGTGAAATATTATGAAATAGAATATTTTTTCATACATAAAATAAGTAGGGTAGTGAATACACCATATAAAATAAATTGTGGGGTATAATATCAAACATGTCTCATAGATTTGAAAATGAGGCAATGAATCCCTTAAAACCTTGAAAATTTCAATTTAAACCCCATTGATAGATATGATTTAAAATAAAAAATTAAATACCATGAATAGTGATAATATCATGATATAAAATATAAAAATGTGTATTAAGTACATCATAAAATTTAAAATATGGTGTATAATAAAATCATCTCTCAAGGAAATGAAATTTATGACAACAACCCCTTACCTTAATTCCATTAGAGTGAATGAATCTATTTTATGTAAAAAATAACTATGTTGATAAAATATTTCAAAACCTTATTAATATCCATTTACTTTTATAAACATAATTTATAATTATTCTCTATAAGTATATCAGTTATTAACCATTTTTACTATCGGGTGTGTGTAATCATGGTCATTTTGAACTAGTTTCAAAATAGATGTGTTATTATTCATTATTTTCCCATAGTTCATCATTACCAAATCATAAAATTTACTTGAATTTATTTTTTATAATTATTTTTGATGTTATATTTTCATTAAATGGTATTTTTGGGTTATAATACTTAAATATGAAATTTACGACTAGCATCTTTCAGTGTTTCATAACCATTAAACGGTAGTAACTTAATTGATGAATTCAATATTAATTCAACCAATCCAAAATGAAAATATAATATTTATTTTCTTATTTTTATCATATATTATAAGTAATTAATCTGACCTCATAATAAATGAAATTATTTTATATCATTGTTTAAGTGGGTGGTTGGACCAACCCAAACATGAACATACCATAATTAATAAAAGATCATGATTATGAAAGTGGTTTCTTTTGGTATAATTTTTCTACTACAGAATAATAATCATATTATTTATATTTGAATATATTTTAATAAATAATAAATAAACATGATGAGTCACATGTTTAGATATGTTTTTGATTTTCCAATAAAGGCATATCTTGTCTAGATAATGTAGTGTTACCTTTTAAAATCCCCCTAAACCATAAAAAATAATTATAGGATTTTCTAACTTCAAATCAGCCTTAGAATATTTCAAATGAGGATTTAAATTCATTGTATGTCATAGAAGATGTCAAGAGTTAAAAACTAGAAGAATATGGAAACAATGGACATGATCTGCCATTAAACGACCCACCGCTCGATGAGGCACCACTCACGAGTGACCATTAGAAGAACCACCACTCAGTGAGACACCACTTCTGAGTGAATATTAGGCAAAGAACCACTTAGTGAGTGACCATCAGATGAAATTCCTACCACTGTTATTGAGTCACCACAAGGTGGCATACCTTTTGATGAGGCACCACTGGTCGAGAAACCACCATCAAGTCACTGCCAGTGAGTGACTTCCAGTGAGTCGACACTAGCAAGTGGCTTCCAGAGAGTCACCGCCAACGAGTCATATTGCAAAATTAAGAATATATAATCTTGAGTGTAATATTATTGAATTATGAATTATTAATATGAGAGGTATTTTTAGGAATTTAAAAATTATATAACCATTAGAAAATATGACTGTTTTGAAAATTTTCACGACTATTGGAAAATTAATCTAAATATTAGAATACTAACTAAGCTATGGGAATAGAAAAATAATAACTGGTCAGGTATTTAAATAAAAATATAAATATTTATATCATAAAACAATCTAATTTAAGGGCTAAATATGATAAAATAAATATTTGATATACAGAAAGTATAACTTTTTTTGGAAAACATATATGATTGGTTTTCATTAAAACCCATTTTTATGAAAAAATTGAAAATTTAAAAAAGAAATGTTTTATTGAAAAAAATGTATATAAAACTATTTTTTATATGTAAATAATAACCTAATTTTTGGAAATCATAAGTAATTTTTAAAAGTATCATCAAATGAATAACATCATGAAAATTAACATTTTTAAAAAAAATAAGGATTTTATTTAAAAATTAAATTTAGAATATTTAGAATATTATTTTGATAAAATAGTCTTTTTTTTGTAATCATGAAATTTATATTATCTTAAGATTAATTTTTGGTATTTTTCTGAAAAGACATATTTTTTGAATAGTAAAATATGATGAAATATTGAATTTTAAATTATAACATAAATACATGACTAATTGAATACGATATGATGTAAGAAATGATTATATAATTCTCTAATGCATCAATTACTTTATATAATCAAAATAATAATCATTATTTGTGTTTTTGGAAAAAATACTAAGCTATTTAATATTTTATTCAAAAACACCCTTCACCCCCTCTTATAAATACCATCGCACTTCCCTTCACCCATTACGATTCTTATATTTTCATAATTCTATAAAAATACCTCCATAACCCTCTTAGAAACAATATAAAGGTTCTTTTCATCACAAAATTCCACTTCATGATTCCCATGTATAATATCAATGGAGGACTTCTAAAGGAAGAGGTAGACTATCTCTATTGGTCTCTTTTGTGTTTTTTCTTCTATTACCTCCTATAAGTATCATATAAACACCATAATATAATGAATTAAATATAATATATGTAATAAATGTTATTATATTGTAGTAATATCCATTATCAACCTCTATCTCAACAACTATAAAATGAAAGCATTGCCTATATTATGGTTGGTTCACTACCTCTATAGATGGTTTATTCCATATTTCATCACCGCATCCAAATATAGTTTTAATATGATAAACATGTATAATTATTGTATAGAATAATAAATTAAAACTTGATTAATATTATTTAATATTATTTTTAAGAACATAAATTGAAAATAATAGTTTATTTTTTATAATAAACATTCATTCATGATTCGTATATCCACCTATAAGGATTGTGTTTTTGAACATTTTTCATCTCCTTAAAAGATGGTTGAAATAAACCATTTTATTATTAAATATATAGTTAATAATTATATTATTTTATTATTCATATTTTGGAAGGTAAAATAACCATAAAATTAACTTAAAAAAATTTGAATTCATAATGGTCGATAAAATGTCAAAATGAAAACACCAATATACGATAACACTTACTCTAATTGACTATTTCATACATTGGGACACATTTTCACTTTTGGAATCATTTTAAATTTTATAATTACTTTATATCCATCAAATATCACTTTTGGAGTTATTTAATCATTTGAAAAGAACTTTAACCATTATAGATATGTCGATGGGACCTTCAAAATTTGAAACAAACATCTCTATGATGAAGTAAATGAACACAATGATTAATTAAAATGATTATAAATAAACATAAATAATAATAATAAATTAAAAAACATAAAAGGTTTTTAATGTATATATTTAATTTATTTGATTTGATTATTCAGTTGGCAGGCGCATGTACTAAGCAGAGTCAGGACTAAAGGTAAGGAGTTTTCTTTTCCGAGCATTATTTCGTTTCATATATAATTTGTATATGGTCTATAAAATATTCTATATATTATATCATAAATAAATAAATTATACATCATAGGTTTGCATTTAATTTTTTTAAGTATTTTTTCTCATATTTCCTCTTATATGAATTTAATGTTCAACCTTATGTGGTTCAAAAGTAGTATTTCCCACTCCTTCACATTCTTCAAGATATATTCTCTGTCACTATTTATCTCTCTCACCACCTCATTCCATATTTATAATATCATTATTTTATTTTTTATTGGATTACTTCTCCTTCCTTTTCAAGTTATACTCATGTTACTATGATTCTATTCTTACACATCCATTAAGTCAAACCATACGATGTTTATAAATGAAATTGCTACATTTTTCATGTCTTCTCCTATAATTTTCATCTATTTTAATTTTATTTATTTTATTTTTTAAAGCCTTTATTTATTTTATACATTATAAAAAATATTTATTTTTAAATTATCATTTTTTTTCTTTAATTAAAATATTCTATTTATTTCCTTCTTTGAAAAATGAAATTTTATTTATTTACTTCAATGTTGCATAAAAACTAAGAATTTTTTTCCATAAAAATTCTTTAATTTTTTATCATCATAAAAAATATAATTCATATATGACAATACTATTTTAATTTACAACTATTTTTTAAGTTTCCCAAACCCACACTCTCAGGCCCAGTTCCAAAAACACATACCTTACATACCTTATTTGATACCAACTATAATATCATGTACATAACTGTCTCATAATTGCGTGAAATTAATAAAATATTTCATTATGTACATTATTATAACCTTTTATGTTTATATATTTAAATAATTAAGAAAAATTATAAACTAATTAATCTCGTGTCTTTCTCAACTAATATAAATGTTTTCCACTATATAAGAAACTACTAAATCCATAATAATTCTTCAAAACCTCCCACAAATTCTGTACATAAGACATTCTATTAGCCATATAGTGTGCAATACATTTTTTATAACTAATAGAAATTGAAACCTAATAAGGGTAATATCGCACACACAATATGGGTAAATGGGATTGATAGAAATAAAATATCATAACTAAACATAAGTGAAGAATAAATATATGGTAAAAATAAATAACCAAAAATAATTTCAAAATATAATAAAACTAAAAGAATAATATATCCATGGATAATAATGTAAATTAAAATATAACATGAATAATAATAAATGGTTCCTTTGAGATGAAATCCATAATTATGGATAGTTAATTCAATTTCCTATGCCAAGAAATCAGGATCTTGGACATATTTTATTATAGTCAAGGCCTTGGGTTTAGGTAATTTTTTCATGTTAGAAATACGCCAAAATACACAAGATAGTTTTTCTTATGAGACTTATCAATACATAAATGTGTTATTTTGAGACCTGCCTATCACTGATTAAGTCCAATGAATTAATCATATTAAGTAATTAATAAATTATGCATTACATAACCAAAATTCTACAATAATCAATAAGCATTCGTAATAAAATAACAAGTATAAATATTTTCTATATTTCCTCAATAAAAAACTTATTATCTTTCTATTTGAGCTTCCCACAAACTAATAACTTATAGATTATGTGGTATAATTTTAAATCAAAATTATCTCTGATAAATTGACATATGGAATCTAAGTGAACAACCTTCAATAAAAGGAAGTAAATTTAGAGTGTTAACAGTGGAAATACATTGGAGGAAGATTTTTTTGGAATACTCAATGATTATAAAATAAAAAGGCAGTTGTGTATCATTTCTTTGATATAAAATAACATTACATAACCCTTATAGAGAAATAATACGGATGGTATCATTTGAATAATGATATCGAACAAGAAAAATATATGTCAAAGAATTATTACATAGATGAAAAAACACTTTTTTGAGATTTATAAATAAAAAATTAGAAATAAGAAACATACTTGGTCTTTTGAAATCTTTTTAAGTGAAATATTTTATAAAATTATGACAAAGGTAATGGAAAATTACAAAGGTGGTGAAAATATGTGTTTACATGGAAAATTTTAAAAAGAGATTATTTTAACATTTTGATCAAAATAACCCATAAGGAAAATGTTAAGAATTTATTTAAAACTTTTAAATAAATTCAAGTAGAATTAATTGACCTTAATAAAATATTGGGGAAAATATAATGACATTCACAAAATCTTCTTATGAATATGGACATGAAAAAATGGTAGGTTCTCGACTACAAATAAAAGGTAGAGTTGGTTTCATTACAATAGATAAATAATGAGAAAATATGAAAAATTAAATAGGGATAAGATAGGTTAAACCCTAATAATTATTAGTTTATAATAAAAGGATATTTTTTATAGAGAAAAGTATACAAATTTCCCAAATGTATTATCTTTTAAAATAAATATAATTTATAAATGCGATTGGAGATGAAACCCTAACAGTATTGGTAACATAAAAATCAAAGGATCTTGAGAGTATGATCATGAAATCTCATGATATGGAAGATATTTCAATAAATTAAATCAATAGGGTACTTAATACCCCATATAAAAGTAAATTATGGTGTGAAATATCAAACATTTTTCTCATATTTGAAAATGTAACAAAGAAACCATTACAACCTTAGAAACATTCAAGTCAAAACCCCTTGAAGTATATGGATTAAAATGAAAAATTAAATACCGTTAATAGTTAGAAAATCATGATATAAAATATTAAAGTTTTAGTAAGTACACCATACAATGGAAAACAAGGTGTATAATATAATCATGTCTTAAGGAATTGAAAATAGATTTGGAAACCTTACCTTAATTTCATTAAAGAGATTGAATCTTCTATATGAAAAAACTAACTATCTTAATCATATATTTCATAACCTTATTAATATATATAACCATTTATAAAAAAATTTATAACTGTTATCTAAATTTTTATTTGTTAGTTACTATCTATTTTAAATATAGGGTTTCAGTAATCTTGATCATTTTAAACTATTTTCATAATAGCGGTGTTGTTATTAATTATTCTCCCAAATTTCATCATTATAATATCAAAATGGTACTATAAATTATGTTATATAATTATTTATAATCTTATAATTCCATTCCAAGGGATCTTTTTATGATCCATAAATATGAAATCGATGAAAAGCATTTTTTAGTGATTTTTAACAAATGAGTGGTGGTGTCTTAATTAATGCGTTCAATATTAATGTTATCAATAAAGAACCAAAATAAATTCTTTATTTAATTATTCTTATCATATATTATCATAAATTATGTTTTCATAGTCATTCATGATATTACTTTATATCATTGATCATGTAGACGGTTGGACCGACATAAAAATGAACATATCATGATTAATCGATGATTATGATTAAGAAAATGGTTTCTTTTCACATAATATTACTATTTCATAAACATAATGATATTTTTTGGATATTTTTATGGTTTTTAATAATATTTGGCTATAATTTTTCAAATAATAAATAAACTAGATAAAAAAATGGTATATGTTACTTCATGGAGGTGATAGTCTACACAACACACGGTTAATTGTTTTTTTCTAGATGAATGAGAGGGAAAGAAGTGGGATTAAAATTTTCCTCTTAATAATAATATTTATATTATATATGTCACATTTTTCATCAATTACATCCTAATAAGTCGTAAATTCTGGTAGTGATGAAAATTAGAAGTCATTGCTTCATGTAAGCGGTAGTCCGCACAACGCATGAATGACGGTTTCATTTTTCAGAATGAAAAGGGGAAAGAGTAGTTAATTGTTACTCCTATAGAATAATAAATTTTATTATATAAAAATTATTATTTAATTATACAGAAATTAGAAAATTATATTTGTAAATGTATGAATGAAAAGAAAATAAGTGGGGGGAAATAGTAGTCATGTTGAGGACTTGGGATTTCCCTTGAAAGAATCCATGGAAATAGATATATTAGGACAAAATATTTTTTAAAAAGGCATAATAAAAATGAATATGAATATATAGTGAGTAACATGTTTATATTTTCAAGAGTAAATGGATTTTTGGGATTGGTCATGAAGGGGTGGTTAGACACCCATTTTATAAGTGGTGAGAATGGTATTTTTCAATATTTCATCACAATATAAAGAGATCACATGTTTCACAAGAAAAAAATAATACAAAATTGAAAATAATGGAGTGTATTATGAGATAAGTTAATTAATCCCTCATACATTAATTTTTATACATTTTCTAAACATGTTTTTTTAAGTTCTTTACTACTATAATATTCACATTTATCATTTTTTATTTTACCATAGTAACTTATTTTTACCTAGGTAAATTTAATTTAATTCCTAAAGATAAAATTTCCTTTATTATTTAATTTGGACATAATTATTAAAAATATTAAATCCATTTTATCATATAAAATTTATATGTGTAAAAAATTAATTTTAACATTTTCACATGGAACATATAGAGTGTACTAAGAAAACACCTATAAAATCATTGAGAAATCTAGGAACCCCCTATCATGTACTCATAGTAATATTCTCAACTGATATTGAACTCTAACTTGAGATAAATCGGAAGAAAATGGAATTTTATATGAACTGCCTAAAAATAGGGTAAACGATCTTGCACATATTTAGCATTCCGTGTGGTGAGATAAATGAAGAATAGAGGGTAGTGAATTTAAGGTCTTACTGAGATGAATTTATAGCCACCAAAGGATAAAATATCAAATACCAATTAAAGGAATTAGTCCATATCCTAGGAGGAAGAGAAATTAAAGATCTCTCTCTCTGTTTTTGGGTGGATAATGAAGAAAGAATACAGAAAAAATAAGGAATGAGTTTTGTTCATTTTGGTCATTTCACCCAATTTAATGATCTATAGGGTTTGGTAATGGGGTTTAGATAACTGTGTACCAACCATGTGGTACTCAATATCCAAGTTCCACACACGCACGAGCTAGACGCATGGTTTTTCATACCGTGTACAGACTGTGCGTGAGCTCTCTGTTAAAAATTTTAGAGCTCCCATATTATCATGTGCTCCCCCCTACACTATTTTCCAAACAATGTCTAGTGACACTAATGGGCCACATGGTTACTCTTGAGAGATTGTATAGTTTTTTCAAACTATTCACCCTTGTATTTGTTTTCATGAAATGGATTTTATGAGCCCAACCACACACTAATATCATACGAAACTCCAAGGAACTCTCTGGGCCTTAAATCCAATCTAAAAACAAGGCCTTGGGTGAATAAAACACCTAGAATTAGGTTATGAAACCCAAAAAATAAAATGGGATTACACGCAAAATTCAAAATGTTAAAATTTTCCTAGAAAATAGCCCATTTAAAAACTCAATACGTTACAATATCTCCCACCTTAACATAGCTCATCCCCTAGATATAATGTATTACCTAGAGATTGTGCCAAACATAACCATATCATTTCACATTAACCCAGTATACCCTAGTCATTAAATCATATATAACTCCCCTCAACATGATCCCCACCTTAAGAGTTACCTAATTGGTCACTTCTCGACCAAAAACAAGCATACTGATGGTCTACTGACCATCCTTGGACAATGAAATCCTCTCATTATGCATCTTCATTCCTATACCTCATCAAGTTCTCAAAACATGCCTATTTTAAACATGACACCCATAATTACCTGCGTCTCATCAGATTCCCATAAATACATATATCTCATCATATTCTTACATTATTCCCACATCATATATAAATATTCATGCCCATCAAAATCATGATGCCTACACACCTCCTGAATCGTATTAATGCCCAAAATAGATCTTGGTGCCAAAACTCCTCATATATAACCCACATCACATTGATGCCCATTATAGATCTAGGTTCCAATGCACCTCATATATATCATAATCATAATTATTTCTAATCTACAAACCAGTTCCTAGTTAGTCCAAAAACATCATTCGTGCACCTCTTTCACCAAAGCCATCCAAATAAAAAAAATATACTCGGTCTGACTCATAGTGTACCTATAGCACTCATCGGCTCCCAAACATTTTCTACAGCTAGAAAATAAGTTTCATACACCTATATTAAAGACAAACTACCTAAGGCATGGCCTCCTAGAAGAGTTGTACAAGCCACTGACCGTTGAACCCACTATTGGGTCCGACTGTCTCCTCAACATCCTCTGCATGTAACTGAATCTGAGCTAACAGCTCCAGGTACCCACTACCACGAAAATAGTTTTTCCCAGTGCCCCCCCCCCCTTATCAGCGCTAACGAAAAAGCCTTGATAAAGGGGGTGCCTTTATCAGCGATCAAAAAAGCGCTTATAAAGAGTGCATTTATCAGCGCTAAAAAAAGTGCTGATAAAAGGACCCCTTTATCAGCCCTTTTTTTAGCGCTGATAAAGCCCCCCCCCATTATCAGCGCTTTTTTTAGCACTAATAAAGGGACCCCCTTTATCAGCGCTTGTTTAGTAGCGCTGATAAAGGGGAGGCCTTTATCAGTGCTTTTTTTAAAACCGCAGATAAAGGGTCGAATTAAAATATATATATATATTTATATTTATATATTTATATATTTATATTGATATAAATATAATATATAATTTTTAAATATATTTTAGATAAGTATAAATGTATATTTACACTTAATATACTTAATATATAAGATATTTAGTGAAAATGGATTCTTAAAAAATTAAAAAAAATATTTTTAATTAATAATTTGTAAATTATTATGAAGTAATAGTCATTTAATAACAATTTGAAGACTAAAAAAATTAAAAAAAATTAAAAAAAATATCCAAAATATGTTGAAAACGCAACTCAAACTTCAAACGGCCATAACTTTTGATCTGGGTGTCCGTTTGAGCTCTACCACATATCAAATCCAAGCCTGCGACAAGATCTACGTCATTATGATGGGGGAACCATATCTAAGGGTTTTTCAAGGCCAAAGAGGCCTAGAAGGCCTCAAAAACAGAGTTTTTAGTCGGGGTACCCCGATTTTTTAACATTTTGTGGATTTTCAGCCTCGTTTAAGGGGGTATTATTGCCTTTTTTTGGTGAGTACTGAATTTATTACAAGGTATAACATTCATATTGATATTATATCTTTGAAATGTTATCGTTTTTTTACTTCACTGCTATTTATAATCAAATATATTACAATATATTCATATTTTTTATATATTCACACATAAAAATTAATTATAAATATAAATAATAAAATATATTTACATATAAAATATATTAGCTTTATCTAAATAATAAATAATATCCATTTAATTTAAAATACTAATATATGAATATTTATATACCTATATATTAATCTAACTATATATATATATTAATCTAGCTATATATATATATTAATATAACTACATATATATTAATATTTACTTATATATATATATTAATATCACTATAAATATATATATATTAATATCACTATAAATATATATATTCATATAACTATATATATATATTAATATAAATATATATTACTATACGAATAAATATAACTAAAGATATATATATAAATAGAGATATATATTAATATAACTATACATATATATATATTAATATAACTATATATATATTAATATAAATATAAATTACTATGTGAATAAATATAACTATATATATATATATATAAATAGAGATATATATTAATATAGCTATATATATATATATATTAATATAACTATATATATATTAATATAACTATATATATTAATATAACTATATATATACTAATATAACTATATATATATTAATATAACTATATCTATATTAATATAACTATATGTATATTAATATAACGATATATATATTAATATAACTATATATATATATTAATATAAATATATATTACTATACGAATAAATATAATTATATATATAGAGAGAGAGATATCATGAAATAGTAAACAAATCAAAATAGAGTAGTGGTAAGGGCTTAGGCGCGTAGGGGGAGGTCTCGAGTTCAAAACCTGCTGGAGGTAGAGGCGTGCGCATGTGGGTGGATGTGGGTGGCTAGTGCTGATAAATGATGGTGGGGGTGCGTTCGGGGCGCTGGAGGGGGTGGAAAGCGCTATTAAAATTGGGGATCAAGCGCTATAAAATCCCCCCGGATTGGCATGATTTTTTTAATTTTTTATATTTTTTTTTAATTTTTGTTAATTTTTTTTATTTTTTTTTATTTTTTTTTACTTTTATCAGTGATTTTTTAAAATCACTATTAAAAGGGTCATTTATCAGTGCTAAAATGAAAGCTCTGATAAAGGAACCGCTGATATAGGACCCCTTTTTCAGCGCTTTTTTTAGGGCTGATAAAAGGGTTCGTTATCAGCACTTTTTTGAGCACTGATAAAGGGCGTATTTGTAGTAGTGAACCCTCTTGATCCTAACTCGTATGCCTATGTCTGATCTGGTATTTGGATCATGGTTATATGATAATTATTCCTACAAAACCTCTCGAGGTGCATGATCTTGAAACAAGTGTTTTACTCTTTTGGAGGCCACTCATAGTAAGTTCAGATATGTCCTAGTTACCAACATTGGAAGCAAAAATATGAATACCCACTCCTTTTTGTCCTACCAAAATCTATTTCCTAGATTCCCTTCTAAGACTACTCATCAATTCTCTACTAGATACCTGAGTTATCTCCACTAATATCACATGATGTTGTCACTCAAATAAAATAAGACTAGTCCGTTAAATTTCCCTAAACAATGTGCAACTAGTTGACTGCCTCTGAAAATAATTTCAACCTAAAAATATTAACCTACACCAGTATGGAATGCCTCAAGACATCCTTTAATCATTTCACCCTAGAGATGTCGTCGCCTTCCATAGCAGGTGAAAAATCTGATAGGTCTTTGAAGGTAGCTTCATAGTCCCTGATTGATGTATCCCCCTACCAGAGATTAATGAACTCCTAGGATCTATCCACCCTTAGTGTTTCTAAAAATAAATGATCAATGAATATGGCCTCAAAATCCTTCCGGGACAGTCCCTCATATCTTATCACTTGTAAATGTATGTCCCACCAATGCATTGTCGGTCCTCAGAGCATGTATGTAGTTAGATTAATCCTTTGGCATGGGGGTGTCTCGAGCTGGTCAAATATGGTCTGGACCAACATGATCCAGTTCTCTATTTCATATTCCCCACCCTCACCCTGATATAGTAGTGGGTGCTATGAAAGAAAATATATAGTCAGGTTTGTTATCAATGGCTCAACTCCCTGAACTCCTCATTCAATATCTTGTATGACATATACCAATATCTCCCTAAGCTTCTCATCAAGATATGATCTAAATTCTTCTATATGTGGTTGTCCCACCTTTACCTAATCTTATACCTATGCCTAAAACAACATATCATGATCATCCCAACCCTCTAGGGCCTCATCCTGACCCTCATGGCTCTCATCCCATGCATAGACAAGAGGCACCATATCACTTTCCTCCTGATACTCTACCAGAGCCTGTCTAGGTGGAATCCCACAGAATATCAATGCAATGGTCAAAAATCTATAATAGTATATATATATATATATTGGGAAATCTATAACAAGCATCATAATCTCACCACCCCTATACTCCCCTACTACTCCATGTCACATGAAATCCAACCTTAAGGCCCCTTACTTACCCATAGCAGGGTCAGGTATCGAGTATCTTCTGACCTCATGGCCCTCTGCCTATGGACTTCGAATTCATGCATCACATGTACCCTAGCCTCATGTCTGCCTTTCGATCCACAATGATTCCGACATCACATATCATAGATATCAATATGGGTCAGTGGAGTACAATTTTACCCAAGATGCTCATTAAGAAAATATAATTTATCTTCTTTCTTGACACTTTAAACAACTCATCTCATATCATCATCCATGCCTTCCCGTATTAGGGTCAGGACCATATATCACATGAAAATACATAGCATCACTCACATATTCCATTAAAACCATATTCTAGGGTTGGTTGAGTAGAATTCATCAAAAAAAAGGCTAACCAAGAAAACATTAGTTAGATTCCTTTACTAACACTTTAAATAACCTAACCCCTCTTAGTAAAATCTATGTTCCCAATGATAATACCAAGAAAACAATCATCATATGAGCCTAAGTGCCTATCATAAATCATAAATGAACCTACCTTTTCCTATTGATACAAGGGTCAAAATCCATATAATATATAATTATCAGACTTAAGTGTTCCAAAAAGGGTGGAAATAAAATGAAATATAAAAATAGAAAATAATGGGATCAATTTACCACCCTTAGAAACTTGTTTTATAACCAATGCATGGGGCTGCAGACACCCAAACACAAGCTCCATAACCAATCTTCACTTCATGATAGTCTTTATTCTATGACAACTCAAATATTAAGACCCAAAAAATAAAATAAAATCATTTGATACCATTAATATCTTGATTAACACTACTATTCAATCTTATATAATTAAAATACTTTCATACTATTTTTAGCACCCCAACCTGAATGCCACTTTAAATGGTACTTTGGGCTAGTTGACCACTAGGTCTTAGGTGTGCCTCCCTATATTACAAAGGCTTCCAAATATCAGTGAGGGTGTAAGGAGGTAATAGTGGGGAGACTATACCCTCTATTGGATAATAATAATGGTATATGTATATGAAATAGTGGAAGAAAGGCAATATTTAGTGGAAGTAATAACAAGAAATAGAAAAGGCATTAACAAATAGCAGTAGTAATATAAATTCCTTAGATCATAATACCATTTTTAGACTCATAAAAATATGGAATATAAGTTCATACAAAATTGAAGATAAATAGTAGGGTCTCCTGTGGATAACCATCAGTTCATAAATATAAAATGAATGTGTATCTAAATATAAAAATAAAGACATTACATGAATATAAATATATATTACTATACGAATAAATATAACTAAATATATATAAAAATAAAGACATTACATTAATATTTTATAAATAAATGCTTCCCATGCGCTCATAATCCACAAAGAATTGATATACCTACAAAATTCATCTCCATATGTCATTGAATATGTTCTACTAGTTATATATATATCATAAAACACATATCTGTATATATATAATTGCAGTGGTGAGGACCTGTGGAATAAAGCCCAAGGCATCCCCGGATGAAAATGTATCCTCAGTGAACCCTCAAGTTCCACCTCCCATCGATTCAATGGAACCTTGTGCCCTCCCTCAGTTAACTGGTTTCCCAATGGGAGGCCTAATCCATAAGTAACTGGTCATTAAGAACCCATATGAGAAGTCCTCGTTCACTCGAATCCTGGTTTTGAGGCACAAAAAAATCATTCCTCCAATAAATAATCACCAACATCTCAACAGTCGACATTTTAAGGTATGGAGATATCTACCCTCCCAAGTCCCAACCCAACGGCCTCAATCATAATAGAGAACCTCAAACCCCATATAACGGCCTCATCACCCTTAACCAATGGTTTTTCACTATCCATATAGATTTCTACGGTGAGCACCCCCAAACATAATTGATGGTCAACACCATCACCTAAGTTGTATAGTCTACGGGAGCCTCCACCCACATGAGTAGTCAGCACCACCTTGATTTGAGACCTATCTATGTTCACATGAAACCAACACCTCATTGTAAAACAAATAGTGAGTGGAAATTACCCAAAATTACCTAATCCACATCATCCAACACCATGTTCCCCTGATACCATGTCACTAAATCGGGTTGGTCCTAACCATATCAAGTCACTTGAGCCACACCCTCAACCTGAAAACCTTTTCACCTCATCCCAATGTCTATGTGACCCAACAAATGGTCAAAATAACTCATTTATATATATATATATATATGGCCTTTCCTAACCTAAAAAACACATAAAATCAATCCAGGTGGTCAACACCACCTCAATCCTTAGGGAATGTCTGGCATGTTCCCAAGAAACCAAGAAATTCAATATAAACCATTTCTTTTAATTAAAACATATTCCCAGCCCAAACATCCCAAGAAATTCCAATCCCCTTACTAGACATGACCATTTTTAGTCAAACTAGGGTGTACTCAATGGAATCCACTGGAATAATATAAGATTTTTAAATATAATTAATTAATTAATTTGGGTATCATGTGGAAAACCCACATAGAGAATATATATTGCACACCCAAAACACTTGTAAAATCATGGAGAAATATAGGCACCACCTAACTTGTACTCATGGGAATACACCCATCTAATATCAACCTCTAAGTTGATCTATATTGGAAGGAAATAGTTTTTTAGATGAACACCCTAAAAATAGTGTAAATGATCTTGCATAGATTTAGAGTTCCATGTTCCTAGATAAGTGAAGAAAATAGGATAATATAATGAAGGTCTTACTATGATTAATATATAACCACCAGTGAATCAAAGACCTGAGTCTGATAGAAGGAGTTAATCCATAGCCTAGGTGGAAGAGAAATTTGAGGTCTCCCTCTGAGTGTGTAGGTGTAGAAGGTATAAAGAATGGGGAAAACTAATAAATGCGGTAGGGTAATTTCAATAATTTCACCCAATTTAATGGAATGAACAATTTATCTAACCACATTCCAACTATGTGGTACTCACTCTCTATGTACAACACTAACACGGGTTAGGCGTATAGTTTTCCAAAACTTGTGCAGACTTTTTATAATCCCTCTGTCAAAAACTGTAGATCTCATACATATCTTTTCACCCCCTCCTACATGATTTTGAAAATCATGTCTAGTGACAATAGATGGTGGCATGGTTAGTCTTGGGTGGTCATGCTACTTTTCAATACTGTGATCGCTTGTCCATGCTTTTGGAAAACGAAGTTTCTATCCCTTACCATACTCGAAACTCACCAGAAGCACTGAAATGCTTGATAATCCATAAACCCCATCTAAAAATAAGCCCTTGTTTCAATAAAACACCCAAATTAGTATTTGAAACCCAAAAAGAAAAATTAGCCCACTCATCAAAGTCAAAAAGTTAAAATTTACTAAAAAACAAACCATTCAAAAACCCAGTATGTTACAAAAGGTTCTAAGGAAAGTAAATAATTGACATAATTTTATTATTTGGTAGGGTAAATAATTTACATGATGATTCAGACTCTATGTAATGGGTTTCTCACCAGTTATTTCTTTTTTGTGGTGAATGTACTTCCATTTTTGTATATTATATAATGAATTAATTTATCATCATCGTATTTAAAATTTAATTTTATTTTGTTTCATTCATGGGGAATATGATAAAAAAGTTACCAAAGTGGTAAGTATTAGTTTCACAATCTCATTGACATTCGGGATTGTTTTTGTTTAAGTCTCTGTTGGGGGAATTTTTGATATTTTTATCTTAAAACCAATCTATTTTCCTATACTATAGCTATTTATGACTTTTTTCAAGTAATAATACCATTTTCATCTCTTTTTCACTTAAAATTATTTAGAAAATTTTTCTATGACAATCCGACTTTATTTAATTCTTCGGTCGAAAATACTTTTTCTTCCAAAGCCATATTTTCTAAAAAAAATCTAATTTTTTTAAAATTATCTATATGATTTGTTAAAAAAACATCAACCCATGTTTGAATTTTTAAAAAATGTTTTGAAATGAATATTATTATCATTTTCCAAACAAGTCACTTTTCTAACCTATTATAGTGAAATAGTGAATATTTTTTTTAACTTATAAAGCATGTATGAAATCATCCACCATCATGAAAATCATTTATTTGAAAAGTATTTTGAAAATATTTGATGAATTTTCTAGTTTTAAAATAAAAAAGGGTTATTTTAAAAGAATATTTATTTTCCTCAAAGAAAGTTCCATGTGATCTTATAAAATCATTTTCCATCTAAGAGGACACCCTTTTATATTACTTATTCATTAATGGGGATATACTCTAATAATACCAACATTATTATTTCCCTGGATGGTTTATGATCATTTTAAATATGGATTTACTACATTGATACCATTCACTTTACTCTGGATAGTTTATGATTATATTTTTTGACTGGGGAAAGTATTTATATTTTATATTCTAGTTTAAATATGAATTTTTATGTGCATTGTATTTCACCCCTTACATATAAGGAATGAATTGGACTTATTAATTGATGGGTGGGTGCTGTTATATCCCCTTGATACATCGGTAGATCTCATGAGGTAAACTAGATTGTGTTTGGGATGAGGATTTACCCATTTATATAGATGTCTTGACATAAGGCCAATTTGGTGTTAAATGTCTTGTAGAAATTCCACAATGGTATTTTCTAGATGTACAACATTATTATTTCTATAATTATGAATTCAGTTATTGATATTCCATGGGATTATTCAAAAAGTAAGCATATACATGGTTAATATTCATGCTCAAGTGATTTTTTATTTGTAATGATTTGATCATCATTTATTCCTTTCATATAATGCTTATGTTGTTGATTAAATTGAATGTGTTTCAATTTTTTACCATTCCATATTGATTATGACTTATCCTGTTATGATAGTCGTGTTGTTGATTAAATTTCATGTCCTTATTTATTTACCTAATAACGTTGATTATTCCTTATCTAATTATGATATCCATGTTATTGATTAAATAGAATGTATGTTCAATTATTTTCCTTTCCATGTTGATTATTCTTTATTCATTTGTGATAGATTCCACTATACTTAACCCCTTGTGAGCATTTTAGCTCACCGTTATTTTTTTCCTTTCCCTAGTATTCCATGAAGTTCATTATGATTGATGTGAAAGGATATTCTAGAGGGAAAATGTTATTTTTGAAAAAAAAAATTGTTGTAATTTTTATTTTAAAATATAATATGGGAATATTTTTTGTATCTATTTTACCAAGAATGTTAAACTATTTGGTCCTTTGGGATGTGATTCCTTGTATAAAATTCCAATGTAATAAATCAAACACCATATCTAAGCTACTGTGGTCGGCGTCACTACAGTTTATATTAGATTAAGTTTAGTAGTAACCTTAGGAACTATATTAAGGAAAACATAGATTAGGCAACATAACCCTATGATAGACTTAGAGGATAATAATATAATAACATCCTAAATTTTGATAAGGATGATATTATGTGATTTTTTCTAGCAATAAATCCTTATCTAGATAATAAATGTGGGCATGGTTCATGCACAATGGTTCCTAGGGGTAATAACTCTGAAATGGGAACATTAGGCTTGACTTGATCATCACCTGGTTCATTAAAATGGTCTTTACTACACACGTAGTTTGACACTCTTGGGGATATTATTTGGATAATTCAAATTTTATTTACAAACCATTATGAAGGATTTGAAAATAATTATATCCCCAAAGAAAACATGTTTATGATTATGATATTAGATATGAGTATATTTTTTAATTTAAGTTTAGTATTTCACTAGTTTTGGGATTAAACAATATGTTTCTTAATAATATGATCTATTCCAGTGTATCCCATTATTTAAAAATGTTTCCTAGCATAAGTAATGGGACCACATCAATGCACATAATCTGAAGAGTAAGAATGGCCATTTATTTGATGGGATTAATCCAATATTTAGAAGGAAACTAGTCTCCCAAAGATTCTCATCATATGTGAAAATATTATCATGTGATAACAAGATAGAGAAATAATTCCATAAGTATTTTGGATTTTATGGGAAGAAATATAAAGAAGAGTAAGAAAAATAAAAATATGGATACAGGGATGAAGGGAAATATGGATTTTCCAACATGTTATACTTGTGGAAGGAAGCACCATGGTACACGATTAAAATTAAAAGGAGTTTGTTTCTATTATTGTGAAAATAGGCAACATTTTTTTTGATTTAAATGGAAATAAACAATATTATAATGTGAAATTATTCCACTATAAGAATATGGAGAACTAAAAAAATTAATACCCAACGTGTCAAGGGGATATTCCTTAAGAAAGGTTAAGGGATCAAGGTCATGATTATTATATTACTACGTATGAAGATGAATGATTAATATTATTATGTTTGGAATCAAGAATTATGTTAAATTAGTATTTTAATCAATGATATTATGGTTATAAGAATTATTAAATGTATAAATATAATACTGTAGTAGTATTTATTTAAGGATTTTAAAGCATGTGTTGAATGGTACAAAGAAAAGTGATTTAGTGGTAAGTTGAACTTCATTGAAAACACATGATTGAGGGAGTATAACTCTTAATATATTCTTGATGTTGATATAATAATGATAAAAGGATTTTTATGAAGATATTTATAATTTTTATATTTTATCAAATATTTTATGTTGAGATAATTATAGGATATTACAATTTGGTAACATTATTGGAATTGTATTAATATTTTTTTAGAAAAAGGATAACTCGCATGCTTAGTGAAAACTTTTCATATTCGATAAGTTCATAGAGATTGAACCCACAAGTGAAGGGTGATAAGGGTTTAGTGCCTACCACTAGCCTACATGATGTCCTAGTTAATATGTCATTTATTTTAGTTAAACTATTAGATGGATAAATATTAATGTTGAACCAATGGTGTAATATTGAGTGTTAAATATTAATATATTCTATTGGATAACTTGTGATAACCATATTGGTTTTGGAAAATAATTACAAATAAAAAAAATAAGTTTCAAACTTCTATAGATCTTATGATCCATTAAAAGTTAATTTAAGTGATTTAGGAATAAAAATTTGTATTGTATATTCATTTCTTATAGTAATAAATGATGTCAAAAATGATCCAAGGACAACCAAAATATGAAATTGTTCCTTTGAAATAGAGATATACCAGGAAAGCATATTTTCATATATTCTCAGTCTAGATTGTAAAGGAATTAATAATCTCCAAGAAAATAATATTGAAACAAAATTTAATCTTAAAACCTTAATTTATGTTGAAATTATTGTATTTAAACCATCACATATTTATGGTTTTTATGTCTTTAACTTTCCATTGATCATTCACTTTATTCTGATCAATGAACTTTACCACTCTCTATAATAATTTACACTTACTATACATAATGGTTTTGATTTCACACCTATGTTATCCTACTAGGAAACCTATTTATGTTTTATTATAGATAAACTTTATACTTCCTTTTCTCTCATATTAATAAGAAATTTTATCAACCCTTTTATGATGTGGTTTTTTCAACAATGGTATTTCCAAATTTCAAACCCTTAATTAATGATATCAAGTTTAAATTATTGGGACACAATATATTTAATTTGGGGAGAATGTAACACCATGATATTTTAAAATGAGAACATTTTTTATATCTATGTGACACAAAAAAACTAGTCTTAAACAACACAAAATAGATATTTCTTTAAATTTAATCTCTTTGATATGTTATGGAACACGCAACCCCAAGTAGAAATGAACCATAATATTGCATAAAATTATAAAATAACCATTAAATTGGATAGTATTAAGAGTAATAACTAAATAATGAAAATTATGGTTATCAGTTAATTAGATATAATATAATAATCATTTAAATGAAAAATAAATGTTTTCTGAAAAAATGAATTTTATCTAAAAGATGGTTTAGATGCATTTTGTGCACATAATTTAAAATTAATTTTTAACTATTTTAGAAAATTTATTTGTTAAAATTAAATTAATTTTTTAAATTTGAATATAAAAAATATGTTTGGGTGAATTGTCTATAATTTTCTGAAATTTTCTATTTTTTGATGAATAGTGAACAATACTTGACTTTAATTTAAAACTACCGTTTAATTTAAATTATTTAAAAAGTTAATTTTATTTTAAATTGTTTTTAAAATAAAATTAGTTCAATTATATATCTATTAAACCAATTTTGTTCAATTTAATCATTTTTATATTAAATTTTGATATAAAAACTTTGTAAACTTTTGAACATTTTCTCTTTGAAAAGCCGCTTTCGCATCACATCTATGGGATAATTTTAAATTATATTTTGATAATTTTATGAATATAGTTTGTAAAAATGGATTATATATTTGGAATCAAAGTAATTTATATTATATAATAAGTTAAACTTAATTTTTGACCATAATGAATAGTAAAAATAGTAAAAAATGTTTATTGTGGTTAAGGTGAAAACTGTTTTACTAGGGGTTAAGCTATGAAGATAAGGGTTAAAATGACCTCAAAACTTATATAAATTCTATTATATGTACATATTTCAACATTATAATTCCTAATTATTGATAATAATTTATTTTTTACCCTTTTGGATTGTGAAAAATGTGGGTACAGCTTTTTCATTTTAAAAATTACAATTGTACCGCTCACCTCACTTATAAAAGGTCACCCATTCTCCTCTTTTCTTCATGCACTAAAACCCATTAGTTTTAGTAAATCCTTATCAAAATCACTCTCCAACTTCCACACCCTAATACTTGAATCATTTTTTATGTCATAAATCCATTCAAGGAATACTTTAGGTATAATTCTAAAGTGGTGGTCCTAGAAGAGGTAAAATTCCCAACAATGCTTTTTTGTTTTATTTATTATTCCACCTCATTAAAATATTATTAATTTATGATAATATAATATAACCAATATATCCCATATAATAATATTTTATTATGTCATATTCATTTACTATATTCATTTCCTCTTCCCTCAATTGGTAAATGATAACAACGCTCATGTGTACGGTGGACTACCGCCTCACAAAATGATGTGACGCAATTTCCATAAACACCTATCATAGTTGGAAATGATGATGGATTTAAAAAATATATATGATATTTATAACATAATTGTACCACTAGAGTCATTATATAATATATGCCTGTTTACATTCCATTCTTTAGTGGACACGATAATGTCACTTGTGTGTACGGTGGACAACCATCTCTTGAAGTGATGTGATTCATTTTTCATTAATTCTTTAAATATAAGGTAATAAGGATAATGTTAATGAATATACATGACATAAATTAAATAATTATTATTTTCATGAAATATATATCATTCTGAAAATATAATATATCATTTACTTTCTTACACTAAAAAATAGTAATGTCATTCATGTATGTGTAGAGTATTGCATTCACGAAGTGATGTGAATCTCTTTTCATTACCACACCACATAGATGATATATATAAGTACATTTAAAGAAATAAAATTTTATATATATATATATTATTATGATAATTTTTTAAAAATAAAATATTACTTAACTTCCATCCATAATTATCCTTGAAAAATGGAAATGTTACTCATGCGTACATATGGCATGTCGTCTCCAGGATTGTAATATCATTCATTTTTCATAACCATATTTCATTATATGTGTTAAATGTATAATTTTTGTATAAATATGATAATTATTTCCTTATTATTATTCAATATAGTTTTAAATAATGACCTCTTTGACCATAGTCAACCTACCAAAGTCATTTTTAACAATAATCCAAATATCATCAAAACATTCTATATAAACTTAATTGATTAAGTAATCATATAAAACATGGTAATTATTGAAAAAAAAGTTCTAATAAAATTTAAAAGGTTATTAAGAATGTAAATAATTAGTATAATTTTATTTTTCAGGAAGATAAAGAACATACGTGATGATTCAGGCCCACAGTAAGAGGTTTCTCATCTCATTATTACTTCCATGAGAAATACGCAATATTCACCACTTATTTATTTTACGGGGTTTATATACTAAATTTTACTTATGTTATATGATGAATTCATTGATATTATTGGTATTTAATATTTCTTTTAAATTTACTTCTTCCATGGGGATTACGATACAAAAGTTACCAAAGTGGTAATGGTTTATCTCACAATCTCATCATTATTCAGGATTTTTTTTAAGTCTCCCTTAGGGGATTTATTTGATATTTATATATAAAAATAAATATATTTTATTCTAAAATGGTTATTCATGAACATTTTCATGTAATAGTACCATTTTTTCCTCTCTTTGGTCCATAAAATGATTAATAAAATGACTTCAATAAAGTCCAACTTTATTTCTCTCTTTGGTCAAAAATCGTTTTTCTTTTAAAAACAAGTTTTCAAAAAATATTTTCAAATTGTTTTTAAACCTATAAAAATAATTTATCAAACAAAAAATTAACCATGATTTTGTTTTTTAGAAATGGATTGAAATTAATCTTCTACTAACTTTATTATTAAGACACTTTTCTAATCTTTTTATAGTGAAAAAGGAATGTTCTTTCTAACTTGTACAAGTTGTACGAAACTACCCACCATCATTACCAGCATTTATTTGAATAATACTTTATAAGTTAATTCGGTTATTTTAAAATATAATATTTTTCCTAATATTCTTGAAATTCTTAGTTATTAAAATTTATTTTCAAAGAAAAGGATTTTGAAAATATTTTATGAACATCCTAGTTTTAAAATAAAAAGGGTGATTTTCAAAGAAATGTTATTTTCATCAAGGAATGTTCCAAGTGATCTTTCAAAATAATTTTACACCTAATAAGAAACACTTTTTTCTTAAAATTTAATAGGAATATACTCAAATGATACCATCCTTATTATATCTATGAATTCTTTGTGATCATTTCTATTGGGGTGTACTGTGTTAATACCATTCACTTTACTCTAGACGGTTTATGATTATATTATTGATTTTGGAAAGTATTTACATTTTGTATTCAAGTTTCAATAATTTTTATATTAATTATATTTCAACCCTTTAATATGAGGAATGAATTGGAATTAGTAAGTGATGAGTGGGGCCCACTATATCCCCTTGATGAATTGGTAGGTCTCATGAGACAAACTAGATTTGGTTTTAGATGAGGCCTTACCCATTTATAAATATGTCTTGGAACAAGGACTCGATAGTATTAGATGTCTTATCACAAGGCCTCGATGGTATGTTTCAGATTTCAAGAATTATGAATTGTATCATTATGAATTAAATTATTGATATTCTATATGATTATTCAATAAGTTATAATATACATGGTTAAGTAACTTTCTCATGTGATTATTTATATGGAATTATTTGATAGTAATTTATTCCTACCATATTATGATCATGTTATTGAGTAAATGGAATTATATTCAGTTATTTATATTTCCATATTGATTTTTTATTTTCTAATTATGATATTCATGTTTTTGAATAAATTGAATGTTATCAGTTATTTAAAATTCCATATTGATTATTCCTTGTTTAATTATGATATCCATGTTATTGATTAAATTGAATGTGTGTTCAGTTATTTACCTTTCCATATTGATTATTCGGTATTGATTTATGGGAGCTTCTATTGTACTTAACCATTAGTAAGAACTTGATCTCACCCTTGTTGTGTTTTCTTTTCCCCAGGATTCCATGAAGTGTACTATGATTTATGTTTGAGTATTTTTTAGGGGGAATAATTTTATTCTTGGAAAAAAACTATTTTTTAATTTTTGTTGTCAAATGTAATATGGGAATCTTGTATGTATCTATTTTACCAAGACTACTGAACTATTCGGTCATTTTTGATGTGATTCCTTGTATCTTATGATAATGTAATAAACTAGACACTTTCTCGGGGATACTTGGGTCGGGGTTTCTACAGTATGTATCATAGGAAGTTTATTAGAAATATTGGGAACTAGATTAAGAAAAACACATATTAGGAACATAAACCACTGATATATTTTAAGGATAGGCATATAATAACATCCTAAAGTTTTGGTAAGGAATAAATTTATTGTTTTTAATAGAAATAAATCCCTTCCTGGATATTATAAGTGGATGAGTTTTTGGAAAAGTGGTACCTAGGGGTAATAACTCCAAAAAGGGAGCATTGGTCGGACCCAATCTTTATATAGTGCACAACAATAGGCCTTACAACGTACATGGTTTTACACTCCTAGGGGATATTATTAGGATAATTCTAATTTTCTTTAAAACCCATTATGAAGGGTTTGAAAATATTAATATCCCCAAAGAAACCATGTTTATGATTATGAGATTATCTACACATAAATTTTCCAATTTGAGTTAAGTAATTAACTAGTTTTGATAATATAAATTATGTTTCATAATGATATAATCTAATACAGGGTATTTAATCATTTAAAAATGTCACCAGGAAGATGTAATGGGAACCACATAAATGAATGTAATCCAAAAAGTTATAATGGTTGTTTATTTGATGGGATTAACCCAATATTTCAAAGGTAAATAGTCTACCAAACATTCTAATAATGTGATAAAGAATTATTATGTTCTAACAAGACTGAGAAAGATCTCTCTAAGTATTTTTTCTTGGAAGTGAAGAAAGAGAATAATGGGATGAAATAGAAAAATATGGATAAATAGAAGGAGGGAAATAATGATTTTAAAACATGTGATACTTGTGGAAAAAAACACCATGGTACATGATTAAAAGGAAAATTAGTTTTCTTTAAGTGTATAGTAAAATGCCATGATGGTCATGATTGTAAGGGCAACAAAGAATCTAATAATGTGTAATTATTACACAATAAGGAGATGGGAAACTTCCCAAATTAATTCCCCAAGTTTTAATGGAATATACCTTATGATAAGATAAGTGATTAAGCTCAATATTATGATATTACTACAGATGAAGTGTAATGATTAACGTGCTTGTGTTTAGATTCAATAATTATTTTATATTAGTATTTTAATCAATTATATTCTAGTTAAATGAATTACCAAATGTATAATAATTATATTATAGTAGTATTTATTTAAATATTTAAAAAGAATGTATTGAATGGTAATAATAAAAGTGGTTTATTTGAAAGACGAACTTATTTGTAAACATAAAATTGAGGGAGGATAACACTTAATATATTCCCTATGTTCAGATAATAATGATAAATAGGTTTTGATGAAGGTATTGTCAAGATTTAAAGTTTATCTAATATTCATATCATATATGAATTATATTAATATGGTTTTAGAAAAAGGACAATCCACATGTTTGGTGACAACCCATCGCATCTGGATAGGCCACGGGGCTTGAACCCAAAACCAGTGGATAATAAGGGTTTAGTCCATATCACTAAACTACATGATGTCATAGTTATTATGTCATTTTTTTAGTAAAATTATTTGATAGATAAATATTAATGTTGAACCAGTGGTTTTTTTTTTTGAGGTTTAGATATTAATGTATTATATTATATAACTTATGACAACCATATTGGTTTCAGAAAATATTTATAAGTAGATCAAAAGACTTATTACTCTTTTATGGATCTTATGATCTATTAAAAGTTAATTTTAGTGCTTTAGTCATAGAAAAATTCATCTTGGATGTCCAATTCTTATAGAAAGAAATAAAGTATAAAATTATCGAAGCACAACCAAAATATGAAATTGTTCACATGAAACAGGGATATATCAAGTAAGTATATTTTCATATATTCTTATTCTGGATGGAAAAATATTTAATAATATCTATGAAATGGATATTAATAAAATTTATATCCTAATACCTTTATTTATGCTGAACTTGTGGTCTTTTAAATCATTAAAGATTTATGGTTTTTAAGTCCTTAAAATTCCATTTATCATTCACTTTATTTTTACCAATGACCTTAATCACTCTTTATAATTATTTATATTTTTCTTCCATGTCCATGATTTTATTTCCCACCTATTATCTCCTACTTGGAATCCTAGTTATGTGTTATTTCAAATGACCTTTTTACTTACTTTTCTCCCTTATTAAAAGGAAGTTTTATTAACCCTTTTATGATGTGGGTTTTCCAATAATGGTACTTCCAAATGCCAATCCCTTGATTATCGAGATCAAGTTTAAATTGTAAGGATAAAATTTATTTATGGTGGGGAGAATGCAAAACCTTGAGATGTTAAAAGAAAAAATATTTTTTTGGTAGTGTATGTGACATGAAGCACTGAGCTTAAACAACCCACGAAATATATTTCTTTATATTTAATCTCTTCAATAGCTTGCAGAATACGCAACCCCAAGTCAAAATGAACAATATTATAGTATATCATAATAAAATAACTATTAAATTAGATAGTATGAATAATAATAACTAAATTATGAAAATTATGTTTATATATTTACTATAAATAAAGTAAGAATAATTTAAAATAAAAATAAATGTTTTCTGAAAAAAATTGTATTTTTTATAAAAGATGGTTTAGTCGTGTTTTTCACACATAATTTAAAATTAATTTTGACCACTTTTAGAAAATTCATTTTATAAAATTAAATTTATTTTTTAAATCATAATATCCAAATTATATTAGGTTTAATTTATGGCATTTTTCAGAAATTTTTTGTAATGAATAGTGAAACATACTGAATTTTAATTGAAAAATGTATTTTTGATTAAATTAGTTATAAAATTAAATTATATTTAAAATTATATTTAAAGTTATATTATTTCAATTATATGTCTATTTATCCAATTTTTTGTTATTTTAATCATTTTCATATTGAATTTTTATATGAAATCATTGTAAACTTTTGACCATTTTCTCTTTGAAAACCCGCTTTCTTATCACGTATGCAGGATTATTTTTAAATTATATTTTTTCAGTTGTGTGAGTGTAATTTTGAAACATGGATTAAATATTTGGAATAAAAATAAATTATATTATATAATAAGTTTAACTTATGTTTTTTATCATAATTAATACTAAAAACAATAGAAATTAATAAATGAGGTTAAGGTAAAAACAGATTTACCAGTGGGGTTAAACTAATAAGATAAGGGATAAAATATTATAAAAACATTTATAAAATATATTTTATGACCATATTTTGACCTTATAATTTATAATTATATATAATACTCTATTTTTTACCCTTTTTAAATGTGAAAAACTTGGGTACACCTTTTTCTTTTCAAAAATTACAAGTGTGTCACTCACCTCACTTATAAAACGTTGCCCCTATCCTCTCTTATTTACACATTAAAACCATATGGGTTACTCCAAGACCTATAAAAATAACTTAATAAATTAAATCCCATAATTATAGAAACCATGTTTGGTCATAAATTTGTTATAGGAATAATTTAGGTATAATCCTAAAGAGGTGGTCTGTAAAGAGATAAAATTCCTAACTATTCATTTTTGTTTTAGTTCTTCTTCCACCACCTTAAGATATTCTTAAATTATTCTTAGATAATAAAAACAGTATCTAACCTATACTTATATGTTATTATTTCTTGGTAATTACCAATATACATCACTTCTTCCCTCAAATGGGAAATGATAATGTCACTCGTGTGTACGGTAGCCTCACAAACCAATGTGACACGTTTTCCATCAACACATATGATAGTTGGGTATCATGATGGATATAAATTATATATATGATATTTATAAAATAATTATACATCTAAATTCATTATATAATATATAACCTTTTACATTCCATTTAGTATGGGATACGATAACGTCTCTCGTGTGTACAGCGGACTACTACCTCAAGAATTAATGTGATTCTCTTTTCACTAACACTTTACATGGAAGGTAATAATAATATTTTAAATGAATATATGTGATATAAATGAAATAATTATTATATTCCTTATATTTTTATCATTTTTAAAATATAATATATCATTTTATTTCTTACACTGAAAAATGATTACATTTTTCGTGTATATGTGGACTACAGCCTTCATGATGCGATGTGAATATATTTTCATCACCATGCCACAAGAATGGTATATATAAGTATATTTAAAGAACTAATATTTTATATATGATGTTATTATAATTCTGGAAGAATAAAATATTACATAACTTCTTTCTATAATGATCATTTAAAAATGGAAACGATGCTCATGTGTACATACAGTCTACAGTCTCCATGATTGTAACATAGTTCATTTTTCATAGCCATATTTCATTATTTTTTTTAAAAGTTAATTGATTTATAAATATGATAATTGTGTTATTATTATTATTATTTATATGTTTAGATAATGACCTCTTTGACCATAGTCAACCTACCAAAGTCATTTTTGACACACAATTGAAATATCATCGAAACATCTGACGTAAACATAATTGATTAAGTAATCATATAGTACATGGTAATAAGTGAAATAAAAAAGAATAATAAAATTTAAAAAAGGTTATTATAAATTAAATAATTTACATAAGTTTATTATTTCGAAATATAAAGAACGTACATGATGATTCGAGCTCAAGTCAAGGGGTTTCTCATCTCATTTTAACTTCCATGAGACATACTCCATATTCACCACTTATTTCTTTTATGTTGTGTATATACTGCCCTTTTTCTATTTTATATCATGAATTAATTTATCTTCATGGTATCTAATGTTAAGTTTAAATTTATTTATTTTATGGGTCTTATGATACAATAGTTACCAAAGTGGTAAGGGTTTATTTCACAATCTCATCATTATTTGGGATGGTCTTTGTTTAAGTCTTCCTTTGCGGAATTATTTTATAGTTATATCATAAAATCAATATATTTTATTCTCATAAGTTTATTCATGAACATTTTCAAGTAATATTACCACTTTTTCCTCTCTTTATTACTTAAAATTATTAAGAAAATATTTTTAAGAAAATATGACTTAATTTATCTCTTCAGTTGAAAATCCTTTTTATTCCAAAATCATGTTTCATAAATATGTTTTCAATAATTTTTTAACATTCAAAAAATTATTTATTAAAAATAATTTTGTAAATTTTTTACTTTTAAAAAAATAAATGTGATCTTCTTCTCATTTTCCAAATAAGGTACTTTTCTAACCTTTTTACTATGCAAAAGGAATGTTCTTTTTAACTTATACAACATGTACAGAATTACCCAACTTCATGAACATCATTTATTTAATTCTTCCTTTGTAAGTTTATAAGGTTCCTTTTAATGTAATTTTTTCCTCACTTACTAGAAATTATTATTTTTTAAAATTTATTTTCAATGAAAATGATTTTGAAAATATTTTATGAATTTTATAGTTTTAAAATAAAAAGGGGGATTTTAAAGGAAATGTTATTTTCCTCAATAAAAGTTCCATGTGATCATTAAAAATAATGTTTCTATCTAATAAGTCACCCTTTTATGTTACTTATTCTTTAATATGTATATACTCCAATGATACCATCCTTATTATTTATTCAAATATTTTATGATCATTTTGACTAGTATGTAATATGTTCATACCATTTACATTACTTGGAATGGTTTATGATTATGTTATTGATTGTGTAAAGTATTTACATTTCGTATTATAGTTTAAATATGAATTTTTTGAGCATTATGTTTCACCCCTTTCATATGAGGAATGCATTGGACTTAGTAAATGATTAGTAGGACCCTATATAGCCCCTAGATGAATCAGGGGGTCTCATGATACAAACTATATTGTGTTGTAGCAGAGTCATTACCCATTTACTTAAATGTTTTAGCACAAGGACTCAATGGTGTTAGATGTCTTGGAACAAGGCATTGATGGTATGTTTTAGATGTCTGACTTTATGCATTCCATTATAATGAATTCAGTTATTGATATTCCATGTGATTATTTGATTAGTTAGTATATCCATCGTTAAGTTTCAGGCTCATGCAATTGTTTCTATAGAATTATTTGATCGTCATTTATTCTTGTAATTTTACGCTTAAGTTATTGATCAAATAAAATGTGTTTTAGTTATTTACCTTTCCATATTGATTATTATTTATCCATTTATAATAGTCATGTTGTTGATTAAATGGCATGTGTTATGTTATTTATATTTTCATATTGATTATTCCTTATCTAATTATGATGTCCAAGTTATTGATTAAATGGAATGTGTATTCAGTTATTTACCTTTAAATATTGATTATTATTTATTTATTTATGATAAATTACACTATACTTAATCCTTACTGAGAATTTGAGCTCAGCCTTATTTTTTCTCCTTTTTCTAGGATTCCATGAAGTGTACTACAATTGATGTGCAAGGATATGCTAGAATAAATAATGTTATTCTTGAAAAAAAATATGTTTTTGTTTGGGTGGTAAAATTTAATATAGGAATCATGTATGTATAAATTTTTCCAAGACAACTAAACTATTTATTCCTTTGGGATGCGATTTCAAGAATCTTATTCCAATGTAATAAAGAATATATTGCCTCCGGGCTACTGGGGTCCGGGTTGCTACATTACTACATTGTAACAAGATACAAGAGATCACTTTAAAAAGGATTGAATAATTTAGTAGTCTTAAGAGACTAGATATATATATATATATATTATTCCCACATTATATTCAAAAACATGAAATAAAACTTAATATTCTTGGGATATCTTTATAATTCATTCTATTATATCCCTAAAATCATTCATAAATCTCTCCTAGGTTACCTGGTTAAAGTAAACCACAATAAAGGGTGGCATTATGTTCTTAGTTAGAGAAATCATACAATATAAGATATCATAGGATAAATAAATAATGAATAATATGGAAAAAACAATAATAAAATATACCATATAACTAATATCATAAAAAGGGGACTAAATCCATGGATAATGTAACAACATAAATAATCACATGTATAATAAAAACTAGTTTCATAATGATTGAATTCATAATTTCGGACATCATAATCTTGTCATCAAGGCCTTATTCCAAGACATTATAGATAAATAGGTAAATCATACACAAAATACTCATACTATTTTATCTCATTAAACCTAAGGATGTATATATGGGATCAAATGAGTATTGTGTTCCACTTACCAAGTCCAATACTTTTATCATATGAAAAAAATAATAATTGAATACATAATCAATATAGACATTTTTATTGAAAAACTAGCATCCATAATATTAATTTTTTCCCTAGTCAGTCATTAAATAAAAATGATCATAATCCATCTAAAGTAATATTATGTATGTGATCATTATATTATATCCCATAATAATATAAAATATTCATCATATTATGTTTAAATAGATGAAAATACTTTTAAAATATCACCAGAACATTTCTTGAGGAAAATACTCTTCTCATTTTTAAATGACATATTTAAGATCTAAAAAAATAGTATATTTGGAAAAAAATCATTTTATAGGAACCATGAAAACTTTTAAAAGAATCATCAAGGAATACAATATTCATGATGGTATGAAAAGTTTTCCATGTTGTAGTCGTTAAAATACTGAGTCTATTCACACCTTTAATAAAAAGACTCTCATTCAAAAAATGAAAATACTATTCCATTTATTAATTTTTATACAAGGACAGAAATCGGTAAAAATGAATTTAATACATCATTATAGAATATTAAAAACATTATAAAACATTTTATTGAAAATATTGACATAGAAGAAAAATATTCCCGAACAAATAGATAAACAGATTTGGATTTCATTAAAAAAATATTTTAACATTCGAGTACATTGAGAGTGAAAATGAAAGGAAAAAATTTTAATTTTAAAAAATAAAAATATTATAATAAAATATTTATTTTTTAAGATAAAAAAATCATATAATTATTTTAAAGGAAAATTAAACATAAATAATCCTTAATAAGGATGATATTATGAAATAAACTCTTACATCAAGTTTGATATGCCTCATAAGTACTTTTAACCTTCTTTATAATAAATTTTTATTTATTATAATTTTATAAAATAACCATATTCATACTTATAATATCATATATTACCCACTTATATCACTTCAACACACATATATTAATAATTATTTATTAAAATTGTTGTTTATGAGTGTTAAATGTTTCATTTTTCGTATAAGTTTTAATTCATTAGCTTTGATATTTTCATCTTTGTCATGGTAAACAAATATCCAAAAAATTAATCATTTCATAATTTTCATATTCAATCATTATATATACTAATAAACATTCAAGTATGGTGGTTAATAAAATAAATTTCATCACATCGTGGAGATGGTAGTCTGTTTGTATGCATGAGTGATGTTTCAACTTTTCAATGGACAGAACAAAAGAAAGATAAATAATAATTCACTTTGAAAAAATAATAATTAAATTATAAATATCATTAATATTCATTACAACTATCCTTATAACCATCCTTGTAAAGTGGAATTTAAAAAATAATTGCATCACTTTGTGTAGGTGGTATTCCACATGTATTCATGAATGATGTTATCTGTTCCTAGTGGATGGGAAGGTAAGAAGTTCAATAAGATGTTATAACTATAGAAGCATAATTTTTTCATAAATATAATATAGAAACATTAAATCTACCACAATAACCAAATATGAAATATAGTTCTATAAAATGAATCATATCACTGTGTGGAAGAGGTAGTCTATGTAAGGAATCAAAGTTTTGTCAATGTAATTCCATTCCTATAATTATGCCTTATAGTATAATACCATTGGGAAGAAAAATGACATATTATGATACTAAATACTATGTTATCATTAAACATAATTTTTCCACTTCTATGTTTTGAATTCCGAAAACCTGACATACACGGTTGTGATCAGTAAGATGATTGCAGTCTCATAGGAAAAAGATAATTTTTGTTAAATAGTAACCTACCCTTTTGAATAGTAAGCTACCCTTATGAATAGTAATATAACCCTTATTAATAGTATATCTTCCAAAATAGGAGTAAACTTACCCATGAAAAATTAATAAAATTTAGGCATCTTAAAAAGTGACAATTAGACCATAGTAAATGTATTAATATTTTGTAAGTCAAAATAATTAATTTTAATTAATTAATTAATTTAAAAGAAAATTAATTTCATTAAAAATAATTCATAAATTTACAAATCTAAGTCTTATAGTTTTAATATAATTTAATAATACCTTACATAATTTTTGAAAGCATTATAAATTTAGTTTTAATTTTTAAAATTGTATTTTTCAAGAAAATTATGATTTTCATTAGATATTAAATTAATCATATTTAAAAAATTATTTTTGAAAATTTGACTTCATTTTTTTGTTCTACATGTCCAAAAATAGTTGGGGTGAATTTTTGGGATTTTTTTGAAATACTTGAATTTTATGAATAGTGAAATACCATAATTTACAAAATAAGCTAAATAAGCTAATTATAGAGTCATGCTTGATGTTATGCTGATGTAATCCCAATATTTTTGGTTTCAAGTGATAAAATTACTATTATTGGTCATTGAATACTCACTATTCCTTGACTTTTTGGGAAATAATAAATTAATGAACTGTATATTGAGAAATCCCCTCTCCACTCCACTATAAATACCACCCTTCACACCCTCATTTACTCACACCTCTCAAGCTTCAAGCCTTATATAAACTCTGCCCAATAATCTTAGCTAGACCCTCCCCCACTTACAAGAGTTTTTTGTATCATCAAAAAACCTAGCCTAGGTCCCTTAAGGATGATCTCAAGAGGAGGATTCCAGAGGTAATTTCTCTCCCTCTTTTCCTTTAATTTCCTTTCAATTTCAAGTTCTTTTATTATTATATCCCCACCTATATTCTTCTAAATTGTATGTTAACTCTAGTGTCATACATATAATATAATATTATTATACTAATGGGGTATTATACCATCCAACCCCCTTCTCCTACTCATTTTATTTTATAAAAGAGAACATTGTTTGTGGGGTGTTAATTAGCACCTTCAAGAACGACATGTTTTAAATTTCCATTAAATCTTTAATATATGGTCATGAAACCATTTTTATGGTTTAAAAAGATTATATTGTTTTTATTATATCCTATTTCATGTTCTGGAACTAACTTAGGTACATATTAATAAATGATTAAACAAAACAATTTTGTTGTGGTCAAAAAAACAGCCCAAATTAACACAAACAATCATCATTTAATTATTGTCTAATGATTCATCCACATTTTATATAATATAATTCATTATAATATCATTTAAAATTATTTAATATCATTAATAACTTGAAATATCAGTTCTTTATGTTTATCGATGTTCTACACGATCATCTATTTATGAATACATGTGAACTGCTCATGAAAACCATAAAAATAAACATTCCCAAACAATGTTTTTAAACTCTATAACTCATCCAAAGGCCCATAAAATAACTTACTGAAACCATAATGAACCATATTCATGTAAAAAAAATTATTTAATTATCAATTAATGAATATAATGTGGTTATATAGGACATTTAAGTGAAGAAAGTGTCCGGATACAAGGTAAGGGGAAAATATCGAAACCAACTTTCATTCTTAAGGTTCTCCCTCTTTCACTACATTTTTGGTATGGTCACTCCTCAAAAATAATTTTTCATAATTATATTACCTTTTATGGGATATAAATGTTTTATACTGAATTTTATGCCAAACAAATGTTTTCCAAAAGAACTCTCCTTTCAAAAACACACCTTTTACTTCTCACTCAAGGTTGATGGCTATCGTATCAAGTATGTTACTCCCACCTAATTTTGGGAACCCAAATTTTATTAATGTGTTCTTATGAGATGAAAAAAATTCCTTTCCATAGGTTAGTTATGTTAATTTTTTATATATGTTCATTTTTTCATGCATGATAAATGATAATGTTATGATTTGACGGGTGCACCAAAACTTATATAGCACAATATGAATGTTTCAATGTGACGAGTGTGCCCGGAATTATACAGTGTTCCAATGCATTGGTAAAGTGATGAATCTCATGAGTTAATTTTAAATGATGTGTAAACAAGATTCTAGCTTTTTTCTGAAGTATGCATGGTAGTTAACCACTAAGACATGATGTTTAGTTTTTATGCATTACCACATTTCAAGTCTTTTATAAATGATTCCTCCTATGTTCATGATTTTTTTCCTATGTTATGATTATTCTCACCCCATTCTATATTGTTCTTATCTATCCTCTTACTAGTATTTTCTCTCACCCCTTTTTATGTACATCCTCAGGTGACAACATGTACTAAGGAGGGGTAAAGTGCCAATAAGAATCTAGAGAAGAAGGAATTAAATAAATGTTTATGATTGATGTTGTAATTGTTATGTATGGTCCTAGTGTTTTCAAGACACTAATCCTTTGGATCCTCTATGTGTAATAATATTATTTGTTTGTCTTTAAATTATTTAATAGTAATATAAAAAAATGATGGGTCACTATAGTTGGTATCAGAGGAAATTTTTAATTAATTTGGGAATTAGGATTAGTGAACCCTAGTGAAAACCTCTAGCATGAGACTAAGTACAAATATGCACACATGAATATTTACATAGGGATCCCATATGTTGTGATTTTAGTATAAATCATAAAAATGAATATGTTATTTATGAATTTTTTACTTATGTTTTGTTTTAACCTTTTCTATTTAAGAAAATGGTGGGAACCAGAAGAAACCAGGCCAACAACTCATGTGAGGGCCAATGCAACAATTACCTGAACGTCATTCCCAATGATTTGGGAGGTGGAGTTCAAACCTTCATGGTTATGCTTACCTGACTATCTCAGTTTATGAATAATATACATAATAATGGAGAACTTCCCCCATCACCAAAGAGTGAGCAACTAGCTATCGAGTGTTTTATGAGGCAACGACCACTGACATTTAGTGGATCTTATGATCCACTAGTTGTGGAGAAGTGGGTCAACTCCATGGAGAAGATCTTTTCTATACTTCACTGTTCTGAGATAGAGAGGGTGACACTGGCCATTTATCATGTAGTTAAAGAGGCCAATCAATGGTAATATTTGATTAAGAACACCTATACAAGGGAGGAAATTAAATAGATGGAATGGGAAGAATTTATGATCATGTTTCTTAATAAGTATTTTTCACAAAATCTTCACACGAAGATAGAGAGATAATTCATAGATCTCAAGAAACAATAATGATAATATTTCACAACCTATGATGTGGATTTAATAAGGCTTTCAAGGTACGCTTTGGGTTTTTTTATCAACAATGATAGCAAAATTGATAGATTCTTTAGTGGATTAAAACCACACCTTCAAAAGGATGTTGAAATTAGAGACTTTGGGAGTTATAAAGATGTTTTTAAATGTGATCTCAAAGTTGAGATGAAGTTTAGATAATGGTCCCATGGCTATGGTTAAAATAAATTAAATAATGAGTTTCAACCTGGTAGATCTAATGAAAAAGGTGGGGGAAAAAACTAGACAAACCACATGCCAAAAATGTGGGAAGTTTCACCATGGGAACTGCCTCAAAGGGGTGGGGAAGTGCTTCAAGTGTCGAAAATAAGGACACCATGCTCAAGAGTGTTGAAAATAAATGAAAATTAAAGATAATGTGGCGGAAGAAATGAGATAACCACCCATGGTTCAATGCTAAAACTATAGGGAGTTGGGGCATTATGCAAGCCAATTCACTAAACCTCGAGTTCTCTAGGGTAATCAGTGTCAGCAGCCACCAAATCCAAAGGAACAAGGGAAGGATTATGCCATCACTACTATGTAAGTGGATCAAGATAATGAATTTGTACAAGGTACACTTCTTATTCACTCAATAATGGAAAAAGACTTATTTGATTCTAGTTCTAAGAATTTCTTTATATCTATCAAGTTTTCTAGAACTATAGAATCTAAGCCTCAAAACCGTGAAGTAATGATATTTATTAAAACACTAAGTGGTGCAATCATTGCAACCCAAGTGTTTGACTCTTATCATGTTGGAATATGTGAGAGGATTCTTCCAAAAAATCTCTTAATACTTCCCTTGGTGGAATTTGATGCTATAATATGAATGTATTGGCTCTCGTTATATAGAGCACGTATCGACTGTTGGGAAAAGGAAATATATTTTCATATTCAGAACCATCTCATACACCTCTATTAATTAAAGTAATATCATGAATATCCTTTTAAGAATCCTTAAATAGTGTGGGTGTTGATTCCCTATGAAGAAGTATACCTCACCCAAATGGTTGAGTCAAAGGATAGTACCAACCTTGAAGGAATGCCTATTGTGAGTGAATACGGTGATGTATTTCCCAAAGAGTTACCTAGAATTCTGCTGGATCGTGAGGTAGAGTTCTCAATAGAACTCATACCCAGAGCTACTCCTATCTCAAAGTGTCCCTATAGGATGGCTCCTATCAAACTGGAGGAGTTAAAGAAGCAACTTCAAGAGCATCTGGACAAAGGGTTCATATGCCCTAGTGCATCACCTTGGGGTGAGACAGTGCACTTTGTGAAGAAGAAGGATGGAACAATGTGTTTGTGTATTGATTATTGGGAACTCAACAAGATCACTATAAAGAACAAGTATCCCCTTCCAAGGATTGATGAATTTTTCGATCAGTTAAGAGGATCTCAATACTTCTTAAAGGTGGGTCTTAGTTCTAGATATCATCAGCTAAAGATAAAGAAGGAAGTTATTCATAAGACTTCCTTCCATAAAAGGTATGAGCATTATGAGTTTCTAGTGATGCCCTTCGGACTTACTAATTCCCTTGCAATCTTCATGGATTTGATGAATAGATTCTTTATACATTACCTCGAAAAATTTGTCGTAGTGTTTATTGAATATATTCTCATCTAGTCCAAGAGAAAGGAGAGACATGAAGAACATCTAAGACTTGTGTTGGAAACATTAAGAAAGGAGAAGTTGTACGCCAATTTTAGCAACTGTGACTTTTGGATGAATCAATCCACATTCTTGGGACATGTGATCACAAGTGAGGGAATTTATGTAGACCATTTAAAAACATAGGCTATTAATGAATGTTCCAGGCCCTCTAGTGTCACAAAAATCCATAGTTTTCTTGGATTAGTTAGGTACTACTAATGTTTTGTGAGAAATTTATCACGATTATGAAGCCCTATAAATAAGTTAACAAGGAAATGGGTAAAGTATGTCTAGATGGAAGAATGTGAGGGAAGCTTCATGGAGCTAAAGAGTAGTCTTATCACTACACATGTACTCACACTACCAAAAAGTGGAGAAATATTTTTGATATATAGTGATGCTTCAAAGAATTTATTGGGTTGAATACTCATGAAAAATGAAAATGTGATATCCTACACCGCATAGCAGTTGAAGATCCATGAGCAGAACTATCTGACGCATGATCTAGATATAGTATCAATGATTTTTGCCTTGAAAATATGGAAGAACTACCTTTATATCGATAAGTGTGAAATATACACCGACCACAAGATCCTAAAGTATATATTCACACAAAAGGAGCTCAACATGAATCAAAGAAGATGGTTAGATCTAATCAAGGGTTACAATTTCTCTATTCACTATCATCCTGAAATGGAGAATAAGGTAGATGAAACTCTAAGCTGAAAAGAACATGCTACTCTATCCATGTTACAGATTTAGAAAGACCCTATATTCTTGGATATGCAAAGGATGGATTTAGAAATCATAAGGGAAGGGGATACATCCTACCTTTCCCAAATGATTGTGCAACCATCCATCCAAGAGAATATTAAGGAATCACAAAGGTAAGATATGGATATACAAAAGAGGGTGAATGTAGTAAAGGAAGGGAAGCTTTAAGAGTTCCATATTGACGATGATGGTGTGATTTGGTTTGGAACGTGGATTTGTGTGCCTTCATCACCCGGAATAAAGAAGGATCTATTATACAATGCACATAGATCAACATTCTCTATCCATCCTAGGGGTACCAAGATGTATTGTGATCTCTGAGAACACTTCTAGTGGGATAACATGAAGAGGAGATCACAGAATATATCTCAAGGTGCTTGGTATGTCAGAAAGTTAAATCAGAGTGACAAAAGTCCAAAGGGATGATGAATCCATTGCCTATACCCATATGGAAATGGTAGAATGTTACTGTGGACTTTGTCACGGGTCTCCCAAAGATGTCAAAGGGAAATAATGTGATATGGGTTGTGGTTGACTGACTCACCAAGATTGACCATTTTATTGCTATTCGGGAAGACCTTTCTCTTGAACAACTTGCAAAGATATATGTGAAGGAAGTGTTAAGACTACATGGAGTTCCACTCTCGATTGCATCTAATTTTGATCCAAGGTTCACATATAAATTCTGGAGGAATCTTCAATATGCTTTGAGTACTGAATTAAATTTCAGCAGGGCCTATCACCCCCAAACTGATGGCCAATCTGAAAGGACTATTCTGATGCTTGGAGATATACTAAGAACCTGGTCTCTAGAATTCAAAGGTGGATGGGATCAGAATCTCCCATTATTTGAGTTCTCATACAATTATATCTTCCACTCGAGTATTCAGATGGCTCCATATGAAGCTCTATATATAAATCAATGTAGAACTCCAACCTATTGGGATGAAGTTAGATAAAGAAAGATACTTGGACCTCATCTTGTGCAATAGATTATAGAGAAGGTTTAGGTCAACTAGAAACACGTCAAAGCTGCTCAGAGTCGGTAAACCAGCTATGCTGACAACTGTCGAAGGGACTTGGAGTTTGACGTTGGAGATAAAGTCTTCCTTTGAATATCACCATGGAATAGAGTCATGCAGTTTGGAAAGAAAGGGAAGCTAAGCCCAAGGTACATTAGCCCCTTTGAGATCCTTGACTGCATAGGAGCTTCGGCCTATCGGCTTGCACTTCTGCAAAATATGGCTCAAGTTCATGATGTGTTTCATGTATCATTATTGAGGAAGTACATACCAGATCCCACAGATGTACTAAACATAGAGGTGGTACAACTAGAAGATGATCTCTCCTATGAGGAGCAACCAATAAAGATTCTTGACCGGAGAGATAAGGTTCTACGCAATAAGACAACCCACCTTGTCAAAGTATTATGGAGGACCCATAAGTTTGATGAAGAAACTTGGGAACCAGAAGAGTCGATGAAGGATAAGTAATCTCACCTATTTGTGTAAAGTGAAATTTCTAGGGCTAAATTTCATAAGGGAGGAATAATGTAACGACCCAAAGTTTTATCAATGGAACTCACTTCTTATAATTATGCCTTATAGTATAATCCCAATAAGACACACAATAAAATATTATGATACTAAATAATATGTGATCAATAAACATAATTTTTCCACTTCTATGTTTTGAATTTTGATAATCTAACATACACGGTTGTGATTAGTAAGATGTTTAGAGTCTGATAGGAAAAACTTAATTTTTGGTGAATTGTAACCTGCCCTTATAAATAGTAACCTACCCTTATGAATATTAATATGACCCTTATGAATATTAAATCTTACAAAATAAGAGTAACATTACCCATGAATAATTAAATAAAATTTAGGCATCATAGAAAGTTGCAATTTGACAACAGTAAAAGTATTTGTATATTTTTAAGTCATAAATAATTAATTATAATTAATTTATTAATTTAAAAGAAAATTTATTTTATTAAAATGAGTTAATATATTAAAAAATCTAAGTCTTATAGTTTTAAGATAATTTTATAAGACCTTAAATAATTTTTGAAAGCATTATAAATTTAGTTTTAATTTTAAAAATTGTATTTTTCAAGTAAATTATGTTTTTAATTAAATATTAAATTAATCATATTTAGAAAATTGTTTTTAAAAATGGACTTCATTTTTGTATTCTACATGTAAAAAAATGGTTGGGGTAAATTATTAGGATTTTTATGAAATACTTGAATTTTTATGAATAGTGATATACCATAATTTACAAAATAAGCTAAATAAGATAATTATAGAGTTATGCCTGATGTTATGCTGATGTAAGCCCAATTGGTTTAGGTTAACATGATAAAATTACTATTATTGGTCATGTAAGACTCATTATTCCTTGTCTTGTGGAGAAATAATAAATTAATGGATTTTATATTGAGAAATCTCCTCTCCCCTCCACTATAAATACCACCCTTCACACCCTCATTTCCTCACACCTCTCAAGCTTCAAGCCTTGTATAAACTCTAATAAAGAATCTTCCCTATCCCCTACCCCACTTCCAAGAGCTTATGGTTTCATAAAATTTCCAATCCTAGGTCCCTTAAGGAGGATCTCAAGAGGAGGACTCAAGATGTAATTTCTCTCCCTCATTTCCTTTAATTTCCTTTCAATTTCAAGATCTTTTCTTATTCAATCCCCACCTATCTTCATTAAAATGGTATGGTAACTCCATTATCATATATATAATATAATTTTATGATACTAATTTGATATTATACAAAACAACCCTCTTATCCTCTTCCTTTTATATTATAAAAGAAAATGTTGTTCGTGAGGTGTTAATTTATCACCTTCAAGAACAACATGTTTTCAATTTCCTTTAAAGCTTTCAAATTTGGACATGAAACATTTTTTTTTGTTGAAACAGATTATATTATATATATTATATCACATTTCATGTTTTTTAACTAACTTAGGTACATATTACTAAATGATAAAACAAAACAAGTTCATTGTGGTCAAAAAACTGCCCAAATTAACCCAAACAATCATCATTTAATTATTACCTAATGATTCATCCACATGGTATATAATATAATTCATTATAATATCATTTATACTTATTTAATATCATTAATAACATGAAATATCAGTTTTTTATGTTTACCCATGTTCTAAAAGAACTTCCATTTATGAATACATGTGAACCGTTCAAGAAAACAATAAAAATGAACATTCCCGAACAAGGTTTTTGAACTCTATAACTCATCCAAAAGACCATAAAATAAATTAATGAAACCATAATGAACCATATTAATGTAAAAAATGTTCTTTAATTTTCAATTAATGAATCTAATGTGGTTATATAGTACATTAAAGTGAAGAAAATATTCAGATACAAGGTAAGGGGAAAATCTTGAAACCAACTTTCTTTCTTCGGGTTCTCCCTATTTCACTCCATTTTTGGTATAGTCACTCCTAAAAAATAATTTTTTCATCACTATATTACCTTTTCTAGGATATAAATTTTTTTTACTGAAGTTAATGTCAAAAATAAATTCCAAAAGAACTCTTCTTTCAAAAACACAACTTTTACTTCTCACTCAAGGTTTATGGGTAACGTATCAAGTATGTTATTCCCACTTAATTCTGGGAACCCAATGTTTATGAATGTGTTATTATGAGATGAAACCCATTCCTTTACATGGTTTAGTTGTGTAAATTTTTTATATATCTTAATTTTGTAATGCATGGTAAATGATAATGTTATGATGTGACAGGTGCGCCCGGAATTATATAGTGCAATATGAATGTTTCAATGTGACGGGTGCACCCAGAATTATACAGTACTCCAATGAATTGGGTAAAGTGGTGAATATTGTGATTTAATTTGAAATTATGTGTGAACAATATTCTATCTTTTTTCAAAAGTATTTGTGGTATTTAACAACTAAGACATGATATTTCATTTTTATGCATTTCCACATTTCATGTCTTTTATTAATGATTCCTCTCATGTTCATGATTTTTTACCTATGTTATGATTATTCTCACCCCATGATATATTTTTATTATATATCCTCTTACAAGGCTCTTAGTTAACCCATTTTAATATATATCCTCAGGTGACTACATGTACTAAGGAGAGGTTAAGTGCAAATAAGAATTTAGAGAAGAATGAATTAAATAAATGTTTATGTTGGATGTTTTAATTGTTATGTATTGTCCTAGTTTTCCCAAGACAATAAACCTTTAGATACTATATGTGTAATAAAATTATGTTTTTTATCTTTAAAATGATGTAATATTAATGTAAGAAAATTCTGGGTCACTATAGTCCATATGTACGCATGAGCGATACATTCAATTCCCATTAGATGGAAATATGGGGGGAAATTGTTGTCCCATAATCATAATAACATATATTTATATTTATAATTCTAGATTCGTTATTTTATGATATATAAAACATATTTAGATGAATTTTAATAAGAAATAAAATTTTAAAGATTTTTTAAATATGATTACCTCTTCCATAGTGGCCACATTTGGCTTACACATTAAGACTTGCTGGGACGGTCAAGAGAAGAATTAAAGATGAAGAAATAATGGAATGATGATGAGAATATTTTTAGGTATTTTCATTAATATATTTCTCAAATTTTTTGAATAGTATATTATAATAGGTTCCTTTTATAAGTTAGGTAAGGGACACGAATGAAATTACCAAAATGATTTAAAAAATATAAATTCATTTTCTTGTTCGAGTTGAGCCAAATGGCTAGGAATATGAAGTAAAGATATGATAAGGTATAAATATATTCAAAAAATAAGATTTAGATAATTTTAAGTGTAATATTTACCCTTATCTTATATTTTAATCCCCCTAGTAAACCCATTTTAACCCTAACCATGGTAACACATTTTTAAAGCTTTTTCTTTCAATTATGAACAAAAATTAAGGTTTAATTATTAAATAATACTAATTATTATTATTCAAAATATGGAATACATTTTAAAAGATTCTATTTCTACATGTGGTAGAAATTAATTTCAATGTAAGTGTACAAAACACAATGAAAACCTTTTTTAGAAAAAATGTTTGTTTTAAGCATTAAAATGATTTTATAGAAAAATAAATTATAATGTTTATTCCAATAGAATTAATTGGATTGTGTTAAATAAAAGTATAATTATAAGTTTTAAAATTTATTTTTATATGAATTATATTACTTATTAAATATATATATTTTTTCTACAAAAAAAAATTGTAATCTTTCAAGTTATTCTTATATCATTATAATGTCATAAAAGTGATAGTTTTTATAAAATTGGTATTTTCACTATTTACCCAAAAATTAACAATTTATAAAGAATATCCAAAAAACCATAATCTAATTTTGGTAATATAAATTCAAAAATTAAATTAATATCTTCAAATTAAATTTATAAAAATTTTAGATTTAGTTTTTAATCACATTCTTGAATAAAGATATTTTCATTGTGTTATTGTTTCTCTAAAAAGAAAAGCTTACTGTAATAGAATATCAAGTGTGAAAATATTCACACATTTAAAAATTTCATCCTAAAAATTTCCAAAAATGTAACCCCATAAAAATATGTGGGTTTTTCTTCATCATAACTTCTTCAACTTCCCACATAGCTTCTTTTATCTTATGATTACTTCAAAGTACCATTAATATTTGTGTCATCTGATTCTTCAACACTTGTTCTCTATTATCAAGAATATGGATAGGATCTTCACAATAAGATAAACCACATTTAAATTTTATTTACTCATATTTGAGAACATGTATTGGGTATGGAATGTACTTCTTCAATAAAGAGATATGGAACAGATCATGAACTTTAGAGAGTTTAGGTGTGATTTCTAAATGATAATCCACAACACCTATTATTTCTAGAATTTCAAAAGTCTCTATATATCAAGGGATTAGTTTCCCTTTATTGTATAATATTATAAAATAATTCCATGGAGATAACATTAATAAAACATAATCTCCCACTTAAAATTATAAATCATTTCTTTGGTTATCGGTATAACTTTTTTTTCTACATTGAGTTACATTAATATGATTCTAAATAGTCTTCAGATTCAATATTTTTTCCTTGATAATATCTATGCCTAAAATATTCCTTTTACTTACTAATCAAAACAAGTTATAATATAACACCTCTTTCTATACAATGTCTCATATGGTGCATTTTAATGCTTGAATAGAATCTATTATTGTGTGAAAAATCCACCATTGATTAATTCTAATCCCATATACATTGAAATTAAATTGAGAAAAAACATAAAATATATTATAATGTATGAATAATCCTTTTAGAATATCTATAATTTTGAGGATGATAGTTGGTGCTCAAATATAGATCAGTGTTGAGAGCCTTCTGAAGGAACTTCCGTAATTTCAATGTAAACTTCAAATCCTGATCAGATACAATTGAAATTCATGCCCCATGAAGTCTCATGGATTCATTAATATAGATCCTTATGAGGAACGTAAGATGTACGTTTATTTATGTAGAGGAAATGTGTGTACATGGTAAGGAAATCAATAATAAATCATATAACATTATTCTTTCTAGGAGTCTTTAGTAATCCATTGAAAAAGTCCATAGTAATATCATACTATCTCCACAAATTAACATATAGAGGTTTAATGAATCCTTTAGGATGTTTTCTCTCAAACTTTAACTATTAAAAACCCAACAATCTTGTCACATAGTCTTCAATTCCCTATTTCATATTATCCCACAAAAAATGTACCTTGAAATATAGATAAATTTTAATTTAACTAAGTTTTATATAGAAGTTTGAGATATTATATTCATCTAATAATTCAATTTTTAGTTCAAGTTCATATGAAACACATAACCTTTTTAAAAATTTCTAAATTTCAACTTCATATATGAGTTCAACCAACTTCCCATCATTCACAACTTTGATTTTCTTTTGAATATTATTTTTATCAAAATTGGAACTCTTTATTTTATCTAATAAGGATGGTTTGGAAATCATTTAGAATAGATTTTATGGTTACCCTTTATTAATTATTCCCATATTTAACTTTAATAAATCCATAATTATAAGATCTATGACGATCCTCATTTTAGTCAAAAATCCATGATCTTTCCTACTCAATTCATCAGTCGTATTTTTTTCCTTCCTAAGGTGGTAGTATATTGAGATAACATAATCCTAGAGTAGTTATATCCATTTCCTTTTCCTCATGTTTAGATATTTTTATAGGAATATGAATTTCAAAAAAAAATTGATCTGTATACACTTCACATCTTTCACCATAATGGTAATGGATTCAAATCTTCAATTCAAATATTACTGTTTCCAAATCAAGATCATGTTTTGGATAAATGTTTTCATGAATCTTAAACTAACTTGATGCATAGGAAACAACTATATCATTCTTCATAAGGACACATCCATGTTATTTCTTTAATGAATCACTATATATCACAAATATATCCCTTCCCTGTGGTAAATTCAATATCAGTGCATTTATCAATATCCACTTTAATTATTCAAATATTTTCTTACATTATTCTAGATATATAAACTTAACCCCTTTATGTATCAATTTTTTTAATAATTTATCTAATCGAGAAAAAATTATGAACAAATCATTGATAGTAACCTATTAATCTACGGAAACTGTGTACCTCAATTATATTCATCAACATTAGCCATTCCACCACTACCTTTATCTTTAAAGGATCAACTGATATTCCATCCTTAGATACATTATGAAAAATAAGGGAAGCTTCCTGAATCTAGAATTTAAATTTTATAAATTTTCCATATAACTAATTTCCTCTAAGAGTATTAAGAATGATTCACAAATGACTCTTATGCTTATCATGAATTTTTTAGTATATCAGAATATCATGAAAAATAGCACAATGAAATTGTTGAGATAATCCTTGAATAATTTATTCATTATATTCATAAAAATAGTGGGTGAATTCATCAATCTAAAGGGAATTTCTATAAATTCATAATTTCCATAACTCACAAAAATATCATCTTTGGAATATATTATTTCATTACTTGTAATTGATGATACCCATAATGAAGATCAATATTTGAAAAATATTGTTCTCCTTGAAGTTAATCAAACAATTCATCAAGGTGGGGGAAGTGGATACATGTTTTTTGTAGCAATGGAATTTATTTCCTTATAATAAATGCATAACCTCATAGACTCATCTTTCTTCTTAACAAAATGAACATGGACTCTTCATGGTGAAATAGTAGGGTATATAAATTTCTTATCACACAATTCTTACAATTATTTCTAAAGTTACACTAATTATACTATGTTTATCCTATAGAGATTCTTAGATATAGGTTTTTCATCATGTATAAGATCAATAGAAAACTCAACTTCTTACTGAAGTGTTAATTTGGGTAGTTTTCCGAAAATGCATCAATTTATTCCAACACAATAGATATATCCTCTATTATAAGGATACCTTTCCCATTAATATGTTGTGTATGCTCTTATTATCCAAGAATTTCACTAAGGAGAGATATTGGAGGTGGATATATACATGATTCAAATGATGTAGTCTCCCCTCTTAAGATAAGGGATTTCATATCTCCATCACAAATCATAATATCCGTCTCTCGATAATAAATTTTCACATTATAATTTTAAATCCAATACATTTCAAGGATTATATCAAAGTTAACCATAGGTATAATAATAAAGTTTGAAAATAGGGTATGTTTATGTTTCATAATAAGAACTAACTAACATATCTTTATTATAGTATGATTTCCACAAGGAGTCTTAATTAACAACTCCTTTTTTAAGGTTCTAGGGAAATATCTAACGTTCATGGAAAACATAGAAGATATAAAATAGTGTGGAGATCCAAAATAAAATAAATCATAAGTTAAATATGAGTTTGTGATAAACATAACACACTAAAAAAGTTACATTCAGCAACATTTTTTACCTATGTTTTCTCAAAAAGTTGCTGAATTTGGAAACGTTTTCAGAAAATACTGTTGAATTAGATTTTTTTTTAAAAACATTTTAAAATGTTGATAATTTTTAATTTATCAAAATTTTCTTAAAAACAAGGTGTTTTTTTAAAAAAACGTAGCGAATAATATTTATGTGTGTGTGTTTATAATATATTAATAATATATTATTATTTATTATTATTAACAATATATATATATTGTATGTATTAATAATATATATTTTTATGTAACAATAATATTATATATATATACACACATACAATAATATACTATATATATATATATATTGTACATTGAATATTGTATATATTAAAAACAATATATATATACATTAATAATATATATTTTTTATATTTTATATATTAATAATAATATATTATATATATGTTTATAATGTTATGTATATATATACAATATATATTGTATATATTATTATTCTTTATGTTTATATATATGTGGGTTATAATATAATAATAATATATTTTTATTTATTATTATTAACAATATATATTGTGTGTATTAATAATATATTAAATTTATATTGTATATAATATATTGATAACATATATTGTATATAATTTAAACTTAATATGTTTTTGAATATATACATATATATATATATATATATTTTATTTATCATTATTATCCATACATATTAATAACAATAATATATTAATAATATATATTTTATATTTAAAAATAATATTATATATATACACAATAATATATCTATGTATTATAATATTGTATATCTAAGAATTAAATTATATTAACAATAATATTTTTTGTATATATATGTGTGTGTTTCTATTTATTATTATTATTATTACATATTAATAATATATTGTATTAATATATTATTAATATTTATTTATTTATTTATTTAAAAATATATACTAATAATACATTATATTAACAATTATGTTGTGGCAATTCCACATGGAAAAAGAAGTGGTACTAACCACGGGTTATTAACAAAGTAGGGAGACAAGGGAACAGGAACATGGGGCCAAGAGAGTGGGGTGGTGGTTGGCATGTGAGGGTTGTGTGGGAGGTTGGAGTTGGTTTTCTGCTGAAGGTTGGTGGTCTTGGGTGTTTATAAAGTGAGGGTTGTTGTAGGGCGGGGTCCCTAGGAGGGTGGTCTAGTGTTGTTGTGAGGTAGAGTCTCATAGACGGTGGGAGGGCAGTCAGACATCGCTACATGGTGGGGTTTCAGGAAGATGGGTGGTTGAGCGTCGCTGAGGGGCGAGGTCCTCAGGCAGCTGGGTGGCTATGCATTGTTGTGGTATGGGGTTATTAGGAGGATGATCGGGCATTAGGAAGGTGGGGGTTGCAGCGGGGGGGGGGGGGGGGAACCCAAAAAATATGTGATAAAAAACAATTTTTATACAATGGAATTTAGTTCAAAAAATTCTCGATTCACAATGTTTTTAGAAATACTTGCTAAATGAAAGATTAGTTATCTTTATAAACATATATAATTAGAAAAACCACATTTACCAATATTTTTAATAAATATTAGTAAATAAATTAACCACATTTTAAAACATCATTAATGTAAAATAAAACATCTCTAAATTTCATTGTCCTTGTATTTCACCCACCCCTACATCTTCAGAAACTTCAACCTCAGTTATAGTGTTTTAATAAGCATGGTCATGATCTTTTGGTAATTTGTGAGGAAAATTACCTTGACTCTTGAAGAATTCATTAAAATATTACATCATCTTCTTACTTTAAAGCATTGTACTTTGGTTGATTCTTTCACTCACTTTCAATAATTCACCTTATGGTACTTATCTTCACACTAGAAGAAAACTAGCATTCCTATAAATCATGTTCCAAAGTGTCTCTTTCCAAAATTATTACAAGTTGTAAGTTTCATCCTTCTCTTATTCCCTTTTGTTATATTTCTTTTTCCATAGTGCTCAGCTGCCCACTTTTTTTCTTTTTTCCCATAAAAAAATAAGTCTTGGATAATTATTTATCTGTCTTGATGGAACTTAATATTATATCCTCATATACAGAAAATTTATAATATAATAATTCCCTTTGAAGTCTAGACTTTATCCCATCAACTAATCGATCAATCTTACTCCTTGGATTAAATACATAATTTGAAACATGATTTTTTATCCTTGTAAGGTTATCTTTATATTTAACAACATTTTAGAATGAGTAATATTCACTCTATGTCATCTCATTGCTCTTATGGAAATCATTTTTTGAAGAATATATCCTTGAAATTATTCCACATCATACTATTTATTTACTCTGACTCCATAGTGTTCTGGATCAATGACCACCATTGATCGTCTCCAATAAGATGATAAAATACTATGATAAATTTCTCTCTTTCACTACTTCCCAAAGAGAGAAATATCTTCTCCCTGTACTTGATCCATTAATCATCTACTAATAAATTAGTGGTCTTATTGAATGGTGTAGGTTTTTTTCACATTAAGTAGTTCAAAAATGTTTCACCATGATTGGGTTCAATAGGCTGCTCCATATAAGCAATATTATTGGTCAAAACCTAAGTCAGTTGTCCCAATATGGTTATAATTTGATCAGTTACATATCCATATCTAGCTTTATTGTCTTTACCATAAGGCAAGTGCCAATATATATAATTTTCATTGATATGGTTTCCATTCCTTCTACTATGTTACATTTCTAAACAATTGCATATAATGAATTAGTTCATAACATTATGAATTATAAATCATAGTATATAATTATAAATCTAGTGTATCACTTAAGATAAATTGAAAATTTATGTATTGCTCATCTCAGAATCATAAGCTTAATATCTTTGGGAATATCTCCAAATCATAAAAATATTTTCAAATAATTCGTAATGGCTAGTAAAAAACATGGGAATCAACCAAATCATATCCCGGGAGGGTGTCTAACCAGTTGGGTAGTCTTAATCCCACACAACCGACACTAGTGATAGACAATTTAATACACAATCACTCCATTTCAGAGTTATATATGCATCTATGCCACAACTTTTTCCACTTTTCAATATTCATACAAATATGTATTTAGTAGTAAAATCATACAATCACTAATTTTATAAAACATTATGATGTTATCCAATATTTAGACTTATCCTCATAGTTTTTCATAGGGTTATTTTCTTTAATAAATGTTTTCCAAAATCTATTTCCCAAGGTTTATATTAAACATCCTATGTTTCCAACTTTAACACCCTGGAACAAATAACTTGGAGCTAGTAGTTATTTTACAACCTTGGTACAAGATACAAAAAATCATATCATGAAATATATAATAGTTTAGTAATCTTTATAGACTAAATATATAAATGATTATCAAATTACATTTTTAAACATGATATAAAACTTAATATTATTATGATAAATTTATCATTTATTATTATATATCCTTGAAATAATTCATAAATACCTTCTTGGTAACTTGTGGAAAGGAAACCACAATAAAGGGTGATTTCAGATGTTAAGTATGAGAAAGTGTACAATAGAATCTATCATAAGATAAATAAAAAATAAAAAATATGTTAGAGATAAAAAAAAATATGTCATATAAATAATATTATAAAATGGGACAAAATCCATGGAATACATAGAGACATAAATAATCACCTGGATAAAAAATTTATTTTACTAATGATAGAATGCATATTTTTGAAAATTTTATTCTTATCATGATGTTATTTTACTAAGACATCATATATAAATAGGTAAGGTATAAAATCCTTCCCCTAACCCAGTGGATTGGGAAGAGGAAGAGGGTGTTATTGGGCTTTAGGTGACATCCCCAAGACACCAATGGCTGGAAATAAATTCCAAGGGATTCATAAATAGTTGGGGAACGATTTTCCCTTTGAAAAGAAAAAAAACCAATCCAAGATAACCATAACCAAAAAACTATTATATGATGCATAAGTGTAATATAAAACAACAAAAATTAATACTAATTGACGATAATTCCAAACTAAAACCAAGAACTATATTATAGTACAAATCAAAAACCAACCAAACCCAAAGACAACCAAGACCTCTAATAGAAACACACAATAAGATCCAAGCTCTAACTCAAAAATACAAGCCCAATGTATCATGATGCATAACTGAAAAATTAGAATACTTTCCCTTTACCTGTGTCTTGATATACAATATTTGCAAACATACTAAAGTTACATAGAATGGGGTGAGTATAAAACTCAATATTATTTCCCCAATGACTTCCCTTCTCATGACATATGGATAGAACATGTTTGAATATTTATATAAAACAATTTAAAATAATTTCAACATTTCATTTTAAATACATATAAGTTATAAGTAAAGAAACCAAATGATTCTTTTAAACCCATTCCTCAAATTCAATTTTGGCATAACCAATTCCATTCCACATATACACACATGAATAAAATCATGGACCCCACTATACTCAAGAGTGGTGATTCAACCTTTCCCCAAGTCGTCACATGGTGAACCATTTTGATGGGGAAAATTTCATACCATTATCCATCCCACTGTTGATGGTGCAAACATCATACCCTTATATGTCCCAAATGGAAATGAACACACACCAACCATTCATTCCATAAACCATACTAAACAAACTGATCCACCATCTCAATAAAAAAATCATTTTATTAAAAACATTTTTCCAACTAATTTTCCATTCACCAAAACTAAAAAACCATTTTAAAATAATGTAACCAATTTCACTTTCTATAAAAAAACCAATTTCAACAATTCCACAAACCATCACTAAATAGGGTTTCCACTAACTTTTCACATCAAATTTTCAATTAAAAAAAATAAATTAAATAACTTTGAAATCAAGACATCAAGTTCTAACTAATAGGAGTCGAGAGTCACTACAGGAAAATCACCACCTAGTGGTAGTTTTTTCGGATATAGTAGAGGTTTAAACCACCACAATATACTGCAGAATCAGTTTCAAAAAACCACCACTAAATTTTGTGTCAGCATACAATATGCGGCAGTTTCTTAAATGTAGCGACATTATATGGTAATCGTCGTAGTAAATGAATTTCACCAAGGTTTTTTGTGGTTTTAGCAGTAGTTTTAACCACTTATAAATGTGATCCATTTACTTAGTGATGGTTTAAACTGCCACTAAAGCTATATTTACAAAAAAACATAGCTGATTCTGTAGCCCCAGTATGAGTGCCCTGAAAAAAACCATTCCAATTTCACATGAACATACAGGCTCCCTCCAAAAGAATACAAGGAAATCAAAATTTTCATAAGAAAAATCACTTTCGAATCCACACACACTTGTCTGAGTATCACTCATTTCATGGTGAAATAATCTTGCCATCGAGCCCATCCATGTGTTTCCCCTTGGGAACTAGTGTTACTCATATGATGCTAAGTAACCAAAACAGTGTGATCATCCCTAATATAACATGTATCACCCCTAACATAGAAATTTTCAATAACCTATGAGCCTATCCTTAGTATTCCATAAAGAGGAAAACAAGTTTCTTTCAAGGTGTAACTAATATATTTATTTTCTTTAAGTTTTAAATACGAATTATGCCATGTGTTGAGCCATGACATCTTATAAATCAAGTTGATTTAATGAGGTTCACACCCATAATCCATTTAAATTATAAATTCATAAGGGACATGTAGTAATAAAGACATAAATCATACCATTTCATTTAATTAATTAGGTAGTCCATTCCATAATTAGAGGTTTCTGAGAATTTAATAAAAGTAATAGGTCTATGTGGAATACCCAAATCATCTAACACCATACATGAAAAGGTGTGTGGTAGGACATTCTATCATTAATTCCATATAATAACATCTATTTAACTTAATAATACTTAATCCCTAACCACATAAAATAGGTTTTGGTCACTATGTCATACATAGGGGGTTGTCATGTCCTCCCAAAATTCATTTAAACTTCACTTTGATAGTCTAGAAAACAATACACTTTAGAGGGGGTTTTATTAGAAAAAAACTAATTATATTAAGTCATTAAAGGGTTACACTGTTATGTGTGGTTCAAATTTTAGGTTCATGTTCCTTAACATGGCCAATTTAATAAACACAGTATACTAATCCTAATGAACTATGATCAATAAATTAAACAACAAATTTACAAGTCGCCATGTGGAAGTCTCTCTAGAAATCATAGTGACACAATTTATAAAACATCAAGACTCTAATGGAAATGCTATAGACCACCTACCAAATACTATGGATGACCGATATGACCAATATCAAGGCATTTTTCTATCTATATTTAGAGAAATTATGGAAACATATGAATTCCCTGATAATATGGTGAATTTAGTTGCACTAAAATAATGCATTTAGAGAGGAGATAAATGTAGAAAGAAGAAGGGAATATTCTTAGACTCACTTAGTGATACAAAACTCACTTGAAAAAGGTTGAATTCAATACCAAATAATTGTGATCAATCCGAACCTTTGAGAGGAGAGTATAGGAGGACCATGGTCGGGAGCCCCATTGAGCACAGGAAGGAGAAATAAAGATAGGGTGAAAAGAAATAAGGATGGAGGTGAATTTTTGTAATTTCTACCCTTTTTAATAATGAACACAGTTGTTCTACATAGTTAGCCGTAATGTGTTCCAACCATTCTCATGACACTAATTATGGAGGTTGTTCACATAGTTCATGAGCAAAAATTTGGAAATCGTGCACAAACGGTTCACTCTACCTCTTTTCAATACCTACATCATGTTGTAATGGTGAAGGGATCTTTGTTTGTTTTATCTAAAATTTTAAAACTATTAGGATGAAATTATAATGATCCAATGGGATTCTGTCAATTGTGGTTTTCACCATATATGGATACATGTATAAAATTGTCCCTATTTTATTGATAGTACGACACTTGTGGATCATATAATCTTGGTGAAATTCTAGATCATGCAAAGGACTAGACTTTTGTTTTGAAATGTGAAACGTGTAAATATTTTTGTATCTTGTGTGTGTGTATTGGGTTGTGTTGATTAAAATAAAAAAGATAAAGTGTGTGAGAAAATAATATAGTCACTTGCCTAAATTTGACAAAGTAAAATTTAATAGGGATTAAAAATTATTAATTAGACTCCAACACTGATTCCATCCCCATCTTATTATTGATCATATCCCTCCTTGTATCCTATAAATTCATATTAGACTATAGGTTCATATCTAATTGGGTTATCTATTGGATGTTTATTCTCATTTTAATGTTTGAAGTTTCTTTCATGATTTTGATGAATTTTAGTTTTAGATATGAATGATTTGACTTTGATTGGAATTTATTTTCTTCCATAACTTTGATAAATACGAAAATTAAAGCGAAGAATAAAATTAGAAATATGTCTATATTTAGTAAGGAATATGTTTCTCCATAATACAATGATAAATATGATAGATCTAGTTTATAAGGACAAATGATGGTGGTTTATTCTACTAGTAATGAAGTGGACAATCCCTCTACCTTAACATGATCAAGACACTCAAGTGTTCAACAGATTTTTGTAAATTATTATCAAAAATATTTTAAATAAGAGGAAAGCATAAGTGGGAGTGATCACATGCCAACTATAAAACATGAGAATAGAATACTATAAAATTTTAAGAAAGAATGGATATACACTAAAAACTAGTTGAAGGGAGTTACAAAACTGGATATTCCCAATAAAATCAACATGAAGGTTGATCGTTCATCCTTCGGTAACAAAATTAATAAATTTAGGAAAAATGAATCATAAAAAATGATCCAAGAAAAAAAAAGAAACTTAAAATATTCCATGTGGTAAGTCCAAGAAGGTTTTAAATATACCTGAATACATTTTAATGATTTTAGAAATACCACCAAAAACCTCCTCCTGATCATTCACACCCTAGATATAACAACCTAGAAATTTTTACACAATATTATATGATTCATAAATATAAATATCCATTAGTAAAACATAATGATCATAAATTCCTAGTGTCTTTGGAATACTGGGTTCTTAATACATAAAAAGAAACATGAAAATTCAAGAAAATATTAGGTCATGAAAATGTTTTGTGGAAACATTGTGCCTCACATGATACATATAAAAACCTATTATTACCATATTTTTCCAATATATAAAAAATACAACTAATCACTATTTGATGATGAACACAGCTTGTCACCCTCTCCACCTCCATCTCTACTTCCTTCTACCACCTGTAAAAACATTATATTTAAAATTAAATATTGTTGCATATTTATATTTGAACATAAAACTAATAAATGTTTTCAAACTAAATGATTTTGATTTTTTTTATTTACCTTATCACCTCCAGGTGATGAAATACCACCGAGAGAATATCTGGTCATCTTCGGATATAAATCAATCAATGCTTTCCTCAAAGTTAATATCTGAGCCCCCTGTTCTTGAACTGTGTTTCGTAGGGAAATAATCTCTCTCCAAGTATCTCAGGTTTTGGACTAACTAAAACTAGGAGTAGATGTAGAAACAATCCCTGATGGCCTTCCAAATACCTCATATGGTATGAGTCCCAAACCCATCTTGCTCACTCTTCTAGGATGCTCATTCCCAAGGACTTTAGCAACTGGGTCATCCTCAGAGACTGAGTAGGATGGCATAGGACTGGCATCCCATAGTTCTTTAATTTTTACCTATAAATCAAATATTAGTCATATTAGAATCAATATATATTAACATAGTAACAATTTATAATAAGTTATTATAATGAAAAATGAGTTCATACCCCAACTTATTTTCCAGGCTCATTAACAAAACTTCCATCATATTTTTTTGTGAACATTCAACCACACTTTTGTTCAGAATTCTTGGTTCCCTAAACTCTATGACTAAATTAAAAAAAATATAAATAAACAATTTAATATATTAAAAAGATAATATTGTCTTTTAAATATTTAAACTAATGAAAATATTACCAGATCTAAGCAAATTCTAGAAAAAATATTTGACCCCGTAGTGTGAGGATTGACTTGCTTATGGGGTATTGATGCATTCTTCCTTGAAAGATCCTGAAATAAATAAAATTTAATTTACTATTAATGTATTTAATTTCATCTCCTCTTCATATACATTTATAAATGTAAAATTAGATTAATAAAATAATATATATTTAAATACCATCTGCTTATCATCACGATGTCTGTCAACCAAAAATTTTAATTTCTCTTTGGTTACCCTATTGGATAGCTTGTCATACAACAATTTTGCATCAATGAAGTATCATTGACATCACTCCACAATCTCCATTTAAAGTCTTTATATTTCTTGCCCAGATTTTTCAATCTCCACTTTCGTGCTAGCACATCAGCAACCATAAAGTGGGAAAACATCTGTACAAAGAAATTCATTTTCAAAATATTATAATTTAATAACATGACATTAAATTACACCATAATGTATTAAAATTTCATTTATTTGGTAATCAAAAACTTCATTTTCCCAAGTTTAAGACATATGACTCCAATCATCATACGAGATAGGAAGGGAAATCAGTTCTATGGACATTTGGCCTAGAATCTAGCCAAGTAATCATGTGGAGTCATCCATAAGGACCTAATATGAATCAAAAGGGACAACAATATTCTTTCCAATCAGATTCCATACATTTTAACTTTTTATATTTTTCTTCATACTTGCCTTGTTTCCATCATTAATGAACAAATAGTTAGTATAAAAAAATTACAATAAATTTATTCATATTAGAATTTGTACCTGTAAAAGTCACCCTCCATTATCCCCACTAAGAACTAGAAGTGGTGCGCAACTCCCTCAATACTGAGGCTCCTGAAGGGGGAGGCAATGACTGAGCTACTGAAGGGATGCTCATAAAGGGTGTGAGAGATGGTTCAGGGAGAGATGGTGCAGGGGGCAAGCGGATGGTGGCTCAAATGTCGTAGGGAGGGAGACAGATGGATTGTAATCTGTCGTAGTGGTTGATGAAATAGTATAATGCTCCCTCCATATAATTCTTGTCATTTAACAAAATAAAATTATGTTCAGAACATATATTTCAAAAATATTATGCAGAAAAAAAAATTAAAAATTATAATAGACGCACGGTACTAACAAAAAAAATATACATAAAACTGATAATGAATGACTGCACAAATGAAATAAGTGGTTTCTAAATGAATGTATAACTATAAATACAATCATTTTACCCTTCAATCAATTCGGTTTCTTACTCCATTACTTCATCGACTTCATCCATCCTTGTTGGACTAATATTTTCAATATCATGACAGACAAATAAGTCTACTTCTTTTTGTTGATGAGATTCAATGTCAGAGGTCAAATATTAAACTTCATCACCCATATCATACAAATATATTTATTTTACATGAGAAAATACAATCCAAATTTCATCCACAACAATATTAACATAATATATCATTTTCTCTTACAATGATAAGATATAAAGATCATGAAGTTCACGATCACCAACATCCATAAAGAGATATAATTTTACAGAAGTAAATTGAAAGGAATCTCTTTTAACACCTCGGATAATATCGACCCAATTTCATTTGAATAAAACAACTAAAAAATTTCCATTGTAGTTTAATTCAGTAATATCAGTTAGCCTTCCATGGTATCCCACTTCATCAAATGTAAATATACCACTATTCTATGTTTTCAAACCCTCTTCTTGGTCGACTGTACAAAATCTAAATTCATTCACATTGTAAGAGTCGAACTTTCTAACTTATTTTAGAGGACCTCAAGCAAGAAAAATCCAATATTCTGACAATTCTACTCGAGTGTCAGTATTCATGATCTAAAAAAAGAAATATACATTATTATATTTACAAAATATATGTGTCAACCTAATATCCATATTTATTGCAATATTTATGAACTTACACATCATGAAAACCATTCTACATGCTATTTATTAACATCTCTCGTTATATATTTCTCATTTCATGTTCGGCCTCTCATTCGTATCTTTATTTGTACCCCCAACTCTTTAATAAATGGATCTATAATTTAACTATTCATCAGCACATATCTATTTTCTTGTAATAATTCCATTTTTGTTTCTGTGATATTTGAGGTCCTCCCAACTGATCGGCCAATAGCAGGAAATATTTTTGATTTCCCATGTATTTGAGATTGATTTTATGTCTAGTCAAAACTTCCAAATCGATTAAATATTGTCTCAATATCATACAATTATCTAGAACAAATTTTGAGATATTCCTCTACTAAATAGCCTTCAGCAATAGAGCCTTCTAGTTAAGATTTATTCCTCACATATGATTTTAAATTCCCAAGATATCTGTTAAATAAAATAAACAAACATAATTAGGCATTTAATTAAGTTCCAAGAATTATTTACATAACTGAAAAATATATAAATAAAGTATCTATCAATTGGATACATCCATTGATAATGTACAGGGCCTCCTAATTTATCTTCCTCAACCAAATGCACAGTTAAAAGCATCATGACAGTAAAAAACAACGGAGGAAAGATCATCACCATTGCAAAAAGTTTCAATACAAACCTCTCCTAAAGATGTCAAGCTCAAATAGATGTAGATATTTCTTACATAGTTGTCTAAAAAATGTGCAGAATTGGAGTACAAAAGTAGTAACTATTTTAGGTAATAATGTACGCAATGCCAATGGTAGTAACTGCTATAACAAAATATGTGAATTATGACTTTTTAATCCATGTAACCTACAATTATTTAAGTCAACACACCTCGAGATATTACTTAAATACCCATAAGATACATTAAAATGCTTTAAAATTTGAAGGAATGTATCTTTATCCCTATTTTTCATTAAACAAAATGTCGGAGCATACTTTTCATTCTCATATGGCCAGAGATCACATTTTATGTTCATTACTGGTAGGTCTTTCTAGGCATTGAGATGATCCTTCAAATTTCCATGCTCATTAAGAAATGTTAATATCAAATTTTCACAGACATTCCTCTCAATATGCATCACATCAAGATTATGTCACAAAAAATTAAATTCACAATACATAGGTTTGAATAATATAATCTTTTTCTTCTATTATTGTGTTCCAATTTCACTTGACGATGCACTTAGAACTCATTTTCCACTATTATTCAAATGAAAAACCTTCCCAAATTTTATTTCAACATTTCCAAGTTGTCCCAATATTTCATAACTAGTTAACAACTTTGGAGGTGGTCTACGATCAATGAAAATGTTAAATTTTGATCTGTTCATCTAAAATCTATGAGATGTATCAAGAAATATTCAATGGAACAAGAAGAACCATTTTCTACTATGAGGTATTCATTTGGGAAAAAAATCAAAGTTACAAAAAGGATAATCCAAACCCACGTAAGTGTTCCAACCAGATAAATTCCCAAGTCTATGGAACTCACTAATGGTCCACATTAAAGAAGTATGCATTTTGAACATTTTTTTAGAAGAAGAAACATATGTATCAACATCGTTTCCCATAACTCCTATAATTATTCAATTAAAGGCTACAAGTATATATGTAAATCATTTCTAGGAATTTTTCTTCTAGGAATAATCATAGAAATGATAAAAGACATTTGTTGCATACACATCCACATAGACAGATTGTAAGGGATAAAAATAACTGGCCAAATGCTATAACTGGTACTCAAAGTCCTAAATGGGTTGAATCCATCGGCAGCCAATCCCAATTGAACATTCCTAGGATCAGCTGAGAAATATGGATGTAATAAATCAAATATCTTCTATCATTGTGAATCTCGTGGATGTCTCATTAACCCGTCATTATTATTATCTATAGAATTAAACATCCTGTGTGTGGTGGTTTTCGATGACATGAATACTCTTTACAAAAGAGGATTTAATGGAAAGTAATGCAAAACTTTTTCAGGTGTTTTCCTTTTCTTATTCTTCATAGTATTATGTTTATTCATAATTCCAACATCACCCATTGACTTCCATCTAGAATAAGAACATCTTTTTTTCAATCATATCTACTTGAATCCTCTTTCCAATAAAGAATACAATCACTAATACACACATGTATATTTGTATAATTTATTCCAAGCCTGTTAACAACTTTTTTTCATATCATAAAAAGACATAGGGATTTTTTCTTCATAAAATGTGTCACGCAACAATTCCAATATCATAGAATTTTCCTTATTTGTAATTCCCCACTGACATTTGATATAGTATAAATTTATAAGAAAAGAGTGTTTTGAATATTTCAAGCATCCACTATACAACTCTTGATTTCCATCGTCAACTAAACCATGAAACTTATTTTCCTCGGGGAGTTTTTCTCTTACATTAGTCTCCAAAAATCAAGAGGAGGATCCAAAGATATGTTACAATCTTGATATGGTTGTCCTACAGTCTCAAAAACATCACTTGTCACGTTGTTATTTATAGCACCATCATCTAGTTGTTTGTTATGTTTTGATGTTGATGGTGGGGACTTGAAATACTGAATGCATCATTTATAAATTGTTTCATTTCATTATCCATTTTCAATGAATTTGGGAGATCATTCTGTGGATGTACATCAATGTTCAACCTTTCTGAAATGTTCGATTCTCTATTCCAAATCCAACACAAATATTGAGTAGGGAATTTCTTCAGTGTTAAATGTTCATAAACTTCATCTCTCTTCAACTATCTTGTAAATTTACATTTAGGGCATGGACATCTTATTATCCCTTCAACGGATTGATTGGAAATTAAAAAATCTATAAACTCCTCCAAACCCTTAGCATACTGAGCTGTGTTCCTCAGTAATGTGATCTAGATTTTATCCAGCTATATCACAATGTAACTACACAATATTAAAAATAATTAAAACACTTAACTATTACTAAATAGGGAAATTGATTCATAAATACTAGTTAAAAACATATATAAATATGTTAAATAATTTTTTCCTATATAAATACATATGGTATATAATGAACCCAACCACTAGAAAACCCAAGCATGCAAATTAAAAAGATCTATAAAAGAATTTATAGATAATAAAAAAACATATGTTTAACAAAAAAAATAGGAGTTATAATATTTATGAGGATGTGTTTTAGTATCCATTGTTGAATTTAAATTATGTTGTGGTTATATAAGGAAATATGCATTTTGTTATCTTTATATTGTACTCATATTTAATAATTAATTCCATTAATAAATCCATCTACTATAGGTTAAAAACCAAGAGGTTAAAAAATTTTCCTTATTCAACTTGAATTTCACAACAATTAAAAGAAACCATGAGGGACTCATGTATTGCAAGAGTGGTGCTGATATAAATTGGTGGGTCTCCAAAAATATTGTAATGATTAATGTACCCTAATCGACATACTATAATTTTCTTTTTCATGCATATATAATATTTTTCATTACATATTAGCATCATAAAAATGTTGTATTCTTCTAAATTAGTAAAAAAAACTTGTCAAAATATTTTTTCCAGTATGAATTTGATTTCATTACTTTTTTTTAGAGGGATAATAGAGATTCATTCACATTAACACATATAAATGCTTAATTTATAAGAAATTCATAAAATTAATCATTATATATTTAATCCCCAATTTATTTTTTACTCATATAGTTCTGTTGGGAACTATCATTAAAATATGATTTTGATTGTTTGAAACATTAAACATTTATTGTGAGCCCAAAAATATCATTGAAAAATATTAACTAAATTTTTTAATGATTGAACTATGGATTAATACATATAAAATACTTGAAATGTAATATAACATAGATATTAAGACTAATAACATGAACATATTATTCCTTTCAATGGGAACCATAACTGTATCATATTATATAATATGATTTTGAATGAAATTTATTTAAGTATACCATAAATTGTATCTATATTAATAATTTTATAGGTTCATAATCAACTTCGTTTCACATCCCATTAGAAAATATTATTTCATTTAACACACCACTTGAACAAAAATCTCCCAAAAATTTTAAACATATGAAATTATGTTAGATTACATGTAAAAAAATTTGAAATAATTCAGAAAATACCGACGGCGATGGGCTGCGAGGAGCGGTGAGGGCAGCGATGGGTAGTGATGTGTGGTGAGGGGTGGTGAGACGTGTTGAGGGATTTGGGGGTCACCAGGGTTGTGGGGGTCGCTGGGGTCACATGCTCTTAGGGATTTGGGGGGTCTCATGGGTCATGATGGGTGGTGAGGCACAGTGAGGGATTCGGGGGGTCTTCAGGGTCTATGGGGTCGCGTGGGTCGCCAGGGTCATAGGGTTTCAGGGGACGCGATGGTCGAGGGGTCAGGGGGGTCGAGGGATTCGAGGGGGATAAGTGTCATGACTATAAAAAACATGTTTCATGTAAGGTTATTAAACCACCACTAAAGGTTAATAATGTTGTAGTGAGTGAAGCCACCAACCTGACAAACTTAGGTGAAAATGAATAGTAGATAAAAACTCCAAAAAATTGTCTTAGATATTCCAAAACTCATTATAGATTATGTTCCCCATCATCCAAACAATCATTTCCCAACATGACTTTCATCACACATCATGGATCTATCCTCAATAGAATATATCCATGAATCTAAGAGAGGTGAGTAATAAATCTATGGAAAACCACTAAGAACAACAACTTACTAAGTAATTTGACCACCAATGCACCAATATTCACCAAAGGATCACTCCAGTATCAAGGGTAAAGGTCGCCACAGCCTTAGGATGGAGATGAATTTGATTTATTATTAGATTAAGGGGAAAATAGTGGTTAAATGTGTGATTTATATTATATCTACAAAATACAAATATAATTTTTAACCAGTTATGGTTTAGGCGCATGGTTAGTCAAATCGTATGTAAACTCTATGTTATCCACTACCAGCAAACACCCCTAACATTATTGTATCACACGGTTTTAAAAACCATATGTCAACTTTTCCATGCCCATGTATCCCACTTTTCATAGCTTCTCTTGGGTGGTCACATGGTTTGGATAAACCATGTTCCGATTGTGCACCAACCTAGTGCCCACTATTTACCTTTTCACAATTTTTTGGAGTTATTTCATAGTTTCTATTAACCATTATCAAACTGTACGCATCCAAAAAATACCAAAAAACATTCCAAAACTCCTCTAAACCTTCCCAAACATTACCCAAATACATTATATTCATAAAATAAATAAATAAAGGGGTTTGAATGTCCCAAAGGCCTTCTATTTTTATTCATTTTTTATAATCCCCCTTTTAAGGGTTGAAAGAAACCCTTACGTGGAATCTAGGCTTCATGAAAATACATGGACCCACACTGGACCGATACTTTTACCAGGAAATACTTTCTATCAACTATCCATAATCTGCACTGGAAGATTGTTAGGTCCACAAGGCTGAATACCCTGAGAGGGGGGTGAATCAGGGTATGACAAATTAAAATTAACACCCGTTCTGATCTTGTTTCGCTGTTAATCAAAACACTCTTTTCTCTCTTTCATGTTGCACAATGTAAGAAGAAAGTAAAGCATGCACAGGACACAATGATTTTTACTTGGTTCACCCGCATTGGGCTACGTCCAAGAAGCGTATGCCGAGAAGTTTCCGGTCATACCGAATTCCACTAAACATCACTAGTTGTGGATTACAAAGTTCGGGTACAGTCACTCTATCCCAGACTCACTGCATTTATAAGATTTAGGGTCATCTCACTGCTTTCCCAAGGGTCACTCCCTGTTTCTCTCTCTCTGGATCACTGCCGGTGGAGAGGATCACCTTCTTCCTCTTCCTTTGATCAATGCGTCAGAAAGGATCCACTCACAGTTTATAGACATGTAGGTCTCTTCATTTACATGAAGGAATGCAACTTCCTCTGTAATTAGATGCTCTGTTGTAGCCCAACTTTCACCCGTAGATGAATCTCTCTTTGCATCGAAGGTATCGGGAAAACTTCCAGCTTCCACGCAGCCTGAATATCACTTCTAGAAATAATCCTTACTTGGCGCGCAAGTCAATATTGGCATGAAAGTATCGGCGTGCAAGTCACAATGGGCGCACAAGTCCACCACATACACTTGCGCGACACAAGATTCCTCAACTCCAAACTTGTACGACTCTCTTCCTTTTATGCCTAAACCAATAATGGCGTGAAACTACCAACCGGCGCGCAGCTTCTCACACTAGCGCACAACTCCTCACACTGGCGCGCAACTCCACCTATGCGATCACACACTACTTGCATGACCACCACACCTGCACGATGGGAGATATGAATTCTCAAAGTGTTGAAATCCATTTAAGAATGAAGAGGGGTGGTCCAGTATTTATAGGAATTTGTTCACCCCTGTGCGACTGCGCGCAAGTCTACCCTCAGCGTGCAAGTCTCGGCACGCAGGTTTATCCCCTACAAGTCACTTGCGCGACCAAATTCCAAACTTGCACGAACCTCTTTCATTTTCCATATTTTTATCTTCTGATCTTGAAAAACCACAGGCATTCAAGTTATAAAGCTTCCAAGGTATTGGCGTGCAAGTCTCTTTCACGACGCGCAGGTCACTTGTGCGACACCACCAATACTTACACGGCACATGTCCCTTTTCCACATTTTGATGATCTGATCTTGAAAAAAATATGGCAAGTGTCCAAGCCTTCAAGTAAACGGTGCGAAAGTCCCTTTTCAAAAAACCACTTTTCTTCATTTGATGATTTTCAGGCCCAAAAATTTTGCAAACAATGGAAAACGGCGCCACTTTGTATCTGTTCTTCAGTACCGCCTCCAGATCATCCATTCCTCTTGTCGATGCTCTTGAATCAAACATGGATCATTGACCTAAGATATTGAACTCGACATTCCATCATGAAATCCTCTTTGTCAACAAATTCGTATGTCATTGTTTTTCTTTGTCAAAAATCACCACTCAGATGTCCACTTTGTCAACAAACACAACCACCTCAAAAATGCTTCAATGATACCTTGAGGGAATTTTTTCCAACAATATCCCCCTTTGGGTTTGTGGACAACTCTTCCATAAAAAGATATATCGTTGATTATTCAGCCACCGTTCACCTCATTTCGATTCTGATAGCGATCAAGGATTCGCTCAACACATACCCTAAGCCCACATAAGCAATTCTCGGCATGAGAAACAAGAGTAAATGAAAAGTTCATCAATAAATCACTTCATCTCTGACACCCACTGCTGACACCTAATTGATACCAATTTTTGACAAACTGATACTAATTCTTGGAATACCAATTGTTGGAAATATTCTTACCGCATTCCAACACTACCCTTCTGAACCACTCTTCTGCTTTTATCACGATCCTCAGCTATCGTGATATATAGTCTTTGATCGATCACTTCTAGCATCATCAGATTTAATATTCTCCCCCTTTCTCATTGCACTCCCCCTATCTGGCTTATCCACTTGTCAGCTTCTCCATGTATCAACCATGATTTATCAAATTGCCACACTGTCTCCCCCTTGAACAATCACTATTTTCTCCCCCTTTGTCAACGAACCCAAAGGTCACTCCTTTGCAGTCTATAATAGAGTAGAGAACATATATCATCACATTAGGGAAAAACACATCATACCTCGGGAGATGGGGGGTTTCAAATCCACACTAGTTCAAGTACGGGGAGTCGACTGAACTCCCAGAGCTAGTCGATGCCTTTCAAATGCTTCCTTGGGTAAGGCCTTTGTCAGAATGTCTGCAACCAGTAGTTCTGTAGGCACATACTCCAACTTCACAATTCCCTGCTCAACTTTCTCCTTGATAAAATGATACTTTATCTCAATGTGCTTTGTCCTAGAGTGGTGGATGGGATTTTTACTAAGATTGATAGAACTTGAGTTATCGCACTGGATTCCGATCGAAGACTTCACTTCAACTCCCATATCTTCAAGTTGCTTCTTCATCCACAATAACTATGTTCATGCATGAGTGGCCGAAATATACTCAGCTTCTGTGATGCTCAATGAAATGAAATCTTGCTTCTTAATAAGACAAGAAATACACAATCCAACAAGATAGAAGGCACCACCTGACGTTGATTTTCTATCATCCGCTGAACCGGCCCAGTCTGCATTAGTATATCCCAATAACTCTGTCTGAGATTTGTCAGTATATGTCAAGCTAAAATCTACTGTGCCCTGGATATAACGAAGTATTCTTTTCACTGCAAGTATATGGATTTCCTTGGGATTACTCTGATATCTCACCGCTTGGCATGTGGCGAAAACAATATCAGGCCTTGTCGCGGTCAATTACAACAAACTTCCAATAATTTGCCTGTATTCTGTGATATTAACTACCTTTCCATCCTCATATTTTGATAATTTCATCCAGGTATCAACCGGAGTCTTCATCTCCTTGGAATTCTCCATTCCAAACCTTCTTAAAACCTCCTTGGCATATTTGGATTGAGAAATGAAAGTTTCATTACTTCCTTGTCTTACTTGTAAGCCAAGGAAAAATGTTAGATCTCTAATCATTGACATTTCAAACTCATTTTTCATGAATTCAAAAAACTGTCTACACTGAGCTTCATCAGATCCGCCAAAAGTTATGTCATTGACATACACCAGCACCATCATCCTTTGATTACTATCATTTCAGAAATAGATATTGTAATCAACTCCTCCACGCTGGAAACCAAGCTTCTTCAAGTACTGATCAAGCCGTGAGTACCATGCCCTTGGTACTTGTTTCAGCCCATACAATGCCTTCTTCAGCCTGCAAACTTTGTTCTCATCCTCATGAATGAGAAAACCATTTGGTTGTTCAATATACACTTCCTCTTCTATAACTCCATTCATGAATGCGTATTTTACATCCATCTGGAACACTTTAAACTTTCTTTGCACTATTATGGCCAAAAATAATCTGATTGTCTCCAGCCTTGCAACCAGTGTAAATGTCTCATCAACATATATTCCCTCTATCTGGGAGTATCCCTTGCACACTATTCATGCTTTGTTCTGAATCACTATACCATCTTCATTAATCTTGTTGCGATAGACCCATTTAGTCCCGATGACATTCTTGTCTGCTGGCCTCGAAACAATCTCCAATGTCTAGTTCTTATCAATCTGATCAAGCTCTTCATTCATAGCTTGAACCCAGTTTTCATCTTTAGATGCATTGGAAAAACATTTCGGCTCCACCTGAGACAAAAACGATGTTTACTGTAACGATTTCATTCTTTGAGTCTGAACTGGAGCTGTCTGATCACCAATGATATTCTTCCTATCAATTTCAGCTCGACTCTTTGGCTTCCTTGCAGACACAGACTTGACACTTTCTTGTTCATCATCAGTATCTACTTCTAAGTCATCCTCTTCCACTTCTGCTCCCCCTGTGTTGCTTACCTCATCATCACTTTCATCCAGGAACTGTTCACTGGGTCATTGAGTATTCTGTTCATTTTCAACTATAGTGACATCATTTCTCTCAACAATTTTTCCCAGCCTATTGTTGAAACATTTATATGCTTTTCTTTTCCATGAGTAGCCAAAGAATATTCCCTCATCTCCTAGTGCCTCAAACTTCCTGTGATTTTCTTTGTTGATAATGAAACAATTACTTCCAAATATTTTAAAGTATTTCAACGTTGGCTTCTTTCCGTACCACAGTTTATATGGATTCTTCCCTTTCTTCGGACACAACAGAGACCTGTTCGTAACATAGACCGATGTCAAAACTACTTCCTTCAAAAATTTCTCTGGTAGGTCTTTATCAATAAGCATCGTTCTGGCCATGTTGTTGATGATCTGATTTCTCCTTTCAACCACTCCATTCTATTGGGGAGTTCTTACTTATGAAACTTGATGCCTTATACCGTGTTTCTCGAGATAGTTTTCAACTTGACTGTTTGTGAATTCCATACCGTTATTAGTACGAAACTTCAGAATTTTATGCCCAAGAATCTTTTCTGATTCCCTCCTATACTACTTTATGCAACTGAACACCTCTGTCTTATGGGTAATGATGAATACCCAGGCCATTCTTCTATAATCATTAATGAAAAGGACATAGTACCTTTTCCCATTTATAGCTCGTGGTGAAATAGGTCCACATACATCAGCATGTACCAATTCGAGCACTCTGGATGATTTCTGCTCCTTTGGCCTATATGTTTTTCTGATGATCTTCCCTTGTTGATAAGCATCGCATGTATGAGCACGATCATGTGATAGTTTGGGAAGGTCTCTAGCATCATCACACGTTACCAGATCTTCCGTAGATGGTTGGCATAGATGACCAAGTCGCTTAGGCCACAGCTGGTTTTCTTCCTCTCTGGATAAAAGACATATATCTTCTTCCACACTTACAAGGTAAATATTTCCCTTTTTCCTTTTTCCTTGTAGAACAACTACCCTATATTTTCCCATGACAGTACAGGTCTTCTTGGTAAACCATATAGAATGTCCTGAGTCACACAATTGACTGACACTGAGCAAATTGTGACTGAGACCTTCTACAACCAATACATCAGCACGTATGATTTCTTTACCCCCAAACCTAGCCTTTCCTGATCCAATTATCTTCAGGCCTTCATCATTTCCAAACTTGGAAACTCCTTCTTTGTCATATTTTATGCCTGTAACCAGATCCTTGTTGCCTGTTATGTGAGACGTACAACCACTATCAAGAATTCACACACCAGAACAATCTGATACTTTAAGGGCAATTTCAGAAACTACTTCCTTCTCTGCTCTCTTCTTCTTGGTCCATATTTTTGTCTCCATACTCGGTATAGATTGAGACTCATGATCATTCTCAAAGTACGATGGACCAGCTTCATCTTGCAGAGCTGAAAATCTGTTCTGAACTTTTAACTCACTTGTCGGTTTATTGATCTGCTGCTTGCGAACATTTTGATTCTACTTTGGCACATTTCTCTGAATGATTGAAGTGAAGCACCTAGCCATGTGCCCAAATCCTATGCACCAAAAATAGTGTCCTTCAAAATATGTTCTAGAAAACCGTTCCCTATTTGGATGCCACCTCTGTTCTTATTCCCTTCTATATCTCTTGGCTATGGAACCCACATACTGTGAATGTCCCATCTTCCCACCACAATAACACCTGATATAGGGTTCATTCCTTCCTGTTACTTCAGCACTACGGTTTTCCCTTTGGGATCTCTGAATATTCTAATTCTGTTTTGTGCCCAAATCAACCTTCAATTTCGGGATGGGTGCTTGCGGTCTGACATCAACTGCGACAGATTTTTGTTTCTTATCAAGTCCTGAATCAACCTTAGCTTTTGAGCTTTCTTGCTGATTCACTCCTGCTGAACTGCGAGCCTCCTCTTTCATCTTCTTTGTCTTTTGAATGGCCTGCTTTTCTGATATCACATTGGGGGTCAAGAGTTTTTCTTGATCCTTCATTTTCTGTCGTAGACAGACTACTTCTTATTCAAGCTCTTTGATATGTCTGACCTGCTCCTTTCCTGTGTTAGTCAAATAATCAATTTATTTATTTTGTTCCTCAATTTTAAGCTTATTCTCAACAACATTTTTGGAGCTCTCTGGTGTTGAGGATTGTAGTCTTTCAATTTCTTCTAATAGCTCAAACTTTTATTCATCCTGTTGTTGCATATAGAGTTTGGCATCATGAACCACTTTATTGGATTTCTTGGTTTTGGCTCTCTAAACATCTATCTCCTCAAGATGTGCTTTCAATTCAGCTTCCATATCAACTCTCCCTTCAATTTCTTCTTCTTCTTTAGCATCTGCTTCTTCCTTTTTCTAAGAACTACCAACAATCGCCACCAAAGCATTTACCCCATGATATCTGCAATTTTCTATCTCCTCAACCTCGTCATCCTCATACTCATCTGAACTTTCAAATTCTTTTGAAAGAAGATTCTTCTTCTTGAATAAATTTCTCTTGAATTGTTTCTTCCCTTTCACAAATGCTGACGTCGTCTTCTTGGGAATTTTAACTTCATCATCATCATTATCGTTATCTTGAAGCTTCTTGGGGAATCTTGACGCAAGATGAACAACCTTTCCACATCGAAAGCATTCTAATGGAAGTTTACCTTTAAACTTTCCTCTTCCTCTTTGTAGATTTGAAGAAAGGAATGACATCACCTCATCTGTCTCTTCTTCTTCTTGAGAATCTTCAATGGTGAGCTTCTTCATGGCCTTGAATTCCACTTCTTTGGATTTTCCCTTTTCCACAGCCTTGTTGTTACCATTCCTCATCTCATATGCAACCAAGGTACTGTGCAAGTTGTCCAGTGCTAGCACTTTGGGATCTTTATCTTCTAGTACAGAAACTTTCAGATTGAACCGAGGTGGAAGCTTTCTCAAGATGTGCTTTACGATATTTGTGTCTTCAATGACTTCACCAAGACCTCGTATATCTTCCACAACAATATTTACCCTATCAAAGAATGCATCAATAGACTCATTCAGGTTCATCTTCAGATCTTCATACTTATTCCACAACACTTGCATCTTTGCCTCTCTGACCTTTGTATCACCTTCATATATATTCAATATCTTTTCCCACATGGCACGTGACGTTTTTCATGACATCACCTTTGTATATATAGGATTGGATAGGGCTCCCCCTAAGGCATTAATTTCTTTGGCATCTGCATCCAACTCTCTACGTTCAGCTTCTGATAATGTGCCACTATTAATATCAGCTATTATTCCATGCATTGCTGCTGTGAATACATCCATTCCCAAAGATTGGAAGTAGTGTTGCATCCGATTCTTCCATATCTGAAAGTTGTTCCCGTCGAAGATCGGAATCCCTTTATGATTGGTGACCTCCATTGAGAGAAGAACTAATATCAACCTTTCCCTCTGATACCAATTGTTAGGTCCACAAGGCTGAATACCCTGAGAGGGGGGGTGAATCAGGGTATGAAAAATTAAAATTAACGCCCGTTTTGATCTTGTTTCACTGTTAAGAAAAACACTCTTCTCTCTCTTTCATGTTGCACAATCTAAGAAGAAAGTAAAGCATTCATAGGACACAATGATTTTTACTTGGTTAACCCGCACTGGGCTACGTCCAAGGAGCATACACCGACAAGTTATCGGTCGTACCAAATTCTACTAAACTTCACTAGTTGTGGATTACAAAGTTCGGGTACAGTCACTCTATCCCAGTCTCACTGCCTTTACAAGATTTAGGGTCAGCTCACTGCTTTCCCAAGGGTCACTCCCTATTTCTCTCTCTGGCTCACTACCGGTAGAGAGGATCTCCTTCTTCCTCTTCCTTTTCTCACTGCATCGGAAAGGATCCACTCACAGTTTATAGACCTGTAGGTCTCTTCATTTGCATGAAGGAATGAATCTTCCTCCGTATGTAGATGCTCTGTTGAAGCCCAACTTTCACCCGTAGATGAATCTCTCTTTGCACTGAAGGTATCGGGAAAACTTCTAGCTTCCACGCATCCCGAAAATCACTGCTAGAAATAATCCTTACTTGGCGCGCAAGTCAATATTAGCGCGCAAGTCACAACGGGCGCGCAAGTCCACCACACACACTTGCGCGACACAATCTTCTTCATCTCCAAACTTGTTCGACTCTCTTCCTTTTACGCCTAAACCAATAATGACATGCAACTACCAACCGGCGCACAGCTTCTCACACTAGCGCACAACTCCTCACACTGGCGCGCAACTCCACCTGCGCGATCACACACCACTTGTGCGACCACCACACCTGCACGACGGGAGATCTGATTTCTCAAAGTGTTGAACTCCGGTTAAGAATGAAGAAGGGTGGTCCAGTATTTATAGGCATTTGGTCACCCCTGCGCAACTGCGCGCAAGTCTACCCTCAGCGCGCAAGTCTCGGCACGCAGGTCTTTCCCCTGCAAGTCACTTGCGCGACCCAATTCCAAACTTGTGCGAACCTCTTTCCTTTGCAATATTTTGATCTTCTAATCTTGAAAAACCACAGGTGCGCAAGTTCTAAAGCTTCCAAGGTATCGGCACGCAAGTCTCTTTCACATCGCGCAAGTCACTTGTGCGACACCACCAATACTTATGTGACACTTGTCCCTTTTCCACATTTTGATGATCTGATCTTGAAAAACATATGGTGCACAAGTTTCCAAGCCTTCAAGTACATGGTGCGCAAGTCCCTTTTCCAAAAACCACTTTTCTTCATTTGATGATTTTTAGGCCCAAAAATTTGGCAAACACTGGAAAACGATGCCACCTTGTATCTGTTCTTTTGTACCACCTCCAGATCATCCATTCCTCTTGTCGACGTTCTTGAATCAAACATGGATCGTTGACATCAGCTCTTAAACTCGACATTCCATCATGAAATCCTCTTTGTCACCAAATTCGTATGTCTTTTTTTTTGCTTTGTCAACAATCACCACTCAGATGTCCACTTTGTGAACAAACACAATCACCTCAAAAATGATTCAACGATACCTTGAGGGATTTTTTCCCAACAAAGATAAACCAATGTAGCATCTAGATCTAGGTCAACATGATCCCATCAAATCTCATGGTTAAGATTAGGCTTATACTTCTTCAACTGAGATAGATAAAACACATTATGTACAGAACTGAACCTTGGTGGAAAATCCAACCAATATGCAACCTCGCAAACTTGTTCAAGTATCTAAAAAGGTCCTATGTATCAAGAAGATAACTTTACCGAATTACCAAAATGATGATGCTCAAGCCTTGGAGAGATAATCAAGAACACATTATTACTCACCTATAATGACAATGACCATCAACGATGATCCGCATTTGATTTTTGATGAATTTAATCCATCTCCATTATTTTCCTAATAAACTAAATTTTCTCTGTTTTTTGTTGTATAAGGCTTGGTCTAACTATTGAAGTCTCAATAGTCTTCATACAACAAAGTGTATAATGATAAGGTCTCCCAAAAATGATTTAAAAGAAGCCATATGTATCGAGATCTGGTAGTTTTTGTTATATGATAACTCCACTAATGGTATGTGCTGCTCCCATGAGCCACCAAAATCCTTTACCCAAGCCTGAATCATGTATTATAACATTTTAATCATCCTTTCATATTAACCATCCATATTAAGACGATACATTGTGATCATAGAAAATTGAGTACCAAGGTCTTACTGAATGAATTTCTATAAACAAGATGTAAACCTTGGATCTCAGTCTGTTACTATCAAAACTGGTACACCATTCCTCTTTACCACTTCATGGATATATTTTTTAGAAATTTCCTCCACCGTATAAGATTCAAAAATAGGGATGAAATGGGTTGACTTTGTGAGTCGATCCACTATCACCCATATGAAATCATGTTTTTGAACCATTATTGGGAGACCTGTCACAAAATCCATAGCTATATGCTCCCATTTCCACATAGTAATTGGAAAATACTACAACATACCTATTGAAATGTAGTTTTCTTCCTTATCCAACTAATAGTTGAGGCATCTTGTAAAAAAATCATCCACCTTTCCTTTCATGAAAACCTACCGAAATTGTGCTTTAAGTTCCTTATAAATATTTTATATTCTAGTATGAAATTATCATCTCGAATGGTGGTAAGCATGAAGAATTTGTTCCAAAAAATCCATAAGTACGAACATCCAATCTTAAACCTGAAAAATAAACTCCCATACAGTTTCCATACCTCAATCATATCCCCACCATTGATTTTTGACAACATAGTAACAAATTTTGAATTAGACATATGTTCCTCTTTATCCTTCTCATCCAAATAAAGAAAAAAATAAACTAGAAAGAAAACCACAACACTACCATGGAATATACAATCTAAGTGCATGTTGGATATCATCGACATCAGATCCCACTGATCTAAAGCCTCTTTCACCTGATGACTATATGAATTTATACTTAATGTATCTGCCATAGAATTTTCCTTACCCAGTGTATGCATCAAGTCAAAGTGAAACATTTGGAGATAATTCATTCATCTTATTTGTCTCAGATTCAAATATCTTTGTGATAAAATGTGTTTCAAAATTTTATGATCTATAAACATAGTAAATTTCTCACCAAAGATGTAATGATTAAAAGTCTTCAAATCATGGACCGCATCAGTTAATTCCAAATCATGTGTTGGGTAGTTTTTCTCATGCAACCATAACTTTCATGAGCCACAAGAAACAACATGATATCCCTACATGAGAACACATCCCATCCCAGATCCCAATGAATCATAATACACCACATAACCCTATCCTAATTATAGTAATATCAAGATTGGTGTTGATGTAAGGAAAATATTAGGATCTTGAAAAGTATTATTACGTTAATCATTCCATTAGAATGAAACACCCTTCCTTTTTTTAAAAGGTTGGGGCTGAAGCCTCAATTTATTATTTAAAGAAGAGACCTCTTTAGACTGGGTAGAGGGTGACTCATTACATAGCCCGAAGGCCCAAGACCAAGTGGCCTAAATACAAGGCTTGAAAGCCCATGATTTGGCCCAAAGGACCCCACGGTGAACAGTGCTGCTACAGTACCCGCGCTGCTACAATACCAGCTACAGTAACCGCCGCCGCTACAGTACCTGCTATAGTTCCTCCGCCGCAACAGTGTCACCACTGCTACAGTTCCACGGCTGCAACAGTACTGCTACAGTGCCCTGCTACAGTACTGCTACAGGGCCCTACTATAGTAACTCGGGAATTCACCCTTGCCCGGATTTGATCTCGGGTCTTTTGGATGCCAAGCAGGAGCTTGTACCACTAGGGTACAAGCTTTCAAAGCTTTAATTAGTGAAAATAGTCAATAAAATTCAGGAATAAAATGTTGGTAATAACCAGTTAAGCCAAGGAAACTACGTATCAAAAATATGTTCTTTAACAGTTTCTAAGATATTATAACCTCTTTCATTTATTGATCCACAAAAACACCTATTTTAGAGATAACATGGATAAGGAAACATATCTCTTGTATCAAAAAATATCACTTTTAATGTTTGAAAAATAGACGATGATCCCAAAAAATACCCAACATTGTCGTCAAGTGTTACTCATGCTCAACCTCTATCCTTGACACCAATATGTCATCCACAAACACCACCAAAAAATAAACCATATACCATTGAAATATCTGATTCATCAATTCCATAAAGACTACTAATTAATTTTTAAGACTACAGGGAATAACCACATACTCATAATGGCAATATCTACTCCTCAAAGATGTTTTTAGAATATCCTCCATCCAAACCTGCAATTGGTGATATCCGGGTCCAAGTAAATTTTAGAGAACTACTGTGATCCCTTAAATTTATTGAATCGATTATTAATGGGTGGAAGTAGATACCGATTATTTATCATAACTTTTTTAAGTTTATGAAAATTTTTACAAAGCATTAGAGTTTCATCCTCCTTTTTCCTAAAGTAGATCGGTACTGCCCACGGAGGCGTTCTTAGACAAATGAACCCTTTTCTTTCCAAATCATCTAACGAGATATTCAATTCCCTTAATTTTTTTGGTCCTATATAATAATAAGATAGTGAGATTGCACTGGTCCCTAGTAAGAGATCGATCATAAACTCCACTTCTCTTATGGGTGGAAACCCTAAGAAATTATAATAAAAAACATCTAGAAACTGATAAAATATTATTTTAATCACACTATCCTCAATCTCATCCACTGATTCTACGGTTAAAGCTTCCAAATTGTATGAGATAATTCCAACTATGGGTTCCAACAAGCCTTTTGTTCCTACCATCACATTTCAGTCTCCTCTAAAGAGATGTTTGATGACATCATCAGTTGTAAAACTGACACTTCAGGTATGACAATAGATGTGGGATTCAAACATTGTAAACTAATACATACATAGGATTATTTCATATAAATAAAAATCAATAATAGAGATATCGCATATCAATTTAGCTTCATAAACATTTGTAGAACATGCTTTGCACAAAAAGGATCGAAATTATCTTTGAACAAGAGGAGTTTGAAGTTTCAAAACAGAATTAATCATCTCAACATGCAATTTTAGAAGATAAACAGCATGAGATACAAGAAATTAATGGGATTCACTCATATCAAACAAATATTCCATAAGTTTTGAATTCAAAATAATCATACCCCTCACTGTTAATGGTCCGGGTTAATCATCCACAATCATTTTCTCAACTCCAAACAATTTATTACTCTCTATAGTTTGGTCCTTATTACCCTATAGATATTTCACTACTTGATGAGTCATGGTATTCCAAGAATTACCATGTCTTATTGGGATTTTTTGTGATAATTGTTATAATTCCCTCATCTTTTCAAAGAATGTGACATCTATGAATCATGAGATTTGTCCTGGGCACTCGACCTTGGAGAACTATGACAATAGTATTGAAGATGCCTCATATGGATTAAATAGTGGAGTGATCTAGGTGTTGTCATACAATCCTTCTTCATGTGATCAAAAGAACCACACTAAAAACATCTAGGCTTTCCCTTTGGTTTGGGAGGAAGATTCATCGATCCAGTCATATGATTCTGAGTCACTCCTTTACCGTGTAAATAAGTGTCTCTCTTCCTCTTATTCACATATTAGTGTTCCCACCATTTCTTATAGGCATAAACATGATTCCCCCATCCATAGTTCCTGATATATATATTTCTACCACTATCACTCTATTGACCATCTCCATATAGTTTGTTATAAAAATCATAGAAAATATTTGAGAGAATATTTGGCCTTAACCCAAATTCTAAGATTTGTTCCTTAAAGGAAGAACTTACATCAACTTTGGGTGAAAAGTGGACTAAAATCATGAATTTATCCACATACACTATTACTAAAAGGTTTCCTTTCTTCACGCTAAAAAATATTATTATTATAGAAATCTTAAATGTATAAGGATACAATTGTTTGTTGAATAATTCTTAAAAAACCTCACATTCATTTCCTTGGTACAATTTATACTAAACTTAAAAATCCCAAAATTTTCATGCACTATATTCTAGCATGTATATTTCCAACTTGAATTTCAACTCATCTGGTGTGCCTAGGAAATCTAAGATTTGATTCATCATATTCATCCCCACCTCTATTTTTTGTTTAAAAACACCTTGAACGATGGGTGGATTATGCTTCTATAAATGAAAAAAAATGATCCACTTCCTTGGTAAAACCCTTTTATTCCCTCTATCCACATATTGAAAATCTTTTATAATACTCTAAACTAGCATTTGGTTCACATGTGGGTCTGGTCCAACCACATTATCAACAAATTCTTCCTGTTAGTTTCTTCAATACCTAATCAGTTCCATTTTATATAACCAAAAAAATGGAACTTATTATGACTCTCTATAAACTAAAGGATTAACAATTTCAAATTTACAATATCACACATATCATAACAAGGATTTCCAATTTCATCATTTTCCACTTTCAAACCATTTTTGAAAATTCCACCATAATCTTTAAAATTAAAACTATTTTCAAGATACCACTACAATGCCTTTTAAAATCCTAATATTTGAAAACATTTTCAATATTTTTTAAAAATAAAAAAAATTTCAGTATATAAAAAATCATTACTTGAAATTAATTATACACTCCAATTGGGGAGTCATTTCTATCAATGCATTTCATTCTCTTATCATCAGCTAAACCCATAACGATGAGGTTACAACTACTATAAGTGTCTCAAAAAACCTATGTACCCAACTATTTGGTAACTTTATGTTAAAAAAAATAGGTTATCTATGCCTCTTTATGATCTACATTTAAAGGTATGAAAATCCTACTACTTTCTACCATTCCAACATATGGACTAATTAAGAATGATTTTCCAAATCCAAGACTAAAGAAACTTATTCCATTTTTTCTAAAATGAATGAAAGACTAGTGACGACTTATACCATTCGTATCATCCCACCCCTCACCCACTGGCTTTAGAAAAGGAAGAGAGTGTTACTATGCCTTAGGTGACATCCATAAAACACCAATGGCTGGAAATAAATTCCAAGGGCTTCATAAATAGTTAGAGGATGATTTTCACTTTGAAAATAAAATAACAAAAACAAGATAATCATAAACAGCAAACCACTATATAATTGATAGATACAATGTAAAAAAATACGAAGTTACACTGATGAACATAAATACCAATATACAATCAATAACCATATCATATTATAAAGAGGAAACTAAAAAATAATAAAACCCAAAGGAAACCAAGACCTCCAGCAAAAACTCCCTCCAAGATCCAACTAAACAATCCAATCCCAAGTTATCATGATGCATCATTAAATAACTGAGATACCTTTCCTTAACCTGTGTCTCGATATACAACATCTAAAAATTCACAAAAGTTACCAAGTAGGGGTGAGTATAAGACTCGGTAGGATTTCCCCAATGACTTCCCGACTCACACCACTAGGATAGAACATATTATAAAATTTAGATAAAACAATTTATATAAAACAATTTAAAATCATTTCAATAGTTCTTATTAAAACAAAATAAGTTCCAAGAAAATCAATTAAATGATTATTTTAAAACAATTTCTCAAATCCCATTTTTTGAATAACCCATTCCATTATACATATACACACATGCATGAAACCATGTACCTCATTATACCTGTGAGTGGTGATTCATCCTTTCACCAAAACATCACTTGGTGAACCATTTTGACACGGGAAATTTCATACCCTTATATGTCCCACATTTTGTGGGGTAAACATTATACCCTTATATGTCCCAAATTCACATGAACATGTGCCAACATTAATGAACTAAACCATCCCAAACCAATTGAGCCACCATTTCAATAAAACAGCCCATTTATTGAAAACATTTTTCAAAAAAACTTTCCATGCCTCAAACTAAACAACCATTTTAAAATCATCATTTTGAAATCATGTAACCAATTTCCCTTTCTACAAAACAAAAAATTTCAAAAATTCCATAAACCATCACTATAGAGTGTTTCCACCAAAATTTCAAATAAATTTCATAATTAAAACAAGAAATTCAATCAATTTGAAATCAATCCTTCAAGTTCAAACTAAGAGGAGTAAAAAGTGAATCCACTTACCTTGATAACTTTAGAGAAAATAAATAATGACACAAAAACTCCAAAAAAATGGCATAGATATTCCAAAACCCACCTTAGATCTTGTTCCTTATAATCTAAAAAATAATAAATCAAGATTATTTTCATCACATATTATGGATATATCCCCAATGTATTAGATCCATGATTTCAATATAGGTAAGAAGAATAAATATAAGGAAAACCACATGAATGGGCACATACCAAGGAATATAGCCTCCAACAAACCAATAGTTTCCAATGGATCACTCCCTAATCAAGGAAAAAGGTCTCCATAACATTGGGAGAGATAGTAATTTAGGTTAGGGTCATATAAATGGAAAAATGAGTTGTTAAATGGGTTATTCAGATTAAATTGACAAAATATGGATCTAATTTTTAACACTTCATGGTTTAGATGCACGGTTAGTCAAACCTTGCACAAATTGTGTGCCATACACTACCTCAAAATACCACACACATGGTTGGATCACACGGTTATAAAAATTGGGTGCCAACCATGAAAATACCATTTGTTCCACATTTCATGGCTTCTCTTGGGTGGCTACATGGCTTGGCTAAATCGTGCACCAATCATGTACCTAACCAGTTCCCACTATTTCCCTTTATATGGTTTCCTGGAGTTGTTTCACTGTTTCTACTAACTATGTTCAAATTTTTCACCCCTATAAAATCCCCAAAAATATTCCAACTCCTCTAAACCTTCCTAATATAACCCAAATACTTTATATACTTAAAATACATAGATAAAGGGTTACTTTTCGGAAACTAGGGGTGATACATAAAGCATATGGAAAATATAAAAACTAGTTTGTATCATGAGACCAAATGATTCATTTAGGGACTATAACAAGCCTCTCCCGTCACTTAATTAGTCTAAGTCATTAATCTTATGAAATAAATGAATAATAATTCAATACATAATCAATATAAACATTTATATTGAAAAACTAGTGTACATACTGTAAATATTTTCCCCAGTAAATAACCAGAGAAATATGATCATAATCCATCCATAGTAATACCTGGATGAAATAATTATAATATATACTTGGTAAATCACAAGATTTATCAAAAGTTGTTGAAATAAATTAAACTAATTTTAAAAGATATATGGAATATTTCATGAAGAAAATACCATTTTCATTTTGAAATCACTTATTTAAAATCTAAAAAATTCCATAATATTAGGAAAACATTTAATTTGATAAAAACCAGGAAACATTTTAAATTAAGATTCAAGTAAAATAATTTTCATGACATTGGGAAAATTCATTTGTATGGTAAGTGTTAAAACAAAGATTTAATTCACACGTTTGGTAAAAAGTGCCTCATTTAGAAAGAAAAAATAAGATTCCATTTAAAAATTCTTATAGAAATTCAAACAAGAGTAAAAATGAATTTAATAAATAATTATATAATATTAAAAAATTATTTAAAGAAAATTAAAGAAAATATGGATAATAAATAAAAACGTTTATGACTAAATAAAAAAATAAAGTTAGTTTTACTTAAAAGACATTATTTATGACTTTCTGTACTTAGAGAGAGGAAAATAAAAGGAAATTTTTTAATTTACATAAATAAATAATGGGTTATAATATATTTGTGGTCTAAGGTAAAAATATTATATAATTCCTCCACTGGAAACATAAATATAAACAACACTGATTAATGATGAGATTGTGAAATAAGTTATTACTTAAAGTTTGACTTGACTAATAAGTGATTTTAATCTCATGTATAATAAATTTATATTTATTATAATTCTATATAAAAACCATATACACACTTATAATATTTCAACACCCTTTTATGAATAATTATTTATTAAAATCGTCATTTCTGAGTGTTAATTGTAACATTTTTCATGTAAGTTTTAGTTTGATAGTTTTATTCCTTGCATATTTATAATGGTTTTATCATATAAATAAATATAATTGTGTCATAAGTATTATATTTAGTCATTATATAAAACTTTTATAACCATTAATAAAATTAATTTAGGAAAAATAAATTATATCACTTCATGGAGATGGTAGTTTGTGCGTACGCATGAGTAATGTTTCCACTTTTCGATAAAATGATGGAAATAGAGGTAAATAGTAATTCACTTTTCTAGAATAATTATTTAAAAATAAATATCATATATATTCATCAAATATATCCTTATTACCATCCATTTAAATCATAAATGAAAAATTAATCTCATCGCTTCATGGAGATGGCAGTCCACACATACACACGAGAGACATTATCATTTCCCAACAGATGGGAAGATAAGATGTTAGATAAGATATAATAATTTTAAGAAGAATAATAATGTCATGAAAATCATATATATAAACATTAAATCCATCATAATACCCAAACATGAATAATGGATATGGAAAATGAATCATATCTCCATGTGGAGGTGATAGTGACCCTACTTTTCTTTCATGGATATTATATCATTTTAGAGATAAACAACATAAAAGCATTACAAAACTGAGATCAAAGTTTTAGTTTCTTGGTAAAATTAGGACCATATATAAAATGTACATAATAAAACATAAAAATTATTTAATTCCTTCTTCTCTAGATTCTTAGTGGACCTCATGTACTCCTTAGTATAAGTAGTCATCTGAGGATATACATCAAAGAAAGGGGTGAGCTAAAATCCCAGTAAGAGGACAGATAAGAACATGAATCAATAAAACATGTGTGATCATAATCATCATCATGATAACATAATTATGGGATCATAATCATAATCATGAGAATAAGAATTAGATAAAGGCATGGAATGTGGAAATTCATAAAAATAAATATCATGTCTTAGTGGTCAAATACCACATCATAGTTGTGAACAAATATAGCATCATGTTCATGCATAAAAAATGCCCATAATAATTACATAATCACAGTTAAAAAAATATAATCATTTTCATGAATATTTTGCATTATCTCATTATATACATCATATTACCCATGCATTGGAGAGTTATATAATTCAGGTTGCACCTATCACATTATATAATTTACATAATCATGCATGCCATATAGAATGTATATCATTATTATACATAAAATAATACATTTAAATAAATGTGTTTCATTTAATAAAGAATAAATTAATGCGAAAACTTTTGGGTTCAAAAAGGGAATATCATACTAGTATGTTAATCATCAATCTTGAGTGAAGAATAAACAATCTCAAGAGAAGTTAAAGTTGTGTTTTTAGAAAGAAGATTTATTTTAGAAAATATTTATATTTTTCATAAAAGAAAATGAAAAACTTTTATATCATAGAAAAGAAAATTTAAGAATAAATAAATTATTTTTTTGGATTATTAAATTCAAATCCCCACTGAAATTTTTCATGAAAGTGGAATAACCCCAAGAAAGGAAATTGCGTTCAAGAATCCACTTACCTTATGTATGAATGATTTATTCACTTTAATATCCTAGATAATAAAATTAGATTAATTAATTAATTAATCCAGAACCTCATATATATTTATTTTATTTATTATAATTTTATTAAATTCATATATTTCTGTTTTCGAGAGTTATAGAGTTCAATTCCATCATTCCAAGAGTGTTTATTTCTTAGTTTTCATGATCTGTTCGCTTGTATAAAAGTATATAAGTTTATGTAAGATGAAAATAATTCTCAAGAATTGAATTTATATGTCATTATTGAACTAAAATAATTATAATTATTATAATATATAATTTTTTCTCTATATATGAGGATGATTTATTAGATAAAACATTAATTATAATTGTTTAGATTAATTTAGTGGTTTTTCATTTATCACAAACTGGTTTTATTTTATTATTTAGTATTATATATATATATATATATTAGTTCTAGAACATAAAAAGGGTTATAAAATTAATTTTATAATATTTTTTAACCATTATAATTTTTTTATGAACAGACTTTATGGTGTTAATGAAATGTGAAAACCTGTCATCCTTGAAGGCGATAAATCAACACCTCACTGATGATTTTTTCATTTTTAGATTAAAAGGGAGAGTAGAAGAGGTTTGATGATATATTATTACAATAATATAATAAAATAATATTATATATAATATACTGTATTTATAATTTCACTTGGATAAGGATAGGTGAGGATAGAATAAGAAAAAAAAATGAAGAAAAATAAAGAAAACGGAAGTGCATTTTACCTCTTGAACTTCTTATCCTTGATAACCTCCTTAGGGAAATTGGATTTGGTGTTTTTTTAATACTAAAGGATCCTGGACATGGAGAAGAGACTTGTTAATAAGATAAGGTATAATTTGTACAAGCTTAAAATCTTTGAAGGTGTGAAGAGAAAAGGTGAAGAGGGTGGTATTTATAGGGGAGGAGGGGTTGTTTTTTCATTTTTTATTCATTATTTTATTGTTTTGGTTCAAGACTATCAATAGTTTAAAAATAGTCACTAAATATATTAAATAATTATGGATAGTTAGATATTATGGTATTACATTATCTATTCCTCATCTATGACTCAATAATTCATGTATTTGGTAAATACCGTAAATTACCGTATTTCACTATTCACTAAAAATCAATTATTTTAGAAAAATCCCAAAAATTCACCCTAACCATTTTTTGACATGTAGAATTCAAAAATGAACACCATTTTATGAAAATAATTTTCTAAATATGATAAATTTTATTTTTAATTAAAATCATCATTTATTCAAAAAATATCGATTTTAATATTATAATCGATTTTAAAACACTTGAAAATTAATTAGGGTCTCATAAAATTATCTTATAATCATAAGAGAACAAAATATTTATTTATGAATGCATTTTATGAAAATAAATTTTCTTTTAAATCATTATAATAATTATAAAATTATAAATAAACATTTATGTTTTATAAAAATACCATCACTTGATTTATCATTTTTAAAACATTTATTTAGTTGTATTATGATACAATTATATCATATTTTCATTTATAAGACGGATAAATTTTATTTATACTTTCATAAGTGAGGCTAATATTCTTTTGGCTGAATTACTATTCATAATGATCAAGTTATTAATCCAAGGTTCAAGTTACTATTCTATCAGTATATGTTACTTAATTTCTATGAATATTACTTATTTCATTCTTCATTTATAAGATTGATGTTTTTATTGGGATATCTATACTATATATGTGTTTTATACTATATAACATAATTATAAGAAGGGAAAAAATTCCATTGATAAAAGATTGGATTGTTATATTATTCCCCCCTTTTAAAATTTTGCCCTGGAAATTTTGTTTCACCTAAACAGGTGAGGGTATTTATCCTTAATTCATTCCTTCAATTCCCATGTTTCCTCTTCGTACTTATGGTTACACCATATTTCTTTTATCCAGTGTGTAGTATTGTTGCATATAAATTTATCTCTATATTCCAAGATCTTTACTGCATACTCCATATAAGAGAGATCATTTTCCAATTATACCACCTTTGTTTTAAGTACATGTGTTGTATCTGGTACGTAATTCATCAAGAGGGATACATGGAATACATTGTGTACTTGAGACATGGTAGGTGGAAGTTCTATTTGAAATGTCACATATCCAAAATGATCAAGAATCACGAAGGGGCTGATGTACTTGGTACTTATATTTCCATTCTTCCCAAATATAGTGATCATATTCCATAGAGATATATAGAGGAATACCATGTCTTTGTCCTCAAACTCTAGGTCCCATCAATGATTGTCTTCATAGATCTTTTTTCGACTTTGGGTTTCCTTGATGTTTTGTTTAATGGTTTTCACCTTTTCAAAATTTCATAGACCATTTCAGGTTCTAGAATCTTATGTTCACTGACTTCATCCTAGAATGTCAGTGTTCTACTTATTTTCCTATAAATGGATTCATATGGGCCATTTGGATGCTCGAGTGGAAACTGTTTTTGTAAGAGAACTCAGCCAGATGTAGATGTTGGTTCCATCCTCCTTTGAAGTCCATAGAACATGATCTCAACATGTATTCCAGTGTTTGAATAGTTCTCTCCAATTGGCCATTATTTTGAGGATCATAAGTCGTAATAAAGTTTAGCTTAGTGTTTAGAGCATGTTAGAGACTTTTCTAAAACATAGAGGTGAATCCTAAATCTCGATCAGATACAATCGATAGTGGTACTCTTTATAGCCTTACCACTTTTCTGATGTATATCTGTGAATATTGATCTAGTAATAAGTCCTATAAAATTTTGATAAAGTGAGTTGTCTTTTTAATACAATCCATAATAACCCATATAGCATTGTTTCCTCTAGATTTCTTGAAAAGTATGTTGACAAATTCCACGTTGATTTTTTCCAATTTCCATTTTGGTATGGGTAATTTTTGCATCGTCCCCTTTGAATTTTACATTTCAGCCTTCAATTTCTGACATACTAGGAACTTTGATGTATATTTAGTGATCTCCTTCTTCATATTTTCCGACCACTAGTTCTCTCAGAGATCTCAATATATCTTTGTGCTCACTCAGTGAATAGAGAAGGTTTATCTATGTGAATCACTCATAAGATATTTCATTATCTCTAGATTGGATGGTACACATAGTCGTGACCCAAATATTACTACTCCTTCCTCATAAATTTTTAACTCAGAGGATTTCCCCATTCTCAGGGCTTCCACCTTCAGAATTTCCACATAATTTCTTTGAGCATTCTTTATTTTCTCCATGAGGGATGGATAAGAAATAATTTGAGAAAGTATTGATGATATTACATCCTTAAGGATTCCTGTGTCCATCCTTTTAAAATCTAATAAGATTGGATCCTTCTCAACTCTAATAATTTATAATGTTATAGGATCCTTTCTATTTATAGCATTAACCGCATTATTCTCTTTTCCAAGATAGTAGTGGATTGAGTAGTCATTATACTTGATGAGATCTAACCATCTTTGATGGAATGTATTAAGTTCCTTCTTTGTGAATATATATTTTAGGATCTTATGATCAAAATATATTTCACACTTCTCCACATATAGATAATGTTTCCATATTTTCAATGAAAATATCATATCTTCCAACTCCATATCATGTGTTAGATGGTTTTTCTAGTTAATTTTCAAATTCCTTGAGGCATAGGATGTCACTTTACCATTTTTCATCAGTACACATATTAATACCTTCTTTAAAGCATTTTTTTACACCATAAAGAGTTCCCCACTTGTCAGAAGTGTGGGTACTAGCGTGGTGATAAGCCTCTTTTTAACACTTTGAAGCAGTATTCACATTCACTAGTCCCGAAAAACTTGTCTCCCTTCTGAGTTAGATTTGTTAGTGGGGTTGAAAATTATGAGAAGTTGTTATTAAATTTCTGGTAATACCCAATTGGATCAAGAAAACTATGGATCTCCATTACAGATGTTGTCTTGGGCGACTCTTCGGTTGTATTTGTCTTGGAAGGGTACACGGATATTCCTTTGTTGGTGATAATATGCCCAAATAATGATAATTCCTCCATCGAGAACTCGCATTTAATGTACTTTGCATAAATTTACCCCCTTTAAAAAGTCTTAAGGATAGTATTCAAATACTCCACATGTTCCCCCTTTCTCTTGGAGTATATTATAATATCATCTATAAAGACTACCACAAATTTTTTGAGGTAATATCTAAAGACATTATTCATTAAGTCGATGAATGTTTTTAGATCATTTGTGAGTCCTAAAGGCATCACTATGAACTCATTGTTTCCATACCTCATTTTAAATGAATTCTTATGAATATCATCCTTTTTCACCTTTAATTGGTTATATCCCAATAGAAGGTCCACCTTAGAGAAATACTTGGAACCACATAGTTGATCGAACAATTAATCTATAAATAATAAGGGATACTTTTTCTTTATCTTGATTTTTTTGAGTTTATGTTAATCAAAAAAGAGGTTCATTGATCCATCCTTATTCTTAACAAAGAGGACTAACACTCCCCATAGTGAAGAACTTGAGCATATAAAACCCATGTCTATATTTTCATGTAATTGTGTATTCAGTTATTCCAACATAATGATGTCCATTCTATAAGGAGTCTGCAATATCTACATAGATCTAATAATAAGTTCAATTGAGAACTCAACCTCTCAATCATGAGGAAGACTAGTCAATTCTTCAGGGAACACATCAGTGTAGTCCCTCACAATGGGCATGTCCTAGAGCATGATTCTCTCATTTCTCTCAATCATTTTATCTAGATATTCTTTCTCATTGGGTAATAATATCCAAAATTGAGATGATAAATCTAAAGAATATTCATCCTCCTCATTACACTTGTATATAATTAGAGGATGCCTCGAGATGTGAAGAGTGATCTCCCTTCCTGACAGTTGATGTTGGCATTATATAAAGATAGACAATCCATGTCCAATATAGTATCAAACTCCACCAAAGGAAGTAATATAGGATTTTATGGGAGTTTCATTGTATAAACATTAATCGGGGAGGATTTTTATACTTTGGATGAAATAATTTCAACATTTATTATTCTAATCAATAACTCAGCCACCATATTTTAAGGTGTGTTTGAATACTTCTACTAAAGCTAAAAGATATGAAAGAATATGTAGAACTAGAATCAAATAGTATGTTTTCTATTCTTGAATGAATAACTATCATACCTATCACCACATAATTTTTGCGCTCCACCTCAAAGTAGTAATGGAATAATATTTCCCTTTCATTTTTTTCTTTAGTGGTTGCTGACTCTGATTACCCTCAAGGAGTCTAGGATTAGTGCACTGTATTTCATAGTTTCTTTACTTCCTAAAGATAAAGCATTAAACCATTTTTGGTTCTCTCTTTTCATATATCATGTTGGTTGGATTATTTATTTCTCTCTGACATTCATGATCCTTGTGGCCTTCTCTCCCACACATGAAGAATTTCTCCATCCCTTTGAGTCAATTCCCATGATTCTTCTTCCCACATTTCTTACATGTTAGTGGTTGAGTTTTATTTTCACCTTTTTTATTATATCTACCTTCTGAAAATTATATCTTTTGTTTCTTATCACCATATCCATGGGACCACACTCCAAAATCCATCTCTACTTTTAGAGCACATCAAAAAAAATATTCATAACTCCCAAAATCTCAAATTTCTATAGCCTTTCAAAGGTGTGGTTTTAAACCACTAAATAATCTATCTATTTTGATATCATTGTTAATAAAAAACCTAATTCATACCTTAAAATCCTTGTAAAAATTTCTTCTTAAGCTATGACAGATTTACCTTCCTATTGATTTAGCTCCATAAATTCTCCCTCCATCTTCATATGAAGAGTTCTAGAGAAATACTTGTTAAGAAATATTTTCTTAAAGTCTTCTCACTCCATCACTTTAATTTCTTCCTTCTTCTTCAGGTTCATAATCAATGCCCACTATTGATCATCCTATCCATTTAAAAAATAAATTTCCAAAGTGACCTTCTCCATCTCATAATAGTGAAGCATGGAAAAAATATTCTCCATTGAGTTAACCTACTATTCTTTGACAATTGGATCATAAGATCCACTAAATTTCAGTGGTCATTACCGCATAAAAGACTCAATATCCAGTTTCTCCCTCTTAGGTTAAGTAGTGTGTTCAACATTATTTAGGTTATTATGCATAGCCCGAGACATATGGGAAATAATCACTATAAAATTTTGAACTCCACCTCCCAAGGCATTGGGAATGTCGTTCCAACATTCACTAAATTGTCCCTCACATGGACTTTTGGCCTGGTTTCTCTTAGTTCCCACCATTTTCTAAAATTTAAATGGTAATGTTGGTCAGAGTAGATTACTCAATAGGGTGGTGAATTTAGTATCTATAAATTTTTTTTGTTAAAATTGGTTGTTTAAAAAATTTACCCCAATTAAAAATATAATAAAAGTTTGTTTGTAGTGAATTTATAAAAGTCATGAATGTTCGATTAATTTCTCAAAAAGATTGATTAGTTCTCAACTGTATTAATCTAAAGATTAATATAACTTTTGAAATTAACCTACTAGTTCAAAATAGTTATAAACACTTGCTAAACTAACTATCAATGTTCATTTTAGTTTTATGAAATTGTGATAAAATAGAGTAAAACGAAAGAGTAAAACACAGCAAAAATAAACAATAGGTTCAGTCTCAAGATGAGACTTAGTCCTCTCCACTTGGTGATCACCTACAACCAAGTAGTTTATATTAATAAAGAGTTTGTTCCACACCCTGGATTGGGGTTCAAAGCGTAATACAAGTCATTCAAGGTCACACTTGGCCTCTACCATAGTTATTCATGGGAAAAACAACAAAAAGGTCACACTTGACCTCTTACACTATACTACGTGGTGTACAAAGAGTAAAATAGAGAGTGAATTTAAGGATATCAAGTATCCTCTATTTATGAAAAGGAGTTAGTGTGTGTGTGTAACAGACAGATACACACACTACACAAAAATGTAAAGAAAAGAACAAAACCTAGATACAGATGTAGAATAAGTTTTATATGTATCTATGTGTTAGGCAGTGAAGCTATGGACTCGATTAATGTAGTGAAAATGAAGTTTGAGTCCTATTCTAAAATTCGGCTCCAAAACAGAGTATCGAGTCTATGTGGTCTGGTTTCAAGGAGTCTAAAATGTTTAGCTCCTTATTTGAAAGATGTTCAGTGCAACTCAGTAGGTTTTTCTTGTCTTGTTGATGTCCCCATATGTCCTTTATTTGAGTTCTTGGGATTTTTATGGAAGCTCAAGAGTCGCAGGAGTTTGTAGTTCTTCTATTTCTTATACATTTCAGTATATCTCGAATGATCCAACTTGTAATTATTTTATACTTCAAGGTCCATCAGACACGAAGATCTCCTCATGTGCATGTACCTCATATTGTCTACTGAATGTCTTATATACAACATTAATTAATTTTAGAAACATTAATTTTTCTAAATATGACCATTATAAATAAATTTAAATTAATAAATTAAAGATAGTTTTTATGACTATCGGTGAGTCATAAGTATCGGTTACTCATTTTCTTCGGTTTGTCATCATCGGTGACTCCGTGTATCGGTGAGTCCTTTCCATTGGTATTGGTGAATTGGTGTATCGATGAGTCTTTTCCAACAGTATCAGTTACTTAGGGCATCGGTGTGTCGTTTGTGCTATCGGCCTATTCGGGCATCATTGAGTCATCAATGGTGACGCATTTTAAACTATCGGTGTGTGTTTACCATTGGTGACTCATTCATCGGTGTGTCACTTGTACTATCAGTAGGTCATCTATGTCGGTAGCATGTGAAATGGTGAGTCTTTTGTATGTCGGTGTCATGTCCAATGGTGAGTCTTTTCCAAAGGTGCGAGCTTCACATACTTAGAATAAATTCTTATTTGATCTGTCTATCAGTAAGACATATGTTTGATGGTGAGTCATCTACCTATCAGTGTCAGTGACTCGTACTTATAAAATTTTAGATGTTCATTCTGTATTGTAATTCAAAAAAGTTAGAAATTGGTAATCCTCATAATTACACGTAGATAATCAATTAAAATCTGGTTTAGACTTAAGAACACATAAATAGTTATATGAATGAAATGATCTAATATTCAAGATAATTTTTTCTCAAAGTATATGATCTATCATAAAATAAGATATATGTTAATATATGACATGAATTGTGATAATAAAAACCTTTTTAGTTATATATAGTGGCCAAAAGAATCTATGGGCCAACAATCTCCCCTGTTTTGATAATCACAAATCATGGAATTGTTGAATCTCATAAAGGTCTCTCACTATTAATAATTATCAATAAAATATCTCCCCCTTTTGGTATTAGCGACAAGTTATAAGAGAAAAGAATAGGAAAAACAATAAAGTATAAATAATGAAATAGCATTCATAAACTGATTACACCAAAAAAGAAGACATACAATGACTCAGCTCTATCAAACTAAAATCTGTCCACACTACAAGATAGGATCAAGTGGTAAGATCAAGGGGATTATTCCCCTTTTTAGGAGGATCAATAGAAGGTTTATTAGGAGGGTTAGGCTAAGGATCAGGAGGGTCTGAACTAATTTTGAGAGCAATCATTGGAACTCCTTCAGGAACTGTAGAAGAAAGGGTAGGTTTGTGTTGAGAAATAACCTGATATTGATTAGTTTCTATAATGATTGGTCTGATGTGAGATAAGGCCTGATAAATTGACATTTGAGGTTGAGTAGGCATAGAACCAGTAGGGCCACTTATTGTATTAAGAGGTACCACAATGGCTTCGCTTTGGACATAAAGATATGGTTTCAATAGCTTGATGAATTATTTAATGATATTTGCACCATATTTCATATCTTTTTCAAAATCATCCTTTTTTTATAAACTTATCCAAAAAATGAGTAAATTATCAGAATTTCTAAATTTGATCCTTAAAGGATTTTTTCACTGGAGGAAGAAGAAGAGTTGCGGTCAAATACTTAAATAGAATGTTCATTTGGTGCTTTGTGATGAGTTTGGAGAAAAAATAATTAATCATCTTGGTCAACTCTTCCTGATTCTATGAATCACTCCTTGTATAATACTTCATGTGATCATTAACTTTATCTGAAGTATCCTCAACTTTGGCTATACTTGCAGTCAAAACATGTATCTCCTATTTCAACACAGAATTAACAATAGCAAGATCTATAGATTGTGTGGACTGAGAAGATGGAGAAGAACTTGAATCTATCATAAAGGATGTGAGGTCCTAAAATTCTTTTCATAACATGGAAAACTAGAGAGAATTAAAATAAGAAACAAGGTTCTCAAGAACTTTCATGATAGTTTCCATTGTATTCTTATAATCTGTGGTCAATGCATTGATCCCAGTTGTCAACTTTTTCATATCATTTCCAAGCTTGGTATTTCTTGTAACAATTGTCTCTGTAGTTGTGATTAGATTTGGTTGAATCACTTTTATCACCATATTTGAAATAGAAGCATCATCATCTTGAGATAGACTAGTTTAGGCATGAGAAGAACTAGAATCACTAGTGTGCTTTACACCATCAATCACAGATCTAATTGCTTTCAAATTCTTAGTTAGATCCGTATTCTATCTCCTGGCTTCATCAATCTCATACCACATTTGATATTTCACTGAGTGTCTTATACAGGCACATATCTCTTCCTTGAATTGTTCAAAATCGGTTTTAGTGACATAGTCACTAGAAGTGGTCTCATCCACTAGTTCCATTACAGCAAGGGAAAAAATTTCATCATCTGAATCTTCATAATCCAATCCCAAGGCTGCATAACTAGTATTCCTTATCCATTTAGCAAGAATATTAGAATCTAAAGGAGAAATGGTATCAGTCCTTACTCTTCCATTTTGATGATCTTCATCATCTTGAGAAACTGTTCCTTGAGGCTCCCCCTTAGTGTCATCTCTTTTGGTATATTGATCCCCCCAGTCATGGTTTCCTAGATAGGTTTATTTTCCTTAAGTAGAGTTATTTTCCCAGTATAAACAACTTGAGAAATAGGTTAATCTATAGCAATATTTTCTTCTTGAACAGAACCCTCAACAGAGACACCAGTGTTATCTTCCACAACTTCCATACTTACAGCATCTGAATTTTCATCAGGGTGACCAGAGTCACTATCACTTTCACTTTCACTACATTCTTCATTATTACCATCTTCATTATGCTCGTCTTCAACTTCCTCATCTTCTTCTTCCCTTTTTGATTCTAAACTATTTTCACCACTACCATCTTCTTCCTCTTCATATTCTTCTTCATCTTCTTCTTTATTTTCTTCTTCATTGGATTCATTGACATACTCTACAATGCATTCAACTTCGGTTTCCTCACTACCAAAAGATTTGAGAATAGGTTCATGAGAGGGTAAATCCATAGGTGGACTTTCAGGTCTAATAGAGACACTTTTTGGTGGTCTAGTAGTGTCTAGGTCACTTCGATCATCAACTAGTGATCCCACATCTCTAATAGGGGTAGTAGGATCCTCTTCCTCATCTGAAGAATAGGTTACTTGTCATCTAGACTGAGACCAGGATCCACTAGATCTCTTGGTATAACTAGATGGTCTATGGGATTGAACTTCTCATACAATTTTTCTTCATCACCAACCCATTATTTCTTCCAATGGTTCCAATTTATTTTCATTCTTTTACAAATGTCAGATCTTAAGCAGATTCTACTATATTTACTAACTACCACATCCTCAAATTCATTTACATAGCCTTTCTACTTCAGTGTAGCTAAAATCATTCTTTAATAGAACAAATAATTTGACTTATATCCAATTTTTATCATCTCATTGATGTGCACCATCAAATATCTACATAGATTCAATTTAACATATTTCTAAAGAAAATTAACCAAGTATATATCTTGATACTTTATAGAAGAAAATTCCCCTTTCCTGGTACAAATCTGATGCTGAATAAACTTGAAAATAATTCTACATTCACCATTCAATTATGAGGCAATGGATCTACTATGCTCTTCATTTCAAGTTAGCTCTTTTAAAGAAGTCTCATAGCAGAAGAATTCACTTTCAAGAGTAGAAGTACCTTGGTAATCATCAAACCTTCCTTCATAAGGTACCTTAATACATTCATCCCAATGCCTTGAAGAGAATGAGGTTCTCTTCCATTTCACAATCAACTTCATCTATGCAACATCACTTCCTTCCAGAAAAAGTTTCATATTCATATAAAACTCATAATCCAGCTTCGGATAAAATACTCTATCATTATTTGTGAACCATTCAAGCCTTATTTGATCATTAATCACTTTCAACAACAAATATTTTATCTCCAAGAGACATTCTACCAAAACTTCCATCTTTGAAGTTATAACATATTTTATCGGACTAGGATTTGCAGGACCTCAAGATTTTCTTGATTCCCCTTTTTGTTTCTTGGATGCAAGAGACTCACCCTCTTCCAGACCTCTCTTTAATCGCTCCATTCCGATCAGTTCAGTCTGGAGGTTAGAAGGTGAAAGGTCGAGAGTATATAAAGAGAAAGGCAGAAGAGAGAGAGTTGTGGTAATGGGAGTATAGTGGATCGATTCAAGTTTATATCATTTAGGGATTTTAAGATTTTACAATCACAAAAACGTGAACCATGTTCACTAGAATTAATAAAACTATATCGTTTTGGTGAAAATATAAAACGTATAAAAGTGATGTGTCATCGTCGTCATCATGACAGGCTTTGTAAAACGCTAATGGTGTCGGGATGACAATGGTGTTAGCATGACAATGGTGTTGTCATGACAACGGTGTTGGCATGACAACTTTATAGAAAAAGATTAAATGAAAGTAAAACACAGGGTCTTACTGGTTGATCATTCCTAACTCATGTTTGATGTAATTTTTTCTTTTAGAGTTCAATGGATTAGTGAATATATTAGAAAGATGATATTCTGTGACAATAAATTCAAATATAATATCACCCTTTTGATAATTATCTCTCAAAAATTGATGTCTTACATCAATATTTTTTGTTCTAGATTGAGAAACTTGGTTCTTATAAATATTAATAGCACTTTTGTTATCACATTTTATAGGTACATGTCTAAATTGATATATATAGTCTATAAGAGTGTGTTTTATCCACAAAATTTGTGCACAATAGCTACTAGCATCTATGTATTCAGCTTCAGTAGTAGATAATGCAATAGAATTTTGTTTCTTACTACACCATGAAGCCAAATATTTTCCCCAAAAGTGGTATGTCCTAGAGGTTCTCTTTCTATCTAACTTGCATCCACCAAAATCAGCATCAGGATAACTCACCATATCAAATGATTTTTCTTTGGGGTAAAATAATCCTAAATTGATAGTATTCTTAAGGTATTTGAAAATTATTTTAATGTAATTTAAGTGAGATTATTTAGAATTAGCTTGAAAATAGGCACACATACACACACTAAACATTATATCTGGCTTACTATTAGTCAAGTAGAGAAAGCTTCCAATCATTCCTCTGTAAGTAGTTTGATCAATAGATTTACCATCATTATCAAGATCCTAGTTACAAGTAGTACTCATGGGAGTGTCACTACTTTTGATTTTATCAAAACCAAATATTTGTAAAAGATATTTTTTATATATACTTTGATCTAAAGTGGTAAATTATTTATTTTGAAAATTTTGAAATCCAATAAATAATTTGAGTTCACCCACTAAACTCATTTTAAATTTCATTTTTCATCATTTTATAAAATTCAATACCTAAATAATTTCTTGAAGATCAAAAAATAATATCATCAACATAGATTTGGACTACTAAAAAATAATTAGGCATTCACTTTAAAAAAATTAGGATCAGTAATTCCTTTTTTAAAACCTTTTAAAATAAGAAAATTACTTATTCTATCATACCATGACCTTGGAGATTATTTTAAACCATATAATACTTTTTTCAAACTGAAAAAATGGTTTTGAAAATGACGGTTTGTAAAACATGGGGTTGTTAAAAAACATCATCAAAAATATATCCATTTAGGAATACAATTCTAACATCCATTTGATACAGTTGGAAATTAATATGGGTAGCATAAGAAAGCAGGATTCTGATGGATTCATGTCTAGAAACAGGTGCAAAATTTTCTTCATAGTCAATTCCTTCCTATTAACTATAACCTTGTGCAACTAATCTATCTTTGTTTCTAATAATATTACTAGCTTTATCTAATTTATTTCTAAACACCCACTTATTTCTTATAGTCAAAGTGTATTTGGGTCTATCCACAAGTTTCCGAATATTATTTCTTTAAAATTGATTAAGTTCTTCTAGCATATACATCTCCCAAAATTCTTCTTTAATTGCATCATTGATGCTTTTAGGTTCATGTTGTGACACGAAAACTTGATGTTAAACCTGATTTCTAAGAAAAACTCTAGTTTTTGTTCCTTTATCTAAGTCTCCAACAATAGTATCTAGAGGATGGTTCTTGAGAATTATAGTTGGTATGGAAAAGGTAGGGCTAGTTATTTCAGGCTCATCTATAGGTTTGGGTTCATCATGTTCAGATTCTGAATAATTTCCATAATTGTTTTGTTTTACAGATTGCTTGACATAATGATTAGATGATTTTTCATTTATGTCTAGATTTGATATACAGTCTTTATGGTTTTATAGAGAGATCTTAGGTTCATGTGGATCTATTTCATCAAATTTTATATGCACAAATTCTTCTACACACTTGGTTATTTTATTAAAGACTCTATAGGCTTTACTATAGGTTGATTAACCTAGGAAGATTCCTTCATCACTCTTGGATGTGAATTTGTCAAGATTATTCATTGTATTAAAAATATATACTTTGCAACCAAAAACTTTTAAATAACTAACTTTGGGTTTTCTATTGTTCCATAACTCATATGGAGTCTTCTTAAGGATAGGTCTAATAAAGTCTCTATTAATTATGTAAAAAGTTGTATTCCTAGCCTCAGCCCAAAAGTAAATAGGTAAATCATATTAATTAAGCATTGTTATAGAAATTTATTACAAGGTCCTATTTCTTCTTTCTACAACTCCATTTTTTTAAGGTGTCCTAGGGGTAGAGAAGTTATGATATTAGCCATTGTGTAAGAAAAAAGATTAAAAGTCTTGATTTTCAAACTCATGACCATGATCACTTCTTAGAGATTTAATTCTATGTCCACTAAGATTTTCTATAGTTTTAGCATACTTGGTGAAGTAAGTACATGCTTCACTTTTGTGAGCTAATAAATAAGTCCAAGTATACCTAGAATAGTCATCCATAAGAACATAGAAATAGTGCTTCCCATTTAAACTAGAAACTTCAGATGGTCCAAAAAAATCCATGTAAACTAACTCTAAAGGTTTATAAGTTGAAACTTATTTCTTTGATTTGAAACATATCTTGTGTTGTTTTCCCTTTTGATAAGGATTATAGACTTTTTCATTTGGAAACTCAATTTTGGGTAGATATTTGTCAAGGAATTTTCTAAAAATCTTTCTAAGAGAGTGTACATTACAGTGTCTTAATCTCCTATGCCAAAGCCAAGACTCTTTATGAAAGGAACTTAAACAGAAAACATTTTGAGAGGCTAAAGAATCTAAATTAATAGAATATACATTTTCATTTCTAAAAGAAAAAAATACTAATTAATCTTTAGAGTTAAAAACATTTAAAGCATCATTTTCAAACTTAACATAAAATTCATCATCACATAATTGAAAAATACTAAGCAGATTATACTTTAATCCATCAAAAAAGGTACTTTAAAAATTAAAAATGAGTTAGAGTTACTAATATATCCTAGGCCAATGATTTTTCCTTTATCATTGTCACTAAAAGTTACATATCCACCATCAATTTTGATGATACTCTTGAATCTTGAGTAATACCATGTCATGTGTCTTGAACATCCATTGTCTAAGTACCAATGAATCTTGTAATATCTCTTCAAATAGATTTCCTACAGAATAATCAAACAATAACAGATTTTGGTGCCCATACTTGTTTGGGTCCAGTGAAATTATTAATCAATTATTTAGGTACCCAAATTTCCCTTTTGGGTTTCCAAAAAGATTTATAAAACATTTTTTAAAAATAAACTCTATTTGGTCTAGAAAAACTAGAGGCAGTAAAAGATTTTTCAGAAGTGGTACTAGTAACAAAGCTTCGATTTTTAGGTAAAAGAATAGATTTTCCATATTTAGTTATAAAATGTGTTTTAGATAAGTTTCTCTGTCTAAGTTGATATACAATACAATAAGTTTTCTTAGGAGCTATCTTTTTACCATGAATTTGAGTAAGAGTGTATTTCCCATGGGTAAAATTTTCTAAATATTTCTTCAATTGCTCATAAAAAAATTTTAATCCATTATTTTCTTTAAGCTGTTGAGCATTATTTTCTTTTTAATTAATAAGTTCAGATTTAACAGTTACAGTAAGATCATTCTATTTCTTTAAAGATTTATACATATCCTTTAGTTCATTACATGTCTCTTCTAGCATGTTACAGTATTCAAATAATTCATAATTCTTCATATTCTCAAACACACTTTCATTTTCATAATAATAGTAATTATGTGCATGTGAATCTAATTTTACCTCATATGTGTATTTCATAAAACACATATTTTCTATGTCATCTTTCTCATCATGAGAAGAAGAAGATTCACTGGAGTTATCCTCAGAAGCACTCTATATGGCCTTCATAGCTTTCTTATAATTTCTATATTTATTCTTGTACTACTTTTTGTATTTTATCTTGGGATATCTAACTTTTACATGTCCTCTCCTCTTTCATTCATATCATACTATCTCATTGGACTTTTCTTTTCATTTCCAATCCTTCTTACAACTTCCCTTTTGATCATATCTTCCTTTATAGTTAGGATTCCATAAAAAAAATCTTTCTATAGAATTTCTTGAATCTTTTGGCCAACTGAACCATCTATCCATCACTATTATATGTTGATTCATCAGTATTGAAGCTTTCAAAATAGTCTAAAACCTTCTCTTTTTCATTATTCTTAGAGTTAGTAGTCTTAAATTCCATAGATTTTCTTTTGAGTTTATCCTCCTCTTCCTTGTTGACTTTCAACTCTTCTTCATACATCATCATCCTTCCAATGAGTTCATTGATAGTTAATTTGTTTATGTCACATGATTCTATAACTGAGATAGAGGTTCCTCTCTATCTATCAGGTAATCATATGAGAATCCTCATGATTTTTTCTTTAGTAGTAACATATTTTCCTAGAGAGATCATAGTGGTCACTATTTCATTGAACCTGAGATACATATCAGAAATAAGCTCATTAGGCTTCATCTTAAAGTTATCATATTTAATATTATATATTTTAAGTCTCGTTTTCTTAACACTATAAGTTCCTTCATGTGAAACATACAAAGTATCCCAAATTTCATGGGCAGTTTTACATGCAGAAATTCTGTTAAATTCCTCATATCTTAAAGAGAATTATAAGGAATTCATGGATTTTCAATTATTGTTATAAGAAGCCTTATTTGGGTCATCCCAATTAGTTCTAGGAGTATTAAGAATCTTATACTCATTGACAATTGAAGACGAAATTTCAAAAGCCATACTTTCTAAATGAATTTTCATTTTAATTTTCAATTGGGAATAATTAGTTAAATTAAATAATAGAGTTCTATTGGTAGAAGCACCTTCCATTATATTTTCTATAATAAATGAATACTTTTAAAGTGGTAGAAATTTAGAACTAGAAAAAATTTAGAGATCTTTAAAGTAAAACTAAAATCATAGTTGAAAAGATTTTAAAATAAAGCCTTAATAAGAATAAACTCTTTTAATACCAAATTTTGGTCGGAGTAGATTACTTAAGAGGGGGGTGAATTGAGTATCTATAAAATTTTCTGTTAAAATTGGTTCTTTGAAAAAATTCCCCTAACTAAAAATATAATGAAATTCATATTGAAGTGAATTTATAAAAATCTTGATTGTTCTATTAATTTATTAGAATATTGATTAATTATAAACTTTATTAATCCAAAGATTAATACAAATTTTCAAACCAACCTACTAGTTAAAAACAGTTATAAAAATTTACTAAACTAACTATCAAAATTAAATTTAGTTTTATGAAATTGTGATAAAACATAGTAAAACTAAAGAGTAAAACACAGCGGAAACAAAAAAGAAGTTTAGTCTCAAGATGAGACATAGTCCTTACCACTTTTTGATCACCTACCACCAAGCAGTTTAAATTAATAAACAGTTTGATCCACACCCTGGATCGGGGTTTACAACAGCATACATGGCTCTCCAGGTCACACATGACCTCTACCATAGTTATTTGTGGTAAAAACAACAAACAGATCACACTTGACCTCTTCCATTTTTCTACATGGGATACAAAGAGTAAAATATAGAGTGATTTTGAGGATATCATGTATCCTCTAGTTATGCATAGGATTCCATGTGTGTGTAACAGACAGATACACACACTACTCAAAAATGTAAACAAAAGAACACAACAGAGCTAAATATGTAGAATAAGGTTTATAAGTCTTTTTGTGTTGTGAAGTGAAGATATGGACTCGTTTGATGTATTGAAAATGAAGTTTGAGTCCTCTTCTAAAAGTGAGATCCAAAACAGAGTATCGCAGTCTCTATGGTCTGGTTTCAAGGAGTGTGAAATGTTCAGCTCCTTGTTTAAAATATGTTCAGTATAGCTCAGTAGGTTTGTCTTGTTGATGTCCCTATATGTTCTTGATTTGAGTTATTGGGATTTTGAAGAAATATCGAGAGTTGTAAGAGTTTTCATTTATTCTATTACTTCTACTTTTTAACATATCTTGAATGATCAAGCTTGTAATTCTTTTATACTTCAAGGTCCAGTAGACACAAAGATATCCTCACATGCATGTACCTCATATTTTCTACTGAATTTCCTACAGAAAACATTAATTAATGTCAAAAACATAAATTTTTCTAAATATAACCGTTAGAAATAAATTTGAATTAATAAATTAAAGATAGTTTTTATGAATCTTGGTGAGTTATAAGTATCGGTGAATCATTTTCATCGGTCTGTCATCATTGGTGGATTCATGTATTAGTGAGTCCTTTCCATCGGTATTGGTGACTCATTGTATCAGTGAGTATTTTCCATCAGTATCAGTTACTCAGGGCATCGGTGAGCCATTAGTTCTATCGGTCTGTTCGGGCATCGGTGATTCATTATCTGTGACTCATTTTGAACTATCGGTGTGTGTTTCCCATCAGTGACTCATTCATCGTTGTGTCTCTTGAACTATCAGTAGGTTGTCTATGTTGGTAGCAAGTTCAATGGTGAGTCTTTTGTTTTTTGGTGTCTTTTACAATGGGGAGTCTTTTCCAATGGTGTTAGCTTTATAAACTAAGAAAATATGCATGTTTGATTTGTCTATCAGTAAGACATGTATCTGATGGTGATTCATCTTCCTGTCGGTATCAATGACTCATACTTAGACAATTTTAGGTATATTTCCTGTATTTTAATTCAACAAAGTTAGAAACTGGTAATCCTCATAATTACACATAGATAATCAATTAAAATATTTTTAGACTTAAGCACACATAAATAGTTATATGGATGAAATGAATTGATATTCAAGATAATGTTTTTTCACAATATAGGATCTAACATAAAATAATATATATGTTAATATATGACATGATTTGTGATAATTAAAACCTTTATAGTTAGATATAGTGGCCAACAACATCTATGGGCCAACAGGTTTAAACAAAACATAATTTAACGATTCATGAATAAATAATTTATCCCTTTCTGAAATTAACTCTAAAGGCATATCGTGTGGGATCCCTATGTTTAGAATTTTTATAAAGCAAATATTATTGGGAGATTACATATACTTAGTCTCATGCTAAATTTTTTCACTAATGTTCTCTGATCCTAATTCCCTAATTAACTAAACCATGATTTTTTACTAACTATAGTGACCTTGCTTTTCTTTCATGAATATTACATAATTTTAGTGATATACAACATAAAATCATTACAGAACCTAGATTAGTGGTTTGGTATCCTGGGAAAATTAGGAAAATGTATAAAATATAAATAGTAAAACATAAAAATTATTTAATTCCTTTTTCTCGAGCTTCTTAGTGTCCCTCATTTACTTCTTAGTATAAGTAGTCACTTAAGGATATACATTAAAGAAAAGGGTGAGCTAAAATCCTAGTAAGGATAGATAAGAACATGAATAAATATATCATGGGTGAGAATAATCACCATCTTAATAAAATAAGTATGGGATTATCATAATAATCATGGTAGGAAGCATTAGATAAAGGAATGTAATGTGGAAATTCATAAAAATGAAACATCATGTCTTAGTGGTGAAATACCACATGTAGTTGTAAATAAATCTAGCATCATGTTCACACACAACATATGTGAGTAACCATAACATCATCATTGTGAAAAATCTAGCATCATTTCAAGCATATTTCATGTTATATCATGAGATACGTCACATTACCCAATGCATTAGAGTGCTATATAATCCTGGGAAAACCCATCACATCATAACATTTACATAATCATGTATGCCACATAGAACTTATATAAATATGAGACATAAAATAACCCATCAAAAGGAATGAGTTTAATTTAATAAATCATACATTAATAAACAAACTTTGGGGTTCCAAAATGGTAATAGAATACTGTTATAGGAATCATCAATCTTCGGTGTATAAGAAACAATCTCAAGAGAAGTAAAAGTTGTGTTTTTAGAAAGAAGAGTTCTTTTGAAAAATATTTTTATTTTTCATAAAACCAGATTAAAAAGATGTATATCCCATAAAATAAAATTTAATAACAAATAAATTATATTTTAGGAGTATTAAATTCTCATCCACACTAAAACTTTTTGTGAAATAGGAATAATACAAAGAAAGAAAATTGGGTTTTAGAATCCCCATACCTTATGTCTGAATGCTTTATTCACTTTAATATCCTAGATAATAAAATTTGATTTATTAATTAATAAATCCAAAACCTCTTATATATATATTTGATTTATTATAATTTTATTAAGTTCATTTATGGCCATTATGATGAGTTATAGAGTTCAATTTTGTCGTTCTAAGAGTGTTCGTTTCTTTGTTTTCATCATCGATTCGCTTGTATACAAGTATAGAGGTTCATATAAGATGAGAATAATTCTCTAGAATTGAAATTATATGTTATTAGTTAAATTAAATTATTTTAATTGGTATTATATATTATTTTTTATCCTGGTATGAGGATGATTTATTAGATAAAATGTAAATGGAAATCATTTATATTAATTTTGTGTTTTTTTGATTATCATGAGTTGGTTTTATTTTATTATTTAGTATCATAAATATATGTTAGTTTTAGAACATAAAAATGGTTATAACATACATTTTAAAATCTTTTTCAACCATTATAATGATTTTATGACCATCCTTGAAGGTGTTAAAGGAAAATGAAAATGTGTCGTCCTTGGAGGGGATAAATCAACACCTCACAGATGAAGTTTTCATTTTTAGAGTAAAAAGGAGAGGAGAAGAGGTTAGATGATGGATTATTAAATTAAAATAATAAAATTATAGTGTATATAATATATTAGAGTTATAATCCCACTTATAAAATTGGAGGTGATGGGATAATAAGAAAAAAAATGAAAAGAAATTAAAAGAAAACGGAAGAGGATTTTACCTCTTGAACTTCTTCTCCTTGAGAACCTCCTTAGGGAAATTGGATCTGGTATTTGTTTTTGATACCAAAGGCTCCTATAAATAGTTAAGAGTCTTGGTAAGAGTATTGGTCAAATTTTGGACAAGCATCAAAGCATGGGATGTGTGGGGAAAAGAGGTGATGAGGGTGGTATTTATAGAGGAGGGGGTTTCATTATTTTATTCAATATTTTATTATTTTGGCTCAAGACTCTCAATATTTTAAAATATAACACTAAATATATTAAATAATGGAAGAGAATTTTAGATTATGGGATTATAACATCCATATATCATCTATTACTCAATAATTCATTTGTTTGTTAAATATCGTAAATTTTCATTTTTCACAATCACAAAAAATTCAATTATATTGGAAAAATCCCAAAAATTCACCCTAACCATTTTTCTATGATTATAATTAAAAAATGAACTCCATTTTATAAAAATAATTTTCTAAATATGATAAATTTAATTTTTAATTAAAATCACTATTTATTTGAAAAATACTGATTTTAATATTATAATCGATTTTACAATACTTGAAAAATTAATTAAGGTATCATAAAATTATCGTATAATAATAAGGAAAAAATATTAATTTATGAATAAATTTTATGAAAATAAATTTTCTTTTAAATCATTATATTAATTATAAAAATTGAAATAAACATATATGTTTTATAAAAATACTGACACATAATTTATCATTTTTAAAACATTTATTTACTTATATTGTGATATAATTATATAATATTTTCATTTATAAGATGACTAAATTTTATATATACGTTCATAAGTGAGTTCACTATTCTATTGATTGTATTACTATTCCTAATTGTCATGTTACTATTCTAAGGGTTAAGATACTATTCCATTAATATATATTCCTTAATTTCTATGAATATTACTTATTTAATTATTTATTTATGAAAAAGATTATTTTATTTGGATATCCATTCTATGTATTATTTTTATACTATATAACATAATTATAAGAAGGTAAATAATTATATTAATAAATGTTTGGGTCGTTGTAGAGGTGGTAGTCCACACATATGTATGAGTGATACTTTCATTTCTCATTTGATGTAAAGGAGGCGAAAAATGATTGTCCTATAATAATAATAACATCTAAGTATGTTTATTATATTGGAGTAATTATTATTGGATATAAATTATCTATTTATAGTAAGTATAATAATAAATAAACTTCGCTAGTGTCAGTAAATATGATTGCCTATTCTTTGAGAGACCTCATTTGGCTTACACCTTAACCCTTCTTAGAATTGTCTTTGGAGAAAAACAAGTGATCATAAAGTAAGGGAAGAAAACTATGAATGATTTTGGGTAGTTAATATCTGAGATATAGAGGTCAAATTTTATTAATAAGGTTTGAGAATAAGTTCTATTTTATAAGTGAGGGGAGGCACACACATGGAATTACATAAAATATTTAAATAATATAGTCATTTTCTTGTGAAAGTGGCCTCAAATGTCTAGGAAATAAAAGTCAATATAATATAAGGTCAAAATATCTTAAAATAATAATATTTATACATGTTTAAGTTTAATTTGTAACCTTAAATCTTAGTTAAACCACCACCACCACCACCCCGGAAAACCTGTTTTAACCCTAACCGTGGTAACAAAATTTACAATTTTTATTATTCATTGTGACAAAAAAATTAGATTAACTTATTACCTAATATTAATTATTATGTTTCCAAATATGGGATAAATTTTTCAAGATTCAATTTTTATAATTGTAAGATATTAATTTTATTATAAGGGTGGATAAAACAATGAAAACTTTTTTTAGAAAAGTTTTATTTTAAATATAAAAACGATTTTACACTAAAATAAAGTATAATATTAATTTCAATGGAGTTAATTGGATTATGTTAAATCCAAGGATACTTATTTTTTTTCAAAAAAATCCAAAACCTAAAGAAACCTTTTATATACTTAATTAAGAGATAATAATTAAAAATTATTTTTATTTAAATAAAAGAATTATTTAGATATCCAAAATGTTAAGCATATATTTTTTTAGTTCAACATTATATTTTAAATACACTATATTACTTCAAAAATGTAAATGTTATCTATAAAACGATTTTTTCTTTTTTTGAAGTTATTCTTATATCATTATGGTGTTATAAAAGTGACAGTTTTTGTAAAATCGATATTTTTCACTATTCACCAAAAAATCAACTAGTTCTGAAAAATAACAAAAATTAACCCTAATATAATTTTTACATGAATAATTCAAAAATAAAATTCATTTCATAAAATTAAATTTATAAAAAAATGGGAATTTAGGTTATGATCGCATTCTTGAATAATGTTATGTGCATTAGGTTATTGCTTCTCTAGAAAGAAAAGATTACTATAATTGAAGCTTGAGTCTTACATGCAGTATAGCACCTCAGGTTTCAGGTACACCATTTTTTATTTTAATTTATGATCAGAATCATTGGGATAATTTACTAGAAGCTTTCAAAGGGTTAAAGATAAGTAATTCTATAATATGGCTGCATGAATCATTCACATCGTGAATGGAATTTATAACATGATTAACATTGGATAGATGTCATGAATACCTTATAAGCATGAAAGAGGTCTAATAGGGTGGTTGGATAAAAAAATTATGAAATAAAACCCATTAAATATGTTAAATAGGTTTTCTGAAATTAAAACTAAGGTGATGAGTTTATTAGTGGAAGTTACCCCTTGATGAATTCATGACATGAATTGCCAATTCATGTCGTGAATTAGTCTAGGTCCTTCCTTTTTAGTCCATCCTATGGGTATAAAAATTCATTCAATTTCCTTTAACTTCCTTTAATCTTTCATAGCTACCCTAAGTAATTTCTATAAATCATCAATGTCTAGACTCTAATTCCAACTAATCTTTGAGCGTTTAATTGTGGAAATCAAATGTTAGGATCTTATTTTTCCTTCTCATCTTAGATATCCATGGTTTTTCTTGAAACAAAACAATATTTAGGTATTATAATACCTATATATATGTGTTTATATTTTTTTATGAGATATTCTTGACATTTAATATATTAATAGAAGGAATAAGTCATATTTGTTGAATTGTTTAAGATCCATCATGTTAACGAACCAAGGTTTGTGGTTTTTTCATATTTCCACTTTTATTGGAACTCAAAAGATTTTAGGATTCTAAAATATTCTCCTTTTTAAATGGTTTTTCCCCATTCAAAATCTATTGATAATTCTCTTACTATTTGGAAATGAAATTGGATTATTGGTGTCACCCACAATGGGCTAGTTAAATTGATTAAAGTAATTTTCTTAAATGAAAGATGGTTTTAACACATGTTCAAGAATAACAGATTGTGGGTTCCATATGGAAAGTTTAGGGTTTTTTTGTTAATTATTTCATTTTACCGAGCCTTGTTGAAACTAACTTGGTACTTAGAGTTGATGGGAAAGGAATAATGTGGAAATATCCACCAAACAACAGCTTGGTCTAGGACGTACCACCACTCATAGGCATAGGGATTTCATTCGGAATGTATGGGTGTGTGCTTGTGAGAATATGGATGATTATTGAAAATAGTAAATTTTGAGATGCTTATTTTAAAAAAAAAATTGTTATGTTGCTTTTAGAAAACATGTAAATTTGAAATATTATTTATTTTGAAAAATATTTACTATTTTGATATTATTACTACAAGTTTTATACCCTATGAGATAACTTATTTTTGTTATTATTTGAATGTGGGAAAAATATTAGTTGTTTCATACTGGGTATTATTACTGACCCCCTAAATATAAAATTTAGTTTGTATACAGATTTTATTTTCCATGATATAGTAAAGGGATCGGTTTCTTTCTTTTTAGTGTCGAACCTTGATGTCAATGTTGTAGTTGGTGGAGTTGGAGTTTGGATTTGGTTCATGTATTGGTTAGTGGTGGTTCCACTTTTGTTCCTGGTTCTTTTTCTACATTATAGTTTCAATTTACATCTCTCAGTATTATGTTGTTACTACAATATTTTTCCTTGTTTCATTATTTATTGATGGATTGATTACATTTATTATGGTTGGGTTTTGGTGCATGAATCATTTATATGGATGTCTTTGGGTTCATTATTTGTATCATCACATGTTTTTGTTGTGTGTGTGAGTTTATTAAAGAGTAAAAAATTCCCCCAATTATTGTATGTTTAAACCATTAGAATTTATTTCCATCCATTGGTGTTTGGGGAATTTCACCTAATGTTAGTAGCACTTCTACCTCCTCTCAAGACAATGAGTTGGGATGGTATGTTAAAAATGGTATCAATATTCTTTGATCCTTGAGTTGGGGGGTAGTAAGTAAATAGTAATGGAGGGACTTAAAATGTATAACTTAAAAATACATAGCCAACATTTTTATTTTGAACATCAAGTTATCATGGTAATATAGATACAAGGAGTTTTCTAGAACACTTTTAGGTGTTTTGTCAAATCATTATCATGGGTTTAGCTGATGAGTTCTAGGTATCATTCATTAGCAAAGATATTTCCCCTAGGAATGTATTTTCTCAGGGTTATTTCATTATAATTATGTGATATTATTATTATTGTGTTGATATATAAAATATACCATGAAAATATGAACAATAAAAAGTGATAAATTGTTGACTTCTAAAATGGTTTATAGAATGAATATTCCACCAGTAAGGAGAATACGAAAATTGTGAGAGGGAGCATCTGAGATCATGGTTTCACTAGGACTACAAGTAAACTAGTATTTTGTTCAACGTATGGTGAAATCATTTCAAGCTATTAATAAGGGACCTATGATGGATGAACCTCGTAAAGTAAATAACACCATATAATTTATGAAATATAACCCACCAATATTTCATGGTGATTATGGACCTAAGAAAGTAGAGTTATGGCTAAGATGGATGAATATGATTTTGGAATTCTTGGGGACTCTATATGAGATTAAAGTCAATATAGCAATGTATATTCTTGAGGAACTGGTGATATCATTGTGGGATTTATCTATTCAAGTTAATTTTGATTGATATATCACTTGGAATAGATTTCTAGAACTATTTAACAACCAATTATTTCCATAATCCTTCTAGATATAAAAGAAAATAGTCTTATTTCAATTGGAATAAGGAATTCTATCAGTGACTAAATATGCTACTAAATTCACTCAACTTGTTTTATTTTCACTGGAGGTAGATGCTAGAAAAATATTGAAATATTAGATATTTTCGGTGGGTCTCTGACCTGATTTCTGCTCCAATGTAATAATTTTATGTATTATATACTATAAATAAATGGTGAATAAGTCACTAGTGGGGAAATATACCTTGAAAGGAATCTTAGTGGGGGGGGATGTTTAATTTGGTTCCCTAGAACAAAAATCTTTGTAATTTATGATAACATTTATTCATTGCTTTAAATATTAATAAACTCCTTATCACATCATGATTATTTTTCTTCATTATAAAGTATGTGAAAATTTCTTAAGAGTAGTTGTCACACTAAAAGTTCATAGCCATTCCTTGCTATGATTAGAACCCATAAGTTCCAAAAAAGAATTCTTAAAACTATATTCTATGGCTTAATGATATCATTTGAGGGATACAAATGATATTGGATATCAAGGATGGAGACTCATAGGACTTTGAGGTACCTTATCATGGTGTATTCCTTTGGTAATTTCCAGTGTAGGAAATTATGAGAATGAGACCTGACAGTAGGAAATCCACATTTATATATATGTCATTGTATGTTTGTATATGTGTATGTTTTTATTGATCCTTATACTTTAATATTATTATTAATGGATATTATGAGTCATATAATTTTATGTATTAATGAGAACCATGACAACATATGTTTGGAGTGAAGTAGGATTCATTGGGTCCATCACGGGTAATATTTCATTGATGAATAATGTGAGAAATGATTTTCTCTTCTGCTATTTAATTTAAGTTGATATCTCAGGAACTTTTATGTAAATTATACATCCTAAATAGATCCATGTACATGGTTTTCCATATGCAAGTTCAATTTTCAAAAAGTCAAATAAAGAAAAATCAAGCACATAGGTTGATGGAATCATCATGAAACCTACATAATTAGAGATATCATGATAAATGGATTATATTACAAAGTAAGTTTCTATATGAGGTTTTATTTTATTTCAACTTTAACTTCTTTCTATATGGGTGACTTAGTGTTCTACAAGATGTTAACCTTCGACTTTAGGCAGCTTCGCCTATTTCCATTAATAAAGAGTCCTAGATGTTCAATTACTAAGTGTATCTAGAACCATTGTTAAATATAGTATTATTTATCATTTAAAAAGTTGAATAAATATTATCCTCGCACATGGTTTAATGATTATTCATGTTTTCTTGGTTGTATATATTTTTTCACCAGTAATTCATGAGATTATTTTGTGAGAATAATATTTAATAAATATTTATTAGCTATTTAAGGAATATAATATTTATTTATTTATTATAGAATAATTTTGTGAAATTTATTTATTAAATAAATATATTAATCAAGATTTGATAAATTTTATGGAGGAATGGTGGACCAAGTTTAATGGTCTGGTGTGATATAGTATTGTTTTGTAGTTCCTTGAAACATGTGTTATAGTTTTAAGAATCACTATTTCCAGGCGGTTTCCATTGGATATATTTATAGAACCAAAAACTACCAATAGTTCTTTATCCAAAGGGGACCTGCTTTCCAAAGTCAGGCGTTCGTTAATTTTGAACTTTACGATACTTAAGAACGTTCATTGGTTGATAGGATGGGAGGTCGGACTCATCACACCATTTTTAGGGGGAATTATTGTCTACTTCGGGACTCACTTTGAAAATTTAAGATATTTTCATGAATCCTTATTAATTCACCAAGTATATAATAAGTATCCCTTGGAATTTACAATCACTTATTAACATGTGTAAAATTTAGAATCATCATTATGAATTCAAGGTTCTTCATCAATGGAAACATCTGTATGTATTTGAGGTTTTCCATCAATGGTATCCTCTAATATACTGATTAGAGATTCTTCTAATCATCGTTGTGATGATACTGGTTTTTAAGCCACTTAGTGGAGCACTCTGGAATTTATTGTCATCCAGGGAGATGAAGGTTTTTTTTGATCTTGGGATTGTGCCCATAAAATGGGCTGACTATGTATCCTTGTGAAAGGAATCACAACCCTTATAGTTTGGTGTCGCTTAATAGGACACATCATACCTTTTAAGGTCATGTGATAAGGACATCTAAGAAAAAGGTGCTTAGTCAATACTTAGTGTGAGATTTATGCTGAAGCAGCCCAAGGATCTTTGGAAATGATATAGGTTTCCAAGTAGGATCAGACCCTATTGGGAATATGGCCCAAGGAGAATAGGGTTGATTTGAATTGTTGGGTTTGAACCACAAGGAGGCTTCCTACGTATCCCATATTAATGGGAATCAAAGTCCACATAGTTTGATAAATATCATAGGAGAGTATAGTCCTCTGAGAGAGATGAGTTTGGGCTTACTTCCTGAAAATTATTCCTTGATTATTTTAGGATTGAATTTGGAGCCTATTTTCTAAGGAGGATGCCCAAATTGTGGAAATTAGGGTTGGATTCCAGATGAGGATATCCAGTGAGCTCGGGCCCTGAAAGATCTTCCTACATATCCTAGTTTGAAAAGGAATCAGATTTTTCATAGTTTCATACAATGAGTGTTTGTGCACATGTTGTAACTATCACGTATCTCTAAACCCACGTGAGTCATTCTCGGTGTGAGAAACAAGAGGATGTTAAAGATTCAACAATGACACTTCACACTTTTCCTCCTCTGTTGTTTGAAGAGGGCACGTTGACCGTGGAATGGGGCGAGGTGATGAGCCTTCCCTCTGTTCTATTTACATTGGACATGGTTCCAATATAAGGAGGAAGGGATGAAGGTGAGGGGTTTATACCAGGATGACTGCCCTATTTAGAAATTAGTTGGGGGTTACTCCTAATGAGGATTCCCATTTGAGATTGGTTGGGGCTTACTCCTAAGGAGGATGGCCATTTGAGATTGGTTGGGGATTACTCCTAAGGAGGATGCCCATTTGATACTGGTTGGGGCTTACTCTTAAAGAGGATTATCATTTGAGATTGGTTGGGGCTTACTCTTAAAGAGGATTCCCATTTGGGATTGGTTGGGGATTACTCCTAAGGAGGATTCCCATTTGAGATTTAACCTAGCATAGTAGTCAGGTGATGAAGTTTGAGGAGTTTCTTGAGGAGTGTATCGACTCATGGTACTCGAGGAATCCATAAGGAGAGTCCAAAATCACAATATGTGAAAGGAACCAAGAGGACTAAGTCACATCAATGAACTTCATTGAGTGTTATGGATTGTCTCAAATCATGGTATTTTGAAGGTTTGAAGTTGGGCCACATAAAGGGTATAGTGGGAAATTCCCTCGACCGGATTTAAAAATTTCATGGTGCAACTCTTTATTTTTCATGGGGGTCAGTGATGGAAGCGAAGGGTCGGGACCACAGCCCAGCACTGACCCAAAGCAGGGGTGCAGTGGAGCAGCCCCCATGGTATGGACCAGCAAGGCTGCGCAGGATCTCCACCACAGTGCATCACATAGGTGCTCCGCCAAGGTGTGTCACGTAGGTTCTCCACTAAGGTGCATCGCACAGTTTCTCCGCCAAGGTGTGTTGCATAGGTGCATCACGCAGGTGCTTCGCGTAGATGCGCCACGAAGGTGCTTCCCGCAGGTGCACCGCAAAGGTGCTCCACGTAGGTGCTCCGCAAAGGTGCTTTGCGTAGGTGCTCCACATAGATCCATATGTTCTAGACCCTAATGGTACTTTGATCCACTTATTCCCCTTTAATTATCTCTTCTCTCATGTTTTAGAGAGATACCTGAGAACAATTGGGGAATCGTGGCGAAAGAGATACGCAATGGGAGATTTGGGATGTCTTCCAACTTTTTTTGTTTTTGAAATAGTGATCCCAAGGGATATATTTATAGACACAAATGGGGCCTGGTCGAAGAGATTTTCTTTACATAGGTACTTCACACAGCTCCACCATGCAGGTACTCCGCGTAGGGGTGTAGAAAAATTCTTGTCATGTAGGTCTTCCACGTAGGTCCCTTTTTAAAATTTATCCATCTTCTGAGTGCCATAAATTTTGATTCGTAAGTCTATTTTGGCTCTGTGACAAGTCAAATAGAAGGTCCTGAAGAGATCTACAATTCTTGAGATGTTAAATGCACCATGTATTCTCAGAAAAAACTCTGAAATTGAAATTAATGTGTCGACACCTTTTCATCATCGATCTTGGGAATCCGATACCTACTTCTGGATGGGGGAATCATTCCACTTATCCATCGGTATGGAGTATTATTTTTTCCAATAGAAATCCAGACTGCATCTTCTTTCTTCATTGTGAAAACATCTTTACTCGTACTTGACAATTGTTGTCTCTGTGAGAATCATATCTTCACTCTATGGAAAAGTTCATGGAACACATTTCATGGTGTCTACAAAATCCCCCCCTTAGAATTTTATTCATTCGGAATGAAAATAATCTTGTTCTAAGGTGAAAGTAGGGAACTTTGACGCATTCCAACATCATTCGGTAATATTTGGAGTTATATCAAGTTTAGAAGGATGCTCAATTTTTTTCCTAAGCCATAGGTATTAGCGAGCATAGTTTGATTGTTTCTAGGGTCATATGGAAAACACTACATACATTGTGTCTTTTGAATGTCATTGCCCAATATTACCTAAACTATACAAAATGTACATTTAGTGAGCTGAGACTTGACTTTTGTCTAGAGTTCCCTTTGCGGGTTCTCAATCTAGTGAGTACCAAGTCTTTTTTTGATGGTAGTTTAGAGTCATGCATTTTGGACTATAAAGGGATAATATTTAGGATTGAATAGATTTAAGCATAAATTTTGAAATTAGTTCCTAAACAAGACTCTGTGGATAATAATTTCTTTAAAATTCTTTAAATATTTACAAGGGGAATCTTGAGCTATGATTTTTATGGCCACCAAATTTTAAAACTCGTGTCAACATAAGGGGTGTCTTTTCAAAGAACTAAATTACCATTATTTGAAAAACCCATTATGGGGGTTGTGTTATGCAGGGCCAACTGGGGCATATGTTTCATAGCTAAATAGTGGAATCTTTTGCCCGACAGGCCTATTATGTAGGAAAATTATGCAAGTCCTCCTAAGGGCATGTGATGCCTAGTCATGCATAGGAGATCTTTGAAGTTTAACACATTACTGTTGATAGATAGGGGAAAATAAGATTTGAGTGACTCAAGACCATAGTGGGTGGTTTTTTCAAGGAAATAAAATTTTAGAATGAAAAAGGGCTATTTTATACCAACATAAGTCATGAATACGAAAAACATTTCTATAAAAATTTGGTGTATGAGTAATGGTTAAAATTTATCAGAAAATGGAATTTATGATATCATATTGTGTAGTTTTTAAGTCATGCAGTGAGGACGTTGTACTGTGTAGATTTAAATCATGCAGTGAGGATTATGTACTGTGCAGTTTTAAGTCATGCAGTGAGAATTTTGTACTATGTAGTTTTAAGTCATGTAGTGAGGACATTGGTACTATGCAGTTTTAAGTCCTGTAGTGAGGACATTGGGTGGATTTAATTTAAGGTGTTTATCTCTGACCAAAATTATGAATCTCTCCCAATTTCTTGATAATTTTTTTGGAAATATACTATCATATTCAGGTATGAAAAGGAAAATTGTAAACTGTGATTTGGAAATTTCTGAAACTAAGGAATGATATGGGAAAAGGGATAAAAACATTAGAGGAAGTCATTTCCCAGAAAGAAGTTACCATTATTTGACAAACCCATTATGGGGGATGTATTATGTAGGTCCAACTGAGGAATATGCTACATAGACAAATAGTGTCATCTTTTGACTGACAGGACTGTTATGTAGGAAAATTATGCAAGGCCACCTAAGGGAACATACTGCATAGGCAACTTGTGTATATATTTGGCATTCCAATTATACTAAACTATTCATTACTTTTGAATATGAATTTCTTGTAGACATGCCATTATAATATAACAAGGAACCAGCTCCAAGCAACTGGGGTCGGGTCCTTACAAGACCTACCTATAGGAAATACACATTTATATGTGTTATTAGATGTTCCTATCTACAGACATGTGTATTCATCCCTAGACTTTAATATTATTATTAATGGATATTATGAGTCAAGTAATTTTATTTATTGATAGAAACCATGATTACATTTTTTCACAGTGAAGTAGGATATGTTGGGTGCATCATGAGAAATATTTCATTAGTGAATAATGCAAGAAAGGATTTGTACCTTTTTTTATTTAATGAGGGTTGACATCTGAGGAACTTTGACAGAAATGATATATCCTAAATAAATCCATGGATAGAGTGTTTTATAGGAAACTTAAATTTATGAAAATTCAAAGAAAGATAAATCGATCACATAGGTTAATGACATCAGTATGAAACCTGCTTAATTAGAGATATTGTGATAAAAGGATTATATTACACAATAAGTATCTATATGAGGTTTTATGTCATTCTGAATTTAAATTCGATCTCTATGGGTGCCTTGTTGTGTTTTTAACGACCCAAAGTTTTTCAATGGAAATTCACTTCTTATATTTATGTCATAAAATCACATGAAAACACAACATAATGAACTACTAAGTGATAAGTGACCTTTAAACATAATTTTGTCACTTATGTGTTTGGAATTTCAAAAAACCGACATACACGGTTGTGTTCAAGATGTTTTTTGGAGTCTAATAAAACAACAATAATTTTTGGTGAATAGTAACCTACCCTAATGAATAGTAACATACCCTAATGAATATTAACCTCACCTATGATAGTATAAAAATAATATTCAAGTTGGAAGTATAATATACCTATGTTTTAGAATGAGTTAATGCATGTTTTAAATCTGGTTTTTGATAATAAATTATAATTTTAATTAAATATTAAAAAAATCATATTTAGGAAATTATTTTTGAAAAATGGACTTCATTTTTGGATTCTAAACATCGAAAAATGGTTAGTCTGGATTTTTTGTATTTTTCTGAAATACTTGAAATTTTGATGAATAGTAGAATCCGATAATTCACAATAAATGCTAAATAATGGATTAATTGAGTCATCGATGATGTTATGCTGATCTAAGACCACTTGGTTCAAATTTACATGACCCATTTACTATTCTTGGTCATCTAATACTTACTATTGTTTGTCTTGGGAATAAATAATAAATTAATGATTATAATATCATGAAATCCCTCCTCTCCTCCACTATAAAAACCCCCCTTCACTCCCTCTTCTCTCCACTCCTCTCAAGCTCCAATCCTTCTCTAAATTCTTCCCAAATCTCTCCCCAAGGTCCTCACCCAATTCCAATTTCTCTTGGAATCTTCAAAATACCAAAATCTCTCCCCTTAAAAGGTTCTCAAAAGAGGAAGTCTCAAGAGGTAAATTCCTCTTCCCAAATTTCTTTTTTTCTTTAAAGTACTTTTATTTTTTATTTCTTTACTCACCTACCTTCACCATAATATTATGATAAATCCATTAATATACATGTAGTTTAATGTCTTCATGTTAGTGTTATATTTCATTATCTTCTCTCCTTTCCCCACCCTTTTATTTGAAAGAAATGAAAGCATCGTTTGAGATGTGCTAATTTAGCACATTCAAGGAAAACAGTTTATCAATTTCTATTATTATCTTTAATTCTGGTCATGAAACCATTTGTGTTATGGTTGAACCAGATTATTATATATGTAATATTTACTATTTTTTGTTCTGTAATCCTTTGGTACAAATGGGATTAAGTTATAAATCAAAATACATTCTTTGTAATCAAATCTATCGATCAACAAAAACAGTTATCACTATGGTTATAAATGTAATAATTAAACATCACTCTAAGTAACCTAATTAAAATTAAAACCATTTAATCTCCTGGATATTGACTAAATAATATAACTTTAATTCTGCACAACCACTTTCATCTTGCATATAATCCAAAATTGAATATAAGTGAACCAATCTTTTAAAGCCAAGTAAACAAACGAGCCCGAACAATGAAATTGAACCTTATAACTAATAAAAAAGGATTTGAATGAACTAAAAAGGGTTATAATAAATAAATTACATATAGAAGAGGTTCTGGACTTATTAATTAATAAATCCTAATTTTTTTATTCAGGTCGTTAATAACAAGTGGAGAACACCAACGGATTTAAGGTAAGGGATCCTCCCCTTTCACTCTTAATCAAGATTGTTCTCTATCCTATGCCTTTTTTTGTAATACCAAGTTATGGGGTATGTTTATAGACCTTACCCATACTTCCATAATGTTTTATAAGTGATGATAATCTCCTTATCTCTCTCATCAAGCCCTCTTGGGTACACCCGACACCATGCTTGTAAAATCGTAACGAATTCTACCCAAACCTTCTTCGTTCTTTCAGGTTTCCTTATCTTTCTTTCAAAATAGTCTTATCATATCTATTTATTTGAATCCTATGAATTCTGGATAGTTTTAAAATATTCTAATATCAATACCCCTTCACCACTTTCTTTCAGGTATATACATGTTTTTGAAAGATTCCCTCCTTATAACTTTCCGATAACCAAACCTATTTTAAGGGGACTTCCCAAATTTTTACCCAAATTTCATGATCACTCTATCCTCTATTTTAAGATACCATTGTCTTTATAAAATCAGTATTTTTATTTTGAAAACCATATTGGTTCAATTCTGTTTTTATATAAAAGAATGTCTTCTTTTCTATTTGAAAATCTCTAGAGTGTTTTCTTTGAAACCGCACAAAAATGTTTTAATGATAATGTTCTAAAATGCATTTCTAATATTTTGTCACTTATATTTGAAACCACTTACCATGTTATATTCCTATTTTACCTATGAACGTCCATGTACTTTCTAATTCTTTCCTTTCATGGACACTTTCATGATACGCCCATTGGTTATTATTTATGTCATGATAATGGTACCCAATTCTATCCATGGGTGACCTTATGTTTGTTTATGGTTGATTATGTATGATTGTATATGTGGTAAGAATATTTATGTGACAAGAATATCCATGAAAATGTTAATATGGGTGTGCCCAGATAGCACTCCAATGCATTGGATAAGGTTAGGTCTCATGAGATGTGATGTGAAACGGGATTGGCGGTTAGCCTTGACCCGTACTGAAATGGGAAACGGGATTGGCGGTTAGCCTTGACCCATACTAAAGATATGATTTATGATTCTTCCACATTTATATGATTCCAGGTTTATATGATCCCATGCTTATATTAAGTGATTTTATTAGTTTCATGCTTTGGGTATCATTATGTCATGCCTCCTAACTCATGTGCTTGAGATGTATCTTTATGATCATTCCTTTACTAGGCTTTTTAGCTCATCCCTTTGTTCATGTGTTCCCCAGGGTACCCTATGTAGATGTAAGAGCTCAAAGGAAGTTAGAAGATCTTTATAGAGATTAAATAAAGAAATTTTTTTATCCCCATGTTTTATGTTATATGTACCTAGTCTTACAAGACACTAGACTTAACGATCCTTGGCTTGTACTCTGATGATTAACTATGCTTGAAATAATGAAATGTTTTATGTAAAAGGCTTGGGTTGCTATAGTTGGTATCAGAGGATGGTCTAGTTATTTTTTGGAGATTAGGAATAGAGCACCTTAGTGAGAACCTTAAGGATGAGACTAAGTATAAGAAAACAGTCCAAAATTTTGGTGAGTATAGAGTAAGTTGTTTATCAAGAAAATACATCCTTGTCTGGATACGAGCAGGTAGAGGCAGCTCTGGAACAGATGTATCTAGGGGTAAAACCTGAAAACACCGCTTTGAGCTAGACTCGAATGGGAACTGGTGCATGATTATGGTCTTTGCTACACTCTTGGTTATAACAGTCCCGAGGTATATGATTTGGTAGATTCACGAGCTTAGTACAAACCATTATTAAGGGACAAAAAATCCCATAAGAATATAAGTTAAGAAATAGATCGAGGATAACCTAGATATAAACCTAAGGAATCACAAGTTAGGATGTACTTATTCTTTATAAGTTTATACTTTAATGTTATAAATTTCCTTTTTATGATCAATAGCTAAGTATTCATGACCTCTATTTATACATTCTTTTTCTTAGTTAATGGTGGTAAATAGAAGAACACATTCCAACAAATAATGTAATAGGAAATGTGATGATTGCCCTAATGACATGCCTGATGTGACGGAAGCGGGTGCTCAAAACTTCATGGTAGTACTTTCTTAGCTGGATCGAGTTATGAATAATAACTTGAATCAGGTGGAACGTCCCCCTCCTCCAAGTATAGAGAAAGTTGTCGTAGAATCCTTCATGCGGCAAAGGCCTCCCATGTTTAGCGGGTCTTCTGATCCCCTCCTCGCAGAGCAATGGATTAACTCCATTGAAAAGATTTTCTCTATCCTATAGTTCTTGGAAGAAGAGAAAGTTGTACTGGCAGTCTATCGTTTTGATGGGGAAGCTGATCAGTGGAGGACACTAATCAAGAATACAAAGTCCCAAGAGGAAAACGATTCTATAGATTGGGAGGAATTCAAGAGGATGTTTTTCAACAAATATTTTCCTCAAAACCTCCATCTCAAGATGGAAAGAGAGTTCCTTGGACTCAAGAAGAAGGAAGATTAGTCCATCGGGGTGTATGAAGCGAACTTTACAAGGCGAGAAAGGTACGCCTCTGGCTTTGTCTTGAGAACCGAAAGCAAGGTGGATCGCTTCTTTAGCGGACTAAAGCCAAGTCTATTAAAATTGTTGGTGATTCGAGACTTCGACAGCTATGAGGAGATTTTCCGTTGTGCCCTCAAGGTTGAAATAGAGATGGGAGACTCTCAGTGGTATCATCGGCCTAGTGAAAATAAGAGAAAAATGGGGAAAAACATGGGTGGTTCATCAAAAAAATCCCATGATGGAAAGAAGCCACACTTTCCCCTTTGCAAGAATTGTGGGAAGAAGCATCTTGCTGACTGTCTCAAGGGAACTTGGAATTACTTAAAATGTGGAAATTTTGGTCATCTAGACAAGAACTTCCGAAGGGATATGAAAAATACCGCTAATGTTGAAGAAGAACGGAAGGTTCAGATCAACACTCAGCCTGCAGTGCAGTGTTTTAACTACAAGGAGCTTGGGCATTATGCGAACAATTTCCCTAAGTCGAGGGTTGTTGGAGGCAATCAGCAACAACCTCCAAGGAAACAAGGAAGGGATTATGCTATCACTACTATTGAGGTGGAGTCGTAAAACGATGTGGTGACAGGTACTCTTGTTATTCATTCAAGAATAGTGAATGTACTATTTGATTCTGGTACTACACATTCTTTCATATCTTGCAAGTTTGGTAGAACTATTCAAACACCACCTCAAAATTTGGAGGAAAATTTATCTATGAGAATAGTGAATGGGGAAATTATTGCATCCATGGACTATAACTCCTCCCCAGTTAATGTTTGGGGACTCAACCTCCCAGAAAATCTTTTCATACTTCCTTTAGTGGAGTTTGACGCTATCTTGGGCATGGATTGGATATCTTTGTATAAGGCCAACATCAACTGCTGAGAAATGGAGATTACTCTTCACATTCCGAAGCATCCATTGATTCTTTACAAGTGCATGGAGGAAGATGAGTATCATTTAGAATCTTCGTCTCAAGTTTGGATATTGATTACTTATGAGCATGCATACCTAGCTCAAATGATTGAGACAAAGGATAGAATCATGCTTGAAGACATGCCCATCGTGAGGGATTACACTGATGTATTCCCCGAAGAGTTTCTTGGTCTTCTCCCTGACCGAGAGGTTGAGTTCTTAATTGAACTTATCCCTGGATCTCTGCCAATCTCAAAGACTCTTTACAAAATGGCCATCGTAGAGCTGGAAGAGCCAAAGAAGCATTTACAGGAGAATATGGAGAAGGATTTTATATGCCCGAGTGCTTCACCGTGGGGTGCTCCAGTCCTCTTCGTCAAGAAGAATGATTGATCAATGTGTCTCTGCATTTATTATCGTGAGCTAAATAAAATCAATATAAAGAACAAGTATCCCCTTCCACAGATAGATGACTTGTTCGATCAGTTTCATGGGGCCAGTTATTTCTCTAAGGTGGACCTTTGGTCGGGATATCACCAAATAAAGGTGAGGGAGGAAGATATTCCCAAGACTGTCTTTCGAACGAGGTATGGACACTATGAGTTCATATTGATGCCCTTGAGACTCACTAATACTCCAACAATTTTCATGGATTTAATGAATAGAGTCTTTAGAGATTACCTCGACAAATTTTTTGTGGTCTTTATTGATGATATTCTGATATACTCCAAGAGGAAGGAGGAACATGAGGAGCATTTGGAAACTATGTTAAAGACTTTGTGAAGGGAGAAGTTGTATGAAAAGTATAGTAAATGTGAGTTCTGGATGGAGGAAGTATCATTATTGGGTCGTTTTATCACCAAGAAAGGGATATTTGTGGACCCTTCCAAAATGAAGGCAATTGAAGAGTGGCCAAGGCCAACTTCTGTAACGGAGATCCACAGCATTTTAGGTCTAACTGGGTATTATTGACGATTTGTGAAGAACTTTTCACGATTATCAAACCTAATGACCAAGCTGACATGGAAGGGAGTAAATTTCATCTAGACACAGGAATGTGAAGACTATTTCAAGGAGTTGAAAAAGAGGCTTATCACTACGTCGGTACTCACACTCCTTCAAGTGGAGAACTCTTTGTGGTGTATAGTGATGCTTCTAAGAAAGGCTTAGGTTGTGTGATAATGAAAAATGATAAAGTGATAACCTATGCCTCAAGGAAGCTAAAAATAAATGAGCAAAACTATCCCACACATGATTTGGAGTTTGCGGTTGTGATCTTTGTGTTGAAAATATGGAGGCATTATCTCTATGGGGAAAAATGTGAGATATATACTGACCAAAAGAGTCTTAAATATATATTCACACAGAAAGAGCTTAATATGCACCAATGAAGATGGATAGAGCTCATCAAGGATTATGACTGCTCAATCCACTACCATCCCGGTAAGGCAAACAAGGTGGTGGATGCTCTAAGTAGAAAGGATCCTGCATCTTTATCAATGATGAGAATTGAAAGGGATCCGATCTTCTTAGTTTTGCAAAGGATGGACATGGGAATCATTAAGGGAGGAACATCATCAATCCTTTCTCAAATGATTGTTCAACCATCCTTCTTGGAGAAAATAAAGGATGCTCAAAGAAATGATGTGGAAATTCAGAAAAGGGTGGAAGCTGTTAAAAATGGGAAATCCTCTAATTTCAAAATTGATGAGGAAGGAGGTGTAAGATTTGGGACACAATTATGTATACCATATAATACAGAGATAAATAAGGAGATATTGAATGATGCACATAGCTCAACCTTCTCTATCCATCCTGGGAGTACCAAAATGTACCGTGATCTTCGAGAACACTTCTGGTGGGATAACATGAAGAAGGAGATTGCAGAATATATATCAAGGTGCTTGGTATGTCAGCAAGTTAAAGCTAAGTGACAAAAGTCCAAAGGTATGATGCAGTCATTGCCTATACCCATGTGGAAATGGGAAAATGTTACTATGGACTTTGTCACGGGTATCTCGAAGACGTCGAAGGGAAATAATGTGATATGGGTTGTAGTTTACCGACTCACCAATACATACCATTTCATCTTTATTCACGAAGATATATCACTTGAACAACTTGAAAGTTATATGTGAAGGAAGTGGTGAGACTGCATCGTTTTCCAATATCAATTGTCTCTAACTGCGATCCAAGGTTCACATCTAAATTCTGGATCAGTCTTCAACATTCTTTGAGAACTGAATTAAATTTCAGCACAGCCTATCACCCCCAAACTGATGGTCAATCTGAAAGGACTATTCAGACACTTGATGATATGCTTAGAGCCTTATCTCTATAATTAAAAGGTGGATGGGATCAGCATCTCCCATTGGTTGAGTTCTCATACAACAATAGCATCCACTCGAGTATTCAGATGGCTCCATATGAAGCTCTATATGGAAAGTGATATAGAACTCCAACCAGTTGGGATGAAGTTAGAGAAAGAAAGCTACTTCGACCCAATCTTGTTCAAGAGATGGCAGAAAAGGTTCAAGTCATCCAGAAACAAATCAAAGCTGATCAAAGTCGGCAAAAGAGATTTGCTGACAACCATCGAAGGGACTTGGAGTACGACGTTGGAGATAAATTATTTTTTCAAATATATCCATGGAAGAGAGTCATGTGATTTGGGAAGAAAGGGAAGCTAAGCCCAAGGTATATTGGCCCCTCTAAGATCCTTGACCGCATAGGAGTCGTGGCCTATTGGCTTTCACTTCCACGGAATATGGCTCGATTTCATGATTTTTTCCTTGTATCACTCTTGAGGAAGTATATACTTGATCCCTCACATGTACTAAACTTAGAGGTGGTGCAGCTAGAAGATGATCTCTCTTATGAGGAGCATCCAGTAAAGATTTTGGATTAAAGAGATAAGGTTCTACGCAACAAGACAACCCATATTGTCAAAGTGTTGTGGAGGAACCATAAGTTTGAGGAAGCAACATGGGAATTGGAGGAAGCAATGAAGGAAAAGTACCCACATCTGTTTTTGGCCAAGAATGTAAAATGAAATTTCGAGGGCGAAATTTCTTAAGGGGGGGAAGAATGAAACGACCCAAAGTTTTTCAATGGAAATTCCCTTCTTATATTTATGTCATAAAATCACATGAAAACACAACATAAAGAACTACTAAGTGATAAGTGACCTTTAAACGTAAGTTTGTCACTTATGTGTTTGGAATTTCAAAAATCTGGCACACACGGTTGTGTTCAAGATGTTTTTTGGAGTCTAATAAAACAAAAATATTTTTTTGTGAATAGTAACATACCCTAATGAATAGTAAAATACCCTTATGAATATTTATATACCCTAATGAATAGTAACCTCACATATGATAGTATAAAAATTATATTCAATTTGGAAGTACAGTATACCTATGTTTTAGAATGAGTTAATGCATGTTTTAAATCTGGTTTTTGATAATAAATTATGATTTTAATTAAATATTAAAATAATCATATTTATAAAATTATTTTTGAAAAATGGACTTCATTTTTGGATTCTACACGTCAAAAAATAGTTAGGGTGGATTTTTTGTATTTTTCTAAAATAAATGAAATTTGGATGAATAGTAGAATCTGATAATTCACAATAAATGCTAAATAATGGATTAATTGAGTCATAGATGATTTTATACTGATGTAATCCCACTTAGTTTGAATTAACATGACCCATTTACTATTATTGGTCATGGAATACTTAATATTTCTTTTCTTGGGAAGAAATAATAAATTAATGATTATAATATCATGAAATCCCTCCTCTCCTCCACTATAAACCCCCGCCCCCTTCACTCCCTCTTCTCTCCACTCCTCTCAAGCTCCAAGACTTCTCTAAATTATTCCCAAATCTCTCCCCAAGTTCCTCCCCCAATTCTAAAAGCTCTCATCCTCCTCAAAATACCAAAACCTCTCTCCTTAAGAGGTTCTCAAAAGAGGAAGTCTCAAGAGGTAAATTCCTCTTCCCAAATTTCTTCTTTTCTTTAAAGTACTTTTCTTTTTTATTTCATTCCTCACCTACCTTCACCATAATAGTATGATAAATCTAGTAAAAAAAATTTACTGTAATGTCTTCAAAATAGTGGTATATTTCATTATCTTCTCTCCTTTCTCCACCCTTTTATTTGAAAGAAATGAAAGCACCGTTTGAGATGTGCTAATTTAGCACATTCAAGGACAACGGTTTATCAATTTCTATTATTATCTTCAATTATGGTCATGAAAGCATTTTTGTTATGGTTGAACCAGATTATTATATATGTAATATATCCTATTTTTGGTTCTGTTATCCTTTGGTACAAATGGGATTAATTTATAAATCAAAACACATTCTTTGTAATCAAATCCACCGATCAACAAAAACGGTTATCACTATGGTTATATATACAATAATTATACATCACTCTAAGTAACCTAATTAAAATTAAAACCATGTAATATCTTTTATATTACCTAAATAATATAAATTTAATTCTGTACAACCACTTTCATCTTGCATATAATCCAAACTTGAATATAAGTGAACCGATCTTTTAAAGTCAGGTAAACAAACGAGCCTGAACAATAAAATTGAACCTTATAACTAATCAAAAAGGATTTTAATGAACTAAAAAGGGTTATAATAAATAAATTAAATTTAGAAGAGTTTCTGGAATTATTAATTAATAAAGCCTAATATGTTTATTCAGGTCGTTAATAACATGTGGAGAACACCAACGGATTTAAGGTAAGGGGTCCTCCCCTTTCACTCTTAATCAAGATTGTTCTCTATGCTATTCCTTTTTTGTGTAATACCAAGTGATGGGGTATGTTTATAAACCTTCCCCATACTTCCCTAATGTTATATAGGTGATGATAATCTCCTTATCTCTCTCATAAAGCCCTCTTGGGTACACCCGACACCATGCCGGTAAAATCTTAACGAATTCTACCCAAACCTTCTTCGTTCTTTCGAGTTTCCTTATCTTTATTTCAAAATGGTATTATCTTATCTATTTATGTGAATCCTATGAATTCTGGATAGTTGTAAAATATTATAATATCAAGACCCTTTCATCACTTTCTTTCAGGGATATACTTGTTTTTGAAAGATTCCCTCCTTAGAACTTTCCGATAAGAAAACATGTTTTAAGGGGACTTCCCAAATTTTTACACAAATTTCATGATCACTCTATCCTCTGTTTTAATATACCATTGTCTTTATAAAATAAGTATTTTTATTATGAAATCCTTCTTGGTTCAATTCTGGTTTTATATAAAAGAATTTCCTCTTTTCTATTTGAAAAGCTCTAGAGTGTTTTCTTTGAAACCGCACAAAAATGTTTTAATGCTAATATTCTAAAATACATTTCTAATATTTTGTCACTTATGCTTGACACAACTTACCATGTTATATGAATATTTTACCCAATTAACATCCATGTACTTTCTATTTCCTTCCTTACATGGACACTTTAATGATACACCCATTGGTTATGATTTATGTCATGATTGTGGTACCCAATTCTTTCCATTGGTACCCTTATGTTTGTGTATGGTTGATTATGTATGATTGTTTATGTGGTAAGAATATTTATGTGGAAATAATATCCATAAAAATTTTGAGATGGGTGCGCCCAGATAGTGCTCCAATGCATTGGGTAAGGTTAAGTCTCAGGAGATGCGATGTGAAATGGGATTGGAGGTTAGCCTTGACCCATACTGAAATGGGAAACAGGATTGACAGTTCGCCTTGACCCGTACTAAAGATATGATTTATGATTCTTCCACATTTATATGATTCCATGTTTATATGATCCCATGCTTATATTTAGTGATTTTATGAGTTTCATGCTTTGGGTATCATTATGTCATGCCTCCTAACTCATGTGCTTGAGATGTATCCTTATGATCATTCCGTTACGGGGCTTTTTAGCTCATCCCTTTGTTCATGTTTTCCCCAGGGTACCCTATGCCGATTTAAGAGCTCAAAGGAAGTTAGAAGATCTTTATAGAAATTAAATAAAGAAGTTTTTTTATCCCCGTGTTTTATGTTATGTGTACCAAGTCTTCCAAGACACTAGACTTAACGATCATTGGATTGTACTCTGATGATTAACTATGCTTGAAGTAGTGAAATGTTTTATGTAAAGGCTTGGGTTGCTATAGTGTTTCTAGATACTAACCTTGGACTTTGGTGTGCTTAACCTATTACCACTCAGAAAGAGGCCTAGGGGTTCACACACTAAGTGTATCTAGAACCTCAGTTAAATAATAGTATTATTTATTACTTAATAAGTTGAATAAATATTATTTTTTAATGTGGTTTAATGATTATTCATGTTTTCTTGATCGCATATATTCCATCATTGGTTATTTGTGAGAATATTTTTTGAGTATAATATTTAAAAAATATTTATTTTATATTTAAGGAATATAATATTTATTTATTTATTGGAGAATAATGAAATGGTATTTATTTATTAGATAAATTGTTATTATTCATGGTTTGATAAGTATTATGAAGGAATGGCAGACTGAGTTTAATGATCTGGTGAGATATAATATATATTGAATATTGTTTGAAAAAATAATATTTAATTAAATCATGATTTTATCATAGGTCAAGAAATAATATTATTTTTATTATAGAAATGGGTGCGGCAATAACTAAGAATATTAATAAGGGTGCATGTTCAATTATTATTTTCTAACCCTTGAGGTATATAAACCCAGTTATATTATTTCTTTAAGGGTTTTCATTTCATTTCTTTTCACAATGACATCTAGAGAGAATTTTCTTAAATCCCTAGCGAGCACCCTCTCCAATAAATCTCTCAAGAATGGATAACAACTATCCTATACCACCAATCCCAAGTATAGAGAGTGTAGATAACCCATCATTGAAGAGATTATTTGGGTGATCAAAGATGAATGATGCAAGTGTTAAGATCTACGATGATAGCATCTGGAGATTCTTACAGTGATGTTCAAAGGCTCTTTGAGAACATTTGGATCACCACTGGAGGGAATAATATTTTAATTCCTATAACACAATGTTAATATGACATATATATTTTTTCAAATTCATCAATGAAGAAATAATTCATCATAAGATAATTCTTAATTTTTAAAATTAATTATAAATAATATGTGATGATCTTATGCTTTGGTTTCGGCATTAACTCATCAATTAATCTTTTATTTAATTTCATTGGTCATGATATTTATCATTGATATACATGTAAAATAAATCCTCAATTTTGATAAGAATCCAAGTTGGGAATTCACTATTTGGCACTTCCACTACGACTGGAACCTTCATGGACACCTTTTCCCATCTAGGTGTTGGGGGGAACTTCAGCATGGGCAATAAACACAAGAGGGTGAGTTACTCCAGGTTTATAAAGGCAATATAAAATCAATATATGGGATAAATTTCTTGCCCAACACCTCACAACAATGAACCAAGCTGATTCCAGTGCTGCAGACTCTCACACAGGAAAGAGTAATGCATGACACTGCCAAGGAATTTCCACCACTATAGTAATAAAGGCACCTCAAGAAGTGTTGTCACAAACATATGAGATCAACAAGCATAACAGGATAAAATCATCATCATTATTTGTATCCTAGTATGGAATAGTCCTATCAGACTAGTTCCCCTCTACAAACTCAGATGAACTAGGATACTTCCCGAAATAGTTTGGTTGTTCAGGAAGCAACTCAGTAGGGAAGCAAGATCTATCTTGTGACATTCGAGAAAACATTATATGGAAAATAATGGGATGTTAGGTATGAAAAATTGGGTCCATACATGGTATGAGGTGTCATTTTTATGAATTCGTCACTTATGCATGTCTTGTTTGGTATTAGTGCATCACAGTCTTTCTTTATTTCCTCTATGGTAAAACAATTGGAATTACATGTGTAAATGATACCTCATATCATGATTATTATAAAAACCCATGGATAGTGGGAGTGTAGAGGATTAAAATTCCTATCATGTTCCATTACCATTGATGTAGTTCATTTTCTCTAGGATTTTATCATCCTAGAGATGGATGTTTTTTATTTAATATTTATTATGGATTGTCTAGTGATATTTAAATCCCATATCATCTACTACACTTAGAAAGTGATGTTCACATCCCTAGATGGTTATCTTCATGTATTTAAAAGATATGAGGATATAAATACGGGTAGATATACACATTTAGTGATAGTATAAGAAGACACCTTTATCCAGTTAGAAGCAATGATCTTGGCTGATGCTGATGAAATAGGAAATGGGACTCTTGCTGTTACGGTGGAACGATAACTGGATTCATTTCTAATTAATTCCTTTGGGTTACCACCTGAGTAAAAAAAAACAAATTCTCTATTGTTCTACTCCCAAGAACAAGCTCTATTTCATTACTATCTTATAGAATGGCTTTGAAAAAGTTGTGATAATTAAAGGTTTAGCTATAATAATTGGAAAGTGAAGGTTTTATTAGAACTAGTACATCACATTTGAGATGTACCAACATTATTTGTCAAGAAGACATATAGTTCTCTATGCTTATGTGTTTATTATAAAAAATTGAATCAAGTTACAATAAAAATAAGTATTTAATTCCTCGTATCGATGATATTATTTGATCAATTAATGGGAACCAACTAGTTCTCTAAGAATTATCTACACTTAGGATATCAATAACTCAGAGTCTGAAAGGAGGATATTCTGAAGATAAAATTTTGGAGTAGATATGTCCATTATGAATTTTTCATCATGCCCTTTGGTTTGAAAAATTCACCAGTAGTCTTCATGGAATTGATGAAAAATATCTTCCATAGGTACCTTGATTCTTCTTTTATGGTATTTTTTAATGATATTCTGGTTTACTCTTGAAGCAGGAATGACCATGAGGAGCACTTAGAAATTGTATTGAGTATATTATGGTCCCATAATTTGTATTCTAGGTTTTCTAAGTGAGAATTATGGATCTAAGAAGTTAGTTTTCTCAAGAATTTTATTTATAAAAATGGAATATTAGTTAACCTAACAATTTTTGAAGTAGTAATATCTTGGCAGTAACCAAATAATGTTTTTGAGATATGCAGTTTTCTAGGATTATCATTCTATTATCATTTCTTTGTTTGAGATTTTTCTATTATTACTTATCCCATGACTTCCCTAACAAGAAAAGGTGTTCAATTCACATGGAAAGATTACTGTTATAAAATCTTTCTAGATCTAAAAACTTATCTCACATTATCACCCATTTTAATTTTTCCAAAATCAGGTACTGGTTATGTGGAATATTGTGATACATCGGGATATAGTCTTGGTTTTGTTATCATATGGGGAAACCATGCTGTGGCCTATGGTTTGAGGTAGTTTCAAATTCATGGGAAGAGCTATCCAACACATGATCTAGAATTATATATGGTTTTCCATGCCTTAAAGACTTAGTGGCATTAACTCTTTGGAGAAAATTTCATATTTTCCACTGACTATAAGATTTTGAAATATATCTTTTCTCATGGATACATAAACCTGAGGTAATGAAAATGGAATGAGTACCTCCAGATGTTTTATTCCAACTTGGTATAATCATACAATAAAGTTAATTTGGTGGTAGATGCTTTGAGTTGGAAATCATATTTCAAATTAGTATGAGAAGACCATGGAAAATGGTCGTTTATGAGCATGATTGTTGAAATTCATTGGGATTGTACCTTATAGAATAATTATGTAGTTTTTATCTCACTTAATCTTATTCCTAACTTAATTAATTTGGTAAGATAGGCTCATACATAAGATCCTTATTTAACCACTGTTAGGTCAAATAAAAATGGATGGTAAACTTATGATGATTGGAAAGAGTATGTAAACTCTTTTTTATTATTTCGGTATCGAATTTCAATATCTCAATGTTTCCATGAATAGATTATTTCAGTGTATTACCATTCAAAATGGGATATTCACACTGGTATTTAGAAAATGTACAAGGAAATGAAAACTCGTTTCTGGTGGGTAGGTATCAAAACAAATATTGCAGATTATGTGATGAAAGACCTAACATGTCAGTAAGTAATGGCTGAACATAAAAAACCAGCTAGTATATTGCAATCTATGCCTATATCGGTATTGAATTGGGAAAAAATTTCCATGGAAATTTTCATAGGTCTAATTAGATCATCATGGAATCATGAAGTTATTTGGTTGATTTTGTATCTACACACTAAGTCAGTACACTTACTCCCTATCATAGAATATAACACAGTAGAGGACTTGTAAAAATTATATATCTGAGATGTGGTTAGGTTGCATGGATTTCTAGTTTCAATTATATCTAATAGAGATCCTCAATTCTCTTATCGATCCTTTTATTCATTACAATAGTATCTCAGGAGTCAACATACCATGAGCATAGAATACCATTCACAAATGGATGATCATTTAGAATGAAAAATTTAGATATTGGAAGGTATACTCATAGTATGTGTTGTAAGATCCTGACCTTTCTGAAGATTCCACATGATCATTTTTAGATAATATTTTACCCTTTTCTATTTATACCTTTGTTGGGTTTTGATTTGGGGTTGTTTTGGGATAAATTGGAGAAATTTGGAAGCCCATGGGGCTGTGAACAGTTGCCACACTCTTAGGTAAAACCATGCGATTTTCCCCAGGAAACTACACACCCCTTTTTGGAGCTATAGGAGGTGGTTCATATTTTCTCTAAATCATGTGTCCTTCCTCCCCAAATCATGATCCCTTGAATAGAGTGGTTTTACATGGTTATCAAATAGTTTTTCAAATCATGTTCCCACCTATGAGTAACCATTAACCCTCTAAGTAAGTGTGGATGGTTAAGGTGAATAGTTTGGAAAATCATGTGCCTCCTTCCAGGAAATAGTGAATGTGGATTTTGAACCCCCCGAAAATTTTATTAAAATTTCCACCCCCCCCCCCCTATTATTTATCTTAAATTAACCTGTGTCGACTGTAAACATTTTCCTTTGATTTGGGATGCTCCTAGGAGGATTCCAAAGTTCCACAAACCCCTTTCGATGCGAATAAAAGATCCAGTATAGGGATTATGCCCCTCTTACAGTATGTGATATCTTCCTATTTGGTTTCCTTTCACACTACCATATTTATCTCTCATTTTAGAGGGATTATTTACTTTATTGGTAATGGGTTTAGATCTATTTTTTTATAGATTAGTTTCATTGGATCTTAGTTCTAGTTTTTGATCCTAGATCATCCTCGCTGTTGTGATTCTGATATTTCTCGATCATATTGAGGATTACATATCGGCAAGCCTTCATCAAATATCTGGAGGTAGGTTTTCTAATTTCTAATTCCCATTGTATTGATTATAATTTGGTGTTTTTATTTTATAAATTTCAATTTCCACATTAGAAAATTTCAATTATTTTAAATTGAATTAATTGATTGATTTTTATCACATGATTAATAAATTGGTTGAATAATAGTATTATGAAATTGATTGAATAATGGAATTATGAAATTGGTCAAATATTGGGATATTGAAATTCGTTGAATAATGATATTATGATTTTGGTTGAATAATGGGTAATAAACATGGTTGATAATTTATTTATGAATGTCTAACCATGGTATGTGATATTTTGAATGATGTGAACAATGGGTTGTGGGATAGGGACTACTAATTAAAATACCCATGGGGTGTCAGAATTCCACTTTGGGACCCATAATATATATGTATTGATTGTGATCATTGATTTATGGAATAGGTACTACTACTCCAAATACCCATAGGGTTCCAGACTGCTCCTCTAGGCCCCAATTGTATGAATTTGAAATTGGAATTAAATTATTAATAAAATCTCGTGATATAATGAAATGTGATATCCCTTTGGTGGATGGTTCAGAATCCAGCATAGGTCGAAGTAGGTGTTATTAGTTCGAGTGTCACTGAAAACCCAAGTACCTATGTGGTAAATTAAAGAATAATTTAATGTGAAAACTGTTTTCTTTATCATTTTCACCCTATTCTTTATACAACTTCATACACTGTTATAGAATGGATATTTCTTTAGAAAACATTTTTGGTGGCCTACTAAGTTATACTCACACCCGACTCAGTCTTTCTAATTGGTACCCAAATAAACTTTATGTTTATAGGACATAATAAGGGCAAGACACCTATATTAGATGGTTGAGTTGGGATTTAGGATGGATCATGGATGAGGGAACCATACATGATGTCGAGACTCACTTGGGGAGTTGTCAATGTGTCTTTATTTTGAGTTTTCATTTTACACTTAACACTTATATGGAATGACATATCTATTATTTTGGTTTATATTCATTTATCCATGTTTTTCTATTATCATGTGATGTTGGTCTTTATTGGTTATGGTATTATTATGGTTATTGTTTATTATTATTTGTCTATTTTTAATTTATTTTTGGTATTGTGGTACTTTAATAAAGAGGGTATAGTCTCCCCATATTTCATATTATACCCTCACTGTTAGTTGGAAACCTCTGGCGTATGGGGAGGCATGCCTGAGGTCATGTAACTAATATGCTCGGGGAAATAACATGTGGCACCTAGGTCAGGATGATAGAAAGTGGTGTTAGAGGAGTTTTTCTTTTCTTTTTAGTTGCCTTACTATTTGGTAAAGTTAAATAGGATAATAAGATGATCCATTCCTTGGTCATAAGCTCGTGAATGGGAGTAGCTAACCCATATACAGGGGGAAACCCAAGTACCTAGTGTGATATAATTATTATTGATGTTTATTGTTATGGTTGAATGTTATCACACCTTGGGTGATTCACTTGTTGTGTGATGTTATTATTTTCTAAGATTTTACTCATGGCTCGGTATGGTATAAAACTTGAGTATACGTGCATCATTCTAGGAACTCAAGATTTTATGTGACATGCATCATTCTAAGAAAACATGGAAAAGAATGTTTTAGGTAATTGGTTGTAATGAAAATGTGTTTCCTTATTTGGGTATCTTAAAAATGAAATGGTTCCTAATAAGAATTTGGTAATTTAAAATGGTGGTAATTGTGGTAATTTAAAATTTAAAAATTGGTGTATGATAGAAAAACATGAAATATGAAAGTGTTTTACCCTATAATAGCCATGACCTAGATGAGAAATATTTGAGGGTAGTGACGGTGCCTCGGTTCTAACCGTGGGGTGGGGTATGGGGGATTACTTGTTATAGATTTATGTGAATCCATATTATATAAATGGGGTAATGATATGTAATATATCCTAAGATATGTGTTTAGAATTGTATATACAATCCTCCACAATGGTGTTTGTTAATAGGAAGAGAGGAGGTCATGGATATAAATGTGCCTCCAGTGGTGGAACTAGAGGCTCTGATAGTTCTAGGTGAAGGGGATGGAGATCATTTTTGTGAGAACTTTTCTCTCTTTATGTAGTTCAGGAATAGAGATCCAAGGTGGGTTATGTGGAATATGTCTGACCATACATGGGAGTTTTAGTTGTAGAATCCTCCAACCTTCACTAGAGATGGTGGTCCTGAGGAAACTAAGTTATAGATTGAGTCTTTCAAAATAATCATTGACCATTTATAGACTACTATGGATAGGATAGTTAAATTGGATGATTATATGTTATGGGTATCAGCAAAATGCTGGTGGGATATATAGACTTGTGATGAGTAGTGGGAGAACATGGTTCGGAAGGACTTTTAGGAGAAGTTCCTAAAACATGGTAGTTGGAGTTCATCTAGTTATGGATAGCATGGTTGGACCATAAAAATTTAGAGTTACTATTCTTGTATCTTCTACACTTCCTAATGCTTTGTTTGATATAGGAGTCTTTCATTATTTTATATCTACTCAACTTGTGAATGTTTTGAGTAAGACAATGGAGTTTTTGAGTTAGGTTATGATGATCAACACACCGTTAAGAATGCGATCATGGTACATCTATTTATGTAATGTGTATTCTATCATGGTTATGGAATTTCATTTCTATTGGGATCTTTATATACTCAACATGTTTGGTTTTGAATTTATTTTGGGTATGGACTAGATTGTATCATACTGAGCCCATATCGATTGTTACCATAGGAGAGTCACCTTAACGTCTCATGAGGGTAATATTTATGTTCATCATGGAGAGTGGGATATTTTGGTAGTCCCTTCAGGGCCAATACATCATGAACTAGGGGAGCTCACAGTCTAGGTTGAAATTCTTTTTCTGGATGATGGGGAGTGTGAAGCTTGATATCTTCCCACCCTTAGTGGACTAGTTTTAAGATGTGTTTCCTAAGAACTTCTTGGGTTGTCACTTGAGAAGGATGTTGATTTTAAAATTGTGCTCATTCCTGGAGATGAACCAGTTTATATTCCACTTTATAGAATTACACCAATATAGATTCATGAACTTAAGACTCAGCTGTAAGAATTAATGGATATGGTATTTATCTATCCAAGGAAATCATCATGGGGTTTTCTAATTTTATTTTCAAAAAATGAAAATGGGATATTGAATTTATGTGTTGATTACCAAAATTTGAAATTGATTATAGTGAAGAAAAGGTATCTTATTCCATGTATCAATGATCTATTTGACCAGCTGAGAGGATCTTGTTTTTTCTCAAAGATAAAATTGAGGTCTAAGTATCATCAGTTGAGAGTTATACCTTCTGATATACCATGGGATGCTTTCAAAAGCAGGTGTGACCTATATGAGTTTTCGTGATGTTGTTAGGTCTGATGAATGTTGTATCTATGTTTATATACTTTATGAACTAAATCATGCACCCATACTTAGATCAGTTTGTGGTTGTTTTATGGATGACATTTTGGTGTACTCTAAGACACATGACTATCATGCCGAACATCTTGACATCATCATAAGTACATTAAGTGAGCATTTTATATATGCGAAGATATCTAGTTTTCAATTCTAGATTGATAGTACATTTCTTAGATCACATCATCTCAGAGTAAGGTATGTTAGTGGACCCAAAGATGGTACAGGAAGTTGTTTCTTAGGAGGATCCCAAGAATGTTTTTAATATCCAAATATTTTTAGGGTTGAAAGGTTATTCTCAATGGTTTATCCTAGACTTTTATTGTTTAAAAGAACCAATTTTTGGACTGAACAATAATGGAATCTTGTTTGAATTATATGGAGCTTATAATAATTATGTCTAGTTGTTGAATAAATTTTGGACTACTGCACCAATCTTGATCCTACCCAAACCGGGTGAGAAGTATACTATGTTTTGTGATGCATCCGAGATTAGACTTGAAGTTGTGTTGATGTAGGGAGATCGAGTTGTGTAATATGGGTCACAACAGTTGAGGCCACATGAATATAATTACCCTATGCATGATCTCAAGTTGGTTTGGGTTCTTTATTCCTTGAAGTGTTGGTGGAATTATTTGTTGGGTGAATATTTTACTGTGTATACCGACAAAAAAATCTTAAAGTATATCTCTTCATGGCGAGATTTGAATCTCCAATAGTGGATATGGGTTGAGTATATGTAGTCATTTTACTTTGAACTAGTATATAAACTCAGGAAGGGAAATGATGTTGTTGATTCTTTGAGTAGGAAGACACAGACTCATGTAGTTTAGGAGTCCAGCTTTGGGTGGAAATGATGACCTTGCTAACTGAGATTCATATTGAGGTTCAGGAGGGCTAGGAGCATATTACCCTTATATCCTTATCTATTGAGTCCACAATTTTGAGCCAGATTAAGGAGAGCAAGTATAAGGATCCAAAGTGTTTGTCCTTGAGGGAAGTCCTTGAAGGTGGGGAGTCTCCTTCCGATTGGACTATAGATAAGGATGAGATCATCTATGTATAGAAAAAGGTTGTTATGCCTACTTGTATATGAGAAGAGCTGATGCTTGAGTTCCATTCCTTGAAGTGGGAAGTACATCCCGGTGTGACTAGAATTTATCATGACCTATGTAGACATTATTGGTGATCGGGCATGAAAAGGGATATTATAGGGTATGTGACATGATGCAACACATGTTAGCAGGTGAAGGTTGGGCATCAACGACTTGTTGGTTTACTAAAGTCTTTTTCCATTATAGAATGGAAGTGGGAAAATGTTTCCATGGAATTTGTGGTAGGTCTTTTGAGGAACCTAAGGAAGAATGATGTTATATAAGTGATTTTGGACCAATTGATGAAAGTAGCAAATTTATTTCCTATCTAGGAGACTTTCAAAATGAATCAGTTGGGGGATATGTATATTTGGGAGATAGAATGTTTGTTCAGGGTACCGTGAAGTATTGTTTCATTCCATGATTTGTGCTTTACCTATCACTTCTAGTATGGATTATAGAGGGTGTTGGGTACCCATGTATTTCTGAGTACATCTTTCCACCCATAGAAATAAAGGTAGTTGGAATGTATTATTCCAGTGATAGAGGACATGATGCGAGCATGAACCCTAGAAATTTGTGGGTATTAGGAGAATCACTTAGTACTCATTGAGTTCTCCTATAATGACAGTTGTCAGAAAACGATTCCGATGGAACCATATGAGGCACTTTATAGTAGTCCATGCATATCAACTCTAAGGTGGATGGAGGTAGGTGAGTCTAAGTTATTGGGACCCAGTCTCGTGTAGGAGAAATCATAGAAGGTTCAGTTAATTTAGAAATGTATGGATACATATCAGAGTAGGTATAAGTCATATGTTGATCGATGAAAATGACCCCTTTAGTTTACAGTGGGTGATCGTGTGTTCCTTTGGGTGTCACCTAGATTGGGTCACCATAGGATTCAAAGGTAGGGAAAGTTAGCACCCAGCTTTATTAGGCCTTTTGAGATTTTGGAGAGGATCAGACTGGTGTCATACTATTTAGGTCTTACATAAAGGTATATTTTAATGCATGATATTTTTTATGTATCATAGATTTTGTAGTGTCACCCTGACCCTTATCATGTGATTGATTTTGATGATGTTGATCTAGAGGTTGATGCATCCTTTGTCGAGCATCTGATTTGTGTTATGGATAGTAGTAAGAAATTTTTTTAGGGAAAGACTGTGCCAATAATCTGATTTTTGTGGAAACGATGACATTTTAGGAGAAAACTTTGTAGAGGGGAAGAAGATATGTGGGCTTAGTGGCCCGATTTTTTTACCTCAAAATCTTAGTGATACTTGGGAGTACAACTTAAGGACAATCTATTATAAGGTGGAGAAATTTTAAGATCTTGGACTTTCTAGAGATGCATCATTATCATTTTTAGGTACTCTTTTACCCTTATTTGGTTATACCTTGGTTGGGTTTTGATTTGGGGTTATTTAGAAATAAATTGGATAGATTTGGAAGATCATGGGGTTATGCATGGTTGGCACATAGGTAGAGAAAACCATACAGTTTTCCCTAGTAAATTGTGTGCCCTTTCGGAGCTACATGAGGTGGTTCACGATTGACACATGGTTTGAACAAACTGTGCAACCTCCCTCCCCTAACTATGCACCCTCGAATAATGGGGGTTATCTCTTTTTTTCTAAGTTGTGCACCCATCTAGGAGTAACCATGCACTCCCTAAGTAAGGGTGTGTGATTAAGGAATAGAGTTTAGAAAACTACACACCTCCTCCCAAGAAATCATGTGTATGGGTTTTAAACCCCCTAAAAATTTTATTAAAATTCTCTAAATCCCTTTTTTACCCAAAATCACCCCAACTCGACCCTAAACATTTCCTTAGATCTTGGAAGCTCCTAGGAGGATTCCAAGGCACTACAAACCCCTTTAGGTGTGAATCAAATATTATATGAAAGTATTTTACCCCTATTCTGATATGTGATCTCTTCTCATTTGGTTTACCTTATCTTTCTCTTATTTATCTATTCTTTTTGGGGGATTATTTCCTCTGTTGGAAATGGGTTTAGATCTAGGTTTTTATGGATGTGTTTTTTTGGATCTTAGTTCTAGGTTTTGATCCTATATATTCCTCTCCATTGTGATTCCGATATTTTTACATCAAATTGAGGGTTATAGCTCGGTGAGTATTCATCAAAGATCTTGAGGTTGGTGGTCTAATTTCCAATTCCCATAATCGTGATTATAATTTTTTATATGTATTTGAGCAATTTCAATATCCACATTGGGAAATTGAAGTTATGTTAAATTGAATTAATTGATTTATTTTCCCCATGTGATTAAAAAAATTTGTTGAATAATGGGATTATGAAATTGATGAAATAATAGGTTTATGAAATTAGTTAAATACTAGGATAATGAAATTTTTTGAATAATGAGATTATGATTTTGGTTGAATAATGGGTTATAAACATGGTTGATAATTCAGTTATGAATGTGGAATCATGGTCTGTGATATTTTAAATGATGTGAACAATGTGTTGTGGGACAGGGACTACTTCTCCAAATACCCACAGGGTTCCAGACTACCAATCTAGGCCCCTATGATATATATGTATTTCTTGTGATCATTGAGTTATAGGATAGTGACAAGTGCTCCAAATACCCACAGGGTGACAGACTACTGCTCTAGGACATCATTTTATGAATTTCAAATTGGAATTAAATGATTAATGAAAGCCCATGATAAAATGAAATGTGATTTCCATTTGGTGGATGGTTCAGAATTTGGCGTGGGCTGAAGCAGGTATTATTGGTTTGAGTTCCACTGAGAACCCAGGGACCAATGTGGTTAATTAAAGAATAATTTAATATGAAAACTATTTACTTTATCATTTTTACCTTATTATTTATACAATTGTATACACTTTTATAGACTAGATATTGATTTATATGGAATTGTTGGTGGACTACTGAGTTTTACTCACACCCTACTTGGGTTGTCTAATCGGTACCCAAATAGAATTCATGCTTGCATGACATGATAAGGGAAATATCCCTATGATAGATGGTTGAGTTGGGATTCAAGATAGAAAATGGATGAGGGAACCGGACATGATGTTGAGACCCGCTTGGGGAGTTTTCAGTGTGTCTTTACTTTAGATCTGCATTTAACATTTGACACTTATACGTCATGATATATCTACTATTTTTGTTTTTGCTCATTTTTTCATGTTTTGCGATTATCATGTGTTGTTGGTATTTATTGGTTTTGGTATTATTCTTGTTATTGTTTATTATTTTTTTCTATTTTTAATTTATTTCTACTTTTGTGATTATTCGATAAAGAGGATATTGTATCCCCACATTGCATATTATACCCTCACTGTTAGTCAATAGCCTGTAGCATATGGGGAGGTGTGCCTAAGATCATGTAACTAACCGACTTGAGCCCCGGACATGTGGAACCTAGGTCAGGACATTACATGCATCATGGACTTTGGTGGCTCATTGGAGTCTCATATACCTTTTTTATAATTATCCTATAAAACAGATATCAGGAGACAATACAGATAACCTTGTTTGAGGCATTATATGGCATTCTTTGTCTTTATCCATGGTGTTGGCTGGAAATAGGAGAGACATCATTGATTGGACAAAGTCCTTTCTATGAGACTATGGAGAAAATTTAGATGATTCGAAAGGGGATGACTACAATTCAAATCCTATAAAAATCATATGAATACAATCTTCACTAACTCTTATCCTTCAATGAGAGTGAACACATCTTATTGAAAGTTTTATCCAAGCATGTTCATTAATACTTGGGTAAACAAGGTAAGTTGGAACCACAATATGTGTGACTGTTTGAGGTTTTTGAACAGATTTCCATTGTGGTGTTCTGATTTTACATATCAAAAAAATTCAGTGTTGTTTATAATTTCTTCCATATTTCTCAACTGAAGAAGTATCACCTAGAATGTTTTCTTGTGATCAGTTGGGATCATGTTACTCTTGAGTCTCATGCGACTTTTATCCATGAACTGGTTGGGATTATGGATAGAAAATAAAAGGCCTTTCAAGGGAGATATATTTCCTTGGTGTGAGCTTTATGGTAGCATGGTCAAGTTTAAGAGGAAACATAGGAATGAAAAAAGGTTTTTGTGGGATAAATGACTTGAGTTATTCAAGGTAAACTATAAGGAAAGGCCTTAAACATTACATAATATTGAGTTAAGTCAATAATTTGACTTTATTTTACATTGAGGATCTTTTCAATTTTAGAGATTTATAGAATTAGGCCACAACTCATACATAATAACTCAAATATTACAATGTATTCACTTCTACTCACTATTCATTTTTTCATAAAACAAAAACTTTTAAAAATAAACATGGCTTTGTTTCTTGTTTAATAATCATAAATTTTCCTTGATCTCATCCATGACTCTATTATCATTTAAATCCTACGAAAAAAATTTCAAAACTTGGGATGAGCATAAAAATCTCAATTAGGGATACACAAAGAAGGAAAACTTTTAGTCTTGTGGAAACATGTAAACCCTAAATACTCTATCATAAAGTAAAACTTTCACCTTTAAGTAGTAAATAATCTTCATTGAATATAAGCTCTTTGATTTCCATTTTTGTAATCGAAAGGTTACTATAAAACTCATATAAATCTCATATAAAATATAAAGGTAACTTGGGACGCAATCATACTTAAATGGAATAACCATGAGGTCAACTTCCACAAATATCAATATATTGAAATAGCCAATCCATTTTCAATACCATTTTCAATACCAAAATATCCAAAAAGGAAATAATTTATTTATCTTTATTTTAAAAATATTAATCCTTGTAGAGGAATCCAAATATCAAATAATGGTCATGTTGGTGAAGAAGTTGGTGTCACTATATATGTTAAAAAGAACATTCCTTTTATACTTTGTCAAAACATTTTGTATAAAACATGTAGAAAGATTATTTTTTAAAACCTTTTAATTAAATTCAAATAATATAAAAAATGTCCTCTAAAATCCTTTTATATCCATATAATAAATATTTAAATTAATATCATGAAGAAAAAGATTTTATAATTAAATATTTAAATGTTCAAGGTGTCACATACCACTTTAAACAATTAAATATTAATTTACCAAAAAATTAAATAGAATTTTTATAGATACAATATGGATATGAAATGTCATAGTGTATGTATATACACCTTATAAAAGAATAAAGGTGTGTGTTATCAAGAAATGCCGCAATTAAAGGAGATTGAGGCGAAATCCTATACAAAGATAATTTTTTAACAAAATAGATTGATTATGTGTTTTCAATGTAAATATACATAAAACAAGTAGAAATAAAATATAATATATTAAAATTCATTTCACACATAAGATTTTAATGGAATAATCAAGAAGTATAAGTTTAACCCAAATAATGAACATTGGGTTAAGAAATTCCCTTACCTCGACTCTGACTCATATCGTATGATATTTGTTCTTCATGAATAATAAAATGAGGTTAATTTATACTTGATTCAGAACCTTTTCATATTTATTATTCATTTTATATCATTAATTACCATTTTATAACAATTACATGATTATTTAAGTTCATGTCGGATGCTTTGTCGATATTCGTTACTTGAGTTGAAAATGAACTAAATAAGATGTCAATAGTCCATGTAGTCATAATTCCATCATCAATAGAATATAAAACATGATATATATATATTATATATTCATTATATAATTATTTATAATAATATTTAATGGTAAAATAAAATCATTGTTCTTAGAGATGGTAGGTCGTACGTACGCATGAATGTTATTTCTGTTTTTCCTATCGTATTAAAGAACGAATTTAAATGAAATTAATGTAAATATTTATATATATAATATCAATATAGTACCATTAATATTTCATTTATATCATATATTTTTACTAAAACAATCTTTAATACATTCCATGTGATGTGTGAATGAATCATGTCATTTTGAGGAGGTGATAGTCCACACGTCCCCAAACAAAGTTATCATATAACCATAATATAGAAAGCATGAAGGTATGTTTAATATAATATTTCCATAATGTTAAATATGTTATAATATACATATTAAAATATTATTTTACCAAAAAGATAATTTTAACACCATCCATGAAGGTGGTAATGGAAAAAAGAACAGAAACATTATTCACAGAGGCAATTAACCGGCATAACTTGGACAACAATTTCGTTTCATTGAAAGAGGATGTGTGAAATGAAATAGATATGAGATATTAAATTAGAAACATAACACTCCAATATATATATTATTTTGGAGTTATCATGCATTTATGGATAAAGTAGGTGAGGAGAAAGTATAAAAGAAAAGAAATTAAGAGATGTGCCTTTAGAAAATTGCCTCTTGAATATTCCCACCTTGAAAGACCCTTTAGGACCTTGGATTTGGTATTTTGGTGAGACTAGTAACACTTGGATGTAGGTAGAGTGAGTATGAGGGGTTTTGGAAAATATTGTAGGAGCTACAAGGCTCTTTGGGTCGAAATGGGGAGGTGAGGGGTGGTGTTTATACATGAGGAGTGGTGGGTTCAAGTGATTAAATTATTGATTATTTTATATTTAAAGCTAAACACATTGTGGTGGAATTAATTTCAAAGAATTATACATTAAATTGATTTTTTTAGGTTGTTTAGGGTCTAGAAACACCTCAAAAAACCTTTAAATGTTGTAGTTTTTTGGTATTTTAAGCCTTCACCCATTTAACTTTAACATGTTTCATTTTTTTCCTATACTGTCTTAAATAATTTTTTTACCATGGTAAATTTTTGTATACCAATAAATGAAATTGGATTTACAAACTAATTTTTACTTTCAGATTCCAAATATATAATTCATTTTACACAATTAAATTCCCATTATTTAAAGAATTATATTTAAAATTAATTCCACAAAAAAAACGGAAAATCTGGTTTTTAAAGTGAAACATTCAAAAGTTCACATCGATTTTATATCCAATTTAAATTTTAAATTGATTACAAAGAAATAAATTGAATTAAATGATAAAAACATATTCTAATTACACTCTAAAACAAAATAAAATTACACTATAACTATATAAATAAATTATATGAAAAATAAGTTTTTAATTAAAAGGCAACATTTTTCACAATTCATTAAAAAATGAATATTATCAAAAAAATACAAAAAAATTATTCAAAGTAAAATTTTATGCACAAATATTAATGAATAAGTTTATTTTATCAAATATAACATATAAAATATTCAAATACTATATTTAAAATGGGTTCTCCATCAAAAGACGACAAAATGCCATTTTTTGAAAAACAATGTTTTTAATCATAAAACTAGTTTTATCATATATGTTGTTGAACATATTATATCTTTTAATTACTATATAACTTATAAATATAAAAAAATACTTATTCAATCATTACCTAAGTTGTTACATTCTTCCCCCTTTTGGAAATTGCTTCCTCGCAATTTTATTCACTTATCAAACAAGTGGGGGTATTTTCCCCTCATAGCATTTTCAGATTCTCATGTTGCCTATTCAACTATATGGTTTATACATAAAACATTTACCTGATGAATCACCTTATTTTGAATCACCTACTCTCAGTGTTCTAGAATCTGGACTGGCTATTCTTCATAAGAAATATTATCTTCCAACTGAACTACTTTTGGGATCAAAACATGAAATGGATCCGGCATATACATTATTAACATTGAGATATGAAAAATATTATGTACCTAGGATAAAATTAGAGGAAAATCCACTCATTAGTAAACTAATCCAACTTCATCTAGGATTTCATAGGGTCTAATGAATCATGGGCTCAACTTCCCTTTCTTACCAAACGCATCACTCTTTTCCATAGAGAAACTCTGAGATAGACGTGATTACCTACCTCAAAAGAAATATCCTTCCTCTAGTTATCCGCATAAATTTTCTTCCAAATATGAGATGTTCTCATGAGTTTCTGAATCAAATGAACTTTCTCTTCCACTTCTTCTACCAAATCTAGTGCAATCAGTTCCCTTTCCCCGACATCTCCCCAAAAATATGGATTTTGACAACGCTTTTCATATAATCCCTTAAATGGTGTCATCTGCATACTCGAATGAAAACTTTTATTATAAGAAAACTCAACCAAAGAAATATGTTGATCCCATAATCCATGGTAATACATTGAACATGCACATATCATATCTTCCAATTTTTAATTGTTCATTCTAACTGCCCATCTAATTGAGGATGAAAATCTGTACTGAAATTTAATTCAGTATCTAATGACTTCTGAAAGAATTTACCAAAGTTTGAGGTGAACCTAGGATCACGATTAGATACAATGGAGATGGAATCTCCATATGACATGACTATCTATTTAATATACATTCAATAAATTTTATCTAGAGATGAAGTATCTCAAATTGGAATAAAATGATAAGATTTAGTCAATCAAACAACAATAACCCAGATCACATTGTTACCTCGAGAAGTCTTTATCAATGACACTATGAAGTCCACAGATATATTTTACAATTTACACTCCAGCTTTGTAAAAGGTTGAAGAACCCCTTTCGGTAACTTCCACTTTGTTTTAACCTATTGACAAGCCAAATATCTCAAGCTGAAATCAGTAATATCTCTTTTCATTCCATCCCACCAGTAATACTCTCGAAGGTCTTTATACATCTTAGTGATGTCAGGATGAACTGAAAATAGAGAACTATAAGCTTCAAAGAACAAATATTTCTTCAACTGTGAATCAAAATAAACACATAATCTCTTCCCAAACCTCAAAACACAATCTTTATCAATGTTAAATCTTGGTAACTTACCCTTTTGAACCAATTCTATCTTTTTCTGCAACTCACTATATTCCTTTTGAGATTTCTTAATTCTATATGGTAGAGATGATTGCACTGACACCTGAAACAAAATAGAGTAATTTCATTCACCAACAACTTCCAAGCCAAAATTCATCAAATCATTAACCAAGGATCACATTCCAAACATATCATGGTTAATCTAGCATTACTTTTTCGACTCAAAGTACCAGCCACCTTATTTTATTTTCCTAGATGGTAATGAATAATGCAATAATAATCCTTGATTAGTTCTATCCATCACCTCTATCTTATGTTAAATTATTTCTAAGTGAATATATACTTCAAACTTTTTTTATCATTACATATTTCACACTTTACTCCATACAAATGATGCCTCCAAATTTTTAATGCAAGAACAACAGCAGTTAATTCCAAATCATGTGTAGGGTAATTTAACTCATGAGGTTTCAACTGATGTGAAGCATAAGAAATTACCTAGTCATTTTTCAATAGGACACAACCAAGTCCTTTTAAAGAAGCATCACTATAGATAACAAATTCACTATTTCTGGAAGACAGGGCCAAAACTGAAGCATTTACCAATCTTCATTTCAGTTCCTAAAAACAATCATCACGTTCTTTTATATAGGGGAACTTAACTCCCTTTTGTGTTAACTTAGTTAGTGGGATATATAACCAAGAAAAGTTTTTGTTGTACTCCTCATGTTTTAATCATGTTTTAATGACCACATATCCTATTAATACTATTTAACCTATCTCAAATCATGTGTAGAAATGGTTGGTTTCTTTATGCTTTAAATAAAATTACACCAAATCCTGTTAAACCTAAATCATTATAAATCATGTTTGATTATTATAAACTATATTTAAGTTTTTTATATAATTATTTATTATATAAATGATTAAGTCTCATTCATTCTGTGAATATTACTGGTTAATTCTATTTATATATATTTGGATATGTTTGAGAAACTATGATTATGCCACCAGTTTTGGTTTTCTGGAAAAGGACCCAGACACCATGACTCAGACATCGTGACTCAGACACCATGACACAGAAACCGTGACTCAGACTTCGTGACCCAAACACTATGACTCAGACATCGTGACCCAGACACCATAACTAGTTTCAAATCTCATGAAGTCTGTGAAACTGGTTCCTTGCTACCATCACCAAGACACTATTCAAAGTTTGGAAAAGCACCAAACATCATGATTATAACACCACATATGTGCTACCGGTTCTTGATATCAATACAACTATGCCATCATGACTATCTCACTGCTCAAAGGCAAAGAAGAAGTCACCATTTCGTGGTGACACCATTTCCAAGTGAAACTGTTTCTAGACAGACTGTGAAACCGTTCTTTAATCTGTTTTGTCATTTTCAATTTAATTTTTAACAATCATATTTGATTCATTTAAATTCATTGAAATAATTAATATTTATATGTAGACATTTCACCTGACAGTAAGAGGTATGAGGTGTAGAATACATGCATCATGATGGCTCTAACACATGCACTCCAAAATAAAAAGGAAAAGTGTGGCACTGGAAAAATTGTAGAGTAGAAGTGTGTAGCAGATGCACGAGCATTTGAAAAGTGAATTTATGCATGCAATAAGAAAAAACTGAAGAACACATGAAGCACTCCTAATTCTAAAGGTTGGACTACATTAGATCAAAGTCAAAAACATCTTTGCAGTACCAATACCAATAATAACACGATCTAGACAGTTTACACCATCGAACTAGAAGACTTGCGATACTCTACTTTTCACAGGAGGACTTGATACTTGCATTTTCTTAATCCTATAAGTTCAGTGTTGCATAGAATAACACTCAGAGCACCTCTAACCTTTTCTCATCATCTTTTCTCTATTGTGTATTGTTTTTAGCTTTCGAGCAGTGTGTGTGTGTCTATATTAAAACACACACTGTCTCCTATACTAAAAATGAAGAATACAAGATATCCTTCCTCTCATATTGTTTTACATTTTTTTAATACCACGAATAAGTGTGGAAGAGGTCATTATTTGACCTGGTATTTTATACCCATGAAGAATAGTGGAAGAGGTCATGTGACCTGGACAGTCCTATGAATTGTTGTTTACCCCGATATAGGGTGTGGATCAATATTTAATATAAACTTCTTGGTGGTAGGTGATCACCAAGTGGAGTGGATTAGGTCTCATCTTGAGATTTAACCACTTGTTTTATCCACTGTGTTATTTAATTTAGTTTTTCTCTTCTTTATTGTATATTTCAGAAAACACTAGATTTTACTTTGATAGTTAGTATTGATTAGAAGTTATAATTGTTTTTCCTTATTATAATAGCTTCAAAAGTAGTATCAATAACTCATATTCATATTACTGATAATTAATCAATATTTTGAGCGGTTATTTGAATAGTCAAACTTTTATAACTGTATTAACGTGATTAACTGGGTTGTATTCATTTTTATTAGGGAACATTTTTTAGAAAACTTTTTAATAGAAATTTTAATAAATACTCAATTCACCCCCCCCCCCCTCTTGATTACTCTACTCTTCCCAACATTTGGTATCAGATGAGTTTATTCCAGTTAAGGATCTATTTTTAAATCTATTCAACTGTGATTTTAGTTTTACTTTAAAGATCTGTAAAATTCTGTTAAATATAAATTTCTAGCACTTTAAAAGTATTTCTTTATTATGGATAATATACTAGAATGTGCTACAATAAACATACCACCATTCTTTAATGGAACTAATTATTCCCAAAGGAAAATTAAAATTAAAATGCATTTAGAAAGTATGGTATTTTAAATTTGGTCTTCAATTATAGATTTGTATAAGATTCCTGATACTGATAGAATTACTTGGGATGACCCAACCAATACTAATTACAATAAAAATTGAAAATACATGAATGATTTATATGTATCTTTAGGAGATGATGAATTTAACAGAATATCGGCATATAAAACATCCCATGAAATTTGGGATACTTTTCCTATTTCACATGAAGGAACTTCTAGTGTGAAAGAAATGAGACTTAATACTTATACTATTAAATATAATAACTTTAAAATGAAGCCTGATGAGGCTATTTATAACATATATCTCATTTTCAATGAAATTTTCAATACAATGATTTCTCTTGGAAGAGAAGTTACTACCAAAGAACAAATTATGAGGATTCTCATATTCCTGCCTGATAGGTAGAGAGGAACCTCTATCTCTATTAGAGAGTCATTCTACATCAGAAAATTACCTATAAAAGATATCATTGGGAAGCTCATGATGTATTAATAGAATCTTAAAGTCAATAAGGAATAGGAGGATGGACCCAAAAAAAATTGTGGCATTCAATACCACCACCTCTAAATCCAATGAAAAAGAGAAACTACAAGTCTCTATAGAAAGTTATAGTAGTGAACAATCATCACTTGATAGTGATGATAATATGGATCAATTAGCCAGAAGGATTAAGAAATTATACAAAAGGAAAAAAATTAGAAATCCTAAATTCAAAGGAATATATGATCAAAAGGGAAGATGGAAGAAAGATTGGAAAAGAAATTACAAGTCTGATGAGATAGTATGTTATAAATGTAAGAGAAAGGGACATGCAAAGGCTGATTGTCCCAAGCTCAAGTATAAAAAAATATTATTAAAAAGATAGAAAGTATAAAAATTCAATGAAATCAACTTGGAGTGCTTTTGAGGACATTTCAATTGGCTTGGAGTCTTTACATGATGAACAACCTGATAATGCCAATATGTGTTTTATAACAAACACATCTAAGGTAACCCTGTAATCTCCTGTACAAAATTCCTATTATTCTAAAGATGAATGTGATTCTAAAAATACTTCTATAGTATAAATTTTTGAGTATTGAAATATACTTGAAGAGACATGTATAAATACAAGTCTTTAAAGAAAGATTATACTCTTACCTCAACTGTTAAATCTGAACTTACTGTAGAAAGAGAGAAAAATGTAGAATTACTCAAAGAAAACAATGAATTAAATCTATTTAATTGGTTATTGAAAAAGGACCTTGAAAGGTTTAATAATGGTAAATATACCTTGGTACAAATTCTAGGTAAACATATTGCCCATAAATACACTACTGGTATTGGATATCAACCTGGTAAAATAAATTTTGGAAAAACCAATTTTGTTTCTAAATTTAAAACATATATCTTTATTACTAGTTTTGGAAAACATTTTTCTAGTTCAAATCATGATACACTCTCTACTGTTTCAAGCTTCTCTGGACCAAATAGAGTTTATTTTTCATGTTCTTTACATAACTCTTATAGGAAACCTATGAGGAAAATGTGGGTTCCTAAAGCACTAGTTACTAATATTATTGGACCCAAACAAATATGGGTACCAAAGTCTGTTTTATTTTTACTATTTTGTAGGAAAATTGATTAAAGATATTCTGAAAAAGATTATGGTACTTGGATAGTGGGTGTTCAAGACACATGACTTAAGACTATTCATACTTTAAGAACTTAATAAAAATTGATGGTGGACATGTCACCTTTGGTGATAATTCCAAAGGAAAAATAATTGGCCTTGGCCAAATTGGTAACTCTAACTCAGTCTTAATTTCCAAAATACTTTTTGTTGATGGACAGAAATACAATCTGCTTAGTATTTCACAACTATGTGATGATGGATTTCATGTTAAATTTGAAAATGATGGTTGCAATGTTTTTAATTATAAAAATTAATTAGTATTTTTTTCATTGTTAAATGAAAATTTATACTCTTTTAACTTAGATTATTTAGTTTCTCAAAATGTTTCATGTTTATGTGTATTTTATAAAGAGTCCTGACTGTTGCATAGAAGACTAAGACATTTCAATATTCACTCCCTTAGAAAGCTAACTATAAAAATGTTAGTCAAAGACCTACCCAAATTTGAGTTTCCAAATGATAAAGTGTGTAATCCTTGTCAAAAGGGAAAGCAACACAAAGTTTCCTTCAAACTAAAGAAAGAAGTTTCAACTTCTCAACCTCTCGAGTTGGTTCACATGGACTTTCTTGGACCATCTAGATTTTCTAGTTTAAATGGGAAGCACTATGTTTATGTTCTTGTAGATGACTTTCTAGATATACTTAGACCTTTTTTTTCTCACAAAAGTGAAGCCTACTCTCATTTCACCAAATATGTTAAAACTGTAGAAAATCATAGTGGACTTAGAATTAAATCCTTAAGAAGTGATCATGGTTGTGATTTTGAAAATCAAGGGTTTGAATCCTTTTTATCACAAAATGGATATAATCATAATTTCTCTACCCCTATAACACCTCAACAAACGGGAGTTATAGAAAGAAGAAATAGGACCTTGCAAGAGATTTATAGAACCATTCTTAGTAAATATGACTTACCTATTTATTTTTGGGATGAAGCTGTAAATACAACATGATATATCATTAATATATTGTTGATTAGATATATTCTTAAAAGAACTCAATATGAGTTATTGAACAATAGAAAACCCAAAGTAAGCTACTTCAAAGTAGTTGGTTGCATAGTCTATATCCTTAAAACTAAGGACAATCTTGAAAAGTTTTCATCCAAGAGTGATGAAGGAATTTTTCTATGATATTCAATCTCTAGTAAATAATATAGAGTGTTTAAAAAAAGAACTAATGTGTCGAAGAATATTTCCATGTCAAGTTTGATGAGACAGACCCACATGAGCCTAAGACCTCTCTAGAGAACATGGAGGATGATATGTCAAATCTGGACATCAATGATAAATCCTCTAACCATCCTATAAAGGAATCTGTGAACACTTCTAGTTTTGTAAATTCTCTAGATTCGAGTCAAATTGAACCTGAACCTATTAAAGAACCTGAAATCACTATCCCTTCATTTTCTAGAGCTGTTAGAACCCTTAAGAACCATCATTTAGATTCTGTTGTAAAACATTTAGATAAAGAAACTCAAACTAGATCTTCTCTTAGAAATCAGGTTGAAAATCAAGTTTTCTTGTCACAACTTAAACCTAAAAACATTAATGATGTTATCAATGATGAATTTTGGGTGATGGATATGTAAGAAGAACTTAATCAGTTTGAAAAGAACAAAGTTTGGACACTTGTTAACATACCCAAAGACATATATACCATAGGCACTAAGTGGGTGTTTAGAAATAAGGTATATGAAGTTGGTAATATAGTTATAAACAAGGATATATTGGTTCCACAAGGCTATAGTCAAGAGGAAGGAATTGACTATGAGGAGACCTTTGCACCTATTACTAGACATGAAGTCGTCAGAATCCTACTTCCTTATGCTGCACATCTGAATTTAAAACTATATCAAATGGATGTCAAAAGTGTATTCCTAAATGAGTATATAGCTGAGGATGTCTTTGTTTAACAACCCCATGGTTTCACAAATCCTCAATTTCCAAATCAAGTTTTAAAATTATCAAAAGCTTTATATGGTTTAAAACAATCTCCAAGAGCTTAGTATGATAGATTAATTACTTTTATTATTTCCAAAGGTTTTACAAAAGGTATATCTAATCCTACTCTTTTTAAAAATGAATTTCCAATGATGTTTTATTAGTTCAAATTTATGTAGATGATATTATTTTTGGATCTTCAAAAAATACTTTATGTGTTGAATTTTCTAAAATGATGCAAAATTAATTTGAAATGAGTTTAATGGGTGAACTAAAATTCTTTCTTGGATTTCAAATCTTTCAAAATAGAGATGTTATTATTTTAAATCAAATAAAATATACTAAATATCTTCTCAAACGTTTTGGCTTGGATAGCACTAAAAGTAGTGACACTCCAATGAGTACTACTTGTATGTTGAATATTGATGAAGATGGAAAATCTGTTGATCAAACCACTTACAGAGTAATGATTGGAAGCTTACTTTACTTAACTGCTAGCCAACCTGACATTATGTTTAGTGTATGAATGTGTTCTCTTTTTCAATAAAACCCTAAGAAATATCATTTAAATGATATTAAAAGGATTTTTAAATACCTCAAGCATACACCCAATGTCATGAACCAATCCGGGTTGACCCTGAACTGATCACCCGAGCTGGTCCGCGACATGGCCCGAGAGGTATTCCCGATCCTCTCGAGCTGGCGACAAGCATCAGGGAATCAAAAGAGGCTGTGGGAACGATTTCTCCCAATACAAATAAATTTATCAGCAGAAATAATACAGAGGAGTGTAGAATAAATAAACCAAATGAAATTATAAAACAGGAACAAGAGAAAATAAATCTAACTGAACTCGACATCCGAACTAACTCTGTGCGACCTCACGGGTCACTCTCCAACTCAATTATCAAGCATCGCCCAAGGTGAGCACACTAAAGATGTAGTCTTCATAAATACTAAAAACAGAAAAGAACTATAGGCGTTAGTATTAAAACTCAGTAGGATAGCCTGATATCTATTACCAATGCACTACCTTTAAAATAAAAGAAACACCATTTCAAGTTTGAACTACAATTTATAGAAGTATGTTTTTCTAAATATTTTACTCAATAGAAAAGTAAGAACCATTGCCCTTAACCATTTTAAAATCTATATTCATTTCATTAGTTTTAATGGCATTTTATAAAGGGAAAGTGATTTTTATATTTTCAAATTTGTACAAATAGGATTAAACACTTTAATTTGAAAACCATTTTTAAAAACCTAATCAAAACCATTTTACCATTTTCCAAGGAAAAAAATATACAAAAATTCACAAAAGAAATCACATAGTAAGGGCAATGTAGGTATACATATAAGCATCATTATCAATACTACAATCAACAAAATCCAAATAGAAATGGGTGAACCTAGGAGATCAAGAATAATCCAGAAGACACCAATATATGAGACCGCATCCCCATTGACATGTCACACACGATGAAATCAAAAATCCCAATATGATCGACCAACCTTTCTCAAGCAGGCCGAGGGAAAATCCCATAATAATAAACCGAATATATCCACCTACTGTGGGCCACTGGTCAGTACCATAACCTACTAGTGCGGCACTCATTCTCATAATATTCTCTCAATATGCCAGATTCCCATGTCTCAAGTATTTAGAAAAGGGGTGAGCCAACCGATGCCAGCCGAGCATCCAATCACATACATATATATATATAATAATAATGCACAATAGGTATCACCATAAGCCACTCCAAGGACTAATCTCATACCATTTATCAAAAAATATAAGGAGTCCAACATTAGACACTCTCATTACGGATCACAAGGATTTCGTAGTAAGGACATCCCATCCATTATACACACGCAAGTATGGCATGAGAAACATCCACAAAGGTTTCATAATAAACAAATTTTCACTAATTTTCACAAAGTGGCCAAATGGTCCTTAAACTATTTCTTTTTCATAAACTGACAGTTATCATTAACACAAAATCTATATTTTTTAAAGAGGGAACACATTTTTATAAAAGTGTCTAATGATCGTTAATCGACAACGCATTTTGAAACACCCTAAAACTCAACACCCATTTATTTATAAAACCAAAGCACACTTTGGAAACCAAATACACACTTCGTTTAAACATAAAAATACTTGAAAAACTTTCACAAAACCCATAATCACAATATCATAAGTAAAATATTTATTAATAATTCCAAACCAACCTTTGCATGATAAAAAATGAAACCAAGGATTATACTTCAATATTTATAAATTAAACAAGGTACGGAAAGAATTAAATAAATGAATCTTGAATTAAAAGGGAAGTGAAAAGGGAAAACCTACCTCGAGGTCAAAGCGTGATGACAATGAAACCTCAGAACCAAGGCGCGATGACAACGCTCACTCAAAAATGTCTCGCGCGGGTCCTAAAAATTCAAATCAACCCAAAAAACACTTAATTAATAAAACCCCTAATCAAACCAAGGTAATATATATGAAAAATAGAAATATCAAAATGATCATAAAACAAAAGGTTATACTGACGAGGGGTTGCAACTGGAAATAGACCGTCGTCTGGTTGGGGCAACGCCGACAGTACGGGCATCAAAACAAGGCAACGCCGGAAAGGTGGGTTGCTACGCTCACAAGCAGAGGGTGCATCGGTGGGGTACGAGCCATCTAGGGTGCACTCTAGCAAGGGAGAAGGATGGTCAGTCAGGGAAAAGGTGCCAGACTAGCATATGGGGAGCGGGTCGGCAGGAGAGGGTGAGGATCGGCCGGAGGGCATCGCGCTGAAATAGTGGAGGGAATCTGCATGGCTGGATGCGGTTTGACTGGGGGCTGCGAGTGAGGGTCTTCGGATAGTGGCGGGGTGAGGTGGCCAATGGGTAGGGTGCGGGTGAGCCGGGCAGCGGCGGGTAGCATGCGGGTGATCCGGACGGGAGTTGGGGTGTCGAGCAGCTGCGGTGCAAGGTGGCGCTACAAGTAGGGAGGCCGAAGGCCGATCGGATGGATCAGGGAGGTCCAAGGAGGGAAGGTCGGAGTTGTGGCACCGATGAGAATGAGGGAGGTGGCAGGGGAACTAGTTAGGGGAGGACCGCATGGCCGGAGGCAGGCCGCGCTGCTGTTGGGTCGCATCGAGACGATGGGATGCACACCGGGTAGCAGGGGAGCTGGGGGTTGGCACTGGCTGGGTCGAGACCAGATGAACGGGGTGCGCAAGCAGGGGAGAGAAGGTGGATTTCGGGGTGCTGGAAGGGTGGTGCTGGAGCGGGGCAGAGCCGATTCCTGGGGTGAGGAGGGAGCGTTGGCTGCGGAGGCCAGCGGCTGTGCGCGCTGGAGGATGAGCATAGAACCAGGGCACTGGTGGCGGGCTGCTGCACTGAAGGAGGGCGAGTAGGAGGGGTCCTGCGCAGAATAAGAACAAGATGGGGAGGGGGACACCCATGTGGAAAAGAAGGAAAAGAAAAAAGAAATTAAAAAAGAATAAAAGTGAATAAAAGTAAAAATTAAATAAAAATAATACTAATATTATTATTAATACAAATAATAGTAATAATAATAATATTATTATTATTATTAATTTTAAAAATAATAATAATAATAACATTAATAATAAAATAAAAATAATAAGTGAATTCATATCATTTTAATAATAATAAAAATAATGAAGAGGCCACGTAGTTGCATGGGCGAAGCTGCGCGGCATCGTGCTCTTCCCATGCGTCCAATGACGTCGAACTCAAAACTCACATTTTTTTTATCGAAAACTTGGAAACTTCATATGGGACTCACCCTGGACACCAGCAAAAATATTTAAAGGCAGAAAAAAAAATTAAAATAAAGTAATATCATGGGTTGGGGTGTGACAATTATCCCACTATAACGCTTTCTATCCTTGAAAATATATGATACCATCCAACTGGTTGATCAACACTTAAGGATTCAACACAACATGATCCAACCTCTTAACACATGGTCATTCCATCGACCACCAACGGGACTTAACCCTATCGCCCGAAACAAATCACCAATAAATGGGAGGCCTAAATGGATTCCCCACTATAAGAATTCAACTAGTATTTGAACCGGTCCTTACTCAAGCTAAAAGAAACACAGCAAGAACACTTAAACCACTCAGTCCCATCTGAAAGGAATAGGAACTGAACTGAAAACTCCGTACGAATTGAAAACCCTCACCCCATGGTCAGGGAGGGAGGACCCAAGGATTAAATCAATGTAACTAGGATGTAAAACTACTCATGACTCACCTCTTTGGGATGGACACAAACCAAGGCCGCAATTGATTCACATGGGTGGTCCATGAAAGGCCACTGATCGGCAACTCAAATCCAAAAGGGTACAGTTATTGACATTGTGTGAGGGTAATTCCATCATGTTCTTTGTGATAAGAGGAGAATTACAATGACCATGAAACCACAACAGACATTCTAAAACTGCCTCACTATAGCGATAGAGTCACAACCTTAACCAAACTCTTTAAAATTACATGGGGTTCCTAACTACGCGCTGACTTCACTCCAAGGCCTTTTGGATAGAGCTCTGATTGATGAAGCATCTCCTGACTTGCATTCAGGTTCTAATAATCCTAATAAGAAACATACATATTTTGATTTGACAAATGAAAGGATAGAATTTTGAAATAAATCCACACTGGCATTGAAAACTGGAATTCATCAAAAGACCCACGACATTCCCATACATTTCAAACCCAAAACAACACCCACACAACAGACACGATAAAATATCCCTTACAATGGAAGGAAAAATACATAAGAAACATTAAACAAAAACCCAATAGCACATCACTTCTAGTAACTTCCCCCGTGACACTTTCTAGCGATGCCTCGACAGAATCGTTGTAAGTGACCCAAACATCTACAAGCATGATAGGGCTTAGGAGAACTTGGACATGACGGCTTCTTGTGACCCAACTTACCTCACTGATAACACATAAAGATCTCTCACTCTGAAGAGGTTGATGAAAGATCCCAATGACTTTTGATTCCATGACCTTCTCCATCAACTTTTGATCGCTTACTCATCTTCTTGTTGGAAGTCTCCCTACTAATCCTAAGAATTGAAGGAGGGGGGACCACCTCGAGCACTCCCACCATCATGGATTCGACATGAAAAGTTTGTCTTGCGACATCGGAAAATGAAGTTAGGTTGGATGCCAACACCTTCGACTGTAGATCAGGGTGGAGACCTGCCTCGAAGCATCGAGCCTTCATGGAGTCATGTGTGGCATACCCTGAATCATAAGGGACTAGTGAAGCTTTCGAGAGTAGCAGAAGCATGGTTGGAACGGTACCCAACTTTGACTTTTATCATGATCAATGATTATTCCAAGATCAATACGATGATGAATTCTAGTCTCCACTGAATATAATCAAATATTTAGATAAAGTAGATAGAGACCCGAAACCTTAGAAAGGATCTTGCACATCATGTTTATAATTACTTTAATTAATTTCCTAATGAAAAATAATACCCGTATATTTGGTATTTTTCTTCGTTGATGATGTTGATCATCCGAAATGACCCTTCTAGATTATCTCGTTGTGCTTATAAGGATCCAAACTAGAATCCCTCTCACGGTGATCCACACATGCTCCGATGGCCTCCGATCGACACTGCTCGTTCTCCGGGTGCTAGCGCGGTGAAGCGAGTTTCTTGTGTTGTTCGTTCTTGATCACTTGTTCTTTGGCCTTGAAGAACGTCTCTCGTTCTTGAGAGGGGAGAGAAGAGGATTCGAGATAGAAATTGTTTGGCTCAACAATTATCAATTCACCAGGCTTGTGGTGTGGTGTCTGGCACAATAGACGTACTTGCCTATTTATATACATGGAATTTCAGTTACAATATTTAATTGCATAGAAACAATTAAATACATTTATGAACTTAGAGAAAACCCATGCATTTAATAATAATATCACTTCATTATTTATGGTGCGCCAACTTTGCCAAAACAGAATTATAAATAAAATTTTGCATCATAAAATAATAGCAGTGTTATTTTAATTTGTGCCAACTAGTTAAATAATTATTTATCATCTTGAAAATAATTATTTTACTACCAGACCAACCTTCGTCCACTCGAACTCCACTTCCATCTATTAACACTTGAATAAATAAATAAATAATTTATTCTCTTAAATAAATATTTTATTTAAAAACAAGTAAATAAATATTTATTAAATGTTCAATAAAATAAATAAATATATTTTATTTAATTTATGTGATCATTATAACTTGAATAAAATTATTCCATAGTATTGATAATAATATTTATTTCATTAATTAAATTCAAATAGAATTTAAATGAGACCACAAAAAACACTTAGTGTGTGATCCTCTAGGATTATTTCTCGTTGGCATTAGGTGGGCTTGCCTAAAGTCCAAGATTACTATCTAGAAACGGTTCAAGGTACCCAAAAGAAATAACGTAAAGTCTGAAAAACGAAATCCACATACGAACACTCATTGTGTAATATAAGTAATTTGTTGAAATATCTCATCAAGCAGGTTTTATGATTGTGTCATAAACTTTTATGTTTGATACGTCGTTCTTTGAATACCTGAAATAAACACATCGTTACACCATGGCCATGGAATTTCGCACGATGGTTCTATTTCAATCAAAGGGTCGAGATATAAACTTCCATAAATGGAAGGTACAAATCTTTCCTCGACTTATCCATTAATAACATGCCACTTGTGATGCACCCAACGTACCCTACTTCCCACCAAATGTCTGCATGACGGTTTTCATCAGTAAATCAATGTGTGTAAGTTGTGACAAGTATTAATGATAATATTAAAGTCTAAGGATCATTACACATGCTCACAGATAAAAATATCCAACGAAACAAAAACATACGGAATTCCTACTAGCGGGTATGTTCTCATAATCTCGTATCTTAGAGATTACCAAGTTCGAACTTCATCAGAGGAAGTCTCATCTTCTTACGAGTATTTTCAACTGACGTTTTTCATGTTATGTGTCCCATAAAAGCATTCCATCCAACCACAGAACTATATTTAATAATATTGTTATATCATTTCAAGGTTCTCATCATAGTGAGGAACTGCCTTGACCTTATCAATGTAACAAATACACTAGGAAATTGTTACATCATATTCATGCAGAACAACGAAAAATATGTAATAATAGATTAAATATCCATGTAATAAAAGTAAAACTAGTTGTTTCTAGGACACCAACTCTTACAAACTCTCACTTTAACTAGAGCCAACTGCCTACGATTTTCAGTCTGCTAGACCTCACATGATGATCATGTTTCTAATGAGTCAAGGCTTTAGTCAAGGGGTCTACCACGTTATATTCTGTAGAAATACTACTCACTACAACTTCACCTCTCTGAGAAAAATCCCTCAAGAGATGATACTTCTGAAGTATGTTCTTCGTCCGTTGATGTGACCTTGGATCTTTTGTGAGAGCCATCACTGCAGTATTATCACAGTAAAGTGTGATGGTATCTTTACTGCTAGGTATCAAATCTAGCTCATGGATGAAGCTTCACATGCAAACTGCTTCTTTAGTTGCCTTAGAAGTTGTGATATACTCGTACTCTGCTGTAGAATCTGCGACCACACTCTGCTTTGAGCTCTTCTAGCTCACTGCACCTCCATTCAATGTGAAGATGTATCCCGTTTGCGACTTCATGTTATCTGGATCTATCTGGAAACTAACATCTGCATATCCTCTGATGACTAGTTCCTCATATCCTCTATAAACCAGGAACACATCCTTAGTACACCTCAGATACTTTAGGATAGTATTGACTGCCATCTAATGGGATCACCTGGGTCAGCTTGATATCTTCCTACCGCACTCAATGCGTAGGAGACATCCATCCTAGTACATAGTATGGCATACATTACTAACCCAATTGATGATTCATATGTAGTCCTTACCATTATCTTTCTTTCCTCATGTGTTTGAGGACACAGTTTCTGGGAAAGATAAATGCCATGTGACGTTGGCAACAATCCCCTCTTGGATTATTCCATACTAAATTTCTTTAGTATCTTATCAATGTATGTACTTTAACTTAGTCCCAACAATCTCTTGGATCTATCACGATGTATCATGATCCCAAGAATATATGATTCTTCTCCCAAGTCTTTCTTAGAGAATCACTGATTCAAACATGCCTTAACAGACTATAAGACTGGTATCTTATTTCTAATAAGTAATATTGCATCAACATATACTATTAGAAAAATGATTGCACTCCCACTAAGCTATTTGTAGACACATGGATCACATTAATTCTTGATAAAACCAAATTATTTTATGGATTTATCAAAATGAATGTTACATGACCTGGATACTTGCTTTAATCCTTAAATGGATTTCTAAAACTTGAATACCTTATTGTCATCCTTTGGAGTCACAAACCCTTCAGGTTGTGTCATGTAGACTTCTTACTGAAGGTTCCCATTAAGGAATTTTGTTTTGAAATCCATTTTCCAAATCTCATATTCATGGTAAGCTGCAATGTAAAGTAGAATTTTGATGGATTTCAGCATTGCAACTGGTGAGAAGGTTTCATCGTAGTCAATTCCTTGATGTTTTTTAAAACATTTTGCATCTATTCGTGCCTTATATGTATTGACTTGTCCTTCCATGTCCATTTTCTTCTTGAATACCCATTTTCAACCAACAGGCTTTACATCAACTGGAGGATCTACCAAAATTTAGACTTGGTTTTGGTACATGGAATCCATTTCATAATTCATGTATTCTTGCCACTTGGCAATGTCTATTCCACTTACTGCTTCTTTATAGGTTAGAGGATCATTATTATAAACTAATAAGGAGTCACCATCCTCAGTAACTAGAAAACCATACTGTTCCAGTTCTCTAACATCTCCTGTACTCCTACGTAGTACTTGAGTCTCTGGAACTGATTCTTCTTCCACAGGGCTTTGTGGAATTTGTTCCTATACCAACTCTTGTGTACCTTGAGCCTCGACTTCATCGAATTCTATCTCGTTCCCTCTATATCTTTTGGAGATGTGCTCCCTCTCAAGGAATATGGAATGTCTTTACACTATAACTTTTTTGTATAAGTGGTTGTATAGGTAATATCCTCTTGTTTCCTTGGGGTATCTTATAAAGGTACACTTTGTGCCTCGGGGTGAGAGTTTGTCATATGAAGATGCCTTAAAAACACTTTGTTGCCACACACATGTAAATTGAATAACATGGATTTTCTTCCACTCCAGAACTCGTATGGAATACCATTTATCTATTGAGTTGGTGCATGGTTTAGTATGTCTGAAACTGTTTGTAACACATATCCCCAAAAGGATAATGTAAGACTCGCATGACTCATCATTAATCTCACCATGTCCAACAGGGTGAGTTTTCTCCTTTCACTCACACCATTCCACTAGGGCGTGTTTAGAGGAGTGAGTTGGGATAGGATCCCAAACTCCTGTAAGTAATCAATGAAGTCTTGATTAAGATATTATCCACCTCGGTATGATCGTAGTTTCTTAATCTTCTTACAAATCTAGTTCTCAACTTCATCTTGTATTCTTTGAACTTATCAAAAGAATCTGACTTATACCTCATTATGTAGATATATTCATATTTACTAAAATCTTCAGTACAAGATATGAAGTATGAGTACCCTCCCCTTGCTTCAACTAGAAATGGTCCACACACATCGTTATGAACCAATTCAATAAGTTCTTTATCCCTTTCACTTTTCCCACTAAATGTGGATTTGGTCATTTTTTCTTGTAAACATGAATGACATACGCCAAGTGGTTTTAGTTCAAAAGAATCTAAATATCCATCTTGATGTAACTTTGTCAAGAGTTTCTCATTTACATGACCTAGATGATGAAGCCAAAGTTGGGTGTGGTATGAGTCATGTGAAGTATCTTTGTTATCTATTAACATTACTTGGTTTTTATAATCCAACACATAATGTACATTTTATAAATGTGCTCTACCATAACAAATGTTATCTTTGTAAAATAAGAAACATTCATTTCCAAAATTGAAAAAAAATACATCTATATATAATCTGGATACAGAAATAATGGTTTTAGTAACAGAAGTCACATAATAACAACCCTTTAACACCAAGATCATCCCAATTGGAAATGTGAGGTGGTAGTCCCAGATAGCTACATCAGCATGTCTAGCTCTGTTGGCTTCTCATATATCTACCTCCCCTCGATCAATCTTCCTGAATCTACTTGGTTCCTATATTTGGATACATATGTGAGAACCACAAGTTGTATCTAATACCCAATTTTTAGAAATAGATAGATTTCATTCGATAACAAACTCACCTGAGGCGTACCCTTGCTTCTTAGGTTGGGTTCATTTCTTCTTCCAGTGGCCCTTATTTCCACATGCGAAACAAACAGCCTCTTATTACCTTTCCCCCCATTTGATCTTCCTTTTCTTGGAAGGTCGTGAAGAAGCTTTGTGCTTAAATCTCTTATCCTTCCATTTCCTCTTATTCACTATAAGGACAGAAGGCTTTTCATTATTTATATCTTTGTTCACTTGGAGAATGAGGATAAGAAGATCCGATAGAGACTTCTCAATGTTGTTCATGTTGAAATTGAAAACAAAGTTAGAGAAGCTCTGAGGGAGTGATGTGAGAATGAGATCGGTGCCCATTTCTTCAGGGAGTTTAAACCCTAGAACCCCCAAGATCTCAATGTATCCAATGAGCTTGACTACATGAGGCCCATCTCGGGAAACTTCTCCAAGATTACTCTAATAGAGTGCCTTAGATATCTCAAACCTTTTTCGTCTTACTCTCTCCTGGTAAAGACCACGGAGGTTCTCGAGCATGCTATAAGTATCAATGTTTTCATGAGACTTCATGAGCTCACTGGACATTGATGATAGCATCAAACATTGAACGTCGACCGCATCGTTCATATGTTTCTCATAGACCATGAAATCCTCATCACACACCTCTTTGGTAGGTGGATCAGGTAATGCTGACTCCAGCACATAAGACTTTCGTTGATGTCGTGGGATAACTCGAAGGCATCTAAACCATTCCTGGAAGTTACTACTAGTGAGGATGTTGTATTTATCCAGAATTGATTATAGGGATAGTGTGGTCGATAAGTTTTTTTATTTTTATTCTACAATTAAAAGATCATATCATTAATACTTTCTTGATTACATTTTGTAAGAAATAATAAATTTTATTAAGTCTCCCACTATTTTATCAAGACCCAATAGGCTTCACCATTTAACTCAGAATGTCCAGTTGACATGACATTATAGTGGAAAGGATCCATATTACCCTTTTCATAACCCCAACAAGGGTTGGTCAAGCTATTAGAAGGTATTTAGGTAGGTAGGTCTTTTCCAAATGTAGGCTTGCAGCTCCTTGATATGTTGAGTGGACTCCCCAATCCTGAAATCATGACTTTGGATTTCCTCAACTCTTGCCTCCAATATTACACCAAATCTAGAAAGGGATACTCCTCTTAATGTAATATGGTTAAGTCAACCCGAAACCTTTCATAAAGGCTTCTTATATAAAAGTAAGTGTCCCAAGAAGGGTTGTTTAAACACATAGTTTTGTTAAGTTTTTCCCTTAATCAAGTAACGGAAGCTTGTTCTGACTTAATATTTTATTTGATGGATTTTTATCTCTTATGCGTGAATTGTTTAATATAATTATCACACACTTGTTAATATTAAGTGGAACTTACTTAAGTGATTAACCATGTATTGATAATATTTACACATAAGTCTAGTTTATTTTAGTTCCATCTTGAATGTTTGTTTAATTCATTAATTATGAGATCATGAAAACACATCCATGATGATAAACCATGCAACTGACAGAAATAAAATAGTATATTTCATGATCATGAGATTTTCTAATGGTTATTTTATCTAGTGGTTGATAAACTAACCCTGAACTAGGGGAGAAACACATTGAACCTTTTGGGTTCGTGTTTACATCTTCCACATGTCTACCTCTGTATCTCCTGTGATTGGTTTTGTCTTGGCTCCATCTTGAACTACCTCCACTATCTTGGGAGTTCCATCCATTACATATACCTTTTTTTAACTCACATATAGGTGAGGGGTAATAAGGAGTTTTACATAAAAGAAACCTTGGGCACATAGGACCTACATATTAATGAGGGGAAGGCTCATAGGCCAACAAATTTAATTCAAATAAATAAATTAAATTAAACCTTCCACATACAAAGGTCTTGGTCTAGCTCATGATCATCCATACATGCAATGATATTTACGCATAAATAAAACTAGAAATAAATTCTTTAATCATTCTTGTTTAAGATAAATCACGCTCAAATCAATTAATTATCATCTTTAATTAATCAATCCTTTTATCTTAAACCCTTTTCTGAATTTCCTTGAGATTCTCATCCATCATAATTTTAAAAAAATAAATTCATTTAAAATTATCTTTGTACGTAACTTCTACCTTGGAGACAACTCGGTGAATTCCTATTCATAACTACCCAATGAGTAGAAATGAGCATTATGTAGATGTTAAATTAAACACATATATAAAACACGTATCACGTGTTGTGCCTCAGCTTTATTCCCGCACGATGGTACAAGTATCAAGGGTTTGTATAATATAATAATAAATTTTAATAAATCTTTTTTATTTGGATGAGTACATGACGTGTAGTTCTAACTACATGACGCGTATTATTTTTCACCGTCTATCCAAAGTACATGCCTGGGTAAATGATTTGTGAGTATACTTCTAAAATCTTTAGAGTACATGGCGTGTCCAGTGGGCCACACACCGTGTAGTTCCTTGTTACACAGTCTCCAGCCGGGAAAGCCGTGTATGGGGTACATGGTCCAACCCTAACCTGAAGGGACTACACACCGTGTCCATTGGGCCACATAATGTGTAATCCAGAAATAGCATGCCACCTATTCCTGGTCAACACACAGAGTCATTTAAGACTTAGAAAGACTAAAACACACGGCTTGGTTTGGTGGACCAGTCTAATGCATTGAATCTTAACTACATGGTGTGTACTGCTGAATACATGTCGTGTGTTCTGGTGTTGTACGGCCAGGAAGCTTTGGAACCTCTGGATGAGACCCTATATTTTATTTTAATTAAAATTAAAATAAAAGATCATTTTTTTAAGGTGAAAGAGAAATAAAAGAGGAGGAATAGATCTCGAGATTCATATTTTCATAACGATTAACTTGAATTGAAACAACTAAATTATTAAATGTGTAATTCATCAACAAAATATTTAAATAATTATAAACTATGATGTAACCCCCCTGATACCACTTGAAGGTTCTGGGCACATAGGACGCGTGGTTGGGATGGTACCCTACTTTGATTTTTACTAGGATTAATGATTATTCTGGGATCAATACAACAATGAACGCCAGTCTCCACGGAATATAATCAATGATTTAGATAAATAAGAAAGAGGCTCGAAACCTTATAGAGGATATTTCACATCATGTTTATAATTAATTTAATAAATTTCATAAAGAAAAATAATACCTATATCTTTGGTATTTTTTTTTAGTTGAGGATGTTGACCATCCAGAATGACACATCCGGATTATCTCGTTGCACTTGTAAGGATCCAAACTCGAATCCCTCTCTTGTTGATCCACATGTGCTCTAATTTCCTCGGATCGACACCGCTCATTCTCCAGGTGCTAGCGCGGCGAAGCGAGTGTCTTGTGTTGGTTGTTCTTGATTGTTTGTTCTTCATCCTTGAAGAACATCTCTCATTCTTAAGTGTGGAGAGAAGAGGATTAGAGAGAGAAATTGTTTGGCTCAACTATTCTCAATTCACCAGGTGTGTGGTGTGGTGTCTAGCACAATAGGCGTACATGCCTATTTATATACATGGAATTTCAGTTACAATATTTAATTCCATAGAAACATTTAAATACATTCATGAACATAGAGAAAACCCATGCACTCAATAATAATACTACGTCATTATTTATGGTGCACCAACTTGTGAAAAACAGAATTATAAATAAAATTCTGTGTCATAAAATAATTAAAGCATTATTTTAATTTGTGTCAACTAGTTAAATAATTATTTATCATCTTTAAAATAATTATTTTACTACCGGACTGACCTTGGTCCGATCGAACTCCACTTCCATTTATTGAACACCCTAATAAATAAATAAATAATTTATTCTCTTAAATAAATATTTTATTTACAAACTGGTAAATAAATATTTATTAAATGTTCAATAAAATAAATAAATATATTTTATTTAATTTATGAGATCATTATAACTTGAATAAAATTATTCCACGGTCTTGAGAATAATATTTATTTCATTAATTAAATTCAAATAGAATTTAAACGAGACCACTAAAAACACTTAGTGTGCGACCCTCTAGGATTCTTTCTCATTGGAATTAGGCGGGCTTGCCTAAAATCCAAGAGTAATATCTAGCATTGGGTCAAGGCACCCAAGAGAAGGAACGTAAAGTCACAACAACGGCATCCACATACAGACGCTCGCTGTGTAATATAATCCCTTTGTCACAATATCTCATCAAGCAGGTTTCATGATTACGTCGTCAACTTTTATGCTTGATACGTCATTCTTTGACTTCCTGAAATAAACTCATCATTACACCATGGACACAGAATTTCATGCGACGGTTCTATTTCCATCAAAGGGCCGAGATATCAACTTCCATAAATGGAATGGACAAACCCTTCCTTGACTTATCCATTAATAACATGCCACTCATGACGCACCCAACGTACCCTACTTCCTGCCAACTATCTGCATGACGGTTTTAGTTAGTAAATAAAAGTGTGTCAGTCGTGACACGTATTAATGATAATATTAAAGTCTAAGGGTCATTACACATGCTCGCAGATAGAAATATATGATGACACTAAAACATGTGGAATTCCTACTAGTGGTCCTGTTATCATAATATCCTATCTTGTAGATTACCAAGTGAAAACTTCATTAGAGGAAGTCTCATCTGCTTACGAGTACTCACACCTGATGGTCTGCATGCTATGTGCCCCATCATAGCTTGTCATCCAACCACAAAATTATACATAAGAATATTGTTATAGCATTTAAAGGTTCTCATCATAGTGGGGAACTACCATGACCTTATCAATGCAACAAATACTCTATGACATTATTACATCATAGTCATGCAGAACAATGAACAATATGTAATAATACATTAAATATGCATGTAATCAAAGTAAAACCAGTTGGTTTTAGGACACCAACTATTTCAAATAGATCCACAAAGAGCTAGAAATATTCCAACATAGATCTTTCACCCTACTACAAATAACACATCTACATCCTCTTGTTCACCCTTTCTTCTTCAGATAAATACTGACGAATAAAAAAATACTTGAAAAACTCCCAAGTAAGCTCTTGACGGGGCTTGTTCCAAGACACCGACTTCCACCACATACACAGTGAACCTTCTAGAATGAAAGTTGTAAACTTGACCTTCAATGACTCGGGCAACTCAGTGAGGTTAAAGTCCCATTCAATCTTCTGCATCCACTCCTCTACTATGTAAGGATCTGCTTGACCATAAAAGAGAGGTGGATCTAACTTCTGAAACTCAAGCATAAAATCCTTAGTTTGATCAAGCGTACCACGATCACCCATCAAAGATTCAAGGGGATAATCGATGGACAATAAAAGTCAACAACTCCATCAAGTCCAAGTCAATAAGTTAAAATCCTCAAAATCAAACACTACATATGTGACAAGCTCAAAACACTAGAAAACAAGTTATCATAACATCAAAACATTCCTTTTGAAGACATTTTTTATTTAAAACAATCTTGGTGGGTTAAACCCTAACCATTGGTATTCCTTAGAGTCTCACTCACACGCATGTTTTTGTGCCACCTTAGAAATCCATCCACCATACCAGGTGTCCATTCATATTCCAGTATACCACTATGCATGTGAGCATCCCTAGGAACCCCAAGGCCAAAAAAAACAACCTATTTTTATAAAAACAAAAAATTGATCCCATTTATTTTAAAACCATCCACAAATTAAACATGTCATTTCAAACAACCCCTTTTTTAAAACCAACTTTTCTGATTGAAACCACTTTCAGAAGTCAGAAGAAACTTGAAACAACTCAACAGGGAACTAGTGTTGGTGGGTGACTTGACCATATGGTTGGCGGCCATATTTCAAACACATCACTGACACATCGAGCCTTTTAGGACCATTCCCCTAGCTCCACATGACTTGTCAGGCCGTGTGGACTAGGAGGAATATTATCCCAATTCTCTTTGTCATATCCAAATAATAAAACACTCCATAAAACCCCAAAGAAACTAATTCAAACGGACTTCCCATGGAAACCTAAGGATCGGAACGAGCAAGATTTTGCGACGCTCTTCTCACACCTACCCCTTGAGTCCCGACAATCCTACTCTATCTGCCTTGACATCCCAAATAAAAAATGGAACTCTAAAAAGTGAGGACCTCTAGGATCTGACCTCCTATGATACCATTTTTTCATGAACCAACCCAGGTCGACCCTGAACCGATCACCCGAGCCGGTCGGCGACATGGCCCGATAGGCATTCCTGATCCTCCCGAGTGGGTGACAAGTTTCAGGGAATTAACAAAGGCTATGGGAACGATTTATCCCAATACAAATAAATAAACCAGTAGAAATAATACATAGTATAATAGAATAAATAAACCAAATTAAATGACTAAATAGGAACAAGATAAAATGAAGCTAACTGAACTCAACGTCCGAACTAACTTCATGCAACCTCACGGGTCACTCTATGACTCAATGATAAATGTCTCCCAAGGAGAGATCACTCAAGCTGTAGCCTGCACAAACACTAAAAGTAGAAAATAACTATAGGTGTGAGTATTAAAACTCAGTAGGCTAGCCCGGTATCTATTCCCAATGAACTACCTTTAAAATAAGAGAAACACCAATTCAAGTTTTAACTACAATTTATAAAAGTATGTTTTTCTAAATATTTTACTCAAAAGAAAAGTATGAACCATTTACCTTAACCATTTTCAAATATAGATTCATTTCATTAGTGTCAATGGAATTTTAGAAAGGGAAAGTGATGTTTATATTTTAAAATTTGTACAAAGAGGATTAAACACTTTCATTTGAAACCCATTTTTAGAAACCTAATAAAAATCATTTTACCATTTTCCAAGGAAAACAATATACAAAAATGCACAAAAGAAATCACACAGCAAAGGCAATGTAGGTATACATATAAGTATCATAATCACTACTGAAAGTAACAAAATCCAAATAGACATGGGTGAACCTAGGAGATCGAGAATAAACTAGAAGACACCAATACATGAGACCTCATCCCCATTGACATGTCACACACGATGAAATCAAAATGCTCAATATGCTCGACCATCCTTCCTCAAGAATACCGACGAAAAATCCCATAGTAATAAACTCAATATATCCACCTACAATGGGCCACTGGTCAGTGCCATAACCTACCATTGTGGCACTCATTCTTAGAATATTCACTAAATATGCCAGATTCCCATGTCTCAAGTATTTAGAAAAGGGGTTAGCTAACTGATGCCATCTGAGCATCCAATCACATAAATATATGTATATATATAATAATAATGCACAACAGGCATCACCCCGAGCCACTCCAAGGACTGATATCATACCATTTATCAAAGAGAATAATGAGTACAACATTAGACACTCTCATAATGGATCGCGAGGATTCCTTAGTAAGTACATCCCATCCATTATACACATGAAAGTATGGCATGAGAAACATCCACAGAGGTCTTCATAATAAAAAAAAATCACTAATTTTCAAAAAGTGGCCAAATAGGCCTTAAATCATTTCTTTTTCATAAACCGTCATTTATCATTAACACAAAATCCATATTATTAAAAGAGTGAACACATTTTTATAAAAGTGTCTAATGATAATTAATCGACAATGCATTTTGAAACACCCTAAAACTCAACACCCATTTATTTATAAAAACAAAACCCACTTTGGAAACCAAATACACACTTATTTTAAACATAAAACTACTAGAAACACTTCCAAAAACCCCATGATCACTACTTCCTAAGTAAAATATTTATTAACAAGTCCAAACCAACCTTGGCATGCTAAACAATGAAACCAAGGATTATACTTCAATATTTATATATTAAACAAGGTGCGGAAAGCATGAAATAAATGAATCTTGAATTAAAAGGGAAGTGCAAAGGGAAAACCTACCTTGAGGTCAAAGCGCGATGATAACGCAACCTCAGAACCAATGCGTGAAGACAATGATCACAAAAAAACACCTCGCACGAGTCCTAAAAATTCAAACTGACCCAAAACAACACATAATTAATAAAACCCATAATCAAACCAAGGTAATATATATCAAATTGAAATTTCAAAATGATCATAAAACAAAAGGGTATACCAATGGGGCGGTTGTGACTGGAAACAGACCGCCAGAGGGCTGGTTGGGGCAACACCGACAATGCGGGCGTTGAAACAAGGCAACACCGGCAAGGCGTGTTGCTGCGCTCACGAGCAGAGGGTGCGCTAGTGGGGTATGCACCGTTAGTGTTGTGCTCTAGAAAGGGATAAGGCTATACGGTTGGGGAAAAAATTTTGGGCCAGCGGAGGGGGGTGCGGGTTATCAGGAGTGGGAGCGGATCAGCCAAAGGGAGTCATGCCGGAACAGCGGAGGGTGTCCGTACGGCTGGATGTGGTCTGACTGGGGGATATGGATGAGGTCTGCCAGACAGCAATAGTGCGAGGCGGCTGATGGGAAGGGTACAGGTGAGCCAGGTAGCGTGCGGGTGAGCCAAACGAGAGCTGGAGCGTCGGGCAGCTACGGTGCAAGGCGGCGCAACAAGGGGGAGGCCAAAGATCGGTTGGTTGGATCAGGGAGGTCCGGGGAAGGTAGGACGGGGTTGCGGCACCGATGAGAAGGAGGGAGGTGGTAGGGGCACTGGTCGGGGGAGGACCACACGGCCGGAGGCAGGCCGCGCTGCTGTTGGGTCACGCCGAGCTAAGGGGGTGTGTGCTGGGTAGCAGGGGAGCCGGGGGTCGGTGTGGGTTGGGTCGAGACCGGAGGAATGGGGTGTGCAAGAAGGGGATAGGAGGTGGATTCTGGGATGCTACAAGGGTGGTTCTGAAGCAGGGCAGAGGCGCTGCCTGGGGTGAGGAGGGAGCGCTAGCTGTGGAGGCTAGCAGTTGTGCACGCTAGAGGACGAGTAGGAAACCAGGGCGCCGGCGACGGGCTACTGTACTGAAGGAGGGTGAGCAGGAGGGGTCCTGCGCGGAATAAGAACAAGATACAGAGGGGGACACCCACATGGAAAAGAATGAAAATAAAAATGAAAGTAAGGGAAAAAAGAATAAAATTAAATTAAATTAAAATTAAATAAAAATAATACTAATATTATTATTAATTCAAATAATAGTAATAATAATAATAGTAATAGTAATATTAATATTAATATTAATATTAAGAATAATAATAATAAAAATAATAATCACCTTAATGATAAAATAAAAATAATAAGTGAATTTATATCATTTTAATTATAATCAAAATAACGAAGGGGCCACATAGTTGCATGGGCGAAGCCGCGCGGCGTCGCGCTCTGCCCGTGCATCCAATGACATTGAAACCAAAAGGCACATTTTTTTATCGAAAACTCAGAAACTTCATCTGGGACTCACCCCGGACCCCATAAAAAATATTTAAGGGAAGAAAAAAATAATTAAAATAATATAATATCATGGGTCGGGGTGTGACACCCAATCTCGGATTGTTTTATCCCAGAGAAAAATAATTTGAGTTAGTCAGTTATTCTGATGTTGATTTCAGTGGTTGTAAGTTAGATAGAAAAAGCACCTCTGAAACATGTAAATTTTTAGGCAAGTATCTAGTATCATTGTAGTGACCCAAAGCTTGATGTACATGGACATTACATTAATTTTGCGGAATACTTGAAACATAACAAAAACATACACTAAAGGACCGTAATAGTTTAGTTTCTTTGGAAACTTGGAACATAATCTTCTAATCTTGGTGAAAGATCTTCAACATCTCCCATAAAGATCTTCCCTTTTTTCTTACCTAAAACCTTTCTTTATATCCTGGGGAAAAGAAAACATATAAAGGGTGATCTCAAATGCTCAGTAAGGGTAAGCATGAAAAAAAAATAAAACAAACCATATACATTTGAACTTCAAAACATGAACATAAAGTTTAAACATCAAAATCTTGAGTTGTGAAATAAATCTTGGTAGTACGTAAGGCATAGATCATAAAGGAACATCAATCATGATAAAATAACTTGGGAATAAAACATTTAATTGTGGAAAAACATTAAGAACATGATATGATTTCCATAGTATCCAAGACATTGCTGTCAAGACCATCTTAGTGGACAAAGTCCCTTTCTGAATCGAGTTCACTCCTCATTTCAGTCCTGTAACACTGAACCAGATTAACTTACCGTTCCAGCCATGTCTATCTCATGAGATATAAATCTTTACCCAATGCATTGGAGGGAGATATAGGTCTCACCCATCTCATAATGAAATCATTCTTACTTGTTCTACAACATGAACATAAATCATTCATCATTACCCAAAGTATAAAATGGGTTTCATAAACATCATCCCATCATAACATAATCCATACAAAAAAATAGATATCATTTCATCATAAGAAAAGTGAATCCATGTAAATCATTGAGAAATTATACTTGAAACATACACATATGAAATAATGCCATCTTATATGGAACATGGTTTTGATAAAACACTTGAAATGAATTCTTGAGGAAAATATCATTTCTTCTTCAAAATCATTTTCTTTTCACAAAATTCCATGAAATTTTAAAGGAAAGGGATTTTGTTGAAAATAATCATGAAATATTATAGAGTAAGATTCATGAAAGTAAGGCCTTATAAAACTGTAAAAATCTGTTCATTCTGTATAAGTTAAAAAAACATTCTCCTCATAATTTTGTCGAAAAATTCAAAAAGTAGCTCGTATGGTAAACAAAAAAAAGATTCCTTCCATGCGATGTGGTAAAAGAAAAAAAGAGTAAAAATGTCTTTAAACAAATAGGGAAGAAAATTAAACATTTTATGAAAACATTCTGAGAACATATGGACATGGATAATAAACATAACCCTAGTAAATACTTACGAATAAACAATCTCGGATAAGAATGAGATTGGAATAATTATCCCTTACCTTATGTCTGATATGCTTCGTACGTATCCGAACCTCCTGTTTAATGATTTAAATAATGTCATTGACTTATTACAGAATCATATTCATTGTTATGATATCATATATGGTTCACTTATGACTTTATATTACCCATTTTTTTGTAAATTTCATGTTAAAGCAGCGTTTTGGGTAAAACGTTTTATTTATCGTACGTGTTTGGACTTATTGTTTTTGATATTATTACTACTTATAACATGATTTAATTACTTCCATAATTTAATTCATGATTTATATATCATATATATTCAGTATATATATATATAACATATAGATAAATGAAATGAAATACACCGTTCATGGAGACGGTAGGTCGTACGTACGCATGAACGTTGTTTTCTTTTCCTTATTGACTTGAATGGAAGTAAGTAGATGACATATATATATATATGTATACATAAATACAATAGATTCATTATGTCATATATTTCATTATTATTCATTATATATACTTTATAATCATTCTTGAATGGTTAATCATGGAAAAATAATCTCATCGCGTTCGTGGAGACGGTAGTCCGTACGTACGCACGAGCGATGATATCGTTCCCATGATCGTGGAATTGTATTGAAGTGTATGTATAATGTTTCAGAATCAATATCAATTTATAATAATCATATATAGTAATTTATTTACACCATTATACCCATCCAAGTAAGGTGGTGGTGGAAAATAGATTACACCACGGCGTGGAGACGGTATTTCGTACGTACGCACGCGCGGTGATTTCATTTTCCGTAGGATGGATAGAAGGTGAAATAGGGTTTTTTAATATTTATAATAACATATCAATATATAATTAATACTGATGTTATTATTTTATAATGAAACAACTAAAGAATAATAAGTAGAATAATAAATAAACTTGAAAGAGTCGGTAGAAGAGATTACCTCTTCCTCAACGCACCTTCTTTAAACTTCTTCTTAGGGCACTAGAGATGGTATTTTGAGAAGACCAGAACCTCTATGATATAACTAGATAGGTTGATAAGAGTAATTGGCAGGGGTTGGTTGAGCTTCAAGGCACAAAAGTGTGTGAAGAGAAGAGGGAATGGGTTCCCTTTTTATAAGGGAGGAGAGGGGCACCTTAGGAAATCTTAAAATATTATTTTATAATAAAATCATATTCGGTTTTTAATAGCTTAAAATTGATTTATTTCGAATCTAAGGTGGTTATGGGTTGAAATCCACTCAACCAATAGGTTTTAGACAAGTTTAGGTTACTATTTTATCCTTATCATTTAGATTTAACTCTAAGTTAAATAATTTAACTTTTACCGTGTCTTTTTGTTTTCTTACACTATATGGTTAATAAACTTACTATAACAAGCCAAAAAACCCCAAGTGGTTCATTATTAATATATATATCCTTATCTAAGTCATTTGGCCGAACCTTAGATTTTTAGGAATAAAATAACAATTAATAATATAATATTGGTTTTAAAAACTATTTTATGCCAATTTTGACACTATTTGGTTCTTGATTTTTGTGAAAATCATAACAGCATTATTAGTTCGAAAAAAGTTAATTAAATCCATACTAACATGTCCTATTAACCTAGAAAATTAGTTTAATTCATAAAAAGTCTCAAATTACATTTATTTGGTATTTATAACATCAATTATGTTAATATTTCATTAATAAGGTAATTACTGCATCACTATTGTGTCATAAATAAATTAAATTATTTAAGGTATAAAAATTATAAATAAAATACCATTAGGTATTAAATATGTTTATATTTCTAATGAATATTTATAGTCGAATTTATCTTATGTATAACCCTATATTAAAAATGTTTTAGTTATTAAACGTTTATTTTAACTATTTTAACTCTTTTTTAAATAAAATAATAATAAATGTCCTAATCTAATCCAAGTGGACCTAAATGATAATATTATATTCCTGAGGTTGTTTTTGGTCGAATTATACTTATCCAATAGAATTAGAACATGTGTTAGGGTAATAGTAATATCATTTTTACCCTTAATTACCCTATTTACTTTTAACCGTGGTAAATAAAAGTAAAAAGTTACTATTCACCAAAAATTATTTTTATCTTATTGAACCACATTTTACTCCTTGATATTAACTATGTCTCTCTGATTTTAGAAATTCCACTCATAGAAACGGTAAAATTAATTTTTATGTAAGTTTGCAAAAAGCTCCTAGGAGATAGGTAAAAGACGGTGAAAAGTTCAATAAACTTTTTATATATCAAAAATTATTATAAAATGACTCCAATGAATTAAATTGAACTTAATTTGGTATTATGTATCAATTTTTACCTAAAATAAATTTAAATAAAATAAATAATTATTTAAATAAAAAGCCGGTTTTTAAATAGTAACTCAGTGTTTTCACTATTCACCAAAAATTGAAAGTTTTCAGAAAAATACCAAAAATTCACCCTAGGCTAATTTTGATATTACGAATCCAAAAATGAAGTCCATTTTGAAAAATAAAATTTATAAAATTTCAAAAAGTGGGTATTACTATTCATAACAACTAGTTCATAATAATATTATAATAATATTTCGTTTAGTGAAACTCGGTACTGCGTACTACACACGCTATCGAGGAAGGTCTTGATTGCGTGTTATGCAGGCCAAGTCAGGGATGCATGTAGTGAAATCTCTGTTTGGTGTTGCGTATAACATAATCAAAACATATTTCATTTATACATTAAACAAAATCTATACTTAATGTTGCATAAAATAATTTCCACAAAACGAACTTGAAATTGTGTGTAACACGAGCCAAAAATAGTGTTGCATATACTGCAAGCTAATAAGGTGTTGCGTATAGTGCAAGCTAATTTTGGTGTATCATACAACACAATACATCAATGAAATTAAAAGAAATAATTCTCATAAAATCTCAGGTTGTTACATTCTACCCCCCTTAAAATGAATTTCACCCTCAAAATTCGTCCGGGTTATAAATGGTTTACTACTTGAAAGTTTTTTTCATTGAAACCCACATCGTAAAAAGGAATACCAAAACTAAACTTTAAAAAGTAAATTATGAAACATAACGGTTACCCAAATTAACTAATCACTGGGTTTCCACATAGGAGAACATAGGTTAAAATATGGATATGGAAGAAAAATATAACCATCATGTTCTGATGGAGAGTGGTAGAGAACATGGCTATGAAAAATCCAACAATCACAAAGACACAAATTTTTGATGATCTAAGGTACCATCTGATTCATCGGATATAAGGGCACTAGGACAACATTTTTGGTTTTCAAGATCATTTTTCTAAAGTTAAAAATTTTGAAATAGAAGAAATACTTACTTTATTTCAGTATAATCTCACCATTGTTCGTGTCTTGAACAATTTCCACTTCATCTCTTAAAGAAATGAAGTTGAATTTGTCATTTGTGAAGTGTTAGCAGATCATGTGATAGAATGATGGGTCATTATATATGTCTCAAACAAAAGGTTAGAAAAAGTTATCAAATATACATAAGTCCATCTATGGTGAGGTTAATCGTATATGATTCCAAAAATGGACTTATACTTCATCTATCGTACTGCTTAATAAAACTAGTTTCTACTAACCAGGGACTTCCTGTAGGCTAGTGGTAGGAAATAAAGGCTTATCGCACTTCGGTTGTGGGTTCGATTCCCACATCCTTGTCCAACACGACGAGTTGTCGCCCATCCTGCAGGTTGTCCCTTTTTCTAAAACTACATTATAATAACATTCTTGCAATAAAATAGAAAAAAGTTCTAGCCTTAAACAATACAATCTTATGTCTAAATTAATTCATTCCAATCTTTAGGCTTATCCAAAATACTTCTGTCCAAGCTCATAGTATAAAGAAAACAACTACTAGAAATGCCATCTACCAAGCATGTGAATACCATCATTTATCCCCCATATATCATATGATATATCTTGTTGGTCACATTCCAAACATGTGAATACCTTAATCATGTATTCTATTGAACCATAGTGAAAACATGAATGCTGTCACAAGGTAACTCTTTCGATATACCAAAATCCCAAAAATTCTATATACTCAAACCATGATATCACTTTTTCCTTATATTAGTCATGAGCTCATTAATACTATCAAACATTTCATTATCTCTTTATCCCTTCTTTATGTGCATATTAGGTTCTTTCCAAAAATATCTGAATAACCTTTCATGGTTAACGGTACCATTCAACATATACTTTCAAAACTCAAGCAAAGGCAACAATGTAACAATCCTTAGATTTTTCTTTATTCCATAGTACCATACATTATTCTTGGTAAACATACAATCATTACACTACCTTCTTAAACCACTGACAGAGCTTCATCATTTCTTCCATCTCATATATCATTTGTAGTATCTTCATCATTATCCACATAAATACTACCCATATGACCATGCTGATTCTCTTTATGAGATTTTCCCTTAGGGAATTGGTTTTCAAAATGCTCGTACATTCCACATTTAAAACACTTAACCGTTGTTGATGTCTTAGCAATACCATTATCCTTGTCCATGGTGTTAACTGGACCTTTTCCTTTACAATTACTAGCTTTGTGTCCTTCTTTTACACACCCAAATCATCTTCTAGTTCCTTTGAAACATTCTTCCTGATGCCTCTTCCCGCATGATTTACATGAGGGAAATTGAACTTTCTTTCCTCTATGATCATCACGAAACTCCATCTTTCTCTTATTAGATGAGTCGGAAAACTTACCAAAGTTGATATTATTGATCATATTATGATATTACTGATTAGGCATAATATAGATATGTGGACTTCCAGATCCAATTTCATTTGGTTTCTCATGAAGAATATCATTCCATTGTCCATCATATCCTCCATTATCGTGAATCTTCCTGTTTCCAGCCATTTTCTAAAACCCAAAAAAGAATAGTGTGAGAGGCCAAAATCATAATCAAGGTGGAGTAACTTCAATATCAAAAACCTTAGGTTTAATTCTAATATTGTTACCATAATTATAGGACTATAACCTATACTTATACTTAACCTTAGGGACATCCCAAGACATACCTTAGAAATATCTCTAGGGATCTCACTAAATTTCTCACATCCTAGTTTCCAAAGGATGACTAAACCTTTCCTCTGATACCAACTGTAGAGACCCAAATCTTGAAGTAAATGGACATTACATTACTTTTGCAGAATACTTAATACATAACAAAAACAGACACCAAAGGACCTTAATAGTTTAGTGACTTTGGAAACTTGGAACATAATCATCTAATCTTAGTGAAAGATCTTCAACATCTCCCATAAAGATCTTCCCTTTTTTTTCTTACCTAAAACCTTTCTTTATATCCTGGGGAAAATAAAACATATAAAGGGTGAGCTCAAATGCTCATTAAGGGTAATCATGTAAAAAAAATAAAACAAACCATATACATTTGAACTTCAAAACATGAACATAAAGTTTGAACATCAAAATCTTGAGTTGTGAAATAAATCTTGGCAGTACGTAAGGCATAGATCATAAAGGAACATCAATCATGATAAAATAACATGGGAATAAAACATTTAATTGTGGAAAAACATTAATCACATGATATTATTTCCATATTATCCAAGGCATTGCTACCATGACCATCTTAGTGGACAAAGTCCCTTTCTGAATTGAGTTCACTCCTCGTTTCAGTCCTGTAACACTGAACCAGATTAACTTACCGTTCCAGCCATGTCTATCTCATGAGATATAAATCTTTACCCAATGCATTGGACGGAGATATAGGTCCCACCCATATTATAATGAGATCATTCTTACTTGTGCCACAACATGAACATAAATCATTCATCATTACCCAAAGTATAAAATGGGTTTTATAAACATCATCTCATCATAACATAATCCATACAAACAAAATGGATATCATTTCATCATAAGAAAAGTGAATCCATGTAAATCATAGAGAAATTATACTTGAAATATACACATATGAAATAATCCCATCTTATATGGAACATGGTTTTGATAAAACACTTGAAATGAATTCCTGAGGAAAATATCCTTTCTTCTTCAAAATCATTTTCTTTTCACAAAATGCCATGAAATTTTAAAGAAAAGGGATTTTGTTGAAAATAGTCATGAAATATTGTAGAGTAAGCTTCATGAAAATAAGGCCTTATAAAACCGTAAAAATCCGTTCATTCTGTACAAGTTAAAAAAACATTCTCCTCATACTTTTGTTGGAAAAGTCAAAAAGTACCTCGTATTGTAAAAAAAGAAAGATTTCTTCCATACGATGTGGTAAAAGTAAAAAAGGGTAAAAATGTCTTTAAACATATAGGGAATAAAATTAAACATTTTATGAAAACATTCTGAGAACATATGGACATGGATAATAAACATAACCCCAGTAAATACTTACGAATAAACATTCTCGGATAAGAATGAGATTAGAATAATTATCCCTTACCTTATGTTTGATATGCTTCGTACGTATCCGAACCTCCTATGTAATGATTTAAATAATGTCATTGAATTATTACAGAATCATATTCATTATTATGATATCATATATGGTTCACTTATGACAATATATTACCCGTTCTTTTGTAAATTTCATGTTAAAGCGGCGTTTTGGGTAAAACGTTTTATTTATTGTGCGTGTTTGGACATGTTGTTCTTGATATTATTACTACTTATATCATGATTTAATTACTTTCAGAATATAAATCATGATTTATATGTCATATATATTCAGTATATATATATATATAACTGATAGATAAATGAAATGAAATACACCGTTCATGGAGACGGTAGGCCGTACGTACGCATGAACGTTGTTTTCTTTTCCTTATTGACTTGAATGGAAGTAAGTAGATGAAATATATATATATATATGTATACATAAATCCAGTAGATTCATTATTTCATATTTTTTATTATTATTCATTATATATACTTTATAATCATTCTTGAATGGTTAATCATGGAAAATGAATCTCATCGCATTCGTGGAGACGGTAGTCCGTACGTACGCATGAGTGATGATCTCATTCCCATGATCATAGAATTGTATTGAAGTGTATGTATAATATTTCAGAATAAATATCACTTTAAAATAATCATATATAGTTATTTATTTACACCATTATACCCATCCAAGTAAGGTGGTGGTGAAAAATAGATTACACCACGACGTGGAGACGGTATTCTGTACGTACGCACGTGCGGTGATTTCATTTTCCGTAGGATGGATAGAAGGTGAAATAGGGTTGTTTAATATTTAAAATAACATATATGTATATAAGTAGTACTGATGTTATTACTTTATAATGAAACAACTAAATAAGAAGAAGTAGAATAAGAAATAAACTTGAAAGAGTCGGTAGAAGAGATTACCTCTTCCTCGACGCACCTCCTTTAAACTTCTTCTTAGGGCACTAGAGTTGGTCTTTTGAGAAGACCAGAACCTCTATGATATAACTAGAGAGGTTTAGAAGAGTAATTTTCTGGATTTGTTCGAGCTTCAAGGCTCAAAAGTGTGTGAAGAGAAGAGGGAAGGGGTGCCCTTTTTATAAGGGAGGAGAGGGGCACCTTAGGAAAACTTAAAATATTATTTTATAATAAAGTCATATTCAATTTTTAATAGCTAAAAATTGATTTATTTCAAAGATAAGGTGGGGATGGGTCTAAATTCTTTCAACCAATAGGTTTTAGACAAGTTTAGGTTACTATTTTATCCTTATCATTTAGATTTAACTCTAAGTTAAATAATTTAACTTTTACCGTGTCTTTTTGTTTTCTTACACTATATGGTTAATAAACTTACTATAACAATCCAAACGAACCCCAAGTGGTTCATTATTAATATATATATTTTTATCTAAGTCATTTGGCCTAACATTATATTTTTAGGAATAAAATAAAAATTAATAATATAATATTGGTTTAAAAAACTATTTTATGTCAATTTTGACACTATTTGGTACTTGATTTTTTTGAAAATCATAACAGCATTATTAGTTAGAAAAAATTTAATTAAATAAATAATAACATGTCATATTAACCTATAAAATTAGTTTAATTCATAAAAAGTCTCAAATTACATTTATTTGGGTATTTATAACATCAATTATGTTAATATTTCATTAATAAGGTAATTATTGTATCACCATTGTGTCATAAATAAATTAAATTATTTAATGTCTAAAAATTATAAATAAAATACCATTAGGTAGGAAATATGTTTATCTTTCTAATGAATATTTATAGTCGAATTTATCTTATGTATAACCCTATATTAAAAATGTTTTAGTTATTAAACTTTGTTTTTAACTATTTTAACTCTTTTTTAAATAAAATAATAATAAATGTCCTAATCTAATCCAAGTGGACCTAAATGATAATATTATATTCCTATGGTTGTTTGTGGCCTAATTATACTTATCCAATAGAATTAGAACATGTGTTAGGGTAATTGTAATATCATTTTTACCCTTAATTACCCTATTTACTTTTAACCGTGGTAAATAAAAGTAAAAAGTTACTATTCACCAAAAATTATTTTTATCTTATTGAACCAAATTTTACTTCTTGATATTAACTGTGTCTCTCGGTTTTTTGAAATTCCACTCACAGAAGTGGTAAAATTAAGTTTTATGTAAGTTTGCAAAAATCTCCTAGGAGGTAGGTAAAAGACGGCGAAAAGTTCAATAAACTTTTTATATATCGAAAATTATTATAAAATGACTCCAATGAATTACATTAAACTTATTTAGGTGTTATGTATCAATTTTTACCTAAAATAAATAATTATTTAAATAAAAAGTCGGTTTTTAAATAGTAACTCTATGGTTTCACTATTCATCAAAAATTGAAAGTTTTCAGAAAAATACCAAAAAATCACCCTAGACTAATTTCGATATTTTGAATCCAAAAATGAAGTCCATTTTGAAAAATAAAATTTATAAAATTTCAAAAAGTGGGTATTACTATTCATAACGGCTAGTTCATAATAATATTATAATAATATATCGTTTAGTGAAACTCGGTATTGCGTACTACACACACTATCGAGGAAGGTCTTGATTGCATGTTATGCAAGCCAAGTCAGGGATGCGTGTAGTGAAATCTCCATTTGGTGTTGCATATAACATAATCAAAACATATTTCATTTATACATTAAACAAAATCTATACTTAATGTTGCGTAAAATAATTTCCACAAAACGAACTTGAAATTGTGTGTAACACGAGCCAAGAATAGTGTTGCATATACTGCAAGCTAATACGGTGTTGCGTATAGTGCAAGATAATTTTGGAGTAGCGTACAACACAAGACATCAATGAAATTAAAAAGAATAATTCTCATAAAATCTCGGGTTGTTATAATCATGGTGTAGTAAGAAACAAAACTATGTAGCATTATCCACTACTGAAGCTGAATACATAGCTGCTGGTAGTTTTTGTGCGCAAATTTTGTGAATGAAACACAGATTACTAGATAGTGGATATCAATTCAGGCATGTAACCATAAATTGTGACAATACAAGTGCTATTAATATCTCAAAAAATATTATTTCACACTCTAGGATAAATCATATTGATGTAAGACATCACTTTTTGAGAGACCATTATCAAAAAAGGTGATATCCCTTTGGAATTCATTGGAAATGAATATCATCTTACTGATGTATTCACTAAACCATTAAATTCTGAAAGGATAGATTACATCATACATGAATTAGGAATGATAAATCTCAAATAGAAAATGTACTATCTAACAACTTACTGTCTCACAGCTTACTGTTTCACAGTTTACTGTTTCATGATTTACAGTTTCACAAGTCACTATCTTGAAGTTATTGTCTTATGTTTACAGTCTCATAGTTACTACCTCTTGGTTATTGTCTGGTACTTACTATCTAGCATGATACAGTTTCATCGTTTAGAGTCACACGGTAAAAGATGACACCGTGAAATCCTGTTCCGATCTCACCGTGAAAATCTATTCGGGTCTCATCATAATAACACTTTTTCATTTTATTTTTATTTTATTACCCGATCACAGTGATTGATTATTTTATTATATTCATCTTGTGCTTTTGAATTTGCGATGCTAGAAATTCCTAAATGATAAAAACTAATTTTTTTCACTATTTTCTTCACTCAAGCTCTCTTCCCTTAAAACCGAAACCTTTCTCTCTAAAACCAAAAAACCTCATTCATCCCTTTAACTCTCTCTCTTGAACCCCTCATTGAATGCCTAGAATGAAGTTCCAATCTTCATCAACTCCTAAGAAGTGAAGATCACAGAAGAAAGTGAAAAGAGCACCGAAGATAGTACCTGAAGGACCATTGAACCCAAATCTTGTAGATAAAATAGTGGTACCAATAAATGAAATCTTCCCTAAGTGGTTGATGTCAAGAATGTATTTAGTTTTGAAAGTACTGAAAGAGCATGGATGGTTGGCTTGGTTCACAAAATAGAGAAGTCCGATTTATCCAAAGCTTGTTGCTCAGTTTTATCAGTTTGTTCAGTTTTCTTTCAATGATGAAGATGCTTTTGTTGCGAGGAGTTGGATTAATGGCCAAAGATGCACCTTTTCCTCAAGGTTTTAGGCTACTTGCCCAGGGATACCCCATAAAGGAATTTTTGAGGACTACCAGAGAGGTCCTCCTCCTCTTAGTGATATTTTCGTTTTAGAAGAGGCCTTGGGAAGCTTTACTGGAGATTAAAAGAAGAGAAGATACATCACTGCTGAATTGGATGGTGAATCTAGGTTGCTATTTAAGTTCATTCAGAATCTGATTAGTCTAAGAAAAGGTGATTTTTCTACCCTCAAATATCAAGATGTATTCTTGATACATCTTATGAATAATGGACACAAGATTAACCTGTGCAAGTATGTTATACTTCACATGTGTGAGTTGATTAAGACAACCTCAAGGTATACCTCCTTATTCTACTCAAGGTTAATCTCTACTATGTTGTATGTTAAAGGAATGGTTGGACCAAATGAAGAATTCATCAAGGACTGTGAATTCTGCATCTCAAAGGTTACAGTCAAAAGGATGAAAATTAGTTAGAATCCATGGAAAAGTCTTATATGGAGGATAATGAAAGGATTTATGAAAATTTTAATCTGGTTGTTCATCCTTCAAGACCTAAGAACATATCTGATCCTGGTTTGGAAATAGATGAAATTGTTGAATATCCTATTGAAGAGGAAGAAGAGGAAGTTGTTTCACCACTAGAAGAAACTGTCTTGGATAAGGAAGACATTGGAACTGTTCCACAAAACATAGTTGAGAAGGAAGCACCTATTATAGAATGAATTATTCATTTGAAAGAATAACCTTCTTCAATAAAAGAGTTTTTTGTTAGTGTAAAAGAAAAGGTTGTTCCTGAGGATCATCTAGAATAAGAACTCTCTCTTGAGAAATAATCTACGGTTGAGGAACCTTTAGGGGAAGAACCTAATCCTGATGTTATCCTATCTGCTGAGGAAAGAATGGAACAAGCCTTCCATCTTACTAGAAAAGAAATGGGTGAGAGTATTGGAGATGATATTTTAGAACCGGATTAAGGAACTAAATCTCTCATTCTTGTGAGAGATGCACTTGTTGAGGGGGAGAAGCACCCTATTCTAGAAAGTGTTGAAGTCCCTAATCCTATTGATCAATGAACTATAGATACCTGGTATAAGTTCCCTAGCTATTTTGATGGGGATGATATCTAGGAATCCTTGGTTAAAGGCATAGACCTATCTAATGTGTTTCAATTGAAACTGGTCTCTGCTCTAGAGGTAATATCTTCCAAGGAACCTGAGTCTGTCTTAGCTCTTATCCCTAAACCTTCACAAGAACCTCTTGCTTTCGTGAGTCAGAGTGATTTGAAAGCCTTTGGATCTACTTTATTGGCTGGAGTTGAAAATCTCATGAACACCATACCTGCTCCTATAACAAATCTAACTGAAAGAGATTATGCCTTAATATTAGAGAAGATCATATGGAAGATTTGTCCAAAAAAGCTTCATGAAATTCAAGAGGTTATAATTGAGAACAAATAGTTGAGTGATGAAGTTAAGTCTCTCCGAGCTATGGTTGAAGATATGAAAAAATCATTACAATCAGGACAAGATCTTATTGCTCATTCTATTGAGGATGTTAGTTGTTATATTCCATAGCAATTTTCCTCTCTAATTAAACTGAACTTGACTTCCATAGCTGAAAAAGTGGATGAGAGAAACAAGCAGATAGTTCAAGAGATGTGTGAGCTTTTTGTTGGTCTCAACAAACTGACTGATGAGTACAAGGGTTGTCTACAGAAAGTTCTCAATCAGCTCAAGTCCCTCACTTCAGCTATTACAGTCTCTAGTGCCTCTGGATAGTCATCTCAACCCTTTGATAGTGATCTACTCAGAAATGATGTTACGGAGGAACTTCATTCCATGTTAAGTGGCTTTGACGAGGAGATTCTATCTACTATTGTCAAGAATAGTGACAGAGTCCTTGATTTAGTGAGGAATCATTCAAATATTTCAAATGATGCTCAGGATGAAATTACTAAGAAAGTGGATTTCTACTTTAATAGGATTTTCTCTAAGCATGATATGAGCAATCATTTCAAATATCTTGTAGAAAATTTAAAAATCCCTCCTGTCACTCAAGTCCAAAAGTAAAAATATTTCACTCCTTTATTGGACAAGTTCATGGAAAATGAAGATGATTTCAAGAAGGCAATGCAGTATAGTGGTGAGATTATTACTGACTTCATTCAGTTGTTGAAGTCTTATCATCATGTGGAGAGCAATACTATTGTGGCTCATACAGTTGAACCTTTGCGGCCTGGTTTAACTCCTTCCTCATCCACTACCTTTACCTCTACCTCAATGTCTGTATCTTAGGCTCTGAGCCAGATCAGACCTGTTATCCTTGACCAGAACTTTCCTCTGTCTTCCACCAAACCTACTTTGGCACCTTCTATTTTAAAAGGACTCCCTATTCCTTCTATGACCATTGGATCACTCCCTTATTCTACTTATTCTTCTGCTCCTATGGCTCCTTCTGATGTTGCTGCCAAGGGAAAAGAGAATATCGCTAGTGCGGAAGAAAAGTGAAACATGTATTTTGATAGAGATATTTTTTACCTTTTCCTACTACTTGTAATGACACATATTTTTTCATCTAATGCAATGTGAGCTGTTGTTTTCTATTCTCTTATTTACTTTCATTTATTCTCTTTACTTTTTGTAATCTTTTTTATAATCCCAAAAGGGGGAGAACAACACGCTAAGGCCCTAAGGAGGAGAAAGCACACAAAGAACATATATCTAAAGCACACTAATAATAGATATCTAATCCACATGATTTGTGATCATAAAAAAGGGGGAGAATGTTGGACTCCTCATGTTTTAATCATGTTTTAATGATCAAATATCCTATTAATCATGTTTAACCTATCTCAAATTATGTTTAGAAATGGTTTTCTTCTTTAAGATTTAAATAAAATTCCACCAAATCCTGTTAATCCTAAATCATTATAATTCATGTTTTATTATTGTAAAATATATTTAAGTTTTTTCTATAATTATTAGTTATATAAATGATTAAGACTCATTAATTTTATGAATATTACTACATAAGTTTGTTTATAGATATTTGGCTAAGTCTGATAAACCATGAGTATGCCATCGGTTCTGGTTTTCTGGCAAAGGACCCAGACACTGTGACTTAGAAACCATAACCCATACACCGTGACTCGGGAACTGTGACTTAGATACCATGACCCATACAATGTGACTCAAACACTGTGACTCAGACACCATAACTAGTTTCTGATCTCATGAATTTTGTGACACTGGTTCCTTACTACCATCACTAAGACACCATTCAATGTTTGGAAAAGCACCAGACATCGTGATTCTAACACCGCATATGTGCTACTGGTCCCTGATCTCAATAAAACTATGACATCATGACTTTCTTACTGCTCAAAGGAAAATAAGAATACATAGTTTCATGGTGACACCGTTTCCAAGTGACACAACTTCTAGATAGACTGTGACACCGTTATTTAATCTATTTTTTCTTTTTCAATTTAATTTATAACGGTCATATTTGAGTCATTTAAATTCACTGAAATAATTAATATTTCTTTGTAGAAATGTCACCTGATAGTACGAGGTACGAGGTATAGAATACAAGCATCCTTTCATCTCCAACACATGCACTCCAAAACACAAAAAAGAAAAGTGTGGCACTGGAAAAAGTGCAGAGCAGAATTGTATAGCAGAAGCACGAGAATTTGAAAAGTGAACTGATACATGAAACAATAAAAAACTGAATAACACACTAATCACTCTCTATTACAAATTATAGACTACCATAGGTCAAAGTAAAAATCATCTTTGCAGTACCAACTCCAAGAAGAACAGGATCTAGACAGTTTACACCATCGAACTGGAAGACTTGAAATACTCTGTTTTTCACAAGAGGACTCGATAGTTGCATCTACTTCATCCTACAAGTCATGTGCTGCATAGGATAACACTCAGATCACCTCTAACCTTTTCTCATCATCTATTATTTGTTGTGTATTGTTTTTAGCTTTTGAGCAGTGTGTGTGTGTGTGTTGAAATGCACACTGTCTCCTATACTAAAATTGAAGGATATAAGATATCCTTCCTCTCATCACTTCTTACGTCTGTTTACTCCCACATATAAGTGTGGAAGAGGTCCTTGTGTGACCTGGTAGTTTATACCCATGAATAATAGTGGAAGAGATCGTGTGACCTGGACAGTCCTGTGTACTTTTGTTTACCACGGTCCAGATTGTGGATCAAGTTTATTAATATTAGCTGCTTGGGGGAAGGTGATCACCAAGTGGAGTGGATTAGGTCTCATCTTGAGACTGAACCACTTTTTTTATCCGTTGTGTTATTTAATTTAGTTTTTCTCTGCTTATTGTATATTTCAAAAAACACTAGATTTTACTTTGATAGTTAGTATTGTATAGAAGTTATAATTATTTTGCCTTATTATAATAGCTTCAAAAGTAGAATCAATAACTCATTATGATATTACTGAGAATTAATCAATATTCTGAGTGGTTATTTGAATAGTAAAACTTTTATAACTATATTACTTTGATTAACTAGGATGTATTCATTTTTATTGGGGAACATTTTTAGGAAAACTTTTTAACATAAATTTTAATAAATACTCAATTCACCCCCCTCTTGAGTACTCTACTCTGACCAACTGTTTCCAAAAAACCATCAGTAATAACCCACTAATCCAATAAAACTATGAATTTCTATGATATTGGTAGGTCTTGGCCACTCTGAAACAACTTTTTTTTTAGAATGTTCAATAGTTATGTCATCTTTAGAAACAATATTTCTAAGGAATTAATTATTTTGTATCCAAAATTCACTCTTACTAAACTTTCCATATAGTTTTTTTCTTTTAAGGTTTTCAAAAATAGTCCTTAAGTGACTTTCATATTCTTTATTTCTTTTAGAATATACCAAGATGTCATCTATAAACACAACCAAAAACTAATCCAAAAATTGATGAAAGACTTCATTCATAAGATTCATAAATACATTATGTGCACTAGAAAACCCAATGGGAATAACCACAAAATCATAATTCCCATATCCTGTTCGGAATATTGTCTTTTTAATTTCATCCTCCTTCACCTTCAGCAGATGGTACCCGGGCCTCAAATCAATCTTTGAAAAATATTGAGCTCCCTAGAATTGATCAAATAAATCATCAATGTGAGGAAAATGATACTTATTATTAATATTGATGTTATTCTAGGCTCTATAATCAATAAAATTCCTCATGGAACCATCCTTTTTTATAAATAAAATAGGAGCACCCTGTGGTGAAGTTCTAGGTCGAATAAAACCTTTATCAAGTAATTCTTACAAATATTTTTTCAATTCCACCAGTTCTACTTGATCCATTCGATAAGGAGGTTTAGAAATAGGCTTAACATTAGGAACTAAATCAATAGTAAATTAAACCTCCTGATCAAGAATAAAATCAGGAAATTAATATGGAAAACATCTATAAATTCATTCACTACTGGAATATCAATAATAAAAAATATTTCTTTTTTTTCAACAACATGAGCCAGATAGCTTTTACTGTTATCTTTAATCAATCTTTCTGCTTCTTGGTATGTTATCAAAGGTATGAAATCATTGAATTAAACTTTATTGGCTTTTCATTCTATTTTATCATGATAAACTAAAATCCAATCCATACCAAAAATAATATCAAACTCCACTATGGGAAGTTCAACAATATTTTCAGGATAGACTATCTTGCCAATGATAATGGGAATATTCCTATATATATGGATTTCTTTAATACTTCCACCCAGAGTTTTTACCAAAAGTTCTATATCACATTCATGTGGTGATATTTATAATTTACTTTCAAAGCTCACAGAAATGAAAGAATGTGAAGATCCAGAGTCAAACAGAGTTTTGGAATATTTTGAAAAAACTTGCAACATACCTGCCAACACTTCATTTGATGGTCCCATATCAATAGTAGTAGTATCAAATGATTTTTCCACACCCTTATGCTTTTGATATTCCTATTTTCCACCCTGGGTAATAAACTTTGGATACATGTTGGCATAATTCCCTAACACATCGCAACTAAAACATCTTACCGTTGGATTTTCATTGGCTTCCTGATCATCTTACTTACAATCACGAGTAATATACTACCACAAAAACAGTTTTTCCCAGCACCCCCCCCCCTTTATCAGTGCTTTTTTTAAAAGCGCTGATAAAGGGTCGAATTCAAAAAAAAATTAAAAAAAATATATTAATATATTAATATATAAATATAGTTATATTGATATAAATATAATATATAATTTTTAAATATATTTTAGATAAGTATAAATGTACATTTACACTTAATATACTTAATATATAAGATATTTAGTGAAAATTGCTTCTTAAAAAATTAAAAAATATATATTTTTAATTAATAATTTGCTAATTATTATGGAGTAATAGTCATTTAATAACAATTTTAAGACTAAAAAAATTTAAAAAATTAAAAAAAAGATCCAAAATATGTTGAAAACGCAACTCAAACCTCAAACGGCCATAACTTTTGATCCGGGTGACCGTTTGAGCTCTACAACATATCAAATCGAAGCCTACGACGAGATCTACGTCGTTGTGACCCTGGGGGACCTTACAAAAGGGATTTTAGAGGCCAAAAGAGGCCCATAAGGGCTCCAAAACTGAGTTTTTAGTCGGGGTACCCTGATTTTTTAACATTTTGTGGATTTTAAGCCTCGTTTAAGGGGGTATTATTGGCTTTTTTTGGTTGGGAATGAATTTATTCCAAGGTATTACATTCATCTTGATATTATGTCTTTGAAATTTTATCGTTTTTTATAATGTACTACAATTTATAATCAAATATATAACTATATGTACATATTTTTTATATATTCACACCTAAAAATTAAATTTTTAAAATAAAAAATTAAACATATTTACATATAAAATATATTAGCTTTATCTAAATAATAACTAATATCCATTTTATTTAAAATACCAATATATGAATATTTATATAACTACTATATATTAATATAACTATATATATATATTAATCTAGCAATATATATATATATTAATATAACTACATATATATTAATATTACTATATATATATATTAATATCACTATAAATATATATATTAATATCACTATAAATAAATATATTCATATAACTATATATATATATTAATATAAATATATATTACTATGCGAATAAATATAACTATATATATATATAAATAGAGATATATATTAATATAACTATATATAGATATATTAATATAACTATATATATATTAATATAAATATATATTACTATACGAATAAATATAACTATATATATATATATATATAAATAGAGATATATATTAATATAGCTATATATATTAATATAACTATATATATATTAATATAACTATATATATATATTAATATAACTATATGTATATTAATATAACTATATATATATTAATATAGCTATATATATATTAATATAACGATATATATATTAATATAACTATATATATATTAATATAACTATATATATTAATATAACTATATATATATATATATATTAATATAAATATATATTACTATACGAATTAATATAACTATTTATATATATATATAAATAGAGATATCATGAAATAGCAAACAAATCAAAATAGAGTAGTGGTAAGGGTTTAGGCGCGCAGGGGGGAGGTCTCGAGTTCAAAACCTGCTGGAGGCAGAGGCGCGCGCATGGGGGGTGGATGTGGGGGGCTAGCACTGATAAAGGGTGGAGGGGGTGCGTGCGAGGTGCTAGAGGGGGTGGAAAGTGCTATTAAAAGTGGGGATCAAGCGCTATAAAGCCCCCCAGATTGGCATGATTTTTTTAATTTTTTTAATTTTTTTAATTTTTTTTAACTTTTATCAGCGCTTTTTTAAAAGCGCTGATAAAGGAAGCGCTGATATAGGACCCCTTTATCAGTGCTAAAAAAAGCGCTGATAAAGGGGTACTTTTATCAGTGCTTTTTTTAGCGCTGATAAAAGACCCCTTTTATCAGCGCTTTTTTTAGCGCTGATAAAAGGGGTCTTTATCAGCGCTTTTTTTAGCGCTGATAAAGGGGACCCCCCCCCCTTATGTTCACCGGCTTTAACAACGCTTTTTTAGTGCTGTTAAAGGTCTTTTTTAGCGCTGATAAAGGGCGTATTTGTAGTAGTGATATGACCAGTCTTACCACATCGAACGCACTTCCCAGACTTTGAGAGAAATTCTCTAAGATTCATTTTATCACACTTCTCTCGAGATGAAAATTTAGTTTTCTTACCTCCAAACTTCTTTGATGAATTCTTTCCCATTGCCTGCCAACTGGACCTCCTCTATTATTTTCTCTCATGGAACACATGATCATAAAAAAAACTCCATTTCTACCTTCTTAGAACATCAAACAAGTTTCTCATAACTTTTTAATTCACAAGAAGCTAATTCCCTTCGATATCTCAGCTTCAATCCTAAGTAAAACCAATTTATCTTACTATTAATATCCTAGATAAAATTTGGGACGTACCTTTCCAAACTGGTGAACTCTTCTTCATATGTAGCCATAGAATTTTCCTCTTTTTTTCTCAATTCCAAGAGTTTTTTCCCATGCTAAGTCGAATATCCTTAAGAAAATACTTCTTAAGAAATATATTCTTGAATTCATCCCATTCCATGGCATCAATCTCTTCACTTCTTCTGATATTTTTAACCATTGACCACCACTAATCAGCTTCACCTTCAAAATAATAAACAGCAAGACTAACCATGTGATGCTCTGAACAACCCATGAAGTTGAATATCTTTTATAAGGATTTAATCCATCCTTCAGCTTACATGGGGTCATATGATCCTCTAAATGATAGGGGATGTTGTCTCATAAAATGCTCCACTATCATCATGGTCCTCTTTAGTAGATCAGGTTTCTCTATTGCATGAACACTACCACTATTTATCGCTTGAGTCAACTGAGACATCACTTCAACAAACTACTTAATTTATATTTTGACCATCTCGAGATGTTGATTTGGATGATTTTTTTCCTCTAGAGGCATACCCATCACAGCTGCCCTATTTTCTCTACAGAAAATCATTCTGAATAGATATTTCTTAGATGAATTAACATGAAAATATTCATATGCTATAACATTTTAACTTTACCATAAGGTAAAATATTTTAAAGGAAAGTTATTACTCTAACCTATAAAATTATCCAAACCGTCCTTTGAAACCAACTACAAGGCCTCAGCCTTAAACATTACATAATTTGGAGTTAAGCCAATAATTTGATTTTATTTTACATTGATAATCTTTTAAAGTTTAGATATTTAGAGAATTAGGCCATAAATCATACATAACGACTCAAATATTACAAAGTAGGCACTTCTACTCACTATCAATTTTTTCACAAAACAAAAACTTTTAAAAAGGAGCACAATTTTGTTTCATGTTTATTCATCATTACTTTTCCTTGATCCCATCCTTGACTCTATTATATTTTAAATCATGTAAAAAACATTTCAAAACATGAGATGATCACAAAAATCTTAATAAGGGATACACAAATAAGTAAAACTATTAGTCTTGTAGAAACATGTAAACCATGAATACTTTATCATAAAGTAATACTTTCACCTATCAAAAGTAGTAAATACTCTACACTGAATATAAGACCTTTTCTTACCCTTTTTTTAATCAAAAGGTTACCGTAAAACCCATAGAAAGAACATATAACATATAAAGGTAACATGGGGCATAATCATACTTAAATGGAATAACCATGCAGTCAACTTCCTTACATATTACTCTTACAAATAGAGTAGTCATATGGCCGACTTCCATACCCAATGCATTGGAAGTTATAACGTAACCACCCATTCTTGGTTTATCATGAAACCAATCATCTTTGGTTTATCACGTAATCACCCATAAAATTTCCAAGTACCATTGTATAATCATAACACATACATAAAATATTGCAATTATCAACATTTCACTCATGAAATTCCATTTTCAATCACAAGAAATCATTTCAATATATGTAAATAGTTAATCCATTTTCAAAACCATTTTTAATACCAAAATACCCAAAAAAGGGAATAAGTGATTTTTATTTATTTTAAAAATATTAAGGTTTGTATAGTAATCCAAATATCAAATAATGTTCATGGTGGGGGAGAAGTTGTTGTCGCCATATACGTTAAAAAGAACATTCCTTTTGTCGTTTGTCAAAACATTCCATATAAAACATGTAGAAAGATTAATTTTGAAAACATTTAAATTAAATTCAAAATATATAAAAATTTCCCTTTAAAACCCTTTTATATCCATATAATTAATATGTAAATTATTATCATGAAGAAAAATATTTGATAATTAAATCTTTAAACGTTCAAGGTGTCCCATATCACTTTGAAAATTTAAATCTTAATTTAACCAAACATTAAATAATATTATTTTAGATAAAGTATGGATATGAAATTTAATATTGTCTATATATACACCTTATAAAATAACAAAGGTTCATATTATTAATAAATTCCTCAATGAAAGGAGATTAAGACAAAATCTCTTACAAAGATCATTTTGTTAATAAAATAGATCAATTTTGTGTTTTCACTATAAATTCACATAAAAAATTATAAATAAAAGATAAGATACTAAAAATTCAATTCACACATAATATTTTAACGACATAATCAAGAAGTAGAACTTTAACCCAAAGAATGGAAACTAGGTTAAGAAATTTCCTTACCTCGAGTCTGATTCATCTCATATTTTCCTTGTTATTAATAAATAATAAACATAGTTTAATTACTACTTTATTTAGAATATTTTAATTTTTATTATTCCTTTTATATCAATAATTACCATGTTATAATAATTACATAATTATTTAAGTTCATGTCGGACGCTTTGTCGATATTCGGTACTTTAGTTGAAAATGAACTAGATAAGATGCCAATATTCCATGTTGCCATAATTATATCATCTATAGAATATAAAACATGATATAAATTTCTTATATATTAATTATATAATTATTTATAATAATCTTTAAATACAAACTAAAAAAACCGTTCATGGAGACGGTAGGTTGTACGTACGCATGAATTCTATTTTAATTTTTCCTACCGTATTGAAGAACAAATTTAAATGAAATATATGTATATATGTATATATATATATATAATATAATTATAGTAGCATTAATATGTAATTTATATCATATATTTTTACTAAAACAATTCTTAATACAATCCATGTGATGTGTGAACGAATCACATCGTTTTGAGGAGGTGGTAGTCCACACGTCCCCAAACGAAGTTAACGTATCACCATAATATAGAAAGCATGAAGGTATGTTTAATATAAAATTTCTAGAATATTAAATAGGTTATAATATACATATTAAAGTATTATTTTACTGAATAAATAGTTTTAAGACCAGCCAAGAAGGCAACAATAGAAAAAGAACAAAAACATTATTCACGAAGGTGATTAACTAGCATAACTTGGACAACAATTTCGTTTCTTTGAAAGAGGAGGTGAGAAATGAAATGGATATGAGATATTCAATTAGAAACATAACACCCAAATATATACATGATTCTGGATTTATCATTCATTTATAGATGAAGGAGGTGATGAGAATGTAGAAAAAGAAAAAAAATTAAGAGAGGTACTATGAAAAATTACCTCTTGAATATCCCCTCTTTGAAAGACCCTTGAGGACATTGAATTTGGTCTTTTGGTGAGACCAGTAGCACTTGTACATTTTGGGAGTGATGCGGAGTGGTTTGTAAAGATATTTGAGGAGCTACTAGGATTTTTGGGTTGAAATGGGGAGATGAGGGGGTGGTATTTATACTTGAGGAGAGGTGAGTTCAAGTGATTAAATTATTGATTATTTTATATTTTAAGCTAACCACATTGAGGTGGCATTAATTTCAATGAATTATACTTTCAATTAATGTTTTTAGGCTGTTTAGGGTCGATACACATCTCGAAAAACCTTTAAATGTTGTAGTTTGTAGTTATTTTAAGTCTTTACCCTTTTAACTTTAACATGTTTCATTTTTTACCTATACTGTGGTAAATAATTTTTTTACCATTGTAACTTTTTTGTACCAAAGAAATAAAATTGACCTTACAACCTAATTTGGACCTTTTTATTTCAAATATGGAATCCATTTTACCCAATTCAATTCATAAAATTTTAATAATTAAAATTAAAATTAATTCCGCAGACAAAACGGAAAAGTGAGCTTTTAAAGTGAAACTTTCAAAAATTCACATAGATTTTATATCCGATTTCAATTTTAAATTGATTCCAATGACCTAAATTTAATTAAATTATAAAAACATAGTCTAATTACACTTTAAAACCAAATAAAAGGAAAATATAACTATATAAATAAATTAAATGAAAAAGCTGGTATGAATTAAAATGCAGTATTTTTCACTATTCATTAAAAAATGAATATTATCAGAAAAATACAAAAAGTGTACCCAAAGTAAAATTTTATGTATTTCTTATAAAGAATAATTTTATTTTTTCAAATAGAACTTATAAAAGTGTAAAAAACTAGATTTAAATTGGGTTCTCCATTAAAAAGGCGGTAAAATGCCTTTTTTTGAAAAATAATTTTTTTAACCATAAAACTAGTTTTATCATATGTGTTATTGAACATATTGTATCTTTTAATTAATATGTAATTTATAAATATAAAAAATACATACTCCGTCATTACTTGGGTTGTTAAAATAACGTTTCTTTCTAGCTTCCTTAGGATGGAAATCCCAATTTTGGGGAGACTATAGCACCCTCGGTTTAGGGTACATCAATGTTTGTTGGGTTTTTCATTTATGATTGGAATTGTTGGGATAATTTAATGGAAGAGTTCATAGCTTTAAAGAAAAAATGTTCAGTAATCTGGCTATAGGAATCATTTACGATGTGAATGGAATTCATGACGTGAATAATGTTGGTCAGATGTCATGAATCCCTTCTAAGGTGTGAAAGGGGTTTGGTCGGGTGGATGGATAAAACCCGTTTATGATGTGAAAACCATTGACGATGTGAAATGGGTTTTTGGAAATTAAAATTGAGGTGATGGATTTTTTGGTGAAAGTGATCCCTCGATGAATTCCTGATGTGAATTGTTAATTCACGTCGTGAATTAGTCCTAGTCTAACCTGTTTGATCTAGCCAATGAGTGTAAACACTCATTCAGTATCCTTTCTCTTCCTCTTGACTTCTAGGGATACCCTAGTTGATTTCTATAGATCTTCAACATCCGGAATCCAATTCCAACGATTTTTTGAGTGTTCGCTTTTGGAAATCAAAGGTTAGGATCTCGTTCTTCCTTCTTGTCTTAGATATCCTTGTTTTTTCTTAAAATAGAACCATAGGTCGATATTGTAATACCTAGATCTACGTGTTTGGATATGTTTTGAAGAGATCTTCATGGGATTAAATATATGAACAAAAGGAAGAGTTCATATCTGTGGAATCGTTTAAGATCCATCTTGTCAACGAACTGAGGTAGGTGGTTTTCCCTCTTTCAACTTTTATTGGAACTCAAAGGCTTTTAGGCTTCTATAAGATTCTCCTCTATTTTTCAATGGTTTTTACTTGGTAAAACTCTGTTGATAATTCTCTTATTGATTGGCATTGAAATTGTATTTTGGGTATCGCCCCCAATGGACTTATTAAATTGATTAATTGAATTTTCTTAAATGAAAGATGGTTTTGACACAAGTTCTTAGCATAATGGGTTGTGGGTTTTGTTTGGAAAGGCACGAGTTGGTGTGTGTTCGTGATTGAATTGTATGGGACCTTGCTGAAATATACTTGGTGATTGGTGTCAATTGGAAAGGTACTATGAGGAAATTTCTACCAAACGACGTCTTGGTGGTGGACGTACCACCATTCATGAGCATAGGGGTGTCATTCGACATGCATGGGTGTGTGCGTGCTAGAACATGGATAATTACACCAAACTAGAAATTATGAGCAACTTCTACTTTTTTAAGAAGATCTGGTTTTGTTATGGTGCTTTTAGAAAACATATTCATCTGAAATATTCTATATTGTGAAAACTGTTTACTCTTTTGATATTTTTTCTACCTGTTCTATACCATGTGAGATAACTTGTCTCTGTGCCCCCATGGTCCAGCTCGGTAGGTAGAGGCTCTGTGGGGTCTCGACGAGGTCTCGAGTTCGAGTCTCACCGAGTTATTTTGTATTGGTTTAGAGTAGATTTTTGTTGTATTTACCCCCTCCTCAAAACTATTGTCAGCTAACTTGTTTCTGGTCTTAGTGGCATGTGGAGAAAATTTGGGGGTTGTCTACTAGGTATGATTACTCGCCCCCTGCATATGCTCCTTGGTGCATTTGTAGATGTTGTTTTTTGTGATGTAGGAAAGGGACAATTTTCTTACTTTTCTAACAGTGTTCCTTGATATTGTTGTCATAGTTGGCGGAGTTGGAGCTTGGAGTTGGTTCATATATCGGTCGGGAGTGATGCCACTTTGGTAGCTAGGTCATTTGTTGCTTTAGAGTTTTAGTTTCCATCACTTATTATTCTACTGTTACACTGATATTTTCCCTTGTTTCAGTGTTTATTGATGGATTGATTACATATATTACAGTTGGGTTTTGTGCATGCATCATTTATATAGATGTATTCGGATTCATAATTTGTATCTTGACATGTGGTTTGTGTATTTGAGTTTATTAAATGGGTAAATTGTTCTCTCATGTCGCTTGTTTTTAAACCCTTAACATTTATTATCATCCTTTGGTGTCCGGAGAATGTCACCTAAGGTTCGTAACACTTCTGTCTTCTCTCATGTTAATGAGTTGGGGTGAGATATTACATGAGACATTATATATATTATGTTTTTTTTAAATCTAGGTGAATGACTTTTTTTAGCCATGATCCATGTTAAATGTTCCTTTTGACATGTATTATGGACTAACCAAAGTAAAATGTTTACTCTAAAATCGATTAGTCTATAATCAACATTAAAACATCATCGTAATTGTCATTTTGTTACAAAGTCCATATCAAGGAAGAATTGTTCGTTGTTGAATAAATATATATAATTTAAAATATAGTTTTATAGTTTTAAAATATAGAAAATAACATTGGCCGATAATAATTTAATATATTTACATCTAACCACTAAAAAATTCATATGTTCATTTATCAAATTTTAAACAATACAACTACTAACAAGCCCCCCCCCCCAAGTACATTTGTATACGTCAACAAATTTAAAATTTTAATTTAAACTGACTTCAAGTTTAGATCATCTTACAATATTTTTTTAAATTAAGATTTTAATTTAAAATAAATTCTATTAGGTAACAATATTTGTAGTTGAGTGCCACATGAAATTATGGCATGATATACATGGGAAGAATGAGGAATGGATAGGTGAAACATGCACCATGTGCTTGTCCCTATAGATATAATTGAAATTACTTGAAAATGTATATTAATTTCTTCGGAATAAAAAAAATGACCCAAACATATTTTCTGAAATATAATGTAACATTGTTTTATTATAATAAAAGGACAAACCTTGTGCAAATTTCATTATATAGTATTTTTATTACAAAAATAGCAAAACATATATAATATTTTTTGAGAAAATGAATTTACCTATCATTCAAGAGAGAGATACATATAATGGAGAATTCGTTTATTAATACAAATTTAATTAAACGATTCAAATACCCGTCATAAAGTTTGAAGATTTGCAGAAACAGGATATAAGGGAGACGTGACTGTTCCTAAACACGCTAGCCGGCGGCTGGGCGGTCGCCAAAATCAACCGTTCTCGAAACAGAACGCCTCCGTTCGAATGGACTCTTCAATCGCCTGGACGCTGAAATCTCAGTGAGATGTCTCCCCACGGGTTCTTGAAAACGAAATATTTGTTGCTCTCTTAAATTCTGATTCCTATGGACGAAGACGTTTATTTGCAGCTGAGAGAACCCAATAGCTCCATCTCTCCCTCCCCCGCCTCTCCGTCTTCCTCCTTCCCCTCTGCTGTCTTTGCTTCCTGCATAAACAATAATATCAGGAGGGAAGTTAGGCCAACTGCAGGTTTCGGCTCTCGATTCCCGTGGGATCGAAGCGAAGCTGTTTGATTCTCGGTCTCCATCTCCGAACCAACTTCACCTTCCCCATCGCCCCCCCCCCCCTTTATTTATGTTAAACTATCTCGTTTCGCTTCTTCTGAGTGTATCCGGTTCGTGCCGGGAGTTGATTTCTTGCTAGAAGCTGCGAGGTACTGTTGCAGAATATTCTCCGCTCAACCCTCGGCGGAGTCCTTCCCGGCACCCATCTCGTGGATGGTTCTCGACTGGAAATCTCCCAGCCTGCATGAGCTTTCGATCAATCCGTCTCTTGGATTTTCTGCTTCGTGAGAACAAATCCAGTCCTTCTCCAATCCACAGTCCTAGGTTATCTTCTTCATACGGCCAAGTCTCTCTGTGAAAGTTCCGCGGAAGCGCCCACCAGCTGTTCGTGGAAACGCCGCTTTGAACGTTCAGGCGTGCAACACATGTACGCTGGTAAATGATTGCGTATCGGACTGCAGATTATCTGACACCCATTTCCTCTCGATGAATACACGCTGCTTTCTCCCTCCAGAGCCCTGGTGTAATTCAGCAGCTCCTGCCTCGTTCTCGCCGGCTCCTGCTCATCCTTCAGGGGAGGGTCACGGTTTTCAGATCCGAGCTCCCCATCCGCCTGCATCCGCCTCTCTCATGATAAGAACGGCCATGAGGATCTCCAGGGCTAGGTGGTTCATCTTCCTGAGAAGGGTCTTCCATTACCAGAACGGATCGAGATCCCGCCTGGGGTCGAACCCTTTCAACTCCAGCGCCTGGATGATGCTGGAATTCATTGCCCTGGCAATCCAAATAACCATCACGACGCTGACCCTCGGGATGTCAGCTTCAGAGAGGCCAGTCTGGCCCATGAGAATATGGATCGCTGGCTATGATTTTAGCTGCATTTTGAGCTTGTTGCTGCTTTTTGGGCGCTACTGGCACATTTACGTTGGTCAGGGAGATGGGGCAATCCATTCTGATGTCGAGCAGCAGCAAAGCAGCGAAGAATTCAGGTATCTAATGGGCTTTAATTGCCTCTCTGAAGTTAATGACTCCAAAGTACTAGCTTGAGCTGTTCTTCTCTCTGTCTCTCAATTCAACCTTAATGAATTCTCGTCATGATCGGTTTTTTTCATTAATTTAACATGCCATTGCCGGAAAGGATGCATGCATGCACGTCTGATATCAAGACAGATTAAGATAATTATGATAAAAGCGTGCTTCCTTTCCATAAATTAATGGTAAATTGGGATATTTATGATATATATATTTAGAAAAGTTAACCTTGACATTTGCGGACACCCTCATTTGGCCTTTGCAACTCTCCATAATACCTGGCTTCTTCTTCGAATGTTCCATGCAGGTTCTCTAATTTGCTGAACCGATGTCGAACCTCGCTCGAGCTGTTCTTCGCAATCTGGTTCGTGATGGGCAACGTCTGGGTGTTCGAGTCTCGCCTGGGGTCTTTCCACAGGGCCCCGAAGCTTCATGTTCTCTGCATCTCTCTCCTGGCGTGGAATGCCATCTGCTACTCCTTCCCTTTCCTCCTCTTCTTGCTGCTGTGCTGCTGCGTGCCTCTGATTAGCAGCTTCCTTGGATACAACATGAACACGGGATCCGTCGATCGAAGAGCCTCCGATGATCAACTTTCAAAGCTAGCGAGCTGGCAATACAAAGCTGTTGATGCCTTTGAGCACTCCAATGGCGCCAAAGCTCACTCAGTTGCCGCTGCGAATAGAAGCCCGGTAAGTTGCGGGTGAAATTTATACGCTTCTGAGCTGGAAAAAGCAGCCAAAATGTGTACTCTTCTGTGCTTGGTGTGTCTGACCTCTTGTCTTGGGCTTGACAGGAATGCTGCATCTGCCTGGCCATTTACAAAGACAATGAAGAGGTGAGGCAGCTGCCTTGCTCTCATGTGTTTCACCTCAGGTGTGTGGATCAGTGGCTCAGAATCATATCTTGCTGCCCTCTTTGTAAGCAAGAAATCACAAAATGAATAGAGCTCAGCTCTCTCTATTTTTTTTGTCAACTCAAGGAAAAAGCAAAGAGTATACTCGTTTTTTTTCCTGTATATTTCTCCAGTCTTTGAATTTACATGGTGACTTACCTGAGGCCATTCCTTGTACAGTTGGGATTCCCCATGATGAATATAATAATAATGTAGTACAGAAAAAAAGTGCTGGATGGTGATTCCTGCTATTTTTGTTTATATGAGTTGACTCTATTTGTTTCCCATTTTTCTATGATAGCTATAGGACTCCCTTATCTACATATCTTTGATGGAAAAAATTTCGAAACTTTTGAAAGCTATGATAAAATACAAAGAGATTCAAATACTTCGTTTTATTCCTTGGGTTGTGTTCTGTGATGGTGAATGTAATCGGCCTATATTATTCTGAGAGTAGTGGATATAAATCTGTGGTTGATTGTATGTTTCATAAATTAGGGAATAAACAATATAAGATGTATAATTAACAATTATTGAATCACAATCAAATACCAAAATTTATAAGAAACAATTTGATATAAGTAACCAATTCTAAGATTTAGAAGTGATTTTAATAAAACCACCGCTAAATACTTTAAAAAAATATATAATTTACCCTACCCCCACCCACCTCAACCCTTGTGGCCCCAACACCTCGACCCCCCCCCCCCCAGAGCACCCTCCCGACTCCCCCTCCCTCGACGCCTCCCACTAACCCTGACCCCACTCCCTCATTGAAGATCGCCGACCCTCCCTCCCTCGAAGAAGTCCGCGACGACGTCCCCCAATGGGTCTTTATTGGAGATGGCGCCTCCTCTTTCCTATTCCCCAGCCATCACCCCCAATGACTGCCAAGCCCTAACCCCTTCCCCACTACCTTGCCTCCCTCCTTGACATCCCTTAATTCTGTCCAAGTCGGATGTTGTTGGGATTATATCTTCAACCTTTACGTTGTCTGTTGCCCTCTCCCTGCCTCAGTGACCTTCCACAACATCCGAGCATGTTATTATGAGTGATAATATTTATTCATTTATGTTTATATTTTTCATATTGAATTGGATTATTTTCATGTTAAATTTGTGTTCTGTTGAATTAAGACCCTACTATGATCAATGACGAAATCGAGTGATGTTAAAAATTGATTGTAATTGTTTGATTAAACATTTTTATATTTATATCTTAATATACATGGAGGAGAGTCACAATCAAATAAACATGGATAAAAGTTGGATTAATTTAGCTCGAAACACACCTTGTTATGTTAAGGTTTTGGAAAAAAATTTAGATTATGCCATTGTAAACCGATCAGTGGATGATAAAATAAAATGTTCTTGTCTTGTAAATTCAAGCAATGGTTGAATAGAAATGAAGTATATAAGCACTTGATATTGAAATAGTTTCCTGCTCGATATGTATGTTGGATTTCAGATGGTGAATCAAATGTTATGGAAAGTAAAAACATTGACTATCTCGTCAACGAAACACAAAGTGACCTGCCAAAGGAGAATCCTATTCAAAACATGATAAATAATGCATTTGTCTTTGCAGGATACAATGTCCAAGATTTTAATAGATCAACAAAACATTCAGTTGATCATGAGAAAGTTAATCTTGTTCAGAACTTCAGTGACCAAAAAACGAGTTTTATGAATTAGTGGAAGCTGGACAATAACAACTGTATGAAGGGTGTGTCAAGTATTCGAAGTTGTTTTTTCTACTTAAGTTGTATCATATTAAGTGTCTCTGTAGAATTACTAAAAAAGAAATGCCTATGATTTTAGAGTTGCTTCTTGATGCATTTAGTGAAGTTAAAATATCTGCATCATTCTATGAGATGAAGAAAATCATCAACAAACTTGGACTTGATTATACAAAATACATGCATTCCCTAATAATTGCCTGCTTTTCTGGGAAGAAGAGTCTGATAAAGAAGAATGCATAAGATAACATACAAGCATAGTAAGTCAATGAACAACAATGAAAGTACAAATCAATGGAAACCAGGAAGCAACAAAAGAAGAAAACTTCCACAAAGGTATTACATTTCTTTCCTCTGAAACCACATTTGAAAAGATTATTCATTTCGTTTAAGACTGCATGCGACATGAAGTGGCATGCTCAGGATAATAACAACGACGACTTGATGTGACATCCAAAAGATTCAAAATCATGAAAGGTGTTTGATTCATTATATCAAGATTTTTCTTTAGATCCTAGGAATATACGTTTGGGATTGGATTTTGATGGGTTTAATCCTATTGGTACTTTAAGTACTAATTATAGCATTTGGTAAGTTGTTTTGATCTCCTATAATCTATCTCCATGGATGTGTATGGAGAATTACACTTTCATTATTTCAATTATTATTCCTTGAAAGTAAATGTATGGAAAAGACATTGATGTATACCTTCAACCACTAATCAAAGAATTGCGAGAATTATGAGATGATGGCATGGAAACATATGATGCTTCAATGAGAAAAATATTTAAAATGCATGTTTTTTTAATGTGGTTAATTACTGACTTCCCTGGACTAGGAAACTTATCAGGTTGGAAGACTCATACTGGTTTGGATTATCCAGTTTTTAATTTTGATTTTGAAACTCAACGATTACCACATAGTAGAAAATGGCGTTTTATGTTTCATTGTCGATTTCTTGATTCTTCTCATAATTCAGGTATAAAAAGACACAATTCAATGGAGATATTGAATTGAGAAAGCCACCAAGATTGTTATCTGGTTCAGAAATCTAAGGATAATTAATGAATGTCAATGTAGAATTTGGAAAATGCGATCTGTTTAAATAAGGTGGGTAAAGGATATAAGGTACAGTTTCTGAAGTAGCTGGAACACAACAGTGGAAGAAAATGTGTATATTTTTCAAACTCCCTTATTGGGAGTTTGATTTGATACGTCATAATCTTTACATAATTCATATTGAGGATAACGTCTGTGATAATGATTTTTTTACATTGCATATTGAGCAGGTTAAATCGAAGGATTACCATAATGCTTGTAAGGATTTGGAATCAATGAATATAAAGCATGGTTTTTGGGAAAATGAGAATGGAAAGTATCATTCGACTACTTTTACAATGAAAAATCATGAGAAAGATGTATTCCTTTGAACTTTAAAGAATGTAAAAGTTCTGTATGGATATTCAAATAAAATTTCCGGGTGAGTTGACTTAAAACATCGAAAGTTACATGGATTGAAAAGTCTTGATTCACATATTCTGACGGAGCAATTATTGTCATTGGCATTGCGTGATACATCACTTAAAAAAGTAATTGCAGTTCTAGTTGAATTGTGTACCTTTTTTAGAGATCTTTGTGGAAAAACTCTAAACCCAACCGAGCTTGATAAACTTCAAGAATTTTTTTTTTGACATTTTTTTCATTTGGAGATGTTATTTCCCCCTTCATTCTTCATAGTCACGATTCATTTGATTGTTTATCTGGTTGAAGAAGCTAAACTTGGTGGACCGGTATGTTGGGCGGAGAGTGATGACAAGAGGGGGGGGGGGGGGTGAATTGCCTTTTAAAAAATAATTAACAATTTAAAATCAAAGTTAAAAGTGCAGCGGAAATAAAAGAGGCAAAACACACAACTTGATAACGGAGTTCGGCTTAAACCCAAGCCTACGTCTCCGCTCCCAACTCAACCGTTGAGAGATTTACTACCGCTTGCTTTTCAATGGTTTTAGCAAGAAACCCACTAGACTTTAATGTTAGTCTAGAACCTATTACAACTTGCTTTTATTGGTTGAGCAAGAACCCACTAGCCTTCTTATAGGTGAAGGCTAGCTCACCTATGACACAAGCCTTTTAAAGGGAAGGCTTGTCTAACCTCTTCACACCTTGAAGGTGGTGTGAGAACCCAAAAGAGGAGATGAGAGAAAGAGATGGGGTTTGTAGGCACAAACCCAAAATGATGCTCCAAATGAATAAAACAATAAAAACCGTAATGAGGAAGTCTTGGGCGCCAATGGATTGATGGAGCTGATGAAGGGCACTCCCAAGCTTCTTTGATGGTGCTCCTTGGATATGGAAGTTGGTTGGAGCAAGTGGGGTTCCCTTGGAAGAATCCGCCGGAGGTTCGCCAAATGATCAAAAATGTGTCCGTTGGCTTCCGTATGGCTTACTTAAGTTTCCGGGGCTTCCTAGGCCTTTATTTATAGAGGGGGAACCCTCATATGGCCGTTGGAGGCCTTTGGAGCCGTTAGAGAGGCTTTCGGAGCCGTTGGAGGCCAAGTGGACAGGCTGGTCAAAAGTCCAACAGTTAGTTTGACTGGCTCCACCGGCTGACCGGTACAGGGCCACCGGCTGGCCGGTGCCTTGGAGATGGGTGGATGCTTCTGTCCAGGCGCCACCGGCTGACCGGTGGTGAGGTCACCGGTTGGCCGGTGGCAAGACAGTAGCTTGCCATTCTGTCTGGGCTCCACCGGCTGGCCGGTGCCGAGGCCACCGGTTGGCCGGTGCTCTGGACAGTGGGGAGGTCTCTCTGTCAAAGGCCCACCGGCTGGCCGGTGCTGATCCACCAGTTGGCCGGTGCTCTGGACAGTGAGGAGACTCTCTGCCCAGGCACTACCGGCTGGCCGGTGCTGAGCCACCGGTTGGCTGGTGCACATGAAAACAGTGCACTTTGCTCCTTTCTTGACTTCAGCTTGCTTAGCCCAATTCCTTGGTAACCTGAAATGATTCCTATCATCCAAAAACACTTGAAAGAAGATTAGAAAAATAAGAGAGTGATTGTGATCATGAAAATTAAACCACGAGGGGTTCGAGAGGTACAACAATCTCCCCCTATTTTGATGATCACAATCACCAAAACAAACAATGTAAAAATGAAATGAAAGGCTTACTTTAAAAGATTTTTCCCCCAATCAACCAAGAATTTCTCCCCCTTTGTGATTATCAAAATAGCACGGGGCATAAAACTTGATTGAGGGAAAACGTTTGAAAAACAAGATAGATTTTTTAAATCAATTGAAATTTTTGAAATTTGAATTGAAAGTTTTGAATTGAAAGTTTTGAATTGAAAGTTTGAAATGAAAAATTTGAGAATTTTGAATTGAATGTTTTGAAAAAAAAAATTTGAATCGAAAATTGAATAACAGTTTGAATTGAAAGTTTTGAAATCAAAAATTGAATAACAGTTTGAATTGAAAGTTTTGAAATCAAAAATTCGATACTAAGAGTTGAAAATGAAAGTTTGAATTGAAAGTAAAAAGACTAAAACGATCCTAACTCCCCCTAAATAAAAACAACAAATCACCGGGGAGAGGTTTTTGGAACCGAGACAAATTTTGGCCCGGTGAGACTCGCTAAGAGGGATTTTTCAATCCATACTTGTCTAGTGGCGGGTCTTCACCTATAAAATTCATCATTAAAGGAAATAGTTTTGGGCCTACCATACCGGGCATTTTTGCAATCACATTCATAAATCATGTGCCCGGGTTTTTTGCAATAATTACAAAATTTATTTTGAGAGCTCCCCCTTACAAAAATAGTTGGAGCATGGGAAGAGGAAGCTTGCTTGGAATAGCCAAGCCCTTGGGTGGTCCTAGATATGCGTTGGGAACCTAGCAAATTGTTCAAATTTTGTTCCCCTTGGGTGAACTTGGCTAGAGTCTCCCTTAGATCTTTGATTGTTGATTCCATGGAATCAACATCGGGAAGATTTTGGATTTTGAGGGTCAACTCTTCTTTCTCTTTGAGAAGTTGTTCTTTTTCGGAAGAGAGTTTTTTGAAATTCTTTTTTAAAGCAACAAATTTGGAAGAAAGTTCGTGAAAACCTTCCTCCAATTGATCTCTAGCATATTGGAGATCCTCGTAAGATAAATGATTTAAGGAATTTGAAGAACTAGAGGATGAGGAGTCGGAAGATGTTACCTCATGTAATTCCATTAGACATTTGTTACCGTTGTCACTTGAGGAGGAGGAGGAGGAGGATGTGGAGTTATCACTCCATGTGGCCTTGAAAGCCTTCTTCTTCTCCTTTTTCTTGGCCTTTTTCTTTTTGAGTGGACAATCGGGCTTGTAATGGCCTTTCTCGCCACACCCGTAACATTTTACCTTGGGCTCGGATTTTTCATTGGGTTGAGCCTTGCGGGATTTCTTTTTCTTGTGCTTCTTCATGAACTTGTGCATTTTGCGGGCAAGATTCTCCATTTCGGAATCGCCGCTTGAAGAGGAAGAAGATGAGGAGGAGGAGCTTTCTTCTTGTTGTACTTTGAAGGCGATGTTCTTTGGAATTTTGATCGGTTTGCCTTCTTTTTCAGCTTGCCTCCTCATGGTGATCTCGTAGGTCATGAGGGATCTGATTAGCTCTTCGACCGACATGTTTTTTATGTCCTTTGATTCTTGAATTGCCGTGACTTTCGGTGCCCATGTGCTTGGTAGGATCCAAAGGATCTTCTTGACCATCGTTTCTGCAGACACATCATCACCAAGAGGCTTTCTACCATTGCAAACGTCAGTGAAGCGTGTAAACATTTCAGAAATAGATTCGGATGGATGCATTGAAAAACTTTCAAAATCTTGACGGAACATATCCAATCGAGTATCCTTGACTTTGTTGGTCCCCTCATGGGTAACCTCCAAAAGTTCCCAGATTTCATGTGAGGAGGTGCATGTGGAAACTCGATTGAATTCATTACGATCAAGGCCGCAATGAAGAGAGTTCATGGCTTTGCCATCAAGCTCGAAATTTCTAATATCGGCTTGGGTCCATTTGGATTCATCAGGAGAAGAAAGAGAATAACCGTGCATGACAATTTTATAAATAGGATATCCAATGCTTCTAAGAAAAGCGGTCATGCGGGTTTTCCAATAAGTGTAGTCGGTTCCATCAAAAAATGGAGCACGACCCAAAGAATAGCCTTCGGGGGTGAAAGAAGTGGAAGCCATCAAAAAAGGATCTTGAATTTGAAACCGGTTAGGGTATTACTCAAATTTTTCCTCTGATACCAATTGTTGGGCAGAGAGTGATGACAAGAGGGGGGGGGGTGAATTTCCTTTTAAAAAATAATTAACAATTTAAAATCAAAGTTAAAAGTGCAGTGGAAATAAAAGAGGCAAAACACACAACTTGATAACGGAGTTCGGCTTAAACCCAAGCCTACGTCTCCGCTCCCAACTCAACCGTTGAGAGATTTACTACCGCTTGCTTTTCAATGGTTTTAGCAAGAAACCCACTAGACTTTAAGGTTAGTCTAGAACCTATTACAACTTGCTTTTATTGGTTGAGCAAGAACCCACTAGCCTTCTTACAGGTGAAGGCTAGCTCACCTATGACACAAGCCTTTTAAAGGGAAGGCTTGTCTAACCTCTTCACACCTTGAAGGTGGTGTGAGAACCCAAAAGAGGAGATGAGAGAAAGAGATGGGGTTTGTAGGAACAAACCCAAAATGATGCTCCAAATGAATAAAACAATAAAAACCGTAATGAGGAAGTCTTGGGCGCCAATGGATTGATGGAGCTGATGAAGGGCACTCCCAAGCTTCTTTGATGGTGCTCCTTGGATATGGAAGTTGGTTGGAGCAAGTGGGGTTCCCTTGGAAGAATCCGCCGGAGGTTCGCCAAATGATCAAAAATGTGTCTGTTGGCTTCCGTATGGCTTACTTAAGTTTCCGGGGCTTCCTAGGCCTTTATTTATAGAGGGGGAACCCTCATATGGCCGTTGGAGGCCTTTGGAGCCGTTGGAGAGGCTTTCGGAGCCGTTGGAGGCCAAGTGGACAGGCTGGTCAAAAGTCCAACGACTAGTTTGACTGGCTCCACCGGCTGACCGGTACAGGGCCACCGGCTGGCCGGTGCCTTGGAGATGGGTGGATGCTTCTGTCCAGGCGCCACCGGCTGACCGGTGGTGAGGCCACCGGTTTGCCGGTGGCAAGACAGTTTCTTGCCATTCTGTCTGGGCTCCACCGGCTGGCCGGTGCCGAGGCCACCGGTTGGCCGGTGCCGAGGCCACCGGTCGGCCGGTGCTCTGGACAGTGGGGAGGTCTCTCTATCAAGGGCCCACCGGCTGGCCGGTGCTGATCCACCGGTTGGCCGGTGCTCTGGACAGTGAGGAGACTCTCTTCCCAGGCACTACCGGCTGGCCGGTGCTGAGCCACCGGTTGGCCGGTGCACATGAAAACAGTGCACTTTGCTCCTTTCTTGACTTCAGCTTGCTTGGCCCAATTCCTTGGTAACCTGAAATGATTCCTATCATCCAAAAACACTTGAAAGAATATTAGAAAAACAAGAGAGTGATTGTGATCATGAAAATTAAACCACGAGGGGTTCGAGAGGTACAACACGGTACACTATCGATGGATGTATCCAATTGAGAGGATTGTTGATATTATTTTTATTTTCATTTGTGAATTCAATTTTATCGAATCAATGCATATATATATTTTTAATATGTTTCATATTTTTTAAATCCGGTTCTTATGTCATTGGAAATCATAAGTGAGGAATAAAGCTCGAACAGAAGACTATATTGCTAAAAGTTACATAGCCGAAGAGTGCCTGACCTTTTGTTCTAAGTATCTAGATTGGATTGAGACTAGACTCAATCATGTTGGATGTGTTTATGACATCTCCAATAATCTTGTTATAAAAATCAGTTATCAGTATTTCCAACTATTGGATGACCAATTGGAAAGGGGTCAAATTTTACAATGACTGAATTGGAGTTTCTACAAGCACATAGATATGTGCTACTCAATAGTCTTATTGGACATCCATTTATTGAATAGTTAATATTTAAAATAAATAGGTGACTAAGGGACCGAGCTTAAAATGTGTTGGAATTAACAAAATTTGTTATTGAGGATATCGTTAAATGGTTCACCTATTGTGTAAGTTTATACTCTTATTCATATCATTACTGCCAAGCCTAAATGCTATTAATTTTTTATTTATGTTCCCCCTTAAAATGTTGGTTGAGGGGTAACCATACATGACTCATAAGCCCAGAGGAACTTAGACCATACACACATGACCATTGAAGGCCCGAGAAAGACACCGTAGGAGTAGACCCAACCCAGCATATAAATAATGTTTCACAAACACCCAAAATTTTTAAGGATTCCAGCTAGCATTGCCCCATGAAGAGATGCACTGTTCCTAGTCCCAATGAAAAATGTCATACCCTCTCGTTCGTCTAATCTGATAGTCGTTCGAAGCTAGGAGCAGTTTCCCAGAACCCCATTATATCTACATCATGGGAATCTTCCAAATGTCAAGCTGATCTGACAAGACCGCCTGACATCCCGTCCGCCTACGCCCATTATCCCATAGGTTAGCCGAGAGTCTTCATGTGCCCCGACACCGGTCCTTCCTTCCTTCGGCCTGCCAGCGTCCGATGACCCCACTTCCGTTGCATGCCGTCCGCAATCCATGAGCCCCACCAGGCCCTATTCTATCTTTCCTTATTAATAGTCTGATTATCAAAATACATTTAATACTCTTATTACATATTCTAAACCATTTGAATTAAAAGAATTGCATTGAAAAAAAAATTGATATTTTATTCGATCAACATCTTAGAGCACACTACCATCACCGTCTGCTTCAGTGGATCTGAGTGATGTCGCTACACCAGAGATTCTAGTGAGCCAAAAGTTTCCCCAAATATTATTGATAACTCACCATCCGATGCACCTCCGATGATAGAGTAGTTGTCCACCCCTCCATATAGGGGATATTGGTGAGTTACCATTACTAGTATGTATGTTATTGTACAAAAAAACTATATATTTTATTAAAATTTTAATTCATTTTTCAAATAGATAAATATAAAAACATAATAGATATAGATATAAATAAAGAAAATTTATGTAACTAGTACTCGCCTGTGCTGTTGCACGACGTATTCGATTACTAGGTTTTTCTTTTAATAAGAGATTAATATTTATAAAAGTTGAGAAGAAACAGTAAAGTGAGAACACAAATATTTTAATGAAAAAAATGAATTTGGAGAGAACAAAACAAAGTGAGAACAATATTATATTGTAATATTGGAACAAATTATTATCTTCTACAGGATCACACTTTTGAGATTGTATGACTAATATATTATCCTGACACTATTTTGTTGCATGATTATAATGATTGGATCAATCATTAAAGCATTATACCCAATAAAGTAATTCATTGGAAAAGTTATGGTTTTTTGTGAAACACAATCACAATAGTAATTCTTAAAATTTTATATGGAAAGGAATGAAAATATATTTTCACCAGAGAAAAAATAGTACATGACGTGTCATACATTTCAAATAATAAATAACAATAATAAACATTAGAAAATGATAATTGAAATTCTAACCCTTAACATAAAAGATATTGTTTTGAAACAATTGAAACATAACATAAATTGTATAAAGAATAGTTTGTTTCATAAAATAACCGTGAAAAATGTAACAATAATAGCAGTTCATTACTGTATCTAGTGTTCCAATCAAACTAACATACACAAGTTCCTCCCTCTTACTTCAAGCCTTCCAAATGTGTGAATCTACACTACATTGGACGACCGGTTCGATATGGTGGTTGAAAGTAATGACATACACTACAACTATTTAATTTAATTAATTTAAAAGAAATTAGGAAACCTTTACACTGTACAACCTATAATACTTACATAGGATTAGTGCGTGCATTATATGTATTAGTACATGAAACCTATATTTTTTAATAAATGTAATGTTAAAATTTGTAGTATAAATGTATAAGATAATTTCAAAAAAGTAGGTTCAATAAGGTTGTTGTGGTACCTTGAAAATGCACCACCTAAATGGGGATGTCCTTCATTGGCATGAATTACTAATGCCGCGTCATCTCGAGACATTGAAACTCTTCATTAGGCTGCATAGAAAAAAACCAAACTCATTCAACATATTTTTTACTTGAATAAATGAATTAAAATAATAAGTAGAAAAAAAACCTTACCACTTGAATCATTTGCATTGCAATATGATTTTTACAAATTGAAAAATGAGACAAAAAATTGCAGAGTGTTTTAATGATACAATGAAAATGATTCTGAACAAATTAATTATTTTCCACTCCAATTATGTAATGAAAATAAAAGACATTGAAGATAAAGAACATCAACATGAGTTGTTTTTACAGCTTTCTTGAATGGAGACCAATCCTGGTTAAGTAGAGGGGAAGCCATATATCATTTCCCTGAATGGAGACAGTCACCCATGATAAGCATCATGTGAAGAGAGCCTTCAACCACTCCATAAGACCTGAAAACATGCAATTGATTCCAAAAAATAGATGAAGATAGATTAAATGTTGATGTTTCTCAACTAAATGTCAAGAGTGTTGGGTTGTTGGATTTAATGATCATATAAATATATTCAAATAAAGGGAAACTGATAGGGCTGACAGGTTTGTTTTCACTGATTGGAGACATTCACCCATGCTAAGCAGCTTCAACATAGAGCTCTCAACCACTATAGAAGACCTGGAAACATGATATTGAATTAAAAAAATACATGAAAACAGATTGAATCTTGGTGTAGTGTGAGTATCAATATCACTATTCAATTAAACAAAAAAGCGGCACACATAATAATTTCATGTTGAACATGTTACTTCCAAGAACTTCATTGACATTCTATGTAGAACAATATAGAGAAGTCAGTGGGTATGGAGATGTATCCAAGATAATAGGTTCCCCAGAAAGACAATCCCGACAACTAATTTTCTAGGAGAAGATTCATATTTTCCAATGCATTATACCTGGAATCCCCACAATTCCCAGAAGATCCACACTTGAAAAATATAAATCGATTTCTAGACAAAATGAAAACTCATAAACACATAAAGACAAGATGCAGTGGAACAACATGAAAAAATTAACATAATTGAACATCATTTATTACCAAAGAAATGGGACATAATTTTTGAATCATAAAATTAGACGTACTGTAATAACCTATGAAAAATTTATAATAAAAGGTAAAAAAAAATATTTTACAGAAGAGAAAAAACTAATTCAAAAGGTATGAAGAATGGACCTTATGCAGTGTACAAACATGTTACTTCGAAGAACTTCATTGACATGCTATGTAGAACAATATTGAGAAGTAAATGGGGATGGATACATATCCAATATAGTAGGTTCCCCTGAAATACATTCCTTGACAGATGATTTTTTAGGATAAGATTCATATTTCCCAATACATTATAGTTGGAATCCCCACAATGCCTAGAATATCCACCCTTACTAAAAGAGAAATCAATTTCTGGACAGAATTCCATCTCACAAACACTTAAAATCAGGATGCAGTACTACAACATCAAAATATTAACATAATGGAACAACATTTATTACCAAAATCACATAACAGTAATTGCTAAATCATAAAATTAGATGTATTGTAATAGCCTATGAAAAGATTATAAGAAAAGATAAATACAAAATATTTTAGAGAAGCGGAAAAGTTAAAATGATAGAAGTGCCCTGCTAGTAATACCATGACATAATGCGTCATTGCTGCAATCATTATTAGTGTTTGATGTTAAAAACTCAAAAATACTCAAAAAAATATATAAAATGTCCACGTCCTACCAATTTTTTCCCCCATGGTACTACCACCATATTAAAAAAACATAGCAGAAGCATCAACTGATCTGGTTCCGACATTAAGAAACCCATACAAACATTTTACACCTGAAAGCAGCAAGTATAACAAATTCACTATCCATATAATAATTGATGAAGGATCCACCATTTTGAATGATTTGATAAACTGAAAATTCTAAGTCTTCTACTGGTCGAAATGGAATATCCCCTCCTAATACAATGTACATTTTGATAAAAGGAAGAGGTATGGGATCATGGGATGTGATATGAAGAAACCGAACTAAAAAAAATTATGAAAATTTATTTATCTTATAAAATTACAAGATTATTAATGTACCAAGAAATCCAGGCTTAAGTCTAGATCTTACGCTTGTAATCTTTGTTTGGGGAAAATTTTTCACAGTAGAAACCATTATAGGTGTTAATCTATAGTCACATAGAAGCAAGAACATAGGGAAACAAATGAATAGGAAACACAGTGCTCACCTAAATCAAAAGAAATAGAAACTAACAATGGGATTGGGGGAATCATTTGGCTTGCACATGACCCAAGGGACTGTAGTATTTAGACCCAAAACCATCCGAGCATCTCATTTGGTGTAAGCATGGGCAGGATGCCCAATTTCACACTCCATTGGTCCGTATTCATTCTTTATCTATAACATTTTATGGAAGGACCCTATTCAGATTTTGTTTTATAAAAAACCAAGTTTAAATTTAAAAAAAACAAAAACATTAATGAATACAATTAGCTAGAATGTAGTAACCTGAGATAATATTATAGGTCCAACTTGGTATTGGAACAATCCTTCTACTTTCATCATATTTACAACTTTCTCTATAAATTTATGCATTATAACCTTTATTGCAGCAAATTAATCATAATGTTAAGGATTGAAATAAAAAAAACATCATAGAAAAAGTTCATGAATGGACCATTATAGGTTTCGAAACTAATCCTGAAAGCACCGTTATTGGTTTCAAAACTGATCCCTGGAACATATTTCAGGAAAACAGGGAAACCCCTGTACATTTTAAAGAATTAAAAAAACAATCAAAGTTAATGAATTCAATCACACAATATCATGAAAATACTAAAAACCTTCAAAATTACCTGAAATTCCACTCAGAACGGACATAAGGCCTGATTCTGGGATGAATGTATATGCCTAATTTCTTCAAACATAGTAATATGTTATACATACTAAAAACCTACAGATTTTGGTTTATAAAAAATGAAGATGATTTTTTTAAAAAACATCAAAATTAAAAAACACAATTAGATAGAATTAAGTATCATGAGATAATATTATAGGGCCACCTTGGGATTCGAACAATCCTTCTTTCATCATATTAACAATTTTTACTATAAATTTATGCATTCTAACCTTTATTGCAGTAAATTGATCAGAGTTTCTAGTATTGAAAACCAAATAAACATCATAGAAAATATTCTTGAATGGAAAATTAAAGGTTTCAAAACTAACCTTGAAAGGACCATTATCAGAAGTAAAACTGATCCCTAGAACATATTTCAGACAAATAGGGAAACCCATGTATTTTTTAATGAAATAAAAAACAATCAAATTTCTTGAATTCAAACATAGTAATATCTTTTACATGATGAAAACCTTCAAAATTACCCAAAATACCACTCACCATAGACATAAGGCCTGATTCTGAGATGAACATATAGGCATGCTTGCTCCACCAACTTGACGAATCTGAGAAAATCATATCTCCCTTAGAAATAGTACTTTATGCAAATAAAACACACAGTTGAAACAAATATATATATCAAAAAGTACATGGAACACTAATTTCCTCGAAGATGCAGCAGAAAAATATATCAAACAAATATTGATGTCAAACAAAAAAACATAAATGAAACATGATGCAAATGAAAATAGAAATAATAAGGAGAAACAATTACCTTGAATCTTTGATACCATAACATTGATAAGTAGGAGATGTTGATAAAGATACCTGAATCAAAGAAGACATGTAAAGTCATTGGACACCGTTTTAATAATCATGCAATATAGAATCAAAGTAGAGATCATGAATAATATTTCATTTGGTAGAATGTGCATCAAATAATGAATTGGTGAATAAATACAAGATAAAGGAATAAAATAGATGTTTTTGTTTATAAGGGTAACCTGAGCAACGGTGTCCGGGTCATTCTTGCAGTTGGCCAAGATTGAGTTCTGGGTGTGAAGTATGTCATCAAATGATGATCCTTTAGAAACCCCGAGCAACTTCAGAATGATCTCCATTGACATCTCAAATGGCACAGAGTCATCTGCTTTCGAGCCAACGAGGGTTGTGGTGGTTCGACATAGAGTGCGACGTGGAAGGAGAGGTGAACTATAGAAAGGAACCCATCTAGATTGGGTACAAGGACATCGACTCCATCCAGGACTGCCGACCATGGTCTGGTAGAAGATGGTGTGGTTTAGCAGGACTGTGAGAGTCAAAACCATGGATGGGAAGCTATATTTTCAGGGAGACGCTAGAAACCCCCACCCTAGGGGGGACATCGAGGGTTCTAAATCTTCAACATCATGATCTTCCAAGATATTCAGCAATATTTGTACATAACAATTGACAAAATTAGAAATTTAATGTATAAAAATTATAATAAATGCTAATGAAATATGAGAATAACAATTTATGCCAGACATCTGATACATTTAAATTGATATAAGAGTGCATACATCCAGAAAGTACACCATGTTCCATGATTTCTTCAGGAATAATAGCCCGAGGCTATTCAAATGCTATGAAACTTTAGAAACATCAACACATATCAAGATCTCATGAAATACATTTTCAAAAATTAGAAATTACATAGACAGGATTGAAGAAAGTGAGAGACACAATGTAGAAAAAGTTGAATTTAAGCACGTACCCATACAATACCAGTATGAATCGACAAAAGTCCTTGTGGAATCATCACGTACCAACTTCATCTGAAATGAAAAATTCCCATAAAAATACCTATTTTTTGATGCAAACCCAAGTCCTCTATGTTTGAAGAAAAGAAAAGATAATAACATGTTTGTAAACATAAGGTTGCGTTACGAATAAGGATATGTTTTTTAATAGTAGTAAATTTACCAATACATGTTAAAAAATCTGATGGAATAAATCTTTATTTTCAAAATGAAGAATTTAAATACATGAATGAAAACATCAATCAAATAGATGATAGAAATTCTAATAAAAAAAATTTAGAATAAAATATTACATTGAAAAACGTAATGTATTATAGTAAAAACATAATATATATCACTCACGTAATAAATTTAGAATAGAAAATAATCAAAATAATGAAAAAAAGATTTGGTACATGGAAAGTCAAATTATATAGACGTAATAGAAACTAATAACTCAAATAATATAAATACACAATAACTATTTAAAATAAAGCCCCAAAAGAACCTATATTTCATGTAAAAATGAAAAAACAATGTTTATTACACCGATATAAAACTGATGATAACAAAAATATATGACAATGGTTTTAACAAACTATAAAATGAGAAGTTTCAGAATATAATGATAAAGAGTGTGTCAAATTTTCCAGCAGGACTATTCATGTTTGTATTTGTAGAACTTTATCATTCTCTGACAGTGAATTGATATTGTAGAATGTTTACCAATAATGATATCACATTTTATTGAATCTTCATCTTAAAAATTATGCTATAGGGTTTTATTCATAGATAGTAAATGTGCAACCGTGTTTATAAAAATCATGTTACTTAATTCTAGTAAGGCAACAAGCAGCAAGGCAAAAAGGAAATTTGAACGCCATGGTAAAAGATAATATGTAAGGAGAAACAAAATTATGTTTTCACCTTGTACTAATTCTTCAACTTCAAAATCATCTTACACATTTTTCTGCAAACACATACATGTTTTTAAATAAGAATAGATATTAATTAATATTGAAATCTGAAAATTTAAATTGTGAATGACACAGAATAGATATTTAAATACCCAGAAATCATAACAAAATGTATGTTAACATAAGAAACCAAACAGTATAGGTGGATAAAACCTATTTTCAGCATGATGGATCTAGATCTAAAGCTACAAAAATGCACTACCTTGTTTAGAAAAATCAAGTCACTTAATTTTAGTAAATCTCATAGACCGAAATGCTGAAAGGTAATTTTCATTCCACGGTAAGGAGAAAAAAATGATACAGCCAGAGCATCCCCAATTCAATTCATCATAAGAGCCCCCCTCTCAAAAAAAGGTGTAGAGACACCATCATACCTTGAGACCAATAGGTATGAACAATGGGAGGTGGAAAAGCTCTGACAATGGCCTCCATGGTGAGTTAGGAATCGACGATTATCATCCATGGAAACCAGCCACACTCGATCACTATATATTTAGTTACTGGTGAAAAAATTCTTCAGAATCATTCACAAAATACTGATCTATGGAGAGCTTCAACACACTACATTTCTCGAAGCATTGTCAAATAGCAGTCAGAGACCTCCAAGACTGGAAGCAACTATGGAAGGAGGGGAAGCACGAATGGATAAATTGAGGAGATAGAGGATCCATCTCCTTCACTGAGAATTGAAAGATGGGAAGAAATAAAAAATTTGAAAAATAAATATTCACCTATGAAAAACCTTACCTTGTAATCTTCCCCAAGTGTGGTAGGCGCTTCTAGATCTGGGTATAAAATTTAAAATTGTTCAGCTACATATCTATATGATAGGAGAACTAAGGTGAGTGATGCTGAGCAGGTATTTGAGGAGGATGATGGAGGTGGAGGTGGAGGTGATACGTAGATGGAGTCATGGATGGAGATGGGGGTCTGGGAAGGAGGAAGAGAGTGAGGCGGTGTCGAGAGGGATTGAGGAGGGATTTGGGGAGGTCGACGGTGACAAGTGGGGGAGTCGGGGATGGAGGGGGTCAGGGAAGAGGAGGGAAATTGATGCGGAGTAAGATCGAAGCCGGAGGTGGTGTCAGAGGAGTCATTGGAGAGTCTTAGTTAGAGAGGCGTGATACCCTCAGTGGGGAGTGGGAGAGGGAGGTAGAAATGAATGTTAAATCATGTGGAGAGGATATGTGGATGAAAATGCAAGTAAGAGTAAAAACATGATGGAGATGTATGCTAAAACTGGGATAAGGAGGAAGAGGAATTACGAGCACATTGGACTACAACGAAATTGGGAGGAGGATGACACCGATGTTGGGAATTTTCAGGAACCCTAGGTCACAAATAGATGAATCCTGACCGCAACTGGAAGATTAAAAACTGCAAAGAGTATAGTGAAAACCAGGAGAAGGTAGAGGTCATAGATGGAGGGCTACAGACTGAGGGTTGACTAGGAGAGGGAGGATGATGGAGGCAGGGGTCGAGGTTAATCTAGGTCGCGACCTGATTAACCTTAGTAGGAGTAGTAGATGGAGGTGTAGAGAAATTGAGATTGTGAATGGTGAGGAAATGTGGATAATTGGAGGACGTACACATTAGGGAGAAATGATGTGGATGAACGTGAGATGGACACATGGTAAATAGAAATCTGAGAGTAGTATATATAGTAGATGTCCCAAAATTTTTGTATTTTTTTTAATTTTATGGAATTATTTCAAGACTGTAAAATCTGACGGCACATGATTCCGAGGCCCAGAGTCCTCAGAATGATCCGTCGAAAAATGTTATGTTTTAAATAGCGCGCGTGAGTGGTTTTTCTGAAAAAGTATAATAACTCTTAAATGGGTGACCAGATCATAAATCTGAGGAAACCGTTGTATTCAGGATGGTGGGTTTACCCTAGGCATGACTTAAGTTTAGTCGGCATAGGCCTTCGGTGAGAAAACCCGAAAATGACATAACTATAAATAAAATAATTATTTTTTTTTTCAAATGCTTATAACTCATGAACGGTGACCCAGATTAAAAATATGAGACCACTGCTAAACTCCTTAGGGTATGATTTCCTTATAAAGATACTAACTTTGGCCGGTGCGAGCCACCAGTGGAAGTTAGTTTTTTGCCGTAAATAAAATAATTAAGTTGAAATTATTTTATTATAAAATACTTAACTTCTAAATGGCAACTCAGATTGAAAATACGAGAGTACCATTGAGCTCATGAGGAAATGTTCCCCTTAGGCATATCCTAACGTCGATCGGCGTGGGTTAAGGGTGACTTTTAATCATTTTTGAACTTTTTTAAGGTACATTCAGTAAACGTGCGAGCTGTGTTTTCTAACTTTTGAACTGGTGCTCGAAATTGAAATCCAAGGGCACCGTTGAATTCACAGCGTTGATATTTTCTTAAAGGAGGCTTAACTTAGACCAGAGTTGGTCGAGTGAAAATATTAGTTTTTATGACTTTTTAAAGCGAGGGCATCGTTGAATTCGCAACGTCGAGATTTGCTTAAAGGAGGCTTAATTTCGACCGGAGTTGGTTGGGTGAAAATGTTAGTTTTTATGACTTTTTAAAGAAATAATAAAATAACATAGGAATTGTTATTTTATTACTTTTTTTCCTACCACCTATTAAGTGGCGGTGGCGGGGATCATAGATGTGGTCAGACTTTTAAATATAGGATATTAAATGCCCAATTACACTTTGGATGCGTAACCACCCCTTGAGTAATTAATGTGGCACATTAATTACGTCAATTAATGAATCTCATTAATTACTTGGTGCGTTACTCACACTTTTCCCCCTCAATTTAAATGGGGATCAGGGTAGAGTTTTTGATATGACTTCATCATGCGAGGAACCTCTGGCAAAGTGACACGACACCTTCCACCGATAGAGACAGAAGCTCGGGTGGCAATGAACCGGGAGCGACGAACGTCGATGGATTTATCAAAGCGCGGATTCTCCTTCCACCACCGTGATGAATCCAATGATTCTTGAGGTAGGGGTTGTCATTTAATTCAAGAAATTCCCATGATTATTCTCCTCATTCTTGAATTTTCAAGTGGTCATTACGGAGGGATTTGAATGGGATTTATCTTTATTTTTAATGTGATTATAAATTACTCCCACTTGTTATAATGCTAACATGGAGGGCGTGGGCCAAAAAAATAAGGCTCGGATCCTACGCCGCTTGTTTTTCATTGCGTTCTTCGGAGGAAGGTTTTTCCAAATTGAAGGAACCTTGAAACTGGGAGGTGTGCAACGATGGCGGTATCCTGGGAGGACCGTAGCTACATCTGGAAGGAAAAACAGACGAGGTCGGTGGCTGGCGCTCGCCGACCGCGAATGAGGGAAATGTCACGGCAGTCGGATAGGCGACCGACAACGACTAGATATGAAGATGGGAGGCGACGTGCCGTCGTGCGCCGCAGTGAGACATGCCGTGGATCGAAGCCGCTACGAAGGCAGGGACCCACACCCTGTGGGTCCCATAGGTGACGAGGCGGCGCCACCTAGCGCCGCCAATCAAGGAGCTGAACGGCTCCTTTGAGCCGTTTGGCAGGCAGAACACACGGGTCGCGCTAGCCGGTGGGCCAGGCCTGTCCGCGGCCCAGTGGGCTGAGCCTGCCGTGGCCCAACCCAACCGGGCCAAGTCGTTCCGACCGGGTCGTACCAGACCCAGATCTATTCATGCCTAATTACGCTTAAATGACCATATCATATGAACCAGACGTCCTTTTGACGAACCATCTGCGGCGCTGGGATCCTTGGAGTGAGAAAATCATTTTGAGATACTCCAAAAGAGGTTTGGAGAAGGTTGGAGTACGTCTGGGTTGGATCGACCCTGAATCCAACCGGGCCCTCAGCACTTAAATGCCTATAACTTACAGACCGGGCGTCCGGTTGATGCACCGACTATTGCGTTGGAACCCTTATGAAGTGACAGATTATTGAGTAAATTCTACATGGGAATTAGTTCCAATTGAAATACGACCGATGACTTGTGGAGCGGTTTCTCCCAGAAACAAGCATACTATGAGCGAGAATCCTATGTCTGGATAAGATGTGAAGAATCAAGAGTGATCCTGTGTGAATCAGCACCAAGAAATTTTGTGTGAATCAACACCCATCTATTCTATGTGAATCATCACCCAGCGATTCTGTGTGAATCAGCACCCAGTGATTCTGGGTGAATCAGCACCCAGTGATTCTGCGTGAATCAACACCCAGTGATTCTGTGTGAATCAGCACCTAGTGACTCTGTGTGAATCAGCACCAACAATTCTGTGTGAATAAAAACCTATCATTCTTGTGTGGGTATTGTGGGGGTTAGTACCTATCTATCTAGTGTGGTTAAGTAGCAGTGCCTCTTGGCAGAGTAAGATGATCTAGTATTACGGCTAATCATCTGTACTACTGTACTTTTGTTATACCTAGTTTGAGCTGTGTCTATTTCTTTGTGATTTGTGATTGATATCATTCTTGTGTTATTACTTTGTGGAATTCCGAGAGACCTTTGGGGGTCTCAGGGTCCCTACTGAGTATTGTTATACTCACCCCTACATGGGCTTTGCCCACACCTTGTTGTGTCTTGTGCAGACGACAGACATCTTTGACTGAGACTCGAGGAGCTATGATAGGATGGTGGATGGTGGTGACGGTTTATGTGGATAGCTGTTGAGATGAGCTATACCTACCCTTTAGGTAGGATTATAGGTGGATGATCTCAAGATCTATTTTTTTTTTCATTTGTAGTTTTATCTTTTTAGTTGGGCATGCATTCGGGCCCTTTACTTTCAGTACACACTTTTACTACAACTATTTTACTTCATGGTTGCATCTTGTCACGTTCTATTCTATGTGTTTGTATAGGTTTAAAGGCAATGCCTTCACGTTTTAGGGATACACCTTTATAGTGAAAGTTTGGCCTATGGAAGGCAGGCTTGAGGTAGTCATGACACGGGCCCTAGGGGACTGGTGGTGACAATGTATGAAACCTGAAATACTTTAATATTATTGTTCCATTTGATGAGTTCAAAGTACCTACTGATGATGCTGCCATGATATATGGACAAATTCTTTGAAATCTTGCTTATGAGACATTTAGTTTTCCCATTAATTATAAATATTGGAGGCATATTCCCACAACTTGTAAAAGTGAAGTCTTTGAAAACCAAGTAAAAGTAATATTAATTTAATATTCATTGATAAATAATTTAAAATATATGAATAAAATTATTAATATAATTATATAATTTGCTATTTTTTTTCTAGATGTTTTTTCATTTTTATGCCCCTAACTGCATTTCACACCCATGGAATCTGAAAAATTTAGAAAATAAATGGAGTTATTTTAAATGGATATTATGACATGAATTTAATGACACATATCTAAACTCACAACAAATGTATGAGAATATTCCTAAAGCTCATGAGCAGTTGAATATGTTTTCCGATATTAACATAGATACATCTCATGAGGTAATTGCATATTTTATAGTATCTTAATAACATAAACACAATAAAATTATATTTTTTATTTATGTTTCTATTTCTTAAAGGAATTATCTAAAAAATACCATGAATCGTGAGAAACAAGTCATTTCTCATATCACCATCTCTTAGAGTTTTTCAAGATATAGAACAATCTTGGTTGTATTTTATCCACTATTATTTATATTATTTTATTATTAGTCAATGTTTTTTCCTAACTGACCCACATATGTATTTATAAATGATAATGAATTAGGAAACTCTGTTGAATGAGTAGAGATGTAGCTTAATGTTCATAGGAAACCCGATTCCAATTTTGTGAATGAACCTACCAGATGTTAGGGAAAGTAATTTTCATTACTGTTTAATGTTATTTCATTAATATAAAAATATATTAATGAAAAATAAATTATAACAAATTAAACAAATTAAACCCAATTAAATAGGGTTGATTACATGGATCAAACGGTTCCAAAAATCTCTATTGGTGTTGTTTGATCCATGTAGTTTCCCTCATTTAATTGGGTTTAAGGCATACTTATTATTATAATTTATTTTTCATTATCATGTTTTTATTGTAATGAAATAACATTAAACACTAATGAAAAAATTATGGATCAGATAATGTTATGAAGTTTAGATAATTTAGAAAATAATTGTAAATATTGTTGTATTAGTAGGTTAAAATTCAAGAAGTTTGGGATGCGAACCCTTCACAATCATCATCGGTATCCTAATAGGATGTAGTTGAAATTGTTTTTGGGAAGGAGTATCATGGGAATGTACGAGGGATGGGTTATAGGACTACTCCATCAGCTTTGTTTGGTAGGGCATCGTCATCATTTAATACTACACCCAGTGCGGGTTCGAGCAGTTCCATTCACCAGGAACCACAAAGAGAAATTACAAGGTTGAAAGAAAAATTGCAAGAACATGATTCTTATAGAAAAACATAGGATCAATGGCGGTCAACAATGGAAAATTCTTTAGTGTTTGTATTTCTGAGGATGACAAGCATGATTCCTGTGGAAATTTTCATCCTTAGAGCTCAGCACGCTGATGTAAATTCTAAACTCCATAGATCATTCACACATTTTCAAAGAACACATACAATTACCATGAATAAAACTAAAATTACACTTTTATATTGAAAACACACACTTCGAGTCATACTGACCACATAAAGTATCAGATTGAGGTGTAGTTAATTCCTACACATCAAAAATGAATTATGTACCATTTTTCTAAAGTTTGAAAACAATATGAACTCATTTTATGGGATTTGGATACATGACAATCATTTTAAAGTTAGATGACATTTATATTGAAAACACGCACATCGAGACATAGCGCCCACTTCATGTGTTTGATTGATATGTGGTCAATTCATACACATCACAAATTAATTATGGATCATTTTCATAAAGTTTGAAAATAATCTGAGCTCATTTTGTTGGCTTGTACAATGTGACATTCATTTTAAACTAAAATGAAACTTTTATATTGAAAACATACACTTTGAGTCATAATGACCACATCGTGCATTAGATTGACATGATGCTACTTCCTACACATCAAAAATTAATTATGGATCATTGTACTAATATTAGAAAACAATCCGAGCTCATTTTTTCAGTTTTGTTTATGTGACAAGCGTTTTAAATTAAAAATGACACTTTTATATTGACAACACACACTTTGAGTCATACCGCCCACTTTGGGTGTCTGATGATTGTGAAATAATAATAAAATGGTTTTAGATTAATTTTTGAAATCTAAGAACTAAAGGCACATAAATCAATGTTATGGTTTTCATGGGATGTCCATAAACGCATTTTTAGTATTTTAAAACACTGAAATGAGCGTGTAATGGTCAAAACCCTAGAAAACGCCCTCAAATTGACATAAAATCACGAGATACCATAGTTGAATTATTTTTGACACGTATGCACACAAAACATGTTTATATGATGCATGGTGTGCTCTGAATAACTCAATAAACAATTTTTAAAGATACTAAAGTCTTTAAAAACATTTTTCAGGGGATCAAAACTAGGCAGAAGGAATCAGATGATAATGAAATCATATAAAAACGAATGTAGATTGATTTTTGAAATGTAGGAACCAAAAGCATGTCATTATGAGTCAATATTTTCCTAGGATTCCCATAAACAAGTTTTTATTGTTTTAAAACACTAAAATGTGCATATAACAGTCAAAAGACTATTATACAACCTTAGATTGACATGAAATCACTACTGGAAAATGATCATATACCCACAGTTCAAAATCGTGGGTATAGATGACAAAACCATGGGTATAGGCTATACCCACAGTTTGGGGAACCGTGGTCATTGGTGGCGTTGGTATAGGTCCATGACCTATGCCTACGATTTGGAAAAAATGTGGGTATATGTTTTGACACCGTGTCATAACTCTATACCCATGGTTTGGAAATCGTGGGTATAACAAATTTTAAAAAATAGTGGCCCACGAGATTCGATCTCGCGACCACTTTTCCATTCACGAGTAGCCTTACCACTACCCCATCACCACATATATGTATGTATGTATGTATATATTTTATTAATTATATTTATTTAAACCATGGGTATAGTGGAATAAACCGTGGGTATAGAACTCCTGCCATTTTTTTTTGTTCCTGTGGAAAAAATAAATTTCCCACGCACACGTGGGAAACCTATACCCCTGTTTGTCAAAACCATGGGTATAAGTTTTTTTATCCGACGAAAATACCCATAGTTTTGGGGAAAACTGTGGGTATATGCATTTTTTGATACCCTATACCCACGGTTTGGAGAAAACCATGGGTATAGGGTAGCCTATGCCCACAGTTTAGGGAAACCGTGGGCATAGTCTATCAAAAAATGCCTATACCCATGGTTTGCCCAAAACCATGGGGATAGGGTGACCTATACCCATGGGTTTCCCCAAAACTGTGGGTATAGGTCCATTTTTCTGTAGTGAATCACGGGACAACGAACATTCAATTATTTTTGATGTGTATGCACAAAAAAAATGTCCATCTTATGTGAATTGTGCTTATAATGACTCAATAATCAGTTTTAAAGATACTAAAGTCTTTACAAACGTGTGTTAGGGGGTCAAAACTACACAAACAGTGTTAGATGACCGCAAAATCAAAGGAAAATGAACATATATTTATTTGTGAAATATAGGAACTAAAAAAACATCATTCGGATTTATGGTTTTTCCATGATGCCCGTAAATGTGTTTTTAGTGTTTTAAAACACTAAAACATGTGTGTAACGATAACCATATAAAAATTACTCATATTGATGTGGAGTCATGGGAAAACCATCATTAAATTATTTGTGATGTGTAAAAATAGACAACAAATCCATTAGACTTACGGTGTTCTCAAAATGACTCAGTTAGCAGTTTTTAAAGATACCAAAGTCTTTAAAAACATGTTTTCGGGGATTAAAACTACACAAATTACGTTATATGTCTTTGAAATCAATGAAAAATAGCCGTAGATTTATTTTTTGAGTTATAGAAACCTACAAAACATCATTCTGAGTTATGGTTATCTCGAGATACATGTAAACACATTTTTAATGTTTTAAAACACTAAAACATTATTATAATGGTCAAAACCATTGAAAATTACCTCAAATTGACATGGAATCATGGGAAAAACACCATTGAATTATTTTTTATGTGTACACGTAGACAATATATCCATACAATGTGTTATGTGCTCCAAATGACTCAATAATCTATTTTTAAAGATACCAAAGTCTTTAGAAATGTGTGTTAGGGGTAAAAACTAACAAACAATGTTAGATGGCTGCAAAATCTGAAAAAAACATCCATATATTTATTAGTGAAATGTTGGAACCAACAACATGTCATTCCGAGTTATGGTTATCTTGAGATTTCTATAAAATAATTGTTAGCATTTTAAAACACTAAAACATGCGTGTAATAGTTAAAAACATATAAAATGACAAGAAATTGATGTGAAGTCATTGGAAAACCACTTTTGAATTATTTTTGACATGTATGCATAGAAAAAACATACACTCGACATGCAGTGTGCTAAGAATGACTCAATAAATGGTTTTTAATGATACCAAAGTCTTTAAAACATGTGTCAGGGGTTCAAAAATAGAAAAATGACATCAGATGGTCGTGAAATCATAGGACAATGACCGTAGATTTATTTTTGGAATAAAGGAATTGATAACTTTTCTTTCTAAGTTACAGTTCGCTCAGGATGCCCGTAAACATGTTTTTAGAATTTTAAAACACGAAAACATGCATATAACAGTTAAAACCCAAGAAAATGACCTCATATTGATGTAAAATCTTGGGAAAACCACTGTTGAATTATTTATGGAGTGTACATGTAGAACAAATGTCCATTTGATGTGATGTGTGCTCGAAATGACTCAATAAGAAGTTTTTAAAGATATAAGAGTCTTTAAAAATGTGTTTTAGGGTATCAAAACTAGAAAAATGAAATCAAATGGATTAGAAATATTAGGAAAATAACTGTATATTTATTTTTGAAATGTAGGAACTGACAGCACATCATTCCAAGTTACTATTTTCCTAGGATGCCTATAAATATTTTTTTAGTCATTTAAAACACTAAAACACACGTGTAATGGTCAAAAACATATAAAACAACCTCAAATTGACATGAAATAATGGAAAAACAACATTAAATTATTTTTGATGTGTACACATGGACAACACATCCATTTAATGTGTGGTGTGCTCAGAATGACTCAATAAATAATTTTTAAAGATATCAAATCTTCAAAAACATGTGTCAGGGGATCAAAACTATGAAAACAATGTCAAATGGATATAAAATCTTTGAAAAAAATCATAGTTTGAATTTTGATATATATAAACCTACGACATGTCATTCCGAGTTATGGTAGTCCCAATATATTCGTAAATTCATTTTTAGTGTTTTAAAACACTAAAACGTTCATGTAATGGTCAAGACCATAGGAAATGACCACATATTGATGTTAAATCATGGTAAAATCACTATTGAATTATTTTTGATATGTAAGCATAGAAAAAACATCTATACGATGTGAAGTGTGGTCAGAATGACTCAATAAGGAGTTTTTGAGGATAAAAAAGTCCTTAAAAATGAGTTCCAAGGGGTTAAAACTAGGAAAATGATGGAGAATGGACATGAAATCATAGAAAAATGACTATAGATTTGTTTTCGAAATTTAGTAACCGATGAAATGTCATCCCGATTTACGATTTTCCCAAGATTCTTGTAAATGTGTTTTTAATATTTTAAAACACTAAAATGGGCATGTAATGGTCAAAATCATAGAAAATGACCTCAAATTGATGTGAAATCATGATTCAAACACCATTTAATTATTTTTGATATATAAGTCAAGGGTCCATATCAAATCATTTAATTTTTTGTTAAGTAAATTTCAAGCACACCACACATCAATTTAACAACTGATTAGATTGTTACATAATTATACCTTTTTAGTTATAAGTGATGAATCATATCTTAAATAGGTAAGTTCAGGTTTTCAAAGTGTGTCGTATGATATATTATTTGTCTTATGTTAAAATTTATTATGTTTTATTAACAAAATAACAAATGTTATGTGTAACATTCTGAATATATTCTGTGTCTGTTCTCTTGTTCATTTCTTTTCTTAAATATTCAAGTTTTTATTATAGGTTACAAATGTCGACAGTACCCATGAACCGAACTAACATTACCCAGCACCACCACTGGTTCGATCTTGAAACCTGTATATAAAAGTATGAGTGATTATATTTAAATATTATATACTTTCCCCAAAATTACTAAAAAAATATCAATATCAAGCATGCATAATAATAAAATAAGTGTAATTGTAGAACACAATCATCATCTCTCCATTTATTTCCACCTATTATTTAATTAGGTCCACACTTAACCAAGGTTTACAATATGATGTTTTGATCCACTAAGAAATATATTACTAGTTTCCCTATCAATAACACTCCTAAAATACTAGATATGCATATATAACAATACAATATTAAAATATATTAGTCCCCAACAAAATTTTTCCATATCCACATCTACAGAAACAAACTACACATAAAAATCAATATCCAATCCATGTAATGACCTAGACTTTTCTATATGAAAATTTCCTCCACAATATATATGTGTCTAAAATTTAAGAATAAGCTATAATTAAGCCCATACATCCCATAAGAAATGAATATTATTTTATTTATACAATATATAACATCATATAATAAAGTTAAATACACTCCATAAAATTGAAAATAGTAAAGTGGTACAATAAACACAACTAAATAAAAAAACTAGATTTTGAAATTATTGTGCGTCGTGGTCTCCTAGAATTATCACATCAGAAAACAACACTGTATAAAAGAAAAAAGAATTAGAAACACTACAACAGAAATTGACTTCAGCGGCGGTTTTGGGAACCGCCGCTAAACCCTTTTTTAAAATGGTTTTGCGGCGGTTTATAATAAACAACTGTGAAACAATATATTTTTTTTCACTGCCAACCCTTCCCCCCACCTCAAACCCCCTTCTCGCCCTGCGATCCCGCTTCCCCCGCGACCCAGCCCCCCATGACCCCGATGACCCCGTGACCCCGGTGACCCTATGACCCCGACGACCCCACGATCCTGGCGACCCCAGCCCCCCGCGACCCCAGAGACCCCGCTTCCCCCGACCCCCCATAACCCCGAAGACCTATACGAACCCTAAGGTTTAAATTCTAGTAATTTTACCTCAATTCTTGTATCCTTATATTATGAATTATGAAGATTCATGGTTGATTTTCCCTTCGATTCATTAAACATACACATAATTTGTGTTTAATATGTTATCCTTGATAGAAAAACTTATTATCACTTTGTTATTATTTATGTTTAATCCCCGTCGACTATTTCAACAACTTAAGGTGTTCAATTGGAATCTACCTAGGTATTTTGCATTCTTAGGTGACCGAACCACATTCTATGGGGGTTTTTCTTGAATATTAATTGTAATCACTATAATGAATTTGATGAGAAGGGTGTCATGAGACCATATCACCTATTTATACATAAAAAAGGATACTACCTTGTTAAACTATAATGCTAATAGATTATAAGTCCTACTTGACTATAATGAATTATGAAACTTAGGTATGGAGTTCCTTATACTTTTGATACTCGATCATGGAGTCCATAAAACATGTGTAACACAAGCATAACATCCCTTATATGTGTGGTACTCAGGAATTGTGTCCCTTATACTTGTGAAACCCGAGCATGGTGTCCCTAATACTAATAATAATTAGTCATTTAATCACTTATACTTGTAATAAATGGTAATCTCATCCCTAATTATAGTATTACTAAGGTCTGGAGTACCTCATACATTTGATATATGGTCATGGAATCCCTTATACTTTTAATACATTTGCATGGAATCCCCTACTACCATATGAGACTCTAGTGACTTTATAGGGATGCATGAGTAATACCTCAGGTCATGGATTGTTACTCACAAGTTGTAATCTTTTCTTTTCGGTAAAATGGAATGTTGTAGTGTTTCTCCCTTAGAATCCAGAATTTCAATCCAAACAACATAAAACAGAAGTGTTCTTTCTTACTGTCATTTACTTTACTTTGCATAAATTTATTATGTGTGTTGAATTGAATGGTATTGAATTCATTCTAACTTATTGTAGTGGTTTGGATGAATATAATTCTTCCAAGTTCCTGAATATAATGTTTATAGAGAATTCCTTCTGGGATATATTTCCACCTATGTGATTCTGATTATCTTATTATGTTGTCCTAGAGGATAGTACCAACACCCCACATTTAATCTCCAAATTCCCAACATGATTCTACTATGAAACTCCAAAAACCAAGCCCAAACACATAAACTATTCTTCAAATACCCTAGTTTGATCCCCAAACCACATCAGCCACATCTTGAATGACATTTCTGATGTGGTCTCCACCTTACCACATCAATTTTTATGCAACAACACTAGTAATTCCTTCTCTAGATGAATTATACCAAATGCGCTCAATCCCACCCACCAATGTGCTATCATATCCCAACCACGATGCCTTAAAACTCAAGGAATAACAAAAATGTTCAATTCCCACACTGAAGTCTGAATCTGACTCTTAGTTCAACTCCATGGTCAGATCCTTGATCGTACCATTTAACCATAATTCTCCACTCATGAGAACTAACACATATATGACCCAAATCACCCTCAAGTCACACCACCACTCTTTTCTATGTGAATAAACCAAAGAGAGGTCTATGAATTCAATCCACACAAGGTTCGTAGAACCTCAAAACCTAATCTCCCAAGTTATTTCATCATGCATTTCCATGAAGACCACCACTTATCATGCCTCAAGACTACCATCCCTCACGTGGTTCTTGCCACTACAAGGAACAAACAATGAATTCATCCAAATATAAGGCCCTGAACCCCCACGACCCCGCAACTCCGGAGACCCCGTGACCCTGGCGACCCTACTTCCCCTGGCCCCCCGCGACCCTGCGACCCCGGCGACCTCGCTTCCCCCGGCCCCCCACGACCCTGGTTATCCCTCTATTTCCCTTGTTTCCAACATTGGGAATGTATCACATGGGTTTTGGGGTTTGGGATCTATTTTCTCATTAGTATTACTGAGTTTACCTCATACTCATCCTCATAATATGATGTGAAACTACATATTGAACATCTTTACCACATGCAATTAAACATTACAATATATACCCCCATCTGATGAATTTAAACTATGTGATACCTTAGTCCATTATTATGTGGAGGTGTCTTCCCTTATCTTTATTTTATTGTACCTAGTGGTGTGGTGTTTTGTATATGTATTTATCCTATTTGATTTTCCCTATGGTGTTGTACTTATCATTTTTTATTCCCATTATGCATTGTATATATTTTAATGGTTCCTTTATATATATTATAGGTATTTTTTGGTTATTTTTCATATTGAGGATGCAAATATATTGAAGGTTATTATAGGATATGACCTCAGTTATTATAGGACATGGCCTCCTATATTATGTGATATTCCTACTCAGTCTTTTTCACCATTCCCTGGCCCATTAGAGTTAGGATTTGGTTGGAACACTTAGTTTATCATCATCCTAGTTTTGGTCTCTGTGGGGTAGGTCATGTTAGGGTGGAATTAGATTGGTTCAAGTCCTAGGAATAGATTTTTGAGTTATTATTCACATGAGGACTAGTTTAGGAATTTAATGTTGTGATTTCATGGGGTTTTTTAATTTTGTTATCATACCAGTGAGGCTAGAGTAGGTGTGGTTGTAAATGTATCATTTCACCAAGACATTGGTAACCTGTTAGTCAACCCAAATCTCTAAATCATCATATATAGGGTAAAATTAAGTTGATACATGAATCATATAGTTCTAAATCATTATATTTCATGTAACTCTTATTTTAGTTGATTTAGTTATGCTCTAATCATTATGGGTTCATCCTATCAAATGAATAATTCCACCCACACAAAAACAAGTTTGTTTAGAGTTAAGTTTGTGAAAATCTTATCTCAGTGCTTGATCCTTTTTCCAATTTTAATTTAAGTGATGAGGTTTTGATTTAAATATTTATATAAGAGATATACTTTCCCTATTATTTTAGATAGCTTCTCTCCCCTTTTTTAGTATAGAAATTCTCATAAAGAAGACAGCAGTTCCCACTGATGGACTACCCATAAGAAAACTGTGTAACATGAATTCCAGTAGTTGAGGCCTCCTAGATTCTGAGAAGCCACTAATACTCTTGTGGTATAGGATTTAGTGGAGTCATCAAATCATGTAATTCATCTATTTTGGAAACCCACAAACCATATGATGATCCTAGAACCAAGTTATCTACACAACACACTAAGTTTTTAGTGGATGATATTTTCTCAAACTCATATGGTATTAATCTATTATGGTTTTAATTTAATCACTTGTTCTAGATGAGATTATATCCACAAATACTAAGGATAGTTTGAGTTCCTGAGATGTTAAACCCTTTGTAGGGTTTCATGAACATATCTAAGAATGTGTTGAGTTTTGTAAGCATCATAAGGTTTTCCCTAAATATTATTTATAATAGATTTATTCAATATTAGAGTTTTATATGAAGACTCTATAGAGAACTTAGGTTAGGGTTTTCAATTAAAAAACTCCACCTGTGTTGGAGTCCTCATGTGAGTGTTTTTAGGTTGAGAATTACTGGTAGGGATGTATCCAAGATTTAGCATAAGATTAATTTTTTATTGAAAATTTATAGAGAAATAATGTGCTAAAACATCTATATTAGAAGTAACATTGAGGTCATAGACTCTAATATTATAGGATAATTGAATTACGTGGAATTGGTTTTGGTTAAGAAGCTGGTGGTGTAGGAGTAGTAAGAGACGAGTGACACTTTGACACACTCCCACAATCACCAAATTTGATTGTTTCTTGTCAATAACATAGTGATAAGAGTTATATATATAGGTTTATGTGTATAGATGATTTAGGTGACATCTATTTTGGTTTTAGGTATGATTTTTGTCCTCTCTTCATGTACTTTCATACGGGATGATATAGGTTATGATATTATTTCTGTGTCGATTTTTTGGGAGTTATAGATTCTAATTTAGACCCTTATCATACCTTTTATCAACTAGAGAATTTACACTAATGGTGATTATCTTTCAATCATACCTTACGGTAAAGTTATTTTTTCCCCAATGGAGAGAGGGTTCATTCATGGGATTCCTTTTTGATAGAGATGATACAAAATAGTATCTTCCTTAGTTTGTATTGGTTACCCTTTTCTATTGTTATATGATGTTATGTGGTTTTGTAAATGAGATGAGTTCCACCTTCAATAGTGAATGGGACCCTATTAGGTGTATCAAGTAGCGCCAACCCTTATGATGTGGTAGTGATTTTCCCATAAGATGGTTGCATGGTTTTATATGAATTAGGGGTGGTTGAGGATTTACTTCATGTGAATGTTGAATAATTCAAGGGTATTTATATATGAAAAACCATGGTTGTTTCTTAATGGGAACCTGATATATGAATCAACATGCATTCCAACCAAGTTATGCTTATGTTACTTTCTGTTATCTAATATTATATTTTAATGCTATAAAGGATTTATTAACCATTCATTTCCATGAAATCCATTTGGATGAATGGACTATATTATAGATGATTTATCATACCTTATGAATGATTTTTATATCCATGTAGTTATTCCAAATTAACAATGTGCTTTGGTTTTCATGGTATAGTAGCTACGACATTGTTAGCACACTGTTTCTATTTACCAAAGAAAATTACCCTATCCCAAACAATAGATGGTTCATATCTGACTTAGGGTATCATATTTATTATATTATGTTTCTGTAATCTTACACTATCGTATATATGAATCTCTTTCTATATTTAGTAGTAATTATGTGTTTTATTTTTTATTATTATTATGTAGGTAGATTGTGATATACATGGATAAAAGCTGGATCACATTACTAAGGAACACACCTCAGTATTTTAATGGTTGGAATGAGTTTTTAGATTTTTCAATTTCTAATCAATCCGTTGAAGGGAGAATAAGATGTCCATGTCCTAAATGTAAATTTAGAACATGGTTGAAGAGAGATGAAGTTTATGAACATTTAATACTGAAGAAATTCCCTGGTCAATATTTGTGTTTGATTTGGCATGGAGAATTGAATGTTACAGAAAGATTGAGAACTTATGTTAATCCACAGAATGTGGTCCCAAGTTCATCGACAATGGAAAATGAAATGAAAAAACCTCATAAATTATGCATTCAGAACTGCAAGACACCACTATTAGTATCAAAACATATCAGAAAAACCAGAAGAGGGTACTACAAATTGCAATGTGACAAGTGATGTTTTTGAGACTGTAACACAAACAGATAAATATTGTAACATATCATTGTATCCTCCTCTTGATTCTATGGAGCCAAATGTAAGATAAAACTTCAGTGAGGAAAATGCGTTTCATGATTTAGTTGCTGATGGAAATCAAGAGTTGTATAGTGGGTGTTTAAAATATTCAAAGCTTTCATTTCTGCTGAAGTTGTACCATATCAAATGTCTATGTGGAATTACAAATAAGGAAATGTCCATGATATTGGAATTTATTCATGATGAATTTACTGAAGCAAAAATCCCAGAATCTTTTTATGATATAAAAAAAGTTGTTAACAAGCTTGGTCTGAATTATAAAAAAATACATGCGTGTCCCAATGATTGTATACTTTATTGGGGAGAGGATTCAAGTAGACATAATTACAAGAAATGTTCTTCTTCTAGATGACAGTCAAAGGGTGATGTTTAAAGTCTAAATGAACATAATTTCATGGAGAAGAAGAAAAGGAACACACCTGAAAAGGTTTTGCGTTACTTTCCTTTGAAGCCTCGATTGCAAAGATTATTCATGTCATTGAAAACCGCCGAACACATGAAGTGGAATTATTTAGATAATAACAATGATGGGTTAATGAGACATCCATGAGATTCCCAATCATGGAATACATTTGATATAGAACATCTAGATTTCTCAGCTGATACTAGTAATGTTCGATTGAGATTGGATGCCGATGGACTCAACCCATTTGGGACTTTGAGTACCAGTTAGAGCATTTGGCCAGTTGTTTTGATCCCTTATAATCTACCTCCATGGATGTGTATGAAACAAACATATTTTATCATTTCGATGATTATAACTGGAAAGAAAATTCCTAGAAATGATATTGATGTATACTTGCAACCTTTGATTGACGAATTGCAGGAGTTATGGAGAAACGGTGTTGAGACATTTGATGCTTCTTCTAAAACAATGTTCAAAATGCATGCTACTTTAATGTGGACCATTAGTGACTTCCCTGGGCTTGTGAATTTATCTGGTTAGAACACTTACTTGAGTTTGGCTTGTCCCATTAGTAACTTTGATTTTGAGCCCAAACAACAACCTCATAGTAGAAAATAGTGCTTCTTGTGCCATTGAATATTTCTCGATGCATCTCATAGATTTTGACTAAACATATCAAAATTTAATGGTTCCATTGATCATAGACCACCTCCAAAGTTGTTAACTGGTTTTGAAATATTGACATAGCTTGAAATGTTGAAATAGAATTTGGGAAGGTTCATCATTTGAATGATAGCAGAAAATGGGTCTGAAGTGCATCGTCAAGTGAAATCAGAACGCAACAATGGAAGAAAAAAAGTATATTCTTCAAACTTCCATATTGGAAATTTAATTTGTTGTGGTACAATCTTGATGTGATGCATATTGAGAAGAATTTATGTGATAATTTGATTTTCACATTACTTAATGAGCATGGAAATTCGAAGGATCATCTCAATGCTCGCAAAGACTTACAAGTAATGAACATAAAACATGATCTCTGGCCAGATGAGAATGAAAAGTATGCTCCAAACATTTTTGAAATGAAAAATAGGGATAAAGATACATTCCATCGAATTTTAAAGAATGTGAAGGTATCTGATGGGTATTCGAGTAACATCTCGAGGTGTGTTGACTTGAAGAATCGTAATTTACATGGATTGAAAAGTCAAGATTCACATATTTTGTTACAATAGTTACTACCATTGACATTGTGTACATTATTACATGAAAAAGTTACTGCTATTGTACTCCAATTATGCACATTTTTTAGGCAATTATGTGAGAAATCTCTACATCCATTTCAGCTTGAAAACCTCCAGGAGAGGTTTGTATTGACCTTTTTTGTAATGGATATGATCTTTCCTCCATCATTTTTTACTGTCATGATGCATTTAACTGTGAATTTGGTTGAGGAAGCTAAATTAGGAGGCCCCTTTCATTATCGATGGATGTATCCAATTGAGAGGTATTTTATTTATATGTTTTTCATTTAAGAAAACAATTTTTGGCATTTAAATAAATGAATAATATTATTATTTTATTTCACAAATATCTTGGGAATTTGAAAGCATACGTGATAAATAAAGCTCAACCAAAAGGCTCTATTGCTGAAGGCTATTTGGATGAGGAGTGTCTTACATTTTGTTCTAGATATTTGGATGATATTGAGACAAGATTTAATCGATTTGGATGTGTTGAAGACACATCAACTCAATCTCAAATCCATCAGAAATCAAAAATATTTCCTACTATTGGCCGATCAGTTGGGAGGACCTCAAACGTGACACTGACAAAATTGGAATTATTACAGGCACATAGATATGTGCTACTGAATGGTGAAATTGCAGATCCATTTATTGAAGAGTTGAGGATACGAACAAAGAGATGAATGAGAGGACAAACATGAAATGATAAAGATATAATGAAAGCTGTGAATAAAGAGCTTGTAGAATGGTTTTCACGACGTGTAAGTTCATAAATATTGCAATAAATATGAATATTAGTTTGACACATACATTTTGTAAATCTGTTAAATTATATTTATTTTTTCAAATCATGAATACTGATACTCAAGAAAACTTTTCAGAATATTTGAAGTTTCTTGCTAGAGGTCCTATAAAACAAGTTATAAAGTTCGACGCTTATAATGTGAATGGATTTAGATTTCGTACAGTTGATCGAGAAGTGGGTTTTAAAACACAAAATAGTGGTATATTTACATTTGCTGAAGTGGGATACTTTAAAAATCTGCATGATATTATTGAATTAAACTACCACATACATTTTTCTATTGTTTTATTCAAATGCAAATGGGTTGATATTATCAAAGGTGTTAAAAGAGATTCCTTTCAATTTACTTCTGTGAACTTCTCTCACTTGATGGATATTGGTGATCATGAACTTCATGATCCATATATCTTATCATCGCAAGAAAAAATGGCATATTATGTGAATGATGCTGTGGATGAAGGGAGGAGTGTAGTTGTTCACGTAATACAAAGATATTTTTATGATATGGGTGATGAAGTGGAATATTTGACCTCTGAAATTGAATTTCATCAATAACAGGAAGCATAATTATTTTTCCATCATGATATTGAAAATATTAGTCTAGCAAGGATGAATGAAGTGGATGAATCAATGGAGCAGGAAATTGACATGATTGAAGGGGAAAATGGTTGTATGTACAATTATTTATTCATTCAACAACCACTTGTTTCATTTTTGCAGTCATTCATTATCATTGTTATATATATTTTGTCTGTTAGTACTGGGCATCTATTATCATTTTTAATTTTTTTTTCTGCATAATTTTTTTGAAATATATATTCTGAACATAATTTTATTTGATTAAATGACTTGAATGCCCAGGAGGAAGCGGTACACTATTTCATCTAGTTCTATGACAAATGACGATCCATATGGCTCCCTCCCCATGGCATCTGAGGCACCAGCTTCCAACACCCCTGCACTATCTCCCCCTACACCATCTCTCACACCATCTATGGGTGTACCATTAGAGGCTGAGTCATCGACTCCCCCTTCAGGAGCCTCAGTAGTGGGGCGGCGATACGCCCCTTCCAGTTCATCATAGACATACTGGAGTGTCACTGTCATAGGTACAAATTTTAATTAAATGAATTTATTTCATTTTGTTTATACTAATTGTTTTCTCATTGAAGATGAAAAAAATGGAACTGTGGAGAAAAACATAAAAAGTTTAGATTTTTGGAATATGAATGGAGAGAAGATAGTCGTGACATTTTATTCTTATGGGGTCCCTACGGATGACGTTGCGGGGTTACTTGGCTAGATTCTTGGACAGCTGGCAGCGGAACCCATTTCCATTCCTATTTTTTATGATGATAGGAGACATATGCCTCCAAGCTAGAAAAATGAAGTTTTTGGTTCCCAAATAAAGGTAATTTTATTAAATTATGGTTTAATTGAATGTCATGTTACTAATATGTTCAAAATGAATTTCTGTATACAGATGTTCTTCCACTTTATAGTTGTTGATGTGATAGCATGGAAGTGGAAGTTAAAAAATCTTGGTAAGAAATGGAAATATTTCAAATTGAGATTGTGGTGTGATGTCAACAATACTTCATTGACCGTGCAACAAATGTATGAGAAGCTACCAAGTGAGGTACCGAAAGAACAATGGAAAGTTTTTGTTGACAGACATCATGATGAGAAGCGGATGGTATTGAAATATATATTATTATATTATCCTCATTTTACATTTATAAATGTATATGAAGAGGATATGACATTGAATACATTATTTTTAAATTACATTTTATTTATTTCAGGATCTCTCAAGACAGAATGCATCAAACTGGGCTAAGCAAGTCATCCCTCACACTACGGGCTCAAAAAGATTTTCTAGAAGCCAAACGACATTGGTAATTTTTAATTAGTTTAAATATTTTGAATAAAATATTATCTGTTTAATATATTTAATTTTTGATTTATCTTTTCTTAATGCAGTCACATAGTTTAGGGCATGAAGCATCCTTAACTGAACTGTGGTTGGATGTTCACAAAAAATCAGATGGAAGTTTTGTTAATGAGTCTACCAAATAAGTTGGGGTATGAAGTCAATTTTTTATTATAATAACTTATTATTAGTTTTTAATATGTTAATATATATTGATATTTGATTTATAGGTAAAAATTAAAGAAATATGAGATGCCAATCCTGGGAAATCCTACTCAGTCTCCTAGGATGACCCAGTTGCTAAAGTCCTTGGGAAGGAGCATCCTGGTAGAATGCATGGGATGGGTTTCAGACCCGTACCATCTGAGGTCTTTGGCATGCCACCAGGGATTCCAACTGCATCTACTTCTAGTTATAGTCAGTCCATACCCAAAGATGCTCATAGGGAGATTGCTTCTCTATAAACCACAGTTCAAGACTAGGGGGCTCAGATATCCACTTTGCAGAAAGCGATGAATGATATACATCAGCAGATGAGCAGATATGCCCCTGGTGGTAGTGCATCGACTGTTAGTAAGCAGGTAAATCCCAAAAAATCAAAATCATTTAGTTTGAAAAATTTCCTTGGTTTTAAGTTTTAATATTAATATGCAACAGTATTTAATTTTCAATATAATGTTCTTACAGGTGACAACAGAAAGTGGAGATGGAGGTGGAGAGGGTGATGATGCATCATCGGACTGTGAGTAGTTATATTTTTTATGTGTTGAAAAAATATGGGAACAGTTGGTTTGTATATGTAACATGTGTGGCACATAGTTTCCACCAAAAATTTTCATGTCCTAACATTTTCTTGATTTCTCATGTTTCCTTTTATGCATTTTATTGATTTTTGATGATTCCTTTTATGTCTTGATTTCTTGAGTGTGGTATACATCAATCCATTTAGGACTGTTTTTGAATTGGAAGTTGAGATTTTGGATGACTAGGAGTTAAAACCGTTGTTGATGTGTTGAACAAATTGGGTCATTTCATAGTGATCAAGGGGATAGTGTTGTGGACACTTTGGTGAGGCAGAATGTGTAGATAGTGAATCTTTATGCGTTGCTAATGGTTATCATATTCTGTTCATGATGATAAAATGTGGTCATACCCCATATAAAACCTAGGTTCCTCTTAATGGGAGATGGTATTAAACCGTATAAAACTAGGATTCATTGTACGATGTGTATTGGGTGATCTAAAAGTCTTACACTATATAAAATTTGGATTCCTCTTATGATAATTATGATATGTTCAAAACAATTACCTCATATAAAATATGGAAGCATCACATTATGTGAGATGAAAAAATCATTTTCTTCAAGACATGACATTAAACTTTATCCTTATCTCATTCCTTTGAAATGTGATGCCTCATGATAATCCTTATATTCCAAAATTTCCTTTATATATAGGATTACCCCTAGTTCCAATGTTGTTCTTATACTATACCATATTCTAGAACAACATGTGTCTTGATTCAAACTCTCATGGGATACATAATGATGCTTAGACGTCCTTTTTTTGGGTCTAGAGGTAAATTTATTAAGCCTTTGGCCCCATTGAACCATTTACGGTCCACATATTATAACCTTAAATAATGTTTAGTTCATATTAAAATGTTCATGTGGTACCTGGGACTATATTAACCCCTTATACATTGGTTTTTACCCATACCATGACACATAGATACCATGTATAGAATCATTATCCTAGTCTATGAATCATGACGTTAAATTTTTCATCATGGTATTGTTGTATGGTCTTACATTGTGTGAAATCATATTTAGGAATTCATCATGGGTTGAAGGGCCTATTTTATCCTATAACCCCAGGTTTTATTCACCACAAAAACATTCTTGATTCCCCCACCTCACCAATCTATACTATATCAGTTTATATCAAGAGATCCCTCGTCCAAGCATTATGACAATAAAATATGCTCATACATCCATCACATGGGTTTATTCATCCCCATAGTTTCATCAAACATCTATTTCCACAACATTCTAGAACTATGGGAGGATTGATTCCCATTTCCATGGGACGCGTATTGATGCATATATCTTCTATCATTGAGCCTAGATGATGATTCGCCATATAATAATCCATTACATAAGGTGTCATTGCCCCAAAACACTCACATGAGCCTCTTTTTTTGCAATAACCTCCTTTCATTTATGTTGACACATCAGTGGGACAAGATACTCTCATTTCCTGATATGAGAAAGTAAATAATGGGTATATAGATGCAAAAGAACTTCTAAAATCCTAATAATATGAATTTAAACTATATCATTACACCGTGTAAAATATATATACCTATTAATGATAGATAACTTAACCCCATAAAAAATTGATATGTCTCTTAAGGATAGATAATTTCACCTCCTATAAATTCTCGATTCCTAATATTATAATATGTAATTATTCAATATCATCATCCAAGAAGGTAAACCCTTCTGGCATTGGTATCTTATGACACCATGAATCATAAAAACATGTGGATTGATTCCAATAATCATGATATAAGTAGTTACATATAAATATTTAATCCAGGGCACAACCCTATCACTGAATCATTATTGGTTTCTCCCTTTCCTATCTACTTTGGTCAAATCTTGGAGACATTTAACTGAAACCTATTCTTATATTTGGAGCTCTAGGAATTTAAACTAGTTGTAGTCATAGTCCATGTTGTATGATTTTAAACATCAAATCCCAATGTCCTCAGCAAACAATGTTAATTAACAACCATACCCTATTAAATGAAATAAGGATGCCTCATCTGATAAGTGTGGGGTGATTATAAAAATAATTACCACATATAAAACTGAGATTCCTCAAATGATAAGTATGAAATAAACCACACATTACCCGTATAAAACTTGTATTTCTCTGAATATGAGATGATATGATATCCTTGCCAGAGATGAAATCACTCCACAAAAAATAGTCTCTTACCATGTCACGCATCAAAACTATGTTTGTCTTAATGCCCATTATGAGGAGACACATATTGTTGCATGTACATTTCATCTCTGTCCCATCCCTACCAGCAACTCATCACAGGGGGACGTTTCCCTCTAGGCCAGGCTTGAATCTTATCAACCCACATGTTTAGATTGAACATTTGAGCACATGAGGAAATATCTCCCATGGAACCTAATATTATATATGGTACATCCCCACATACACTTGTGCAGTTCACACATTCTACTATTTGGATAATCATCACCCTACCAATCTGAAAAGGATCTCTAATGAAATGATTCAGGGACATAGTGTCTTACATACCATCCCAGGATCATTCAATGAAGTATATTTACTGATAAAAAGGGGATATCATGCTTTGATCTCCATGAATTGTAGATCATGATATTTTTCATAATATCCTCAACCAGCTCAGGTATCCTATGTTTCAAACATGGTCAATAATAATTCTATTTCTGTCGATTACTCCCATTTCACTTCCCAGTTCTCAAAAGTTGTAATTTTCATTGTGATATTTTTTAGGTCACTTATTCCCCTCATTGTGTTCACCCCTATAATCAATTATAACTATATAAATATCCTTGATTCTTAAATCAATCATGGCTCAGCAGGGCTTAGGGGTTGGGAGGAAGTCCACCTCAAGCATGGTTGAGTTGCATGATCACCACATGGTCCTAATTCTATAACCTTAAATGAGTATTCCATGTCCATGAATAACTAATCTAAAATAATTTCAAATCAACCTTAGAATGTGTTATGTGGTGTTGTACCCATTCTCTATCAATTCAGGTCATGTTTTTTACTCCTCCTCATTATACATATCCATTTATGATGTTCCACTATATTTTCCAAGCATCATGACCACAATTTTTTTACTAGTTGTCTCCATTATTTCTTAAATTTTGTGTGAATTAACCTATTAGGAGATTGGTATTTCTAGTTTGATTTTTTTTTCAGGGAAGTGGTGCAGTGGAAACAGAATTTGTTTTCTGGTCATCTTTTTGCGGCGGTTTTAACCACCGCTAAAGTATACTGGTAAGACATTAGTGGTGGTTAAAACTGCCGCTAAACATAATTATTTTTTTACTTAGTGGATGTTATAACCGCCGCTATTGGATTACATTTAGTGGCGGATTCTGTGGCGGTTTTCGTGACTTTATGGGCAGATTTATGGCCATTGGATTTTATTTTATTCGCGGAGGTTATAACCACCGTGAATGAAATAAAATCCAAGGCCTGTAAAAACTGCCTCTAAAATCAGTAAAACCGCTGCGAAATGAGGCAGCTACGACACTTCCCCTAAACCATCTCTAAATGAAAATAACCATTGCTAATAGATTTCCGACTCCCAATTTAGCGGCGATTTAAACCGCTGCTATATGCAAAAATAACTGCCGCTAATAAGCGATTTTCTTATAGTGAAATATAATCAACACTTTATAAATGAAAATAATAGAGTTATAAGAGGAATTGTAGTAAATTAAAAATGAATATAATGAGTTGTAATTATTGAAATTAGAAAGATAATATGATTGTAGGAAAACCAATATAACCATTGAGAATAGTAGCAAACTATTGAGAATAATAGCTCACAATTAGGAATAGTAAAATATATAATAAATAATATTTAACATGGATAACAAAAGTAAATATAAATATTATAATAACATAAAATATTTTATCAAATTATATAACTCAAAATATGTATAACTGTAAATTATTTATAAAATATTTTTATATATTTATTAAAAAAATTAATTTCTTGGTTGAATTTTAAGTATAAAAATTACACAATTTAGAAAATAATTTTGATAAAATGGACCTCATTTTAAAAATAATCCCATATAAGTTAGTGCATGGTGATTTTTTTATTTTTTTTGAAAAGTTTTTTTTTATAAAAGATAAAAATAATGGTTCTGTATATACATTATGTTTTATTTCATCATAATATTTTCAAAATGGTTCAAAAAATTATAAAATATTTTTCACAACATAAAATAGATTTATTGAGAAAAATTATCCATTTAAAAATAATAAAATTAATTTCCAAAATTATAAATGAATTCTCAAAGCTTAAATTATATTTTTTTCTAATAAAAATTGTTTTTGATTATTTAACTCAATATACAAATGATACCATTCGGTTTTTGAAGAGTTAACATGTCAAAAAAATTGTATTTTATAATCAAATAGTCTTATTAATCACAAGAATCTAAAATATTCATAGTCTAGAGTTAAAATAATAAATTAATCAATATTTTTTTTAAAACTCTCATCTCTTTCACAAATAAATACAGCCCTCCTCAACCCATTCATTTTCATTTTAAATCTCTCTACCAAGTCAATACTCTTAACAAATCACTCCTCAAAAACTCCTCATAATGTTTTTTAAGATTTGGTCCAATCAAAAGACCACTTCAAAAATCCATAAGGAACAGTCAGAGGAAGTGTCACTAATGAAGGTAAATATTCTCACACATTTCTTTTAAATTTTAATTATTTTCTTACACCTTCTAAATCCTATATTAAAAGTATTATAATTAAATTAAAAAATTATATTTCTAAAAATTTATACTATGTTAATAAAGTATTGATTAGTTTTCTTCTATTAAATTTATATAGAAAACTTTGTGGAGGGTTTATACTTTTTGTGTGAGCGATGGTGTTTTTATCACAACCTTTATCTTATGGTTTTAAAAATGGTTTTATATAATAATGATAATATTAATAATCAAATTAATTCATTTTTAATATTCTAGACAACATTATGTTAATAATTTTAAAGACAAAACTTGATAATCAATTAAATTACTTAAAAATAAAAGATTACCGAGAAACAATTTACCGTTTGAATATAATTTGAGTGTCAACATAAATATTGATACATTATAATACTAGTGTGACATGGATATTTACTTTAACACTCTTTAAACTCATGGAACCAAGGAAAGATAACTGATGACTGATATCATCCTACCGATGCAAACACGAGACTATGAAACAAGCACCTCGATGATCGATACAAGAATAACATAATATCTAATTAGAGAAAATTTTATGTATATAAAGGAATAAATATATTAAAACAAACATTAAATTAGTTTAGATTAAATTAATTAATAAACATATATTTAGTTTTAAAAATGATGGAAGTATTCAAAGCATGTCAGGGTTAGGGTAAGGGGTTCTTTCCAAGTATTCATTTTTGTTCAACTTTTTCCTCTTATTGACTTTCTATCTCGTATTTTTCTTATATGCTAAATTTTTATCTTTATCCATTTCTTTTAGACTCATTATTCTAGGTATGTGAATTTATTTATGATTCCCATCCTTTTGTTTCTTAAAAATAGACCCTATAATGATATATGTGAAACACTTCAAAATTGTTTCTTCATCTCCTCAATGATTTTATGTTTTTCATCTATCCATATCCTTATATCCATGATATATAATCCTAAATTCCTTGTTCATTCCAACCTTTAATGCAAAATATAAAATTTACCCTCTTATTTTGGGCACCAATGTGATTTATCAACTGATTAAGATTTATGAAACCAATATGTAGATATTTTTATAGTAGGTTTATTTTATATTTATGCATGATGATTGATTTATGTTTCTATTTGGAACACATAAGCATGATATGTTATGATGTGATAGGTGAGTCCATAATTCTACAGACCCATAAGCGATTGGGTAATACTTTCATCTCATGAGATACCATGTATGGTTCATGGATGGTTAGTCTACAAAAGTACATTATGATTTCATGGCAGTGAGTTTCTACTTATGTTACTAACATGTTTTATGTTGTGACACTTTCTCATGCTTCTAATTATTATTATTATCTTACGTTAGACTTCATTATATTCCTTTATTTTATGTTACTACTTATTTTTTTATCTGTTTTATTATTAAATTATTGATGAAATATCACACTCACGTTTACTTTAATGACCCATTACCAAGATTTTATGCTCACATTTTATTTATGCATGTCCCTAGGCCCCATGTAGTGATATGAGCATGTTGATATATAGGAGAGAATAATAAATATGAAAATGAGATATTATTTAGTTTGTTTTAATATATTGTATATAATCCCCAAATGACACTAAACATCTATATTTTTAAGTACATTTTATTGAATTTATGATGAAAATTATGTAATGTTATGTACATAAGATATGAGTTGTTATAGTCGGTTTTAGAGTAATGTTTAGTTATTTTTGGTGATTAGGTTAGAAAATATAATAGGATATACACCACAAATGACATAAATTGAAACTTATAAAGTCATAAGTAAGGATATATATATATATATATATATATATATAAGTTGCCCTTTCTAATTTCATTGTTTTTTATATACTTAAAATTTTAGCATTATCATCCTTAACTTTCCTTTTTTTAGTAAATGAATAAAAATAGGAGGAAATGTGTCAACAACTAATGTGATAAGAAATGTAATGCACGCCCGAATGAAATGATTAATATGATGAGAGATGAAGTTGATAACCTTTTAGTCGTAATTGATCAACAAACTAATGTTAGGAATAATTACTTAATCTATATGGGGATCCATTCTTCTCCAAAGAGAGAATAAGTTGTGGAAAAAACGTAACTCTATTGGTGGATCTTCTGATACCCCAATCATGGAGTAATAGATTAGTTCCACTGAGAATATATTTTCTGTCCTCCAACACTCTATGGAATAGAAAGTTATGTTTTTTATATATCACATATATGGAGAAAATTATTAGTGGTGGACACTGATTAAGAATAAAAATCACAAAGAAGATACCAAGTCGATGGAATTTTAAGAATTCGATAGTTTTTAACAAATATTTTCCACACATACTCTATATAAAAATTAAAAGGGAGTTTCTTGAGATGAAGAAAAGGGAGGATAAATAAATTAGGTAATATGATGAATAATTAACAAGGCTTGAAAGGTATGCCTTGAGATTTTCCATTTATCTTGAAAGAAAGGATGACAATTTATTTAGTGGCTTAAATCTATGTCTTTGCAAATATCTAGAGATTCAAGACTTAACTATGAATAAATAGTTTGATGTTCCCTAAAAGTGGAAATGGAGATTGTTAAATCATAATGGTCTCATGGTGATAGAGATAAGAATATATAAATATACAGTAATGGAAAAATTTCCTATACCAATGGTTTGGAACCGTTGTTATAGGTCCCCAAATCATTGGTATAAGATGCACCAATGGTTTGGAAAGCCGTTGGGTGATTCTTCATGGGGATATACCTATCCCAACGGTTTCCCCAAACTATTGGCATAGGTAAATATAAAAAAAATTTATAGGGGGAGGTTTTAACCCACAACCTGCAAGTTATATATCAAAGACTTTACCACTATCCTATATTTACCTTTGTGAATATATTTAAATAAATATATATATATATTTATTTATATGTAATTTATATATTGATTTATTTGATGATATTCAAAAAAATAATTCATAAAAAATAAGTATATCTATACCAATGGTTCTCAAAAACATTGAGATAGGTACCCAACCTTTCCTAATGGTTTTCTAAAACTGTTGGGAAAAGTGGTGTCAAAGTGTCCTATCCAAACAGTTTTCCAAAACTGTTGGGAAAAGTGTTCTTAAAGTGGGAAATCCTAATAGTTTTGGAATATAATTGGGAAAAGTGTTCTCAAAATGTCATATCCCAAGGGTTTTAGAAAACTGTTGGCAAATCCATACCCTTTCCCAATAGTTTTTGAAAATTGTTGGGAAATGTGGTGTCAAATTGGTATGTCCCAATGGTTTTGGAAAACTGTTGGGAAATGGGACCTATACCAAATGTTTTTAAAAACCATTGGTACAGATACGTTAGTATAGGTATAATTTCTAGTAGTAATAGTTTAACTCTATATGTCTAATGAAAAATATGATAGGAAAAATAAAATTTAAATTCTAACATGTGATAAATATTGGGAGATTCATTATAGAAACTACTTCAAAGTAATGGAAAAATTACTCAGGTATAGAAAATCTCGAAATCTAGCTAATGTAATCTAAAGGGATATGAAGAATCCAATAAATATGATGTAATAAAGGAAGGTTATGATCAATCATCCACTCATGGTCCAATGTTTCCATTTTAAGGAAAATGGACACTATTCAATTCAATGCACCAAGCCAAGGTCCATTAAGGATATGCAATGAAAATTTCTTCTAAATCCAAGGGAGAAAATATGGTCTTATTCTATCACTACTACTGAGGTGGATCATGATGATTAAGCAGTGAAAAAAAAAACTTATTATTAATTCAAGAATAATAAATTAAATATTTGATTCTAATCAAACACATTCTTTTATACCATGTGAGTTTAATAGAATATTCAAACACCACCTCAAGGCGTGATGTTTGAATTATGAATGAAAACATAAAGTGGTGAAATCATTTCATCTAAAGTATATAACTCTTCCCCAATTATCATTTCTAGGAATAATTTCAATGAGAACCTCATTATAGTTCCTTTGGTAGAATTTTATAATATACTATGAATGTAATAAATATTCTTATATAGATAAAATATTAATTTTTATGATAGGTAAATAAATTTTTATATAAAAAACCATCATATGGTCTTATAAATGTGAAATGAGAATGACGAATATCCCTTACCAACTTTTTTTCAAGCATGGATATTTTTACCTTTGAGAAAGAATATCTATCTTAGATAATTAGGAAAATGTAAAGGATTATCCTTAAATACATTACCATTGGGAGGTAATTTGATTATGTATTCCCTAAAGATAAACATATTCTCCCTCTCAATTGAGAGTTTGAGTTATCTATAAATCTAATACCCAAATATCTGCCCATATCCAAGGGTACCTACAGAATAGAACCAATTAAACTAGATGAGTTGATGAAGAAAATATATTAGTAATTAGACAAGGGTTTCATATTCCATAATGCTTATCCATGGGGTTTCATAGTCCCATTTGTCAATAAAAAGACAATTAAATGTGTCTCTATATTGATTTTCATGATCTGAACCAGATTTGGATATAGAAAAGTATCATCTACCACAAATTGATAACATGTTCGAACAATTATACAAGTCTCTTTCCTTCTCAAAGGTGGACCTTAAATTAGTATATCATCAACTAAATGTGAAGAAGGAGGATATTTTAAAGGCTACTTTTTTAATAATACATGGAAACTATTATTTCAAAATTATTTCATTTAGACTCACTAATACCCAAATAATCTTAAGAAACGTTATGAATACAGTTATTAGAGAGTACCTTGAAAATTTTTTGGTGGTCTTTATAGATTATATTATATTATACTCTTATATTAAGAATGAATATGAGGCATATTTGATTATAGTTCTAATGATTTTTCAAAAGGATAAATTGTATAAAAAGTATTAAAATGTGAATTTTGGATGGAGAAAATTACATTCTTATGAAATGTTATCACATTTAAGGGGAATATGTCAATCCTTCAAAAAAAAGTAAATAAAGTAATGTCCTATAACAATATTATAACAAATATACCTAATATCTTCAGATTAGTTAGAGGTATTATCAGGGGTATATGGGAAACTTATCATGATTGTAAAACCCACTAACCAAGTTAAATTAGAAATTAGTAAATTTTGTTTGGACTAATGAATGTGAAGAGAGCTTTAATTATTTTTTATTTATAATGGCGAATCAAGGAAGGGATTGAGTTGTTTACACATACAAAATGATAAAGTGATATCCTATGCCAAAATAAAATTAAGTTTCGATGAGAAAAATTATCCAATGTATGATCTGGTGTTAGCTACCATACTTTTCGTATGAAAATTTAGCAACATTATATTTATGTAAATAAGTGTGACATATATAATAATCATAAAATCCTAATGTATACATTCATATATAATGATCTCAATATGTACCAATGAAGATGGTTAGAGCTGATCGATGACTATGATTACTCATTTCATTTCCAACCTAGAAAAACAAATAAGGTGGTAGATACTCTAAGTAGAAAATGTCTTGTGACATTATCCATGACAAGGATTAAAAAGGATCCAATATTCTTATACATTTAAAGTATAAACATGACAATCATAAAGGGATGTAAACCATCCTACCTTTCTCAATTTATTGCTCAACCATCTATCCCAGAGATGATTAAATAATCTCAAAGGGATGATGCAAAGATATAAAATATGGTGGAATAAATAAGGAAGGGGAAATACTTAGAGTTAAAAATTTATAAAGACTAATTTGAAATATTTTGGACACAATTATTTATACCATAAGAGGCAAAGATAAAGAAATAGTTATTAGATGATACTCGTAGCTCAACATTATCTATTCACTTGGGAAGCAAAAAATATATATTGGGATTACTAAGAGAATATATAGTGGGAGAATATATAGTATAATATTTATAAATATACATCAAAGTGCTTGGATTCCAACAATTTAGGGAATAATAATAAAATTACAAGGGGATGATATAACCATTACCCATACCAACATAAAAATTGGAGAACATCACCATAAATATTTGTTATGGGTCTTTGAAAGACATCTAAAGGATACAATGTCATATGAGATGTGGTGTATATTTTTATATATTACAGTCACTTTATCACCATTTAGTAATACATCACACTCAATCAACTTTCTAGGATATACATTAGAGAAGTAGAGAGGTTTCATGGAACACCACTATTGATTATATTGGATCAATGTATGAGATTCACCTATAAATTCCAAATTACTCCTAAATATTCATTAAATATATAGTTGAAATTTTGTATGGACTATCATACTTAAAATGATAGAAAATCTAAAAGAACTATCTAGAAACTTATGGTTATATTGAGAGCTTGATCTACACACTTCAAAATAGGATGAGATAAATATCTTCCCCAGGTTGAGTTCTCATACAAAAAATGTTTCCACTCAAGTATCCTGATGGATCCTTATAAATCCATCTATGGGAGTAAGTGTAGAACTTAAACAAGTCGTGATGAAGTTAGAGAGCATAAGCTATTGGGGCATAAACTAGTTGAAGAAAGCGTAGAGAATTTCAAAACCATTTAACAATATATCTACCTATCACAAAGTTGATAGAAGATCTATACTAAAAATAATTAATGAGAGAAAGAGTTTGAAGTAGGAGATAAAGTGTTCCATTATATATCTCCATAGAATATATTTATGTGGTTTGGGTAGAATGGAAAGCTAAGTCAGAAATACATTTTCCACTCTGAGATCCTTGATTGCGTATGAGCTATTTCCTATCGAATAAAATTTACACTAAAACTATATCAATTATATGATGTATTACACATATACCTATTGAGGAAGTATATACCAAATTCATCACCTGTACTAAATCTGGAGGTGATAGAGTGGGAGAATGATCTCTCTTATGAGGAGTAGATAATGAAAATATTGGATTGTTGAGCCAAAATTATATACAAAAATATAACAAAAATATTCAAATTAATATTGATAAACCATAAGGACAAAGATAAAACATGGGAAATTGAGGATGTATTGAAGAAAAAGAACTTTTATGTATTAAAATATTAGAGTTTGAGTTGATATTCAAGGAAAAAATTTCTAAAGGGGTGAAGAATTTAACAACCCAAACTTTTCTAAATGAAAATTTTCTCTTTATTATATATTCATGTCACATTTATGTATAAGCTATAATTAAACACATTCACTCCATAACAAAAATAAATATCATTTTATTTCATCAATATATAACATTACATATAAAGGATAAATAAACTCCATAAAATTGAAAATAGTATAATGGGATAATAAATACAAGTAAATAAAAAATATTTAATTTGTAATTTTGGTTCATCATGCTCTCTTATAATTATCACACCCACAAAAAAGTTTATAAAAAATAAAAATAAAAATATAATTGTATTTTTATAAATGAAAAATATAGAACCTTGAGATGAGTTTTAGTGAATGGTGAATGAAGGAAATGAGAGGTATTTATAGGAAGTATAAACCTAATATAACGATTAGAATACCAATATGAACATTATGAAAAGTAATAGACTGTTGGTAATAGTAATATATTGTTTGGAAGAGTAAAATATCTAATAATAAATATTTAACATGTATAAAACAAGTAAATATGAATATTAGAATGCCATAAAATAATTTCTCAAATTGTATAACTCAAAATATGCATAATTGAAAATGGTTAATAATTTTTATATATATATATATTAAAATAATTATTTTTAATATTAAATTATAAATATTATAATTGTGAAATTTTAAAAATTATTCTAATAAAATTGTCCTTATTTTTAGAATTAGTACATTAAAATTAGCTTTGGTGATTTTTTTGAAATTGTTTAATCTTTGGTGAAAGATAAAAATAATTTATTTTCATATACTGTATGTTTCATGATATCATAATGAAATTAATGTAACTCAATAAATACTACAGAGTTCCTAATAGACCATACATGAACACCGGGGGGCGGGGGTGAATTAATGTTATCCTATTTTACCAATTTTTACATTTTACCTTAATTATCCCCTCTTGGATATCGCCACACCTATATCGATTAAGATGTATTGATCGGTTAATGTGCTCTCAACATCCAAAACCACATGAAACATTGAAAGTAAACTTGATATAATAACATTTAGATATTTTATAAGGCTCATTCATATTGTGGGTACCTGATCCTTATAGTGTTTGGATAGATTTTTGAGACACATATATTCACTATATTAAGAGATATGATATAACAAGATGATGGTAGTGTCTATACTTGACTATTGGATAACTATCTAGGTAATTAAAAGGTAAGAGAAGTATACAACATTGAGTATTTGTAATGCTAGTATCTATCTCCTGATATCTCTTGAATCGCATGACTAGTTAGGATTGGATTACATCGGAATCATATAGTCTATAATAATACTTCTCTTGAAATCCTCAAAAATATATTTCTTTTTCTTTATATGTTACAACATCACTGGAATAATTTATTCTTCCGCTATGATGAGCTCTTTAACTGCAAAAATATATTTAGTTATATAACATGCACATCCAAATTATTCATAAACTCAACATAAGAATGATCAGTGGATATAGATGGATAAATACAACATGCTATCTTCCTCCTCAACATTCTTTAAATAAATAAACACACCGGTATCATGAACAACACCAATAATAGTTCCGACCTTCCTTAGTTTCCTTCTTCTATATAGAAACATTATTGGGCATGTTTCAACACCTTGTATTCATTAGTATTCTTTCTTCCTCAATACAAAGGATATTCACTCATGGATTTCATCATCTTATTCTCTCTATAATATTCATAAGTATTCTTTTGGAATCAATATTGGGTTTACTTCATGACCACATCCAATCTCTTTCTTCTTATATACATATTTTTTTACCTGCATAAAAATCACTATGATATATTTTCCATATTCAAGTTATAGAATTATTCCTTCAAACGTAGAAGTGTGATATTTTTAATTTTTCCCAGTAATCCAAGTCAATGATATCTCATATTTATTCCTCAAAGAATTCTTCCTTGAAAACATAGGTAGGTAAACTAAAAAAGGGGATGAAATGTAGTAAAAAAAATAACTTATAATTTCTATCCACCTTAAGGAATAAAAATATTGTAAATTCTATCCTTCCATGAAGTCATAATTTATTAGAGTATAAAAGTGAATGAAATAGAAATTAAAATAGTATAAAGATAATACTATCTGAATAAATCAATATGCACAATATAAATTCTATTTTTTAGAAATTAATAACATTCAAATAATATAAAAGCCTAGTGGAAAATACAAAATAGTTTTAAAAAAATGCATGGAGTAAGGATTATAATACTTAAACTCCTAAAAAATGATATTATTACCAATATACACTTTTATCCACAGTCTATGGGGGATCTTTAAACATAATCCAATGTATTTTATATTTTTATCCCTAAAATCCTATAACTTAAACCTATCAGATGGTGTACCTGTCTTCTTATCTCCAAAAGACCATGACATAAACCTTTCAGAAGGGGTATCCATCATTCAATCCCCAAAATCCCTCAAAATAAACCTATCAAAAGGTATATTGGTCTTCCTATACCTGAAATCCATTGATCAAGATGATTGGAAACATCTCTATAATCATATCTCTAAAAGTCCTTTATCATATAGGAATGGAACAATAATGAATATAATAAAAAAATTCTAAATATATTTACAAAGTAAAATATCACACAATGGTAGATATTAGAAAAACAATCATAAAGAAAAATATTACATTGATTGGAAGTTCTATTTGAAGAAATAAGTTGTATAACATCAAAGTAAACAGGAAATTTCAAATTTTCAAGTATATTGTGTGTTATATTCTAATACTTGAAATTAATTATCCTATTTGTTGAAATTATTGTAACCAAATCAAAATTTCACATTATCTATTATTAAAAAAAAACAACATAAAAATTTGTGACTCAATATTCCAATAGTCTCAAAAAAATTCTATATCTTTCAATGAAATTAACTATCATCGCTATATTACTCTGAAATCTTATAAAATTAATCTGTCATGGATCCTCAATTATTTATATTTTCACATATAAACATAAGGTTCAAGAAATAAATTTACCAAAAATTCATTCTTCACAAAAATAATAGCTAAAACACAACTTCAAATTAAGATGAGTTCTTATTGAGTGTATTTTAATATTAAAAATAAAGGATTAAAAAGATTCATTAACTCAACAATCAACTAATTTTAAAAAATACCAAGAAACATAGGAAAAAATGATATATTGAGTTAATTATAAAGAATTAATTCTTGTATGCTATAATGAAATAATTTTCTTCCCCTTCACTCAAAAAATTTAAAAAAAATAATTACTAAAAAACATGGAAAGTAAAATAAATCTCACAGTTTATCAAATGAAGAAAAAATCTCAAATTCACAATATTTTCCCCCTTAATAGAATAATATAAACTTATACAACTTTTATAAAACTTTATTCCTATTTAAAACTTATACAATTTTTTTATTAAATTTACCTAAAAAAATATAATTACAATATTTCTACAACGTATACCCCTTTGTGATTTTCAAAAAGATGTAAAATGGAGAAAATAAAATAAAAACAATAGTTGAATATTAGGCACACCCCTCCATGAATAAAAATATATCCTCCTTGATTATTCAAAAAATGCATAGGGATATGCAAGGAAATGTTAAGAATAAAACACCAGTTGACATGATCAAATTAATTTAACCACTCATAAGTTATCTTATGATACTTATAAATGATATTATTTATTTAAATATGGTTTTGAATAAAGTTAAAATTGAAAATTTTTTATCTTAAATTTTATTAAGAATAAACACCTATAAAAAAAGCCAAAACTTCACTTTCAAAAAAAAATCATTAAGTTTATCTTAGGGAAATATCTTAGTTAGATGAAATTATGGTGAGATAATTTTTTAATTAATCCTTCATAAAGGTAAAACACAAAAAGAGTTAGAAAAAAAATAAAATATAAATGATAATTTTCTCCCCATGTATCAAGGAGTTTTTCAATGTCAGGTGATAGTTAAATAAGAAGTGGATGAAAGATCATTTTAAGTTGATCATTCCCAACATTTATTTTAATATATTCCAATCTTTTAAAATTTAAAGGTTTAGGAAAAATATCATTAATATTATCTTTAGTTCCTATAATGTCAAGAACAATATCTTCTTTTTTTGTGGTCCCATAAGAAATTATGTCATATATATATGTGCTTTGTATGTAAGTGATGTTCTAGGTTTTTAGAGAAGTACATAGCGCTAGTGCTATAATAAATAATTGGAGTTTGAGTAAAAATCAAACCCAAATTCATGAGTGTGTGCTACATCTACAACACTTGGGTACAATAACTTCTAACTAAAACATATTTAGCTTTGACTGCAGAAAGTGAAACAAAATGTTTATTCTTGCTAGACCAAGAGAATGAATCATCTCCTAGGATATGTCATGTTCTAGAAATAAATTTAATCTCCAATATATAACAAAAAAAGTCATCATCTGAGTAAACCTTAAGTATAAAAAAATATCTAGAAGAATAAAATTGGCCATGTTGAAAAGTACCTAGATATTGAAAAATATTCTTGACCACTTTTAAATGTGATTCCTTTATATTTTATTGTAATTTCCCACACAAACATGTATAAAACCTAATTACCAATTGAATTAATATTATATATAGTAAAATTTTGATCATACCTTTGTAAATTTTTTGATCAACCAGTTTCTTAGATTCATCAAGATCAAGTTTAATAAAAGTTGCTACTAGAGTACTTATACTTGAAGCATTTCCAAAACTAATTTTTTTTAGTAAATATATAATTTATTTATGTTGAGTTAAAATGTTTTTTTCTAGTTTCTAAATTTTTTTAAAACCAATGAAATATTTAATCTCACCCACTATTCTCATTTTAAGAACACTTTCATAATTTTCAAAAAACCAATGGAATGATATTTCTGAGATAAACAACAAAAGAAATCAAATAGATTTGAATAATAATGATATCTATAAAAAATTTCTTAATAAAAATGATAGATTAGTATATTAATTAATAAAATTATTTTTAAGTAAAAATATTATAAATATATCATAAAAATATTTTAGGCCATGTTTAAGTCTATAGAGTGTTTTATAAAGTGACAAAATAATATTTTACACACTTATTTTAATATTAAATATATTATTTTTCCAAATTAAATGATTAATTATACCAGTATTTGAGTATTTTTTAATTTATTTTAGGATGTATATTTTGATAGAAAATAATCCTAAAAATACTGAATTCATAATGTAGAAGATAACCTATAATGTATCATAAGAAAAGGACAAACTCCAAGGCTTCAAAGCAAAGAACTAGGATGAAATGGAGAAAAAACTACTAAAAAAAATAAGTTTACAAAGTAAATGTATGTTTATGATGTAAGGAATGAATAATTAATGGTGTAAAAAAAACTACAAGGGATAAAAATATTTCTGGAGTAGATGACCATGTATCACGGAATGCCACATATTTGTCACACTGTGACACTCCCATCAACTTTCCACAGCCATAATTTCAAGCCATAAACCTTCCTTGAGTGATTACTCAAAGATTTATTGTCATAAAATCATGTTTTATGATGTAAAAGTGTTCACTAGGACCAATAATGAGGATTTTTGACGTAAATTAAAGGAGAAACATGCTTTAAAGACCCAGTTACCCCCATGATTGACTGGGAATGAATTTTGATTCATTTATGGAGGCCATTTATGATATCCTGAGAACTGATTGAGGCCTATAAATAAGAGGTTAGAGGGGGATTTGAAAAGGATCAACCATTCTAGGGTGCGACCAATATATTAGGGATTTTGGCTCTTACTATTTTTGTTTTCATTTTATGTTTTTATTTTCAATTTTTTTTCAATGTAATGAACATTCATTATTTTATTTAAAGTATTTCACATTCTTCCTACAATCCCAATTTTACTCACTCTCTCTCTATATCTCCCATATTTCCACCATTATCTATTTAATTTAGAAATTTCAAGTAACTAAACCTAGGATTGGCCTTGGGGGAGGTTTCATAGTGTTCTTAATTATTGTTCTTTAAATTATTAATGTTTGAATAACATTTTCAGTGAATGAGAGATAAGTGCATGGGTGCAGTGGTCTTCCAAAACTGCATGGATCTCGAATTCATCCCTTTTATTTGATTTACTTATTTTTCCTCCCAATATCCTAGGTAATATCTTCATATGATAGTGTTAGGGATACCCAAAGGGATGAAACAAAATATTGTGGAGCCAAGTATTTTAAGAACTCCTAGTTAAGGTGATATCCTACTTAGCTATTAGATGTGGTGGGATTTGGTGTGCCGTAGAGGTTTCCAAGGCATTATATACTTTATGAATCAATAAATTAAATAAAATTAATTATTTAATAAGGTTTCATAAATGAACTATAAAATTAAATTTAAAGAAAAAAATAATTAAAGAAACCAAATAACAAATCCCTAAGACTAAAACCTTTCTCCTCAAACTTAATTCTATTTGAATTTACATTTTTATTTTCTCATTAGATTTTCCATGAATTTTTTCCAAAAACCCAAAACATGAAATTTCATGTTCTTTATAAAATAATAATAATAAAAATAATTATATCATCTGAATAAGACATTAGTGATTGATTGAATGAAATTCCCCTCAAGTGACATGACCCTAGTCAGCCTCTATGCTGCATTAGAAAAATAAATAATATTTTTTACCTCCCAATGATATGTGTATCATTAATTTTATAAGTTTTTTTAGAAATTTAACATCTTCAAAAATAGGGGTTGTTCAACATAAAATTAATCCTAATTTTTTTTATGAAAATCACTTTTTAGATCTATTTGGAATAAATTAAAATTCCTATGTGCTACAAAATATAGTATGATTCAGATAGATTCATGTCTAGCTATCAGATAAAAGTATCTCCATAGTTTATTCCTTCTTCCTAAAAATGAACTCAACAAAAAATATTGTTTTATTCCTTATAATAGTTCAAATTTCATCACATATATTTCTAAAAACCCATTTTAATCATATCACCTAAATTTCTTTTGGTCATTCAACTATGGTCCAAACTTGATTCCATTCAAATTAATTAATCTCATCTTATATGACCCTTATATAACTTTAATCACCCAAATCACGAATTTCCATTTTAGGTTTAAATTGTGATAGGAATGCATGATGATCACATTTATTTCTTAAGGAACATCTAATTTTACTGGTTAAATTACATTTATAATGATATTATCAGTGGGATAACTCATTAAGTCAGATTATGTCTAGGATAAAAGGAAAATTGATCCTCAACTATCTATTATACATATTGTGTTGAAGAATTTTCTAGATATTGAAAATTAATTAACATAATTTCTAGTTGATTTAATATCTATGGTTGTGGTTTATCTTCCAGTAAATTAATAGATGTTATTTCAAAACCATCACCAGGTGGATTAACTTTCAGAAGCTTTATAAAAACAAACAGGACCAGTTTTATCGAATTTTACACAAACTATATCCTCAAACAATTATTTTGTTTATAAAAAATGATAGAGGACTTAATAGTTATATAATAACCAAGTAAAAATTTAGTCATTAGCTTCTAAATCAAATTTAGGAAGTTGATCTTTAGTATTAAAAATGAACACTTTACACCTAAAAACTCTAATATAGGGAATCTTTGGCTTTATTTTAGACCATAAATCATAAAGAGATTTATTAAGAAAAGGGTGAAGTAAAAAATGATTTATAGTATAATAAAATGTACTATTGGATTCATCTAAAAAATGTTTACAAATAGAATATTCAATTAATAAAGATAGTGTAATTTCCTAAAGAATTATATCTCTTTGTTCAAATACACTATTATTTTGAGGTTTTATAGGTGAAAAATAGTTATGAGTAATACCTTTCTAACTATAAAAAGTTTCCAAATTATAATTTAAAAATTCTCCACAATGATGAATCTGGATAGTAAGTAAAGTCTATTTTTTCTCATATTTAATAAAAGCTTGATAATTTTGAAACAAAATAAAGATTTAGATTTTTGAGTGAGAAAATAAATATAAGTAAATATATTTTAATCATAAAATAGGATATACACAAAGTTATTACACCCAATAACCATAGTTAGTATAGGACAAAAAAATCCATGTTCACTAATAGAAATGCATCACAAGTTGAGTCTTTACTAAAAGGTTTAAAAATAGACCTTCTTAAAAAATTGATAGGGATCACAAACTATGAAAGTTTAAAAAAAATCATTAGATCACTAAAATGATCTTTTCTAGAAAGATTAGCTAAATTATAAATGTCATAGTGACCAAACATTTTATTCCAAATCCAATAAAAGTCTTTAGTAACTGTTAAATAAGGAAAGTTTTTATTTATAAGTTCTTCTAAATATAGTGTTTAAAAATTCTCATTCCCATCAACTGATATAATGTAGATACCTTTAAAATCTTGAACAAAACCTTTATTATTACTCAAGTTCACAAGATAACCCTCATCACATAGCTTAATAATGCTAAAAAGTTATGCTAATGTCTCAAAATATACAAACTATTTAAAATTAATTTTTTTAAAAGAAAAGAAAAATCATTTATTCTGATGATTTCACAATGTGTATTGTCTCCAAAATTAACTCATCCACCACTAAACTTTTTAATGTTTCAGATTTTGGACTAGTCAATAGCTATATATAGAGAAAAACCACTGTCCTTTTACCTCTTGTTCTGGCTGCTGGTACTCTATCAATTTTCATGATAATTTGTGTATTTAATTATTGATAGTTTATATTTGTTTTAAATCATTTATATAATAATTGGAGGTTATTGAGAATATTTTTATAGTGTTTTTGAGTTGGATGAATATGGTTGGAAATGATTTAAATATGTAATGTGAGAGTTGGAAATGTTTTGGAATGGATGCTATGCATATTGAAAATTCTGTTAAGTAATTTGTCTCACGGTTCTCAGGTAAGAAATTACGGTCAACACACATACAGATTGATTTACAAGTAGGAAATTTTTGAGCAGTTCATAAGAGATTATATCTTCTTATAAGACATATTTATATTGAAAATTAAACTAAACAATATATCTATAGAATAATTTATACAATATAAAAAATTTTATCCACCCATACGATATATGAGGAACTCTCATATGATTTTTATGAAATTGAAAAATCTATTTTTCACCACCTAAGTCAATTCAGCTATGTGTAGGATATGTTTATTGCACATAATAGATTTGATCAATATGTAAAATAATTGTTCTACATAGGACTTTTTATTCAGTTATGTATGATATTTGTTCCATGTGTATGAAGTTTGAGCTATCTTGGAAGATTTAGTTACATGTATGAAGATTTTTCATATGAAAATTTCCATTGTAAAAAATTGAGTTTCTAGAATTATGATTTTTTTAAGTATTAGATTTAAATGATTCTCAATATGATCCTAAATTTCTAGCATTTCACAACTAAATTTCGATTTAAGAAAAATAATGATTCCATGATTCTCATATTATGAAGAACAAGATTAACTTTAAGAACATCTTTTTGAGAGAAATATTAATGATGTTTAAATGAATTATTATATTTTCAAGAATAATACTGATATAAGAATGACCAGGATTTTATATTCCTAATTTCTTGAGATCACTTTTAAACAATGTGGAGATTCAATCTGATTATGGTTTGAATAAATATGATACATTTTTAATATATTTTTGAGATTCATTATGAAATAACTGTTTCTTTTATGCTACAAGAGGGTTGAAGAAGCTTTAAATAAAGTTGGTTTAGATATCCTAATAAAAAAAAGTACTAGGAATTTATGATTTTAAAGATTATAATTTTTCTGATCATTTTAAAAAAGTATTTCAATGTTTTTATGTGCCTGGGGAATAAGATGATGGTATTTTAGGTATTTACATGAGAGCATGGGAGAAAAAACCCACATGACATGTTTTAATAAGTCTTTAGAGGAAATGTTGAAGAAACTCAACATGGTTTGATACTCATAATTATTTATTTCAGAAGACTTGAGACATCTAATTTTATACCACTTTAGTTATATAAAAAAGAATGAAAAAAATTATGAGGTGACTATATTGGAAATGTTATTTCCTTGAAGAAAGTGAATATGACTATTGTGAAATATAGAAGGATGGATGTTGAGAATGTTGTGAGTGTGAATAATTGAGTGGAAAAAAACAAAAAAGAATAATTTGAGAAGTAGTGAAAACCTTGAATGAAGGAATATTTTATCTAAAGATATGCTTTTTCCTAAGTTCACTGTGTTATGTTTGATTGAGGAAGAAAAACTAGAACCACTGAGGTACTATATTTAGTGAGTTGAGAAGTCTATTATATTTGGAGTATATTCAATCGGTATATTTTTAAGTGGATATTATTGAATAAGGTGGGTTGTGTTAAGTTGGTTTTATATTATTGGATCAAAGATGAGGTTAAAAAATTTATTGTTGAATCAATATTTATTAGAAGGAAGACCCTACTCACATACAGTGATTCATATAATTCAATGAACATTTAATAAGATAGTGTAACCCTATGGAGTAGTCTATGAGATTTCAATAATTGGATCATGATAATAATCTAACCAAACCACATGTATTAATAGTAATATATTAGTGGAAAATATGTATATAGGGATAACACCATACTATATCAAGGATTTGGATCACAAATTATGGTCAAAATTTGTAAAAAATTGGTATGTAACTTTTTCTTCTTTACTTTACTATTATTTTTATAAGGATAAGTTATAAGCACTCAAGTGGGTTAAGTCCCTACTAAAAAAGTATAATTTCAAAGAAAGAAAATTTTAAGGGAGATCTACACTGATTAACCCCTCCCCTCTTAGTGTAGTTATTAGATCCACTAGGACATACAAGTGGAATCAAAGTAAGACTCCCTTTATCATAATATCATTGTGAGGAACATAAAACATAAAATATATGAATATTAATGTTTTATCAATATTTTATGGAAACAATTTCCATAGTTTTAAAAATATAATACTTCTATTTTTGTAGTCTCAGGGTCTTGAAGTTCTTGATACATCCACAATGGAATTTCTACCCATTCAAAGAGGTGATAAAATGATGTTTACTGACAAAAGGAACCGTGAGGTTGATGGTAAATCATGTAATTACATTTTAATGTCACTCTTTAAGAAGGTTTTTAACAAAGTTATGAGTTTAAAAACCACCAATGAAATTTGGGATAAAATTTAAAGTAGTTATAAAGGAAGTGTTAAAGTGAAATAATCCAAGCTATAAATCTATAAAAGTAAGTTAAGTATATAAATATAGCTGTGGATGAATACATTTATGATTACTTCACTAGATTGAATGATATTGTGAGTAAAATTTGAGGTTTTGGTGAAAATATATATGTTTCCATATTTATGATGAAATTAATGAGAAACTTTCTTGATATATTTGATCCAAAAATTTATACTCTTAAAGATTGAGAAGATCTCTCAAATGAAGAGTTACAAAATATTATCATTACCTATGGAATGATAAATAAAACCTCATTTAGGAATAAAGTTAAACAAGAGATATATTTTGAATCCATGATAAATTTAAAGTTAAAAGAATATTAACTAGAATATTATGGTTATTTTTATGATAATGATGATATAAATAATGATAGTAATAGAATCATGCCCCTTATCTTCAGAAATTTTAGAAAAGTAAATATTAAATACAAGGTAAAACTAATTTTGAAATTATTTAAATGTGGAGGAATTATAAAATTTATAGTCAACTGTCAAAATAAAAAAATTGAGAGTATGTTTCCAATGAATAAAAATAAGACTCAAAAGAATAAATAGGAAAAGTATCTAAATTAGTGAGTAATATAGGTGAAAAAAAGAAATCACTTCAAAGAAGAAACATGGGAAACATGATGAGAAAAGAAGAAGATAAATACACCTCCTCTATAATCCAATTTTGGATGAATAACTTAAAAACATTACAAACTTTATGTCTCATGTGGATGACTAAGAAACCTCCCCAATAAGTGATAAGGAAGGTGTCATAGAGACTTACATAGAGAATATGATTAGATATGATTTGGAAGATTATCATAAGAAAAATACTAAATTAAAAAAGGAGGTTAAAACCATGAATAATGAAAATGTAAATAAAACTAAATAAATTTAATAATATCTAAAAATAGGGATTGAACTCATTTAAAAAACTCAATAAATTTAAGTAGAAGGTGATTGAAAATGAAAAGATCAAGAATTACCTTAAATATAAACTAAATTTAAAATAAGTATAAATGATAAATATGTAATAAAAATTTATTATGACTAAAATTGAGTTAAAATGGTTAAATATGAAATCAAATTTATTTAAAGTTCATGGATTATTCATTTATAATATCATAAATTTATAGTACATTAGTACAGGTTAAATCTATACTTGAATCTACTCAAAATGTTGAATATTTTTTTACTAACATTACAAATCATATTTCAAAATCTATACAAGTCTAGGGTAGAAATGATTATGAGAAAATATCTTCTAAATAAAAAAATAAATAATAATTAATGAAAAATCAACATCCTTGATGAACAAGAAAAACAGGTTCAGATTTGAAAAAAATAAAAAAGCTAGAATGTAATTTTTTGGACAACATCATGGATTTAATAGAAGATTTAGTCTCATTGGTTATTTTTTATAATGATTTTTTTCCATAAGTCCATTTTTTTGGTAAAACATGTCCTTACCTAGAATAAGTCATTAATCAAGTGGGAGAAGTTCTATAATGGAAAATAATGAGACTCCAAATAAGATGGTTATAAAAAAAATATCTATAAGTCTTGCTAATAAGAATCAATTTAAAATCATGAAAGAAGTATGTAAAAGATGTGAGAGACTAGTGAAATATAGAGAGAAGTGCCTGAAACGTTTCTATGGACAATTCTCATATAAAGTAAATTACATATCATTTTAAATGAATTGTTAAGAAAAAATCCATTCATTGTGGAAGTGTCATTAAAAGCAATAAAAAATAGAAGACCATGGATCCTTAATAGTGGTTTCTTTTAAAAAAATACCGGAGTCACCAAAATCACAAAATATATGGAAGATAATGAAGTAATATATGGTATATTTGGTAATGATAGATCCTTAAAAATAAAAGGTGTTAGAACAACAAATAATGAGTCCAAAGTACTCAAATAAAAAAATGTCCTATTTATAGATGAAAAAAAAAACAATTTGGTTAGTGTTAGTAAATTATATGATGAAGGAAATGAGTTTTTTTTTCAAAATAACTCATGAATTATCAAGAGTTTAAAATATGGAAGAGTTATTATATGAGTTAAAAGAACAAATGGATTTTTTTTCAAATTAGTAACCCATCCAACTCATACTACATGAGTTCCAAGATGAGAATGAATTATGGTATAAAATACTTGGTCATAATGGATAATAAAAAATGAAAAATATTAAAAAAACTTATTTTTAAAGAGACCTTACCAAGATAAAAAGGGATAGAGAATTAGTTTTTGACACATTCCTAATAGGGGAGATGGTGCAAGGGACATATCTGAGGGTGGATATTCAGTCCATTGGACCATTTGCACTCATATAATCTGATGTGTGTTGTCCCATAAGGTAAAATTGAACAGAGGGAGATCTCTATATCATTATATGAAATAATTACTACACAAAGATGATTAATTTTCTCTTTATAAAGTACGAATAAAAGGATCTTTATATGTTTAAAATTTTTAGAAGACAAGTCGAGAAGGATTTTAGTTTCTATCTGAAGAAGGTGTAGTATGATTAAAGAAATGAGTACACATACAATGATTTTGAGATCTTTCTAGTGAATCATGGAGTAAAAAATTAATATAACACACCATACACTAGAAAAAAAATAGTGTGGCTAAAATAAATAATAAGAACATTATGGACATCATATGAACTATGCTTGAAAAAAACAAACTTTCATGTTTATTTTGAAGAGAATTCATGTGAAATTATATGAATATTCAAAGTAGATTTTTATTGAAACTTGAGACACACAAGAATTCATAGGATATTTGGTAATACAAAAATCTAACTACAAAACACTTTAAGGTATTTGGAATCCCTTGTTACCTGATGATAAGAAACAAAATTCTTGTAATTTTTTGTGAATGAAATGAATTCTGGAATTATTTTGGTTATCTATCTAATGGGAGTGGCTACAGATGATGCGTAAAACATCAACATAAGAATTTGGAGTGTTAATATGTTAAAGTTATTGAAAATTAGTAAAAAAGTTTATTTTTTTTGTGATTAAACTTTAGTCTATTGGAGTTGGAAATATACAGAATGGAGAAAAGTAGACTCTAGAACAGGATGATAATGAGAAATTTATGATTGATATTGATGAATACATGACTAGTGATGAAGAATAAGCTATGGATAAGAGGAAAATGAATTAAATTCATAAGAAACATATTAATTATATGAATATTATTGGATACAAATATTCTCATATACAAACCAAAATAAGGATGTTGTTAGATTACCAAAATCCATTTATCTCACAGGTAGAACCTCAAACTATTTATGAGGCTATTTAAAATTAATAATGAGTTTCTTTTATGAATGAGTTACTTGATCAAATTGAAAAGAACTCCACTTAGAAGATGGTTTCAAGTCACGAGGACAAAAATATCATTAAAAGAAAGCCTGTTTTCATAAACAAGCTGAATAAGAAATGTGAAGTACTAAAAACTAAATCAAGAATATTTTTCATAGGGTATTCACAGATGAAATGAATTTAATTTTAATAAACCTTTTCACCATTGGAATGATATACAACCATCAGTATTCTCTTATCAGTGGTATCCCACACATAGTAAAAGATTTATCCAATGGATATGGAATCCACATTCCTAAATATAGATCTTGATGAAGTGGTATACATTTAACAACTTGAGGGTTTTATTCTTGATAATAAAAAGAATGGTACTTAGGCATAATATGGAACTATATGGGTTAAAAAATTCCTTAAGATCACAATATGCTTAGCTAAATAGATACTTGAGAAGCATTAATGCTTCAAAAGAAAAATGTGATAGAAATATATATATGAAGGAGTTGACCATTGGGACTCTTATTATTATAGTCTATGTTGATGAATTTTTTTTATAGGTGACAATGAGAATATTTTTGAGGAGTAATTTTAGGAAAATAAGTGACATTTATAAATGTATATGTTGAGTGATATGTCATATTTTCTTGGATTATAAATAATTCAAGGGGGTGATCTTATTTTTCTATCCCAAAAAAACACTATTGATAATTTTTTTAGTGGTTTAGAATGGAGGAATGCATTGGGAAGTCTACAAATATAACTGTTAGAACTAAAGTGACTAAAGATAATGCTAAAACAAGTGTAAGCTAAAGAGATAATAAGAATGAATTTGGAAGCCTCTACCAAATAGCTTCTAGACCTGACATAGAATTTTTTGTTATACTATTTGAATTATTTTAAAGTGATCCCAAGGTATCTCACATTATAGCAGTAAAGAGAATCCTAAGATACATCAGTAATACACTCATATATAAAAAATTGTACAAAACTAGTCTATATTTAAAATTTCAGGTCTTTATAGATTTTGAATAGGAAATATACTAGGTTAACATAAATTATAATTCTAGTGGAACATTTTTTATTAGTTAGAATAGTGTGGAATGACACTGAAAAAAGAAAATTATTGTGTAATTAAGAAAAATTGAAGTTAAGTACATAAAAAAACACATTCTTGCACTTAAATAATATGAATATGACTTTAGCAGGCCAAACTAAGAGTTTTGGCCAGGAAGACACTATGCATTGAATGTGATAATAAAAGTATTATAAATCTCTCTAAGACTCTATTTTGAAATTATAATTCCATGTACATTGAACATAGATTTCATTTAAGAAAATAAAATGTGGATGAAGTTGATGTGAAACTTGAGTTTTTTGGAATGAAATAATAAATTTTAGATATTTTCACAAAATATTTTCCAAAGTAGGGGTTATTTGAATTAATGTAGATTATATATTTTTAGTCTTATCCTATAACCTGGATATGTGTGGAATAATTCCCCCTCATAGATTTAGATTCTATTGTTAAAGGGGAAGAAGAATAGTGGAACAACTATTAATTATTTAAAAAAGGGGAAAAATGAATAGATTTTATAAGAATAATTTTGAACTTTATTTGGATGTATAAAGGCTATGGTTATTGAAAAACTGAGTAGAATATTTAATGAGTTGAGGTGGAGTTCATAAAATTCATTTCACCATAATTTATTAACAAAAATGGATGAAATTATATAAAAAAACATTACCTTATCTGATAGTGTGGTGAAAGACACTTATCATAAGATTATGGTTGTGACTTGATAATTCTCATGCGATTTGGTAATTTATGAATACATATAAGGTTATTTGGAAGAGTTATCTAAGGATTCTAACAAATCTGAATTGTGAAGGTTGAAGTTCCCTTAATGTCATTGATTGTTTTTATTTTTTTTCAATCACAATGAGAATAATTATTGGTTAATGAGAAGATTTTTATAGTGTTTTTGAGTTGTCTAGAAATGATTTAAAGAAGTTACATAAGAGTTTGTGATGTTCTGGAATTCCGGTTGTGTATGTTAAAAATTTATCTAAGTAAACTATCTTATGAGCCTCATGAATAATATTTTTTTCACCACATATTAATATATATTTATGAGTAGGACATTTTAGAGAAGCAGGTATGATATTTTACCTTCGTGTAGGAAATTTTTAATCTATGTGCTGAACTGAGAAATCTATAAAAGAAAAATTTCATACAATATATGACATTTAAGCCACTCATATGATATTTTTAGAACTCTCACATGATATTTTACTTTGTGTAAAATATTTTTTATCACTACATAAGTCAATTCATTTATGTGTAGGAGATTTTTCTTTCCTGTAAGATATTTTATCAATGTGTAGGATATTTATGCTATGTAGGTCATTTAATTTGGCTATTTAGGAAATTGTTTTCTTCATGTATGACATTTTAGAAGCATATTAAGTTTAACCATTTGATTATTTATCATATGATATTATTTTTTTTTTAAAAATTGTGTTTCCGTAATTATGATTTTATGAAGAATTAAATTTAGAAGTTGATCAAGATTATCCTTGTGGTCCAAAATATTCAAATAAATTATGATTTAATAAATATTATTATTCCATGATTCTCATATCATAAAGAACAAGATAAACCATGAGAACATCTATATGTAAGAAATCCTAATGATATTGAAATGAATTATTCTATTTTCAAGAATAATGCAGATGTAAGAGTGATTATGATTTTCTATTCCTATATTCCTAAAATATATTACAAACAATTTAGTGATTCAAGCTATGTTTGATCTAAATGTATGAGATATTTTTTTAAGTTGAGTTTTGAGACATGTTTTTTTTGCAAATTTTCCTTTCATGATGCAAGTAATTTCAAAAATATGTGAATCGAGCTAATTTGTTTATCTGATGAACAAATAACTTCTTTCTATTTATTATATTCACAAATATATTTTTCCCAATCATTTACAAAATTGATTTTAATGATGTCATGTGCCTGAGTAATATGATAAGATAGTTTATGTATTTTTATGAGAATCTGGGGGTTCACACCCATTTGACAAGTTTTAATGATTGTTTAGAAGAAAGATTGAGGTAGCTCAAAATGGTTTGATACTCATGATGATTTATTTTGGTAGACTTGAAACATCTTATTTTATACCACTTCAGGTATATGAAAAATAAATAATAAATTATCAAGGCATATATATATGAAAAGGTATTTCTTTAAAGAGAGTGAATACGTATGATCAGAAATATTAAATGAAAGATATCAATATCACGGTGAATGTGAATAACTATATAGAAAAAATAGAGAAAAAGAAACTAATAAATAGTGAATTCCAAGAGATAAGGAAGCTTTCATTTGAAGATATATTTTTAATTGAGTTCAAAGTGATGGGTTTGAGTAAAGAAGAAGAAGGAGAACCACTAATGTACTAAATTTAGTGAGTTGATCATACCAATTCCTTGAAAGAATATTCCTAAAATAGAATTGGATGTGGTTGTTCTTAAAGAAGGTGTGTTATATTCTATTTTTTTTATCTTGTAAGCTTAAATAAGAGGTTCAAATATCTATTACTGAAGTAACAAATATTTAAATAAAGGCCTTACTCACATACGATGCTTTATATTATTTAGTGAACCTATCAAGAGATAGTGTTACCAATGAGTGTAGTGTATGTGATGGTAATCATGGGATCAATATAATAACAGAACCAAAACACCTTTATTTATAATAATATATTAATGAAAAATATATATATGTGGATAATAACCTGCTATAGCGAGGAGTAGGATCACACATTCTGGTTGAACTTAGTAAAAAGATTTTATGTTCCATCTTGTTCTTTACTTTCGGATTATTTGGGTGATGATGATTTCTAACCAATTGATAGGGTACTGTACTAAATGAAAAAATTGGTTAATCAGAAAGAATAAAATTATAAAAATATATTTACATTGATTAAACCCTACCCTCTTAGTGTATCCATTTGATACATTGGTATTTACACCTAAAATTAAGAAAAATAAGTTTATGGTACCAAATTTTTCTTAGACCTGGTTACATTAGAAAATAAAAATTTAGGAACCCATATATTTCCACATCTTTTATGTTGAATAGTTATAAGATATTAAAAAATAAAATATTTTTGAAAACCAATGTAATGAAATTTATTTAAATAATAATTAATTTTATAATTAATTCCCCTTTGACATTTAGTGCCAAATGGTTCACTCCCAGAGATAAGGTAATTTGATTGAAAATATGATTTTTTGAAAGTATAACCAATTGAATTAGAAGATATGGATGATTTAAATTTTTTATAAAACTTATTAAAATTTTCCCTACCAGACAAAAAATTAGATAAATGTTTATTTAAACTACTAAATTAATATTTTAGTTTGATAGCTAATTTTTGATTATCAGGAATTAAACTAGAATACTATTTAGATTCATGTTCTGATGAAAGTTTAAAAATTTCCAAAGTATGTTTTCAAATTATACTAATTTATTTAGCAATATTATATTTAGAACAATCATATTTATCTTTAACATTTTTATTTTCATTTTCTATAAGATTCATAAATATTAACATCTCATAATTAGTTGGAAAATATTCCTCATTTTCAAATGGATAAATTTTTTCATCATCCAATGAAGTTCAATAATCATCCCTGAGAGTATAATAAAAATCAGAATTTATTTTTAAATTTGAAATAGATTTAGAGGTTACCTTATCCTAAAGGAACTTATCATCATTTGGAATATCTATATTGAATCCAACAATCTTCTAGATATTATTTCTATCTTTCGAAGAACTATCAGAGGTATTATCTAGACCACTTATGCTCTAAGTGTCTAATGCCTTCTGAATTTTGTTTCCATCAATTTTAAAAGATATTTGAAATATTATAAATTTATCATTAAATCTAGGAATATCTAGTCTTATATATATATATATCTTTTAAATGGGGTGGTGTTCTGGTCAAAGACCAAAACACAAACTTTATTAAGAAAAAGGAACAAGAAAGGATTACATGAGTCTGAAGTAAGGAATTTTTTGAACATCCCTGACATAAAGATGGAGTAACTCAGGAGGAAGGTCATCCCTCCAGAAGACCTTGTGATTAACTCCCATGTTGGAAAGTCCATCAGCAAGCTTGTTATCTTCCCGATAGGTATGGGTGATAATGGAGTTGACTTCCGATAGAGAGTGAAAACAATTCATCGAGCGAGGAGTAAGAGTCCAATATAGGTGAATGGTTCTATTCCAAATGTCTTGGACAATAGTAGTTGAGTCACTTCTGATATAAATGTTGTTCCAGTTGTGCAGCTTGGAAGAAGAATTAATGTAAATAAAAATCATCATCTTAGCTTCCAGGGAGGAGGCGAATCTGCAGGATCCATAGAAGCATCCAAGAACCTGGTCCAGGTGGTTTATGAAGATGTCACCACAACCTATAGGGCCTGGGTTTCCTTTAGAAGCACCATCAACATAGATTTTAATCCAAACTGGAGGTGGAGCTTACGAAAATACTTCCATGGTGTATTTAGGGTGAGGTTACCTCCCATCAACATCGATACGCCTAATAATCCCAAGATCTCTAACCGAGTTACTATAATGATTCTTCTGAAGCAAAGGATCCTCTTGTATAGAAATGAGAATTCCCATTTTACCTGCATTAAGATTGAATGAGTTATTGTTATAAATAATGTCATTTATACCGTACCAGATCACATGTAGAAGCTCCGATGCAGCTGAAATAAAAATATTCATGATTCGCTGGGAGTCAGATAAATCAACACATCGCTGCAACTGAGAGGTTATAGAGCTACAAGGAAACCATAAGCACTCAAAAATATCAAGAATATAATGCCAAAGGGTAGTTTCTGTATCACAATAAAGGAAGAGGTGATTAATGTCCTCTAGATTTTGATTACACATATGACATTTGGAACAAAGATTAATCCCTAAATATTGTAAACAACCATCAGTGGGAAGCATACCATGAGGAATATGCCAAATGATAGTGAGTCTCAAGGGATTTAACAAAGATTTATTAATTTTTTTTAACTATATTAAATTACTATCAACATTTTTGAATAAATTATTATAGTAGCTTTTTTAATCAAGCATACCATTATGAGAAGGTTCCCAAATTAGAAGATCATCAATAATAGTGAAAGGATAACTATCCAAAACATACTTTATATTATCAGGTAAGTAAGGGTTTTGTGTTTGTAATATTCCCTTGATGGTATCATTAGTATGATCAAGAAGTTGAGTATTAGACCCCAAGGAGATAAGGGGTGTACCAGTCTAGTTATCAAGCCAAAAATTTAAATTAGAGTCTTTGCTAGCCATCCATCTAGAGTTATTCATAATAGAGATGAAAGCATTCTTAATGGAAGGCCATATTGAGGAGGTCAAATAATTTAAATTTCTATTCCTTAATTTATCAAGGAAGCGGGTCCTAAGAAATTCTATGGAAGAAGAATTATTGTGAATGAGGTTCCATGAGAGCTTACCTTGAAGGGATTCATTAAAATTATTTTTTTTATAACAATACCTCCTTTTTCCATAGGTTTGAAACAAGTAGACCAAGTAACAATAACCAAATTTCTTTAAAGTGTGCTCCCAGTCTAGAAAAAGTTTTTAATGGAAACATTCATGCGTTTTAGGAGACTAGTCGGCCATTTATAAATCATCATGGAATAGAAAAGTGTGGAGACAATAGTAGATTTGACAAGGAAAATTCTTCCTTCCATGGAGAGGTTTTTACCTTTCCAAGAAGAGAGTTGTCAAAGGGTTTGGTCAATTATGGGTGAGAAATATGTGGCTTTTGGTCTGCCCTAAAAGATAGGGACACCCAGATAAGTGAAGGGTTGAGAACTCTCCTTGATCCCCAAATCAGTGATAATTTTGCTTTTCCTACTAGGGGGATATCCTTTTCAAAAGTAAATAAAAGATTTATGCCAACTGATATGCTGAACAGACACCTCTTCATAGTGAGTGAGAATGGATTTAAGATTATTAATATTTCTTTTTTCCCCATATAGAAACAAGATAATTTCATCAGCATAAAGAAGATGTGAGGGGGCATTCAAGTTCCTAAAGGCAGGGATTGGTTTGATCTTTCCATTTTCCATAAAATGAGTGAGAAGTCTACTTAAATAGTCTTCAGTAATTGAGAATAGAATAGCAGAGAGAGGGTCTCCTTGCCTAACCCCCTTATAAAATTTGAAATAACCTCTAGGAGAACCATTTATTAGAATATAATTATGGGCTGAGTTAAAAAGAGTTTTAATTCTGTTGATAAAGGTGTCATTGAAACCAAAGTGCATAAGGACCTTAAAAATAGAGTTCCAATATATGGTATAAAAGGAATTTGTAATGTCAAGTTTAATGGCAACATTCCCACCTTGATTTTTCCAATTTAATATATTGGTGGATTCAGAGGCAAGACAAATGCAGTCTTGTATAGATCATCCTTTTATAAAACTGAATTGATTCTAGGATATAATTCCATTACTGATGGAAGAGATTATATTAGCAAGTAATTTAGTGATAATTTGGAAAAGAGAATTTATGAGAGCAATGGGTCTGAAGAGATGTATTTCATACACATTCTCTATTTTAGGAATAAGGGTAAGAAATTGGGAGTTTAATCCATAAGGAATAATGCCTTTTAAAAATAAGGTTTTGACCATGTGACATCCGTCGTCATGAATGATATCCCAATGCTTTTGGTCAAACCCGTTATTAAAACCATCAGGTCTAGGAGCACTATTCATATTGAGGCTAAAGGCAATGTCTTTAATTTCCTGATCCAAATGAATTCTATTAAGCAAAGAATTGTCATCTCCAGACACCATAATAGGAATGATATCAGGGAGAATATCTTTATCGATTCCAGGACCATTGAAGATATCACATAAATATGAGAACAAAAATTTGAAATACCTTCATCAATGTCGATAAGATTCCCCTCATCTCAAAGATAGGCAAGAGGCCTATAAGCTTTTATAACTCTATGAAGTGAGTTGTAGAACATATTGTACCTATCCCCATCATTGAGCCATTTGGTTTTAAAAATTTATTTTTTAAGCTATCCTTAAAGTTAAGTAACATGACCAACTTATAAGAAACATTGATTTCATGCTGGGAGTTGTTAGTGAAGTTAGAGGAGGTATTATAATTTTGAATTTTTGTGAGCTCATTCTCCAGAAGGGTAACATCATTGTCTATTTCTTTTGATTTAGTTTTACACCAATTCTTGAGGTCTTTATTGATATTTTTCAATTTCAAAGGACATGAAAATAAGTCCCAATGATCATACATATTATCCATGGATTTTTTGACAATATTCCCACAGTTAGGATCAGAGGACAAGGTAGTGTTAAATCTGAAAGGAATCCTAGGTTTGATGGGATTATGTGAAATATTAACCAATATAGGGTGGTGATCAGAATAAACTTTTAGAAGTGTGATGCAAGACATGTTATCCCATTTATTCAGGGATTGATCATTAGTGAAAGCCCTACCAAGCTTACCGGACACTACTCTATTATAATGATGTCTCTACCAGGTAAATTTGGCACCAGTTAAATTTACTTCAATAAGATTATTATTTTCAATGAATATTTTAAATTCCCTAGAGGAAATAGTGGAGTGATAAGGAACCATTTTTTCACTTGGGGCTAAAATGGCATTGAAGTCCCCAACTATAAACCAAGGATTTTGAATAGTTCTACTAAGTTTAGTGAGATCATTCCAAAGGGGCCTCCTATCTTGACATCTATTATTCGCATAAAAAATTAGTAAAAATATGAGTATGATTAAATGTGAAATAACAAGTAAAGATTTGATTCATAATATTATGAATGTTCACATTTTTCATGGAAGAATGAGAAAACATCCAGAGAGTTTCAACTTTCATACCATTATTACAAGATCCTAGAAAGGAATAACAAAAAAACATAGATGCAGGAATCTAGAAACAAAATTAATTTTTGGTTCAACAATAGAAAAAAAATTAGGACGATGAGTGCTAATAAATCTCTTTAAGACATTAAAGGTGTCATGGTTCGTAATGCCCTGACAATTCCAGAAAAAAAAATTCATTTGGACCTATTTTGGGGGGGGGGGATGTCCCCTTTCTTTTTTCTTCTAGAGGTCTTTGATCTAGTTATTATTCGAGAGGAAGTGGATTGATTAGTGCTACCTTGATTCACCTGTGTATGCAAAGGGGAATCCAAAGAGTTGTTAGTATCACCTACACTAGCAATAAGATGAGTGTCAACATCACCTTGAGGGATTGAAGCCGAGACCATCTGCTTAATTGGGGCAGTCAAGGGTAGGACTTTAATATCTCTCAAATTTGAATTAGAATCAATATGATCTGGTGTTTTAGAGACCTAATTAAAAGAATATTTCTTTCCAAAATAGGAGGATAGTTGGAAGAATTAAGGGGGAAAACAGTACTATCTATCCTCCGAGGTTGAAAAGAACCTTCTAGGAGGACAACAATGCTTTCCTATTGTTTACCCATGCTTCCCATGAGGGCAGGGTATCCAAGTTCAACATGGGTAGTGTAAACCCTCTGCTGAGATGGGGTGGGAATTTTAGGTTCATTTCTTGTAACCTGAGCATCAGGGGTAGTGTTTTATGAGGCAGTAGGATTGAGTTGGTAGTTGTTTTCAGTACAAGATTGGTCCTCATTATTTGAAAGGGGTGAGTGATCATTCATCCATTCAAAATGATTCAAAGGGGAAGTGATTAGATCATTAGAAGGGTTTAGAGTATGATCAGGGTCCTCTGAAGTGTTACATGAAGAAGAAAAATAAGAATGAGAGTGATTAATGATTCCCAAGATTTGAGTTTCAATGTCCTTCTTAATAACTTATTCAATAGATTCATTGTCCTGTTCCTCATCCAGGTCTACCCATGTTTTCACATTTACAGCTTCCAACGAGCCTATGGTTTTTGGTTTAACAACCCATTTCTCCTCTTTCTTCTTATATGTTTTAGGTTTGTCAAGTACATGTTCTTCATCTTTCTTATGTTTTTTTGATTTCTGTCCACTCTGAGTGACTAGGATGAGAGGATTGTTCATGCACAATCTGATAATTGATGACTGAGTGTCCAATTTTTTTTTTAGTATTCACAGTAGGGGGGGAAGCTTCTCATATTCAATTTTCACCACAGTTCCATACTCATTATCATTAAAAAAAATGGACAGTGGTAATTTAATTTCAAGATTTACTTCAATCATAACCCGAGAAAAAAGACCTAGGTCCCCATTTAATGTTCTTTGATCAATTTTCGGGGGAGTACCAATGAAGGATGATAGGTCACTAAGAAATTGAGGGTGCTAGAAAAACCAATTACTGTTGTGAAGTCTAACCCATACTTGAGCCTTGGTGTTCCTATGATTGTTAGGATTAAAAGAAAAATCCCATTTAGAGATATAAAGGAAACCGGGTTTTATATGAAGATTGCCTAATTTCCAAACTCTATCAAGATAATTTTGCGAAGAAAACAGAATATGGAAGTACCCCTTACCAAGAGGGACCGATTTCTAGTTTGTAAAACCCCAACATAAAGAAATTAGAGGCTTCAATTCAGAATAAGACTAGGGTTTTTCACCTTTGAGATAATAAACTCGACCCATAATTGAAAACTTACAGAGCTGTGTATGCTATTGGAGAACCCTTCTTCTATTATTTTTCACTTATATCTTCCAGATGATCAAACTAGAACTTATTGTTTCTGGTAATATTCTTCATTATCTTCACTTGTTGATAAAATTCATTCCCACTATCATTAGAATCAAAAAAATTATAATGATGATTAAATTTCATCTTAGAAGCCTTTAAAAAATTAGCTACAAAATTAAAAACACTATAATTAACATTAAAAAATGTAGATGAAAAAGCCACCCTATTATTTATCTTCTCTTTCATAGGACATCTATTTAATCTACTCTCATATTACATAAGAGCTCTGATTAATTCATGAATACTAAAATTAATTAAATTACCAGTATCTTTAATTGAATTATATTTAGAATCCCATGTCTTTAGAAGTATAACAACAAATTTTTAACCAATTGATTATTAGATAATTCCTTCTTACCATGCAATTGTAAACTATTCACTGTAGTAAAAAAAATCTGAGGCATTTAAGAAACAGATTCTCTAGAAATAACATAAAAATAATAAAAATCTACATGAATTATATCTATCTTTGTTTAAATAACTTTGGTAGTTCCAAAATGTGTTATCTCAAACATCTTCCGAATTCCATTTGATGTTTCACAAGAAGATATCTAATTGTATATGCTTATCATCACCTAACATAACATAGTATTTAGAACTTTTTAATTAGCCTAAAATGAAAGATTATCATCTCTAGAAAACATATGAATATCCTTCTCTAGAATTTTTTAATTACTGGTCATAATAAAATAATTATCCACACTAGTATTGATAACAAAAGTCTTCATTAGATCACTCCAATACTCATAGTCATTTCTATAAAAAATAGGAGGATGATTTTGATTTATATTATCTATAGAACCAACAAGTATCATTTTCATCATAAAAAATCCTTTTCCTCACTACATGGTTTGTATAAAGAAACTGATATGTGAAATTTAAAAATAATAACAAAAAATTAAAGACCAAGATCAGGCTTAGCCTGAAATAAAGAAACTATATTTGGTACAAAAATTTGATATTAGTCAAAGATGAATGTGTCTCAGAACCCAATATAGATATAATTTGATACCAAATGTTTCACTATAAAATTAAGGATGATAAATAATAAGAGGGGGGTGGGGGAGGTGAAATATAATAAAAAAATTTAACTTAAAATTTCCATCCACCTCATGGTTTATGTTGATTGGATATTTTATCTTCCAATATATTTATAATTTATCAGAGTATAAAAGTAAATACAAAATTAATTAAAATAATCATAAGACAATACTATTTTCTTAAAAAAATATGCACATAAGAAATTCTTTTTTTTCCAGAAAATCATAACATCTGAAAAATATAAAATCACAACATAAAATACAACGCAATTTAGAAAACAATATGAAGTGTAAGGATTACAATACTTAAACTCCAAAAAGGTTATTATTACAATTTTTATCCAAAGTGTATAATCTATGTTTATACTTGATCCAATGTTTCTTATCTTTTTATCCTTATAATACCTCAAATAAAACCTATCAGTAGGTGTTTGTGTATTCTTATCCCAAGAATCCCTCAACTTAAACCTATCAAAAGGTTCATTTTTATTTCTATCCCTACAATCCCTCAATAAAGAGTATTAGAACAATCTCTATCTTCTTATCCCTATAATACCTCAATCACACATAATCATAAAATACTCTATCTTCCTATCCCTAGAATCCCTTGATCATATAGGATCAGGAGAATAATGAATACAATTATAAAATTAGAAAGATATCTATACAGGAAAATCACACATAATGGTAGATCTTAGATTAACAATTAGAAATAAAAATATCAAACTGATTAAATGATCTCTAAGAAAAAATCAGTTGTACTATAATGACTCTGATTTTTCCATGTATCAATTTGGATATTATATGGATTATTTTCAGATCTAGGCATTAAGATAGTGTGAGATTCCAAGGCCCAAGGATCCAAACATTATGTTTTGAAATATATTAAATATATTAAATCGAACCCAAGCTTAATTTTCCTGAAAAAGTGGACTAAATATTAAATAGAGTCTTGAATAAGAAATTTGAGGATGCCTTTAATTTCAGGTCATGGGTTTTACCCTAGGTGAAACATAACCTATGAGCACATCAGATGTTTGGGTTGGGCGTGATCATGGGTGAATGTTTAAATAAATTAATTGCTTAAAATAATTTATTTAATTAAATTGTCATGACCTGATTTTTTTATTATAAATATATGTCTATGAGAAAATATTAGGGTTACCTAAATAACCCAAGAGCTGTTAGAGATAGCATTGTAGGATTATTATCGGGTGAACAAAAACTGGATCATGGGTCATCGATTAGAGTGCAACGGGATTCGAGGATCTCACCAGTGAAAATAACTTGGAATAATTATTCACCACTAATCGATCTATATTAAGGTTGGATGTTGTTTTATTTGTATTTATACCCATTCATTTATTCCTATGATGAACATGAATCAATCAACCAACAAATTGATACACAAATTATGCGTATTGTGGGTATGAGATATATATTATTTAGGATTGGAGATTTATTTGTTGATTATATTATTATCTTCTAGTTAATCATTATAATGAAAATGAATTGAGGAAAAATGAACATTGGTTGAGGTTCTTTCCTCACATTTGTGTTTTGTACACTTCTTCCCGCATTCTTCATTCATCACGGGAAATTCCTTTGGGGAACTATTCGATGAATACCTAGAAATAAATCTTTTCACACCCGTTTCTCAGTGAAACGGATAGATACCATAGATCTAGGTTTAGATTGAGAATGATATAGAGCTATAATGACAGTGGATTGGGATAAGTTTGAAAATACCACATTCTTTTCGGTTAGGCATACGACGATAACAAGGCATCATGATAACCGATTCCCAAGCGAATAAGATGGCTAGATTCTCATGAGTGGTGATGGAAAGACTTAGCCAAATTAGATCCATGCTTTTCAGCATGATCAAAAGTGAATCCAAGTGCAATGGAAGCATGTGAGTATATGGAAGAGGAACCACATGTTTCTTGAAATTCCACATTATAGGGCATGTAATCCTAAATTACACATCGTGTGGGGACTTAGATATGGTTCTAATGTTTCCGTGGAGGAGATAAGTATCACAAGGTGTGTGAAAAATGTCACATAGCATGTGGTTGTACCTAGAGACTCAATGTGTTCTTTAGGAGTACATGACTAGGAACAGAACCAAGCACATGGCCAGGTACATGGCTAGGCCAGGGGTACACAAGAAAAGCTGTGTACTTGGAAAAAACCAAGTAAACGATCATAACTAAGTGTACATGGACATGGGTATGGGTCGTGATACATAGGAAGGACCCAGTGCTAAAGGGAAACACTATGCACTTCTAGTACATGCTGTTTACTTCTTCAAATATGGATTGAATCCCTTTTCATATTTAACATGGACAATTTTTGTTAGGGTATGTTCCCTGGATCCATTTCCCTAAGGGTTTAGTATGAAGTCATGTCCTATGCATAGGATGGTGATACCCTCTTAGGAACTTCATTATTGGATAGAGTTATGGGAACCCCTCCATGAGGCCCGAAGTGAGATCCTCTATGATCACCATTGCCCTAGGTGAGGTTCTTGGTATCATCGTGACCAACACTATGTGGGTGCTTATCACTACTTAGAAGGTTAATCCAGATTGGATTATTAGTGTACCCCATGGCCTTTGGTGTGATCCCCATCTATGTATCAATCTATTTAGAATTCAAGCGTGTACTTATTATGGAGAGACCTGATGAAAATGACATCTCGAATAAATGTCAACAGTGCTATCCGAGTCATGGATTATGTTATCTCAGATGAGTGTTATATAGAACCTTTAAGAAGGATTCCTAGGATGTCTTTACTATTAGGATCTTACCTTGAAAATTTTTGTCTAATATGAGTATATATTGATATTATTGTTGTATATGATGTTGACATATCCCTGTGATGCGTTGAATATTATTATTGATGCTATATGCTTAGTGATTTTAGGGTGTCATACTGGGTATTATTATACTCACCCCTTAATGGGATTTCCTTGTCATGTCTTATGAAGATGACTAACCTTTTGAATGAGTCTTAAATGGACTATAACTATATGTATCTTAGTGATCTAGGAAAACTGATATTTTTTCCAATGGTTTCATTTACATAAGTCCTATTAACATTAAAGGTTGGACTTATTTCTGTTTTATTGGTGGGATTTTATTTGTAATTTTCTTTCCAGTACTTTGTTGTCGTACTCTCAGGGTGGGATTTTATATGTATGCATGTATGGTTTTTAGTTAGTTTATATTTCATAATTTTATGGAATTGGAGATGTGTTCATGTGTATATATACATTAGGTTAAGTCCTCCCATGTGTGTGATATGCCTACTCGGTGTTGGTCTCCAACACCTGACCTATTGGAGGTGGGATTGGGGTAGTCGCAGTTCAGGCCCTGTTGATCTGGGTCATGATAGAGCTGTATTAGAGATGTCATTTATACCTTAATACCATATTATGTGATATTGGTTTGAGTTTTAAACAAAAATGTATGTGTTTTGTGCTTGGTTCTCAGGCCAGTGACTCTAATGTTGGTGCAGCGACCAACATATCAATTCCCTAAGACTCTAACTCCTTACTTTTAACTTAGTACATGTAGTAACTGGTTATAGGTATAACATTTGGTACATACATAATATAAGAAAGGGTTTTGGTTTCCATTTCATTATTGAGTCAGCTATCTAGATATACACATTTACCATGGTGCATCTTGTCTATTTCAGGATGCCTCTATGGTGTTTTACTACCACGATTCAGCATCCAGATCATGAGGATGATTCCCTAAATGGTACAAAATTAATATAGGGACCTATTCAAGTGGTGTTACCTCAAGTTGTTTCACCAATATTACCACCACATATTAATTAGTATATGGTACTGGTACTACTAGATGATGAGTTTCATAGGCAGAGAGAGATTCATGAGTTTCATTCTTAATGACCCCTTAGGTTTAGGGGTGAGTTAGAATCACATGTTGCTGAGGATTGGCTTGAGAAAGTGACGCGAGTATTTACTCTTGTCAGGAATCCTACAAACTAGATGGAGGTCCATACAACAAACCTTCTCCATGGATCTGTAAGATGATAGTGGGGATTTGTGACCTAGTCATATGATGAGGCAACTCTTGCATGGTCAGAGTTCGAATTCCTTTTTAGAGAGGATTTTTCTCTAACTACATTTTAGGGTTGTGTGAATCCTTGATATTATAAAAATTCAATAGGGTAGTGTGATAGTGGAAGAGTATTCATCGTGGTTCACAGACATCTCTCGGTACTCGATGGATATAGTGAGTGAACAGTTATTTTGTTATTAGACCTTCGAGAGAGGTCAATGAAGATGAATTCGATCTTGTGTGATACCTCAATGCATTACCACCTACAATAGGGTGATAAAGAATGCTTTGGTTGTTGATAGTTTCCAAACTGAGTATGTGTAGACCATTGGTGATGACAATGGGAACACAAGAGATGAGACTTTTGTGATAGGGATCCGATGATATACATAGGGACCTGGATGTGAGAGACGTTTCAGGAGGTGATCCCAAGATAAAGGGTTTGTGGTTCAGGGCTCTCAAGATGGATCTAGTTTTCTAAGAGAGAGGTGGTTCTACTCTTGTGATGGTCTAAGAAATCTTGTACGATATTGTCTGACTCAACATGAAGCTGAAAAAGAGATAGTGGATGGGCCACCTAGTAAAAGAATATGGTAGGATCAGGAATTTGTTCATGGTTGTAGTCATAGGAGAGGATCTATGAGATAAACTATAGTTGGTATACATTTTGACTTATTACCACCACTATCACTAAGTTTCAGAGCAATTATCCTTGTTACATTTATCCTTTGTGGATGGGGATGGAGTAACTTACTTCCACTAAATGGTTGTTACCCCTCATATTTTATAGTTATTTTGGGAGTCATATCTTGGGGATACTGACTGTGAGACCTTACATACTCTGATATCCACTGGACATGTTCCTGATAGATTTTATGAAGGTCATAAGCATGTTGTTCTTTTTAGAGGATGGATAGTGGTACCAGTTTTTCTTAGAGAGGAGGTGCTGAGAGAGTTTCATAATTAACCCTTAAAGGTACATCCAAGTGTGAAAAAGAAGTACCAGGACCTTCAATGGTAGTTTTGGTTTCTAGGGATGAAGAATGGAGTTGCAGAATTTGTCTCTTGATGACTTACTTGTCAGCAAGTGAAGATAGAGCACCCGATTCTAATGGGATTATCTCAACCCATGGAGGTTCTAGAGTGTATGTGGGATAAAATATCCCTAGAATTTGTGATGGGGTTACCATGTACATCCAGTGGAAAATATTTCATCTGGGTGATCATAGGCCGACTCCCCAAGTCAGCCCATTTCTTAACTTTTTAAGAGAAGAGTTCAGTAGAGATCTTGGGACACCTCTATGTGAAGAAGATAGTGTGGATCCATTGATTTCACACAATAATAATTTATGACCATGATTATTTCTTCATGTTGTGATTATTGAGAAGATTAAAGGTGGCCTTTGGGACTCCCTTGCATTTGAGCATAGTGTTTCCCCCCCATACTGATGACCGGACTGACCAGACCATTCAGATATTATAGGAAATTTTGTGGGATTTCATGTTGGACTTTGTCCGTATTTGGGAGGATCACTTACCATTGTTTGAGTTTTCATACAGTAATATCTACAATTCCTCCATCTACATTTCACCATTTTAGGCCTTGTACAAGCGACCTTGTAGGTCACTACTATGTTGGAATGAACCATGAGAGTTAACACTTATGGTCATGGGGTTGGTGAGATCCATGAAAGAGAAGGTACAAATCATCCAAGAGTGTATGAGGAATGAACAGAGTTGTCATAAGTCCTATATTAACCAATGATGGAGTCCTTTGGAGTTTGAGGAGGGAGACCATGTGTTCCTGAGGTTATCACCTCAATGTGGGTTACAGAGATTTGGATGAGTTGAAAAGATATCCATGAGATTCATTGGAACTTTCAATATACTTCATAGAGTTGGAGAGGTGGATTACTGCTAAGCACTACTTCTTTAGTTATACAGGGTACATGAAGTCTTCTACATGACACAACTGAGGAGGTGCATGCATGAACCATTGAATTTTATCAAATGGGGAAATCAGGATATTGATGATGGAGATAATTTTGCAGAGTAACCTATAGATATTTATGATTAATAGGAGAGGATCCTCTATGGGTGAGAGATTCCTTTAGTGATTTTTTATGGAATCATGAGAATCTTAATGAGCGCACTTGGTAGTGGGGGATCTGGATGCTTTATATGTACCAAAATCTCTTTGTGTAGTCTTTTTTTAGATTTAGAGGATGTAAATACCCAAGGTAGGGAGAATGTAACAACTTCGATTTTTTCAAGTATTACTTTGGATATTATATGGATTGTTTTCATAGTTAGGCGCTAAGATGAAATGAGATTCTGAGGCACAATGAGCTCATAATTAATTTTTGAATTAAATTAAATATATTAAATTGCACGTGTGTGATTTTTTATTTGAAAATTTGAATAAATATTAAATAGATCATTAGATTAAAAATATGAGTCTTCTATTGAGTTCAAATCACGAGTTTTACCCTAGGCGAGACATTACATTGGAGTACGTTGAATGTTCAGGTTGGGTGCGATTGTGGGAGAATTTTTAAGTAAATTAATTTATTAAAATAATTTATTTAATTAAATTTCCATGACCTGAATTGTTCATATAAATATGTGACTGTGAGAAAATATCCGGGTAACCCACATAACCCTATACTTATTGGAGAGATAGTTGGAGGATCCTTCTAAGGAGAACAATAACCAGATCATAGATCATCAATCATTGTGTAATAGGATTCGAGGATCTCACCACTGATATTAATACATAATCGTTCTTCATAAAATAACAATCTATCTCGAGATATGATGTTGTTTTATTTGAATTTATCCCTGTTTTTTAATTCTAATGATGAATGTGAATCAATAAACTAACGAATTGATTTGCAGATCATGCGTATTGCAGGTATGAGATATATATTATCTGAGATTGGGGGTTTATTTTTGGATTATATTATTATATCTTCATTCATAGTTCTAGAGGCAATGAATTGAGGACAAAAAGACCATTTTCAAAGTTTAGTTCCTCATCTATGTAATTTTTTCATTTCTTCCCCATTCTTATTCATGGTAGGAAATTCCTTTGGCTCACGGCTCTACGAATACCCAAAAATAAATAATTGTGCACCCATTTATTGGTAAAATGGATTAATACCACACATCTAGGTTCAGATTGATGATGAGATTTAGCTACATAGAAAACGGATCAGGATTGGTCTAGTGATCCCCTTTTCATTCTAGTTAGGAATGTGATGATGAGGAGGCATTAAGAAAACCAATTCACGAGCGAATCAGATGGCTAGATTTAGGTGAGAAGCGATAACAAGACTCGGATGGATTCAATCCATGATTTTCAACATGACCAGTGGAAGAACCATGGGATATAGAAACACATGCATATGTAGAGGAGGAACCATGAGTTTTAAGAAATTCCATGTTATATAGTGTATAATCCCGAATTACATGCCGCATGGGGCCCTAGCTGCGGTTCTAGTGTTTCCATGAAGGAGATAATTATCACACAACATGTAACAAATGTCACACAACATGTAATAATACCTAGAAACATGGAGTGTTATCTAAAGTTAGATAGTTTAGAACACAGACTGGCACATGTCTAGACACATGGATAAGCCAGGGGTACACGAGCAAAGCATATACTTGGACATGACCAAGTACACGAGCACATGAATGATCCATGATACATGGGTAGGAACCATTTCTAAAGGTGAATTTCTTGTACTTCTAGTACACACTGTGTAATTATTCAAATATGTATTCAATCCCTTGTCCTCTTTAGATTGGACATGTTTCATTAGGTTACATTCACTTGATCCATTTATGTAAGAGTTTTATATGGAGTCACATCCTATGCATAGGATGGTGATCTCCTATGAGGAACTTTATTCTTGGATAGAGTTATGGGAATCCATCCATGAGGCTAAGATTGAGATCCTTTATCATAATCATTTCCTTGGGTGGGGTTCTAGGTATTATCATGACCAGAACTACGTGATCGTCAATCCATTACTTAGTGGGTTAATACAGATTGGGTTTTTGGTATACCCCATGACCTTTGGTGTTATCCCCATATGTGTATAAATCTATTTAGACTTCTAGTGTGTACTTATTATGGTGATACTTGATGAGCATGAAATCTCAGATAGATTCTAATAGTGATATCTAACTCGTAGATTTTGTTCTCTTGTATGAGTGTTATATATAACATTCGAGCAAGAGTCCTAGGCTGGATTTACAGTTGTAATATTACCTTGAGATTGTGTGTCTACTAGGAGTATATCTAGATATTCTTATTATGTATGTTGTTGACATATCCCTATGACGATCTAACTATTATTATTTATGCTATATGCTTAGTGATTTTAAAATTTTCTACTTGGTATTGTTATAGTAACCCCTACATGGGTTTTTACCACATGTGTCATGTCTTATGAAGATGACCGACCTTTTGATGGAGTCCTAGAGGGACCAAGAATAGGTGGAGATCAGTAATATAGATAGACCAATGTGTGTTCTGGTAGTTTCATTTACAATATTTCTATCCTAATTCATAGGTTAAACTTGTTTCAATTTCTTTTGTTGGGATTTTATTTGTTATTTTCTTTCCAGTACTTTGTAGTCATACTATGATCGTGGGATTTTAGATGTATACATTCATGGTTTTAATTTGTTTTCGGTTTCATCATTGTATGGGATTGGAGATGTGTGTGTGTGAATAGGTACATTAGGCTAAGGGATCCCATGTGTGGGATATTCCTACTCGGTGTTAGTCACCAGCCTCTGGCCTATTAAAGGAGGGCTTGGGGTTGTTGTGGTTCAGGCCCTATTTGGCTGGTTCATGACATGTATAGCTTCAAAATTACAAGAATCATTCATAATTATTAATTACCTTAGGCGTTCTCTTATGATCCATGGAATCTGCAATCCTAGTTATGGACATCATTGTAACTAAATCCAAAGTTAAAATTCTCCATTATTCGGGATTAGTTCTAATAAAATCAGACATAGTAGCTCCATCTTCTGATAGGCTCAAAACCATTCTACATCTTATTATGACATTAACCTACATCACAATAATTCTACAAAATCCTGTGAAACTAATCTATAATATAAACCCAATTATTTATAATTTCATGTTTCAAATTAAGTTTGAAGAAATAAATTCACCAAAAATTCATTCTACATAACAAAAATAGCAACAAAAACACATCTTTAAGTAAATTTAAGTTATTATCAATTTTATTATGATTTTTAATTTAAAGTAAGCAAATGATTTTATTAACTAAATACATGAGACTCAAGATTTTATTCTTTCAAACCTTTCACTACATATATGGGATACCTCCACATTTTCATGCAAGTATACTATTATAATGTAACATATATACTATAACATGACCTTATTTAGAAAACTCATGCATGAGCTAAAAGGCGCTGTCGTGGGCACTTTAAAATGATTTGTGATTGTCAGTTACTTAGGTGCAGCAGAGTGGCTGACCAATGTCATCTCTCAAAGGAGGAAGTAAATTTAACAACATATTAAAGGTATTTTGAAAGTAAAATAAAATTAAATAAGAACATTAATTAAAAGGATGGGGTTGTTTATATTTTATAAATCTAGAATAATTTTACTGGAATAATATTGTATTTTTTGTTTTGTTTTTAGTTTTGAAATGAAGTTCGATTAAAATGACAAAATAATAAGATGTTTTTTAGAAAATATTTAAAAGGTGTAATTAATCTAACTATACATATTCACTCAATTATTTATTATTATCATTTAAATTTATATCCACTTAATTATAATCCTCTAATTGTTTATCCCTCAAACCCTACAAGAGTGAAATTAACAATAAAGATGATATTACTTATACCCTTGGCTAGCTTCGGAACATGCAATCGTAGCACCCTACTTTGATTGATGTTATTAGGTTAGCTTATGGTCAGAGGTTAATTGGAGAACATATACACTCTAGAAATTAGGATTTATTTAGTTTATGGATTATATTTGAACTCTACAAATTTATCCTATGTGGTCTTTTATTACCGATTAAGATCACACTCTCACAATTTACACAACTTCCGAATCGCGTGTTTTTGTATCAATTATTCAATTGTTTTCTTAGTTTAATTTAAATTAAAAACTCAATTAATAGATCATATTAATTTAATTATAGTATCTCATTGATTCAAAATAAATTAATGAATAAGTTTATAGGTAGATTGATTACTAAAAAGAACTACTCTTCTATGGGCGATGTAGTCATCGTAGAAACGTTTTGCATGTGCAAAGGTTTAGAAAGGGTAGAATTCAACCACATTTCTACTCTTGATTCCAGACCAATTAGTAATATTAAGAGAAGAATAAATCTTAAAATAATAGAAGAAAATAGAAGAAATAAAAGAATAACAAAGATGTTTATTATGAAAACACAAACATTACAACATGAGGAAGAAGAAGAGGGCTTCGACGAAGGGATAATTTCTTCAAGATCTAACCTTATTGAATTTCTTGGATAATTGGAGTTTAGTATCTTATTATATTCATTCAACTTTATAATGCACATCATAACTCGAAAAAATGAGGAAACACAAATTTATTGAGTGGTTGGGAGGCTAGGTTCAAAGTAGTTTCAAGTGTGAATGGGGAATCTTTGACAAATATTTTATACCAAATTAGACCACCAATTTACCATATAAAAATATGAATCATCCATCCTTAAAGAAGTATGATTCGTGAGAAAATTATACCTTGAGATACTCTCAAAATTTGGGCCTAATCCAAGCACAAATTAGGAAGTTATGACCCAAATATAGAACCCATGTCCAATCTGGCGAGTCCAGCCCAACTTTTACTTCCTGACCCATTTTCACCAAACAATTGAATTATTTAGCTCTAATGTCATAAGTGAAAGTTGTAGAAAATTATTTCAGGAACATATATGAAACGTTTTAAGTTCAAATAAATCAATTAAAATTATTTATGTTAGAAATACTATAATGAATGTTTAAAGGTTAAAACTGGAATTTTCATCAAATTTTCAAATGAATGATCTAATCCCAAATATTCCATAAATGGACATAGTTACCATAATGTGAGGAAATCATATCATTTATTATCAATAAAATATTCAATAAAATTGTGTTCTATCAACTCCCCCACATTTACCCTTTTTCACTCCTGTGAAAAACCTCATATCACCTATTCCAAAAAATTATGACAACTAAACATAAATATCAAATCAAAACAAATTTTTAAACACATATCCTTGAGATACCACGATTACAAACCAATAAAAAAAGATATAATTACTCATAAAAAACCATTATTTCAAGTTCTCCATTTATATCATTCAATATATTTCCACTTCATTTATCCTCCCATGCACAAAACACTTACCTCACTTGAATTTTATCTTCAAACAAATGCCAATTTTTTAGCAATGTATTTGTCATCCAAACTCATACAAGGGTTACTATATGCTTGATAAATTCCTACATCACCACCAGATATCATTCAAGGACATATGTTTATCATGAATACTTTTTAGGATTGTTCTATGGCTTTCAGTTTGTAGGATTAAGATGTGAAAAATTATGAGGTTGAATGAGGGTGGATTGACTCTTTTTGAAGAAAAATTGCATTAATATAATTTTCACTTAAATATGGTCTCATCCTCAATCCCCTTATCATAAATTCATGTTCATCATCATGAATAATAATAAAAATGTGCAAACCATTGAACATTTTGGTAGCAAAAGTTTCAATCTTATCAGACATGATTCTCTTGAAAACTCTAGATAGGAAAAAATTTCTTCCTCTTTTAGAAGCTTCAGAAAGGTACAACTTCACTTATCATGAAAGCTCCAGAAAAGACAAAACTTTCAATATAATGATTTTCTTCAGAAGAAAACACACCTCTTTAGAATTTAATTTTCCACCCAAAATATCATAGAATGTGGTACCACAACACAATATAGCTTCCCCCACACTTAAGTTCAACTAGATTATGAAATTTTACTTCGAGAGTTGGTTGGAAAGGGAAAATTGTCTTGTAATGTGTCTAACCTAATAGGTTATTCATTTATTCTAAGGGATAAATGGATTAAATGTTCAAGGTAGTCCATTAGAAAAAAGGATTCATTGAAATATGGGCTTTAATACCAAACAAATGGCTCAATAATTTAAACATAAGTACCTAAACCCCTCAAGTTTTGACCAGAATAAATCAAATTCTGGTTAAATCAAGCATGGTTTAATTCTCTCAAGAAGTGAGGTAAATGTGAAGAATATGAAAATAATGGTTCAGAAGTATCACATGAAGGTGATTTCAAATCTAAAGACAGTGAGATGTGTTATGGGGTTCAAGATTCAGAGTAATTTTCATAAAATTACTAAAGATTTGAACTTGAAAAAATGTTATTTTTAGCATTCATTTCAGCTTCGTTTCATGAGATAAATTGTTTCACTTATTGATATGAATTTAAAAATGGTGATGAAAATAATTTCAACTCCAATTTTTTAAAAAAACACAAAAAAAATAAAAAAATAAACCTACAAAATTTTAAAAACACACATTTTTTTAAAAATCATTGAAAAATAGGAAAACAATTGAAATTACTAAACTAAAAGGTTCCCTCCCCCAAAATTAAAATATTACATTGTCCTAAATTTGAACCCATGAGATGATATATGCACATGAAATGTATAATTTTAAATAGGAAAAATAATAAAAAAGAAAAAGGGTTAGGAACAGACTGATATGATCAAGTGATGATGGGGTAATATAGTGTGATGAATTCCACTACATCGGTAGGAAGTCCCTCAATGTATTTCTTCAAATATTTCCCATCGACTATAAATATCCCTTTAGAGTCCTCTTGTTCTATCTCCACTTCACCGTAAGGGAAAAAATTAGATACAATATAAGGACCCAACCATATGAAACAAAACTTACATGAATCAACATTAGTTGTGAACTACAGAGAAGGAATTTATCTCCAACATGAAACTTCCTTTGTTAGATCATTATATCCTGAGATAATTTTGATCTTTCCCTGTAGAGCCTTGAGTTATCATATGAAAACAATCGAATCCCCTAATGCTCTTGAATTTGCAACTTCCTTTATATTCCAGCTTGTGACAAATCCATGTTGCATTTCTTTATTTCCCAGTAAGCCCGATGTTCAACTTACATGGGGAGATGATACTCTTTCCAAAAAACAATTTGAAATGGGGACATACCAATGGGTGTCTTGTATGTTGTCCTATAAGCCCAAATCACATCATCCAAGTTCTTTCTCTAATCCTTCCTATTCAGCTACACAGTTTTCTCCAAAATTTGTTTCAACTCCCTATTTGAAACCTCAGCCTTACCATTTGTTTGAGGGTAGTATGGTGTTGATGTTTTGTGTGTCACCCCATACTTCTGAAGCAAGGAATCCAAATTTCAATTGCAGAAGTGTGTCCCTTGGTCACTGATGATGGCCTTTAGTACTCCAAACCTGCAAAATATATGTACTTTGGAAAAGTCCACAACAACATGAGAATCATCTGTCCTGGTGGACTTATCCTCCAACCATTTGTTCACATAATAAATAACAAAAAAAAATATACAAAAACCAAAATGAACTAGGAAAAGGACCCATAAAATCGATTCCCCATACATAAAAAATCTCACTGAATAGTATGGGTTTTTGAGTCATCTCTTGTCTCCTAGAAATGTTCCTAGTGTGTTGGCAATGAGAGAATGAGTTACAAAACACATGTGCATCATGGAATAATCTAGGACAATATATTCTAGAGTCTAAGACTTTCCTAGCTGTCTGTTGGGGTCCAAATGTCCACCATAATAAATTGTATGATAGAATTGTTGAACAGAATCATACTCAGGATCAGGAACACACATCCTAATAACTTGATCACTACACATTCTTCATAGGTATGGATCATCCCAAACATAAAATATTAACTCACTCTTTAATTTTTGGACTTCATGTTTCTTTAAATTTGTAGGGATTTTAGAGGAAACAAGGTAGTTAACTAAATCATTATACCAAGGATGCATACCTGAGATGGAATAAAGATGCTCATCAGGAAAAGTGTTCCGAAGTGATACCTGGTCCGAGGTGTCATTCTCTAGTGTGTGAGTAAGCCTACTCATGTGGTCGGACACCATGTTTTCCAACCCCTTCATGTCATTTATATCAATATCAAATTCTTGAAAAATGATCATCAATCAGATTAACCTAGGCTTTGCGTCTGGATTCTTCAAGAGGTACCTCAGAGCTGCACGGTTAGAAAAACAATTAATTTATAGCCCAATTAATATGAACATATTTTTTCTAAAGAAAATATAATAGTAAGAAACTCCTTTTTCTGTGGTTTTGTAGTTTTATTGGGATGATTCAAGTGTCCTCAATTCATAGGTAATCACATGTGAACGTCCCTCCACCCTTTGAGATAAGAAAGCTCCAACTGCGAAGTTAGAGGTGTCACACATAAGCTCAAAAGGAATATCCCATTGTGGGAGCAGTATGATAGGTGGATTGGTAAGACATTGTTTTAGCTCATCAAAGAAATTCCTTCAATAATCATCAAACACAAAATCAAAATCCTTTTGAAGTAATCATGATATAGGAAGATCAATATTACTAAAATCTTTGATGAAGCACCGATAAAATTCTGCATGCACTAGGAAATATATAACATCAAACACATATAAAGGATAAGGTAAGGATGAAATAATATCTATCTTAGATATATAAACCTCTATTCCATGTCTTGACACTACATTCCCTAAGACAATTCCATGGTCTACCATGAAATGACACTTTTCAAAGTTCAAGACCAGATTCTTCTCAATACAACGATTCAACACCTTTCCCAAAATACTAAGACATTCGTCAAATTAGGATCCATACACTATAAAATCATCCATAAATACCTCTATGTAGGTCTCAATAAAATCATAAAAAATACTCACCTTGCCTCTCTATGAGGTACCTGGGGTGTTGCAAAGTCCAAATGGAATCTTTTGGTAGGCAAACATACCGAATGGACAAGTGAATATTATCTTCTCCTGATCCTCCTGAGTAATTGGAACCTAAAAATATCCAGAAAATCCATCCAAGAAACAATAATGTGTCTTCCCAGCTAGCATCTCAACCATCTGATCAATAAATGGGAGGGGGAAATGGTCTTTATGAGTGGACTGATTTTGATTCCTATAATCAATACACACAAACCAACTGTTTTCACCCTCATTGGAACTAACTCATCTTTCTCATTTTTAACAACTGTAACACCACTTTTCTTAGGCACAACTAGAATAGGAATTACCCACTGAGAATATAAAATGGGATATATTATACCTACCTCGATCAATTTTTCAACATATTTTTTAACAACTTCTAAAAGATTTGGTTTCAGTCTCCATTGTGGATGGCTAACCGGTTTAGCCCCATCCTCCAAAATAATCCTATGAATGAAAATAGAGGGGTTGATACCTAATATGTCAGCCAAGTTACACCCAATTGCCTTAATGTTCTCCCTAAAAATATTCAAAAGTTTCTCTTCATGTTAAAATGGGAGATTGTTAGCAATGATAACAGGTAATTTATCACCACTTAACAAGTATATGTATTTGATATTAGGTGGAAATGGATTGATTTCCAATATAGGGGGTGATGTATGGATGGAGAAATTGAAGGAACTAAAATATGTGAACAATGAACATCAGTATCAGAATATACATCATTAAAATAAGTGAATAAATCATCAAATCCAACATCATACTCAATATCCACGTCATAATATGAGTTCACATGATCAAAATAAGAATATGAATCCATTTCAAAATCAAATATAAGAGAGAATTGTGCATTATAAAAATGTGTGGAAGTACTCTTAGACATCAAACTGGAACCAATACTCATAATCTCACTAAGCACAGGACAATAAAATTCCATGGGGTTTTTGTTTGGTGGTTCAAAATGGGAGATAAAAAATGCAGAATGGTCCTCTGAGGGGTACTTCATGGAGTTCATAATATTAAATATCACAACTTCATCCCTAAAATCCATGGAAGGTGTACCCTCATGGAAATTAATGATTTTTTCCCCCAATTTTTAGGAAGGGCCTACCTATGATAATTGGAGATAAAGATATACCTGATCATCCCCCCATGTTAATAACATAGAAATCTACTGGAAAGATCATGTCTCTTACCTGAACAAGTACATCCTCAAGGAATCCCACTGGATATGATGTAGCTTTATTTGGAAACTTCCCCACTACTCTTGTGGGATTCAACTCACCAACCAACAAAGAAGAAAATATAGAGCGAGGCATTAAATTTATGAAAGCTCCTAAATCACATAAAGCATCAGAAAAGTTTAACTCCCCTATAGTTCATGGGATGGTGAATGTACCTGGATCCTTGTGCTTTGTTGGATTTTCTAGAGTTGGTGTAATGAGTGCTGACACATTACTTCCAAGATTTATCCTCTCATTTCCCTTGACCTGTATTCGATTGTTACAAAGTTCCTTTAAGAATTTTTCATGCCTTGAGATTTGTTTGATGGATTCAAGTAGAGGTATGTTGATCTCCACATGCTTGAATGTATCCAAAAATTCTTTTTTCATCACATCTTCAGCCATATTATTGGTTTTTACAGACTTGTTTGGAAAGGGAAGGGGTTTAAGAGGGACATCATCAATATTTTTCTTACCTTTATCTTTCTCCTTAGAATGATCATCAGCCAGTTTTGAATGGGTCTTCTTTGGAGTTGAGGTGAATATCAGTGAAATGATAGATGTAGATGTATCAGTTATTTTCTTCCCACTTTTCAATGTGATGGCAGTAACATTACCCTTTGGATTTGGATTAGGTTGGGAAGGTAAATTTACAAAATTCTTACTTACCAGTTCATGGAGGGTAGTGGTAATCTGGATCATTTGAGTTTTTAACTCCCTCAGCTCTGAACCATGAATCTTCAACTCATTCTATTGATTAAGAACAATTTGTTTCAAAATATCATCAGTATTAGAATCTACATTTGTTGGGGGATTCCCTTGTTGTTGGCTTGTTGATGCTTGGGCTTCAAATCTCCTTTGGGGTTGTTGGAAACCCAGTTGGTATGGTGGAGGATAATGGAAGTTTTATTGTAAGGGTCGCATTTATTGTTGTCCAGATGCATACCTAATGTCTGATTGATCCTTCAATCCTTGGTTGTATGTTGGTGAAAAGGAATAAAACTTCTTTTGGGGATTTGGCTGTTGTTGCTGCTGATATGGTCTCCCAGGAAACACTGTTGCACAATCTTCTGTTTCTTGTAGTTGGGGGAAATAGTCTGTTGGGTGGCTTGTCTCAGTGAAAATTCCACAAGGCCTTGAAGAAGGGGGTTGGTATGTCTTTTTTTTCCAAAGAAATATGTCTCACCATAGTGGTAAATTCTTCCAAATTATTATCAATCAAATGATTTTCAAGAGAGGAAGAACCCACATGATGTACTCCCCTGACATGCGGTGTACCTCGATCGCCAAATTATTGGGAGTTTTGTGCCATCTTGTCAATAAACACATGGGAATATACTAGTGTCTTGTCTACCAATTCCTATCCAATTGCAACATCCACCTTGATCATCTTCATAGGTGTGAGTCCTTCATAGAAGTATTGGATGAGGAGTCGCTCACTGATTTAGTGATATGGGAAGCTTGCACACAACTTCTTGAATCGATCCCAGTACTCATACATTGACTCCCCTTTTGATTTATTAATCCTATATATCTCCTTATTAATGGAAGTGGTCCTTGATGTTGGAATAAATCTCTGCAAGAAAATACATTTCAAATCATTCCAACAAGTAACATCTTCAGGTTGTAAATAATATATCCAGTCTTTTGTAGCTCCATCAAGTGAAAACGGGAATGAACTTAGTTTGATTTGATCTTCAAAAAAATTTCTTGGTTTAAGAGTTGAGAAAACCACATTAAATTATTTAAGGTGTTTATTGGGATCCTCACCAGAGAGGCTATGAAATTTTGGAAGCAGGTGAATTAACCTAGACTTCAATTAAAAATCTAATTTGAGATTTGGGTATGTAATGCAATATGGTTGATATTTAATGTCAGGTGCAAAAAATTATCAAATGGTTATGGTAAGTTCATTCCCATTATTTTCATCCATTGGTTCTTGTTTTATGTTGGAATTATAATTGTTTCCAATTTCAATGTTCTTTGAGTGGTGTAATTATCAAACTAGTTGAATGCTGAAACTTACCGTAGACTGAGAATGTTTGATTCAAGCCCTAAGGTTGCGTTCAATATTAGGGTCAAGATCTAAGAGATATTTGGGATTAGTTGATGTCAAAAATAAAATAAAAATGAAAAGAATAAAATTGGACCATAATAAAATAAAATATGAGAATTTTGAGTTGATGGTACAAAAATAAAAAAGAAGAAGAAAACAAAATAAGAAGAAAAATTCAGATTGGGTAAAGAAGGAAGAAAGAAGAGAACAAAATGTAATATAAAATAAATAACTATAAATGGTTGAAATAATTACTTGCCTCCCTAGAAACGACACCAATTTGAAAGGCACTGTTGTGGGTGCTTTTGAATGATATGTGATTGCTGGTTACTTAGGTGCAACAGAGTGGCTGACCAAGGTTTTCTCTCAAAGGAGTAAGGGAATTTAACAACATATTAATGTTATTTTGAAAGTAAAATAAAATTAAACAAGAAAATTAATTAAAATGGTGGGGTTGTTTATAGTTTATAAATCTAGAAGAATTTTTCTGGAAGAAGATGTTATTTTTTTTTGTTTTTAGTTTTGAAATGAAGTTCAATTAAAATGATACCACAAGAAGATTTTTTTAAGAAAATATTTAAAAGGAATAATAGATCTAACTATACCTATTCACTAAATTATTTGTCATTATCATTTAAATTAACATCAACTTAATTATAATCCTATAATTTGTTAACCCTCTAACCTTAAAAAAATTTAACTTAACCACAAAGATGAAATTACTTAAACCCTAAGCTAGCTTTGGAACATGCAATCGTAGCACCCCGCTTTGATTGATATTTTTGGTTATATTATGATCAATGGTTAATTATATGACATAAAAAAATTGGAAATGGGGATTAATTGAGTTTATGGATTATATTTGAACTCTAAAAATTTATCCCGTGTGGTCTTTTATTACTAATTAAGATCGCACTCTCACAATTTACACAACTTCTGACCTCGCGTGTTTTTGTGTCAATTGTTCAATTGATTTCTTAGTTTGATTTAAATTAAAAACTCAATTAATAGATCATATTAATTGAATTATAGTAGCCCATTGATTCAAAATAAAATAATGAAGAAGTTTAGAGGTATATTGATTACTAAAAAGAACTACTCTTCCATGTGCAGTGTAGTCATCATAGAAACTTTTTGCTTGTGAAAAGGTTTAGAAAGGGCAGAACCCAATCACGTTTCTACTCTTGATTCCAGCCCAACTTTTAAGATTAATAGAATAAGAAATTTTAACAAAATAGATGAAAATAGGCGAAATAAAAGAATAACATAGATGTTTATTATGAAAACACAAACATTACAACATGAAGAAGAAGAAGAGGGCTTCAATGAAGGTATCCTTCCATCAAGTGCTACCCTCGTTGAATTTCTTAGATAATTGGAGTAAAAAATCTTCTACTATTACCTAAAAGTTTTAATGCACGTCCCAACCCCACAAAATGAGGAAAAAACCAATTTATTGAGTGTTGAGGAGGCTAGATTCAAAGTGGTTTCAAGTGTTAATTGGGAATCTCATATAAATATTTTATTCCAAATTGAACCGCCCATTTGGCCACATAAACGTGTGAATAAGTTGTCCTTCCAGCAGGTTGATTCATGTGAGAATTTTTAATCTATATACTCTCAAAATTTTGGCTTAATCCAAGCATGGATGAAGAATTTATGGTCCTAATATAGAACCCATGTCCAATCTGGTGATTACAGCCCATCTTTGACTTCATGGCCCATTTGCACAAACCAAATGCATGATTTCGCTCCAATGTCCTAAATGTAAGTTGTAGAAAATTATGTCAGGAACACATTTATAAAATAATAATTTCAAATAATTAAATTAAAATTATTTATGTTCGAAATACCATTATGAATTTTTAAAGGGTAAAACTAGAATTTTCATCAAATTTTCAAATGAATGATATAATCCCAAATATTCTATAAATGAACATAGTTACCAGAATGTGAGGAAATTATATCATTTATTATCAATAAAATATTCCATAAAATTGTGTTTTATCATGAGTGAAAATTAATTATCATCATGATATGGTTTTATTTTATTTATCATTTGATAGTCCTTATGGCGTGGGCTCTCATTTCCATGGCATGGATGATTCTCAATACTCAAAATCCCTCTTTAGCTATATTTCATCCTCAAACCTATATATGATGCATTCTTCTTTTATATGGTGTAGAAACCCTAAAATTAATATAAATATACCACGATAAAAATTTCACTTATTTTTTTTAATTCACAAAAAATAGTAAGAGCATCGATATATTTATTTTTTAGAAATCATTATTCTAGAAATATCACACATTTATAAATCTATAAAAACTTATATAATATGAAAATAAATACATTTCATAGTGCAAGTTTCTATCTTGTATAGGTTTTTTACCTTTATATGTTTTCTTCAAAATATGAACCTTAATTTTTTATTCTCTTTAAATACTGTGTATGGTTTTTTTACTTTGTCACATTTTGTTGAACATTGCACCACAAATATTATACATGCCTATTAAAATATTAAGCATTAGACAAAAATTTAAAAGTCAATATGAAATCCTTATGCATGAAATAACTTTTCTGATTACACTAATTAAACTGATAGAAATATATTTCATATCATCCTATGATAATATTTCATATGCATGGAAATCTAAGTACTTTTCTGTTTCTTGTTTTGAGGAAAAACTTACACATTCCTAGTAAGAAAAAAATATGCATGGCATTCCTTATCCAAATTTTCAAACTTAACTCATAATTATAAAATTCCATCAAATCAACTCAAAACTTATTCTTTAATATCCTAATATTTTAAAATAAAGACTATGTTCAATAGTATTCAAGATATGTAACATTGATCCTAAATGAACCACAAAATATTATTATATGATTGTTATAACCAAGACATTAAATTCATGAGTATGAATATGATATAATATTTTATGAAATACATATAATATTCCTACCCAATATAAATATATTGATTAATTCTTAGAAAATAACACTCAATTTTTATTAAAGCCATTTTATTCTTCAAAAATATATTTTATTCAAAAATATTTTTTATTTTTTTGTGAGAAAATATTATATTTAACTTCTAGAAATTTTAGAAAATGTATTTGATAAAATTAAATTCATTTTTTAAATCATCATTTCAAAATTATCTTAAGGTGAAACTTTTATATTTTTTGTAAAGTTTGACTTTTCAATAAATAGTGAAAAATACTAATTTTTTTTGAAAACTGTATTTTTTAATGTACTGATAAAGTGAAATTATATTTTAGATGAATTTTAAAATTTAATTTGGTATAAAATCATTTTTATAGTTAAAAATTAATTTTTCTAAAAAACCATTTTTCATTGAATTTTACCCATTTTAATTTTATATTAAATTTGGCCAATTTTTTGTTTTGAATCATGAAAAATGGATTCCATATTTTTAATTATTAGGTATAAATTTGGTAAATATTTCTCTTTTTTTCATTATGATTTGTAATCTTAGTAATTTTTGTTACCACAGTAAAGGGTAAATCAACTAATTAAGGTTAAAAATAAAATGACAAGGATTAAAAAGTTACCATAACACGTGACTTAATTTTATTAAATCACTATATATTATTAATAATCATAAAAAAGTAGAATATATGGAGTTTTGTTTCTATTTGGACATGATTTTTTACCTTTATATTATTTTATATAAAGAAAAGTAAAAAATATCACTCTCTTTTTTTATTATATTTAAAATTTTAAAATAGTGATAAAAAGAAGGTATGTTCAGTTATAAATATTTATTTAAAATATAAATTATTTTTATTTATCATGGTAATTTATTTATAATTTTTAATGAATAAATAATTACCTTAACTATCTATGCAACATAGATACAATATTTATTAAATTAATAAAAATTAAAATAAATGATATTAAAAATGGTAAATGTAATTTGTTTTGAATGAATTATTATACTCCATTATTTTTGTAGATAAAAATGACATAATATATGTGGGAATTAATTTTATTATAATTCCACTATTTTCTTAAAGTTTTAAAACTCAAATTAAATGAATAGTTCTAAAATTGACATCAATGTTATTTTATAATAAATAATATCTTATTAAATCATTTAAAACACAAAAAAATACTATGTTCATCCAAGTGATTCAGATATGGTTGGAAATAAATAAAATTTTCAATTTTTTTCCAATTTTCCTTTTATAGTAACTATATTGACCCCTAAAGTGTAGAAATTTTATTATCTTGGTAATCGTCCAAAAGGATTAAAACAGGTTAAAACAAAAAGACAAGGGTGAAAAAACCACCTAAACATGTCAAATTTTTGTAATATTAGAATATTTCAACTAAAAGTAATCTTTGATTTTAATTATATATGTTTGGATTTTTTTAAACGTGAAGATAAATATAAATTGAATTAATACTTTAAGAAATTCCATGAGTGCCCCTCCCCTCTCTTATAAAAGGAAACCTCATATAATATTTTATTAACACTTCAAAAGATTTTTAGTTCTACCAATACCTAACCAAATACCTTCCTAAAATACTTAACAACATTCTATAGGCCTTATTTTGTGAAGAACAACAACCTTAGTGGTCTTAAGGAGTAAAACAAAGGAGGTTGTCTGAAGAAGGAGTATTGTTCTTAACTGGGTGTTTAGTTTTATTTCTTATTATACCTCCTTAAAATGTTATCCAAACATGATAAAATAATAACACTATAATATTAAATACACTTTTATGTTTTTATGTAAATATCATAAACTATATCCATCTAATAATCCATCAAATAAGAAACATAAAATTCATTCGTGTGTATAGAGGATTACCGCATCATGAACTCATGTAATTCTTTTTAAATAACTGCATCTCAAGGACAATTATAATGATAGAATTAATATTTATATACTATATTCATGACATATTTATAATTATAAAAAGATAATACATCATATATTTTCTTACCATTCAATTCATTATAAAATGATAACATTGTTCGTATGTACCTGTGAACTACCACCTTCATGAAATGATGTGATTTTTTTTCATAACCAAATCACATGGATAATATATATAATTTTATGTAAAGATAAAATATCGTATTTATGAAAAAATAATAATTCAGTAATGATAAAATAATACACACCTTCTTTTAATCCCGATCATTGAAAAATGGAATTGTTACTCATTTGTATGTACAACCTACCATCTCCATGATTATAACATAGTTAATTTCTAATACATACCATTTATAATTGTCTTAAAAATTATAAATGATGTATAAATTTTTTAATTATGTCATGATTTTTTTCTAGAGATGATGGAAAACTGACTTATTTGACCACAGTAAACACACAAAATATTTTTTGAAAATAATGAACCAAGTATCCTTTAAATACAAAATGTGGAATTTATTGATTAAGTAATTAAATGTCATTAAAATAAATTAAATAAATTGTTTAAGCATAAGGGATTAAACCTGGATTTTTTTAAGAAATAAAATAATTGATATGAGTATATTATATAGGAGTTAAAGGACATACATGGAAAGTATGGACTCAAGGTAAGGGATTTCATCACAATTTCCTTTCATTGAGGAAAATTTTAATGTTATGCACTTAATTTATTTTATATAGTGTATATATTCACATTTTTAAATTTTATATCATGAATCCTTCAAACTTTAAGTTATTTTAATTTTCAATTAAAATTGTTTCACCCAGGGGATATTATTTAAAAGTTAACAAGTGTTAAGTGTTTCATAAATGATTTTTTATTGGGTTATATCACTTATTAATTGACTGTATTATGATAATATTATATTTTAATTGAAATTTTTATATTTATGTTTTATTTTTACTTATTTTTTTGGATTTACATTTATTACACATAATTTATCCATTGATTAATTCTCAATTCAATGATATGATCTTTGCAAGGGTTTTCTTTTCTAAATATCACTTTCTTGATACATGTTTCATGTTGGGCACCGTGATTTTATTGTATGATATAATTAATAACTCATAAATGAATTTTTAAATACTATTTAACTTAATTCATGGGATTTATAGATTCATATCTTACTCTTTCATGAAATGATATTTGATTCGAAAGTTACCAATGCAGTAAAGGCTTTATGTTATAATCTTTTTTTGAGATTATTTATTTTTAAGGTTCCTTTGGGGGAAATAATAAGAAATTATTTTCTTGAACCAAAACTCATTACTCCTACATTTATGGAAGTGGTTTACATGTTTTTTCTATTTTACCCCTTATTTATTAAGGAAATATTAAGAATAGTTTTTTGAATGTGATATCGATCTTGTATCTTATATTAGACCGGGAATCATTCTATTAAAAATATTTTTTTGATAAAATGATTTCAATAGTTATATTTTATAAAAATATTTTTTAACACCCCAATATTTTAAAAAATGAATCTATTCTTGATAACATACTAGAAAATCAATACTAATCTTAAACGAACCATGAAATAATATTATTATAAATATGGCCCTTAAAACTTAGCTATTAAATTGGAGGGTATGAATAATATTAAATAATTTATTATATATATATATAAATATAAATTTAAATCTCAATATAAATTTATTTATAAATTCTTATTAAAAAATCAGTCAATTTTTATTATAGTAGTTTTACTCATAAAAAATTTGTTTTCTCTAAAAATGATTTATACTATTTTTTATAAGAAAATGTTATAATTACTTTTTGGAGATTTTAGAAAATGTACTTGATAAAAAAACTTAATTTTTTTAAATCATAATATCAAAATTAACTTAGTGTGAGATTTTTATATTTTTCATAAAATATTGATTTTCTTGGTGAATAGTGAAAAATACCTTACTTTTTGTAAAAATGTCATTTCTTTTCAATAAATTATGTAATTTAAAAGGAATATAATATTTTTTAATATGATTTAAATTAAAATAATTATTAATCATTACACTAAATTAATTTTTAATTATATTTATATTTTATTTTAGTAAAATATTTCTTTTGGGTTTAAAAATAGGATTTTTTTGAAAACCATTTAAAAGTGTATAATGTTTCTCCTTTTTAATTAATTAAAAAACCCCTAATGAGGAATTATTAAAATTAAATTTATATATATTATATGTCAATAAATATTAATTTTTATTCATACAATTATTATTTTTATTTATATAGTTTATATAAAATTATTTGTTTTTTTTAAAAATCCACATCTTGAAAACCCAATTTTTCTTCCCGTCTGTGTGTTTATTTTTAAATTAAAAATTTCAACTTATATAAATTTAATTTGGTAAAGTGGATTCCATATTTGGAATCAAAATAATTTATATTATCTTATAATTTCAACTTAATTTTTACCATAATAAATAGTGAAAATAGTAAAACATTAATTACCGTGGCTAAGGTGAAAATTTGTTTAATTGGGATTAAAACTAAAAAGATAAGGGTTAAAATGACCTAAAAACTTATCTAAAGTATATTTTATGGAAATATGTAGAAATTATAATGTATAATGATCTATAATGGTTTATTTTAGATCCTTATGGAATATGAAATAAATGGTAACACCGTTTTCTTTTCAAAAATTTCAAGTGTGCCCTCACTTATAAAAATCCATCCACTCTTTTCCCCTCTTCACATATTAAAATTCTTTTTTATTATCCAATACCCAAAAAAATTAATTCATAAGTTACCTAAACACTACATATGTCCTTTTTAATCATAAATCCATCTTAATAAGGCTTTTGATTATAACCTAATGTGGTTGTCTAAAGAAGTGGTGTTATGCTTAAACGAGCATTTTTTATTTTATTTATTCTTCCACCTACTTAAAATATTATTCAATTATTATTATATAATAAAAAAATTATATAAAATATAATAAAATTTTATTATTTTAATTTCATACCCAAAATTCATCCCCTTTCCCATCAAATAGGATATAAAATCATCATTTGTGTGTATGGCAGACTACCGCGTCATGAACCGAGGTCATTGTTTTCTATAATTAACTCTAATAGCTTATTATAATGATGGATTTAAAATACATATTTTATATTTTTAGAATATATATTCTTATGGAGTTATTATATCACACATACCATCTTAATTTCCATTATGAGGGGGATACAATAACGTCAATCATGTATACTGTGGACTACTTCCTCGCGAAGCGATGTGATTTGTTTTTCACTAACACTTTACATGTAAGGTAATAAGGATAATTTTAATGAATATATGTGATATAAATTAAATAATTATGATACTAATTATATATTTATCATTATAAAAATATAATATATCATTTTCTTTCTTACACTAAAAAGAGATACCTTCGTTTGTGCGTACGTGTAGACTACCTCCTCTATAAAGCGATGTGAATATTTTTTATAAGAAAAAATGGATGATATATATATGTATATTTAATGAAATATTATTATATTTATTATATTATTATTATATAAATATAAAATATTACTTACCTTCTTTCCATAATTATCATTGAAAAATGGAAACATTACTCATGCATACATACGATATACTATCTCCATGATTGTGATGTAGTACATTTTTATAACCATAATTCATGATTGGTTTTATAAGTATAACTTATGTAAAAAAATTATAAATATTTCATAATTATTATTCTTTATATTTTGAAATAATGGCCACTTTGATCACGTTCAACACACCATAGTCGTTTTGAAGCAATGAACTGAATGTCCTCAAAACGCTCAATGTGGACTTAAGTGATTAAATATTTTAATGTATCATTAGAAAGAAATAAAATAATTGGTTTAATTATAAGTTTTTAAAACTAATTTTTTATCAATAAATCAAATAATTAATTTAATTTTATTATATAGGAGGTTAGAACACGTTTTATGAAAGTCCTACTAGAGGTAAGCATTTCTCGTCTCACTTTTTATCTTTATGCAAAATATGCCATATTGACCACTTTTTTTTTGGTATATATGCCAACCAATAATTTTTTTATGATTATTTTCATGAATATTATTTGGATTTATGAATCCATAATAGGTTTTCTCTTTTATGAGGTTTTTATCTATAGATTACTAAATTAGTAATAGACGTCGTCGCAATTTTCTTTCATTGAGACACATTTTAATATTATGAACCTAATTTATTTTATTTAGTGTATATACTAACCATTTTCTATGTAATATAATGAATCATTAATATATCATGGTATTTTAATTTTCAATTTGAATTAATTTATCCAATTGGATTTGGATTGAAATTCACCAAGCAGTAAAGAATTCCATAACTCAATTTCCTTTTAATGGGTTATATTACTTTTTCATTTTATTTGATATTATAAGATTATGAGTGTAATAAATTTTTATTATATTATGTTTTATTTACACTTATTTTTTGTGGATTTAAATTTTATACACATAATCGATTCATTGATTAATTCTCAGTTCAATATCATGATCATTGTAAGGGGTGCTCGTCTCAAATTGTCTTCTTTGGGATATATGTTATGTTATACACATATCTTATTTTATGAGGTGAATATATTTCCCATTTTAAATATTATATTGTTAAAATCGTTAATTTTATGATATTTAAAGTATCATTTAAATTTATTCTTTCATGGGGCTTAAAATTTAATAACACCAAAGTGGCATAGGCTTTATGTTACAATCTTCTTTTAATCAAGATTGTTTATGATTGAATTTAAATTGAAGAAAATTATTTGATAATTAAATAATAAACCCATTTAAATTTATTATTCTGTGTTTATTCATGAAATTTTCACATAATAGTTCCATTTCCCTGTTTTTTTTTCTTAAAATTATTTAATATTTTTTCTAAGAAAACCCGACTTCATTTCTATCTTCGGTCAGAAATATTTTTCTTGAAAATATACGTTTTCTAGAATTGTTTATAAAAATGTTTTAATATTAATATTAAAATTAATTTTTACCCATAATTTTATTTTACATAAAAAATTAAAAATAATATTCTTTCCATCTTTTGAATGAGGAATTTTTTGACTTTTACTAAAAACTTTAAAGAAATATTTGTTTTAACGTACTCGATATGAATTGAATTTTCTATCCATCAGGACCACTAAATTTTTTAGAGCTTAAGTTTTTTATAATAGTTATTTTGAATGAAAATTATTTATTCATTGTTTTAATTTTTTTATATTTTAAATAAGTGTTTTCAAAATAGAAATGATATTTTCGTGAAGAAATGTTCCAGGCAATCTTTCCAAATAAATTTTAAATGTTTGATGAAATATTTTGATGTTAGTAAAATATTATAAGGATATTTTCATAATTTTTTTTAATTATATTTAATTTTATTTCCAATAATAAATATAAATAACATTTTTTGTTACTTATGCTCCAATTGGAATATTTTTTAATGATAGAAACCTCATTATTTCTCTGGATGGATTAAGATTATTTCAAATATATTGTTAGTAAAACCATTTATTTTCTATTGGTTAATCCTATTTCAAATATATTATCAAATAAACCATTTATTTTCTTTGTTTTAATCATGTTTCAAATGTATTTTTATGGAACCCATTTGTTTTACATGGCTTAATCATATTTCAAATATATATTCATAGAACCTGTTTTTTATTATGGGTTAATCAAGTTCTGAAAAGAGTAATGGTTATCTATGATGAAATTAATGCTCTATGTACTTTATTAATGATTCTTTTCTTAGAAATTTTTTATAATGATGATTGGTTTCATTATAAACCATGTATGAGTGGTTACATTACTAACCAAGGATGGGTGGTTACATTATAATCCATGGATGAGTGGTTATGTGATAATCCAAGGTTGGGTGGGTCTGTGATATCCCTACAATGCATTTGGTTCTCTAGAGATATAAGTTAAACATACTGATTATTACATTTATAATAGTGATATAAAAATAATGTTCCAAGATACCAACATGTTTTATTTATTCTTTCTGTGGGTTTTTTAAATGTTTCCTTTGGTCAAGATTGACATCACATGGATTATGATTATCGATTATTATAACTGTTTCATTTGTTCAATATGTATTCCATGTTTCATTATTAATGATATAGGTATTTATGGGTATGATTTCTCTTATTTTATGCTCATGTACTTTTATTATGTCATAATACCCTTATGATCATCTTTTTATCACTGATGACATTCAATCATTAATGCTTACATTTTCCCTTACTGAACATTTTAGATCACCCATCTTATGTTTCCTCTTTCCTAGGTTAGGAAGAATGACATTAAATGAATTATTTATTGAATGTTTTATTATTAATGATGATTATGAGGACCTAATACAGAATATTAAAGTCTAGGTATAGTGGAAAAAAATACACTATTGAAGTTATGAGTGTTGTTTATGTCTGATTTTTTCTTAATTCTCCAAAAATATAAACCTAAAAGGTACTTGGGTATGTAAGAGATCCAATATTTCATTTTTTTGTTGTATGTTTTGGTTGGTGAAATTTTTTTCACCTTCATCAATATTAAAGACAGAAATGTAAAGATCATGTTTTTTAGATCCAGGTCTAGGAGTACGAATTTAGGGATATTATAGATGATATCTGAGAAGGGTTTAGATAACTTTTGAGATTATGATATTTTCATGTGAGGTTATCTTAAGGGATAGGGATACCATCATTAGTTTATAATATTAAGGATGATCCTAGGGTCAATGTCTTAGACACCCCTTTAGGTTTTAGGTGATGAGATCTTAAAGTAATTAATGACATTTTAGGAGAAATTTTATTAGTATGAAGTATATATAAAGATTTGGTATAAAGTGAAGTATGAAATTAAATTTTTGGTCAAAATTATTAAATAATTGATATCCTTTAGGGTTTAAATTATCTTAAATATTTATTTAATTATGGTAGTACATGTTTTTTCATATAGATAACCATGGGATTGAAAATTGATTTGGTGACTATGTGATTAATATTATTCAAAAAAATATTGATATATATTTTGAGGATTAAAATATGAAAGTAATGAGATATCATTTTAGGTTAAATGAAACTTTAATACTGAGTTTATTTTGGAATGATTTAGTTTGAAATTTGGTTATTACCATTGAATTTTGGAGATTTATGTATTATTTCATCATACGTAGGTTTACTCAATTTGGGAATTATCTTACCACATTATAACAATTTTGGTTTTGGTTAATGTATAAAGATATATGGAACAAATATTAATCCCTTATATGGTTATAAAATCGTTATATAGTTGATTTTTAGTGCTTAAGGGATAAAAAATCATCTTGAATACTGATTGTTTGGAGAAAATAATGAGATTTTTGTGGAAATTGATAAAATGATGAAATTAAACATATCAATTAAGTATATTTAATGATGTTTTTATTAATTATGGTAAATTAATTCCTTAGTTTTAGTAAAAGGACCTCAAAACAAAAATTCCATCCTATTACCTTCATATCTGATTAATCAATGATCATTTTACTCATCAAAGATTTATTTTTTTGAGGAACTTAACTTTCTATTGATCATTCAATTTATTATGATCAATGATCTCTATCAATCCCTATATTTATATACACTTTACTTATAAATCCATATATTCACTTTCCACCAATTTTCTCTTATGTGGAAACTTATTTATGTGATGACCTTCATATTTATCTTTCCCTCTTTTTAAGATAATGTTTTATTAAACCTTTTTATGATGTGGGTTTCCAAAAAAGGTATTTTCAAAAATCAAACATTTATTTACTGAGATAAATTTAAAATTTCAAGGACACAATTTTTTAAATTGGGGTGAATGAAATACCCTGAAATTTAGAAAAAAGGAATCTATGCTCGATAGTTTACAAGATATGCATCACCAAGCTTACATATACCACGAAATAATGTTATTTTAAATATGACCGTTATAACCGAGCCGTTAAATTAGAGGATATAAATAGTATTAACTAATTTATGTAAAATATATAAATTTACTACTAAATATAAATTTATTTATAAATTCTTAGTAAACAATCAATCAATTTAAGTAAAGTATTTCTACTCATAAAAAATATGTTTTCTTCAAAAATGATTTTTATTGATTTTTGTGATAAAATATTATAATTAATTTATAGAGATTTTAGAAAATGTATTTGATAAAACTAAATTCATTCTTTAAATAATCATATCCAAATTAACTTAGTGTGAAATTTTGGGATTTTTTAGAAAATATTTATTTTTTGGTGAATAGTGAAAAATACTGTTTTTTTGTAAAAATGTCATTTATTTTAAATACATTAAGTAAATTAAAATTAATGTTATGTTATATAATTTTATTCAAAGTAAAATATTTATTTATTAGTCTAATTAATTACTTTTTAATTAACTTTATATTGGATTTTAGTATAAGTTTATTTTTGGGTTTAAAAATAGGATTTTTTTTAAAAACTATTTTAAAGTGCATAATGTTCTCATTTTTAATTAATTAAAAAAAATACCTAATTAGGAATTATTTAAATGAATTATATATATTATATTTCAATAAATATTTATCGTAATTCATACAATGATTATTATTAGTCCCAAGTTTAATATAAAATCATATTTTTCTTGAAAAATACACTTCTTGAAGATCTATCTTTTCATCACGTCTGTAGGTTTAATTTTAAATTAATATTTAACAAATATATAAAATAAATTTGGTAAAATGGATTAAATATTTTTAATCTTCATAGTTTTTATAATATAATATGTTCAACTTAATGTTTGACCATAATTAATAGTGAAAATAGTAAAAAATAATTACTATGGTTAAGGCAAAAACAAGTTTACCAGGGGTTAAACTAAAACGATAAGGGTTAAAATGAGATAAAAACTTCTCTAAAATATTTTTATGGTCATATTTAAACCATATCATGCATAATTATGGATAATGTTCCATTTTGGATCCTTTTGGCTTGGGAAATGCATTAGTACACCTTTTTCTTTGCAAAAATTACAAGTGTGTCACTCACCTCACTTATAAAAGGACGAACCTCTATTTTACTCTTTGAATCTTAAAATCCTAATGGATTATAAAATACCAACCCAAATTCCTTCCTAAATTCCATCTCCATTACCTAAATTATAAGATCCCGAACATTATAAAGGCATGTGCTTGTTCAAATTTTGGTTCAATCTCTTATTTTTGGTTAATGAATCATTTCCCAGAAGTATGAGGAATCTTGGTAGTGTTATAGGGGTTCAGGGAATGAAATAAGAATAAAAATGATCATTCTATTCATGTTTCATGGTTTTCACATAGTTAGTGAAAACCATTTGAGGGGAGAGCCAAACCGTGTAATTTGAGGTAGTGGCATTCCGTATGGTTAGAACACTGTTTGGAAAACCATGTGGCCCTCCCCAGGTAACCGTTCAACTCAAAACAACTTGGATATAGGTGAGAACAAAGTTTGTGCACAGTTTTGAAAACCATGTGTCCAAACTGTGCGCCATTTAAAAATTGGAAATTTTCAAGTTTACCCCCTCCAGATTTTAAGAATCTCACCCAATGTTCTCCCCCACTATCTCCCTTGCAACCCTAGTGACAAACATAAGTGACCTAATCTTCCCAAGGGTGGTTCTCCTTTGATTCTTGGCCATTTGGAACACCGTTGGTTACATATCAAAGCTTCAGGTAATTCTAATCCTCCTCTTGATTCCTTTTTTCAGATTAGGGCTTGTAGTTCCTCGAATATTCTTCCAAAGGCCTAAAACCCTCTTTTTCTAGTGGAATCTAGTTTGAGTCTTAAAGGGGTGTTTCAATCCGGATCTAAGACTACTATTAATAGTGCGTTAATCAATGGATTTGAGGTAGGTGGTCTATAAGTTATATACGATAGTTTTGATGTGGATTATTGCAAGTGAATTATGTTATTGGTTACACCTTGTTGTGAGTTTGATGCATTGAGTGATATTTGGTAAAATGAGTGTATAAATGATGAATTAAACCCATAAAAATTCCCATGGAATGTGTCAAGGATGAATAGAACATTTTAGGGCCTCCCATGGGGTTCAATGACATTATCAAACCTAGAAATTGGTAAATTCAAGTGTGGAATTGACATTTGACAACGTAGATCCCTTATTGAACATGTTAATGTGTTTAGTTTAATTGAAAGTGTATTGTTGGAAGTTGTTCCTAGTTTTGATACTGACTTAAGGTGTTGTGTTCCATGGCATGGTAATGGTTCAACTGAGTTAATTGAGATTTCATCGAATGGATTAAGAGTTATTTTGAAATATAAAATAGGGTTAGTGTATATGAAATGATTAACATGTTAAATTTGTAAAGGTTGTGAATTTAATAATATGAATTTAGGTATTCATAAGGGAATTTATGAATATATTTAACGGGTTAATAGATGGTAATTATGAGATATACCTAATGGGTTGAGGCATGAAAATGAGAATTGGAAAAAACGGACTATATAATGTAAATGTTAAATGTGCTAATTGGTTATGGATTGATATTAATTTCCATGTTGATTGTTATAGATTTTTATTATTATGTGTATTGGTTGGGAATGGTTTGTGTTATGGTATGTGTGATTAATGGACATATAAGCATGTGCACATGACTTGGTAGTGTGGGTTATTGAATGAGGTTCTATACCCACAGGTCAAGTTAGACTCAGGCTCTAAACTCCTCCCCACAATTCACAGGACATGGAAGGGGAAAATCTCTATTCCACTAATGGTTTCATTCCACTTAGACTGAGGCTTTGAAGTGAGAATAATGTGTTTATTGTGATATTTTTATCCATAGTGAGATAGGGATTTGACTTATTACCCTATGAAAAGTAATGAATGCATTGAACCCTTATGTGAATGATGTAAATGCCTAACCCATGTAACACATGTTGATAATGAATTAAGTAATGTAAACGATTCAATTGATAAAAATGGTATCAAGGTTATAAATGGTTTAAGTAAATATTGTTAACTAGTTACACCCAAGTTGTCTTTTTTTTTTTCTAATTTTCATTTGTTTAGTATTTTCATGCTCCATCTGGTTAGACTGGATATTTTGTAGACACCATTAGAAATAGCCTAATGAGTTGTAATCATACCCTACCCAGGCACTGTTGGGTACCCAAGAAAATTTCATGATTGTAGGTCAAGATAAGGGAAAAAGACCTATGTTTTGGAGTTGAGTTGTTCTTAGGATGTGCATCGATAAGGTCTCGAACAGGGAGCCAGGAACATTTTGGAGATTACATTATTGTTTTTGTTTTGGGGTTTTTCACTTGGAACTGTTTAACATGACATGGAATATTTTACTATTGGCTATGGCTTGTTCCCTGTATTGGACTCCTCATGTTTTAATGCTCATAAATCATGTTTTACACTCCTATAACTCATTTTTAATAATATCACAAGATCATGATTCAGAATCTCACAAATTACACTTTAAATATTTTTAACTATGTTTAATCTTGTTCTATTATGTTTTAGTATGATTATATTTAATCTTTATCCATTTTGTGAAGATTTATTCTTAAAATAGCTTACATATATTTCAATAATTTTGTGAAACCGTAAGCTTGCTACCAGTTCCAAATTCTCACAAAGTCTGTGACACCATAAGCTTGCTACTGGTTCCATATTTTCACAAAGTACCTGAAACTATTTTTGAGCTACCATTTCTAAGACACCATAACAAGATACCGTTAAGAATTTTGACAAAGGTCTAGACACTATAATCATGATACCAGTAAAAGAATTCATAAAGGACCTGACATCATAACTATGCTATCAGTTGCATATCTCTATGCAACTATGGAACCATGACTTTCTCACCGTGACTATCTCACCATGACTCTCTCATCGCAACTATGACACCATTCCATACTTAACTATTTTTATGTTTTTTCTAATAAAATTAAAAAGTTTTTTCTAATGGTAATATTTGAGTCATTTAATGGAACTGAAAAAATTAATGATCTTTTGTAGACCTGTCAGTAGACAATATGAGGTATGAGGTGTGAAGATAGTGAACCTTGTCAACTCTAACACAATCACCCAAACTAAAATATAAATCATGAAACTCGAGCTGAAAGTGTGTGATAACATATTGTATGAAAAAAGATAAGAATACCCATACATGAGAGAATACACTGAAGGAAGAGCTCTTAATTCCTACTAGCTGTAAACAAAGAAGAACATAATGTGAACCATCTTGAAAGAATCCTTCTATTAACTCAAAGAAGAAGAAAATCTCACTACACTGAAAATCAAAATACTCGACTCACGAAACTTTGTTTTTAGAAGAGGATTGGAACATTACATTTGCTGCATCTAAAGAGTCCAGAGCTGGATTCCATGGCACACAAAGCCTTCTAAACTATATCCCATTACATATCACTCTGCTGTGTACTATTTTATTACTCTTTGAGTAGTGTGTGTATCTATATTGAAAAACACACACTGTATCCTACACTAAAATGAAGGATAGAATATATACTCACTCAAATATATTTTTACACTTATTTTTCCCATGTATAACTGTGGAAGAGGTCCTGTGTGGCCTATTTGTTAGTTTTTCCCACATAGAATAGTGAAATAGGTCTTGGGTCCTGGACAGTCTTGTGCACTATTGTTAACCCTGATCCAGGGTGTGGATCAAATCTTTATATATATATATATATATATATATATATATATTTCTTGGTGGTTGGTTATCACCAAGTGGAGTGGATTTGGTCTCATCTTAAAACTAAACTACTTGTTTTATCTCCTGTCTCTTTCAATTTAGTCTTTATCTGTTTTAACTCATATTTCATAAAACTAAATTGTACATTGATATTTAGTCTTGAATAATATTTTCAAAAGTTGTATCAATGTATCATATATTTCTAACTAATAATTAATCAATCTTCAGAGAAACTATTTGAATAGTAAAGCTATTATAATTTTACTACCTTGGTTAACTGACCTATTTTATTTTTAATTGAGGGAATATTTTAAATAAACTTTTAAACATAAATATTTATAGTAATGCAATTCACCCCCTATTGAGTGTCCTACATCAACCAAAATTTGGTATCAAAGGTTGTATTTAAACTTCTATTTTCAAAAGTTTAAAGATTTTTTTTTCAAAACTTCTTCAAATATGATTTAGTTATGTTTTAAAGGTATTTAAATTTCTATTAGTTCTAAATTTCTAGATCTTTAAAACATAGTATTTAGCTCTTTTTATGGATAATAGATTAGAAGGAACTACTAATAACAAACCTCCATTATTTAATGGAATAAATTATGCACAATGGAAAATTAAAATGAAAATTTACCTCAAATGTATGGGTTTTGAGATTAGATCTTTAATTATAGATGAATATGAGATTCATTTTACTGATAGTAATACTTGGTATGACCCAACTAAGGCTGATTATAACAATAATTTGAAATCCATGAATTCCCTATACTGTTCTTTAGGAGATGAAGAGTTTAATAGAGTTTATGTATGTAAAACAACCCATGAAATTTGGGAGACTTTATCTATTTCACATGATGGAAAATCTAGTGTTAAGGAAATGAGACTTAACACATATAATATAAAATATGATAACTTTAAAATGAAGTCCTATGAGCCTATTTATGACATGTATATCAGGTTTAATGAAATTTTGAATTCTATGATCTCTTTGTGAAGGGATGTTTCAAAAAAGTAGAAAATCATGAGAATAATCAGATGCTTACCAGATATACGGAGAAGTACTTTTATATCAATTTGAGAATCCTGTGACATAAGAAAGTTTCCAGTAAAGGATTTTATAGGTAAGCTGATGATGTATTAGGAATAATTAAATGTGAACAATAAAGGGGAAGATGAACTGAAAAGAAAGCAAGTGGATTTCAAAACCAATACATCCAAAACTAAGGAAAAGGAAAGGATACAACCTCATTATTACAATGTAATTAATAATGATCCACCATCTGATAGTGATGATGAAATAACTCAATTATATATAATATTAAAGAAGTTTTATAGAAGAAAGAAATTATTCAGGAAGCCTAAATTCAAAGGTAAATATGACAATAAAGGAAAATGAAAAAAGGATTGGAATAAAGGTGATACCTCAAGCGAAATAATTTATTATTAATGTAGAAGAAAGTGACATGTAAAGGCTGATTGTACCAATCTAAAATAAAAGAAGGTATATGAGGAAAATGATAGAAAGTATAAACATTCAATGAAAGAAACTTAGAGTGCTTTTGAGGACAACTAAAGTGAATCAGAGTCTTCACATGATAAAAAGCCTGACAAAACCAATATGGGTTTTAAGACAAACACATCGGAGGTAACTCTTGAGTCTCCTAAATAGAATTCTTATTATTCTGGAGATAAAAGTGATTCTAAAAATATTACATATTATGAAATGTTTGAGTATTGTATAATACTTGAGGACATATTTAACGAACTAAAAGATAAATACAAATCTTTAAAGAAAAAACATGCTTTAATTACCACTTTTAAATATGAACTTGCTTTATAAAAAGAGAAAAATTCACAATTACTTAAGGAAAACAAAGAACTTAAATTTTTTTATAAGCAATTGAAAAAGGACTTGGAGAAATTTACCAATGGCAAGAAAACTCTAACAAGAATTCTTGTTAAACAAGTATCTCATAGGTATAATATTAGAATAAGATACTAACTATTAGAGAGGAATATAAGAAAAACTCATTCTGTATCAAAATATAGAAAAATTATTTTGGAGATTAAAATTGATATATATCTTGCAAGTTCCAGTACTGGGAACTGTTTTACTGCTTCTAGTTTCTCACGAATAAATTGGGTTTATTTTTCAAATTATTTAAATATTTATTATAGGAAACTAATAAATCAATTATTGGTTCCCAAAGCACTTATTAATAATGTTTCTGGACCCAAGAAAATCTCGGTACCAAAATCTTCTCTTGTTTGAATCTTATATAGGAAAGTTGTTTGAAGAGATCTTGTAGAAGTATATGGTACTTGGACAATGGATGTTCAAGACACATGATAGGATATTACTCACGCTTCAAGTACATGATAAATATTTATGGTGGACATGTCACCTTTGGTGACAATGATAAAGGAAAAATAATTGGCCTTGTCTAGATTGGTAACTCTATCTCAGTTTTAATTTCTAAACTACCTATTATTGATAGATTAAAATATAATCTTCTTATTATTTCAAAATTTTGTAATGATAGTTTTTATTTCAAATTTGAAAATAATTCTTGAAATTTCTTAAATTCAAATAATTAATTTGTATTTTCTCCTTTTAGAAATGAAAATAGTTATGTTGTTAACTTATATTCTTGAGATTCTCAAAATGTTTCATGATTAAGGGTATTTCACAAATAGTCTTGGATTTGGCTTAGAATACCAGGACACTTCAATATACACTCCCTTAGAAAGATTACTAGAAAATGCTTAGTCAAGGATCTACCCAAACTTGAGTTTCTCAATGAAAAAGTCTTTAATCCTTATCCAAAGGGTAAACAATACAAAATATCATTCATACCAAAGAAATAAGTTTCAACTTCTCAACCTATCGAGTTAGTTCACATGGACTTGTTTGGACCGTCTAGAGTTTCAAGTATTAATGGGAAGCAATATGTCTATTTTATTGTAGATGACTACTCTAGATATACTTGGGCCATCTTCTTGGATAAAAAAATTTAAGCTTTCTCTCATTTCACCAAGTATTCTAGGCTGTAGAAAATCTTAGTGGTCTTAAAATTAAATACCTAAGAAGTGACCATGTTCTTGAGTTTGAAAACCAAGAGTTTTAATCTTTCTGATCACAAAATGGCTATAGTAATAAATCTATACCCCTAGGGCACCTCAAAAAATGGTGTTGTAGAAAGAAGAAATAGAACCTTACAAGAATTATATAAAATAATTCTCAATGAATATAAACTTCCTATCTACTTTTGGATAGAAGCTATGAATACAGAATTCTATATAATCCACAGATTCTTGATTAGACCTATCTTTAAAATAACTCCCTACGAGTTGTGGAATAATATAAAACCCAAGGTTGACTACTTAAAATATTTTTGTTTCAAGGACCATAATCTTAACACTAAGGATAATCTGGATAAATTTTAATCCAAAAGTGATGAAGGAATTTTCCTAGGTTATTCAATTTCTAGAAAAGCCTACCGAGTATTAAATAAGAGAACCAAATGTGTGGAAGAATATGTACATGTCAAATTTTATGAAACTAATCCCCATGAACCTAAAACCTCTCTAGAAAATCTTGAGGATGATATGTCAAATATGGACATCAATGCTAAAACTTTTGACCATCTGATGAAGGAATCTGTTAAAACTTACAATTCTAGATATTCTCTTGATTCAATCCATAATGAACCCGAACCTATTGAAGAATCTGAAATTAATAGTCTTTCTTTTTCTAGATCTCTTAGAACCCTTAAGAACCATCCTTTAGATGCTATTGTTGTATATTTAGATAAAGGAACAAAGACTATAGATTCTCTAAGAAATATGGTTAAACATCAAGATTTCTTATCACAACATGAGCCTTGGAACATCAATGAGAAAATTAATGGTGAATTTTGGGTAATGTATATGCAAGAATAATTAAATCAGTCTGAAAGAAATAATGTCCGGGAACTTGTGGATAGACCTAAAGATATCTTGACCATAATAACTAAAAGGGTGTTTAGAAATAAAGTATATAAATTTGGTAACATAGTAAGAAATAAATCTAGATTAGTTGTACAAGGTTATAGTCAAGAATAAGGGATTGAATATAAAGAAACTTTTTCACTAGTTTCTAGACTTGAATCCATTAGAATCTTGCTTGATTATGCAGCACATAGAAATTTCAAACTATATCAAATGGACATCAAGAGTGCATTCATAAATGGGTATATAGTTGAGTATTTATTTTGTTGAAAAACCCCCGGGTTTTACAAATCCTAATTTTCCAAATAATGTTTTTAAATTAAAAAAATATTAATATGGTTTAAATAAAGCTCTAAGAGCTTGGTATGATAGACTAAGTATTTATCTTATTTCCAAAGGTTTTAAAAAAGGTACAGCTGATCCAACTCTCTTTATAAAAATAATTTCTAAAGATGTTTTAGTTTTTCAAATATATGTTGATGATATTATTTTTGGATCTTCAAAAAATTATTTATGTATTGATTTTTTAAATATGATACAAAATGAATTTGAAATGAGTTTGATGGGTGAAATAAAATTCTTTCTTGGATTTCATATCTTTCAAAACAAGGAAGGTATTATTTTAAATCAAAGTAAATACACTAAATAAATTCTAAAACATTTTGGTTTATATAGTACTAAAAGCAGGGATACTCTAATGAGTACCACCTGTAAGATGAATCTTGGTGAGAATGGTAAATATGTTGATCAAACCATTTACAGATGAATGATTAGGAGTTTACTCTTCATAACTGATAGTAGGCCTGATATTATGTTTAGTGTGTGTATGTGAGATCCTTTTCAAGAAAATATGAAAGAGTGGCATATTCTTTCCTTTAAAAGGATTTTCAAATTCCTCAAACATACTACCAACTTAGGATTGTTCCATCCTAGAGGAAAATAATTTGACTTAGTTAGCTATTATGATGCTAATTTTTGTGGTTGTAAGTTATATAGAAGAAGAACCTCTGGAATTTGTAACTTTTTGGGAAAGTCACTAGTTTCATGGTGTAGTAAAAAGAAAAATTCAGTTTCATTATCTATTGTTGAAGCTGAATACATAGCTACTGGTGGTTGTTGTGCTCATATTTTATGGATGAAACACACTTTTCAAGATTATGAATATCAATTCAGGAATGTCCCTATAAATTGTCACAACAAAAGTTCTATTAACATATCAAAGAATCCTATTTCTCATTATAGAACAAATCATATTAATGTACAACATTATAACGACCCAAAGTTTTCAGTGGAATCCCTTCTTATAATTATGTCATATAATAACATGGAGTCACAACACAATGAACTACTTAGTAAAATGTGACCTTTAAACATAAGTTTGCCACTTGTGTGTTTTTAATTTTGAAAAACTCTCATCTACAATTGTGATTAGTAAGTGATTTGGAGTCTGATTAAACAAACATAATTTCTGATTTATAGTAACTTAACCTTATGAATAGTATCATACGTTTATGAATAGTAATTAATAGTAATGAATAAAAAATCAGCCTAAAAAATCGAAACTTCACCCATGAATGTACAAATACAATTTTGACATCTTAAAAGTGAAAAAATGATCATAATATAAGAATTGGTATTTTTTTATGTCAAAAATATTTTATTTACAATTTTATATTTAATTTAATAATTTAAAATAGAAATCTATTTTAATAAAATTTAATCATCAATTATTACTTTATTGTCTAATGGTTATAAGATAATTTTATGGGACCTGGAAAAAAATTTCAAGGTGTAATTAAATGAGTTATAAATTTAATGTTGATTTTTGTGAATAAATTATGATTTTATTTAAAAATTAAATTAAAAATATTTAGAAAATTATTTTCAAAAAATAGATTTAATTTTTGAATTCTACACATTAAAAAATGGTTAGGGTGAATTTTTTCTATTTTTCTAAAATACTTGAATTTTACATGAATAATAAAAATACACTTTTGAGTTTTCGGTATGCTTAATGACATCATAATGATATCTTAATTAATTGAAAATGTTGGTCGACTTGCATATAGTAATATAAGATATTATTTGTCCCAAGGGGATTATACCATAGTCAAATACCATGGGTATGCCCCTGGTGTTTTCAAAAACCACTAATGAGGTGTCCTTTAAAATTAATAAAAAACTTTCTTCCTTTTTCTATAAATACCCACTATTGCATTCATTTTATTTCATTTAGAAAAAATTTTAGAAATGAAAAACATGATCCTAAAAATAGAAACCATACCATCCATTAACATCACTGATACAAAACAACATTCACAAAGTGTCTTCAACATCATCAAGATAAAACATTAATAACTACATCATCACACTATCATGATCACCAAGGGAAATAAAACTAGAACCACCATAAACTATAAGTAAAGAAACTATATGGGAATAGGAACTAAAAGGGGAATCACTAAACTATACTACCATTACATTAGGATAAATAGTATACTATATAACACCATACCATAAGAAAACATAGGATGAAACAAAAAACAATTAATACATCTCCTCTTGCAACACCATCAAGAACTCAACCTATAATTAATAAATAAATATGAATATTACCACAAAAAATGATCTATATGGGGCCATTTAAGATTGAACTTGATGAAAGAGCAGAGGGAGAAAAGATGTAGTGCCACATTAGAGAGCCACATCTATAGAATACCAAGCCAAATAAAAAAACAAAAACAAACATAGTAAAAGAACATGAAAAAACCACCCCATCACAATCCCAATCCACCACCAACTCAATTATAACAGAAAATTATGGGTCTAAGATGATAAGAAAGAAAAAATGGGTTATTTTCAGGAAACACCTATAATGACGACCCCAAAAACCTAAGAAGAAGAAGGATACAAGCCAAAAAATGATGAAATCCATGGAAGGACTATTATGTAAGAGAGTAAATGAATACTAAAATTGATTTTAATGGGAGAAGAATATTGGTCCATCACCATTGTTTGAGGTTTTAAAAGGAAACCCTATAGGATTAAATAGATAAGGAAGGGGTGAAAATGGGTATCCAAGAGAATGTGGTTCCATACTAAAAAAGTTTGGGTAACTAAAAATACATTTGATATAATTTCTCTATTAAATTTATCATTCTATTATTTTATATCTTATATTAAAACAAATAATTAATATACTAATTTTTAGACCATATTTTCTTTTATAGGTACTATAAATACATTTTGGTTTTATAAATATATTTATTTATCAAATTCACAATTTAATAATGTTGTTTTAAAATTAATTTAGCGAATTTAAAAATTATATATAATATAAAGTGATAATAATTCTAGTATAATCATTCTCAGTCATGAGTGAGTAAGTTTCAAAATAATATATTCCTTCTTTCTAAGAGGACCTCTTGGCTACCAATTTAGATTTATGTTTTTTCACTATGCCATAATTTTTTTTACTTATTTTAAATAACAAATTACAATTTTTTTTAATATTGATTTTGATCAACTAATATATAAGTATTTAACTCCTTTATATAATCTATTTGATCATTTATACATTATTTATATAAAAATGAATTAAATGATAACATTTCATCATTGAATTTTTTTAGCAGAATCTAAATTTAGTAAAACCAGAGTTTTCATAATAATACTATAATTAGTTCCATCCATAAAGAAATTATTGAAATAATATCTATATTTATTTTTTATTTGAGGATATTTATTTTTATGAACCTTTTCAAATGTATCTTCCTCAAATACTCTATTTTTTTGATCAAAATTCTTATAATTTTACTTTATTAGGTTAGAAGGTTAATCTAGATATATCAATGATAGTATCACATTATTCCATAACTATGTTAATGGATACTAAATTATTATATTATACAAACATGAATCTATAACATTTCAAAATCTCTACATAACTAAGAAATATTTTATCAATTCGCATTTTACCTAAAATTTCCCCTTTTTATTCAGGTAGTCTTAAAATTTTATGACAACCCCAAAAATTTAAATAATTGAGTCTTGGTTTCATATTTTTCCATAATTCATATGAATCTATAACATTACATTTTATTAGAACTCAATTTAAGATGTTAAATATAGTTAATAAGGACTCTACCCCAAAATATTCATAAGATACTCAAGACAGATATTATAAAATTAACAATTTCTATTTATATAATATTATTTACATTAGATACTCCATTATTTGAGGTTTATAGAGAGTTTACACTTAATGTATAATCACTAAAAATTCTAACAATTAAAGATTATAATATTTTAATCCTTTATTAGATTAAATTCATTTAATTGTAATCCCACATTGGTTTTTAAACTCCTTGTTAATGATACTAACTTTATCTATAACATCATATTTAGTTTGAAAAAGATAGATATGAAAAAATCTTGAAATGTTATCAAAAAAAGATATAGATTACTATTTAATACCCATGATTTGAGTAATAGGAAAATCACATAAATCATTATATATTAATTCATAGAAATTACTTTTCACTTGTATACTTTGAAATAGTTTCCAATGTGTTTTAGTTTATATTAAAGTCACACAATAATGTTCATTTTTATCCTTTATATTTAATAATTCTATTTAATATTACATACATTTTCTTATGATTTATGCGACCTAACAAAATATTTTGTAAATAAAATAACTCTAACATCTAGAAAAAACCAATATTAATATTTAGTTATTATAATTAATAATACTTGGGACCCTTTTATAAAAAATCTCCCAACCTTGGGTAGAACAATATTATCTATCTAAAATAAAATCTAAATACTTTATTTTTATGACATTCCTTGGGGCTAAGTTCCTATAAACCATAATGACATACAATATATCATTTAATGTGATGATTGTTTTTTTATAAACGTGAGACAAACCACAAACATCCCTTTAATGTTTATGCTTACCAATTCCCACATATAAATAGACCTCCATATTTTTTTGATTCCCCTCTCTTGAAGATATATATTTTTGTTCATTAATGTAATGTATCTATATTATCAATATACTAATAAGTATTATCCTCAATATCATTAAAATTGAAAATAAATTTGGAATAGTTATCCATTGATGCATCATTTTTATCTTTCTTCATATAGAGATGAAAATATAATTTTATAGTGTCCTAACTTGGAACATAATAAGAACACCCTATTGTTCTTATTTAATTAAAATATTCCTTTTGAAGTATGGTTTTGATGTTTTTACCCCATTGAGGACCCAATGGACCCACTCCCTCCACCACCAGGACCTTGGATTTGTTATCCTTATATTCATTTTATGAGTTGCGAATTTTATATTCCTCCTCAATTTAAAGGTAATTGAGTAACTTATTGGGGGGAATATCTTCTTTTATATGTTCTATTGAATTTTTAACAATCTTATAAGGAAATGTTTTCTCAATAATGGATATGATAACAATGAAATTATTCAAGTTAATATTATTTTGATTTAGATTTTGTAAGATGCATTTAATTTCATAAAACATCCTTTTGATATATCTATTATCTACCATTTTTTATGAATTATACTTTCATTCTAGGAATTTCATTCTCACTACATCCTTAGTTACATATTTTTCTTACAAATAATCCCATATCTATTTTTCCATTATGATATTTTAGTAAGTGTTCAAGAGATAATCTGCTAATTCAATGAGTATGTTTTCTCAACAAATGAAATATTTTCTCTTCTATTTTACCTCATGTGGGATCCCTGAGGCATCTCATTTTTATATTTTTTTGACTTTGGAGTTGAGTTCACGTACACCACATTGAGAGTTGAAAGAAGTATGTAAATCCCCTTTTTTACTCTCAAGTAATTGTTGCCATAAAATTACACCAAATTCATTTAATTCTTGAGAATATTCATATCCAAATTTACAGATTTTAATCTAATGATTTTTGGGGATATTGGTGGTTAATTGTATTTCCTTAACCTTAGATGGTAGAATATGGATCTCACTAAGTCATGGTATGATTCCTACCTATTTAAGAATAAATCATCCCCTCAAAATTCATAGTATAATGATTTTCTAGTGATTTATCTTTAGGATAAATTAGTGGATCAATACTCTACACTTTTAAAAAGTGAATTTTATAATATGATGATGATTTAGAATCTAGAGACTAATGAATTGGATTTTTTATTGTGCATCGAAAACATTCCTTTGATCCTTATTGAAAACTTGATAGGGATATCAGTCGAGAGTAGGTTATAGAATAGTATTGGATTGATAGGATGTAGTTTTTTCATCCAATAGAGACTCCATTTTCATTATTATTTAAGCACCTATTTATATTAGTAATCCTAACCCCTGTAATTGGGAAGATACCTTTTCTATAAAGGAAGGAATTTTCAAAATTTATTTGTGTCCATTAGATGACACCCAAATGACTAAATGGACCATATCATTCCCAATAAAGAACAAATGTATTAATTTTCTCATTCATGATATAAATAATGGTCCAAGACACAATGATGTGGTCTGATAAGTGAAATATGTTCCATCAAAGTGCCATATTGCGCAATCTAGAATATACTCATTAATATTTCTCCACGTTCTCATTTTAAATAATGATAAATTTTTCATAATTAATAAATTTAACCCACTGAAACAAACTTTTCATTCAATAATTACATAAAAAAACATCCCCTTTAAAATCCAAAAAATAAATCCTTTTAAAACACATTAAAAATACAAAATGGATTGCAGACATATTAAAATATGGTTTATATAGAGTTTAGGTTTCTTGTGTAGACTGATTGGTAGGCCTAGAACATTATTTGATCAAGGGATGTGAATTAAGATATGATCAATAAGATATATACAAAACTTCATAGTTATTTTCTGGTTTTGTAAATTGGGGTATTCTGTAGAGGATTTGTCTCGATCTTCCAAATTGGATTGACATGTGGTTGAAATAGTATATAGGACTCAGTAGGCTCAGTCACCCATGTAATCTGGTTAATGATTTGGGAAATTACAACATAGATATTTAGATGTTTTTTATTGTGTTTATTAGTTTATTTAGGTTTCTTAGATATTGAGTTACGTAATAGATCATGTGTTTTTGTGCAAGGGATTTGTTCCACTGTGATGATCAGTCGAACTCAAATAATATTGGAAGGGATATAGGAGACATTTTGATTTATTCATATATAAGATTTTGAGGTATTTTAGTGTGGCTGAAATCATATGTATGTCATTATGTTATTGTTTCTAGGTATGTTTTTTGTGATTAAAAGTGATTGACCCACTAGTGCAATGATAATTGTGGGATAAAATTATGCACAAAAATTCAGAAAAACTGACACCATATGTAATGTTGAAAATCAATAAAAACAGATGGGGTAAAAAAATATTGGGAAATAGAAGGATGATGATAATAAAATGTGGGTGTAGAATATATTACTATTATAATGAGCATATATCATGTAATTATATCTCTTCAATAAGTGTAGAAAACACCTAAAAAATTAACACATAAAAAACCACTCAAAATGTGATATTATTTATTGAAGATGAAGAACATGAAACCTTTGGGAAATCTCCCTATTTAAAGGCTGGTTTTAGCCCCTCCTTCACCATTCCTTCACTATTAGTTTAGTGGAGTTGAACACCAACCTCCTACCCAACCCACCCCTTTGAAAATGAGGGGGTAACACCATCCATGGGATAATTCTACAAACATATCTACCATTAAAAGAATTGATTGGGAATCAATCACATTTCCAAATATATTTTCAGTCTACCAAGAATGATATTCATCTTTTTCTGAGTCCACTCGATGATCTGCCGCATCTGAACTTATTAGAATCAACCAATTACATTATGAAATTTTCCATAGTATGGTTTTTTGTTCATACCAATTCTTCCTTAATCTAACCAATTTCAATGAAAATGATATTATACCCTAATTCTCATCATCCTTGAATGAGATGGTGGACTCCATTCCATTTTAAAGGTTATATACATTTCAAAAAACATTGTAATTTTTTCTTATTTTTTTTAATATCCTCTAATGACCTTCAGATATAAATTTCCTGTTTATAAGACTATTTATCTACCTTGTACTCTGCCTCATTCATATATAAATAAAAAATTGATTGCATCATTGAAATCTAGCCCATATCTCCCCCTTAAAGAGTAAATATATAACCAGTAGTGTATTTAATCCTATCATAATATCCTATAAAATCTTAATCAATATAGAAATTTATAGTAAAATTAGATCCTTTATAAAATAATACACTATTTTAGGTCTCCTTGATGTATCTCAAGATCCTCTTTACTATGATCCAATACTCTCATACAGAATTCTCCATATACGTACTAATTTCCCCTAATACATGTGAAATGTATGGTCTTATATAAACTATTGTAAACATCATACTACCCACTACTGATGAAGATGGTTCTTGAGAAATTTATATCCTCTCTATTTAACAACTATGACTCATAGTAGAGGATAACATGAAATTAATTCCAAGTGGGGTTGTGATTGGATTATATTCATCCGTGTTGAATCCTTTCAAGACTATTGTAATGTAATTAATTTTTATATACTTATATTCATTTTATTACTATCTCATTAAATTTTCATCCCAAGAATCATGTTTATTAGACCCAAGTACATCATATCAAACTCCATATCCAATTGTGCCTTCATCCATAGATCATATCATTTTTAGGGATTGTAATCAACATATTATCCACAAACAATAGAAGAATTATGAAATCATTATCACAAGACACCCAAAAATATAAACAAGTATATAAATGATTAATATTGTATCCATGTATCATAATATAAGAATAAAAAATCTGGTTCTAGCACCTCAATACATTCTTGAGACCGTATAGATATTTTTTCAACCTGTAAGCCATGTTCTTATTCACTTCTCCTAAAAAGACTCCTAGTTGAAGAATATTCATATACTCATCAATATCACCCTGTAAGAACATAATTTTCAATTCTAGATTCTCTATATGTAAACTTTATATGTCAAAAAGTTCCATAACTATCTGAATAGTCAACAATCTAACAATGGAAGAATATATTACATTGAAATAAATACCTTACTTCTGAGAATATCCTTTGACCCCCCATTCATTCATGATATAATTCCACTTTGTATATTTTTTGAACATGATATTAGGGACCCATTTATTTTTGAAACCCTTTCTTATATAATGTAAGAAACTTCATCACATGTCATGTTCTTGTAAAAAGATTCACGTTCCACCTGCATCACCTCTATCCATGATAATATGTATGGAATCTGGGCCACCTCTATAAAAGAATATTTCTCTCTAACCTCTATCAATATTCAACATGAAATATTTTTCTTAGTGATATATTTTGAGCATCAAACTAATTCTATTTTCTCTTTATTTGACGTTCATAGTCTATAATCATCTTATAATTGATCAGCATGCTATAGTAATGCATCATAAGGAACTATATCTTTATTAGATTCATCCACTATAATGACTATTTTAGTTTCTATATTCACTTTCTCTAGGTATTGATACTTTTTCATTTTCACCTTGACTTTTGAAAAAAATTAAATCTTAGTTGTTGATAAGTTTGTGGGTAGTGGTGTCCCACAAATGATAACCATTCACACCATTATCGTTGTGATATATCAAGATTGAACCATAGATAAGGGACCTACTAAATGGGATACATAACCTCCAACACACCTCTCCATGTACTAGAGGCTTAGCAGTGAGGATCCATGATGGTATAGTGGGGATATTATACCCTCATAATAAGAGTATAACACAATGGTGATATAAATATAAAACCACAATGAAAAAAGTATAATGGGTATCTTTAGAAATAAATTAGACAAAAATAATAAATAAATAGTCATAATCCATAAGTTTAACCATATCTTATAACTTATTCAAAATGGAAACACATCAATATATTGTACAAAATGGTGGATACCAACATATATATATCAAAATGCAAATGAAAATCATGCTATATAAAAATAGAAAAAAATCCCAAAATATATCTCTAAAGTAATCACAAACACAAACTCAGTACACTTCACTTGTACTACATTATAGTATATAAAATGAGGTGCCAATATATGAGAGATTCTCTTATTCCCAACCTGAATCTATTGAGTCTATCCAGGAACCAAATAGAGGACAAAAAAATTTGTGAGTAAAACTAGGTATTCCACCACCAATGTTGTCTAATACATTCCAATTTGTGAATATATAATGAGGCAGTGTTTTGGAAATATTAAAAAATAATTAAATGAAAATTAATAAAACTGATGTCAGCTGGGGTTCTCTTGGGACACTCTTTTGATACTACATTTCTCATACTAATCTTGATTGCCTATGAGCATTTTAAATTTTCTAATTAATGATTTGAATCATTCCCATTAATTAGGAATAGTAAATAAGGAATTACATGTCCCTAGGATACAAATAGAAAATGTGGAACTTCATATCCCTTAATTTAAATTATACATTATCGAATACCATTTCCATTAATTAAAAATAAACCATAATGAACATCATGAACAAAAATTCTAAATAAATAATATTGAGGGCCATGTATGTTAATTAAAGTTATACAATATGGAATATCATGTCCATAAGATCCAATTTTAAAATATGGAATGTCATATTTATAAATTTTAAATAACAATAAGGAACATCATGTCCATCACATAAGGTATACATGATGCAATCACTTCTATATCAGATTACATTCAACGCTAGAAAATATCAATCTTTCCATTATTCTATTTATATTACCATATATTACATATAACTAATAAGTAATAAGAATGGGAAGGTGTATAATCCATTCGACCACATCATTTCAATAATTCACTTTATAACATTTCAATGGAAAATTCCAAGACAAACATAACTTAGGGGGATTTTTTCACAAGGAAACATAAGTCATTATTACATATAATAAAAACCTCACAAGGGGAATTTTGGGTTGAGGTTTTCAACCTAGAACAAATAATGAGGGTTTCATTACATTCTCAAATCAAAGTATAAATAATTAATGTTGGGGTTTATAAAGTTTAGGAATAATGATGAATTTTTTTGATGTGTGGTCCAATAATGAATAAATGTAAATACACAAACATTTAGGGAAAATTATGAGACCACCTACCTTCGCATTATAATAGAATAATCATATAGTATCGACCTATAATCTGGGAAATAACTACAGATATTGAAGAAATAGGAGAAAAACATGAAAATAGGGAATATTACCTTACACTGATTTAGAATTTGATATGAGAAGGTAAATAATGGAATGAAGTAATACGACTATAATTCATAATGTGGGGGGGGGGGGGGTCTAATGAGATAAATGATGCTTGAATCACACACCAATAGGAGGATATAGATCAAAACTTATCTTTAGTGAGAAAGAGAACTCTCCTTTACTGCTCCTATGTTTAAGAAATGAGTAAGGAGTATGAATGGATAAGGCTAAATGAACAGAGAAAAAAAGTAATTTGAGACCTTTTTATTTTTATAGGTTATGCAGTATTTATTGAATAAATACATAATTTACACTATAGATTCTAGTTTCATGGTTTCCATCTATAGTCTCTTGGAACCTATTATTATAAGTAAACTTGTAAACTGGTAAACTTTTCTCCTAATAACCTCAAAAGTCATGGTATCATTCCCAATTAATTTCCCCTAAATCTTATAAATTATACTCGAACTAACCTTCAGTTTGAGGGTGATAGGTTATGCTTAGAATTACTTTTGAAACAAGATCTTTCTACAACCCTTGTTAGAATCATGATGTAAAATGATAATTTTTATATTAAACTAGTCTTTTTATACACAAATCTATCATATTTTTAGATGAATATGGAATATATTTCACAAATTCAAGCATGAGTACCATAATGGTTTAGTTTAATTGGATACTAGGAACATAATCTTCTTAATTAATGAAATATCTTCAACATCTTCTATATAAATATTCCCCTTTTATACTATTTATAATAATACCCTACATAAAATATTTATACAAAACCTAGGTAATGAAAACATAAGAAAGGGTGAGCTCAGATGCTCAGTAAGGGTAAAAAATGGAGACATCATTTTATGATCATATTAAAGAAAAAGATGAGAATTAGTTTATAAGGTCATGAAAATTACATAAAGATTTCTTACCCAACATGTCATAGATCATAAATATGAGTCAAATAATAAAAAATTATCACTCTAAAATATATTAATCATATGAGCATGTAATCATCATAGTTCATGAACTATAAGAACATGTTATAAATGCGTGGCACAAACACAGGAATATAAACATTTCATTTTTCTAGGTTATCTACCATGTCCATTAAATATAGTATATCAGGCCTCATCGCATATTTCCCACTGCAGATCAAGCCAATTAGTCTATTTCCTATTGTGGACCATGTTTGTTGAGTTTTTACCATTGTGTATAAACCTATAGATATGTTTCCAATTATTATATGATGTTATATATTGCTTTACCCAATGAATTTAAAGGTGATATACGTCCCAACCATCCCATAATCCATACATTTGTGTGGAACAAGATCATAAAACATTCACAATAGCATAACCTACTAAAAAGAAATGGATTTCATAAAAATTTCACCATCGAATAACCCATATAAAGGAAATGGGTTTCATAAACATCTCATCAATTAGTTATATAATAACCCATTAATGATGATAGAGTTTCATTTTAAAACCTTTATATTTTTATGAAATGGACCATTAAATAATTTGATAGCTTCGAACGCATGAAATAGAATGTTTAACAGAATATTGGAAACATTATATGTCTATTATAACATAGATGTAAAATTAGAAGTAACATATATAAATAAATAAATTATTAAAAAAAATTAAAGGTCTAATTCAATATTAATTCATTGGTTAGTTACTAAAAAATGATCACACAACTTTTAGTACATCACTTCATATTTCAAAACAATAATTTTTCATTAAAATTTACTTCTTATTCTATTTATGATGAAATATTAATTTATATATATTCAATAAAATGTATTTAAAAAATTAATTTCATTTTTTAATTCATACTTTCTAAATTATTTGGAATCGATTTTTTTATAATGTTATAAAAACTTTTATTTTTTCAAGGAAAATGAAAGTATAAATTTTTATTAAAAATGTATTTTATTTTAAAGTCATTATAAGTTCAAATTATAATATTTGAATTATTTTTTGATAATTATTTTTGTATTTAAAATATTCCAATTTTTTTTAAATGTATTTTATATAAGAAATTTTTATAAAATAATTTATTTTTGAAAAAATAATTTTTTTGGAAAACTGTATTTCATGGCATCTTACTAGTTTTATTTTAAATTAAATTCTAAAAATACTTTGTTTTCAATTTTGAAAAATGGATTAAATTTTTGGATTCATAAGGTCCAAATTTAGTAAAAGGTACCTTTTATTTTTTTTAATATTAATAGTATCCTTGGTAAATTTTGTTCCTATGCTCATGGTTAAATTGGGTAATTTAAGATAACAAAGGAAAGGGATGATAAAAAACTCTATAACTTTCCCAAATTTTATTATATTAATATAATTAGACCCTTAACACCAAGGTTTCAAAATTTATTTGTTTTATGAACACATTTTTATTAAAATGACTTATATAAAATTCCAATCAAAGAATGCCACAAAATGTCATTTTCATTGACTTAAATGTCAATTATGTGCTCACATGTAGGGAAAGACAAGATATCAATGAATAAATATGAATTTTTACTTTACAAAATTATTTTTATTAAAATTATTTATCTATGAATTTTGGGGCCACTTGGATGGGATTATGAAATTTATAATATTTTATTTAAAGAAAAGTAAAAGATTTCATATCAATGATTTTAGAAACTATTACCTTTTAATATGTTGTTATTCAGAATGTAACTTCAAAAATAAATATTTATTTGAAATATAAGATATTTATCTACATCATGGTTATTTATTTATAAATTTTAGTGAATAAATAAGTACCTTAAATAATTACAGAATGATGATGTAGTAATTATTTTATTAATGGAAAAATCAAATAAATGATATTAAAAATATTAAAATAAATATAATTTGAATTAATTAACTTTATATAAAATCTTTATAGATGACCTAGATATATTAGGTATGTAATAATTTTTTTAAGGTATGTTATTCTGTTAACATTTTTAAATGTCAGTGTAATTAAAAGTATCAAAATTGACATTAATGATATTTTAATATTACTAATATTTCATTAAATGATATAAAAATATTAAAAATCATAAATTATTCAAATTAATTTGTATAATGTTTATGATGTAATAAATGATCCATTTATGGGTATTTTAGTATTTTAGATGAAAAATATTAACCTATAATGAGTAAAATCTATGTTGTCATGGTAAGATTTAAAAGGGTTGAAAATCAGTAAAAACTGAATGATAAGTGTAATAATGTGACCTAACAATGTATAAAAGTTATTGGATGTGAGAATATTGAACCACCATTATATTATCTTAAAATGTAACTCACTTTGGAGTAACTTTTAATTGAAAATAAATTTTTACTTATTTAATAGTTTGAGAGTTTCTAAAGGCGCATCTCAACTCAATTATAAAAGGACACCTCCTACTAAACTTTTTCACATCAATTTTATCCTTTTATCTTCAACATCCCCTATGTATTTCACTTTTTAAATTCCCTATAATTTTTTTTAGTTTCTAGACCTCTCAAAATACCAACTGCATATCCCATTAGAGGAGATCCAAAGGATGTGTTTTGAAGAAGATGAGTTTTCAAAACTAACAAATAAATTCCAGACTTCATATAAGGAATTTTGTACTCACTTTTACTGATAGGGGACACATTATTTATATAATACCTGCTACTTTTTTTGTTCATATACTATATATGAATGAATTTTATGAGTCTTATTCTCAAGATTATGATTTTTTACATTTAAATATAATTTTCATTATTTCATGGGGCATACGATTCAACTGATTACAAGGTGGAAAGGGTTATTTAAAAATATCATCATTATTTGATATTGTTTATATTTAAGTGTAATCATGGGAATATTTTTCTTCCTTGTACACATTTTCTAAAAACGTTTCCAAAATCATTTTCACTGTTCTTCTATGATTTTTTAAAATTCATTTTTACCAATTATTGAATTTTTAAAAAAAGGTTTTAATAATAATGTTTCTTATCATTTTCTAAAAAAGGTACTTTGTGAGTTATCAGACAAAAAAATTAGATGGAATTTTTCATAACATATATAGAATATGTGAATTTCCAACCATCATGAAGCCTTAATTCCATGAATATTTCTTTAAATGTGACTAGGTTATTTTTAACAAATTTTTTTCTTTAATAAATGAGCAGATATTTTAAAATAAATGATTTAAAAAAAATGAAAATTTTATTTTTCATGAATTATTTCAAGTGATCTTTAAAAATTTTGTTCCAGATAATATACTATTATTTAATGTTAGGTTTTCTTAACTCAGGTTACGATTCAATGAAATTATCCTCATTTTTTTAGGGTAGGTTTATGTTTATGATGTAATGATACTTATGAGACCCAATTTTTTACATGGGTTGTGTTATGATGGAATGATGTGTATTAAACCCATTTCATTCCATGGAATCTGATATGAAGAATGATTTATGTTCATGTGACATAGAAATTTATGGATTTAATTATATGATGGGTGTGATCTTTATCTCCCTCCAATGCATTGGGTAATGATTTAAATCTCATGATATTGATAGGACATGAATGAGGAGTGAAATTGGTTTAGTAATATAGTGAAAGAATGGGAAGTAAAATAATTTAAGTAATACATGGGTAGAATGGGGAGTGAACCCGATTCAATAACAGACTTATTTTTCTATGATGTTTTTTGATATGATCCTTGATTAATATGGAAATTATTTTCTATGTTTTTTATTCCATAATTATAGCTCTTAAGTTATAATCTCATAGAATATATTCTATGATTCTTCATAAATATCTATGATTTATTCCATGACACAATATCCTAATCTTTGATTTGTATGATATAATTTTAAAATGTTTTGTTTATGTTATTATACACTTATGATTATGTTATGATTGATATTTTACTTGTTTACCATTAATAACCATCCGGTCTTTCCCCTTTCTTATGATTCCTTTTCATAGAATATCAAGAGTTTTTTAGTAGGTATTTCTATAAAGAGTACTAATTGGTAAAGTATTTATAAAATATATTGAAGATATTTCATCAAATAAGATGATTGTATATCTAATATCCAAAGACTCTAAACCTTTGTGGTTTTGGCATGGATTGTATTGTTAATCATCAAAAAAGATGTAATATCTTTCTATAAAAGATTTTTCCACTATTGTTGGTATCATAGTAGGTTTTAAACAATATTTAGATATTAGTGTTAGAATACTTTTATAAAAACCTATGGGATAGGTCTATGTAAAGGATAAAATCCTTAAATTTTTATAATCATCACCAATGAACTAGTTTAAACCTAATGTGTATTTTATTAAAAAAACATGTCATGATTTAGACATCATATCTCATGATTATGTGGTTTTCCTCTATGATTAGTGTTTCTCACATTGTATTTTTTTGTTTTAGTTAATGAATAGAACCTAAAGGAACTACATTAATGATTAATGCAAGGGGAAATGAAATGATTGTCCTATTAAACAATCGTATGTTGTGGAGAAAAACACAAAATACTTTTGCTATTCTCACACGAATTTCTTAAGTTAAGAATCATGTAGGACTTATAAATTAACTAAAGAGGGAACAAAATTCCATTGAGTCCTTCAAGAGGAAACATACAACTTATTTCAATCGATCTCCTGATCCAAAAGTGGTTGAGCTATGGATCATAACCTCTGAGAAGGAATTTTCAGTTCTCCAATGTTCATTAATTAGGAAATTAATTTTTGTATTTTATCATCTGGAAGTTAAAGCGGATCAATGGTGGAATCCTATCAAGAATTTGAGTCAATGAGAATAAATAGACTCCATGTAATTGGACGAGTTCAATAAAATAATTTTCATAAGTACTTTACTCATATTATTAGATTGAAAATGGATAAAGAGTTCCCTGATAATAATAAAAATGACGATGAATCCATTGGAGGATCCAGAATCGAGCAATTTCCACTGATGATAATGTGAAGAGGATGGGGATCCAATTGGCTTTGCGCTGCTGCTGTTGTAGGGAGAACACGGAGGAAACCATGGATCATATTTTCTTCTTGGGTGATAGGGCCACCGCCATCTGGTTGGACTTTGGTGAGTTTACGGGTTATGCTATAAGAGACCAGGTGCAGTCCCCCTTCCTTGATTATTGGTTCCATGGTGTGGATGGACAGACCCCGGAGTGAAAGGTCCCCGTGTTGTTGTTGGAAGCAGGTTTCTGGTGCATCTGGATGGCTCGGAACAAGGCTGTTTTCGAGGAGGCCACCTGTTTTCCAAGGGCGGTGGTGGAAAGGGTTAAATTCTTGATGGTGGACCTACTCTGGCTAAGTAAGGTTTGGAAGGATGCTCCCACCATGAGGCTTGTTTCGGGCCAGAATCAATCTATTTTCCCCACTGGCATGGGAAGGCAGGGGCATTGGGTTCGATGGCTCCCCCACCAATCTGGAAACAATATGAACACTGACGGCTTGTGTATGATGGGAAACATGATGGGGGGTGGCGTGATCCGTGACATGAAGGGTGAGGTATTGGATGATTTTGCAGCCAGATTTGGCATGGGTGATTCATTACAGGCTGAGGCCTTTGTGATGCTGTCTGGCCTGCAGTTAGCCAGGAGGAGGAACACCTTCCTCAGTGCAGTGGAAACCGACTCCATCATCATTTGCAACTTTCTATCAGGTAAGATCTCCACCCCATGGTCCATTGATTACATTATGAGGAAATGCCTTAGTCTTTTGGATCCCAACACCGACATTCTTCATACTTAGCGCGAGGGTAATAAGGTTGCAGACTATATTGCTTCCTTATCTACCCATGGGGAGAGTTTCATTTTCTCCCCAGATATTTTCTTGATGTATTCTGAGGGGGAGTATCTAGCTACAGGGGATGCTCTTGGGCTGCACCATTTTAGACCACCTTAGCTTCTTGTTTACTGGATCCTTGGAACTTTGGTTCCTCAGATTTATCCTTTTGTTTATCTTTTTTATTTCTATTAAATAAAGAAATGATGATGATTATGTTGATGATGAATCCATTGGAACCTATGAGGAAACATTTAAAATACTTTCAAGGTATGCTTCTGTATTTTTAATCCATCCTGAAATTAAGTTTTATCGATTCTTATATGGATTAAAACAATGTATCTGAAGGGAGTTATCCATAAGGGACTTTAATATCTATGAATAAATTTCTCTATGTTCCCTCAAGGTTTAGATGGATATTGGTGTTAGACACAAATATCATGGGTTTGAAAAGAAGAGAAAAATTGAATTCAAAGGAAATTCTAAAAACTATAGAGAGAGGAAGATGATTTTTTATGTTCAATGAGTGTAATGAAACATAGAGGAAAATTTCATAAGGATACTAGAAAATATTTTCAGTGGGGAAGGGATGTTCATTGAGAAATTGACTACTAGAGTAATGATAATATGTTAGAAAATGATGTGAATAGAGTGAATGTTTCATATAATGCACCTCCCACACTTCAGTGCATTAAGCATATAGAAAACATGCATTATGCTAACTAATGACTAAATCCAATAGTTAATGAAGATGAATATTGTGTGAAAACTCATAAGTCTAAATACAAAGGGATATCACATGAGATCACTGTCGACGATGTGGAGTATGAAAACAATGTGGTGGAATGATTGAGTGTTTTTATATTGGAATTGAAGAATAATATTGTTGAAGTAAATTTATGGTATTATTGAATAATGAAAGATCAATAGATTGATCCACTACTGTTTCTGTATAAGTATTTGAAAGCATATGTTGAATGGTACTGGTAAGTATGAAAATTTATTGAGGTGAACACATGATTAAGGGAAGGATAACACTTAATATGGTCAAGTTATTGGAATAACATGATAAAGTGATATTTTATTAAGATAAAATAAATGGGATAGTATTAATGAACATAGAAATGACTATAAATATTATGAAAATGTTGTTTTGGATTGAGTTTATTGAATTTTAGAATTTATGGTATGAGAAAAGAGTTAATTTTTTAAATAATTAATATTTTTACTAAGGTTTTACAGTAATTTAGGTTATTAACATGTTTCAAAAGAATACATTACAATAGTCCTTATAAGTTTTTTATATATAAATTTAGAACTATGCTATGTTTCTTGTGGGATTGATGATATGCTTATTTTAAAAATTTAGTGCCCTTCTTTTGAATGTTTTTGATTTTAATCGTTTTGAAGGTCTATAAGACTAACCATTTATGAAATCTTTTAAGATGAATATTGGATGAGTTTTAGAGATTAATGTATTACTTCACCATATGAATATTTATGTTTATTGGATAACCTTTGCTAATGATTATTTTATAATGATAAGTAAAGATAGAAGAAATGAATTTTTATCCCTGTATAGATCTTATGATCCACTAGTTCATCAGCTATTAAAATTTCAACATCATCTTTTCTTGGAGTAAGATATGAAGTGGAAATTGATCAAGGAATAACCATACAGTGAAAATATTCTTATGAGATGAAATCAAGTAAGTATATTTTATCAAAGGATTTTTAAAAAATGGTTATCCTAATACCATCATTTTTGATGATATCATTGAAAATTTTTAGACCTATTGGTCTTCATTTTTGTGGTCATTAATCATATCTTGATCATGTTTTTTAGGACCCTATATTAGTTATAAATTATGTTGAACACAATAAAAATTTTAGACAAACTGTGAAAAATTACATGTCTAATATAACATAGATGTTAAATTAGTAGGAATAAATATTAATAAATAAATTATGGAGTAAATATAAAGGTCCAAATAAATATTAATTTACTTGAATGTTCTTAAAAAAATTATCACACAATTTTTAGTAAGTCACATCATTTTTCAAAACAAATATGTTTTCTTCAAAAAAGAGTTTTTTTCTTTTTATGAGTGGATGTCAATTAATATAAAATATATTTAACAAAATAAATATCAATTCTGAATTTATAATGTAAAAATATCTTTAATTTTTTTTTAAAAATTTCTGAAAACTTTTATTTTTTATGGAATTGAGAAAATACTGATTTTTATTGGAAAATATATTTTCTATTAAAGTATTTAGAAGGAAAAATTATTTTTTTGATTAGTTTTAAATAATTAATTTTTACTTAAAATAGTCCTATTATTTTTTTCAAAAAGTATTTTACCCACTAATTTAATAGTAAAACATGTTTTGTTTAAAATGGAAATTTTCTGGAAAAACTGTTTTTCACTGTGTTTTACCAACTTTATTTTAAATTAAATTCTGAAAATTATTTTATTTGAATTTTGATAAATGAATTCCAAATTTGGATTCATAATTTCTAAATTATGTGAATATATCCCTTTTTTATCTATCCATTATTAATAATATACTTGGTAAATTTTGTTACTATAGTAAAGGTTAATTTTGGTAATTTAGGTTAAAAATAAAATGATATGGACAATAAAATAAACATAAGAGTCCCCAAAATTTTATTAGATTAATATTACTAGAACCTAATGACTTAGGTATCCTAAAATATTTGTTTAATGGAAACATTCCTAGGAAAATAAGTTATATAATATTTAAATAAAATAAAGTCACATAATGTCACTTTCTTTTTCTTAAATATATCTTATGTTTCCACATGGGAACAAAGGTAGGTTATAAATGAATCTAAATATCAAATTTTAACATAATAAACTTATTTTCATGATAATAATTTATTTATGTCTTTTGGGGCTACATGGATGATATTATGACACTGCTAATATTTTAATTAAATGAAAAATTCAAAGATGTCATCTTCAAGATTTTAATAAATATAACATTTTTAACATCATGTTATTCAAAAGGTAACTTCTACTATAAATATTAATTTTAAATTTAAAAGCGTTATATATATCATGGTAATTAAAAATATTTTTTAGTTAAGAAATAAGAACCAAGAATTATTACACAACAATGATGTAGTAATTATTTTATTAATGGAAACATCAAATAAATGATATTAAAAATACGAGAATTAATAAAATTTAGATAAATATTTTCAAATAAAAATTTTATCGATTAAATTGACATATTAGGGATATAATAATTTTTGTAAAGATATATTATTCTATCGATATTTTTAAAATCCAATATAATGAATAATATTAGAATTGATATTAATGATATTTTAAAAAAATTAATATTTTATTAAATAAAATAAAATAATTAAAAATATTAAATATGGAAAACTAATCTGGATAATATTTAAGATTTCATAATTTTTACTTTTTTCTGTATTTCGGAATTTAATAGTATAAATATTGACCATTATAGAGTTAAATCCATACCATCACAACAAGAGTTAAAAGGGTTAAAAATTGGTTAAAACTAAATGATAAGGTAAATAATGTGACCTAAACTTGTCTAAAAATTATTTAATGAGAATATTTTAACCCATACTAATCTTTAATTATAAATAAATCACTTTGGAGCCATTTAGTATTGAAAATTAATTTATTTTAATTTAATATTTTGAGAGTTTCCAAAAGTTCCCCTCACCTCAATTATAAAAGGATACCACCTCCCACACTTCTCTACATCACATTGATCCTTCTAGATCAACCATCCCATACCAATTTATCTTATAATTTTCCCATGACACTTTCTATAAGTTCATTAATTATAAAAATTCTAACCCTAGAGACCCTTAAAGGATATAAAATTGTGACATTTTTAATAAGATGAGTTTTGAACCAGAATAAATAAATTCAAGACTAGATGAAGGTGATTTTTTTTCTCACTTTCATTTCTTAGAGAAAGAATGACATATTCACTATCTATTTCTTTTTTGTAGTTTATATACTATCTAGTAATGTATTTTTTGATTATATTTCAATTTATTATGGTGTTTGAATACGCATATATTTTTCTTTCTTTCATTGGTCATAAGATTCAACTAATTATAAGGTGTTAAAGGTTGTTTCACAATATCATCATTATTCAAGATTATTTATGTTTAAGTATGCATTGGAGAATGTTTATATTCCATTTATATATTTTATAATTTTTTTCAAAATGAATTTTATTGTTATTCTATGAATTTTTAAAAAATCATTTTTACCAATGTTTGGGTTTTTACAAAATGGTTTTAAATAGAATCATTCTTGTTATTTTCTAAACAAGGTACTTTGTGATTTTTCTAAATGAAATATGAAAGTAATGTTTTTTAAATTATACTGGATTAGTTGATTTTCCAGCCTTCATAATGCCTTAATTCATTGAATGTTACTTTACAATCTTACTAGGGTATTTTCAAATAAAATGTTTTCTTTTGTAAATATAAAAATCATTCAAATAAAATGATTTTCAAAAATGAAAATGATATTTTTCATGAATTATTTAAATTAATATTTCAAAATTATTTTCCATCTATGAAAAATTTATTTAATGTTAATTATGATTTATTAGGGTTATAATTCAAAGATATTATCCTTATTCTTCCTATGGATGGTTTATGTTTATGATTGAATGATACTTATGAAACTAATTTCTTTCCCATGGGTTATATTATGATGAAATGATTTTTATGAAACCCATTTATTTCTATGGGTTATGATATAATTAATTATTTATGTTCATGTGGAACACATATATATAGTTTTCATTCTCTGATGGGTGAGACCTATATATCCCTCCAATGCATTGGGTAAAGCATTATATCTCATGAGATAAATATGAATGGAATGTGAAGTAAACTCTATTCAGTAATACAGTGATGGAATGAGAAGAAAAACTATTTCAATAATAGAGGGCTAAAATAGAGAGGGAACCCAGTTCAATAAAGGACTTATTATGCTATGATGGTATTGGTAATGAGCGCTGACTAATATAGAAATGATTTTATAGTATTTTTTTTGTATGCCATAATTCAATGTCTTCTATTGTTCTCACATGTAATATATTCCTTGATTCATTATTACCATATGTGATTTATTCCATGACACAATATCATGATCTTGGATATGTAGGATATAATTTTCAAATGTTTTGTTTATATTGTTATGACATTATGATTTTGTTATGATTTATATCTCCATTGCTTATCCTTCTGGAGCATATGGGACACCTATTTTCTTATGTTTATTTGCTCTAAGATATGAATAATGTTTTTAGCAGGTATTCCTATGAACATTATTAAATGGAATAATATTTATGGGAGATGTTGTAGATCATTAATAAAATAAGAGGACTGCATATCTAATCTCCAAAGACTCTAAAAATTTATTGTTCTATCATGGATTATATTTTTATTCATATAAAATATTTAATATATATATATATATATATGAAAATCATGTTCCTTTATATTCATAAACATATCTTCATAATAATCATACAACATCTACAGAAAGAATAACGATCTTTCAATTGGATCATATCCCCAGTAAAATAGAGTTAACACAATTTTTTTTGTCTATGATGAATAAAGTTTCATTAAAGTATCATTAAAATGGTCAGGAAGAAAACATCATTTCTAGTTTTAAAAAACAGATATAAAATCTGAAAATTTCACAAATATTAATGAAAATATTTTCTTTTAAAATATCATTGATGAATTTTAATGTAATATTTATATAATTGAACTTATGTGATGATGGGAAATATCATTCATTTTGTACAAGTGAAAAAAAATATTCCTTTCACATTATGGATAAAATACAAAAGGCCCTTTTTGGAATAACAAGAATAAGATTTCTTTCAAACCATTTTGTAAAAATTCTTACATGCATAATTATATCATTAAAAAATCATTGGATAATAGTATAAATATTCTCTAGAACATTTTTATAATCATATATGTGGAATAAAAAGGGTTTTCGACCGAAGAGTTAAATAATGGAAATTTCCATTAAAAAAATACATTTTTTATCTTAAGTACATAAAGAGAAGAAAAAAAAGGAAAATATGTATTTTAATGAAATATCTATAAGAGAATTAAATTAATGAGTTTCATTAATTTTATATCATAATATATCATCATTGTAAGTTTTTCGTAAATAGTCTCGATAAAGAATGAGATTATAACATTAAACCCTAACAACTTTTGTGTCATTTGAATCATAATTCCCATAAAATCAAGAACATTAAATGGATATGTATATTCAATAATTATAATGATATGTATCATAATATTCATTAATGTTTAGTACATACACTACAGAAAATAATCAAGTAGTGTATAGGTAATGTGTCCTACAAAAATAAAAGATAGAAAAAAATATCTTACTTTAAGTATCAAACTACTTAATAGATGTTTGAACCACCTATTTAAAAAATAAATTTTTATTATAAGTATATTAATGAACCATAATAATATTTATCATACCATATATGATTTTATTATGACCTTTTATTAATAATTTATTAATAATTCTTCGTTAAAAACACCTGTTTGTGTAATATCTGCTTTGTTTTCTTGAATAATTTGGTTTGGTATTTTCATTATTATATTTTGATCATGGTTTAATCATATATATAATGTTAACCAAGATATAAATATCATATATATTCATTATATATTTATTTAGAGTAATCCATACAATATAGATATTAAAAATTAAATACATTATTAATGAAGATGTTAGGTCGTAGGCACACATGAATGTTGCTTACATTTTCATTATGGATGAAAAAAATAAAGGAAACTAATATATTACCCTTAAAAAATAATTTTTGAGTCTTATATATCACATATTTTCATTAAACATATCTTCATTACCTTCCATGTAAATCGTAATTGATGACTGAATTACCTTGTTTCACGAGGTGGTGTTCCACCGTACACATGAGTGACATTATCATATTCCCATGGATGGGATGTTATAATTTACATGTGAAATTATAATTCAAAAAGTATATTTAATTCATAAATATAATATAAATATGTTCAACCCATCATTATAAATTATCCTGAGAGGTGTTGATTTAAAAATAATTACATCTATTCAGGAGGTGGTATTCTATTATACACACGATCAACAGTTTCATTTATCATTTGATAGAAGATGATATAGATATAGGGTATTAAATTAACAGAAAACATATAAATACATGTGATATACTAATTATTTTATATTATAACTGTTAAATCATATTTCAATGCATTATAGGAAGATATAAAATGAAAATGTATACTTAAGTATTATACATATTCGTTGGAGAACACCTTTAGGTTTACACCTAATCCCTTGTTAGGAGGGTTTCCTAATCAAAATACATCCTAAATTATGTGTTTAGGGATGTAATAAATGTATTTGGGTTTGTATTGGATACACCAAATGAACTTGTAAGTATGAAGATGATAGGATATGGGGTTCCCTTTTATAAGTGGGGAAAGGAACCCACATGGAAACTACATGAAAATTTCCCAAAATAATCCAAAACGATAAAGTCACTACCAAGAAAAATTATTCCAAATGACCATTTAGAGAAAGGAAAATTATAAAGTTATAATATATCAAAAAATATGAGTTTAAAATGTTTTATTAGAAAACATATCCTTGTATTCTGTTTTAACCCAATGGTAAACCCCTTTTAACCTTAATTGGTTTACTTATTTTTTTATTATTTTAACTATTAAATTTAACTAAAATATAAGTTTATATAATTATATAATATTAATTATTATGATTAAAAATATGTAATCATTTTTCCTAATTTAATTCATATAAATTGAAACATTAAAGCTAAAATTAAATCTGTAGTAATGTTGAAAAATCAGTTTTCTGAAGATTTTTTTTTTCATAAGTATAGAATGTTTTAGTATCAAAATTCAATAAAAATTTGATTAAAAATTATAAAATCAGAATAATATATATATTTTTAATAATTTTATATTTAACACATTTTTATAAAATATTTAAATTTTTAAATGATTTAAATGAAAGGACAATTTCAATTAAAAAACAGTATTTTTCATTATTCACTGAAAAATTATTCTTCCCATAAAATTATCAAAAATTTAACCTATGTTAATATTGAAATTTTGATTCAAAAAATGATGCTAATTTTTTAAAATAATTTTTATAATTTTTTCATAAATTTATTTTATTATTTTTTCACAAAACAGAATAAATTTTTTAATTTGAAAATGTTATTTTTGAAATATTAAAGACTTTACTAAAAATTAAGTACCTTTTTATCAATATATTTTCATTATATAAATCCATTTTAAATAATTTTTAAATTTTTTTATTCTTATTTATACAATCTTTTTTAATGGATAAGATAAAATTTTCATGTTTAAATAATAATATTAATAGTATTTCATAGTTCTATAAAACTCAGTGTTGTATAAAACACAATCTATCAATGAAATTAAATTATTCAATAAAAATATTTCATAAAATATCAGGGCTTTACATTATTACCCACATAATATGTAATTTTCCATTGAAATTATATCACTCTAATACAAAGAACTAAGGATACTTAAATCTCATTATATCTTTGAGATCTAAGGTACCCTACTCATTTTGGTAGTTTAACCAAAAAACCTTGACTTGGAGAGTGGAATTGTTTCATAAAACTTTATCTCTATGATCCATAATCTCCAAATATTACCTCTATAAGAATGATATTTCTCAAGTATTATGAAATATAATATTATTACATGTGAAGGGTTTGGTTTTTAATTCCTCAGGTGAGATACATAGAACACATCGTGAACTTATGAGGGGTTTGGTGGAAGCTCCAAGAGATAAGAAACCATCCCCACTCGATCACTAATATGAAAATGGAAAATATACCAAGTAATAGATTTAATTTATTCCTATATCCCATAACCTTAATCCAAATAGAAATTCATAAATACACCTTGTCACAAACTTCAAATTCTAGATCCCACTGTCAATTATCAATATAAAATTTCTTCCAACTCTGTACTTCCCTTATTTGTTGTTGATTAGATATAATGGAATCTACCAGTAATATAGCTAGATCAGGTACTAATATCTTTCTTTATCTAACTTCAACCCAATACGTTTAATTTCTACACATCTTTCTATATAGTTCTTCATAAGTAGTCATCTAAATTCTTTATTGAAAGTAATTTTTGTAAGGAAACTCACCTCAAGGAAGGTGTTGATCCCAGACACCTTTGAAATCCATAGACCAAGTTCTCAAAATATCCTATAGGGTTTGAATTGTTCTTTTTTGACTAACTATATATCTAATAATGATATACTGTGATGAAACTCAACTTTTTACCTAGATCCTACTAAATATATCCCTATAACATCAAGTTTATCCTTGGATCATAATTAGATAAAACCAAATTTTGTACTCTAAACAATAATACCATTTCCTTAATATGTAATCTAGATAAATAATCAAGAGTTAAGTATTCTATGGTGGTGATGAAGTGTGAATAATTCATATGGAGATAAAAAATTCATATATCATTATTCCTTTTAGTTGTTTTGGGGAGTCCAAAAACATAATCCATTATGAAATTTTATCATGTCCATTTTGGTATGGGTAATAGTTTTTACATCCTTTTTTTCTTTAAATCTTAACTTGTTAACATAAAAATCAATAATATACAAACATTGTGATATCTATCTTTATTAAATCCAACCAAAAATATTGTTTCAAATCACTGTTCATCTTTTTTACTTCCAAAATGAATTCATACTGGAAAAATATGTCCATATTATAACATACCCTTATTTAAATCCAATATTGAAAGAAAACATACATTTTTCAAGATCCTTATCATTACACCATAATCATCATAAAACATTGGATCATTTATTATCTTATTTTTTATATCTATATCATACTTCTACACCTATTTTATCCTAACATGAATAGATGGTTGCACAATTATTTGAGAAAGATATAATTTCTATCGTTCCATTAATATTTCAAGATCCATCCTATGAAATTCCACAAATATTTGATAGTTTTTTTATCTTCATCATATATAAGATAACATGATCCTTTCAACTCAAATCATCATCCACCTTATTTTTTTCCTAGTGTGGTATGTATTGAGAATTAATATTATTTAATCCACTCAAACCAACACATATAGAACATATTCATCTCATTTTATGGGAACATATAAGTTAAGAATTTATGTCTGTATATATATCTAAATTTTCACTATTAAGATAATGCCTTGATATAAGTAATGAAAATATTAACGCTAATAACTTCAAATCCTGAGTTGGGTAATTATTATCATGAACCATCAATTTTCATGAGGAATAAGTTATAATCATGTTATTCTTCATGTTAAAATATCCTAATCCCATGTTGTATACATCAGTAAATATTACAAACCCTTATCTAGTGTAGGGTAATGTATGAAAAGTTTGACTAAATAATGTTCTCTTCAATTCCTTGAAATTTCCATCACATTCATCTATCTTGAACGACATGGATTTATTTAGAGTTACCATGGTGAGTGGATTAGAAAATCATGATAAATTATCCACAAAACATCGATAATATCTAGCTAAACCAAAAAGAATATGGTTCTCATTCACTGTGGTTATTATGGTACAATGTTTAATAGACACCATATTTTATGGATATATGGATATAACCTATCTTGATATTATATGACCCAAAAATTAAATTTTTTTATAGAGAATTCAGAAATTTAAAAATTTTCAATAAAATTATCCTTTCTCAGTGTTTTCAATACAATTCTCAAGTGATCTTCATTTTCACCCTTTTTCATTTAATACATAATAATATCACTTATAAATAATTCCAAAAAATTATCAAGGTAATATATAAATACTATATTCATTAAATCCATGAAGATAAAAGAGGAAATAGTAAAACAAAATGGAATCACTGTACAATGATAGTGTCCATGCCTTGTATATAATGTTTTCTTTGGTATATCCTCATTCGTGAATAATAATTGATTATATAAAGAATGATGTTAAATCTTGGGAAAGTATCAATATCTATGTGGTTGATCAATAAAGTCATCAATATGAGGTAGAGAATACTATTTCATGATAATGATATTGTTCAACTTCTGATAATCAATGCATAGTCTCATAAATCTATCTTTATTCTTTAATAAATATATGTTTCACCCTATTGTGACACCCTTGGTTGAATGATTCCATTATCAAGGATTTACTATAGTATCTTATTAAAATTTATCAACTCATCAGGGCCACTATATAGGGAGTCTTTGAGATAGGTGTGGACCCAGGATTGAGTTCTTTTAGTAACTAAAATTCATGTTTTGGTGGGAGACTAGGATACTCATATAGAAAGACATAAAAAACTCCCACACAATAGGAATATAATCAATGTCACGTTTCTCCCCTATCATCTAAGTTAAACCCCCATTCTGAAAGAGATGAGGATTCAGACAATGGATGTGATATCCATCATATATACACATTAATTGTGACACTGATATACAATCATACGTTGGTTTGGAATATTTAATATGACTTACCTAAACCTGAAATGAATGTGAGATTTATATTGAGAAATAAAATCCATGATTAAGATAACATAAAATTCAACCAAATGGATAATAATAGGATTTTCATGAAGCCCAATCCCACAAACATAAACTGGAAAATATTTATTTACTTCAAATTATATCATAATTATAGTAGGTATTTTTACTATTTTTAATTATTAAGTATAAAAATGAAAATACCTAAATACTTTTCATGATATAAATTACCAAATATAACTAATCTCATATAGTTTACTTAAATATTTTATAAATCCTATTACCCTTAATGTTATCATTCTATGTTTAATCCCATAGTAACTAAAATGGTAAGCATATTCATCATGAATCTTTTATTTGATTGATCAACTATTCATTGGATGTCTAGATCACGAAACCTTATTTTCAATTAATGACATGTTAGGTTTAATCTATTTCATCCATGATCATAATCTATTCCCATACCTCATGATGCTTTATAAAGAAAGTGTGAATTAATCAATGCATATCCCCCAATCTATTACCATTAATGTTATCAGCGCTGATAAAAGACCCCTTTTATCAGTGCTTTTTTTAGTGCTGATAAAAGTAAAAAAAATTAAAAAAAAATTAAAAAAAATTAAAAAAATTAAAAAAAATCCTACCGATCGGGGGGGATTTTATAGCGCTTGAGCCCCCTTTTTAAAGCGCTTTCCAGCCCCTCCAGCACCCGCACACACCCCCTATACCCTTTATCAGTGCTAGCCCCCCAAATCCACCCCCATGCGCACGCCCCTACCTCCACTAGGTTTTGGACTCGAGACGTCCCCCCAATACGCCTAAGCCCTTACCACTCCTCTATTTTGATTTGTTTTCCATTTCATGATCTCTCTCTCTCTCTATATATATTTAGTTATATTTATTCGTATAGTAATATATATTTATATTAATATATATATATAGTTAAATTAATATATATAGTTATATTAATATATATATTTATAGTGATGTTAATATATATATATATATTTATATGAATATATATATGTAGTTATATTAATATATATATATAGTTAGATAAATATATAGGTATATAAATATTCATATATTTTTATTTTAAATAAAATGGATATTAGTTATTATTTAGATAAAGTTAATATATTTTATTATTTATATTTATAATTAAATTTTTATGTGTGAATATATAAAAAATATGTATATATTGTTATATATTTGATTATAAATAGCAGTTAATTATAAAACATGATAAAATTTCAACGTCATAATTTCAATATGAATGTAATACCTTGGAATAAATTCAGTCCCCACCAAATAATTCCAATAATACCCCCTTAAACGAGGCTGAAAATCTACAAAATGTTAAAAAATCGAGGTATCCCGACTAAAAACTCAGTTTTGGAGTTCTTCTAGGCCTTTTTGGGCCTTGAAAAATGCGAGAGAGGCTTTTCCTAGGTAATTATTGCGTAGAGCTCGTCACGGGCTTCGATTTGATATGCTGTAGAGCTCAAACGGACACCCGGATCAAAAGTTATGGTCGTTTGAAGTTCGAGTTGCGTTTTTAACATATTTTGGATATTTTTTAATTTTTTTAATTTTTTTAGTCTTCAAATTGTTATTAAATGACTATTAATCCAGAATAATTAGCAAATTATTTATTAAAAATATTTTTTTTATTTTTTTTATAAGCCATTTCACTAAATATCTTATATATTAAGTGTAAATGTATATTTATACTTATCTAAAATATATTTAAAATTATATTTAAAAAATATATATTATATTTATATAAATATAACTATATCTATATATTTAAATATTAATATATTTTTTAATGATTTTTTTGGAAGTAGACCCCTTATTTGTGCTTTTAAAAAAAGCACTGATAAAGACCCCCTTTATCAGTGCTAAAAAAAGCGCTGATAAAGGGGTACTTTTATCAGAGCTTTTTTTAGCGCTAATAAAGGTACCCTTTATCAGTGTTTTGTTTAACACTAATAAAATTACCCCCCTTTTTCAGTGATTTTTCCTTAGTGCTGATAATGGCTGGCGCTAGCCTTTCCCAATTTTGTGGTAGTGACTCGAGTTAATACAAACATGCCTTTTTAAAATATATTACATCTACATACATTTGTTTCAGGACCACACAGACACTTAGTATCTATAAAGGGGTTTATTTCTAGGTAAACCACATAATCTCATTATTACAAAAACATTAGGATATTTTCCCATACTTTGAAATTTCTTAAGGGTTCTACCCAATTTTTTATCAACATTATTTACAAAGGCTTACTATACTTATCTATGAAACTAACTATAATGACCAAGGAATCTCATACATAAATACCATATATTTTAATATAAATACATAATACATTTAACAAATACACTCTTGGGGATGGTAATGGTTTAGTGACTTTGGAGAATACGTACATAATATTCTAATTTAATTAATGATATTCAGCATATCCAGTAATATAATCCCTTTACTTACTCATTATAAACCCACCCATTATAAAACCATTCTTTATAACCTCGGGAAAGGAAACATAAGAATGGGTGAGCTCATGTGCTATGTAAGGGTAAAAATGGGAGATATCATTCTATAATCATATGAAATCATAAGATATTCATAAGGTAATGAGATCATGGGAATTACTTATAATGTTTATACCTAAAATTTTAGAGATCATAAGCATGAGTCATGTCATAAATCATTATCATTAAAAAAGGAATGATTTAAAATAGCGTGAAATCCTCATAAGTCATGAACCATATTCTCTTGTTATAAAAGTATTACACTAACATTTGTATAGAACCCATTTCATTTTTCAAGGTTAACTACCAAAAACATCAAATATAGTGGATCATGGATCATCCCCTATTTCCCACTGTTTATCCTACCTATCATCATGTTTCCCATTATGGGCTATGCCCACTAACTTGTTTCCCAATTATTGATATATCCCAATGACTTGATTCACATTGTTATCTCATGGGATATAAAACATTACCTAATAAATTAAAGGGTTATATAGGTCCCACCCATCACATAATCTATAAATTTTTGTTATAAAATATCATAAAACATTCACCATATCATAACCCATAGAATGGAAATGAGTTTCATAAACATTTCTTTATAGCATAACCCATAGAAAGGAAAAGGTTTTCATTAACATCTGATTAATTCATCATATACTAACTTGTGGAAAAAGAATGTGTTTCATAAAAATTTGTTCATTATGACCATAAAACATTTAGATAAATAATAAGGATGTTATAATTGTATAATATACTCAATAAAACATATACAAAACCAATAGTTTTTTTTCATTTTTGAATAAAGATAACATATAAGATAATTAAAATATTCTTGTAGGAAAATATACTTTCCATTTAATTTTTTTTTTGTTAAAATATTAAAATTTTAAAAATAAGAAATAAATAATTATATTTTAAAATAACCTTGAAAACCTATGTGTAATATTAATATTACTTATTTCTCATGAAAACTAGAAATATCATTCATTTAGTACCTATTAAAACACAGATTCCTTCCACATTATCGATAAAAGACAAAATTGATTTCTTGAAAATTTATAAGAATACTACTTTTAAACCATTTTTAAAATATTAAAACATGGTTAAACTTTTTATTAAATAATCATTAGAGAATAGTACAAAACATTCATTAAATTATTTTTTGAAAACAAAGATATAAAAAATGGTTTTCTACTGAATCGGGAAATAAAGACAATTTTTATTAGAAATTTTTTTGAGTATGTTGACTAAATAAATAGAGTAACATAAAAGTAAAAAAATTTATTTTAATTAAAAAATATTGGAAAAAAATTCGTCAGTTTCCTGAAATTTTGATAATAATATCCCATGATTGGAATTATATCATAAACAATCTTGAAAAATATTGAGATTGTAACATTAAACATTTACCACTTTGGTATATATTGTATCATACATACCATGAAAGAGATAAAATTAGATGGATATGAACATAAAATAATAAACATGATAGTTATAATAATAATTTTTTTTGGGAATTATATACACCACAAAAATTAAGAAAGTGGAGTATTGGGACTGTATCCCACAAAAATAAAAGTGATAAGAAAATCACAAACCTTAAGTATCAAATAACATCTAACATGTTATAACCTATTTTATAAAAAATATAATTTTATTATAAATATTTTATAGAACCATAATTATATATATTATACCATATATGATTTACTTATTACTATTTATTACTTATTTATTATAAATCCCATGAAAATAAATCACATTTTGGGTATTAATTGCTTCGTTTTTTGTGTAGGGTTTTCTTTGTTATTTTAAATGATTATATATTGATCATGGTTACATCATATATATTATGTTAAAGATGATATAAATATCATATATATTCATTATATATGTATTTAAGGAAATCCAATAATGTTATTAATAGAAAATGAAATACACTATGCTTGGAGATGGTTGGTCATACATATGCAAGAACGATGTTTCAATTTTATAAATTGATGAAACAAAATAGAGGAAAATAATATATTACCCTTAAATAATAATTATTATGTCATAGATATAATATTTTCAATAAAAAAATCTTTATTACTTACAATATAATGTGAATATGAAGAACGAATCATATCACTTCGTGTGCCGATAGTCTGACGTACACATGGTGGACATTATCATATTCCTACAGAATGGATAGTAAAAATATATATGTGATATTATAATTATAGAAGTACAATTATTTTATAAATATTAAATAAATATTATAACTACATCATTACATCCATTTGTGACTGGTGGTGATGGAAAATAAATTACATCATTTCGCGAGGTGGTAATCCACTGTACACATGATCTATGGTTTCATTTTCCATTTGATGGAATAAAAGATAGATATAGGCCATAAAATTAACATAATAACATAAATTTATAAGTTTGATATATTTTTTATATCTGTGTGGTTAAATTTTATTTTAAGGTGTCTGAGGAAAATATAATATTAAAAAGTATAGTTATGGACTATACCTCTTATTCATAGAACCCCTTTACGTTTACACCTAAAACCTTCTTAGGAGGATTTAGTAATCAAAATAAGGCCTCTAGGATGTGGGTGAGAATTAAGAAATGGATTTTTGGGATTATTTGATCTAATTGGATTTTCATATGTGAATAGTATATGAGACATTGTTCCCTTTTATAAGTAGGGAAATAAACCCATATGAAAACTACATGGAAATATCTGAAAAGAATATATAATAGTGGACTAATTACTAAGATAAATGAATCCAAATGATGATATAATAGAACAAAAAATATTTTAAGGTTTTAATATGTCTATAAATTATGTTTTGGACAAGTTTTATTGATGAAATTACCCTTATCTTTGGTTATAACACCAAGTAAAACCTATCTTAACCTTAACCACTGTAAATCATTTTTACTGTTTTCACTATTTATTTTTGTCTAAAAATTATGTTGACATTATTATATAATATTATATAATATGATTATAAATAAAGAATCTATTTTCCCAATTACATTCATACAAGTGGAAAATTTTAATTTCAAAATAAACATATAGACATGATGAAAAAGCGGTTTTCCCAAGAGTCAATTTTCATAAGTATAGAATTTTTTAGATTCTAAATTCAATATTAATTTTTTTATAAAGAGATAAATTGGATTAATACAAATATTATTGAATTACTTTTTTACTTTTAAAACAATTTTAAATTAGATGTAACTTTGAAAATTCTTTAAAAGAAAATTTATTTTTGAATAAAAATTTGTATTTTCACTGCTCATTGAGAAAATAACCATTTCCAAATATTCTATTAAATAAACACTAAGATAATTTTTAATTTTTTAATCTAAAAATGAAGTTAAAATTTTAAGATAAATTTTATAAAAGTGTCAAAAATTAATTTTATTCTTTTTCCAAAAATAGAAGAAAAACATTTTTTGAGAATATAGTATTTCAAAAATATATAAATACAATACTAATATTTAAGTACTATTTTATCAATATTTTTTATTTATATATAAAACATTATAAATAATTTTTAAAATTTTATTATTCCTATTCATACTATCATTTTTAATGTCTAGGATATGATGGTAATTTATAAATAATAATTATAATAGTATGTGATGGTTTGTTAAAATACTATGTTGCATGTAATGCAAGATATTGATGAAATTAAATTATTCAATAAAAATATTTCATTAAAACATAGTTTTTTTATAGTCCCTGTCTAAAAAATGGTATATTGAACACCATGAATATGTATAATCTCTATAACATATATCCCCATTAGCTTATCCACTGAGACAATCCCATGAATAGGAATGAATTGGATGACTGTCATCATCCTATACATGATAATCCACACTGCGTCACAGTTGGAAAATTATTTCTATAATCTCATTATGAAATCTAGAGTGATAGCATCCAATTTACACTTTGATATGGTTAATGGTTGCAATGATCTAGATGGTCTTTGGTTCTTTTCTTTCACCTAATGAAAGGTGGAACACTATGTAAAAAAGTTATTTCCTCCTTTTCCATCTTTGGTCACAAATGCTGGTCACAAAAGACATGGTACATCTGGGCAAGACTGAGATGTATTCCCAAAAAAGTCTTGATAATATCACATTAATTATTCTCTTATATCTTCTAGAACATAGATAGACCCGCATATTTGAATTATCTCATCCCTATTAATATCCCATCAAAGTAGTCGGTCCTCAACCAAAGCATTCTCGCTCAAGATTGAGCCTTCCAGATCACAAAGTCAAATCATCATCACTATATCTATAGGTAAAGAGGCCAATAATAGTGATGTGATCAGAGGGTGTCCATGATGGTCCAAAAACTCATATTTTATCTTAGAAAAAAAATCCATCAACGTTCATTCACTAATTTCCTACTAAACCTCTTATGCACACGTATTTCTACTAAAAGCGTCAACAACTGCATTTAATTTATGTAGAGTATAAGTAAGATCATATTTTAAATCTTATAGGTAGTCAAACCATATTGTATATCTATGGTTACATTCATGGTGAGTGAATATATATTTGAGGATTTTTAATATGTGCAAACATCATATTGTTCTATAAAAATATATTTCCTCCAAAAACACAAGTAACAGAACAAAAATACTAGTTTGAGACCATGATTCAATAAATTAAATTCTTGAGAGCTCAAATTGGGATACCAATATGCTACGAGTCAGTCTAACTACATAATCAGTGATCTGGTCCCAAGGCCAGATGCATCAAAATAAACTACACAACATCATCTTGGATATGGTATAATTAAGATCATTATTGAATTCAACTATCCTTTGGACTCCTAAAAGTCTTTCTCACATACCTATAACCACATATATTTTACACCCTTATTATTAAAGAACACATGTGGTGAAACAAGGATTGAAATTAAAAAACAAATCACTTATAGTTTCCATATACCCCCAAGAATCTTTGAATTTCATCGATGTTCATGGGATATTCCTTGGAAATAATATCTCTCAATTTTTCTAGGTCCATAGTCAATATTTCTTCTGAGATGATGTAACCAAGGAATTGAACTTTATCGATCCTAAACCAGCATCTTATGATCTTGGAATATACACAATTTTCTCTCAGTGCACTCAATAAGATGTCATGGTGATTGGTATGATCACATCTAATTTGAGAATACACCAAAATATCATCCATGAAAAATAAAATGAATGAATCCATGTATGGGTAGATAACACAATTCATTAAATCCATAAAAACTATCGATGAATTCATGATACCGAATGCCATGAAAAAATACTCATACACACTATAGTTACCACATAATGTAGTATAAGGTATATCATAAGAACTTACTCTACGTGAGGATATCCTAAACTCAAATAAATATTTGAGAAAACTCCTGACCCTCAATTTTGATTGAAAGGGTCTTTAATATGATGTAAAGGGTAACATTCCTTAACCATATGATAATTAAATTTCAAGTAATTCATGCATAGACTAAGGGTCCCATATATATTCTATAAAAAAATCACGGGTAAACCTCTTGGTGAAGTACTGGGTCATATAAACCCCTTGGCTTTTATTTCCTCTATCTATCTCTTGAGATCCTGAAGCTTAATAAGATTTATCATGTAAAGAGGAATAAATACTTGTGTTTATCCTAGAATAATTTCTATAGTAAACATTACATTTATCATGGGAGGTAACCTAGAGAATTCATCAGGGAATACATCCCTAACAAGATCCACTATAGGAGGGATGTATATCTAATGTGTTCACTCATCAATTAGAAAACGTCTAGAAATATGTTCTGTCACTCAACCTAACCCACGATTCACAATCCCAAATCAAGTTTATTTGACATCCCATTCACCCTTATTTATATCGATACTACCCTATGGTGATATAAATGACACCCTATGTTGAAAATAATCTATATAATCTCAATAGGTAACCAAACATTCCATTCAAATAATTTTATAAATAACTATCATCTTATGGAAATTGCGGTTTTATAAGAAATCCTAGCAACCAATATCAAGGAGGTATTATCAGCAATGGAATACAATTTTTGATCAAACTCCCAATGGAGTATCAAGATTCATCACTCCAAAAAATTATTTGATCTCATGACTAAGGATATCCATGACATGCATATATAAAAATTAAATTGATGTTCCTATATCAAATTAAAAACACACTAACATCTTGGATACTAGAGTCATAACTCAAACTATCGGAGGCCTTACACACTTCTCCTAAAGTATTGAATATAATATAAATATATGTAAAAATATATGGCCTTTTGACACAACTAGACTACCCAAGGTAGGTCCACTATGTTGGTGGTGTATATCTAGTGTTTATCTCCCTAATACATGGGAACATCCACAACCAAAATGGATGGTTATACTATAGATTTACATATTTCAAGGAGCTACTGATCTCACAGATGAATATGGAGGGTGTGAAAATCCTCTCCCATAAGGTAGAAATGGGAAGGTCCCATAAAATTTATTAAAATTCACCATCCTACTATGGGCTCAACATACAACTAGGTCTATATCACAGTAAGGCTTCTTCTGACATGGCCTCCAACATTAATGTCATTACACCTAGCTACTTGTATAGATACTCTAATCGGAACTTCCCTAACCAGTACCCTATAGAAGATTCCTCATGCCTATTATTGATTAACTATTTGGTATTTCTATTAATCTACACAATACCACACCTTCATAATCTATAATATTACACTCGATTATGAGGGATTGTTTACTATCCCAAATAAGGTAGTTAATCTAAATATGCTTCCCTATTAAAGGATTTTATACATTATCCCATCCTTAAATAACCTTTACCTTGGTAGATCATCAAATAGTATAATTGGTGTAAAGTGATGAATCTCAGTAAATAAAGATGAGTAATATAAAATGGACAATGTTCTCCACTGTGGGTGTATCAAATACCAATCTTGATTATTTCTTACAGTCTTTGGATAGATGTATATGTAAGAGGTAGTATGAAAATACCTCTAAAACATCACCCAATGTAGATTTTTTTTAATGATAACATCTAATAACATATTGGAAGATTAATAGAACAAGTATGTACTGATCATCACTCTCCTTTCATGAGTTTTTTTATGATTCCTAAAGATAGATAACTTTGCCTCCAACCATGACTCAATATTTTTGGGACTGCCATCCCTTGAAAAGGTTGGAGGGTGCTGCTATAGGAACTCCGTAGTTTGCTTAACCATATATGTGGAATAGAGTGCTTCCCACTATATATATTGAACTATCCATATGAAACCCTCTCAAAAATATTCATTAGTTCCAAAAACCAAAATAGAAATCATTTTCACAAGTGGCACTATCAAAGGTAATACTAATGGATAAGGGTCTATAAGCTCTAGATCTTGGTCATAACCACCCTCATGGAATTAGAACCGGACCCATAACAAATTAATACATATAAAATTACAAATACATACATCAAATTGATATTTTATATCATAGTAAATTAAAAATAAAAGGAATCTAATAGGTATAACTCTTTCCTACCCATGAGTCACTCCCAACTACCCACTACTACGGTCATATTTGGTTCAACATTTGAGCCTCAAATAAAGGGTTTTTAAATGGATTTTCAATATCAATTTATAGGAGAAAACAACCATTAATATTAAATTAGAATAAAAAATTAATGAAAAGAATTTCCTTTATCTTCTAATACTGAGAAAGTTCTTATTTTTTTACATCACAGTCCAGTTAGATGAGTTTCTATTTCCTAATTATAAAGAAATATGCTTGATAAGTAACATTTGGAACTTCATGTAACTAAAAACATACCTTTTAATATAGTATCACAAGGTAATAGGTCAATATACAATGGTTAGATTATATAGATCACTATTCCCAAAATATTAATGTACCTAATTTATGAAATAAAATTTGAATCCATTTAATCACAATCAACTAAAATTTCCATATATATAACTCAAGCTACATCACTAAAACATGAAATATTTGGTTTTGTATGGTTTCATCATAAATATATATAGGAAAACACAATTTTGGATGATATGAAAACAATAAATAACCAATTATTTATCACCTAATAGTAATAAATGTTAGAAATTTATAAATATAATAATCAAAGAACTACAACGTGCTATAGGAAATGTCTAAAATAAAATAAACATGGAATGATATACGCATGACATATAAATATGTGGGTTCCAATAATAATTCATGTGATAATTCTTCCTTGCCAAATCAGGCCATGGGTAAAAAAAGAAAAGAAAAAAAATAATGATAAAAAATTCCAAAAAATCTTCTATGTCACCCATTAGTGAAATTAGTACAATTATTATAGGCATAATGGATAACAACAAGTCCCATTATATACAACTTGGATTTCTCCCAATACATGGTTTAGCTACTCCGAATAATAGTATCATTACCAAATTTAATCACTTCCTAGTCTCCTGTCTACCAACTGAAAATAGTAAGATATTGAAAAACACATTTCATACCACTTTGTGACAACCCGAGACAAATCCACTAACAAGTGACCCATACCATAGGCCACATGATTTCATGAGTAGCTCTATACATTCCATAAGCTATTGATTATAAATGAGTATCTTTAATGGTATTGAGGGGATACAATACCCTTATAATTATAGTGGATAACAATAGTTATGTAGTTATAAGAAAATAACAAAAGCAGTGCAATGAAAAATGGAAACAAATGAGACATAAACCACAAAAAACAGTGATTATCAATAAAAAGAACCATATATAATAACATATTCAATACAGTGTCATATCATGATGCTATGGGATATAAGGGATACAATGGGAAATAGAGTAGTAGGAATATACAAATCACGCTATAAAAAATAGAGAAAAGGATAAAAGATATCTTCAATATAACCACATGTACCAACTCGGTCCTAAATTCTAGTACTATATCCTTGTATAGAAAATCAGGCATCCATAGTATGGTTCTTCACACTTTCCCAACCTATATCTATGAAGTCTCTTCGAGAATCATATGGTGGCCCAAACAAGGTGCATGTAAAACCGAGTAGGCCACCACATATGGTTTGGATAACTATCCAGTCCATTGATACTGAATGAGGCCATGTGTAGGTAATGTTATAAATTTATTAAAGGAAAATACACAACATGAATGTCTACTTAGGTTCCCATGGGGCTCCCATCTTATTCTAACTACATCAAACTAATCTAGAATGTATCTGAATGATTAATATTGTGTAAACAATGATGTGAATCATTTCCATTAATTAGACACAATCAATATGGAATTACATGCCCCATGGTTAAAAACATGAAATGTGAAACATTATGTCTATTAATTCAAATTATACTTTATATAATTCCATGCCCATTAATCAATATTAGATTGTATATAATTCCATGTCCATTAATTTTAAATTACACCATAAGGAATTTCTTGTCCACTAAATCATGATAAATAATATGGAATTTCATGTCTATTAATTATAATAAGAAAAAAGTAATGTCAAGTCCATAAGTTCCTTGTTAATAACAATAAATTTTATGTACATTAATTTTAAATAATAATAAGGAATATCATTTTCATCAGATAAGGTTATAATCATGTAATCACATACATTTTTATTACAATCACTGATAATGGATATAATTATTTACATAATTAAATTCACATTATCATCTATGTAATATTATTGATAAGTAATAATAATGGTCCCTGGTGTATAATCCATGAAACAACATCATTTCATCAACTCAAATTATAAAATTTCACTGACCAATACCAAGCCAAAAAAACTTTAGTGGTGTTTTAGTCCCCAGGGAACACAAGTAATTAAGAGTATGATCAAAACCACCCAATGGATGGTTTAAGTTGAGTTCATAAACCTCCAACCAAGTATAATGGTTTTATATAATTCCCATATCAATGATTAAACAATTAATATAGAGTTTTATCAACTTTAGGTGCAATAACAAGAAAGTATGGCATGTGGAACAATAATGACATAATGTAAACAACCAATCATTAAGTTAAAACTAAAATCCCACCTACCTTATCATTGTAGTAAAATCCTCATCTAGTATTTGAAAAATAATTGTTCTTGAATGGGAGAAAATGAATAAATTGAAAAATTCCTAAAAAATAGTACATATTAGCTCACATCGATTTAGCATTTGATATAGGATGATAGACAAAGGAATGATGTAAGATGACTAGTAGACTTACCGATGGGGATCCAATGAGATTATTCACGCTTGAATCAAATACTAAATAGAAGATATGGATCAAATCCTAACATGAGGGATGATGGGAGCACTCTATTGTTACTATTGTGTATGAAAAATGAGGTAGGGGAGGAATAAATAATGTAAAATGAAGGTAGGGAAAAAATGAAATTTCACCCATATATATTTTTAGAAGTATAATAGAATTTACATTATAAATTGGGAATTTACACAAAAAATTTCTATTTCATGGGGTTTTCCATAAAATAGGAGGTTTTTAATGTGAAATTTATAACATAAATTAACAATATACATGTAAAATTGAAAATTTACAACTCATGTTTGTTGTACATATAGACTCCACACCCCTTTAATGCTTCCTCAAAGACTATGCCCAAAAAGCCATTGAACCATCCACCAAGGTCCAAACCAAATAGAAAACCTATAAATAAAAGAAAAAAAATACTCTTATAGATGATAACACACAATAATATCCCAATAGGATAAATTTCCTAGATCTCAAATCCAACATTGATCTTTCCTAATCATTAAATAGTACATATATAATACTTTAATTATTATATAACTGAGAATATTTAGTGGGTTCTCCAGTAAAATTACCATCATTACATTCATATCAATCACCATTAAAGGATATCTATTGATCATATGAAATAATTATTGTCTCTGATTTTTCCTAGAATGTTTTTAAAATTTCTTAAATATTCAATATCTCTCTTATTATTTCCAACATGATTATGTTTATCAGTAAGACCACTATATTTTTCAGAGGAGTGTATGTCACCACAAACTGCCTCTTGATTCCTTCCCATTTATAAAAATATTCAAACTCCTTAACTATATATTTTAAACAATTTGAGTCTTGAAACACTTGAGCTTCTTTCTAGATTAAATATTATTCCATGGTTTGAATCTTTTGAAGACGTCAAAAAATTATTCTGTCATTTTGATTGGGTATGCCCATCATATCCTGGAGTAATCATTAATTAATAGTATACAATACCTTTCTCATCCCATGAATATAACCATTTCTTTCCAAATGTTGGAGTGGATAAACTATATGGTTTATTTGTTTCTGGTTGTTGGTCTAATGATAGTTATCCTATTTTTCTTTTCAAAACAAAATTATCACAAAATTATAAGTATAACTTTGTAAGACCAAGGAGATTCTTGTAATCATCAAGAATATCCATGTATCATTTGTACATATGAAAAGATTTTTATTCCAGGATGTCATCAATGTTTTTATTGCAAGGTATTTTATGTGACCACCATATCAAAATTATTGTATGATGAAACAATAAGAACATATAGTTTCTTAGATTTATTCTCTTCATTCATCACCAAAAATTCACCCTTAACAATTCCCATCAGTCCATTCATAGTGAAAGTATTTCATATGATATCATCAAATAATCCCATGGTTAATATGTTATTTTTTCGACCCTTCATTGTAATTAATCAATGTATGGTTTGAAAAATATCCTCATGAATCTTCATTTCGATGATACCAACTCCAATAGTAATCAAGGTGTTATCATTACATATATACATACATCCTAATATAGTTTCATACTGATCAAACCATTCCCATTGATACATCATCTATCATGTTTTTTCCCAAGTCAATTATCCATGCATCCTTGAGATATTGTTTTCCTCCAGTAGTCTTCACTGTTTCATTGACTATAACATATCTATTTCTAGAAGTAATCACCAAATTTCCACCCATGTCATGATTTTAGGTCCTACTTGAACCATGCTCCATATTCACACATGCTATTCTTTCTCTAATATTATTTAAGAAATTATCATTTCATAGCACCACTTGCATCTTTATTTTGCACAACGTAAAATTATTACCTTTTGATTTATTGAATTTCAAATTCACGGTCATTTAGTAATGTTTTCATTCTAAATCCTCAAATGTTTCAAAATAAATTATTTAATAATATCAATAATGTTTCTAATTTGAATGATAAATTCTATTTACAATCGTAGTGCATAATTTAATTTATGATAATTATTAATACCCAAAAAATTGAACAAAAACAATCAAGAACAGTCTATTAATACCTCTTGTTTGGGACAAAAAATGATTTATGCATTAGTTTAGTAAATTTTTTGATATAAAATATTGTGAAAAATTTTGAACAAATAACAGGAGTTGAAATGTGGAATAACCTCCCAACATGAATGGGGTAGAAAATCACAGGAAAATAGAAGGTTCACTAAGGTGTAATGTGGGAATAAAATCTCACACAATAAAAATTAGTATATCACTTGAAATTTTCCCTCCAAAATAAGTGGGAAAAAAACTAAAAAAATACCATACAAATAGATAGTCAATATTGGAGAATAATATTAAAAGCTAAAGATAAAGAAACCATTTGGGAAGATCCCCATTTATAGCGTGTTACCAAGCTATCATGCCCTATTCCTCCACTTGAGGGTTTTTTGGAGTTGGACACTAGACACATACCCCAAACTTCCCCTATTAAAAACATTGGGTGGAACCATCCATGAAATAACACTACCAAAAATATTGGGTAGTTGAGGTATTCAAAAGGATTGGTTAGCTAACCACATTATTTGATTATGGTGAACTTAATTGAATAACATTTAAACCTTAATTATGGTTCATAGGAGGTATAATAGTAGACCATATATGGTTCCCCTATCCCATGATATGTATAGAGACCACAACCTTTTACACATATCATTACTTTATTATACGCATAACTAACTATTAAATACAAACCAATTGTCGTAAAGTCCACTTTATTTGGAAAATTATGGGCATAAAAATGATAAACAGAATCCAAAATAAAAAAATATATTATTTGAAATCCATAATGAGCTCCTATATCCCATTTATCTCTAGCATCTGTATAGGGTATCATGGGGAATATATAAACAAAGGTATAAGCTAAAAATCCCATTATGGGTATAAACATAGTAATAAAGAAAAGAACATGGGTTAGAAGGAATAACATGATGACCTAGAAGGCATGGAACTTGAATGTAGAGAATTTGGACATGTAATTACATAATCATATGAATATGTAAACAACATATAGCATTACATAAGTATGAGTCAAGGATAACAACCAAGACCATTTCACATTGCATATGAAGTCCCATATAGGAATCAAGTTCACTCCCTGTCCCAACATGACATATCATGAGACTAAACAACACCCAACACATTGAAGCAAAATATGGTTACACCCATCAAAACATTTTCATGAATATGTGTTCCACACAAAGAATCAAACATAAGGGTTTCACATGGAAAGAAATAGGTATCATAATCATGCCATGAAGCATATCACATGAGCATATGAAAGTTTCCATAATGAAGGGGATTCAAAACATAAATAAAAATTCATAAGCTAAAATAAATATATATCATGATAACTTATGTCCAACTTAATTTAAAACTATTAAAAAGATTGTTTAAGAAACTTTAGAAATGAGCCACTTCGATGAGGTTTAAGGGAAAATTTTAATAATTCTTTAAAATGGAAAAGAAATAATTGTATTTATAAAATAAAAAACGAATCAAGAAATTTTTTTATGATAAAATGAGTGATTTACGAAGAATAATGGTTTCTTTAGACTGATTATGTAGTGTACTTAAAAATTGGCGAGAAATAGGGAAGTTCCATTTAATTGAGCTTGCTCATTGGAAATAATTGAGAAGGGATCTTTTTAAAAACATGTATTACCTCCTTAAATAAGTATGATAAGATATATATACATGATTTTAGAAAATAAAAACATAATTTAGAATAATTACATGAAAATAATGAAGAATTTCATTGGGGTAAATAGTAAGAAAGTGTAACCAACAAGAAAAATGGAGGTTTAGAAAGAATCCCTTACCTTATATCTGAAATTGTTTTGCACTTGATCTTAAATCCATTAAATCCATTAAATAATTAATTTATAACCTTTTATACATGTATTTTTTTTATTATAATTTTATTAAGTTTATTTATTGCCTTTTTAATAAGTTTTGAGATGCAACTTTATCATTCAAGAGGGCTTATTTCCTTGGTTTTCATGGTAGGTAAACATGTATAAATCTATGAAAGATTATTTAAAATTCAAATAGATATCTAGAATTTATGTAATATGTTATTAATGAACTTTTAAAATATTAAATGTTCTTATATATAATTTTTTTCCAGCTACTATGATGATTTATTAGATAAAACATTAATGATAATCATTTGGATTATTTTGGCATTTTTTATCATCATTATCTAGTTTTGTATTATTAATTAATATCATGTATATATAATGATTCAACATCTTTAAATAATTTTTAATATATATATATATTATAATCAGGTTTAGTAATAGAAACTATTTTGTGACTTTCCTTGAAGGCAGTAATGGAAATTGAAAACTCCTCATCCATGAATGAGATAAATTAACACATTAAAGATGATGTTTTTATTTTTAGAAAAAAGGGGAGGGAAAAGAAATAATTATGGGTTTTTCCATTAACAAAATAAAATTATAGAATATAAAATATACTATCGTTATCATTTCACATGGATAAGGGTAGGTGGTGAGAGAATAATAATGGAAAAAAAAATAAAAGAAGTAGAAAGAGAACGAAAGAGGATTTTACCTATTGAATTTATCCTCTTTAAGAACCTCCTTGATTGAATTTGGGTATGATATTTATTTGAGACTAGAACCTCATAGACATGTGGAATAGACTTGGGAGGATTGTTGGGTAGAAATTGAAAATAATTCAAGTCTTAAGAGGTGTGAGGATAAGAGGTGGTATTTGTAGGGGAGGAGATGATTGTTTTTTGATTATATAACTCATTAGTATATTATTTAGGCTCAAGAAAATATATATTTATTATTACTTGACTAAATATAGTATAGATATTAAGATAGTTCTTAATTATGGATATTACATTTCCGATAAATCCTACAATAGTGTATTTAACTTCTAATGTATATATAATAAATTATCGTATTTTACTATTCAAAAAAATAAACTATTTTAAAAATTTAAAAACATTAACCTTAACCATTTTTCAATGTGTATAATTCAAAAATGAACTCCCTTTTATGAAAATAATTTTCTAAATATGAGAAAAATAATTTTTAAATAAAATCATTATTTATTAAAAAAATACTAATTCTAAAATTATAAAAGATTTTATTACACATTAAAAAATTAATTAAGGACTCATAAAATTATATTATAAATATAAGAAAAAAATATTAATTTATGAATTCATTTTATAAAAAAAAATCTTTTAAATCATTATATTAATTATAAAATTGTAAATAAACTTTTATCTTTTACAAAAATACCAACAGATAATTTTTCATTTTCAAAATATGTATTTACTTATAATATGATATAATTATATCATATTTTCATCTATAAGATGCCAAAATTTTATTTATACATTCCTAGGTGAGGTTACTATTATATTTCCCAATTTATTATTCATAATGGTCACATTACTATTCTAAATGCTAGGTTACTATTCAATTAGTTTAGGTTCCTTAATTTCTATAAATACTTCCTATTTCATTAATTAATCAATTATAAAGTTTATATTGGGTTTTATGAGTGATTTTATTATATTTATACTACATGAAACTATTATATGAAGGGAATTCTCAATGATATAATTCAGGGTCATTACATTCTTCCCTGCTTATGAAATTTCTCCGTGGAAATTTTGTTCGAAAAACTATGGGGATTAAAGGTGAAGGTACTTATCCTTCATTGCTTTATTTTGTTCCCATGTTGTATCTTAGTACTTATGTTTCCCCAATAGTACATTTACCAGGTGAGTAGTCTTGTTGCATATTACTTTATCTTTATGGTCCAAGATCATCACCAAATACTCCTTATAAGTGAGATTATTTTCTAATTGAACCACCACTAAATTAAGTATATGTGAGGGATCAGGTATGTACTTCCTCATGAATAATTCATGGAATACATTTCATACTTGAGACATGGTAGGTGTGAGTTCCAGCCTATTGGACAAAACTTCAATATGATAAAGAATCTCAAAGGGGCCAATGTTCCTGGGACTTATATTTCATTTCTTCCCAAATATCATGATCATATTCCATATAAATATGTAGAGGAAAACCATGCCTCTAACCGTAAAATCCAAGTCCCATCAACGATTTTCTGCATAACTTTTTTGTCAACTTGGGGTGGCCTTGATGTGCTGCTTAATGGTTTTCACCTTTCCACCATTTTTCGTCCTTTTAGGTCCTAGAAGATTTTGTTCCATGACATCATCTATGTATTATGATGTTTTTAATCTTTTACGGTAAAGGGATTTATATGGATTCATTTGGATTATCAAGTGGATAGTATTATTATATGATAAACTGACCAAAGGTAGATGTTCGTACCATCCTCCCTTGAAATCCATAGATCACACTCTCAAAATTTATTCTAGCATTGGAAAAGTTTGTTTAGATTAGCCATTATTTTGATGGTGATAATCCATAATAAAGATCGACTCAATTTTTAGAGAAAATTAGAGTCACTTCAAGAACATGGAGGTGAATCTTGGATCTCGATCAGATATAATTGATAGTGGTACTCCATGAATCCTTACAACTAATTTGTTGTATATCTATGCAAGTAGATATAGAGAGAAGTCTTCTTTAATTGTGATAAAGGGAGACATCTTTATAATATGATCCCCAAAAACCCATATAGCATTTTGTTCTCTAGATTTATTTGTAAGTCCAATGAGAAATTCATTGGTGATGTTTTCCCACTTCCATGTTGTTATGGGTAATGGTTTCATCATCTCCTTATATGTTTTCATTTCAGCCTTCACTTGCTAACATACCAGGAAATTTGATGTATATTTAGCCATATCCTTTTTCATATTGTCCCACTAATTGTTCTCTTGGATATATTGATTCATTTTTGTGTTCCCTGGGTGAATAGAGATGGTTGAGCTATGTGAGAAATTCAGAATCTCCTTCTATATCTCTTGATTGGATGGTACAAAATGTTGTGAACCAAATATCGTGGATCATTCCTCATCCATTTTAAATCTATAGATTTCATATTTATTATAACTTCTACCTTTTTATAAATTTCCACATCACTTCTCTGAGCATCCATTATTTTATCCATAATGTACGGTTGATAAATTATTTGAGAAGGGATTTATTATGTTCATTATAACATCCCGACCCTTCTTTCCACTAAACTGGTAGCCGGACTGGCTTCCTGATGACCTCAAGCACGTCTCCCTATATGCCAAAGGCTTCTCCCTAGTAGTGATGGTGTAAGGATAGTCATTTGGGATATTATAGCCTCATATTCAAAGTACACAATGGTAAACATACAGTAATAGAAAGAAATAGTTATTAGTGGAAGATGTACAAAACAATAATGAAATAAACAGAAGGTAATTAAGGTATTAACTGAATATTGATAATGGATAATGCTACTTTATGCAATGCATGCATGTCATGGTGATACATAACTCAAAATTTTTAAACATTACAATAGGATTTGCATCTCTATATAGAAATAAAGAAAATACCTAGATCCCAAAGGTGATCTCCTTGAGAATCCATAGATCTCGCTCGGTCCCTTGATCCTAACTTCCATGTACATGAGGAAACAACACAAGAATAGGTCCATAGGCCTACAAAAAATAAGATTCATCTTGAGTACCCCAGTGAAATGGTGGCCCATGTAGGATATGGGCTACAATCTCAGTAGGCCAGCACCACTAATGTCTGGCCTAATAAATATGTGCAACATGTAAAAAGATAGTGTGCAGGTATAAACATAAGCTTTACATCCAAATAACATGACCTCATCATACATCCAAACATGTAGCAATTTACCACTACCAAGCCTTATATTCAATCATATCACATACCTCATGGTTGTGTCACATAAAGAAGTGTAAAACATGAAGGGTTGGATCCTAGGAACTCATCAAAGGCTTCCATAATGGAATTCTAGACTACGAATTGTTGGATCCAATCAAATCATCCCACGAATCCACAATGAGTCCCATGGGAATCCCAGTAGAAACTCGGTGTAGGAACTGGTTGGAGTTCTAAGAGCATGTGTACTGAAATTTCCTATGTGATTTTAAGCAAGATGGATCCACATGATTGCAAGGCCCGAGGCATCCTATGAAATCAAGAACCAAGGGGCATAATCAACCCAAGGTTTCTACTACTACGTTCCAAATCCATGGAGAGCAGTACAAGGAATCTATCAATACATTCATTCATTTAAAACCATATGAGTATACCCACTCATATAAACTATTCCATTATATATGAGTATACCCACTCATATCAACCATTCCATAATTTACCAAATGATTATACCCACTCATATAATCGATTTAATCATTTACCATGGGTTTACCCACCCAAAGATTACAATTAACGAAATACTTTAAACAAAATCATAAGGTTATACCCAAACTTATAACCATATAAAATCAATTAGTGAGTATACCCACTCACATAAGTTACAAACAATATGAGTATATAACTCATGTGTTCCATTTCTATTTAAATAAGCCATATGGGTATACCCACCCATATATCACCATTTTCAATTATTAACACAAGTAAACCAATGATAATACCCACTCATGTTAAAATTTTATATTTAAAAACAACCTAAAAGTTTACCCACTAGTTTATCCATTTTCCAATCATGTCATTTAATGAGTATGTCCACTCATTATCCATAACATGCATAAAAATGAATTCAACTCTTATAATGAATTTACCCCCTCATTAATCCCCATTCACAACCCATAAAAACCAATATTATACACACAAATTGTTATAGTTCACATCCATTCCTATTAGTTGGAATACTAGCTCATTTAATAACATTTACAATTAATCATTTCTAAAGGGTTTACCCAGATATTTAATCCCACTCTTGTTCATTATAACCATTTAACACAAGTGAGTTAACATGAAAAGGTGGCAAGACATATCCTAGATAAGAAAACCATACCCATTTAAATAAGCTTCCTCTAACTAGAAAAGCATAGAAAAAACCACATCATGTCAAGCCAAGAATACATAATAATCTACACCCTATGTTTTTAGCTTGATGGTAGCAAACCTTAAATGTAGATGTTTTTTAGAAAAAAAAGACTTTGTTCTCAAAAAAATAATCTAACACAATTAGGTAGTTCATTCTAGAATTTCAGTCCAATTAATCAGAAGTAGTAAATACAAAATTATTGTATTTTTAAATAAAAGCATGGTTTGGGACCCTACCTCATAGGATGGCCAAGATAGGGCTTTCTAACTCATGCAACAACCCAATCAGATGAACATACATACATATATACATACATACATACTTTTATATATATATATACTGTTAAATGAATGAATGTGTTCCCTGCACCATGAGGGATAATACACATGGGATATATATATATATATATATATTTATACCTGAGTGTATATGCATTCAAACCACCAAAACAGATTATGACATCCAAAAAATAAACCATGAAAACCATAAACACCTTAACATTCTCAATTTAGGGGTGTCAAAGAAATCATAGGTTTAGAAACTTACCCCAAATCTATGACAGTGGAGAGAATCGACATGAACCACCTCACCTTTGCAGTGGTTGCCGGAACATGGAAAAACAACTTCTGAGGAAGAATTTTCATACCCTAAAACCAGCAGACATAAAAAAACGAATGAAACCTTATGCTAGGGTTTCGGCCGCACATCGTAGGGTGAAAGATAGGTTGAAAAATCATTGAAAACAGAGAGAGGAAGGAAGGAGCGGTCATACCTAGGAGGATCAGGCCAAAATATGGCATAAATATGGGTACAAATGGTGTCAGAGAGGGTGTGCCAGAGGGCGAATCACACGATCAAGGGGAAGACCCATATCCATTGCATCTCATGAGTGGGGTGAGGGAGAGTGTGATTTGAGAGTTTATTTTTTTAATTCAATATAAATAATTTTTTTAAAACAGATCACTGAGTATGGTTTATGCCACACAATTTAATAGACTATGCACCAACCATGTGCCCTTTACTGGGCACTTAGTCTCTATGCACGATTTGACCCAACCGATAATGACAAAAAATTCAAGCCCCCATAAAAACCACCTAGTCGAAATTAAAGGTTTCTAAAATCTACCCTGTTAGGTCCACAAGGTTAGATAACTTGAGAGGGGGGGGGGGGTGAATCAGGGTATGACAGATTAAAAAAAATGTCCCTATTGATCTTGTCTCGCTATTAAGAAAGACACTCTTCTCCCTCTTTTCCTACAGAAAAGTATAAACAAGAACAAAAGCATGCACATGACACAAATATTTTTACTTGGTTCACCCTCACTGGGCTAAGTCTAAGGAGCATACACCAGTGATGTGCCGATGTACCAAATCCACTAAAAGCACACTGCTGTTTACAAAGTTCAGGATAGATCACTTCTATTCCCAGGCTCACTGCCTTTACAAAGTTTAGGGTCAGCTCACTGCTTTCCCAAGGGTCAGTCTCTGTTTCTCTCTCTCTGGCTCACTGTCGGTGGAGAGGATCACCTTCTTCCTCTTCCTTTGATCACTGATCTAGAAAGGATCCGCTCACATTTTATAGACCTGTAGTTATCTTCATTATCACCAATGAATACATCCTCTGTTGTATGTGGATGCTCTGTTGAAGTCAAACTTTCACCCGAAGATGAATCTCACTTTGCACCGAAGGTATCGGGCAATGTTCCAGCTTCCACATAGCCCTGAATCACTGCCGCGAATCAACCTTACATGGAACCCTTCTCTAAGCCAGTGCACAAGTCTCAGCGCACAAGTTATAACTGGCACGCAAGTCCACCTCAACCACGTGCGCAACATAATATTCTGCAACTCCAAACTTGCACAACTCACACCCTTTTACGCCCAAACCGATATTGGCACACAACCATCAACTATCGCGCTTCTTCAAAACCTGGCGCACAATTCCACTTCAATCACTTGCGTGACACAAGATTCTACAACTCCAAACTTGGGTGACTCCCTTCCTTTCTTTTCCAAACCACCTTGGGCACGCAACAAACAACTAGCGCGCAACTTCTACTTGCGCGACCCACCACCACTTGTGCGACCACCACACCTGTGTGAAAGGAGCTATGATTTTTTTTCTAAGTGTTGAACTTGTCCCGAAAGAGGAGGGGTCAACCTCTATTTATAATCATCTAGAAACCCTGCGCGACAGTGCACAAGTCTCCTCTGGGCGTGCAAGTTTCGATGCACCAGTCTCTGCTGCGCAAGTCACTTGTGCGACCAACTCTAAAACATGGGCACCCATTATCCCTTTTCCATATTTTGATGGTATGATCTTGAAAAAAATAGGGTGCACAAGATTTATCTCCTTCAAGTCAACGGTGTGCAAGTCCCTTTTCCAAAACCACTTTTCTCCTTTTGTCTATTTTCAGGCCCAAAAATTTGGCAAACACTTGAAAATGACGCCACCTTGTATCTACTCTTTTTGTACTACCTCCAGATCATCCATTCCTTTGTTGACATTCTTGAATCAAACATTGATCATTAACCACAACTCTTGAACTCGACATGCCACCATAAAATTCCCTTTTTCAACAAATTTGTATGTCATTGTTTTCTTTGTCAACAATCACTACACAGATGTCCACTTTGTCAACAAACACAATCACCTCAAAAATACTTCAATGATACCTTGAGGGATTTTTTCCCAACATATCCACCCTAAAAAATTATCATCCCTGATAAGCCATCGGGAACTATGAAAGAATCACCCAAACTAAAGAGGTTGTGATGTTTCTATCAAACGGATGTTTTCCATTTCCAAACACCAAACACACCCTTAAAGAATGTTACATTCCCTAGGCACTTAAGCCTTCAAAACCCAATCCAAAGTTCAAACTGCTACCTAAGAATCAAAGAGAAAAAAAACGAGCCCATAAAACTAGAGACAAGATCATGTCATCGTTTCTTTAAGCATACACTCATTGGTGCTTTCCACCAAGGGTATTAGAATTTAATGGCCAAAACTAACCACGAATCTCCATCGTTGGAATTGTTAAAAATATGCATCATAAGAGTTCTAGACAGGCTTCTCACATGACTTCCATAATGGGAGAAGCCAATTACATCTAAGGAAATATCATAGACCTCATTGAATGGAACTGTCTAATCTCAATCAACCATTGAGAACTGGCTATGCATGCATTCCTCGAAAGACATCGCCGACCCTTAAACCACACTCTCCCTTAAAATGGAAACATGCTCATAAAAATGATTCCATTTCTAACAACATACACAAGAAATATGGAAAACAAGCCAAGACATGCTGGGATAACAATTCTTGAAGATTCTTGGCTTAGGTGGTCGATGCATCCCAACCAAACTACAATGCCTTTATTCCCAATGAATTCACTAGTTAACAAAAGAATGTATAGAGATGTCCGTACTCGACTTCCGGTGACATTACTAGGTCCATAAATCACTAGGATATTTTAAAATCCTCATGCATCGACATGAGTAAAGGAACAATCCATATCCCAACCACCAAAATATATTACACCTTTTGAGCACACCTCAAGCCCAACTACAAGTCTGGGGTAACATCCAATGAACCACACATCCTGTATAAAACCCAGAAAAAAACCACTTATCAAGACAGCGGCCTTTCAAACATTTGAATGGGGTAATAACGACGCCATATTAATGCCTCTAGGATGACATAAAGATAAGGTACATTTTCATATCATTCATAAGACCACAAAAATATTACACGAAGGGTCTCCAGGAAGTTTAGTTGAACCACTACTGGTCGGCTCTTTACAACAGCCCGACACACCTGCCGAAGACTCACCAACTGAACCCTGATGCATATACCACCCAAGGAACTCATGTTTTTTCAAGATTTACCACTAAAAATATTCCGAAACCAATGGATTTTCTAAATGTTTTCTCACACTGCCAGCCTCATCAATGTCGTGATGCCAAGAAAGCACCGATGTGAACACCAGAATTGATGTGATGCTACCCACCATAAGAGTGTCCAAGTTTTCAAAAGGGACGACTAGCTCCTCAAATGTTCCCTAGCTCAGAAGAACCATAAAATCACTTATGAAGTTCCATGAAACATTATCTCCATGTAAAAACATATAGAATGAAATACAAAATCAAAATGACCAGCGTGTCAAAACACTTGAGTCCCAAAATTCCTCCCGAGCAGTGGGAAATACTCACACTAATGCCCTAGTCACTCTACTATAGAGTTAACTCGAGAAAATCCTCAATATCACAAACTCAATGATCACACTGAACTCAACCAGGTCGTTGCATCAGTAAAAACATTATGGCTACCATGTATGTCAACACATCCAACCCTGAGTTCACAAAAGTCAAATGCACATCATCTCATACAACCATTAACTCAAATGCCGATTTACCGAGTCTTCCATCACTAAAGAAAAGAGAGTTTCACATAACCAATGAAGTAGTTGAACATGCCAAGGCTTGTCTAAGATAATGAAAAAAGAATTCCATAATGCTTATTCATATATCAAGAGTCAAGATACAACGACCACCCATTCAAAAAAGAGTGTCCTTTTTAAAACCAAAAAGTTATACTAGGGAGTGTGTAAGGATAGTCTGTGGAGAGACTATAACCTCATATTCAGAGCACATAAGGGTAAAAAATAGTAATATGAAGAAATAGATAACAGTGGAAGCTGTATAAAGAAATAATAAAAGTAGTAGAATACAATTGAGGTATAAAATGAATATAGAAATTTTTTATGCTAGTTTATACAGTGCATGCATGTCATGGTGACACATAACTCAAAAGAAATAAAAAATACAACACAATTTACATCTTAGTATAGAAATTAAAAAACACAAATCCCCAAGGTGATCTCCACGAGAAACCCGACCTCCCACTCTATCCCATGCTTCTAACTTCCCTGTACAAGAGGAAACAATAAAAGCATGGGTCCATAACCCTAAAAACAAGAAGAGTATAGTTGAGTATCCCAATGCAATGGTGGAATGAGTAGTCTGTGAGATAAAATCTCATTAGGATGATGCCACTGATATCTAGCCCAAAAAATATGTGCTATATGTAAATAAATAGTCTATAGGTAAATGTGTAAGAAGTAAATACATGCACGGAATGATCATGGAATGTAAAATGATAAAACGGTTATACCAACTTATCCCTACAAGTATCCCTGCACAATATAGTCAATATCCCTTAATAAGGAATCTATAAGCAATGAGCAAATAAACCAATAACCCAAAATCTCTGCATATCCAAACATGTCACAATTTACCATGTCCAAGCCATATATTCAAGTGTATCACAAGCCTCATGGTCGTGCCATATAAAGAAGTATAGACTATGAAGTTCCAGATCTACGAAAATCATCCAAGGCATCCATAACGGAATTCTTGACCACAAAGGGCTAGATCCAAGGAACTCGTCCATGGAATCTACATCGAGACCCATGGGTGTCCTATAAGAAACTTTTTCTAGGAACTGGTTTCAGTCCGAGGAACATGTGTACCGACATGTATTACACAATTCCAATCAAGACAGATCCATGGGGTGGCAAGACTTGAGGCATCCCACAGAATCAAGACCTAAGGGGCATAATCAACCCAATGCATCCACTACTGCATTCCAAATCCATGGAGAATAGTCCATGGCATCAATAAATCCATTCATTATTTCAAAACATATGAGTATACCCACTCATATAAACCATTCCATTCCATATGATTATACCCATTCATATCAACCATTCCCTAATTTACCATATGCCTATACCGACTCAAATAAACCATTTAACCATTTAACATGGGGTTTCCCATCCAACAATTAAAATTCAAGCAAGTCATTAAACAAAAACATAAGGCTATACCCACCCTTATAACCATAGAAAATCAATTAGTGAGTATACCCTCTCAAATAAGTCACACAAAACATGATTATACTACTCATGTGCTCCATTTCCATTTAAACAAGCCACATGGGTATACTAAACCATATATCACCTTTTCCCATTATTAAAACAATTCATCTAATAAGCATATCCTATCAGGTTAAAATTTCATATTTAAATACATCCTATGATTTTTCCCACTCATTTACACATTTTCAATTCAAGGAATGTAATGAGTATACCCACTCATTATACATCACTTGCATCAAAATCCATTCAACTATTATAATGAATTTACCCTCCCATTAATCCCCATTCACAACCCTTAAAACCAGGGAGTATACCCACTCATTGTAACAATTCACATTCATTCCTATCACATGGAATACCCGCCCATTTAATACCATTTACACTTATTCATTTAACATGGGTTAACCCACCCATTTAATCCCACTTTAGTTCACTAGAACCATTTCACACAAGTGTGTAAATAAGAAAAGGAGGAAAGACATCTCATAGCTAAGAAAACCATAGCCCTTTAATTTAAACTGGTTTCCTCTAACTAGGAAATCATACAAAAAACCAAATCAGTTCAAGAAAAGAAAGCATAATAGTTAAATCACTATGTTTTTAGCTTGAAGGCAGTGCACCTCTGATAGATGGATTTTATTATATAAACATGACTTTGTTCTCAAAAAAATTAACTAACATGATTAGGCAGTTCATTCAAGAAATTTAGTACAATTGATCAAAAGCAGTAAATAAATAACTCTTGAATTTTTAAATTAAAGTAAGGTTGGGGACCCTACCTCAAAGGATGACCAAGAAAAAACTTTCTAACTCAAGCGGTAATCCTATCACACACACACACACACACACACACACACGTCCTTAACCCAATGCATTTGTTCTACATTCCATGAGGGAACAAACACATGGGATATATATATATATATATATTCATACCTGAGTGTATATGCTTTAACACCACCAAAATAGATTACAACATCCTAAAAATAAACCCCAACACCCATAAACACTTTAACATTATAAATTTTGGGGTATAAAACAAATAACAGGTTTAGAAACATACCCTAAATCAATGAAGTTAGAGAAAATTGGCACAAACTACCTCACCTTCAATGACAGTTTATAGAACACGGACTAACACCACTCAAGGAATACCTTGCATACCCTAAAACCAGAAGAATACAAAAAACTAAATCAAAACCTATGCCAAGGTTTCAAATTCACACCATAGGGAGACTGAAAGATATAAAAATCATCAAAAAAAGGGGTAGGAAGGAAGGAGGGGTCATACCAAGGATGATCATGACAAAATATGATAGAAATCTGGGAGAAAAATGAGCTGGAAAGGCTGTGCTGGAGGTGGCGTCACATGCTCAAGTGGAATCCCCCTGCTTGGTGCATTGCATGAGTGGGGTGAGGGAGAGGGTGAGTTGAGTGTTTTATTTTTTTAATTTTATTTTAAATCAATTTAAATAGAAGATTTTTTAAAATATATCACGACACATAGTTTTGGTTGCACAGTCTAACAGACTGTGTTCCAACCATGTAACCTTTACTGGGCACCAGACACCACCATGATTTGATGCACCCATTAATTACCAAAAATTAAAAAAACCATGTAAAAATCACTCGGACCAAAAACAGGGTTTCTAAATTCATTACTTAATGATTCCCATGTCCATCCTTTTAAAATATAAGAATATCGGATCTTTATCAATTCTCATCATTGATAATGTTTCATGATCCTTTCAACATAGGGAATTCACCACATTATTTTCTTTAAAAGGATGGTAGTGGATTGAGCACTCGTAATACTTGATGAGCTCTAACCATATTCTCTTGTGCATATGAATATCCATCTATGTGAATATATAATTCAGGCATTTAGGATCAATATATATTTCACACTTCTCTTCAGAGAGATAATTCCACAAGATTTTCAATGTAAAGATCACAACTGCAAACTCCAGATCATGTGTAGGATAGTTTTGTCAATAATTTTCAACTGAATTGAGGTGTAAATTATCACAGTATCATTTTTCATTAGTATGTAGCCTAATAAAATTATTTGAAGCATCATTGTATACCAAAAATAATTCCCCACATGTCAGTAGTGTGAGTAAAAGTGCATTGAGAAGTCTCGTTTTCAACTCTTTGAAGCATTCTTCACCCCTCACTCGTTTAGAAAAAATTCAAACCCTTCCAAGTCATCCAAGTTATTGGGTTTAAAAATCTTGAGAATTTTATCACAAATTATTTATAATTACCAATTGAACCAAGGAAACTATGGATCTCTATTACATTTATTGTTCTTGGACACAATTCTATTGGATTTATCTTAGATGAGTCCACATATATCCCCTTTCAGGTGATAAAATTCCCCAAGAATGATACATCCTTCATCCAGAAATCTTATTTACTATACTTTCCATATTTTTCCTCTCATTGAATAATATTTTACACCGTATTAAAATTATCTTAATATTATTACTTTCTCTTTGAGTATATCATAATATCATCAATAATGAATACTATGTAATCAATAAATAATATATTCATTACGTATATAAATATTTTTTGAGCATTAATGAATCTGAAGGGCATCACTATGAATTCATAATGTTCATACCTCATTCAAATGACAGTATTGGGAATATCTTTCTTCCTCAACTTTAATTGGTGATATCCTGACCAAAGGTCCACATTTTAGAAGTATTTTTCCCCACATAGTTGATTGAAAACTTTTTATATCCATGGAATGAGATACCTATTTTTATCATGATTTTATTAATCTCGTGATAATAAAAATAGAGGCACATTGATCCATACATATTCTTGACAAAGAGGACTAGTATACCCCATGGTGAAGCACTCGAGATTATAAAAACCTTTTCTAGATTCCCCTGTATCTACTTCTTATGTTCCTCCAACTCAATAGTGTCCAATAATAGGGAGTCTTTGAGATTCATGAATAAGTTCAATAGATAACACAAGTTCTCGATATAGTGGAATACCAAGAAATTTTTCAAGGAATGCATAAATGTAGTCCCTCACTATGGTCATGTCATCGAGAATAATACTATCATTTTTCTCAATAATTTGATCAAGATATTATTTCTCCTAAGGAATTAATATCCTAACTTGAGACATTGACAGTGAAGGTGATTCATCATCATATCAACACTTGTATATAATTGGAGGATTCTTTAGGATATGAAGAGTGATATCCATTTCTAGATAGTTGATATTGGATTTGTATAAAGATAAATAATCCATTACCAATATGACATCAATGTACACCAAAGAAATTAATATGATATTTTCTGGGAGGTTTAATCCACAATCATTAACCAATGAGGAGTTATATTCTTTGGATGCAATAATTTTCCCATTTTATATTCTCAAAAATAACTCAACATCCATATTTTGAGGTGGTTTTTGAATAGTTGTACTAAAATTTTAAAATATGGATAAATGAATAGAACTATAATCAAAGAGTATGTTCACTTTTCTTAAATGAATAACTAGCGTACCAGTCACAACATCATTTTCAGGATCCACCTTAGGAGTAGTGATAGTATATTACCATCCTTGTTGGCTTGGAGGGTGTTACTATTGATTTCCTCCAACATCCCTTGGCATAGGGAAATGGTTTGCATAATCCCCATGTTCCTTTTAGTTTAAATATTTCCCTATTGGTTGAGTGATGATATGAAACTTCCTTTCATCTTTTACATTATTGGGATTCCTCATATCCCTTCAATATTTATTTGCCAAATGCTACTCTCTTCCACATTTGAAGTATCTCTTGGATTTATTTAAGAAGGTTCTAGGATGCTTCTTCCCACAATTTTGACACATGGAATGTATGGCCTCCATTCCATTAAAAAATATATCTGTTTATCCACCCAAATTAAACTCCATTTTACTCTTTTTTTTTGATTTGGGCCCACGAGACCACTGAGAGTCCCTGATCTCTATTTCAACTATAAGGGAACTACTGATAATCTTCAAAAAACTATCAAAGCCACAAATCACCAATTATTTTCCTAGAAGCATATTTAGTCTGGTAAACAAGTGACCCACCTTACTTTCTCTATTCATGAAAAATCCAATTTCATATCGTGCATGCCTTGCGAAGTTTACCTCAAACGCTCCGATAGACTCGTCTTTCTTTTTCTCTAGTCCAAGTAACTCAATTTCTATATTAAGATATAGTGTTCAGGAAAAATATTTATCGAAAAATATATGCTTTAGATATTCTCATTCTATGTAATAAATTTACACCTTTTACTTTGTGATCTTGATCAGTTTCCACCACTGATCCTCTTCCCCATCAAAATGGTAAAATGCCAACCCAAATTTCTCTTCTTCTGAGCATTATAGGAAAAGAAATATATTCTTAATGGATTAAATACATTGGTATATAAGGAGGGTATTAGAAGATCCACTAAATATAGGAGTACTTTTACACATGAAGGATTCTAAAAAAACATTTTCTCTCTTATGAGAAGAAGGTAGTTACACATGATTCAAGTTATTATTCACAACATGATCCGGATGAGTAAGTACTATCGTGATCTTTTGAGCACCCATTACAATCATATTTGGAATATAATTAGGTAAATCATCACATTTCCTATCACATTTATTATTGGAACAGGTTCTCCTATTTCCAAACATTAACTAAGAAAACGAAATTTTAATTAAAATTATGGGTCTTGAATATTTATCATAATAAATAGAAACTTTGAACATAGAGGGATAAACATGTAAATGAAATTCATATCCTAACTTGTGATTCCATATGTTTCAATATATGATATACATGGTGATATAATTATACCTAGGGTTATTATTAAATTTCTATAGTCCTAATATCTAAAAATTACTAGATTATCTTACGATACCAACTATAGAGACCAAATAGTTTTACACATATTATTAAATTATTTTAATCATAGTTAATCATTAAATACAAACCAAGGATGTTAAATTATTGTATATTTTTAGGATTAGGTACATAAGACTAAAAAAATAACCAACCAAAGTGATTTTTTATTTAAACTCCATAATGAGATTCTATCTCCCATTAATTTCTAACATATGCACATGTTAACTTGGGGAATACTTGAACAAAGTGATGGGATAAAATTCCTAGTAAGGGTATAAACATAGGAATAAAGAAAATAACGTGGGTTAAAAGGAATAAAATGATGAAATTAAAAGGAATAGAACATGATTTTAGAGAATGGGGACATGTAATTATGAAATAATAGGAATCTGGAAATAATATACAACATGAAATAAAAAATAGTCAAGGCTAACTTCCAAGACCATTGCACATGGAAGATAAAGTTTGCTAAAGGAATAAGGTCCAATCCTTGTCCCAACATGATGTATCATGAGAATAAACATTACACAATTAATTGGAGATCCATCTGGGAACACCCACCAAAACATGTTCATGAATATGTTTCCCACATGACGAATCAAATATATAGAATAAACATAAGGGTTACCCTTGGAATGAAATGGTTATCATAATGATGTCATAAAGATGAACAAATTACCATATAAAAGTGACCAAAAAAGAGTTGATTTAAAACATAAATTGAAATTAATAAGGTAATATAGGAATAGATCATGTAAAATTATGTCCAACTAAAGTGAAAACATATAAAAATGTTTTTAATAAACTTTAGAACTGAGCCACTTTGGTGCGGCATAAGGGGAAATTTTAATGAATCTTTTAGAAAAAAAATGAATAATTGAATCTATAAAAACAAAAATGAAACAAGTTATTTTTTCATGATAATATGAGTGAATTTATAAAAATAATTTTTTATTAATACAGATAATGGAGTGTACTAGAAAATTTGCAAGAAATTAGGAAGTTCCGTTTATTGTGCTTGCTTATTCGAAAGAATTGAGAAGGGGGCCTTTTTAAAATATGTATTTCCCCATAAAATAAAGTTTATATGACCTATATAAATGATTTTGGAACATATAAAAAAAATTTATAATAATCACATAATATTAAAGAAGAATTACATTTGGGTAAAGAGTGAGAAAGTGTAACCCAAAGGAAAAAATGGAGTTTTAGAAATAGTCCCTTAACTTATGTCCAAATGTGTTCTGCACTTGATCATAATTTCTGGGAAAATCAAATTCAGTCCATTAAATAATTAATTCATAACATTATCTACATGTACTAAATTTATTATAATTTTATTAAGTTAATTTTTATCCTTTTTGATAAGTTATAAGATAAAATTTTATCATTTGGGAGTGCTCATTTCCTTGGGTTTCATGATTGGTACACTTGTATAAATTTATGAAGGATCATGTAAAATGGGAATACATATATAGAAATGAATTTATATATCATAAATGAACAAAAATAATATTAAAGGGTACTATATATAATTTTTATTTCACATATAAGGATGATTCATTTGATAAAACATTAATGATAACTGTTTAAATTATTTCGGTATTTTTTTATCATCACGAACTAGTTTTATTTTATTAATTAATATAATTTATATGTAATGGTACCAGATCATTAAATAGGTTTTAATAAATATATAATAATATTTTCAAACCATAAAAATGGTTTTATGACCATCCTTGAAGGTGGTAATATAAATTGAAAACTCATTATCATTGAATGTGAAAAATTAACACATCATAGATGATGTTTTCATTTTAAAAAAAACATCAAGAGGGAAAAAGAAATTATGAAGGGTTATTTCATTAACAAAATAAAATTCTAGTATATAATAGATATTTTATTTTTTATGTCACTTGTATAAGGGGAGGTTATGGGTGAATAAGAAAATAAAATAAATTAAAAGAAATTAAAAGAGAACATAAGAGGATTTTACCTCTTAAATTTATCCTCATTGTAAACCTCCTTAAGGGAGTTTTAGTTCGGTATTTTTTGAGACCAAAACCTCTTGGATATTGGGAAAAAACTTTATAAGATTTTTGGTAATAAATTTTACAAGATTCAAGGTTTCAGAGGTGTGATGAGAATAGGTGGTGAGGGGTAGTATTTATAGTTGAGGAGATGGGTATTTTTTTTATTTTACTCATTAGTATATTATTTTGGCTCATGAGAAGAAATAGATATGATTCCATAACTAAATAAAGTAATTTGAGATTTATATTTTGATATTATGATTCTTATATCAGTGAATACTAATGGAATAGTTTATTTTACTTATAATGTATGCATATTGTAAATTACCATATTTTACTATTCCCCAAAATTTTTACTATTTTTCAAATATCTCAAAAATTCACTCAAACCATTTTTAACTTGTATAATTAAAAAAATAAACTCAGTTTTATGAAAATAATTTTCTGAAAATAAGAAACGCTATTTTTATTTAAAACCATCATTTATTTTAAAAATTATAATTTTAAAATTATAACTGATTTTATAACTCTTTGAATAATTAATTAAGGAAACATAAAATTATATTATAACCATAAGAAAAAAATAATACTTTATTAACCAATTTTATGAAAATATTCTTTTAAATCATTATATTAATTTTAAAATTGTAAATAAAAATTTATGTTTTATAAAAGTACCAAAAATGAATGTACCATTTTTAAAACATTTATTTACTTATAGTATGATATAATTATATCACATTTTCATTTATAAGGTGCCCAAATTTTATTTTGACCTTCATTGGTTATATTCCCATTCTAATGGATGGTTTATTATTCATAATGGTGACAATACTATTCCAAAGGCCAGGTTACTATTCCATTGTTTTAGGTTCTTTAATTTCTATAAATAATTCCTACTTGTTTAATTATTCATTTATAATTTTTTTATTGTGTTCTATATGTGATTTTATGTTATTTATATTACATTAAATTAATATAAAAATGGTATTTCAATTGATATAATTCAATGAAATTACAATTTTTCCCTCTCACATTTGTGACAAGTGATGAATAGTTCATCCTCTTCATAATATTCCATTATAAATGAATTCTTCAAGGTAGTGGTTCAAGTGGGACCTAAATTTGTATCCAAACATAAGTGGATATAGCCTTTTCGGTGCAGAATTATAAAATATTTCCCATGTGATGAGGGTGTCAACTATATCATGAAACGATGGATGAATTAATTCTCAATGGTAGTATTATATTATCACCCTTAAAATAGTTAAATTAAAATTGTTTTTAATAGGACCCACTTACAAGAAATTTTGGATTGGTGAGGTGGATAAATCATTGGGAATCCAACATTATAAGTTCTAGTAGAATTCCCCAGGATCCTCCTTGATAAAAGGGATTTTGGGAATTAGGGGTTTTAATTAAAACTAAATATGGAAAATAATAATTTTAATGTTCTTTAAACTTATATATTTTTAGTAGAATGTTTATATATATATATAACATATTTTATAAAAAACCTATAATGTGATTAGTCATAATGGTTGGATTTTGAATTTTTCAAAATCTGATAGGGTTTCCCCGTCCATGATTTGTCTCATTTGGGTCAAATCAAGGTGTTATTTGACCAAAAGTTTGATATCCAATAGGTGTGAATCACATAGATTTAGATATAGAAATAATTGAAGGAGAGTTAGGTAATAATAAATTATTATATATTCCAAAAATATTCTCCAGATAATCTTACCAACATTGGTCCTACAGGGATATTAGAAATTGGTATTCACCTTTCCCTAAATCTTGTTGAAATACTCAAGGGAAACTTCCATTTAAAACCCTACACAAAAAAGTGGGGGTGGATTAAATGCTTTCGGATGGTGAATTAAATTCATGGATTGAAATTAGATTAGTAATCTAATCTAAATTCTCATTTTACAAAAATAAAAATGGTTTAAACACAGATAGAACCTAGATGCTAAATTATAAATCCCATAAAATGATGAACCAAGACAAGGTAAAAAATGGCCATTTAGATGGAAAAAAATTCTCCCCATGAAAGGATAAGATGATTTTTCCTATAATTTTTAATTTTTTTACATCATAGATAAAAAAACCCACATTCTTGATGATCCTACTCTAAATATTGATGGCATGACCAGTGATATGACTCAAGGTGATAACATTTGAGAAATCAGAATGATACATGAAGAAAATCAATTCTTTTGTAAATAAAAAATTATAAAAACACTATCAAATCATCTCCTTGACTATTTTCACCAGATAATTTCTGCTCGAGAGATATGGTATTCGCTTGAGTTCAAGTATAACACCATAGATGATGATAAAAAAATTTAATTATTGTAAATTATCTTAAATTCAATATGGATGATATGAAGCTAGGGTTGGTAAAATTTATTAATGTCTATGTTATTAAAAAAGAAATTCTTGCCCTTAAGATTAATATACCACAAACAATCCAAGATGGTAAAATTATTTATAAATTTCCTCTTATGTAGAAAGAATTTGGTAAATCACTAATTGAAATGTGTAAATATATTTCCTTTTAAAAATTTACAATGCTTCTTCACATTGAGTAATAATACATATTTAGAGATGTGGGTTTGGATTATAATTTTCATACCATGATTATTATCGTTATCGGAAAAGAATAACCAAATTCTTCATTACATGTCAATAATAAAAGTAAAAAAAATTCAAGAATAAAAGAAATCCTTGTATTAAGAAAGTAGAATGATTTTTATGTTGAAAACCATGGAATTTTTCAAGGGAATTTCACCATAAAAATAAAATGATAAACCCATAGTAAATATGATAAATAATGTGAATATAGTTTTAATGATATCCGAAGTCAATATGACTTCAATGAATATGTGATGGTGTCTTGATTCTAGAGAAATAGTGCATGTGTACACAGATCATTCGATATCCAAAACATTTTAATATTATAATTTAATCAAATAATCAAACCTTAGAAATAATGCATGCTTTATTGTCTATTGAATAGGAAGTGTGTAAATAGAAATTACTTATGGGAATAAGTTTACTCAACATGGTATGTTGTATGTACCCAAAATTCAAAATAATTTAGTCTCTTTTGATCTTCTATATAAGAAGGGATTTTGGGTTTCATTCAAATCTGACAATATTTTTTGGTTACTTCATTGATTCCTCTAATTTATTCCATAATCCTTTATTAGATTTTTATAATAATTAATTAAACTTATTTAATAAGTTAAATTTAATTAACATTGGGAATACATTTTATTAATATTAAACATGTGTAAAATCTAAATTAGTTTTGTAAACTTTCCAAAGTATTGAAAAATATTCTAATATATTAGTATTAGTACATTATGATATTTATGAATTAAAGGTATTATTATATAATAGAGGAAAAATTTATTTTATAATTTTATTGATTACTGAAGTATATATGTAAATATATATCCTTAATGAATAAATTATGAAACCTTCAATATATTTAATAAATATAAATACAAAATTGAAACAAAATTATACAAAGAGATTAAATTATTACACTTTGATATAGGTGGTGAATACATTATAAATGTGTTTAATGAGTTTATTAAATAAAATGGTATAATTAATCAACTTAATTCTCCATAAAAACCATAGTAAAATGTGTTAAATTAATGGAAAAATTGTAATTTAGTTGAAATTTTAAATTTCATGAATAATAAATATATCCTAAAATTAAATTTATGGATCCTACCATTATTATATTAATTTCATGTTTATAAAAAGACTACCTCAAGAAAAAAATAGTTACCCCTTATAAAATTGGAAAAGGTAGAAACATATTCTTTCAAATTTAAAAGTGCAGGGGTGTTTATAATACTATAGAGCTACTTAACCTAAATGAATTAAAATTCATCCTAGAGAAAATAATGGTATTTTTTTGGATTGGTAGAAAAATTTAATGTATATTTAATTAATCATTTAAGAGCTAATGTAATTTTTGAAACAAGGGATACATATTTTTATGAAAATAAATTTTTTAATTCTCATTTAGTGGAGTTTATTACTCATAATTATATCTCCATTACTCTTTATAGTCCAAATATAATAGTAGAGAATAAATATGATTCTGTATTTTAACCTAAATGGGAAAAAAATCTTTGTAAAAAAAACTTCTACATCCAGATTCCATTGTTTTCCTTGACGAGGGAGATAAAAATAATCATCATCTGAAAAGGCCTCATATAGTGTTGACATAAGAAGATGATCCAAAGTAATATAAATAATCTATGCCTTCTAGAGATGTTTCTTTATGGAAAGAATAAATTAATGATGAAAAGGATTCCACTATGCGGGAATCATACTTGGGTAATTAATGATTTACAAAGAGTATGATATCTTATTGGTTGTAAATGGGGTTTTATAAAGAATTATAATTCTAATGGTTACATACATTATTTTAAAGCTATATTCATTTCCAAAGGTTTAAAACAACATAAGAGATTTATTATTTTGATACATAGGATAATGTAAATTGAATAATTTCCATAAGTATTTTATATGCTTTAGATTAAATTAATCATTTTTATGTACATAAAATGGATATTAAAACACCCTTTAAAATGGAAATATAAATGAATAGATTAACATAGAACAAAAAGAAGGGTTTTGTTTACAATGTAATGAAATAATACTATTTCAACTAGTTAAATTTATTTATGACCTTAAATAACCTTTGAATAAATAGAATGGGAAAATTGATTCTATTATTTTATCTAATGGATTTACTTATAACTATGTTGTTAAATTTTTTTATTCAATGGTTACAAAAAAAATAAGGAGTTATTTTGATTTTATATGCGGATGATATGTTAATTTTTGAAACCAATATGATTGGTGTAAATGAGGAAAAAATTATTCATCTTATATGTATAAAATGAAGTATCATGGAATAGTTAATAGTATTTTAGGTATTAAAGTTTAAAATCATAATGTGTGTAAATATTTAGGTCATTATTCTTACATATGAACAATATTAAATAAATTTCATCAACTTGGTTTCAAGGATGATAATAGTCTCTTTGTTTCTAGTGTTAAACTCTTTATGAATATGGGAAGATCCATAGAACAAATTGAGTATTCTAGTGAAATTAGTTCTTTAATATTTGAAACGAATTGTTCTAGAGCTGATATTTATTTCTTGGTTTGGAAAATGAGTAGATATACTTGTAATACTTATATGGATCCATAGTAATGTATAAGTAGAATATTTGGATACTTAAGAAAGGAAAAAGATTTAGGTTTTTGGTAAAATGATTATCTAGATGTATTATAAGGATACACAGATTCTAGTTGGATTACTAGTATTGTTGATAACAAATCTACATATGGATGGTTTTTTCACTTGTAGGTAGTGATGTATCATGTGGGAGTAGGAAAAAAACTTGTATATCACATTAAACCATGGAGTTTGAGTTTATCTCTACATTGGTATATGGAATGGAATTGGAATAGATTAGGAATCTATTATTGGAATGTAGATTGTGTCCTATTCTATTGTTGTGTATCTGTTTCTTTTTCGATTGGAAATATGGAAATAATATATTTCCAAGGAAGAGGAGATATTCAAACCATGGAAAAAAAATAATGAAATCATGATTTCATCTCCAATGTCTCTTATCTTCCTCAAATGAATACCAATATCTTAAAAACAGCGAAATCGAGGGAAAATGATTTCACATAAGCCTAATAAATAATAATTGACAACAGATGGTAAAGGATGGATGTTGACAGACACAACAATGATGAAGAACAAGATGTTTCCACTTATGATACTCCCTGAAATACCACTATGTATGATTATGGTGCTTCATAATAAATATTGGCTGTGGAATCATAAGTTCATACATTTAAAAATTGAATGATTAATATTTTTAGGATCCAAGAAGATATTGAATGGTCTTCCTATCATTAGAAACCGAGTCAAATTTTGGAATGATGTGTTATAAGAAAACAACATAGAAATATCCTTGCAACGAATTCCAACTAAAAAGTTATTGCTCTATTGGTTTTATTTCAAACCGATGTCTTAAATCCCTTGAATCCAAAATAAAATTGAAAATGGAGGAAACTTATATCATTTATTTATGATTATAGAAGGAAAACAGGGATATACATTCTCAAGATGAAGTTGGAAATGTTTAACATATTCAATGAATTTAAGGAGATGGTGGAAAATAAAATCAACTATCACATATAAATTTTTTGATCTGAATGATGTGGGGAGTACACCTTTGATGTTTTTTAACAGTAAATCAAGAAACATGGAATTAAACACCAACTAAAATTGGATTACACAACTAAAATTAATGGTGTAGATATAAGTAAAAAATAAAAATATTATCAATATATGAAGAATTGTGGGCTTAACTGGTATTGTTTGAAGTGTATCTACTAAATAGATTACCAATAAAAAAACATCATTCAATGATTCCACATGAAACATGAAGTTCTTACAGGATAAGTTTAATCATTAATATAATTTCTCGATCCATTTTATATATTGGGATCCTAGAGGAAAAATTAAAAATGGTCGATGACAATGGACTGTGTTATCTTCATTTGTCATATGGAGATCGACTAATGGGATATTTCTTGTTTAATAACATCACCAAGAATATTATTTTCAGTCAAAATGTTATATTTTAATTAAATGAGTCTTGTAAAAAGAATCAAGATGACGATTACGAAAAGGTAAAACTCACTCAAAAATATTAATAAAGTGTTAATGAATTACTAATAGAGGATATAGGTATTTAAGAACCAATGACACCATCGCTACATAATCAAACATCAGAATACAATTGAATGATAAATTTCTAATATAACTCCACAAAATGTTGAAAGAATGTATGAGGGAATGGAGCTGATAGAGGAGTATGTAATGTTTTATTTCCTCTTTGTGACTTATTATATAGTTATATTTGATAAATATATATCTAAAAAAGTGTGGTGGAAAGTTAAAAATAAGTAAATCCACTTCATATATTTCACTAAAGGATAAAAAAAATTAATGCATTGACTATGGTGAAGTCAATCCACACATTGACCAAAAACATAAATATGGGAAGAAAGATGATGAAAATTCCAAGGTCATGTAGAAATAAGTTTAAATAGGGATACTGGAAAAATAAAAATGATTTTATTATTTTATGACACCATCCTCCACTAATATGATGAAGGTTGGGAAATTTCAAACATAGATTCTTGATGTGTTTTTCACTAGAGTCATGGGTGGAACCTAATGAAACCATTTAGGAAAATTTATTTTTATTATGTATTTTATTTTTTTCATTTCTATGTCTTTGTATCCCTGTATATATTTTCTTTTGTATTTATTGTATGATAATTCAATTTAACTAAATAAAATTTATTTTTTCCAATGAAAGTTTTCTTCTTTTGATCCCCTATAGTGGTTTTTATCTTTATATGAATTCATGTATGTTTTTTGAAAAATATAACTTCAGAAATAATAGTATGTAGGGGGTGAATGAGTTTCTAGATAGTATAGAAATTTGAGCACTAAATAAAATAATTATAAAATGTGGTAATAATTATATAAATTATATAAAATTGGGGGGGACCCTTATGAGAGTTCTCCATACTTGAGATTCCAGAGAGACTCTAATGCCAAGAATATTTTATTCAATGTTATATTTGTATTAATAATAATATTAATAGTAATTATTATTATTAACATTGAATCCATTATCTAAATTATAGATTGAGGAACCATATGAAGCATCCCTAAAGAAATCATGAGCTGAAAGATTCTAGACCAAATTCTATATATAACAACGACTTGTTAAATGAGACCTAAGAATTATCAAATAACACATCTTTACTATGATAAATGAAATGAATGTGTTTTATTCTTATTTTTTCCCTTTTTAAGACATAAATGGCCAATCTTGTGTATTTTTTAATTTAGATCCTAATGTCCTGGTCAGTTTGTCTAGATTAGACATTTGAGATATAATATTGGTCGATTGATTTTTTGTATCTCTATAGGGAAAAATTTAGAGATTAGACATGATTATTGAGTTATTTTTAGTAGACAACAACATTTCTAGAAGATATGTTATAGTAGGATAAATGTTACTCTCATCATCTCTAGGTAGGGTGCATATTTCACTAATTTCTATAAGGATCCTTCACTTGATTTAGCATTTTTATCATATATGTTTGAGTTCGATATCCCCTAACTATGTGATAAACTATAGTTAGTATTTTGAACAATGTCACGATATTGGGATCCTCTCTCTATGGAGTTGGTCTTTATCATGTATAAAGACATTTTATGTGATATATATCCTCTAATAGAGTCAATACATAAAGTTTTGTCAAGATAAAGGGAAACTCCATCATAGCTTAAGAGGGAGAGTGAATAGTGTATTTTTCTAATTCTAGTGTTTAATTGACGATACATTATTAATGGCCCAGAAGATATTGTGAAACCTTATCTGATGGGTACTCTTTTGGGATGAGTGGACTCCCCTTAATTGTTTTTGGGGGTGGTGGGATATTGGCTGTTTGGGCATAATATACCTCTGTAATACGTTTTCTTCATTGTCATTGTGACAGTTTCATTTGAGATGCAATATTTATTTAGTGTTCGAATTTAGGTTTTACACCCTCTTTGGTGTATTGAGCTCTAATTTTTTTCTCATGTGGTAAGACAATCAACGGATGATGTTTTGATTATTATGAAAATTAATACATACTTAGGAATTATTATATTATATCATCTTTTTATTATCCTTATTTAACTTTTTTCTAACTACTCTTTGGCACTATGAGTATTAACGTAACACCTTGAGTTTTTCTAGACCTTTTTTCTAAAATAATTTAAATTTTCATTTATGTCTTTAAATCCACTAATTTAAACATTCCTTTCACATGTAACTAACTCATTATACATTACATGCAACTTTTAATTAGCGTTTGTTTCACAAAACACCTACTTGGCATACGTTACACGCAACACTGATGTTTCTATGAAATATCATTTTATTGTTATAATTATTAATCTGAGGTAATTATAATCTATATATTAAGCATAGTTATATGAATAGCAATAAATAATTTTAAAATACATTTTTATAATTTTATTATATAAATAAAACTATTTTTAATGAAAGATATACATTTTGTTCAAGTCGTTATATGATTTAAAATACTATTTTCTCAAATGAAAAACTATTAATGTCCTTCTGTGAAAAATAATAAAATTAATTTTATACACAATTATAAATTTAATATGATAAAATAAAATTATTTTTTTAATTTATAATGTCTAAATTATCTTAGGGATCATTTTTGAGATTTTTCTTAGAAACATCTTATTTGGATGAATATTGAAAAAATACTGGATTTTAATTTAAAACTATCTTTTCATAAAATGTAATTTTATGGATAAAATATATTTTAAATAAGTTTAAAATTTTAATTATATATTAATTTTTTAAATTAATTAAATTTAGGTCATTTTAATCAATTTTACTTTGAAATTAGGTATAAAAACATAATAAACTTTTAGATATTTTTTACTTTAAAAACCCGTAGTGTTGTCCCATCCACAAGATTATTTTTAAATTAATATCTACCAATTATGTGATTATGATTTTAAAAAATGGATTTCATATTATTAATCATCAAACTTTATTATTTCTAATATGATCAACTTAGTTTTTGATAAAAAAGAATAGTGAAAGTGATTAAAATTAATTACAACGATTAAGAGTAAAATTAGGTTAAAAAAGTACTAAATCATAACATTAAGACACAAAAAGACCTTGAAATGTGTCCAAAAACCATTTTCCTTCAATTATTTGGTCATTAAAATTCCATTTTTTATGAATTTTTTTGGTAAGAACGTGTGTACACCTAACTTGTTTTCAAAAATTCTAAGCGTGCACTTTCCCTTCCATATAAAATGCCACCAAATCTTCATCTTCTTAAAACCTCTAAAACCACTTAGGTTGGGACACAATATTCACAATAAACTTCCCAAAATCCCTACCTTACTTTTATAATCCTCACCTTGGTCATAAAGCAATAAAAGGAAGCATTTTGGCATAAAACAAAATGAGTTACCTAATTAAGAGGCAACGTCTTCTCTCAAGATCCTTTAATTTATTTTATTTCTCCACTCCTAAAATATATTTATTACATGAATGTATAATAAAACATTATATCCAATATAATATGATTTTTTATTCTAGGGTTTTGGAAGACACTTACACATACCTCCATCTAATGGTTACCAAACAAAAAGTTTACATGAACGGCGAACTAACGCCTCACAAAATGGTGATTGTTCATTTCTCCACACCACCTATCATTGTGGAAATTATAATTGAAAATATATTTATATATGTTATATATTAAATTATTTATGACTTTATGTTTTTTAATACTTTTACAATATAAATTTTTATAAATTCCATTTGGTGTAAATACGATAATTTCGTTTGAGGATGTGTGGACTACATCCCCAAAAAGTGTTGTGATTCATTCACACACTACATGAAATGTATTAAGGATTAGTTCATTGAACATATATTATATATAATATTTAATAATTATAATTTATTAATGATATATATATAAACATATTTAATTTACCTTCTTTCTTTCAACATGACAATAAAAACAGAAACAACATTCATGTGTATGTACAAATTACCGTCTTCATAAATGGTGTATTTCATTTAATAATTATATATTATATAGATTATTATCATAAAAATATAATAAATATAAATGATATTTATATAATTCTTTAAATTATAGAAATCATTACATAAGTATAAGGACTGAAGACTTTACAAATTAAGAGACATGCGAAGAATAAAGCAAATATTACCCGGAGTGAAATATTAACATAAGACTATTAACAAGTGGGTAATATAAGGTCATAATAAAACAATATAAGGAATTATATATAGGAATATGGTTATATAAAATATTTATAATAAATTTATATATATTATACTGGTGGTTTGAACTAGTACGACGAGGGTCAAGTCACAAAGTAAGGGGATTTCATCTCACTTTTAATTTTGTTGAGATACATGCATAATTCAGCACCCATTTCTTTTGTATGGTTCATATAATAACCATGAATGTATTATATGATTAAATTTCATAAATTTATATTTATTTAAAAATCCATTCTATTATTTTTATTTCATTGGGTTAATGTTTCAAAAGTTACCAAATTGGTAGACAATTTTGTCTCAATTTTCCTTCTCTCAGACACATGTTTTATTATGAACCTACATTATTTTTGGAGGCATATATACTTCCATTTGAGATATTATATTTTTAATATAATTCATTTAATTATATTTTAATTTTCATTTAATTTCATTTTCATACATGGAGATTATGATCACAACTTACCATGTGGTAAGAGTTTCTGGAAACAATCTCACTATTTATCGAGATTGTTTATGATTATGATTACTTTATTGAAATATTATTATACATCTATAAAGAGCGGTCATGAGTTTTATTATCATATATTTATTCATGGTATCTCCTTATTAGTACAATTTTTCCTTTATTTCGTACTTAAGATAATTAAGAAAGTGTTTTGAATAAAAATCATACCGTATTTATCTCATTGTTTGGAAATCTATTTTATTCAAAAATCAAGTTCTAAAAAATGTTTTCAAATTAACCTCAAAGATAAATTTCATGGGAAAAAATTATTTTAATTATTTTTTTGGGTTTAAGTATTCCTTTATATGTTTTGAAATATTTTTTCAATGGAAATGGTTTTCAAAACTTCTTTAGGATTTAAAAAGAAATTTTCAATGTAGAAAGGATATTTTCCTCAAGAAATATTTTTAAAAGATATTTCAAAATTATTTTTCATCTATGATAATATCTATTGGTGTTACTCAAGACTTTATAGGGACTTTATTCAATGATTATATCCATATTTTATGTTTAAAAATATTATTTTTTATGGAATGATGTTTATGAATCCCATTTATCTCTCATGGGTAATATGATTTAGAAACTTGATTATTTACATGGGTTATTTTTATGAGAAAATGATTATGAAACATATATTTTTATGCAGGTTATGATATGATTACATATTAATAATACTCCTTTAAATTCATGGGTTATGAGATGATTATATATGATCTTTTCTCACATGTGTGTATGATTTCACTATAAGATGGGTAAGACCTATATCTCCATCCAATGCATTGGGTAAATATTTTTATCACATGCGATTGACTAAGATTGTATTAGGAGTGAATACTGACTTTTAAGATGGCCATATGAGTTAACCATAACTACCATGATGGTATGTGGAGTGAAATAATGCTTCTAAGATGGATATGGGAGTAAACCATGATTGCCAATATGGTATGGGGAGTTAGCCCATACAACTGAGATGGTCTCGGAAGTGATGCCTTAGATAGTATGGAAATCATGTTCTATGCTTATGTGTCTACCAAAATTCCATTTATTATACCTATGTCATGCTTTCATTTCCTATATTCTTTATTTCATTATGATTCATGTCTTATGAAATACGACTCTTTATGCCATGATTCATGTTTATGATCTTTGATATATAGTGTATGATCTTCTATTTTCATCTCCTATTCACATAAACTTATATCCATGATTATGCGTATGTATCTCCCTTGTTTAACCATACTGGGAATATGAGCACACCCATTTTTATGTTTCCTTCTCCTAGGTTATGAAGATATGTATAATTTTTTATTTTTCTAAGAATGGTACTAGTTAGGAAAAACCTAGTGGGAGATGATGTATCTCATTTAGGTACTAGGGTTTATGTTTCCATGTTACCAAAGGCACTAGACATGGATAGTCTTTTGGTGTCTATTTTTATAATGTTTTATGTATTCTAGAATTATTATGTAAGTTAATGTATGAAAAGTGAGTGTCTCTATAGTTGTTATCAGAGCCAATTTTAGTTAACATTTGGAATGTAGGATGATAAAACCTTAGTGAGAACCATAAGAACATGTCTATGGATTATTTTAAGGATAAAGAAATATATAAGAAGATGTTATAGAATTTTGATTAAGGATAGAGTGAGTGGTTTCTTCACAATACATCCCTATCTAGACACTTCCTATGTATGTGGATCCAGAATAGATGTACCTTGGGGTTTAAACTATGACAAGATATTTTGGGCTTGATGTAGGGTAATTTGGTACATGATAATGGGCCTTGCTTCACACATGGTTTGAAACTCTTAGGGGATATTATTTTGGAATTCACAAACTCTTCATGATCCATCATGAGTGATTAAATTTAAAGTTGTCTATAAATAACTTGGATAAACCTAATATGTCATTGATTAAGGAATGTTTTATAATTTAGACATCCTATAAGTGAATTTTCATGATTATGGGGATCCAAAATATGATAATTGTTTCTTACTCTATGATTTTTGTTTTAGTCAATGGATGGAATAGGAAGGAACCAGATTAATGTTGATTTTTATGTAAAATGAAACAATTTTACTCTTGATGAACTTAATTATATGGGATTCAGAATGAAAAACCTTATTTCTATACTCACACATCTTTCTCAAGGTATGGATCACAGTGGAAATCCAAATGATAAAATGAGGGAACAACATTCTGTTGAGTCATTCATGAGGAAATATACCCTTTCTTTCATAGGGTATTCTGATCCACTTTTTACGGAACAATTGATCACTACTACTGAATTGATATTATCCGTTATCTAGTGTTCATATCATGAGAAAATTCATAATTTCTATTTATCAGTTAGAAGGAAAAGCAGATCAGTGGTGGGCTCTAATCAAGAATACAAGGCCGCAATATGAGATTGAATCCATGTATTGGAATGAGTTCAAGAAATTATTTTTCAATAAGTACATTCCTTGTATTCTTCATACAAAGATTGATAAAGAGTTCCTTGAGTTGAATCAAATGGAATATGAATATGTTTCCACATATGAGGCTTATTTCACAATACATGTGAGGTATGCTTCAGTAACTATCATCCAACCTTAAGGTAAAGTTGATAGTTTCTTTAGAGGATTAAAGACGAGTCTCAAAAGGGAGGTATCCATAATTGAATTTATTAGCAACTAAGATAGTTTGCATTCCTAAATTAAGGTTGAAATGGAGGTTAGAGTCATGAATCAATCCCATGGTATTGATAAGAAAAGTAAGATACAGTTTAATGGAAAATCTAAAAACCTGAAGAGAAGAGGATAATATTTCCTTTAAGATCTATGTGTTGGAATAACCATGGATGAAATTTCTTTATGGGGTATAATAAATTATTTAAGTCTAGAAGGGAAGGATATCAAACATTTTATTGGAAAATTAATGGAAAGAAGCTAGGTAACATTGAGAATATAGAAAATGAGGTACAAAATTCACCTCCCATGATTCAGTTTTACAAGTTTAAGGAGAATGGTAATTATGATAACTAGTTCCCAAATCTATGTGCTGGTGATCAAAATCAATTTTAGAAAAATATTAAGCTTACGACAAGGGGAAATATCATGCAATCGCTATTTCTGACAATGGGTGTGATATCGATGTGGTGAAAGGTACACATACCATCCACTCTAGAACTTTTATTATATTATTCGATTATGGGAATACCCACTCTTAACTATCTAAATAATTTTATAATGGTGTCGATATTACACCAAAATTATTATATGTGGAAATGGTAGTGAAAACCCCTAATTATACAATTATTTAATACCAAGTCTTTGATTTCTATTCAGACGGAGTTTTTGGGAAAGTTCATCTTGTAAATATTATCATTATTCCTTTAGTTTAATTTTATTTAATCTTAATCATGGATTAGATCTCTATCAAAAATCCCACACAAATTTTAGATGAAGGAATGTTAAGTTTTATATTTTTAACCCTCCTATAATCATCCACCTATGTAATGATAAGCCTGATATTCCTGTAGAGATTAAACTATGTGTATGGGTCTTAATTACCTTTAAAAAGGTTTGTTTATGTCAAATGGTTGGGGAGAAAATCTACATCAATTATATTCCAATGGTTCATGAATTTGTGGATGTCTTTCCTGAAGAGTTGTCAAGCCTTCCACCGAAACACAAAGTTTATTTCCTAATATAACTCATTCTTGGTTCAAAACCAATTTCAAAGAATCCATATAGAAGGACCCAATTAAGTTTTAGGAATTTCAGAAGAAACTCTAAGATAACATTGATAAGGGATTTATCTAGAAAAGTGTGTCACCTTGGGGTTCACCCATTCATTTTATGAAAAATAATGATGGATCAATGTGACTCTGCATTAATTATGGGTAGTTGAAGAAGATAAAAATCAAGAATAAGTATCCTCTTCCCTATATTGATGACTTTTTTTATCAACAACACAGAAGTCAATACTTTTCTAGGATTGAAATTAATTCTGGATATAAATAATTGAGGGTCAAGAAGAAGGATATACACAAGATGTCATTCCGTACAAGGTATGGACACTATGAATATATAGCGATGCCTTTTTTATAAGGAACTAACATTAAAACTTTACATATTCATGATTTTTAGAAAAGAAAATAAATTATTACATATTGAAGACCTTTTCAGGATTATAGTTTTAGAGAATTAGGACATAAACCATACATAACATCCCAAAATCATACATGAGAATACCACAAAACCATATCCATTTCATCCAATATATATATTTTTTAAATAAAAACTGATTTCATTGAAAAATCTTCATGAAACTTAACTAAAATTCCTTCTTTATCTACAAAATCCTTATATCCTGTGATTTTTTTTAAAAAAACATGGGATGTGCGCAAAAACTCAGTAAGCGATATACAAAATGAAATCATTAGTCAAGTGATTACATAAAAACCTAATAAAACCCAATTTAAAAAAACATTTTTTCATGCATAGAAACATCATATAGTTTCCTTGGGATATGTTTACAATATAAGTCTTACAATCACCCTTATAGATGGAGTAACCATTTGATTAACCTCCATCATCGGAGCACCCAATGCATTGGAAAGCTATAATGGGGCTCACCCATCATATCTTGAGCTATAATGGGATCAAACCAATAAGTCATGAGTTATAATGGGATAAAACCAACATATATATGTCCAGGAAACATATCATATCAATAAATCATAATCAAATTAGGGGAAAACAAAAATTAAATATATATATATATATATAAACAATTTTTTTGAATTTCATTAAAGATACTTTTAAAAGTATTTTAAAAGGAAAGTCCCTTACCAATATAAATGGAGTGAGAATTAATAGAATGGAATGGATATATGTATACACTATAAATGAAAATAATAAAAAATAGTATAAACAAAAATTTATCACACAAATAATCTTGATACCACATATTGAATAAAGTAAAAGGTTAACCCAAATAATGGAATTTGGGATAAGAATTTTCTTACATTGGGTTCATGTTACTTAAACTTGATTAAAACTCCAATATAATTTATAAAAGATTTTTATTAATACTTTATAGAATCATAATAATTTTTAAAACACATTATATGATCATTTTATAAGATAATTCCACCCATTAATTTATAATATTTTGTTCTTTCATTTTTTTGGTGCGTTCTTTACATGATTTCCATGGTCTGTTCATAAAGGATTTACCCATTGAATGGAAGAGAAACACTAGAAGTGGAATTAGATGTTATTAAAAATTTTCTAGAATATTAGATTATTCCATTTATCATTTTGGTTTTTTGGTATGTGGATGAATTGTTAACTAAATCATTAGTGATAACCGTTAGTTTATTTTGGCGAATCTTGATAATTAAGAACCACTTTTGTTTTATTAATTTATAGAACCCATAAAAACTAGTTCAAAAACATAATGTATCATATAATATGAATAATACAATGTTATTTAACCATATTAATGGTTTTATAACCAGATTTGAAGGAAGTAAAGGAAATTGAAGACACATCATCCATGATGTCAGTAAATCTACACATCACGGATGATGTTTTTATTTTGAGAATTAGAGGGAGAATAGAAGAACTAAGTTGATGAATATTCCATCAAATTGATAAAATTATAGTATATATATGAAACTGGAGATTTAATTCCTCTTTTATAAGTATAGGGGAAGATATTATAGGAAAGGAAAAAGAATTGAAATGAAAATAAAAGAAAATGAAAGAGGATTTTTACCTCTTGATATCTTCTCCTTGAGATCCTCCTTAAGGCCATTGGTATTGGACTTTTGGTGAGACCATAATGTCATGGACGTGGGGAAGAACCTTAGTAAGAATATTGGGTAGAATTTAGGCAGTAATCAAATCTTGAGTGGTGTGAGAGTAAGAGGGGGGGGGGTGGTTCTATTATTTTAATCATTATATTAATATTTTTTCTCATGACAATGAATAACCATTATTTTTTCACAAAAAATAGTAATAAGTGAATGTTATTTCAAACCAATTTCCATTTACATCATCCATGACACAAGCATGATGCATAAATTCAATTATTTAGCACATTTCGTAAATTATTGAATTTTACTATTCGAAAAAACACAAGTATATTAGAGAAATCCCAAAAATTATCCCTAACCATTTTTTGATGTGTAGAATTAAAAAATGAACAGTATTTTATCAAAATAATTCTCCAAACACAAGGAGGTTAATTTTTAATTAAGATCACAATTTATTAAAAAATTAACAATTTTAAAAACTAAAACATATTTTATAACACCTTAAAAAATCAGTTTAGGTATCATAAAATTATCTTATATCCATAAGATAATAATTTTTGATAACACTTAATAAAAATATTTTTTCATTTAAATTATTTAATTAATCATAAAATTTTAATTAAATATTCTGAATTATAAAAATACCAACACTTATATAATGATCATATTGTCACTTATAATATGCATTTTTATTATAAATTCATGAGTGGTGTTACTATGCATCTGGCCAATTTACTATACATAAGAGTCATATTACTATTACTAAGGGTATGTTACTATTCATAAGGGTTTGTTACTATTCATAAGGGTGTGTTACTATTCATGAAAAAAAATATGTTGGTCTTATTAGACTCTAAATAACTTATTGATCACAACTGTGTATGTCCAGTTTTTTGTAATCCGAAACACAAAAGCGGAAAAATTATGTTTAACTTCTAGTTTATAACTATGTCTTTAAAATAAAGTGTAATTATCTAGAGAATCAGTGTTTCATGCATTAAATTATATTTATTTGTAAAACCTTGGGGTGTTAAATTCTCCCCGCCTTCTAGAAAATTTTTCCTCATAATTTTTATTTGCTTATAAAACAAGTGAGGCTAACATTCCCTTATAGCATTTTCAGATTCCCATGTTGCTTCTACAACCATATTGTTTCGCCACAAAGCCTTCACTAGGTGGATTACCTTATTCCAAAATACTTTCTCTCTATGATCAAGAATCTAAATAGGTCTCTCATCAAAATAAAAGGTTACCATCCAGATAAACTACTTATGGGATCAAAACATGAAATTAATCTGTCATATACATTCTCAACATCAAAACATGAAACAATTGTGTACCTGAAATAAACTAAGAGGCAAAGATACTTGGTAGGTGACTGGTCCAAATTTCTCTTAGATTTCATAAGGTCAAATGAATCCGGGACTACGATTTCCATTTTTACCAAAATGAATAACACTTTTCTAAGGAGTGATTTTAAGGAAAACATGATCACCTACCTCAAATGAAATGTCTTTCCTCCTGTTATAAGTATAACTTTTCTTCCTTCTCCGAGATTACCTAATGTGTCGCTAAATCATCTGAACTTTTATACCACTTACTATATTAATTATATTCTGATCAACTTCCTTTCCCAAACTTCATCCAAAAATGCTAGAGTTGGAAACTACTTTCCATACAATGCCCCAAAAGGTGTCATCTGTATACTAGAATGAAAAATTTTATTGTAAGAAAACTCATCTAAAAACATTTTATGATCCAAAATTCCCTAGTAGTCCATTTAACATGCTAGAATCATATTCTCTAATTTCTAAATTGTTATCTTTGTCTGTCCATTATATTAGGTCGAAAATTAGTGATGGAATTTAATTTTCTTCCCTAAGTCTTATGAAGGCCTTTCCAAAAGTTATAAGTGAACATAGGATCACTTTCAGATACAATAGAAAAAGAAACTACATGTAACCTAAAAATATCTTTAAGTTATAGTTGAGAAATCTGATCCAAATACATAGTATCTCGAATAGAAAATAAATATGTAGATTTATTTAGATGATCAACAATAACCCATATTGCATTGTTACCTCAAGATATCTTTGGTAGTCCCACAATAAAGTCCATGGATATATTTTCCAATTTTCACACAAGCACTGGTAAAGGTTGAAGGATCCCCTTCGGTAAATGCCACTCTGTAGTAACCTATTGAAATGTCAAACATTTCCCGATAAAATTAGAAATATCTCTTTTCATTCCATCCCACCAATAATACTCTCGATGATCTTGGTACATTTGTGTGAATCTAGGATGAAATGAAAATGGAGAACTGTGAGCTTCACATAAAAATTCTTTCTTCAACTGAGAATCACAAGAAATACATAATTTCTTCTGAAATCTAAAAACACAATCCTTATGAAGGTTAAATTTTGGAAACTTATCCATTTTATCCAATTCGACCTCTTTCTGTAACTCACTGTCCTCTTTGTTCACTTTCTTAATTATATCTGACTAACTTGATTTCACTGAAACCTGAAACAAAACAGAGTAATTTCCTACACCAAAAACATCCAGGACAATGTTCATCAAAACATTCACCAATGGGTCACATTTTAAACGTATCATGGTTAATATAAAATTATTGTTCCGACTGAATATATCATCCATGCTTCTATTCCAGGATGGTAATGAATAATGTAACCATAATCCTTGATTAGATCAATCCATCTTCTTTATCTCATGTTTAATTCCTTCTGAGTAAATACATACTTCAAACTTTTATGTTTAGTATATATTTCACATTTAACTCCATATAGATTATGCCTACATATTTTTAATGAAAAAAATAGAATATTATTACAAATCATGTGTCGAGTAATATAACTAAATAGGTTTCAAATTATGAGAGGCATAAGAAATTACCTGATCATTCTGCATTCGAACACAACCAAGTACCTCGAAATAAACATCAATGTATATGAAAAATTCCCCACTTCCAGAAGGTAGTTTTATAATTGAAGAATTCACTAATATTCTTTTCAATTCTGAAAAAAAATCATCACATTATTTTATACAGATTAATTTAACTCCTTTTCATGTTAACTTAGTCAGTGATGTAGATAACCATGAAAAGTTTTCAAAAAACCAATAGTAATAGCCTGGAAAACCAAGAAAACTATGAATCTTGGTTATATTTGTGGAATTTGGCCTTTTTTAACCACATTTGTTTTAGATGGATCTTTAGTTATGCCATATTTAGAAATAATGTGACCAAGGAAAGAAATTTTTTCCATCCAAATTTCTCACATACTGTATTTCCCATACAATTTATTTTCTTTTAAGGTTTAAAAAATAACACCTTGATGTTTTTTCATGATTCTATTTACTTTCATAATATACCATAATATCATCAATAAAAACAACCACAATATTATCCAAGAACCCATAAAATATTCTATTCATATGATCCATGAATATAGTAGGTTCATTAGACAAACTAAATAGAATAAATAAAAATTCATAATTACCATATCTAGTAAGGAATTCACTCTTTGGGATGTATGCATCGTTTAATTTCAACTTATGGTACCCCGAGCTCAGGTAAACTTTCAAAAAATAATGGGCCCCCAATATCTGATCAAATAAATCATCTATATAAGGAAAATGATGCTTTTTTATTACAGTGATGTTATTCAAGGCTCTATAATCATTTAAAAGTACCATTGAGTCATCTTTATTTTTAACATAAAAGATAGGAGAACCAAATAGTAAAGTGCTGGGTCGAATGAAGCCTTTATATAATAATTACTTTAACTAGTTTTTTTTAATTCTAGAAGTTCAATTTAATAAATTTTATAAGGGGTGTTTATAAATTGGAATGGAATCATGAACTAAGTGAATAGAAAACATAACCTACTAATCAGGAATGACACCAGGAAAATTATCAAGAAAAACATCTCGGTATTCATTAACTACTGACACATCATTAATCTAGATAGTTCCCTTATCTTTAATAATATGATCATGATAACTTTCATTTCTACCCTTTATTTGTTTCCTAGATTCCTGGTATGTTATCAATGGTATGGGTTTATTCTTGTACACAAACTGAAACTCTTTCTGAAAAAAAAACTACCTTTTCTCTTCAATCTATCTTAGCATGATAAAAAGAAATCTAGTCCATACTCATAATAACATCAAACTCCAATATAGGAAATACAAAAAGATTTATAGGTAAAATCTTTCCTAAAAAAAGATATATATTCTTATAATTTCATTTTGCCACATTATTTAGTCTTGGGGTTTTAACATGAGTTCTGGTTTCATTCCATGAGGTGTAATTCCCAATTTTGTCAAAATTTCTAAGAAATGATGGAATGTGTAGACCCTGAATCCAAAAATGCATTTGTAAAAACTGTAAAAACAAGAAATGTACCAGATAACACATAATTTTATGGCTTAACATCTACTAATAAAATTTTAAAGGATTTTCCACACCCTTATGCTTCTAATATTGCTGATTTACTTCTTGAGTGACTAGCTTCAGACACACATTAGTAAAATGACCCAATTCCTTACAGTTAAAACATATCACCATTGGAATCTCATTATTTTTTGAATCATATTACATGAACTCACAAGAAATGTGCCTAAACATCCCATATTGGTAGCATTTACCATAATTTTCAAGACATTCAATAAGAATCTTCTTATCCCACTTTTCACAAGAAGGGAAATTGATTTTCTTACCTCTATATTTGTTTGAGGAATTCTTCCCCAATGACTTCCAACCTGACCACTTATTATTCATGTCATCATGAGGTACATATGTGTTTGCAAACTCCATCTCAACTTTTTCAAGACAACAAGCAAGTTTTTCATATATATTTTAAACACTCGTGAAGCTAATTTCATTCTCGTAAATGGTTTAAATGTAAAGACTTGGAAATTCCATATATATTTTTTAAATTATTTGGGATTATTACAAGTATTTGAAAATTGAAGGTTCTCATTTCCACGGCCCGATGTGTCTGAAATGGAATTTTGAACTTTTTTTAAGGTACGTTCAGTAAATGTGAGGGCGACATTTTCTAACTTTTGAACTAGTGTTCGGAATTGAAATATGAGGACACCGTTGAATCCGCTGTGCCGAGATACACTTCAGGGAGGATTCACTTCAAGTACTATGGGTTGGGAGGAAAATATTGTTTTTCATACTATTAAAAGAATAATAAAATATCAAGAAAATGTTATTTTATTTTCTCTCCAGCGGTTGAGCAGTAATGGTGGATCCACTGAGTTGTCAAGAAATTTAATGGATTGACTCTTGGTTTTTATAACCACGACTTTGAAACATTAAATGCGGTTAAAAAATGAACCACATTAATGTCATGAAACTCGGTTGATTCTTTCTTCTATTTAATTGATGCTTGGGTGTAGGATTTTGGTACGCCTGTGAGGAACCTCTAGTGAAGTACCATGACACCTTCCACCAATGGAGGATGGAGACTTGGGCGGCAATGAATCGGGGTCAAAAAACGTTGATGACTTCATCAAACACGGAATCTTCTTCCACCAATAGGACGTCTCAAATGAATATCAAGGTAGGGGGTTTATTAAAGTTTATCTTTGATAAATTAAATTGCTACCGCCTGTTATGATGTTAACGAGAAGGGCGCGACCAAACGAAGAAGGCCCTGACCCTCCGCCACTTCGTTCTTTTTGCACTACTGGAAAAACGGCCTATACCCACTATTCAAAACCATGGGTATAACCCCCAAAACCGTGGGTATAGGCTATACCCACGGTTTTGGGAACAGTGGGCTGGAACAACGTCAGTATAGGGGTCTCAACCTATACCCACGGTTTTGGAGAACCATGGGTATAGGGGGGTTCAAAGTGTGCACCACGATTGTACAGCATGGCACACAACAGACCCCACATTTTTCAAACCGTGGGGTATACTATTTCAAAAAAATCACAGGAGGTGGGTTTTGAACCCACACTCCGCCTAGAACTCGCGGCTGAACAACTAACCAAGATGCGAATTCCTTCTGTTATATATTAATACATCAGCTTATATATATTAATTTAATTCATGCCATGTACATAAAAAATCGCAGCCTAGGGGAATCGAACCCGCGTCTCAGGAAGAACCTCTTGAACGCGCACAACTAACAATACATATACTTATATATATTAATATAATTTACATCAGGTATTTAAATTTAGAAAATGTGGACAGTGGGATTCGAACCCAAGTCTCATAGCTGCACCTCTAGTTGTAACCAACCGAGCTAAACAAATTATGAATATATAAATATAAATTTATATAAATATATTAAACTAAACCATGAAAAAATATATTCCCGCAAAAAATTTTCTATTTCCCGCCTAATTTTCATACCCTGCCATAATCTATACGTACGGTTCTTCAGAACTGTGGGTATAGGTATTCAAAAAAAACCCCAATACCCATGGTTCTCCAAAACCGTGGGTATAGGTGTTCGAAAAATACCCTATACCCACGGTTTTGGAGAACTGTGGGTATAGGTTCATGTACTATACCTATTCCCACGGTTTTGGAAAACCGTGGGTATAGACCTATTTTCCAGTAGTGTTGCGTTCTTTTGGGGATGTTTTTACAATAAGGCAGAACCTTGAATCTAAAAGTCGTGCATCGACGAAGACATCCTGTGAGGCCCCTAGGTGCGAGAGGAAAGGAAAACGGACCATTGGAGCTCTCCAGATGGCCCACGGAAGTCCCTCCCACACAGCACCGGTGACCGGCACCTACAGGTGAAGGTGGTAGTCGAATGGGGAAGGAGGTGATGCACTGTCGCGTGCTGTGGTGAGCAGGCCACAACTTTAAAGCCATGGATGATGGGGAACCGCTCCTTGAGGATCCCACGAGGTACCACTTGGCGCTGGTAATTAAAGAGATGAACGGATCTTTGAGCCGTTCGGGAAGGAGGGGGAGAGTCTCCCCTCCCCGCGCGGGCCACTAGTTGGGTGTCGCGCCACTTAGCAGGCCAGACCGCTCGACAGACCATGCCAAGAAAAATCGGGCTAGGCCGGTCTGCGACCTAGTGGGCTGAGCCCGCCGTAGCTCATCCCAATCAAGTAGGGTTAGGCTGGGTTAGTCTGACTGGGTCAGACTGGACCCAGACCCTTTCGGACACAAATACGCTTAAATGGCCATAACTTGTGAACTAGATGTCTGTTTGATGAAATATCTATGGCGCTAGGATCCTTAGAACAAGATGGTCCTTTTGAGATACTAAACCTAAGTTTTTTAGAAAGTTTGAGTATGGTTGGGTTGGATTGTACCCAAATCCAACCGGGCCCTCAGCACTAAAATTCTAATAACTCTCAGACCGGGTGTCCGATTGACACGTCATCTATTGAATTAGAACTCTTAATGCATGTCAGACCTCTTGGTTACACTTTTGAGGATTTCTATGGTTGGATGTCACTTCATAGCTACCCTGTGTGAATCAACATCATAGATACGTGATGAGGACTAGAGTTAGAGTGGCCCGTCGTGGATCAACATCATAGTAACCCTATGTGGATCATCATTCATAGTGGCCCTTTGTGTATCAGCATCATAGAGACCCTTTGTGGATCAACATTCCTAGTGACCCTATGTGGATTAGCATCATAGCGATCCTGTGTGGATCAGAATCACAGTGAACCTGTGTGGATTAGCATTCACAACGACCCTGTGTGGATCAACATCCTAGCGACCCTGTGTGGATCTATATCATAGTGACCTAGAAATTACTAGCCTTAGTGCTCCCTGTCATGGATCAGCATCATAATGACCCTGTGTGAATCAATATTCATTATGACACTCTGTGGATCAGTATCATAGAGACCCTATGTGGATGAATATTACAACCACCCTATGTGGATAAGCATTCATAGCGACCCTGTGGGGATCACTATTATAGAGAAACTATGTGGATCAACATCATAGATACCCAACAAGGACTATCCTTAGAGAATACCATCGTGGATCAACAACATAGTGACCCTTTGTGGATCAAAACCTTATTTCTTGTTTCTTTGTGTTGTATACCAGGTTTGAGTTGAGTCTTTTGATTTGTGATTTTTGATTGAGATCATGATTTGTGGTTTTTATTTGATGAATTATGAGAGACCTTAGGGGGTATCAAGGTCCCTACTAGGTATTGTTATACTCTCTTCTATACGGTCTTCAGTAGCACCTTGTTGTGTCTTGTGTAGACGATAGACAACTTTGAATGAGTCTCGAGGTTCGAGGACTTTACGGTGTATAGAGGCGACTGGTTGATGTGGAGTGTTGTGGAGGCGAGATGTACCTACCCTTTAGGTAGGATCCTTTGTGGATGATCATAGGAGCTATTTTCTGTTGGTGTTGTATCTTTCAGTAGGGCTTGTATTATGACCCCTTTACTTTCAGTACACACTTTTACAACTGTAGTTTTAATTTGTGGTTGCAACTTGTTGTGTTCATGGACTGTGTGTTTGTACAGGTTTAAAAGAAATTCATTCCAATTTTAGGGATATGCCTTTCTATTTCTAGTCACCAACCCTTGGCCTATAGAAGGTGGGCTTAGGGTAGTCACGACACAGGCCTCGGGGGACTAGTTGGGATAAAGTGGTATTATAGGAGTCACTTCTACCATATAACTAGGACTCTGATCTCTCCAATGGAGAAATAGTGTTATGTGTTTTGAGTGTGTTTTTCAGTTCGGGGAGTCCATTTTTGGTGCAGTGGCTGAAGTATCCATACATAAGGACCCTCAATTCTAATTTTCAACTTAATGCACGAAAACAATGATTGCATTTGTTTTGGAAATATTTTACTTTTTATCTCTTTTAACTTAGCTCACCAGGTATAACTTTTTGAACATGGAACACCTATTTCATTTCAGGATTCCACCACTTAGATAGAAAGCCAGGAATCCTAAGAGAGTTCATGATGATGGCCCACTAAGAGTCAAGGCTTCGGTGGAGGGCCCTCTTACTGTGTTGGCACATTCGGGGGGTGTACCAGCGACACCACCACTCAGAGGGAATCAGTTTCCACTAGCCCCACTAACGGAAGATGCACGTTGATTGAGCGCATTGCACGATTTTCAGTGGCAGCAGCCTCCAAGGTTTCGAGGTGAGACAAATCCCCAGGCAGCAGAGGACTGGCTGGAGGCTGTGTCTAGAGTTTTCTGCCTAGTTGGGACACTAGCAGAGTAGATGGTGATTCTAGCTGCTAGCCTTTTCCCAGGAACAATAGGGAGATGGTGGAGTCTGACACTCTAGATACATAAGGAGGCAACAATCACATAGTTTTACTTCGAGACCCTCTTTCGGGTGGAGTTCATACCAGTGACTTTATGCTCAATGCGTATCTAGGAGCTGATTCACTTATAGTAGGGAAACCTATCAGTGGCCCAGTACTCGGTGAGATTCACTGACCTGCCATGCTACTCAACCGATATGGTACAACACCCTTTCTTTAGGGCCCAGACTTTTGAGGAGGGTCTCCAGTCAGAGATCAGAGTGTCAATGATATCTCTGAATATCCAGACATAGGATGGAGTGCTCGCACAAGCATTATTGGTAGAGAGATTCTTAGCCAAGAAGACACCGATGGTAAGAGCCACTATTGGATGAAAGGTAGTTGATACATCTGTAGGAGGAAGTAGGAAGATCACACAGAGTTCCAAGTGAGCCAGACCTTCCAGAGGGTGACCACAAGATGTAGGGTTGGAGGTGAGGATCTCACGAGGCATAGGGGGTCAGCAGGGAAGCAGGTTGTGCTTCACGTGTGGTGGGCAAGGACACATGGCTCACGACTATGCGACCCACCGTACAGACGATCAGCAGATGATCGAGTGACCACTGAGGCATTGGCCGTGGTTTGAGTGAGGGGGTCCACAGGGCAGATGACATATAAGAGGAGAAGGTCATGCATCAGGTGGTGGGATACAGTTTGAGGTTTTACCACAACCACCCATAGGTGGTCCACCCCCACCACAAGGAGAAGGTGGAGAAGGGTGAGCTCAACTTCATGTGGAAGAGGCCTATGACCACGACTCTCTAGAGATTATTAGAGGTATGATTTGTGTCTGTTACACCCTAGATGTAGTTCTTATAGACATAGGTTCCAGTAACTCTCTTATTGTCACGTCACTTTTTCGGAGCTCAGAGATTCCGTTTGAGCCATTGGCTCGATCCTTACGATTAGAGACTCTTAGAGGAGAAGATTCGATGACTACACATTGGTCAATGTAATGTGAGATCACTCTAGGAGGATATAGATTCAGCTGGTATCTCCTAGTAGCAATGTCGAAGCCTTACAATGTCATCTTGGGTATGGACTGGCTATCCTGAGTCCATGCTCAGATCAAATGTTTTAGACAAAAAGTGTGGTGTGTCCGTGGGGATGGGGTTATGTTTTCCTTCACCAGAAAAAATGGAACCTTTGCAACACAGGATGGACTTACTCAGAGGAGGTTGCAACCGATAAATCATTAGTTGGCTTGCCTTACCCTCAGAGCTGTTGACATTAAGAGTCCGAGTAATCCTGTAGTCATGGACCAGTATGTTGATGTCTTTACTGATGATGTTTCGAGACTACCTCCTCACAAAGAGGTAGACTTCTACATCCATCTGTACCCAAGGATGGCATCGATATTTACACTAACATATCAGATGGATCCCACAGAGCATCGTGAGTTGCAGGTGTAGTTAGAGGGAATGCAGGGGAAGGGGTTCATAAGGAAGAGTGCTTCTCCATGGGCATTCCCAATTTTGTTCACCAAGAAGGCGGATGGGAGTCCAAGGATTTTTGTGGAATATCGGTGCCTAAACCAGGTGACCATGAAGAACAAGTATCCACTCCCACAAATTGATGATCTCTTTAATCAGCTGAAGGGGGCATGGTGGTTTTTGAAGATAGACCTCAGATCAGGCTATCATCAGCTCAGGGTATGGAATGAGTATGTAGCGAAGACATCTATCAGATGTCGGTATGAATATTATGAGTTCTTGGTAATTCCCTTAAGTGTGACCAATTCTCGGGCAGTTTTCATGGGGCTCATGAAAAAAATCTTCTAGCCTTACTACAATCACCTTGTGGTAGTCTTCATTGACGACATCTTGATATACTCAGCGTCAGAGGAGGGGAATTCCATGAACCTACAAATAGTTCTAGATAGACTTTGAGAGCACTTAATTTATGGTAATCTCTCAAAGTTCCAAGTCTAGATATTGTAAGTCTACTTCCTGGGGAATGTTATCTCGAAGGCTTAAGTTGTAGTAGATCCAATGATGATAGATGCAATGCTTCCTTGGGATCCACCCAAGAGTGTGACTGAGGTGCAGAGTTTACTAGGATTGGCTGGATACTACTGGAGGTTCATAACTGACTTCTCCATGGTAGTGACACCCTTTTCAGCTTTGAAGAAGAAGGGCTGACCATTCTTGTGGATGGAGAAGTGCCAGTGGAGTTTTCAGGAGTTGAGGTAGAGGTTGACGAGGTCACCCATCATGAGAATACTATAAGAGGGTGTTGGGTATGTAGTCTACTGTGACACATCCAGGACCAAAATAGGTTGTGTGTTGATTCAAGAGAGAGCAGTGATCGCCTATAGCTCACAGAATCTAAGAGAGAATGAGCAGAACTATGCTACCCATGAATTGGAGTTAGTAGCAGTAGTTTTCATGCTGATGATGTGGCGGCACTAATTTATGGGTGAACGATTTACTATTCATTCTGATCACAAGAGTCTCAGGTATATCTCCTCATATAAGTATCTAAACCTAAGAATACGACGATGGTTGAAGTTCCTCCATGTCTATGATGTTGAGATAGTCTATACTCTTGGGAAGGAGAACGTAGTAACAGATTCACTTAGCAGGACATATGGCCTACAGTTTCTGAGTGAGGTGACATAGTAGCTAGCCGCTTTGTAGATAACCTTTGTGGATAGAGATGGAGAATATTATATCTAGTCTATGACAGTTACTCCCCCACTCCTTCAGCAAGTCAGGGAGTCACAACTTAAGGACATAGATTGTGTGGCCCGACCTGCTCAGACATCCTTTGGACAGGGTCCTGATAGATTTTTAGAAGGTGGGGAGAACATCATTCTCTTCAGAGGATTCACCATGGTACCAGTGCTGCTACGAGAATAGGTGTTGAGGGAGTTCCATAAATCCCCTTTAGTGGTACATCATGGAGTGGTGAAGATGTACCAGGTCCTCTGGTGTTAGTACTGGTGGCCAGGGATAAAGAAAGTAATGGAAAAGTTTGTATCTCGATGCCTCACTTGTCCATAAGTGAAGGCCAAACATCAGGTACTAGTGGGCTTAGCGCAACCACTTGATGTACCAGAGTGGAAGTGGGATGGTATCTCCATGTAAATCGCGATAGGGCTACCATTTATTTCTAGTGGACATGATTTCATCTGGGTGATCGTTGACTAACTCACCAAATCAACCCACTTCCTACCAATCTGAGAGCAGAGATCAGTAAAGAACTTGGGCCATATATACATATAGGAGATTTTACGACTTCACAGGGTGCCATTAATGATCATATCATATTACGAAGCTTATTTAAATTCTCTTTTGTGGAAGGGTTTATATGAGGTGTTTGAGGCTCAGCTACGCTTGAGCACCACATTTAATCCTCAGATAGATGGTCATATGGAGAGGACCATTTAGACACTCGAGGACATGTTTTGTGCTTGTGTCCTTGATTTTGGCCACTGTTGGGAGGACACCAGCCACTGGTGGAGTTCGCTTACAACAATAGTTATCACTACACCATCAACATGGAACCATTTGAGTCCCTTTATGGGCAACCTTATAGGTCACCACTATGCTGGATAGACCCAGGGGAGTCAGCACTTATCGGTCCAGAGTCGGTACATGCTTCCACGAAGAAGGTGAAGATCATGTAGGAGTAGATGAAGACCGCACAGAGCAGGTAGAATTCATATGCTGACAGGATACATAAACCCTTAGAGTTTAGGGAAGGAGACCTTATCTTCCAATAGGTCTCACCCCAATGGGGATTATGGAGTTTTGTCCAGGGCGTCAAGCTATCTCTGAGGTCCATCGAACCCTTCTAGATCCTCAGCAGAGTAGGCGAGGTGGCTTACCATCTAGCTCTTCCCCCACAGATGCACCTCGTGCATAATGTTTTCCATGTGATGTAGATAAGCACGTAGTGCATGATCCATCACACATTATCAACCCAGGTGAGATGGACATCGATGATGGGGAAACATTTGTGGAGTTCCTAGGGGTGGTAGAGGATTGAAAGGAGTGAGTCCTTCATGGGTGGTTGATTCCTCTTGTGAGAGTTTATTGGTAGCACGAGAACCTCTAGGAGAGCACATGGGAGCATGACGCTCAGATACATGATCAATACCCTAACTTGTTCCCCTAGTTTTTTAGCTTTCAAAGACGAAAATACCTAAGGTGGAGAGGATTTAAAAACCCAGAAATTCCATATTTTTTTAAATTATTTGAGATTATTAGGAGTTTTCAAAAATTGATGGTGCTCTATTCCGAGGCCCGGTGTGCATGGAAAAAAATTATTATCTTTTTTTAGGTACGTTCAGTAAACATGCATGAGAAGTTTTCTAAATTTTGAACCGGTGCTCAGAATAGAAATATGAGGACACTGTTGAATCTGCAGTACCAGGATTTACGTAAGGGAGGATTCACTTCGACCGTAGTGGGTCGGGAGGAGAAGATAGTTTTTCAGACTATTTAAAGAATAATAAAATAACATTAAAATGTTATTTTATTTTCTCTCTATCAGTTGAGTAGTGGTGGCTGAAACTCAGAGTTGTCAAGCTATTTAATGGATTTAATCTTGCTTTTTGTAACCATGATGTTGAAACATTAAACGAGGTTCATAAAATAACTCCATTAATGTTGTGAAACATAGTTGATTCTTATATCTATTTAATTGAATCTCAAGCGTGGGATTTTGGTACGGCTGTGGGGAACCTCTAGAGAAGTACCATGACACTTTCAACCTATGGAGGACAGATGCTTGGGAGGCAACAAACCGGGATCAACGAATGCTAATGGCTTCATCAAACATAAAATCTTCTTCCACCACTGTGATGTCTCCAATGAATCTTGATGTATGGGGTTTATTAAAGTTTATCTTTGATGAATTAAATTGCTAACACCTATTATGATGTTAATGTAGAGGGCGCAGGTCAAACAGACAAGTATGGGACCCTACTTTGCTTCATTCTTGCCGTGTTGTTTGGGAGATAATCTTATCACACAGTAGAACCTGGAATCTAGATGTCGTGCAGTGACAACAACATCCCGGGAGGCCCATAGGCACTAAAGGAAGGGAAAACAGACCATGAGAGCTCACATGGTGGCCCATGGATATTCCTCTGGTGTTGGTGAGAAGTTCCAATAGGCAAAGGTGGCAGCTGACATTCGCCGATAGCGGAAGGAGGTGGCTTTGCTCGGCGCCGCGATAGATGGTCGGGGCTGACGGAAACGGCCAACTACGGTGGTGGCAACGTGGAACTCCATCATTATACATGGTGAGGATGACATGGAAGAAGAAGACCCACTACCTGTGGGTCCCATGGATGGCCAGGGTAGCTCCACATGGAGTTTTCAATTAAAGAGGTGACTGACTCTTTTAGTCGTTCGGGAAGGAGGGGGAGCAGCTCCCCTCCCCGCATGGGCCACCAGCAGGGTGTTGCATCACCTAGCAGGCCAGATCGCCCGGCAGGCTGAGCATGCCGTGGCCTAGCCCAACCGGGATGGCCCAAGCTGGTTCGGGCCGGGCCGGGTCAGACCTGAACCAGGTTGGGTTGACCAGAACCGGGTCGATTCGGCCAGGTCGGACCAGACCCGGACCCTTTTAGGCACATATACGCTTAAAAGGCCGTAGCTTATGTACTAGACAACCGTTTGATGAACCATCTACGATGCTGAGATCCTTGGAGTGAGACGATCCTTTTGAGATACTCCACCTAAGTTTTGGATAAAGCTGGAATATGGTCAAGTTGGATCATACCAGAATCCAACTAGGCCCTCGACACTAAAATGCTTATAACTATCAAACTGGGCATCCGATTGACGCGATGTCTATTGTGTTGGAATTATTACGAAATGATATAACTTTGGGTTACTGCTTTGTGGAATATTGTGGATGGATGCAACTTCATAGTGACCCTGTGTAGATCAACATCATAGTGACTTGACGAGGAATAGTCTTAGAGCAGCCCATTGCAGATCAGCATCATAGTGACCCTGTGTGGATCATCATTCATAGTGACCCTGTGTGGATCATAATCATAGAGACTCTATGTGTACCATCAATCATAGTGAACCTATGTGGATCAGAATCATAGAAAACTTGTGTGGATCAACATCATAACGACCCTATGAGGATCAACATTCTTAGAGACTATGTGTGGATCAGCATCATAGCGACCCTATGTGGATCAACATCATAGTGACCCAATGAGGACCAGCCTTAGAGAGGTCCTTCATGGATTAGCCTCATAGAAACCCTGTCTAGATAATAATTCATAGAGACCCTATGGGGATCAACATCACAATGACCCTATGGGGATCAAAATCATAGAAACCCGACCATGACCATCCTTAGAGTGTCCAATCATTGATCAACGACATAGCGACCCTGTGTAGATCAACATCTCGTTTCCTGATAATCTGAGTTGTATAACTAGTTTGAGATGGGTCTTTTTCTTTGTTCTCTATGGTTGATATCATGATTTGTGATTTTTTTATGGAATTCTGAGAGACCTTCAGGGCTCTCAGGGTCACTACTGGATATTTTTATACTCACCCCTGCATGGGCCTTTCCAACACCTTATTGTGTCTTGTGTAGATGACGAGCATATTTGACTGAGTCTACAGGATCCAGGACTTGATGGAGTATCATGGTGACTGATTGACATGGATAGTTGTGGAGATGTGCAGTACCTACCATTCAAGTAGAATATGTGGTGGATGATCTCAAGTTTTGTTTTCTGTTGTAGTTGTATCTTTCAGTTGGTATTGTATTCTGGCTCAATTACTTTATGTACACACTTTTACTACTGCAATTTTACTTTGTGGTTAGAACTTGTTGTGTTCTTGGACTATGTGTTTGTACAGGTTTAAAGGCAATGACTTCCCATTTTATGGATACAAATTTTTAGTTCTAGTCACCCACCCTTGGCCTATAGAAGGTGGTTTTGGTGTAGTCATGACATGGACCCCGAGGGATGGGTCATGACATCAAACTAGATTAAAATCTATTGATTTTTCAATCAAAATCTCTAGTAAAATATGGTACGTACTTAGAAAATATTGTAAAATTGGCTTCATATGCTTCCATAGAATCATAATATTTCTGCTTCAGTTCCAAGAATTTTATCTCCATTCTGATTCAAATAGTTTTAAGAATTTGTTCCAAAAATAACTCTTAAAACCATCCCATTGCAGACTGTCAAGATCATGTATTTCTCTCGTATTGTTTATCATAGACCACCATTGATCATCTTCACCTTCAAAAAGTTAAATGGTTAGTATTATCTTTTGATGTTACAAATATCCCATGACATCAAATATATTTTCTAGAACATTTCTCCATCCCTAGGCTATCACTATATCTATGGTTCCACTGAATGCTGGAGGACGTTGCCTCATAAAATGCTCCACAAAAGACATTTTTTTCATCGTAGGTATAGTTCCTCTCTAGAATGGATACCACCACTGTTTATCACCCGAGTCAACTAAGCCATTACTGTCACAAACTTCTTGATTATGATTCCAACTATTCCTAGCTGTGGATTTAGACAGATATCGGCCTCTTAGTGACTTCCTACACTAGATTCCCTATTTATTTTGTGGAAAAACATTCTGAATAGACATATCTTAGAGGACGAAACATGGTAATCTTTAAATTCTATATCATTTCAAATCAACCATAAAGTAAAATCCATTTACGCTATTCTATACAGATAATCATAACCCCAAAAGTTATCTAAACCATCATCAGATACATACTATAAGGACCTGAACTTAAAACATTATATATTCTTGAGTTTTAGACAATAAAATACATTCTTCCACATTGAGGATTTTTAAAGTTTAGAGTTTTATAGAATTAGGACATAAAATATACATAACATCCCACAATAATACGTGGGGATACCACTAAAATATTATCCATTTATTCAAAAATATATTTTTTTAAATAAAACATGATTTATTTGAAAAATATTAATAAAAATTTACTTGACTACCTTATTTCTTTTACACATCCTTATAACTTATGAGAAACATTTAAAAATCTTGGGATGAGAACAAAATCTGATTAAGGGATATACAAAAAGAAATCGTTAGTCAAGTGATAACTTAAAAACCTAATAAAACACATTTTATAAAAACTCGTTAGCATGAATCAGAACATCATGTAGTCAACTTGGGAAATATTTACCATATATAACTCTTATAAACACCCTTATACATGGAATAACCCTTCGGTTAACTTCCATCCCTAGAGTACCCAATTTATTGGATAACTATAAATGGATCACCTTTCATATCTTGAGCTATAATGGGATCAAGCCAACATATAATGAGCTATAATTTGATAAAACCAACATATCTATGTCCTAGGAACATATTATAGTAATAAAGAATCATGAAATAATAAGACACCGCTCATTGTATATATATATATATAATCTTATTGAATTTCGTTAAAGAGACTTTTAAAAGGATTTTAAACGGAAAGTCCCTTACAAATGTAATTGGAGTGAGAATTAATATAATGGAATGGATATGTGTATACACTATAAAAACCCATAATACAACATAATATAAAAAAATTCATCACAACAGTAATCTCAATTCCACATAATGAATAGATATAAGGATAACATAAGGAATGGAATTTCGGTTAAGAATTCTCTTACCATGGGTTTTTCAGAGGTCAACATGATTAAACCTCCTGTATAATAGTTAAAATATTTTATTAATAATTTATAGAATCATAATAATTTTTATAACATGTTATGCTGTCATTTTTAACACCATTTCACCCATTAATTTATATTATTTTGTTGGTTCCATTGTTTCGAGTGCATTCTTTACATGATTTCTATGGTCAGTTCATAAATGATTCCCCTATCGAATGGAAGTGAAACTCCTAGAGTGAAATTAGATGTCATTAAAATTTTTCCAGAATATAAAATGATTTCATAAGTCATTTTCTTTATATGGTACAAGTATGAATCATTTGTGATAATAGTTTGTTCATTTTGGATAATTTTGATCATTACGAACCACTGTTGATTAATTAATTAATAATATGAATAAAAAATCATTCCAAAAAATAATATATCATATAATATGTATAATAAAAAATTATTTAACCATATCAATGGGGTTTTTTTTACATATTTTACATAAGTAAATGAAATTGAAGACACATCATCCACGATGTTGGTAAATCGATAGATCACAGACGATGTTTTTATTTTGAGAATAGGAGGGATAGGAGAAGAAGAATGTTGAGGAATTTTCCATAAACATTATAAAATTATAGTACATATATGATTATATATCTTTAATTCCTCTAGGATAATGGGAGGGTAAGAGAGTATAATAAAAGAAAAAGAATTTAAATGAAAATAAAAGAAAATGATTGAGTATTTTTACCTCTTGATCTCTTCCAGTTGAGATCACCCTTAAGGCCTTTGGTATTGGAATTTTGGTGAGACCAGTAGGTTTTGGATATGGAGAAGAGCCTTGGGTTTATTATTGGTTATAATTTATACAATTATCAAATCTTGAGAGTTTTGAGTGGAAGAGGGGGGCAAGGGTGGTATTTATAGTGAAGGAGAGAAGGGGTTTTCCATTATTTTAACCATTAGTTTAATATTTTTTTATCAAGAATACGAATAGTCTTGATTATTGTGAAAAAATAGAAATAAGTTATTGTGATTTAGAAATAATTTCCATTTAAATCATCCATTACTCAATCATGAAAAATAAATTCATTTATTTATCACATTTCATAAATTATCAAATTTCACTATTCTCAAAAAATTCATGTATTCCAAAAAAATCACAAACATTCACCCCAACCATTTTTTAAAGTGTAGAATCAAAAAATAAACTCCATTTTATCACAATAATTTTCTTAATATTAGATTTTTATTTTTTAATTAAAATCATAATTTATTCGAAAAATAAAAATTTTAAGAACTATAACCGATTTTATAACACCTTGAAAACATAATTTAGGTATCATAAAACTATCTTATAACCATAAGATAATAATTTATGATTACATTTCATGAAAATAATTTTACCTTTAAATTATGTAATTATTCATAATTTTTTTATTAAATATTTATGACCTACAAAAATACCAAAACTTATATAATGAACATATTGTCACTTATAAGATGGATTTTTATTACACATTCATGGGTGAGGTTACTATAAATTTGGTTTATTTACTATTCATAAGGGTCATATTACTATTCATAATAGTATGTTACTATTCATAAGGGTATTTTACTATTCATAAAAAATTTTGTTGGTCATATCAAACTCCAAATAACTTACTGATCGCAACTGTGTATATCAATTATTTGAAATTAAAAACACAGAAACTGGAAAATTATGTTTAAGGAATATTTTATAAATATAACCTTAAAATAAATTTTCATTATGTTGAGACTTAGTGTTTCATGCATTAAATAAAATTTATTTGTAAAACCATCAGGTTTTACATTTGGGTCTTACTAATGACCAACTATCTTCATGTATTTAATGAATAGAGTCTTTAGAGATTACCTCGATCAGTTTTTGTTAGTATTAATAGATGATATTTTTATCTATTTAAAGAGAAAGGAATATAATGAATATCACTTGAATATTGTACTAAAGTCCCTATGAAAGGAGAAACTTTATGACAAATTTATAAAGTGTGAACTTTGGCTGCAAAAGGTTTCATTTTTGGGTCGCATAATCCCTATAGATGCTATAATAGTAGATCCATAAATGACATAGGATGTTGAATGATGGTATAGACCAACCATGGTGACTGATATCCATATAATTCTTGGTTTAGTTGTATATTTTTTATGGGTTTTGTATAATTTCTCATTACTATCTAATCCTATGACCAAGTTAACTCGGAAGGTTGTCAAGTTTCTCTAGATAGATGAATGTGTAGAATATTTCAAGGAACTGAATTGAAGGTTCATTTGTACACCTATATTTACATTACCATATAGCGGAGAAGGGTTTTTAATATATAGTGATGAATTCAATAATATTTTGGGATGTTTTATTATGAAGAATAAAATGGTTATCACTTATGCCTCAGAAAAGTTTAAGATTCATCAGAAAAATTACCCAACTCATGATTTGGAGTTAACCGCAGTAATTATTACATTAAAGATATGTATGAACTATATTTATGGAGAAAAGTGTGATATATATACCAATAATAACCATCTGAAATATTTATTCACACAAAAGGAGTTGAAAATGAACTAGAGATGATATTTATAGTTGATAAAGGATTATGACTACTCAATACATTACCATCCAGGTAAAGAGAACAAGGTGGTCGATGCTTTGAGTCAGAAGGATCATGCTATCTTATCCATGTTGAGGATCCCAAAAGATCCAATATTTCAAGAATTTTTAAGGATTGATCTAGAAATCCTAATGGAAGCAGAAAAAGCTTATCTTTCTCAAATGGATGTTCAACCCTCTATCCAAGTTAAAATTAAGGATGTATAGAAGGAAGATGTAGAGTTGTATAATAAAGTTAGAAATGTTATTTATTTTAACCTGGATCAGGATGGAATGATAAGGTTTTGGAACAAATTTTGTGTTCCTTCCATACCATATTTGAAGAAGGGGATTTTTGTGGAAGCTTATAGTTCATCATTCTCTATTCATCATAGAAGTATGAAGATGTATATTGAATTGAATGAATACTTATGGTGTGACATCACGAGGAGAGATATCACATAGTTTTAATCTTAGTGCTTTGTATTCTATATGGGTGGTATTAAATCAACTAACTAAGTCATCACACATCATTTATGTTAGAGAATATTTATATCTGGATCATCTTTCCATGATACACGTGAAGGAAGTTGTATGATACATGGAGTACCACATTACATTGTATCTAATTGGGATCAGAGGATTACATAAAAATTATATTGAAGTCTTCACCAATAAATTGATATATAATTGTGTTTTAGAACTTATTATCATCATCATACAGATGGTCAATCTGAAAAAATAATTAAAACCCTAGAGGGTATGTTGAGATCTTGTTCTCTAGATTACAAAGGTGGTTGGGATCAACACATTCCTCTAGTTGAGTTTTTTTATTACAATAAATTTCACTCAAGAATTCATATGGATCCTTTTTAATCCTTATGTGGGAAAAAATTTAGGGTTCTGATGTGCTTGGATGAGGTTGTATAAAGTAATCTATTAGGACCTGTGATCACTAAGGAAATGTTCTAGAAGGTTAGAAGCATTCAACATTATATCAAGGTAGCAAAAAGTCAACAGAAAAGTTTTGCTGATAACCAACAGTAGGATCTAGAATTTAAAGTTGGTGAAAAAGTGTTTATATGAATCTCACCTTAGAAGAATGTTATAAGGTTATCAAAGAAATGGAAACTATGCCCCATGTATATTGGTCACTTAGAAAATCTTGATCATATCAGGATGATAGCCTATTACATGGAACTTCCTCAATATATATCTCATGTCCATTATGTGTTCATAGTATCTCTCCTAATGAAGTATATACCTGAACATTCACAATTACTAAATTCAGAGGTCATACCACTAGAGCAGGATCTTTCTTACGAAGAACAACAAGTTTAAATTCTAGACCGATCATAGAAAGTTCTACGAAACAAGACTAGAAACATAGTGAATGATTTGTGGAGAAATCACAAGATAAAGGAAGATACATGATAACTTAAGGATATGATAAAGTATAAATATCTTCATTTTTTACTTGATTGATGAATTTTTATGGTGATATTCCTTTTAAGGGGGGTAGAATGTAACAACCTAAGTTCTTGTGGACCTTTTTTTGTGAATAAATTAAATTTATCATTTATGTATTAAAATGAACTAAGTCAAATATTTATTTCATATTAAACCAACTAGGTGGACATTAAAAGAAACATCGACTTGGTCTATCTTACATGCAACACCGACTTGTCTTACGTCACATGCAACACCGAAGTTTCTATAAAACATCAATTTATTGTTATAATTATTTAAATAAGATAATTATAAACATAACGTTAAGAATAGTTATATGAATAGTAATAACTATTATTCAACTATTTTAAAAAATATATATATTTATATATAACATATTGATAATGACATATATAATTTTTGGTAAAGTCCTTATATGTTAAAGGAAATATTTTCTCAAATGAATTTCTTTTAATATCTGTTTCTAAAAAATAATAAAATTAATTTCTGAAAAATTTAGATATTTAATTTGATAAAATAAACTTTAGTTTTTAATTTCTAATGACTTAATTATCATAGGGTTATTGTTTTTATTTTTTTATGAGAAACTTCATCTGTGGATGAATAGTGGAAATTACAAGATTTTAATTCAAAACAAACATTTTTTTTCAAATTTATTGATTAGGATAAATTATATTTTAATTTGGTTTGAATGTTTAATTAGATATTATTTTTATAAATTAGTCCAATGAAGGTCATTTGAATCAATTTAACTATGAAATTGTGTATAAAAACATAGAAAACTTTTAGATGTTTTTACTTTAATAACCTTCAGTGTTGTCCCATTAGATGGAATGTTTTTAAATTATTTTTTGAAATATTTTTGTTTATAATTTTTAAAATTTTATTCCATATTTTTAATCATCATAATATATAATATCTAATATTTTCAACTTAGTTTTTTATTGAAAATATTAGTGAATTATATTAAAATTAATTACAATGATCAAGAGAAAAATTATGTTAACAAAGTATTAGACATTAAATTTAAGACCAAAAATTACCTAGAAACTTTTCCAACACACATTTTATGGAGATTAATTAACCATGAACCTTCCATTATTAATTTTATTGGGTTTTATGACTTTTTTAGGTAAAAACATGGGTAAACCTTTCTTGTTTTAAAAAATCCCAAACATGTCCTTTCCCTTCCTTATAAAAGGAAACCAACTATTACTCTTCTTTACAGCTCTCAAACCACATAGGTTTGGACATTATATTCCCAATAAAATTAATAAAAATCCCTCCCTTCCTCCTAGAATCCTGCCATTGTAGAAAATGTAATCCAGGTAGGTCTTTTGTCACAAACCAAAAGGAATTACCCAATTTAGAGGTAACGTTTTCTCTCAAGATCCTTTATTTTATTTTCATTATCCACCCCTCCAATCTCTTTATTACATGATTTTATAACAACATCAGTATCCAAAATATACTAGGATGTCTTTATTCTATGTTTTAGGCCAAAAAATACACATACCTCCATCTAATGGGTATAAACATTCTATTTATGCGTACGACGAACTACCACCTCACCAAACGACGATTTTTCTTTTTTTCTTATCACCTATAATGGTGGAAATTATGAATTAAAATCAATTTATATATTTTATGTATTATATTTATTATGTATTTATTCTTATTTAATACTTTTAAAATACATATATTTATACTTACTATTTTTTGTAAATATGATAATTTCATTTGAGGAAGTGTGGACTACCACAATATCAAAGCGATGTAATTCATTCAATAATTAAATGAGATGTATTAAGGATGGGTTTAGTGAAATTATTTGATATATATGATATAATGTTTCAACTAGAATAATTACACACACACACATATAAATATTTTATTTACCTTATTTTTTTTCAATGTGATTATAAAAACAAAAACAACGTTCATGTGTATGTACGTCTTACCGTCTCCATGAATGATGTCTTCCATTTCATACTTCTATATTATATTGATTATTATAATACAAATATAATGAATTTAAATGATATTTATATTATGATTTTCATTCTTGAAATCATGATATAAGTATAATTTCTAAATATATATCAATTTAAGACACATGCAAAGAACAAAGTGAATATTACCTAAAGTGAAACCTTTATATAAGATTGTTAACAAAAAGGTGATATAAGGACTTAATAAAACCATATATGGTATTAGATAAAATAATATGGTTCATTAATATAATTATAATAAATTTATATTTATTATATTTATGTTTTTAATGATAATGATGAGATCCAATACATAGGTAAGGGGATTTCATCTCACATTTTATTTCTATGAGATACATGCTTTATTCACCACCCATTCCTTTTGATTGGTGCATATAATATGTATAAATTTATTATATGTTTCTTTTTAGTAAATTTATGGGTATTTAAATATCAATTATATTATCTTTATTTCATGGTGTTAATTTCTAAAAAGTTAACAAATCAGTAGACAATTTTTTTCTCAATTTTCCTTCTCGAAGACACATGTTTTATTATTCCACTACATTATTTTTCAAGGTGTATAAATTTCAATTTTAATAGTTATATCTTGAATATACTTCATTTCGTGATATTATAATATTAATTTCATTTCATTTTATTATATGGGGAGTGTAATTCCAAGTTACCAAGTGGTAATAGTCCATTGAATAAATCTCATCATTTATCAAGATTGTTTATGATTATCCTTCCTTTATTGAAATATTATGATCCATATCTCAAGAAAAGAATTTTTTTTTACTTTTACATATTTTATTCATGGTATGTCCATGTATTGGTACTATTTTTTCAGTATTTGGTACTTATGATAAATAATGAATTGTTTTTAATAAAAAACTAACCGTATTTCTCTCTTTGGTCGAAAAACCATTTTATTCAAAAACCATGTTTTCAAAAATGGTTTCAATTTTTTTAAAAAAGATAATTGTAGATAATTATCAAGGATAAAATTAATTTTAATGTTTTTATGTCTTTCAAAGATTCATTTATAAATTTTCAATTCATTTTTTAAAGGAAACATTTTTTAAACTGTTTTTATGTTTTAAAATTAATTTTTCGCCATAGAAAGGTTATTTTCCTGAAGAAATGTTTTTAAAAGATAATTCAAAATTATTTTACATAGAAGATAACATGCATTGGTTTTAATCATTTCATTATGGAGAAATTATTCAATGTTTCTATCCATATAATTTCTTTGAATGGATTATGTTTTGATGGCATGATGTTTATCAAGCTCGTTTCTCTTTCATGGGTTATATTCTTTTGAAATCATCTTCCTTCACAAGTTATGTTTATAATGAAATGATTATTAAACCTGTATTCTTTCATAGTTTATTACATGATTACATATTTTAATACCCATTTATTTTTATGTGTAATGATATGATTATTTATGATCTATTAGGACATTTATGGGTTATTTCACTATAAGATAGGCGGGACATATATCTCCCTGCAATGAATGGGGTAATGAATTATATCTCATGAAATAGAATAAGATGGTTTTGGAATTTAACCATGAATACTAATATTTCCATTAGAGTGAAACGTGGAAACCAATATGGCATGTGAAGTGAACTCATTATTCTAATATGACCATGGGTGTGAACCATGACTACGTATATGGTATGGGGAGAGAAACCATACACCAAAGATAGTCTTGGAAGATATGCCTTAGCTACTATGGAAATCATAATATATGATTAAGTTTCTACCAAAATTCCATGTATTATTCCTATGTTATTCTTTCATGTATTATGTTATTTGTTTCCTTATAATTAATGTATTTTGAAATTCCAAGCATTATGTCAGGATTCAAGTTTATGATCTGTGATATGTACGGTATGATATTATATTTTCATGACCATGTTCTTATACCATTATTATAAAGATTATTGTTATGTATATCATTTGTTTACCCTTACATAACATCTGATATCACCCATTTTTACGATTCCTTACCCCTGGTTATGAAGATATGGGTTATGTTTTTTGTGTCTAAGAAGGGTGAATGTCAATAAGGACGTAGTGGGAGATGATGTAGCTCATTTATTTAAGAGTGTTTATGTTTCCATGTTTCTAAAGGCAATAGGCTAGTATGGTCTTTGGTTGTATGTTTTTATAATGCTTTAAGTACTTCGCAACTATTATTTAATGTTAATTTATAATAATAGAGGGTTTCTATAGTTGAGATGACCCATTTTTTACTTTGTTATTTCATGAAGTCCTACATGGTATGTTTTTACTCACCCTTTCTTGGTCTTTGTGTCTACACATGTTATGAAAGTGGATTAACATGTTGGTTGTGTACATGGAAGACATGGAATTAGTGTCCCTTTTTTGGAGTTGGTTCCTAAAGATTCTTATCAATTGATGTTGTATCACAATGGTACTATTGATAGTGGTGGTGAATGTTGCAATTGTAGACCGATCCCAGTATTTTCATAGTGAGGAGGAATTTATCAATTAATTGTGACTCTATGATACTAAGACTTATCAGATGTATTTTTCCTTTGTTATTGTTAGTATGGTGATTAAATTTATCTTTTTTTCTTTCATGAATTCATTGTATATTTTTCAGTTGACTAAACACACACACACACTCACAGACATATATATATATATATAATTATGGAATTATTAATTTTTTTCATTTAAAATATGTGCTTCTTATAGGTTGATATTGGTAATGGCCTATCTTAATATAAGATATGTCTTCTCAGTTATAGTCTATAACACTTTTCCAATTTAATGAAGGCTATGGGTGGAACTATCAGCTTACTACTAGCCTAGGTGGCCCCCGGTGGGTCTGGTTGTGCTAGAGTGGTATCAAAGTGGGTTTTTTGAAGGATGGATTTGGAGTTTGTAGTCATGTGGATATTTAGTTTTTGAAGTTAATGATATAATGTTAATGGAATCCTAATATTATTTCTCAAACCATGATGGCTAAATTAGGTGTATAATTAATCATGTAATTTTTTTAAGAATATGATAACTTGATATATGGAACATATATTTAATGCAACATTTTAGGGTATAATTAATTTGGGGCATGCATCATGTACTAACATGTTTTGATCTTTCATTTTATCCTATCCTAATATTTTATACCCTTCTTACAGATCCAAACTATAAAAATTAGGGTGTTTTCCACTGTTTTTCATCTCTTCTGTATAGGTGGGTTCATGATGAGAATGTTCCTATAGCTAGGCCTTTCTGCTACATATTTTCATCGATGAAGAATTAATTTCTAATATTTAGTTGGGAGATATTATTACTCTATGATCTAATAAATATTATTTCCCCTTATCCCTAATTCTAGGATTCATTCAAAGGGTTTGGTAATTCCAATTAATAGGATAAAAAATACCCTTGTATGGTTATACATAGGTTATTAAGATGATCAAGGTAATATTGATCCTAAATTAATAGGGGAATCGATAGGAGTCTATGACATTCATTTTTCTATCCAGTTCAAGCATGAATTTGATACATGTTGATTCTATAATTGATATTCCTCCACAACTCCATGTGAAAATAGGAGGGGATTATTCTTTTCCCTCAACTCATAATGGAACTAAAAGAGAAATTCATTTTTATGGATAGTTAATTCTGGTGATTGCTATCTGGTGGTATCTACTAAAACTATTAGCAACCACTAAATTGAAGTCACTATACTTCCCAAAACCCCTCATGAATTTTACCCCTATCCTCATGGAACCCCTAAACAACCTCCTCCCTTGTTGAGACCCCCTATCCTCCGCCTACTACCTTATTGAGCCCGATCCCTCCACAAACACCTCACTACACCACCTGTTATCCAACCATCTTTGAAAAGCCATCCTAGCCCCTTATTGCCCCGTCATCAAGCCCAAATCCCGCCCCTCTTATGCCAACCATCAAGCACCCTACACCCACACCATCAATACCCCTCCTCTACCCTCTATTGATCCCTATACCATCCCCTCCTTTCCATATTATCAACCCCCTCTCGATGTTCCCCCATCCTGCTCCACTCCCCCACCCCTGAGTTACATACCCCCAACCGCCTCCCTCACAATGGATCACACACTACTAGTCACCTGCTATCAAGAACCTTGGATTTTGATACCACTTTCTAAAGACCCAATCCTATGACGTGTAGCTGGTTCCCCCTATATAACTTCCCTAGATTCCACTTCTATTCATTAACCACATACCCCTGAATTCCTCTCAACATATAGATCCCCTACCCTCTGCTCGCAACCAACTCCCCTAAACAAGATTAACCCCTTTTCAGGGTTGGGTTTTTATATTTCTAGTATTGGAATCCTAATTTACCATTATTTTACTTGTATTTGTTTTCATATATTAATCATTACATATTTGATAACATCTAAAACTGTCCTAGAATCACTGAGTATTTTTTCACTCTTATCCTTCAAAATTTTCCATATATGGTGGATTCATTGGTTCAAATGTTTTAATTATATGTGTTTTTTAGAATCTAAATAATATATTAGTTCTCAATACTAATTTTCATTATCTTTTATTTATGTTATATATATTTTATTTTTCTAATGATATTATGATAGAAACCTTATAATTATTTTTTCAAATATTTTTCCCATTGGAATTGTTCCCCATTTTATTTTTAAACTAATCATGAGATAGTTTAACCTTCACTAATAGTGATAAATTTTAATAAAGGAGCAATATTTCTTACATACCGAGCTTCAAAAACATTCTTAATAATTTTATTTAAAAAAAAATTAATGTCAAAAATTAATTTACATAGCATAATAAGTTTACCTATATCAAATATACTTATTATACTTGACCAAGTATCAATTTAATTAATCAACAAGACAATAATATATCATTTGGTATGACATTAATCTATTATTAAATATTTAATTTTATAAATATATTAACTTATAATATTAGTGAAAATATAATTTTTAAATATAATTTTTTTCATTTATGAACACAAATGTCATATGAATAACTATGATAATATTTATAAAATAATATGATTTTGAATTTTATATAATTTTTTATAATTTATGCATTTATATAATTTTATTGTTAAAACTTATCATAAACTGTATGTTTTATATTTTTATTGATTTTAATATTGTAGATAATATTTATACCTTTTTCGGTTTTAAACAAAATAATAGTTTACAAATGATTATTATATTATCAGTATTATTTTTATTTTAATTAAGTAATACATTAATTTGTTTTAAAATTATTTATTTATAGTTATTAAAATATTTAAAATGCGTCCTATATTTTTTGTATATTAATATATTTATTATATATATATGTTTGAGTCTTCTATTTTTTGTAAAAATATTATTTATATATTTTATTTATTTTATATCAATTAAATACATATAATGGTAAGAAATTGTTTTATTTGATTGATAGTTTTTCTACTAAAAATTATGAGAGGATTTAAGAAATTATTAATTTTACTAGTAGATTTCAAAAGGATTTGATTTGTTTTCTATACAGAAAATGTGAAAAAAGATATCTCTTCAAACAAGATATTTTTAGGGAATATCTATTTCAGAATGAGGTTTTGAAAAACTATAATACGTTGACACATAATGGAAATGAATTTTGTCAAATTAAATAATAGAAAAGTATTCATATGGATTTTTATTTGAGAATGGTTCATTTACTGACCATAATTCTCATTGATATAATGCATGTATTTCAATCCGAAGAAAATAATATCGTAAATGATGATGTAGTTGGGATTAATCTTTGCAATTATATGGTTGGAGTAGCATTTATATTATTAATGATTCATATACATAATTGTATCTTGATGAACTAATTTGTTAAATTATCATCTGTTACTAAATTGATATGCCTAAATTCATTGAATCAATGGAAACAAACCTCCTTTAACAAGTTTTTGGTCTTATTTAAGGTACTACAAGATGGATAAGAGATGATAGATTCTTACTATCAAGCTCGAATGATGACCAATGACCTTGGTATCACATATCATAAAGTTAATGTGTTTCATAATAACAATATTTCATTCATAAATAATAATACACAAATCAATACATGTATTTTTTTCTACACATATTTGTTGAAGGACAATAAGATTGATAGAGGTAGTAACATTCTTCCTGACTATGTATTGAATCAAGGGAAAAAAGATTAAAAAACATTATTTACAACTAAATACAAGGCTGGAAGGATTCTTCATGTCATCTAAAATTTCTAAACTGTTGACTTGGAATTTAAGAGAAAAAAATAGGTTTCCAAATTAACTCACCTGGAAGATTCTTTGGCATTGAAAGAGTTTGAAAAAAGACACCCTAACTTTTCTTAGTATTGGCATAATGTTTGACTGGGTTTCTTAGTAGATTGTTTAAAACCACATAGGTCTATGGTTAGTACAATAAATAATATGTGGGTAGTGGCATTTGTTCCATTAAACCTTCCCTTATGGGTATATATAAAGATACCATTTTTGTTAATTTTTGAATCTAATTGATGGACCAATGGTACATGATGATAAATTTAATTTTTATATGAAATAGTTGAATGATGAGCTCTAAATAATATTGTAAAGATGGAGTAATGACTTTTTTACTTGGTAGTTAATGAAAATTTTAGACTTATGACCGCTTTATTATAGGATACTAATCACTTCCTAGTATTTGATAACTTATCATGTTGGAGTAAAAATGGAAAACTATCCTTCTATTATTGTAATAAAAGTATGAAATATATATGGATTCATCACTATAGAAATTTTGAATACATTTGCCGAAAAGACTTTCCTCCTCCACTGAATAGGTTCAAAAAAGTAAGTGTGTCATTCAATGGTATTAGAGAGCAGGGTCTAGCACCAAAAATAATGCTTTTGTTCAAATTATTGAACAACACGTTGAGGAAAAAAATTCACAAATTGTATGATTTACAACATTTATTTGCTCATTAATTTCATATGATTACTTTATAAAATTTATAGTGCATTCATAATTGGAAAAAGTGGATTATTTTATTCATAATACTTTATTAGAAATATAATATTTTAAGAACTAAATTGGATGAGATGCACATTGAAAAATGTGATTGATAATATGTTGTTCACTATTTTAGATGTCACGGGGAAATACAAGGATAGTTTTAACACTAGATGTTATTTTTATGAAATGGGAATGAGAAAACATTTACATTTAATTTTGGGTGAGAGAAATAGGGCATAAATGACTATCATATAGTATGAAATGAGAAAAAAAATAAAAACATTTATCTCATTTATCAAGACCATCATATTTCCTGATGGTTCTTTCTCTAATATTTCCATGTGTGTTATTGTGACAAGAATGAAATTATAGGGGTTGAAAATTTATGATAATAATATTATTCTTAAATGGTTAATCCCAATTAACATTCATGAATTATTTCCTACACATGTGGTTGACTCTTTGATTTATGCTTATAATTTTTTCAGATAGACGTGTTCAGGGAATCATCGTATAAGTAATTTGAGAAGTTATAGTGTAATGACCAAGGTATTTATAGAATATGAAAATTTCATATTTATTAATATTAGTGAATTAAATATAAAATTTTCTTTAAAGGTGATGAAATCTTTGATGGTGTACTCGACACACTATAATGGGTGTCTCTGAAATCACTTGTTGCACACAAGGATGAGTCATACTGAAAAATAATAATATAATATTATTTTAAATGGTAGTTAACGCCTAGCCATTGTATTGGTGGGAATAAAAAAAACTAACTAAAATATGATTATACATGTTTGTTAAATGTCTTTACATTTATCCAATTAATTTTAAAGTCTTAAAATAAAAATGGATCTAATTTTAAGCATGAAATACTCTAATATTATTTAAAATGTAGATTTACCACCTTTTGAGGGAAAAACCTTCTTAATCTAGTTTTTTTCACTTTTATATGTTCAATTTGAAATAATAAACTTCTTCTTTAAATGCGTGACATCAAAATTTACTTTGGGTAAATTTTTGGAATTATTCTGAAAATGTTCATTTTTTATGAATAGTGAAAAATACTGCATTTTAATTCAAAACTACCTTTTAATATAATTTATTTATATAGTTATATTTTTCTTTTTATTGGTTTTAATGTTTAATTGGATCCTGTTTTTACCATTTAATACAATTTTGGTCTTTGGATGTAATTTTACTTTGAAATTGAACATAGACAAGTGTCAATATTTTGATAGTTATTATTTCTTAAAAACAAGCTGTTTAGTTTTGACAATGGGAATTAATTTTAAATTAATTTCTTTAACTACTGTGTTTTGAATTTGGAAAAATATATTACGTATTTGGAATTAGGATGTCCAAATTGGGTATATAGGTAACTTTTTTAGACCTTTTGAATAGTAACTTCAGTAAATATTTTATTTATCATGGTTAAAGGGTAAATATGGTAAATATGAGTAAAAAATAATATTATAATGATATTAAATTACCCCAACACATGTCCTAACCCTATTGGATGATACAGATCAGACCCTGAGCATCCTTGGGTCTATTTTTGGACCCCATGGAGCCACTTGTAAGTGAAAATGACACTTTATAAAAATTAATTTAGCTTGGAGGCTTTAGAGATGGATATTATATCCATGGGAAGTGTACAATGATTACCTATATGATGCAGGACTGGGCTGATTGCAAACTTTTATATTTTTCATGATGATTTCTGTGAAGACCTGGGCCTTGGGGAAGATGCATTAATGAAATCTCTTCATGCTGGAATCTATCATGTCCCTCCAGGAATTATTTAGAGGTTTTTCTTGTCATCCTTTTTCCTATTCAATTATTCTCGTGCTGGTAAAAACTCATTGAACCTCGTGTAATCACCTGACCATTATATTTTTGTTTAATAAATTTTGGGGAGTATGGGTTTCACTCATGCTCTGAGCCATTCTGGGTAAAATTAATTTAAAGTTAAGGAAAATATAACAAAAATATATATAATTTAGTACAAAAATTTTTATATAGAGTTATATAAGTGATATTTTCTACTATAAATATTCATTAGGAATTTAAAACTATTTCCTACATGATATATTTTTTTTATAATTTTAGAGATCAAATAAATAAATTTATTTAGGACACAATGATGATGTAATTATTAACTCGTTAATGAATGTTTTAAATAAATGAGATTATAAATATTAAAATAAATTTATTTTGAAACTTTTTATGCCATCCAAAAATTTTATAGATAATTATGGCTTGTTATATTTGAATTAATGAAGATTTTTATAAATAATCAAGTTGTTTTTAATTAAAAAAACATGATATGAATAGTTTATAAATTGAGATAAATGAGTTTAAAAAAAATTATTTTATTAATTGATATAAAGATCCTAAAAATCTAAGATTCATCCAAATGACTTAGATAAGGTTCATAATGTCATTTTTGAACACCTTTTGTTTGATTTTCATGTTATGGTAACTATATTAACCATATATTATGAATATACAAGAAGACATAGTAAAAGATAAATAAGTTAACCGAGGGTTAAATAAATAAGATAAGGATTAAAAAATATCCAAAATATGTACAATTATTTTTGGATGATTTTATTTAGATTTATATTCACATTATATTTTAATTTAATGATTTTTGGATCATTTGAAATCGAAATTCAGTTTACAATAAAATAATAGTTTTACACTTTCCTAAAGAGCCCCTCCTCCCTCTTATAAAAGGCCACCACATATAACCCATTAATCACATCTCTCAAAACAGTTTTCTTATACAACATCTTCTCCAATAAGATCCCAACATCCCTATATTCCACCTAGAGGCATTAATTTGGACATAAGGAAATTCAATAAAGCCTTTGGGTTCAAACAAAATGGATTCACCCAATTTAAAGGTAACGTCTTCTCTCAAGTTCTATTATTTTATTTTCCTTCTCCACACCATATGGTCTTCGTATTATTTATTTAAATAAAAAAACAGTATCCTAAATATACTAGGTTGTTTTTATGATAAGTATTAGAACTACACTTCCACACACCTCCATATAATTGATACGAACTTACTGTTTCTGGGGAAGACGAACTACTTCCTCACGAAATGATGATTGTTCAATTATATCCTACCACATATCATGGTGGACATTATGATGGAAATTTATTTATATGTGATATATATTATATTTATATTGTCTCTATAATTCTTTATTTTTAATTTATATCACACCTTTATGGTTTCCATAATGGGTAAATACGATAATTTCATTTGAGGAAGTGCGGACTACCACCCCCTCAAAGTGTCATAAATCATTCATGACATATGTGGAATGTATAAAGGGCGGAGTTAATGAAATTTTATATTATATTATACTATAATTATAATATAATTATTTGTTGTTAGGTTTTAATTCTCTTAAATATTAAATAGAAATAAAATTAGCGTTCTTGCGCATGTACGTCTTACCGTCTCCATGAGCAGTGCATTTAATTTATTATCTAAAAATGTTTTGTACTATTATAAATACACATATATACTGGATATGTATGATATATATGATATTTAAATCATGAATAAAAATCTGTAGATACTCGATTTTTACCACATGGACAATTTGTAATTGTAAAAAGTTCATTTTTTACTCAATGTTTGAACATCGACAAAATGTCGTATATAAACTCAAACAATTAAGTAATTTTTTCAGCAAGGTAATAAGTGATATAAAATAAATAATAAACTTTAAAAATGTTTTGAATCATGTATAAATTAACTTAACTTTATTATTCAGTATGAACAATGAACTTACATGACGAGTCAAACTCAAGGTAAGTGAACTTATTAACCCAATTTACATTCTTTGGGTTAAACTTATACTTCATGATTATGTGGTGCTATGAATATGTGTGAATGACCTATCATTGTTTTACACCTAATATCCACTTATATTGGGTGTATTTATGTTTTTCACACATAATTATTTCATTAATTTATCCTTAATGTAATACTATGATCTTTTTAAGGGACTTCGTCTCAATCTCTTTTCACTGAGGCATATCTTGATGTTATGCCCCTTTGTTATCCTATATGGTATATATAAAATAGTTTTGAAAAATTATATCATGAATTAGTATATTCTCATGATATTTAATGTTTTTCTAATGTTATTCCTTAATTATTTTTATTCAAGTGTATCTTAAGTGGTAAGATACTCTTTAACTAAAACATAATTTTAAAGGGTTTTAAGATTTATTATTTTAAATATTTCTCATTCATGTCAATGTTTGAAAAATGAGTTTTAATATTTATTTATATGGGAAATAATTTTTTAAAATAATAATTATTTTATAGGTTTCAAGGTGGAATGGGACACTTTTATTCAAAAATATCCTCATTAAATGTTTTAAATGGTTTTGGAAACAGATTGACTATTTTAGTATCTTGAAATGTTATATTGTGATTGAAATGTGGAAATGTTATCTTTTATTAATGATTATTTTATGTTTTATGAATATGTTATGGTTCTTGGGCATTGTTTACGCATATGGGTGGTTCTGTGATAAACCTAGGGAGGGTGAGCCCGAGATAGCTCTCCAATTAATTGGATAACATGAAAGAGATAAACATTAATGTTTCCCTTAGATATTTAGGGACTATACTGTGATGGGTATTCAAAATGTAACTCCCTATGTAGCTATTAAAGATACAATCTATTTTTTTTATTGATTCCACAAGTTATCTTTATGATTTATGATATCTATGTGTTATTAATAATGTTTATGATTTCATGAGGTATGTTAAAGTGCTTATGTTTTTTATGTATTAATGAAAAAATGTTTTCATTCTTTATTTTATAACTCTTACTGATATTTTTATGCTCACACCATGTTTTTAAATTGTTTTTCACAGGGTATAAGGAAGTGTAAGGGAAATTAAGAATTCAAGAAAATTTATATCAAGAAAATAATTCTAGTTTTCTAAAGAGTTTTTATTTTATAAAAAATGGATACTGAGTAGAAGTGTATACTTTGTAATATTTGATATGTAATGTAATATTTATGTCCTAAATATCTAAAACTCTGAACATGAAAATATTCTCAATGTGAATTATTAACTTAATTTAATAATATGTAATGTTTAATTTTGGGGCCTTATAGTTGGTATCAAAGGTCTGCTTAGACAACTTTAGGGATTGGTAGTTTTTGTTAAACACATGGTCAGTGTCTATGTCTACTCTTTAAGTTAAATCCTTATTTTTAAGTTTTTCAGATCAAGGAAAGTCTATTACAAATGAAAGTTGGAGGATATCAAATGTAATTCCTATTTCTTCTAATGACTTTCTTGAAATAATTATCACAAAGTCATGTCCAAATGATTTTGAAACATTTTCTAACATACAAATCACCTGAAAGAAATTGTTTGAGATATCAAACACCTATTTTATACCTCGATACCATTGTAGATCATGGGTTGCATTTAATCAAACCATATTTTCTCAAATTTATAATATTTTCAAGAAAGGTAAATATTATCAATGAATTTTAAAATATTTTACCTTATCATAATATTTTGAAGCATATTATGATTTTGAAGAAGGTTCTAAAGAAGGAGAACCCTACACAACCTATTTATATTTGATTTTAAATTATATTATTTCTGCACATACTTATAGTATTTTAAAAGGACCATTGATTTAATGTTTCAACTAAAAATCGGTCTGACTATTTTATAAAAATAATGTTTTATCAGATTTTTTGTAATTATATATCATACATGATTATTTTCCAAAACTATTTTACTATGAACACCCATATAACCCAAGATAAATGAGGTGTTCTTGGATAAAGTATTCATATGATTTTGAAGGATATCTAAATAATTGTTACAATTCATGGACCATCTATCTATGTGAAGAAGATAATGAAGAAAACAAGTGGACACCATGATCAAGGTATAATGTTCTTTCTTTGGGAATATTGTTATTTTATGGAGGTAAAAAATGTCAATAACACTTTATGAATTAAGATATTGATGTAATTATGAGTTGGGATGAAAAATAGAGGTATAATACAACCATTTAGGCTAAATCATGTTAGGGTTATTTTTTGAGTTTTATAAAAAAGGGAAAACACACAAGATGTGTGAAAACCTGTCACGTCCGATAAGGCTGCAGGAATTGAACCCACAACCGAAGGGCGGCAAGGGCTCACCATCTACCCCTGACCTATGTGTAGCCGCTGGTTAATATGAATTATTCTGTTTTAGTTAAATGATTTTCTGGATCAAGAATATGTTTATTTGTGTAACTTATGTTTTTTTCAAATGGATATACTTAGTATAGGAAAAATATTTGATGATTAAGTGATAAAGGTTAGTTTGGAATATGTTCTCTCTTTTGGGAACACTATATGATTAAGGAAAATAGAACACTTAAGGATCTCAATTGTGGAGTAATGATTGAAATAATATTTTGGAAGAATCTATGTTTTTATTATGGACATATAAGGATTTGGGTTTTTTATAGAAATAATCAACCAATCAGAGAGAATATGTGATTTGTTTAATTACACTTCAGTATGGGACCATAAGAGTAGTTGATGTTATTTGGAGATAAATGTGAACATTTTTGTGGAATACTATGTGATCAAATACTTATGAATTTTGGGTTTCAATCTTAGTTTGGATTATATTAATGGATTTTAAGGACAGTTGTTTATTGAATGGTCTTTGTGGAACATTGGGTACTCTTTGTTCAATTTTGGAGATTAAGAGTAGTATATCTTTTTTATCCTTTTGGGGATTATATGACCTTGTACTAACGATTTTGGTTTTGGTTAATTTCTAAAGACAAGGGAAATATATAGTTTATCTTTTTTGGATTATGTGATTCTCTAGAAGTTTATTCTAGAACTTCCGGTGTGACCATGTCATCTTTAATAGTCATTATTTAGAGAAAAGTTGAGTTTTTTATAGAAACTTATTAAAGGAGGAAACTCTACTTGAAAAGTAAGTATATTTCCTTATGTTCTTATTCAACCTCACAAATAAATTCTCCAAAATTATGAGAGGGGACCTAAAACAAAAAAATGTTGTCCATTTACTTTTCCTACTGGGAAACCAATGACCATTTAACACATCAAAAGTTTATGTTTTTCTTATTGTTAACTTTATCCTAATCAAGATTTTTATCACTCTCCATCAGAACACAACACTTAGTTTATCTTCTATATCCATGTTTTCTTACATGGAATTCTAGTATGAGTTATCTTAGGTGACCTTTTTACTTCTCTTTCATTCTTTTAAAGTGACAGTTTTATTGACTCTTTTTCCAATGTGGGACTTTCAATGAAGTTTCCTAGCCCAATTTTTAAATTGTGAGGATGAAAATTCCAAAAGGGGGAAGGATGTAATGACCTAGCTATTTATAGAATATGACATTTTCATATTTATTAATATTTGTGAATTAAATATTAATTTTAATTTAAATGGGATGCTATGTTCGATGGAGTACCCCACATGATACAATTTGTTTCTCCGAAATATCTTGTTGCACAAAGGCTAAGTCATACTGAAAAATAATAATATAATATTATTTTAAAGGGTAGTTAATTCCTAGCCATTATATTGGAGGGAATGAATATAACTTACTAAAATAAGATTATATAAGTTTTCTAAATGTATTTTCATTTATCCAATTGATTTTAGAGGCTTAAAATAAGAATGGATCCAATTTTAATAATAAAGTACTCTAATATTCAATAAAATGTGGATTTACCACCTTTGGATGGAGAACCGTTTTCAAATATAGATTTTGTAACTTTTATATTTTTTATTTGACAAAATAAACTTCTTATTTAGATGTGGGACATCAAAAAATACTTTTGGTAAATTTTTGGTATTTTTCTGATAAAGTTCATTTTGGTATGAATAGTAAAAAATACTACATTTTATTTCAAAATTTCCTTTTAATCTAATTTATTTATATAGTTAGATTATTATTTTTATTGGTTTTAAAGTTCAATTGGATTATTATTTTACCATTTCATCCAATTTTTGTCATTGGAAGTAATTTCACTTTGAAATTGAATATAAAAAAGTGTCAATATTTTTATAGTTATTATTTCTTAAAAACAAGCGGTTTGGTTTTAACAAAGAGAATTAATTTTATATTAATTTATTCAATATCTGTGTTTCTAATTTGGAAAAATGGATTCCATATTTAGAATTTGGTGGTCCAAATTATGCGAATTGATAACTTTTATTTTTACACATTAGGAATAGTAACTTTAGTAAATATTTTATTTACCATCATTAAAGGGTAAATCTGGTATATAAGGGTAAAAAATAATATTATAATAATAATAAATTATCCCAAAATGTGTGCTAACCTTATTAGATGATATATACCCTACCTTGATAATCCTTGGGTCGATTTTGGGACCCCATGGAAACATTTGTAATTAAAAATGATACTTTATAAACATTAATTTAATGTTAAGGAAAATGAAATATAAACATATATTTTTTTAGTAATTTTTCTAAAATAAGGTTATATAATTGATATTTTTGACTATAAATTTTAATTAAAAATCTAAAAATATTTAATACATCAGGATATTTAATTTATAATATTTAGACATCAAAAAAAATTTATTTAAGACACACTAATGATGTAATGATTACCTCGTTAATGAATGTTTTAAATAAATGAAATTATAAATATTAAAATAAATTTATTTTGAAAATTTTTATGCCATAAAAATTTTTAGAGATAATTATGAATTTTTATTTTTAAAATAATGGTGGTTTTTCTATAGAATAATTTTGTTTCAGATTTTTAAAAAAGTCATCATAGGAATTATATATAAATTGGCATAAATGAGTTTTTAAAAAAATATTATTTTATTAATTGATATAAATATCCTAAAAATCTAAGATTCGGCCAAATGACTTATATAAGGTTTATAATGTCATTAATGAACCACTTTTGGTTCTATATTCATGTTATGGTAACTATATTAACCATATAGTATGAATATACAAGAAGACATGGTAAAACTTAAATAAGTTAACAAAAGGTTAAATAAAAAAGATAAGGATTAAAAAATATCCAAAATCTGTCCAATTATTATTGGATTATTTTTTTAAACTTATATTGATATTATATTTTAATTTAATGTGTTTTAGATCTTTTGAAATCAAAATTCAGTTTATAATAAAATAATATTTTCGAATGTTTCTTAAGATCCCCTCCTCCATCTTATAAAAGGACACCACATGTAACCCATTACTCACACCTCTCAAGCCCAGTGGATCATCCAAAGTCTGCTCCAATAAGCTCCCAACAACCCTGTATTCCACCTAGAGGTCTTACTTTGGTCATTATGAAATTCAATAAAGCCTTAGGGTTCAAACCAAAGGGAGTTACCCAATTTAAATGTAACGTCTTCTATCAGGTTATTTTATTTTATTTTCCTTCTCCATTCCCAATGATATTCTTATTCTTTGTTTACATAACATCACCAATGTCCTAAATATACAAGGTTGTTTTATTTTCTTTCTCCACTCCCAATGATATTCTCATTCTTCTACCACCTCTCATGGTGCCCATTATGATGGAAATGTATTTATATACGATATATATTTTATTTATATTTTTTCTATGACTATGTATTTTTTATTTATATCATACATTTGTGGTTTCCATAATGGATAAATACGATAATTTCATTTTAGGAAGTGCGGACTACCGCCCCCTCAGAGTGATATGAATCATTCATTCTATACGTGGAATGTATAAATGATGGAGTTAATAAAATTTTATATTATATCATACGGGAATTATAATATACCTATGTATGGTTATGTTTTCATTCCATTAAATACGAAATAGAAATGAAAGTAGAATTAATGCGCACGTATGGCTTACTGTCTCCATGAACTGTGCATTTCATTTCTTATCTCCAAATGTTATGTACAGTTATAAATACATATATACACTGGATATGTATGATATATATGATATTTAAATCATGAATACAAATATAAAGAAAATGTACTTTTGACCACATGGACAGTTTGTAATTATGAAAAGTTTATTTTTGACTGAAGTTCTGAACATCGGAAAAAATGTCCAATATAAACTCAAATAATTCACTAATTGTTGTAGCAAGGTAATAAGTGATATAAAAAGAATAATAAAATTTAAAAAGGGTTTGAATCCATTATAAAATAACTTATGTTTATTATTCAGGAAGAACAAGGAACATACGGGACGAGTCAAACTCAAGGTAAGGGAACTTCTTTACCCAATTTCCATTCTTTGGGTTGGACTTCTACTTCTTGATTATGTGGTGATATGAATTTGTGTGAATGAAATATGAATGTTTTAAAATTAATATCCACTTCTATTGGGTGTATTTATGTTTTTTCACACATAATTATGTCATTAATTTATTCTTAACATAATTATATGATCTTTTTATGGGACTCCGTCTCAATCTCCTTTCATTGTGGAAGATCTAAATGTTATGCCCCTTTATTATCCTATATAGTGTATATAAAAACCTTTTGACACATTATATCATGAATTAGTATATACTCATGATATTTAATGTTTTTATAATTTTATTCCATAATGATATTTATTCAAGTGTATCTCAAGTGGTAAGAGACTCTTTAACTAAAACATCATTTTAAATGTTTTTAAGATTTATTCATCTAAATATTTATCATTAATATCCATGTTTTTAAAATGGTTTTTAGGATTTATATATATGGAAATTAATGTTTTAAATTATAAATTCCATTAAAGGTTTCAAAGTGGTATGGGACACTTTTATTTAAAAATCTCTTTATCAAATGTTTTAAATGGTTCTGGAAATCGATTGAATATTTCAGTATCTTGAAATGTTAAATTGTGATTGTAATGTGGAAATTCCATCTCTCTTTTATGATTGTTTTATGTGTTATGAATATGTTATGGTTCTTGGTCATTGTTTATGCATACGGGTGGTTCTGTGATAAACCTAGGGCGGGTGAGCCCAAGATAGCTCTCCAATGCATTGGGTAATGTGAGGGTGGAAAACATTAATGTTTCTACCATGAGATTTAAGGAATATACGATTATGGGTATTCCATGTAAGAACCCTGTTTTTGGCTACAATGGAATTTTGAATATTCTGGATATTATTCTAGGGTAGCGCCCTCAGACGGCGTGCAATTCCGAGCCCCGGAGTGGCCAGAATTAAATTTTCAGTGTATTCACACTGGACACGCCAAATAAATGGGTTAACTCGTAAATGGTGCTTCAGATCCTAAATCCGAGTGTACGGATGGGTCCATAATGGGGTGTTTACCCTAGGAACAACATAAAGTATGTCAGCGCGGGACGTTTGGAGCCCTCGCTCGCTTCCAGAACGTTAAATGGGTAAATTAATTAATTAATTTATTCCTTTAATGGATAAACTCTAGTATCTCTTAAACGGTGGATCGGATTGGAAAATTGAGGGCACCGTTGAGTTCGGATCATGCCGTTTACCCTAGGAGGGGTGTAAGTTTCGCGGGCGCGGGCCGTCTGTGAAAAATGGCCCTAGGGGCGTTTTCGTAATTTGGTGGCTTTGGGCGTTCAGTTTTATAACTTTTGAACGGAGACTCGGATTAAAATTACGAGACCTCCGTTGCGTTCAAAACGTGATTTTTATCCTAGTAGAGGTTTAATCCCGACCCCGTCGGGAGTTTGGGTTCGGGCCGATGGGCGGGTGGTTAAGTGTTTTCTATTTAAACACTTAACCCACCCTCTCCCTCTTCTTTTTCTTCTTCACCTGGACAACAGCAGGCGGAAGCCCTCCCTATCCTCCTCCACTCTGGCGAGGCAGCTTCGGCGAGGCGCGGCGCAGCGGCAGACTCGCCGTGAAGCGTCGGGCGAAGCCCAACAAGGTAGGATCGTGCGTATTTCGTTTTAGTTCCCACACATACTTCGAACCCAAAAGCATGTGTCGAATTATTGTTTGATTGTCGAACAAAGCCCTTGGTTGTGTATTTAATGAAATTATCTTCCCAACGATCCTTCCGGATCGAAATTCCGAGCTCCGAGGCGTCCGCAATAGTCCGACAAAAAATGCAGGTTTTGGAGGTGTTTCCCGGCGGGTTTCGGCGGTCCGGCGAGCTCTGGCGCAGCGGCGGCACGGTTCTAGGGTGCCGGCGGTGATGTGGTCCCGGGTGCAGGCGGCGCGGTAGTCTTGGGTGCTGGCAGCGCGGTGGCTGGCCTTCAGGCAGCGCGGTGGCCCGACCTTCAGGCGGCGCGACAGCCGCTTCCGGTGGCAGGCGGCGGGCGCCCGCGGCACGGGGGTGGACCGGGGTCACGGCATGCGACCCCGTGTGGGAACACGACCCGCGTTGCGCGAGTCGTCACGAGGCGAACAGCCTCAGCCGGCGGCCAAGCGGTGGACCGGGTCCCCCACCGGCCCGCGCGGCCAAGCCGCGGGCCAGGCGTGGTGAGCCGGCCCAGAGCGGGCGGACCGGCCGACCCAGGCCGGTCTAGCCCAAGTGGCCTTGCCCCCCCCCCCCCAGTTTTCTGATGCCCGTATTTTTCGCTACGGGTGTCCGTTTTGCATGCCGTCTGCGGCGACGCATTCCTTGGATTGAGAGGAATGTTTTGAGATGGTTTCAGAAATTTTTAATTCCCGAAACGAAGGGCCTCGGAGGCGCGACACGTCTTTAAGTGGTTTGGCGTTTTTCTGGGAGATCTTGTTTTGGACGGCACAGATGCATCCGACGTCCGTTTTGAACGCCGTCAGTGGCGTTGGGGCCTTGGTGTTGAGGAGAGGTTTTCCAATGTGGTTTCGTACGTTGAAACCGGAGTTGAGGCGTGGGCCCCACGACCCATCTTTTGGAGCTACGAGCAGCGTTTAACGACTTTCTCATCGGGCGTCCATTCGGGGCGTGCGAGCAGTCGATTCTGGATGTTTTTTCGAGGGGATTTCAATGGTGAAATCCATCCGCACTATTTTGGCACGGTGGTGCGGGCCCCATGGGGGCCGTTTAGGCGTTGACGGTGATTTTCCTTCTCTATCACCGGGTGACCATTTTGGACAAGTGAATAGTCCATCTCCTGTACTTTTTCGAGAGGATCGCAATGGTGCGATCCATTGGCAGCGGTTCGAGACCGGGGTGCGGGTCCCGTGTGGTACCGCTCATGCGCGGTAAGCCGGAATGTATATTTTTATTCGGATATCTGTTCCACTCAAGTGAGTAGTGATTTTGACGTGTTTTTCCGAGAGCAATGCGATGGCGCAGATCACCCGACCTTTTTCAGGGGCGTGGTGTGGGTCCCACCTGACCTGGATATGGTGAATAGTACCTTTTTCACTGGGTGTCCATTTTGGGCGATTGAGTTGTGAACCCGTGTGTTTTTCCGAGGGGATCGCAGTGGTGTGACCCATTTGTTCAGTTTCAGGATCTAGGGGTGGCCCCCACACGGGTTGGTATGGTGAATAATACCTTTTTTCACCGGTTGACCGTTTTGGGCGAGTAAGTAGTCTATCTCGCGTGTTTTTCCATGAGGATTACAACAGTGTAATCTGTTCAGGCGAACAGAGCCTCTTACATGATCTTATTAAATGTGGAAGCACAAATGGTGTACTGGTGGCAGTTCGTCTACCGTGGTTGTAGCTAACCCTTGGCGTGTGATCACGTTCACTCCTGGGAGAGCGATGTTGGTGGTTAAAGAGATGTGTTTGGCCGGGCCTCAGCCGTTGAGGTGGAAAGTTGGAGTTTTTACGTTTACGCCTTTGCGTTGATGATGGGTGTCGTGTGCACGTTAGCCTTTTTGGCTAGAGACGTGGCGTACTCTAGGAGTATCTGAGAACATTGGGAGGTACATGTGGATGTTTATACCTGAGAAAGTTTGTGCGCTTGGTTTGGGTTGACTTGGGGCCACATGTCGTGTGGGCGCAAAGTGCATGCCGTGTTCTGCTTTGCGTACTTTTGACTTATTGCAACGTAGAGGGTCCCTCGGTTCCCAATTGTTGATCAGCAGGGTTGATTGGTTTCCCTTGGTTTTGTTCCTTAGTTAGGTGGTTGCATGATACCCACTCCGTGTTCGGTTGGCCAGTGTTGTACCATCCACTAGAGATGGCTAGAGTAGTTCTGGGTTTACCCTCCAGTAGAGACTTGGCAGTGGGTCGCTCATCGACGTCTTCGGGTTTACCCTCCAGTAGAGACTGGGCAGTGGGTTTCCCACGGACTTCTAGGGTTTACTCTCCATCAGAGACTGGGCAGTGGGTCACCCGACACTCTTTGGGTTTACCCTCCAGCAGAGACTGTGCAGTGGGTCACCCAACGACTCTCGAGGGTCTACCCTCTAACAGGGCTGGGCAGTGGGTCACTCATCGTCTTGATTCATATCTACCCTCCAGTAGGACTGGGCATTGGGTTGCCTGTCCACTTGTTCTGGGTTTACCATCTAGCAGGGCTGGGCAGTGGGTCACCTATCGTCTTATTCCAGGTCTACCCTCCAGTAGGGCTGGGTAGTGGGTCACCTGATGATGTATTAAGGTTTACCCTCCAGCAGGACTGGGAATTGGGTCACCCGATATCATATTATGAATTACCCTCCAGCAGGGTTGGGCAGTGGGACACCCGTAGACATTTCAGACTCAGTCCTTTCTACTAGGCTAGTCTGTGGCTTTACTTCGTGACTACCGGAGCAGGACCCTCATTTGTTTGGGTCAGTGATGTGATAACTTCGACTTAGAGGAGACCTCTCGACTGCGGGGCAGTGACGAGGTGTGGTGTGATGTTCCCTCGGAACCCTCAAGTACGAGGTGCACTTTCCCCACTGAGACACATTCTTATGACGCGACCTAAAACCGTGTGGGTGAGTCAGTGCCGCCCAAAGCGGATAGTGTCGAGGTGCGGTGATTTGAACCCCTTGACTTGTAGTTCAGGGCATTTGTGTGGGATGTTGGGCATCGATGGTGTTTACTTCTGGGACTGTTGGCGACTCACTTTTCTTGCGTTGAGCTATGGGATGGAGATCCCCTTACGGTCTTGTTCGGGCTTCTTGTTGAGCGTATGTATATGTATATACCTTTTTCTAGTACCCACTTATTGGGTTTGTTACTCTCCTTCCAAGAGAGGCAAAGACGCACAGGGTATGACACATGCTTTCCGTGTCTAGCTTCTCGTGGTTGGATGAGTCTACTCTCCTGCTATAGGTAGTGAAGACTCGACGATAATTTCATCTTCTCACCATTTCTAGCTCCTTGTGTCTAGACGGGTCTATCTCCTTTCTCCTGTTGGGTTGAGCTGTACTCTTTACTGCACTCTCAGTTATACTCCTTTTCTATTCCCTGTTCGATCTATTGGTCACTCTTCGGTACCTACTTTGTTGCTCCCTCGAGCCTTCGGGACATCCTACTGAGTATTTTTATACTCACCCCTACTTGGGCTTTTCCTGCACTTGGTGTGCCCTTGCAGAAGACAGAGAGGTTGTTCATGACTTTAGTGGAGCTTAGGAGTTCGGGAGCTTCGACCACGTGCGGTGGTCATAGATGGGTTCCAGGTGGGGGACCCTTCCAGCTGTTTACTTTTTGTTCACCTATTGCTGGGTTGTGGCACTTTTCTTGTTGGGCGTGTGTTTTTCCCCTTTATTTTTAAGTTTATTTTCAGCACTTTCTTTGTACTTTTAGAGGTCGATGCACTCTATGGTTTATTTATAGCAGTTGCCCTTTTTCTTTACTTATCTTTTCTTTTACTCTGCACTTTTGTATTGAGTGTGCTGCGTGTGTGTGTGTACAGGTACTCAGGCAAAGGCCTCCCTGAGTTGTTTAGCCTTCGACACTTGTCGCCAGCCCCTGGCCCATGGAGGCGGGCTTGGGGTAGTTGCGGCTCGAGACTGGGTGTGGTCGGGTCGTGACAAGGTGGTATCAGAGGTGGTTTGTTCCTTGGGACGTTGTTCGGACGTCCCTAAAAAAGAATTGGTTGGGATTTAGGGCAACAATGTTAACGTGTCTCGAGAGCGGCTCAGGCCAGGGAGCCCAGTAATGGTGCGGCGGCCGACGTATCCATTCACCAGGACCTTGATAACCCGCTTGTCATCTAGGCATGCTGAGACACTCGTTGCAGGGAAATTTTTTTGTGTGCATCACATAGGACTGAGTCTTGACTGTCATTCTTGAGTCAGCTCCCCATCGTTGTTGTTACTGATATATACATATATGTTCATTTGATCGCGACACTCCTTGATAACATTCAGGATGTCTCCGTGAAGACAGCCAGACAGGATACCAGCTTTGGTTCGTGACGACGACCCTGTGAGCTACGAGGCCTCAGTCCAGGACCCATAATGCGATCCCTTTCTCCGGGTGGGCTGGTAGCAGCACCCCCACCTGTTCAGCAGCAGACAGCCTCAATAGAGCAGGCTGAGCTTGAGCATAGGTTGAGCATGCTCCGTGAGTTCCAGCGGTAGAGACCGCTGAGGTTTAGTGGTGAGCCAGACCATCAGGCAGCATAGGTTTGGCTAGAGATAGTGGTTTTCCTTTTCAATCTTGTGCAGACACCGACAGATCAGAGAGTGGATTTGGCATCCAACCTTTTTCATCGAGAAGCTTGGCATTCGTGGAGTCTGGTGACTTGGTTTCTTGACGAGTCATCGCTTTCGTGGGGTGACTTTCTGTTGTCGTTTCGTGAGGAGTTTTTCCCCTCCTACTTGCGCTCTGTTCAGATTCCGGTGCTCCTGCAGTTTTAGCAGGGAGGGATGATGATGTCCGAGTACGCGGCTAGTTTCGCAGACCGTGCACACTTTTTCCCGGACTTGGTCCATGACGACAACATCCGAGCATGTAAGTTTGATCAGGGTCTCTGCCGAGAGATTCATGCTATCATAGTACCCTTGGGCATTTCCACATATTCCAGGGTGATAGAGCAGGCACTGGGGACAGGGAGCTTCCTGTCGCGTTCTACAGTTGCTTGTGGCAGCAGGCTCGACAGAGCTGAGACATCTGTCGCAGCTAGCAGGCATCAGTGGATAGAACCTCGACGCAGATGGCTTTCTGAAAACCAGACTCAGAGGCGTGGTTGTAAACCACAGTGGCGCTGGAGGGCACCAGTGCAGCCCAGAGAGGGCCAGTGTTATTCTTGCGATGGGCGAGGTCACCTGGCACAGGACTGCTCAACCAGGCATGTAGAGAGCTTCGGGAAGGCAGCAGGTGCACCACCACGACAGAGGCAACACCTTGATCAGAGTAGTTCCCAGAGAGGTGGTTCTAGCAATGGAGCGGGAGAAGCTGGAAGTGGAGGACGACCTTACGAGGTCTTCCCATCACCAATAGACGGTCCACATCAGGCTCTGGGAGTTGACAGTTAAGACCGCGGACAACCACGAGCTTTGGATGTCTACGATCTTGCAGAGCATGAGGTGGTAAGAGGTACGCTCTACAACTCTTCTACTTTTTTTGCAGTAGAATTGTTAGACTTTGGGTGTGTAATGGTTTTCTACCTGCTTCTTACTTGAAGTTTTACCAGGGTGGCGCGGGGCGTCGGTGTAACCCTGTGTTGGTAAGGTAAAAAGGCGTGAGACCATTTTCTCTAGTCGATGGTGTTGACTCCTTCACTCTCCGAGCGAGTCTTGGTTGCAAGACATTGACGGTGAAACCTTTCGCGGCCAGATATCCTTGGGTGTTTTACCATATAGATACTCTGAAGGAGGGAATCACTGGGCCTTGTTCCAGGTGCGGGCGGTGATTCCAGTCGCGGCGTGCGATGTAGGGGTTTGATCAAGGAGGTGAGCTACCCTCGAGAGCCTTCAGCCCGTTTGAGACCGTGCGAAGGGATGGCGATGTTCGCTGCCGCCTTTACCTAACCCCAAAAGCTGGTTTGGGTGCATAGCATCTCCCGCGTGACTCACCTGAGGAGATGTGTGAATTCTTATATGCTTGTCATCGGCGAGAGTAGACCTCGCGTGAACGGATCAATTCTTTTGTATGTGTGCGGTGAAACAGAGCTGTGCATGAGTTCTTCTGGGTACGGAGGAGCCAGGTGCGGGCTGAGTACCCTGAGTTGTTCCCTGGTTTTGCTTTTTGAGGATGAAAAGCTTGAAGGAGGGAATGATGTAAGAACCCTAGTTTTGGCTACAAATGACTTTGTAATATTCTTGATATTATTCTGGAGCAGCTCCCTCAGACGGTGTGTAATTCCAAGCCCCGAAGTGGCCAGAATTATATTTCCTGTGTGTTCACACTAGACATGACAAATAAATGGGTTAACTCCTAAACGATGCTTCAGATTTTAAATCTAAGTGTACAGATGGGTCCATAATGGGGTGTTTACCATAGTAACAACATAAAGTATGTCGGCGCGGGACGTTTGGACCCCTCGCTGGCTTCCGGAACGTTAACCGGGTAAATTAATTAATTAATTTATTCGTTTAATGGATAAACTCAGGTATCTCTTAAACTATGGCTCAAATTGGAAAACTAAGGGCACCGTTGAGTTTGGAGCGTGCCGTTTACCCTAGGAGGGATGTATGTTTCACGGGCGCGGCCCGTCTGTGAAAAATGGCCCCAGGGGCATTTTTGTAATTTAGCGGATTTGGGCGTTCAGTTTTATAACTTTTAAACAGGGCCACAGATTAAAATTCCAAGACATACGTTGCGTTCAAAGTGTGGTTTTTAGCCTAGGGGAGGTTTAATCCCGACCCCGTCGGGAGTTCGGGTTCGGGCCGATGGGCGGGTGGTTAAGTGTTTTCTATTTAAACACTTAACCCACCCCTCCCTCTTCTTCTTCTTCTTCGCCTGGACAGCAGCAGGCAGCAACCCTCCCTTTCCTCCTCCACTCTGGCGAGGCAGCTCCTGTGAGGCGCGGTGCGGCGGCAGACTCTCTGTGAAGCGTCGGGCGAAGCCCAACAAGATAGGATAGTGCGTATTTCGTTTTAATTCCCGCACATTCTTAGAACCCAAATTCATGCATTGAATTGTTGTTTGATTGTCGAATGAAGCCCCTAGTTGTGTAGTTCATGAAATTATCTTCCCAACGATCCTTACGGATCGAAATTCCAAGCTCTGAGGTGTCCGCAATCGTCCGCACGAAAAATGCTGGGTTTGGAGGTGTTTCCCAGCAGGTTTCGGCGATCCGGCGAGCTCTGGCGCGGCTGCGGCTCGGTTCCAGGATGCAGGCGGCGCAGCGGTCCAGGGTGCCGGTGACGCGATGGCCAGCCTTCAGGCGGTGCGGTGGCCCGGCCTTCAGGGGGCGCGACAGCCGCGCTTCAGGCGGCAGGCGGCGGACGCCCGCGGCACGGGGGTGGAACGGAGTCGCGACATGCGACCCTGCGTGGGAACAGGACCCGCGCCACGCGCATTGTCCCGCGGCGACCGGCCTCAGCCGGTCAGCCAAGCGGGGGACCGGGTCCACCGCCGAACTGCACGGCCAAGTCGCGGGCCAGGCGTGGCGAGCCGGGCCGGCCAGTGCGGGCAGGCCCAGACCGGGCGGACCGGCCGGCCCAGGCCGGTCCTGCCCAAGGGGCCTTGCCCCCTCAGTTTTCGGATGCCCGTATTTTCCGCTACGGGCGTCCGTTTTGTGTGCCTTCTATGGCGACACATTCCTTGGATCGAGGGGAACCTTTTGATATGGTTTTTGGAATTTTTAATTCTCTAAACGAGGGGCCTCGGAGGCACGACGCGTCTTTAAGTGGTTTGACGTTTTACTGGGAGATCTTGTTTTGGACGGCGCGGACGCGTCCGACGTCCATTTTGAACGCCGTCAGTGGCATTGGGGCCCTGGTGTTGAGGTGGGGTTTTCCAATGTGGTTTTGGGCATTGAAACCGGAGTTAATGCATGGGCCCGACGACCCGTCTTTTGGAGCTGCGAGCAGCGTTTAGAGACTTTCTCATCGGGCATCCGTTCGGGGCATGCGAGCAGTCGATTCTGGATGTTTTTTCGAGGGGATTGTAATGGTGCAATCCGACCACACTATTTCGGCATGGTGGTGCAGGCCCCATGGGGGCCGTTTGGGCGTTGACGAAGAGTTTCCTTCTCTATCACCGGGCGACCGTTTTGGACAAGTGAATAGTCCATCTCGTGTACTTTTTCGAGAGGATCGCAACGGTGTGATCCGTTGGCAGTGCTTCGGGACCGGGGTGCGGGTCCTGTGTGGTACCGCTTGTGCACGGTAAGCAGGAATGCATCTTTTTCTCCGGATATCTGTTCCACTCAGCTGAGTAGTGCTTTTGACGTGTTTTTCCGAGAGCATTGCGATGACGCAGATCGCACGACCTTTTTCAGGGGCGTGGTGTGGGTCCCACCCAACCTGGCTATGTTGAATAGTACCTTTTTCACCGGGAGTCCATTTTGGGTGATTGAGTAGTAAATACCGTGTGTTTTTCTAAGGGGATCGCAGTGGTGTGACCCGTTTGTTCAGTTTGAGGATCTAGGGGTGGGCCCCACACGGGTTGGTACGGTGAATAATACCATTTTCACCGGTTGACCATTTTGGATGAGTAAGTAGTCTATCTCACATGTTTTTCCATGAGGATTACAACAGTGTAATTTGTTTAGGCGAGCGGAGCCTCTTACGTGATCTTATTAAATGTGGAAGCACGAAAGGTGTACCGGTGGCGGTTCTTCTTCCGTGGTTATAGCGGACCCTTGGTGTGTGATCACGTTCACTCCTGGGAGAGTGATGTTGGTGGTTAAAGAGATGTGGTTGGTCGTGCCTCATCCGTTGAGGTGGAAAGTTGGAGTTGTTACGTTTACGCCTTCACGTTGACGATGGGTGCCGTGTGCACGTTAGCCTTTTTGGCTGGAGACGTGGAATACTCTGGGAGTATGTGAGAACACTGGGAGGTACATGTGGATGTTTTTACCTGAGAACATTTGTGCGCTTGGTTAGGGTTGACTTGGGGCCACACATCATGTGGGCCCTAGGTGCGTGTCGTGTTCAGCTTTGCGTACTTTTGAACTCTTGCGACGTAGAGGGTACCTCGGTTCCCGATTGTTGATCAGCATGGTTGAGTGGTTTCCCCTGGTTTTGTTCCGGATTCAGGTGGTTGCATGATACCCACTCCATGTTTGGTTGCCAGTGTTGTACCATCCATTAGAGATAGCCAGAGCAGTTCTGGGTTTACTCTCTAGTAGAGACTGGGCAGTGGGTCACTCATCGACTTCTTCGGGTTTAACCTCCAGTAGAGATTGGGAAGTGTGTTTCCCACTGACTTCTTGGGTTTACCCTCTACCAGAGACTGGGAAGTGGGTCAACCGACACTCTTTGGGTTTACCGTCCATCAGACACTGGGCAGTGGGTCACCCGACGAATCTCGAGGGTCTACCCTCTAGCAGGGCTGGGCAGTGGGTCGCTCGTCGTCTTGATTCAAATCTACCATCCAGCAGGGCTGGGCAGTGGGTCGCCTGTCGACTTGTTCCGGGTTTACCCTCCGCAGGGTTGGGCAGTGGGTCACCCGTCGACTTATTCCAGGTCTACCCTCCAGTAGGGCTAGGCAGTGGGTCACCTGATGATGTATTAAGGTTTACCCTCCAGCAGGGCTGGGCAGTGGGTCACCCGATATCAAATTATGAATTACCCTCCAGCAGGGCTGGGCAGTGGGACACCCGTTGACATTTCAGACTCAGTCCTTTCTTTTAGGCTAGTATGTAGCTTTACTTTGTGACTACCGGAGCGGGACCCTCATTTGTTTGGGTCAGTGATGTGACAACTTTTACATAGAGGAGACCTCTCGATTGCGGGGCAGTGACGAGGTGTGGTTTGACATTCCCCCAGAACCCTCAAGTACGAGGGGAACTTTCCCCAACGAGAAGCGTCCTTGTGATGCGACCTAAAACCGTGTGGGCGAGTTAGTGCCACCCAAAGCGGATAGTGTCGAGGTGCGGTGATTTGAACCCCTTGACTTGTAGTTCGGGGAAGACGTGCGGGATGCTGGGCATCAATGGTGTTTACTTCTGGGGCTGTTAGCGACTCACATTTCTTGGGCTGAGTTACGGGATGGAGATCCCCTTACAGTCTTGTTCGGGCTTCTTGTTGAGCATATGTATATGTATATATCTTGTTCTAGAACCCACTTCTTGGGTTTGTTACTCTCCTTCCAGGAGAGGCGAAGACGCGCGAGGTATGCCACGTGCTTTCCATATATAGCTTCTCATGGTTGGATGAGTCTACTCTCCTGCTATAGGTAGCGAAGAATCAATGGGAAGTTCATCTTCTCACCATTTCCAACTCCTTGTGTTTGGACAGGTCTATCTCCTTTCTCTTGTTGGGTTGAGCTGTACTCTTTACTGCAATCTCAGGTGTACTCCTTTTCTATTCCCTGTTCGATCTACTACTCACCCTTCTGTACCTACTTTGTTGCTCCCTCGAGCCTTCGGGACATCATACTGAGTATTTTTATACTCACCCCTTCTTGGGATTTTCCCGCACTTGGTGTGCCCTTGCAGACGACAGACAGGTTGGTCGTGACTTCAGTGGAGCTTAGGATTTCGGGAGCTTGGACCGCGTGCAGTAGTTGTAGACGGGTTCCAGGTGGGGGACCCATCCAGCTGTTTACGTTTTGTTTACCTGTTGCCAGGTTGTGGAACTTTTCTGGTTGGGCGCGTGTTTTGACCCTTTTCTTTTCAGTTTACTTTCAGCACTTTATTTTTACTTTTAGAGGTTGATGTACTCTGCGGTTTATTTATAGTAGTTGCCCTTTTTCTTTACTTGTCTTTTCTTTTACTCTGCACTTTTTCATTGAGTGTGATCCGTGTGTGTGTGTACAGGTAATCAGGAAAAGGCCTCCCCGAGTTGTTTATCCTTCGACGCTTATTGCCATCCCCTGGCCTATGGAGGCGGTCTTGGGGTAGTTGCGGCTCGATCCCGGGTAGGTTTGGGTCATGACATTCCAAATGCAACTTCCTATGTAGCTGTGAAATCTAAAATGTAAGTATGTTATGGATGCCACAAGTTACCTTTATGATTTATTATTTCTATGTGTTATTCATAAATCTTATGATTTCATGAGGTACGTTAAAGAGATTATGTTTTGTATGCATTGATTAACCAATGTTTTTTTATTTATTTTATAACCCTTACTGAGATTTCTATCTTCATCCCATGTTTTTAAATGTTTTTCACAGGGTATAAGAAAGGGTAAGAGGAAGAAATAATTTTAGAAGATTTATATCAAGAAAAAGGATTATTGTTTTCATTTATAAGATTTTATTTTATAAAAAAATGGATACTTAGTAGAAGTGCCTACTTTGTAATATTTGAGACGTAATGTAACAGTTATGTCCTAATTCTCTAAAACTCTAATCCTAAAAAGATAATCAATGTGAATTATAAACTTAATTCAAGAATATGAAATGTTTAAGTCTAGGGAATTATATCCAGGATTAGATTTTTCTTACTCTGTGTACCTTATATAATTTATTTCCACCTACTATTTTTTAATTTCATTATTTACTTGAGTGTGCATTTAACTATAGAATCATTATTGGTGACCCCATGAAATTTAGGTGGATGTATCCAATATATCAATATATAAATATGTTGTAACAGTATGTGTTCAATAGAGCACATCTAGAATCATAAATTTCCATGGGATATTTAATTTATAGGTTCATTAATTTCTAGGATTCAAATATTATTGAGGTTGAAAAAAAGGTATATAAACCCTCTGAGGTTGGTGAAGATAAAATTATGGAAGGGATAATGTTATATATTCATAACTATGTGTGGGTTCAAGCTCACTAATACGTGTGGTTAAACACTCCATCCACTGTTCCATTGATACAGTAAGTTGCAAAATTGATATATTATTCCTTGTGTTTCTATATTTAATTTATTACCTGAAATTTTATAATTTTTTTTAATTTAGGATGAATATCACTGAATTGAGAAGGGAAAGTTCATTTGTTACTAACCATCAAATGCAAACAATTTATTTCAATACATTTCATGAGTGGTTCAAGACTCAAATTAGTGTAAATAATTAATTCAATATTTTATAATGAATATAATGTTTATTTTCACAAACCATTATCTATAAAACTATATAACATATATATATATTCAAAAGAGGCGGGAATCAAGTGCTCATAATGTGAGAGAAGAAATAAAATGACTATCTAATGACACATTTTTTAACGATAAAAAACATAATTCTTTTGATAACAAAAGATTCCAAATATTCATTTCCAATTCTGATTTGAACTCAGAAATGAAAAATAGTGGTGTTGGTTGTTCATATATTGATTTAGGTAATTATTATTGATTTTAAAAGGATTTTATTGGGGTTATTTATAATTGTATCTTAAATAATATATTTGTGAAATGTAATTGGTTCCATATAGTTCATGGAATAAATGTCAAAAATTTTAAATTTACAATAGTAAAAATTTAAAATATGATATATAAACATCACTGTGTAAGAATTGAGCTCTCTATTCTAACATCACTCATAGATATGTATAAATTTTCAGCAATCATTATAATTGGAATATTACGGGGAAGATTTCTAAAAGATTGGTATTTCTTATTGATCAAGAGGAACCTGACGTTGTCACCATTCCTTATCCAACACTTGACCAAACCCTTGTAACTGTATGAGAAGAAGATATAAAATTGGCGAGAAAGATAGTTGAAGGAGATATGATAGACTTGTTTGATCAGTTAATGATTTCCTATAATTTTATTTCCATTTGGTATTTGAAAAAATATTTATGAATTTTGTGAAATAATTTTCTTGATTTAACATTATGTTAAAATGTAGGTATGTCATAGGGTGGTTAGAGTGGTTCAACTGTTGCTGTTGGTATATATTTTTTCATTTTAAAAAATTTATTTATTTAAATTTTATATAAGTGTATTACTATAAAATTTTATATTCTTTAAATAATAGGTTCTATATTTTTAACTATGTAATAAATTTATGTTTATCATCATTTGGTGCATCTTCCAACAAACGTATGGGTCCTAGAAGAGGGGTTTGATCCTAGAACTCTGAAGCATGGTTGGATGTATTATTTAATGGCTGCTTTCAACTTGCTGGAGAGGGTATATGTGTATTTATTCTTCACTTGGGTATATTATTTGATACCCACAAAGATTCTCTTTGAAAACTCACTATTGAACATCATTACCCGAATACATGATTGATAGATTATGGAGGGAGGTTCATGTAAATTTACCATTTAATTTTTCATGACAATTTTTTTACATAAAAACATAACATTTTTTAACCAGATTATTTAAAATCCTATCCTAATGAGTTTTAGAATGTATTTATTTCCAAATTCTAAAATATATGTAATGATTAGAATTTAGGAATAAAGATAGATCACCGGGAACAATTTTTGGGTGTTCCAATCATTTTACAGTGAGTCCCTCCAAGTGTTCCTCCCATGTAGTAGTAGTATTTGGATGAAGTTTGGTTGAGTGAGGTGACAATATAAAAATTTATTACATTTAACCTATAAATGACTCTAACTTTTCATATGTATTTTAACTGAATAAATTGAAGGTAGATTGATTCCACTCATAATTCAGGTAATTGTTGGATATAGGGATTTCCATCAAGATTTGGAACTTGACATGTGTCCCATAATAGACATGATGTATGTTTAGAAATAAATATTCATTAATATATTAATTATATTATAGTATAACATTATTATAAATATGTATTTGGTAGACACCTTAATTGTTGTTACATCAGTGATGTGAGTGAAATGATCGTATGTAAATATCGATAAGTACTCACTAGGCTACTGATCCTGATATTTCTAGCGTTATAGTAAGAAAACTATTTAGTAAAAAAGGAATTCTTATTTAATATAAATTGAGAACATTTTCTTATTAATCCATTATTTATATTCAATAGACATAGTTTGATGATGAGTTAGTGTTGCTTCAAGAGGAGCAATTCCATAGCACTCTTTGTAAATACATGATATTTTAGCATGCCTTAGGGAGTTATGTACACTATTATACTTTCAAATATGGAACTCATTTCCTATAAAGTTTAGTTGTTAGAGCGGAGGTGATGGGTGCATTTCTGAATGCAGGGATACATAAACTGAGAGAGGTAGATACTTCCCTAAAGACAATACAATGCAGTATGGATGAGTGGGTTCAACAATTATGTGACATTATGATGAGATAAAATCATAGATTTCATCATGTACAGATGATGTGAAGGCCCAGATTATTTTTAGTGGTACCAAATTTGTAAAATAGGTTAAAAGAAATTAAACTTTATTCATATTATAATTTTTTATGTGCATAATACACATAATATTTAAATATTTTATGGGCTTGGGATTTAGCTAGAGGACATCACCATGGGATCATTTGTGATACATATGAGGATGAACCTCATGGATGAAGAAATTTAGATTTTAATTTTAATACTTAATAATTCATTATAGATGAATATATTAAATTCTCGATATATTTTCACACATCATAATTTCACATTAAATTCTCGATATATTTTCCTAAATTACCTTTAAATTATATGGAAACAACTATGGGGTGTTTTTTCAAATGATCAAGTAGACAATATCAATCCAAGGTTTCATTTTCCTTGGAAGACAAAAAATGCACTTTTAGTGTCATAAAACACTAAAACGTGTGTAAAATAGTGAAAACCATAGGATAAAAACTTCATAATTATGTGAAATGATATTATAGTTGTGTAATTATTATATTATATATATATGATTAGATGAAATGTCAATCAGATTTATGGTATGCCTGGAATAACCGAATATGCATTTCTTAATGGGTTCAATTCATCTAAAAATTTGTGTCAGGGTTTCAAAACAAATCGAAAAATCTATGATTTCTAATAAATAATAGGAATATAACAATTGAGTGATTTTCTTAATGGTCAAGTAGATGGAAGATCAAACTAATGCATCATTTTTTCAAGATGTCCAGAAAATAACTTTTACTATCATAAAACACCAACACGTGATCATAGACAATAATAAAAAAATGCGGTAAAACCATACTATATTTATAATAATATTATTTTTATTTGTTCTTGTATAATAAAAATCAATCGGAAATGTAGTATTCCCATGAAGACCAAATATATAATTTTTAATGGTTTAATGTCCTTTAAAAACATGTATCATGAGGTCAACACATACCGAATGACTGTCTAAATCCATGAAATTAGAAGAAAAACAACCATATAGTGAATTTTGAGATGATCAAGTGGATAGAACATCAACATGATCTCTAGTTTTCCTAGGATGACCTGAAATATAGTTTAGTTGTTTTAAAATTCCAAAACATTTGTTTAATAGTAAAATCTATAGTAAATGGATTCATAATTTATTAAAATCATATGAAAACCATGTTATTATTATTTTTGGAATGTATAATTCGAATAAATGTCAATAATACATGCAGTCTTCCTAGAACAAACAAATATGTTGTCATAAAATTATAGATGTACTTTTAGAACGTCTGTATGGTGGATAAAACTAGCCGAACAACCTCCTAATACCATGAAATCAGAAAAAAACAATTATAAAGTGAATTTTTACATGGTTGACTGGACTGAACATCATTCTGATGTACCTTTTTACTAGGAAGACTTGAAAAACACTATAGTTGTTTTAAAATTCCAAAACATGATTTTAAAAGTCTGATACATTGAAGACGACCCTAGAATGATGTAAAATTATAGGAAAACAATGATATTTTTATTTTTTATGTGTAAGGGTATATAGTTCATTAATAAAATATTATGTTTACCAGAAACAACCAAATATGAGGTTTTTAAAGGTTTAGTCCCAATTAAAAATGTTCATCTATGGGCCAAAACAAACCGAACAACCTCTGAATTCCCTAAAATGATAAATAACAACCATAAAGTGAATTTTGGGATGATTTACTAGATGAAATGTTAATCTGAGGTGATTTTTTTTGGTATGAATTGAATAGAACTTTTTTTGTTTTAAAATGACAAAAAACTATTTAACAATTAGATGTATAGAAAAAGACATCATAATGATTTGAAATCATTTGAAATATGTTATATTATTATTTGTTATGTCAATTAGAATATGGAACATCATTTAGACATGGTTTCAGATGAAATCCATTTTTTATTGAATTTAGAGATGATCAAGTATATGGAAGATCAATCTAAGGTGTAGGTTTAACAGGATGACCTAAAACATAGTTTTGTTTTTTTAAAACCCCAAAGCATGCATTTAATGGTCAGATCCTTTTGTAACTACCTCATAAGGATTTGAAACCGTAGTAAAATCATATTTTAATTATTTTATATATGTACTAGTAGACAAAACATCAATTGGACACAAGTTTATCCTAGAATGACCGAATATGAAGTTTTAAAGGATTAACACCCCATAAAAAACATGCATCAATGAGGTCATAATCCATATGATAACATCTAAATGACATTAAATTAGACAACAAAAACTATATAGTGAATTGTGACATAGTAAGGAAGGAAAAATTTCAATAAGAGGTTTCTTTTTCTTAATATGACTTGCAACAAGATTTTATTATTTTGAAATGCCAAAACATGTGTTTAACATTCAAAGATGTACAAACTAACCTTTTCATATAGTTACATCATAGGAAAAGTTTGTAATTATTATTTTTTATGTGTAAGAGTATATTTTATGTCAATCAAACATGTGGCCTACCCGGAACAACCAAATATTTGGGATTTAAAGGTGTAATTCCTTTTAAAAGCATGCATCGAGGGGTCAAAACCATCCCACAACCTCTGAATACCACGAAATATGAATAAACATATAACACCATAATATTTTACGATATGCCTCTTCATAAATTTAACAACTTCATTAACTTAAGATCTTAAAAAATGATTAAATAATATTATTTAATCTCCTAGATGATGGGAATTGAGGGAATTAATGAATTTATGTAAATTATGAAAATATTGATTACACAAGATTATAAAATTAATTCATCAGTTATCAATTAATTATAAATGAAAAACAATTAAACAAAAAGGATTTAATTTTATTACCACAATGAAATTTTATTAAACACATTTAGTGATATATATTAATGAATTTTATATATTATATAGTCAATCAAATATTTTTACTTTAATCGAAAATATTTTTAGATGAATAATATAAGAATAAATCCAATTTACACAATAAAAGGTGATATTTTTGCATACACGGTTTTACAACCTTTAAGGGAGAACATATTTTAAACATAAATTTTTGATACTTTTCAAAATTATATTTGACAAAGTAATCATTATTTTTGAATTCATAACATAAAAATTTACCTTGGTTAATGTTTTGGTATTTTTTTGATAAGTTTCATTTTTGAGGAATAATAATGTGACTGATGGAATAATAATTTGAATGTTATGATTAGTAATGTGTCCATTAGCACAAAAAACCCAACTATTGATGTATTAGTAAAATTATTTGTCTTATAAATTTAAATATAGTACATTTATATCATGTAATAAGTAAATAAATGTTTTAAAAATGATAAATTAATTGTTGGTATTTTTATGAAATATAAATGTTATTAAGAATATTTTAATAAATATAATTATTTAAAATAAAATATATTTTCATAAAAAAGATTCATAAATTAATATTTTTTTTCTTATGATTATAATATTATTTTATGAGACCTTAAAAAATCTTTCAGTGTGGTATAAAATCTGTTATAATTTAAAAATTTGGTTTTTTTTGAATAAATGATGATTTTAATTAAAAATTAATTTTCTCATACATAGAAAATAATTTTTAAAAAATTTAATTTTTTTCAATTCTATAAATTGATAAATGGATAAGGTGTTTTTTTTTGGATTTTTCTAAAATAATTTATTTTTTAGTGAATAGTGAATACTGTAATTTATGGTATTTAATAAATACATGATTTATTGAGCCATATATGACATATGGATTCTCACAAACCAAATCTGGTTGCCACTGAAACCAACGCCAAAATCGGCCCGTGATAAGGCCCAAAGGGCGTTCCTGATCCCTACAGGCTCGCAGAAGTGCCTGAGTATCATAAATTGAGAATTGTGAATTATTTACCAGAGTTTATAAATTTAAAACAACAAATTAATCCAACAAAAAAAATATGGATTTCTCAGACCAAACAATCCTTTAAAAAAATTCAGAACTCAATTACATTGTTTAAAGAAACTCACCAAGACCATAAAAATGATACAAAACTAAAAGGAAACATCCCAATAACCCCCATGGCAAGGGGCACCACCCTCAAGCCATCTCCACAAGACTTAACCACTAAGGACCTACTAGAAACCCGAACCAAAGACACTAAAAAAATGTACCCAACTAGTGAAAACAAAAATAACCAAGTCTACTTACACCCAAGGGTGTACGTAGGGTGCGAGCCAATGACCAGTAGTATACAACCACTAAGAGATTCCATGTGATAAACATTGAAATACGAAAAGCTTTCAAGTTTTTAAAAACAGGAAATGGTAGTTATAATTTCTAAAAGATGTAACTTAAAAATTAAAACAATTTTCAAGTGGGATATCATTAAGAATAAAAAGATCTAAAAATAATTCCAACACTACTGAATTTTTGAGCGAACCATACCATATGCCGATGGTAAGAACAAAGTAACTAAGGAGCATAAGCAATAGGAAATAACCCCTAGGCACTAGCTCGTTGTGGGTCCCAGGTTCCTTGTATCTCGGTGAGAGTAACCATCAGAATATCCATTCTTGTGCATGAGCCACTAGTATGGAACATACCCATAACCTAGTGGTTCCCAATCATCATCATCATAGTTTAGTTAGAGTTGTAAGCGTCAATCTTTCTAAGTGAAACTGAGGCCAAACCCCATGGATTCACTAGCATACTAGTACACGTCCACCCACCTAGATACCTGGGTTTTCCCATTGTGCTCAGACCAGTTCAACAAGTCAAGAAATATACTTTTCACATGAAAATATAATTTTCAAATAAAAAATTCCCCAAACTGCCCACATGTATACCATACATGTCTAAAAATACACTTTTTCATTCAAATGAATTTTGAAATCATTCTCACGCCAAAAATAACCCACAACACATTTTGCACATATTTCATAATTCAAAAAATCCGTTAACAATTTTATAAGATCTTTCCCAAGATGCTAAACTTCACATAATATCCCACTCACATGTTACATAATACACTTTTCATAAACAAATTCAATTTTACACATCTCACTCACACAACACAGCTCGAAAACATGTTTCGCACCCACATCACAATTTCATAAATCAGCTCGAAAAATTATGAAACATTACTAAAATGTTTTACAAAATAACTGACCAATTTATGTTTCAAAAAGTCATTTTAGGAACATACCATCACCAAAATAGTACATAATAAACCATTTCACACTTTGTGTCACTCATTAAATCATTTACAATTTTCATAAAACCAACCCAATAGGTACAACCATGGTTTGCATACAAAACCCATTTCAAAACCCTCATTGAAGACCAAAACCATACCAATAACAATAAAAATCAGTATTTTCCACCATAAAAACATTTATTAAACCAACCCCATGTTTTATACAAATACCACAAACAATACCACAAAAAGGTACACATGAAAAACACATGTTTTCACAAATCACGTTCAAGAAGTACAACATGGTTTCAGACATTAAAACTATTCCAAAACCCATTAAAAGTCCCACATGACATTAAGGAATTAGAAAAACAGAATTTTCATTTCCTTTCAACACTAATAAATCACTTTCATATCTTATAAAATACACCCAAACATTTCCCCAAGAGCCACGCATGAAAAGCACCCAATTCCAAGAAAAAATGTAACTAAAAAATTAACAACTTAACCGAATCCATCAAAAATAGTTTTCACACCACACAAAACAGATTTTAGACATACTAAATTAATAAACCAAGCAATATAACTCATCATAAAATTGTTATACATGGAATCACCTACCTTTTGAGTAAACACCCTTGAATCTTGGTGTGAAACCTTAACCGCACCTCCGCCACACCACAAGGAAGTGAAAACGAACCCTAAACCATAATATTTCAGCAATCGTATCTCAAATCAAACACTAGGTAAGAACCCTAACTTCTGGACACTCTATAAATTCATGAAAGAGGTAGGGAATTATAAGGAGAAGGAAGGAATTGAAGAGAGAAACACTCACACAAAACAATATTGAAGAAAATGACCCAAAATCCACCAGTATCTGAATTTTAAAACAGAAAAACATTTATAGTAGGTTTGAAAAAATATGACTAGATAATTTATGAACTAGAATGGGGTAAAAAGAGTAAAAATAAAAGGATTTATGAAAGCATAAATTTACCTCTTCAAATCTGGGAGATTTTGGAAATCTAGAGAAGGTTCAACCAATTTCACGATTCTATATAGCTCTAAATTGGAATCGAAGAGAATGGGGGAGCGCCTTAGGTAAGTGGGATTGGGTGAGAGTTTGAATCACCAAAAAAAATAAAAATGGAATGAGTTATTAAAAAATTAAAAAATATTTTTAATGTAGAAAATGGGATTTCGGGCAGTCCCAATACCTTAAATAAAAACTCAAATCCACCATGATTATAGATTTATAAATGGTCAAAATTATTTTGGTGGTGTTCATAGGTCAGGGGATGACACGTAGGAATTGGAATTGATGAAAAATGTTGAAATATGAAGGAGTTATAAAGTAATCAAAATTTATTTTTAAATCTGGAATTGGGCTCACGGTTTGGCCCAAATCATGAAAACTCGGCCATTCCTTAAAAAATGCATGGGAAACCCCCCCAAAAAAGAAATAATGGAAATTAAATTAAAAATAACTTTAAAATATGTTATTTATGTGAAAATTATCTCCACCATAAAACTTTCCACCCCAGAAAGTCAGAGAAAGGCTAAAGCAACAACCAAACCCAACTATGAAACCAAGAGAAACTCCCTTGCCAGGTTTCACCCCGAAAGTCCAAAACACCACAAGTGATCAATTAAGGAAGGAACACCCTCAATTACTAAACAAAAACAACATTCCTAAAGAAATAAAGCACATTCATGCTTTATCCCAAAAGAAAAATCCTCAAACACAATCTGAACAAGACTCAAGCAATTTAACCAAACAAACAACAACATCGAACAAGGTTACACATACCTTTCTATAAATAAACCATTGGAAACTCTACAATATCAATGTTTACCCAATGAAGATGTAGGTATCTTGATAGCTCCGAACGAGACTGCCTACCACCAATCCAATACCATAAATAAATCTGAGTTACTGGTTCGGGGGAAAAATAGGATCTCCACCATAAGAGACTACCTATATTTTCCCGAGATAGAATCATGACACTAATAGGGGGAGGCCTGAACGGACTCCCCGGTACTAGGGGTATACTTCCATCAGAACTTTAAAAAAGAACTTATATAAGAATCATAGTGGGTATCCCCGCCATAAGAACCAACCATCTTAACCGACCCCCACAGGCTGGTATAGAAAGACCCCAAAATTTAAAGAGTTGGGATGACCATATGGTTAGTCCGCACAGTTTGGGAAACCATGCGCTAATAGTGGGAATCCTTCTATCCACATGGTTTTTTAGGCTTGGTTACTACTAACCAAGTGCAAACCATGCTCTCAAACTATCTATCCAAACTTCAAACCTTTCTCCAAAGACTCAATGGAAACCAAAGGGGGGTGGAATAACATTGGGTGTTGACATGAGTACAAGGCCCTCCAAAATTTCCACCAAATGGAAAAAATAGATGAAATATGATGAAACCAATGTTTTAAACTCTTACTATATTTCATAATGAGGATATGACATTGTACCATGGTTTAAAATACCCTAGTATTTCCCCTGACTACGAGTCAGCTTCTCTCCAAGACCTATGGCTAGAGCTCAAATGATTGAAGCATCTTCAAACTCGTAGTTAGGATTTGGAAACCCCCTAAATAAGAATTCTTCTTTTGGTGCAACCAAAAACTACACTGAAATTCCTGATAAGTTTTCAATACATAACACATTCCAAACTCACTTTACCCTAACCCGATATTTCACTGAAACAAGGGCTTAGAAGATGCACACAAAACAAACCTTGTTTGTTCGGGTGAGAAACACTAGAATTAAAGAACACTTATACTCACTTTCCTCTAAAATGGAATATTATGAAGTTATTACAAGGGGACATTCTCCCAACATAACAGAGACTCTCAGATGATTTCAAATCTTTCACCTTTATGGTTAATCGGGTACATGACATCATAAGGCATCACCGTACATGATCATTACAACTGATATAAACAATGCATGGAGAGGGACCTTATACTACATTCCCAAACAACACACAATTCTAGAAAGTGGCCACAATATTCTATTGTGACCATATTTCCCACACTGATGGTTAAACATGAACTCTTTCTTCAAAGAAACTATGAAGAACCCATAGTCCCTCTTAGACACAATCGAGATACTCATCTACACTAACAACCCTAGAACACTTCCACCTTCGACGAATTAGGAAACTTTAGAAACTAAGGTCTATTTGAACCTTCCACAAGCACTCTCACACTACAAGAGGATCTAAAAATAAAATAAAGTAATGGGTGTAGACTCAATCTATAGATCTCAAGAAAAAAATATTCCTTATATTTATCCAATGGAGGATTTTACAATGGAGAAACAATCCGGTTTGCACTTCTGTTATGCATTAACCCTTAATGTGGGCGTACCTTATCCAACAAGAGAACCCAAGGACCCAACCAAGCTGGTCCATTGGTCAAAAAGTACCAAAAACCAGATCCAAACACATTAAGGGAACCACTATAAAGGTGTCCTGAAACATATCTCAGAGGCGACCACTAACCTGTCCTTCTACCCAGCTTACCGACCAACACAAACCCAGAACATAGTTCGAACAGGAGGGGTTTTTGGACTCAAAACATCCCAGAACATCAAGATTTTCCAAAAAAACATTATATAAACCACCCCAAACAATTCATCAAAACATCATGTTTTTCTTTAAAAACATTTCGTTGAAAACAAACGTTTTAGTGGTTAGCGCATCCACCAATGGTACCCCATGGGCCTTACACATGCATGTTTCTATGCCACACCGGGCACCCTCCTCATATCCATCCCGAAACTCATCCATTTGTGCCCTCAACCATACATAATCCCATATAACCCTATGCATGTGGTTTCACATGAAAATACCAAAGGTTAAAACAAAAATTATTTCCACTTTTCAAAACCAAAATGGTCAAACAACACATCCTTTTTCTCAAAACCGCTAACCACGATATCAAAATCCCAACTCACATCTTACAAAACATTTCAGAAAGACACAACCATTTAGTAAAGAACTCACCTTAAAGATATTAAAATCAATTTCAAAACACCTCATCCCATTAAAACACCCTTTTATTGTTTAAAAAACACTATTGGAAATAATTTTCAAAACCCACTTCAATATAGTTACTGCTTTCAAAAGAGGTTTAAGAACACCATTTTCCATTTCAAAAAAATTCTAAAAATTCAGTTCCACCATTTAATAAACCAAAATGTTACCTATTTATTTTAAAATCATTTCACAAAAACTTTTCACTTCTTAAAACCAAGTCTTTTTAAAACCAAAGTGCCAAGATTTCAAAACTAAATCACAAAACAATGCGGGAGGAAACTAGTTTCAGTGGGTGACTTGGAAATATGGTTTGAGGCCATATTTCAACCACTTAACCATCACATAGAGTGTTCTAGGGAATATCCCCAACTCCACATAGCTTTCCAGGCCCTGCGAGCTCACTGATACCGTTAACCCAACTCTCTTTTCGTTTCCCCTAATCATCATCAAACCAAGAAAACCAAAGGACTTAGATAAATCCAGACTTCTCCTAGAAACATGAATACCATCATTAGGTGTGGTGGTCAGGCACACTACCCATAACAAGAATACCAAGTCCCAACAATCCTAACTCCATGATATCCCAACTCTTCCCCAAATAGAATGACCCAAAGAGTTAACCTAAACCTCCTCTAATACCATTTTGTCATGAACCGAACCTAGTCGCCACTGAAACTAGTGCCAAAATCGGCCCGTGACATGGTTTGAAGGGCGTTACCAATCCCCAAGGGATAGAACAAGTTCCCATTTATCCTAAAATGTGAATTGGGAATGATTTACCTGAGTTTATAAACTTAAACCAAAAAATTAACCCAATAAAACAAATCTGGATTTTTTAGACCAAACAATCTTTTACAAAAATTCAGAACTCAATTACATAGTTTAAAGCAACTCACCAAGACTATAACAAAGGTAAAAAACTAAAAGGACACATCCCAATAACCCTCATAGAAAGGGGAACCACCCGTAAGCCATCTCTACAAGACTTCACTACCAAGGAACTGCTAGAAACCCAAACCACTGAACTAAAAAAATGTACAAAACCAGTGACAACAAAAATAACCATGTCTACTTACACCCAAGGGTGTAATTAGGGTGTGAGACAATCCCCACTAGGATACCACCACTAATATATTCCATGTTATTATCATTCAAATATGAAAATCTTGCATGTTTTCATAAACAGGAAATGCTAGTTACAATTTCTAAAAGATGCAACTTAAAAATTAAATCAGTTTTCAAGTGGGATATCATTAAGAATCAACACTTTTAAAAATAATTTCAACAATACTGAATTTTCCATCCAACCATACTGTATGCCGACAGTAAGCACAAAGTAGCTAACGAGCACAAGAAATAGTAAATAACCCCTAGGCACTAGCTCGTTGTGGGTCCCAGGTACCTCGTATCTCAGTGAGAGTAACGATAACAATATCTGTTCTCATGCATGAACCACTAGTAGGGAACATACCCATAACTTAGTGGTCCCAAATCATCCTCATAATCATAGTTTAGTTAGAGTTTTAATCGTCAATATTTCTAAGTGAAATTGAGGCCAAACCCCATGGATTCACTAGCATACTAGTACACGTCCACCCACCTAGATACCTGGGTATTCCCCTTATGCTCAGACCATTTCAACAAGTCATGAAATATACTTTTCACATGAAAATATCATTTCCACATCACAAATTCACCAAAAATCCCACATGTATACCAAAAAAGTCTAAAAATCCATTTTTTCATTCAAATGAATTTTGAAATCATACTCACACAAAAAATAGCCCACAACACATTTTTCACATCTTTCACAATTCAACAAATCCATTAACAATTTTATAAAATCCTTCCCAAGATGATAAACATCACATAACATCCCAATCACATGTTACATAATACCCTTTTCATAAAAAATTCCATTTTACACATCTTACTCACACAAAATAGCCCAAAAACATGTTTTGCACCCACATCACAATTTCATAAATCAACTCAAAAAATTACAAAACATTACCAAAATGTTATACAACATAATTGACCACTTGATGTATCAAAAACTCATTTTAGGAACATACTATTACAAAAAAAGTACATAATCAACCGTTTCAAACTTTGTGTGACTCATTAAATCATTTACAATTTTCATAAAACCAACCGAAGAGGTAAAACCATGGTTTGCATACAAAACCCATTTCAAAACCCTCATTCAAGACTAAAAACATACCAATAACAATCCAAAATAGTATTTTTAGCTCTAACAACATTTATTAAACCACCCCCATGTTTTATACAAATACATCAAACAATACCACAAAAGGTACACCTGAAAAACACATGTTTTCACAAATCACATTCAAGAAGTAAAACATAGTTTCATACATTAAAACCATTCAAAAACCCCATTACATGGCCCACATGACATTAAGGCATTAACAAACCAGAAATTTCATCCCCTTTCAACACTCATAAATCAATTTCATATTTTATAAAATACACCCAAATATTTCCTTGAGAGCCACGCATGAAAAGCACCCAATTCCAAGCAAAAATGCAACTACATAAATAAAAAAATAACCAAATCTATCAAAAATAGATTTTGAACCACACAAAACAGATTTTAAACATACTAAATTAATAAACCATGCAAGATAACTCATCATAAAATGTTTATACATGGAATCACCTTCCTTTTGAGTAAAAACCCTTGAATCTTGGTGCGAAACCTCAACCGCACCTCTACCGCGCAACAAGGAAGTGAAAATGAACCCTAAACCATAATATTTCACCAAAAATACCCCAAATAAAACTCAAGGTATGAACTCTAACTTCTTTAAAATATATAAATTCATGAAATAGGGAGGGAACCCTAAGGATAAGGAAGGAATTAAAGAGAGAAATACTTACGCAAAACAATATTGAAGAAAACGACCCAAAATGCACCAGTATCTGAATTTTAAAATAGAAAAACATTTAAGGCAGGTCTGAAAAAGGATAAGGAGATCATGTTGGAACTGTAATGGGGGAAAAAGAGTAAAAATAAAAGTAGTTATTAAAGGATCAATTTACCTTATCAAATGTGGGTGATTTTTGAAATCTAGAGAAGGTTCTCCAAATTTTGGGATTCTATTGAGCTCTAAATTAGAGAGAATGGGGGCGCGCCTTAGGTAAGTGGGCTTGGGTGAGAGTTGGAGTTAAAGAAAAAACCTAAAAATTGGATTAGTTATTAAAGAATTAAAAAATAATTTTAATGTAGAAAATGATCTTTCGGGCAAGCCCAATCCCTTAAATAAAAACTCAAATCTTCCATGATTATAGATTTCTAAATGGTCCAAATTATTTTAGTGGTGTTCAAAGGTTAAGGGATTTAAAGTTGGAATTAGAATGGATGGAAAATGTCGAAATATGAAAGAGTTATAAAGGAATCAATTTTTTTTAAATCTGGAATAGGGCTCACGGTTTGGTCCAAATCATGAAAAATCGCCCATTCCGTAAAAAATGCACTAGAAACCGAAAAAAAGAAATAATGGAAATTAAATTAAAAATAAATTTAAAATAAGTTATGTATGTGAAATGGATGATATAAGACCATTATATCAAAATATAATACATTATATAAATATATTTAGTGATAATTCAAAAACTATTCATACTCATGAGAAAAAATATTAAACAAATGAAAAAAATATTCAGAAACAATACCCTCCTTCAACTATAAATACCACCTCTCACCACCTATTTCCCTTAGAGATCGTAATCCTTGAATCTAGTCTAATTAAATACCTAACCTATTACCAAGTCTCTTCTCCACGTTTAGTATACTTTGGTCTCACCAAAATACCAAACACAAGCCCCATAAGGAGGTTCTCAAGGAGAAGAAGTATAAGTGTTAAAACCCTCTTACAGTTTCTTCAAATTTATTTTCAAATTTATTTCTTTTCTAATATTATCCTCAAATACTTATTAAAAATTGAAATTATAAATCTAGATTATTTTTTATAATATAATATATTTTAGGGAATAATCAATCTTCTATTATATCCCCCCTTCATTTTATTTGAATGATGAAAACATCGTCTGTGAGGTGCTGATTTACCATCTTCATGAATGACATGTTTTCATTTTTAAAATATGCCTTCAAAGTTGTTCATAGTCCAATTTTTTTTGTTAAATAATAATTATATATATGTATTATAGGTTATTTAGCATAATTAAACCAATATATATACATAATATTAATTAATGAAATAAGAATAGTTTGTGATGATCAAATAACTGCCCAAATAATCTAAATGATTATCATTGACATCTTATCCAATGATTCAACCTCACTAAAACTAAGAAAATGATTTATATAAACATTTAATAGTCTATAATTTAATTAATAACAAATAATTTCAATTATAGTGGACTATTTCCATTTAATGTGTTATTTGGTATATGTATACAAGTGAACCAATCATGAAAACCAAGGAAACAAACACCCCCGAATGACAAAATTGAATCTTATAACTCATAAAAAAGATCATAAATGAAATTAATAAAATTATAATAAATAAAATAATATTTAAATAGGTTATGAATTAAATTATTAATTAATCTATTTTCCTTATCCAGGTTTTTTAGTAAAAGTGCAGAATACTTTCGTGTATAAGGTATGGATTTCCTCATCTCACTTTTATTTCTATGAGATGTGCCTTATTCACCACTATTTATTATGTGTGGTGTATGTATACTATAAATTATAGTATAATATAATTAATCTATTTATCTTCATCTTATACAATGTTTCTTTTTATGATCACTGATTTTATGGGACATATGATACGATTGATAATAAAGTGTTCATGGATTCTTCCCAAAACTCCATTTTTCATTCAGGTTACGCTCTCTCTCTTTACCATAATGTAATTATTCTTCATTTTTATATTAATTTTCTAAATTATATTTATATGTTCCAAAATAAATTATCTAGATCAATTTATATTTATTTTAGGGCAAGTAATATGTTTCATAAGGATCTCTTTTCAAATCCTCCTGAAAAGAAAGCCCAATTTAAGAGAGCTTCCTAATTTCATACCCATTTTAAAGTACACCCCATAGTTTATTTTAATCCAAAATATTTTTCTAAAATCACCATTATAATAATGAAAAATTATCTTAGTTAATTTATTATTTTATGTAAACAATTTATCCTTTGTCTTCTTTAAAGACTCTTATATTTTCTCTTAAACCACACTAAATTGGCCCATTTCTAAAGTTTCTGAAACACATTTTACATGTTTTCTCTTATGTTGGGCATCATTTATTCCTAAAAAATAATTTCATTTTACTTACCTAATATTTTATTTCACATGAATGTTTACAATCTTATTTTATAAAATGTAAAAATTAATTTTCAAAAGGACTCCTCTTTCGAAAGTAAAAGGTTAATCCTCTCAAAAAATTATCAATGATTTTATTAGAGTATTTTTATCTAATATTATGATTAAAATATTTAAAAGTGGTATGGGAAAATTTTATTTAAATATATATTTTAAATAGATTATTCAACGTATGAGGAATTCAATGGTCATAGTAAGTGATGGGCATGGCCCTCTTTAGCCCCTCGATGCATCGGTATGTCTAGTGAGACAAACTATAATGAGTTTTGGTAGAGGCCTTACCCATTTTGTAGGGTTCTTAGATAAGGCCATCATGGTTTGTCTACGATTTCCATAATTATTCATTACCTTATTATGATATTATTACATGATAATTCTTATGATTATTTGACTTGTAGAATTTCCTTGTTTATGTTTTATTCTCTTGAGATTATTTATATGGAATTATTTTGATCAGATTTGTTCCTACCACAATATGATCTATCTTTTGTTTTAATGGAATGTGATTTTAATTATTCACTTTTCCACACTGTTTATGTTTATATTAGATTCTACTTTATCACATACCCTTACTAAGAATCTAAGATAACCCCTTTATTGCGTTTTATTTTTCCCCGAGATGTGATGTTGTATATTATGAATGACATGTTAGGATAATCTAGGAGTTGATAGATGTTTTCAATGGAGTTTCTTTTTTGTTTTTTCCTTTCATGGGGTAATGAAACAATTATGTTTATATATATTTTTCCAATAATACTAAATTATTCGGTCATTTGGGAAGCAAATTTTTGTTCATAGTACTAATGTAATTAAGTAAGACATTATCTATGGCTACTCGAGTTGGGGTCTTCACAGTTGGTATCGAATAATTTTTAGTAGACACCATGGAAAATAGATTTAGAAAACATAGATAAGAGAACATGAACATATAATATACATTGAGGATAGGTCTAGAAGAACCTCCCAGAATTTTGGTAAGGTATAGATTATGTGGGCCTTCCTAAAAATAAATAAATGTCTAGATACTATACGTGTAAGTGGTTCTAGAACCAATGTACCTAGGGGAACAACTCTTATAAGGTGATTCAGGCCTAATTTAGTGTAACATGGTATATGACATTGGGGATTATTGTGCAGCTGGTTTGACACTCTTAGTGGATATTCTTAAGACAATTCATGTTTTCATTACAAACCATTATGAAGGATTAAAAAGTAAACATGTCCCCAAAGAAACCATATTTAGGATTATATGTATATCTATGCATAAAGTTTTCAATTTATGTTATTTATTTCACTAGTTTTTGGATTTTACATTATGTTTTATAATTTTATGATCTAATCTAGTATATTTCATTATTTAAAAAGGTGTTTAACTGATGGAATGTGAACCTCATCATTGAACATAATCAAAAGAGTAATAATGATCATATCTTAAACGGGTTTAAGATAGTTATTTCAATGTGAACTAGTATCTTAAATGTTCTAATCATATGGGTATATAGTATCTATTCTAAAAGTAAGGAGAATGAGTTTTTTTTGTTTTATGTATTTTGATGGAATCTTGAGAAGAATAGGATAGTGGGGAAAATTATAGATAAATAGAAGAAGAGAAAGATGTATTTTTCCCACATGTGATAATTTTGGAAGGAAACACCTCTGTATATGATTAAGTGGAAATGAGTTTGCTTAAAGTGTAGAGAAAAAGTCCATCATGCTCATAATTTAAAGACATGGACAGAATTATCCAATATTCAATGATTCAAATATAATAATATAGGTCACTACACAAATGAGAGTTTCGGGTGCCAAGGGATTATAACTCAGAATAAGCAAAAGTATCATGTTCATGCTTATTCTACTACCTCAGATGAATAATAATGATTAATATGCCTACATTTGGATTCATGAATTATTTTATTTCAGTATTTTATTAATAATTCTCTGTTTATAAGATTCATAAGATATATATAGTTTGTACTGAAGTTCTTCTTCTTTATAGAATCAGAAGAATACATGTTTTATACAGGATTAAAAGAGAGTAAGTTATTAATATATTTGGAATGTGATAATAATAGTTACATTATTCGGGGGAATCTTATGTTAAGTTGATTTTGGAAATTTAGTGACCTTCTATTTAATTTTTTTTGTCTTTGATTACGGACATACATATTTTGGAAGAATTTATATGTAAAAAAGTTATGGAATGGATTAATGATATTATTGATTAATATTAAAGTTTAATTTATCATATTGGATAACCTATGAAAATCATTCTAATTTTGGTAAAAATTTAAAGGGTGAAGAAATAAATTGTGTATCTTATGGATCATTAAAGTGATTCATGCATGAAAAATTCATTTTGAACATTAATCACTATGTGTGATAGATGAAGTTAAAATAGATCAAATTATAAAAAAGGATCAGATTATGTTTCTAATAAGGAAGGTAATCATGTGTGTTTATATATATATTAAAAGAATCACTCAAATCTTGGAAAAAGATTTCAGAACAAAAATGTTAACCATTTAAACATAGTTGTAATAAGTTAATGGTATTTTTATCAATCACAATATTTATGGTTTTGTGATGGTTTAAATTTTAGAAACCATGTTATCTATCACTCTCCATGAGAACATGTTATTTTTATTTCATATCTATGTCAACGATGTCGCTTTCCATAAATGGTTTTCAATCCAAGATACTAGTTTTGTGGTGTCGTTCACTTTTCCCTTTCCCTATTAATAAGAGGATATATTATTAACTATATTTCCTATGTGGGTTTACAACAAAATAATTTTCAAGTATCAACCTATTATTTTCATGTACAATTTAAAATTATGAGGATACAATTTATTAAAGGAGGGGAGAAATTTACACCCCAATATTTTATGGTATTCCTCTTTTTAAATTTAGCTTCTTTGATAACTTACAATCTCAAAAAATTATTAAATATTATTATTTAATATCCTAGATGTTTGGAATGTATGGAATGAATGATATTATGTAAATTATTAAAATATATATTACCTAAGTTTATAAAATTAATTCATTGGTTAACAATTAATTAGGAAGAAAAAACAATTGAAACTAAAGGATGTATTATTATTCTCAAAATGAAATTTTATTAAACACTATTAGAAAAATATATCAATAAAATTTATATATTATATATTCAATAAAATAGTTTTACAATCATAAAAAATATATTTAGAGGCATAAGATTAGAATAAATCCAATTTTACATATAAAAGGCTATTTCATTCTGAATGCAATTTTACTACCTTTTAATGGATAATTTTTTTAAAATATAAAATTTGACAGATTTATAAATTATATTTTAAAAAATTAAAATTATTTTTGAAACAATAATATAAAAATCTACTTTGGTTAAATTTTTTGTATTTTTTGGGTTAGTTTCATTTTGCATGAATAGTAATGTGACCATTGGAATAATAATTTGACCGTTAGGTATAATAATGTGTCCATTAGAACAATAAAATCACCTATTAAAGTAAAAATAAAATATATGTATCTTATAATTGAAAATATGTAATATTTTTATCATGTAATAAGTATATAAATATTTTAAGTGTTGGTATTTTTGTAAAACCTAAATATTGTATACAATTTAACAATTAACAAAATTATTTAAAAGAATTTTTTCAATAAAATAGATTAATAAATTAATATTTTTTTCTTAATTATTATGAGATAATTTTATGAGGATTTAATTATATTTTCAATGTTTTATAACATCTGTTATAATTTTAAAATTAGTATTTTTCAAATAAATGATGATTTCAATTTAAAATTAAATTTATCATATTTAGGAAATTATTTTCCTAAAATAGTGTTCAATTTTTAATTCTACATTCCAATAAATGGTTATGGTTATTTTTTTAGATTTTTATAAAATATTTTATTTTTTGGTGAATATTGAAATACAGTAATTTAAGGTATTTAAAAAATACTTGAATTATGGGATCATCTATGATTTATGGATGATTAAATCCCATAATATATAGTAATATATAATTTTTTACTATATTTAGTGATAATGCTCAAACTATTCATTATATTGGGCCAAAATAATAAAATAATTTGTAAAATATTCAAAATCACTCTTTTCCGCCCGCTATAAATAGAACCCTCACCACCTATTTACCTCACAACTCATTATCCTTTAAGTTTTTCTAATTCCATCACAATACTATTTAAAAGTATCTACCACATGTTTTTGATCCTTTTGTCTCACTAAACGACAAAATCCAAGCCTCGTAAGAAGGTTCTCAATGAGAAGAAGTTCAAGAGGTAAAGGCCTCTTCCGTTTTCTTTTAACTTATTTTAAAGTTCTTGGATTTTATTATATTGTCCTCTTTTACCTATCCCAAATTGAAATGAGAAATATCATATATTTTTAAAATTTTAATTTTATTGTGTTTATTGAATAGTCCATCATAAATTCTATTCTCCTCTTCAATTTATTCAAAAGATGAAAACATCGTCCATGAGGTGCCAATTTACTACCTTTTGTGGATGACATTTTTTCATCTTTCAATTCCACCTTTAAGGTTGTTCATAAATCAATTTTTATGATAAAAGAATAATTTTATATATTTATTACATATTATTTGATGTTATTTAACAAGTTTCTATTTATAATATTAATTAGTGAAACAAAACTAGTTTGTGATGATCGAAAAACAACAAAATAATCTAAATGATTATCACTAATATCTTATCTAAGGATTCATTCTCAACCCTAATAACAAAATGATTTATATAAAAACATAATATTATATATATGTACATTAATAACATAAAATTTAAAATTTGGATAACTACTTCCATTTAACGTGATCTTTCATACAAGTATACAAGTGAACCAATCATGAGAAACAAAGGAAACAAATACACCCTAACGACCAAATTGAATCTTATAACTACTGAAAATGTCCATAAATGAACTACATAAAATTATTTTAAATAAAATTCATATTAAATAGGTTATAAATAAATCTTTTAATGTATCTAATTTAATTATACATGATGTTATATACATGTAAACAATGCTTTTGGGAATAAGGTATGGGTTTTATCATTTCACTATTATTTCTATGAGATATTACTTATTCACCACTATTTATTGTGTGTGGTATATGTTTACTTACCATTGGAATATAATGTCATGAATATATTTATATTCCAAGTATGAAATGTTTCATTCTATGATCATTAATTTTATGGGAGATATGATTCGATAGATTATAATGTGGTAAGGGATTCTTCTTGAGCCTCTATTTTTCATTTGTGTTACACTTTCTCTCCATCTCCCCTAATGTAATTATTATTTTTTTTATAAAAATATTGTAAATTAATTTTTAATGTTCCGAAATCAATTATTTATTTTATTAAATCATTATTTTTTTGTGAATGACATGTTTTATAAGGATCCGTTTTTAATTCCTCCCGATAAGCAATCCCGATATAAGGGGACTCCCCAATTTATTACCCGTTTTAAGTACACTAAATATTATGATTTAAGCCACCAATATTTATTTAAAATCACTATTTTTATCATGAAAAATTATATTATTTAATTTATTATTTCATGTAATCCATTTATTCTTTTCTGGATTTAAAGACACTTATATTTTCTCTTAAACCGCACTGAAGTGGACCATTAATAAGGTTTTTTAAAAACTCCTTTTACATGTTTTAACTTCAGTTGGACATAATTTTTGATTCAAACATAATTTAAATCTCATTACATTTTATTTTATATGATATTAATTTTTATAATCTCATTTTATTAAAAATAGAACTTTTTTTCAAAAGAACCCTTTTTTCCAAAGTAAAATTGTATTTCTCTCAAGAATTTATATGTTATTTTCTTAGAGTATTTTTAACTATGATTATGATTCAAATATTTAAAAGTGTTATGGGACACTATGATTTAAATATATATTTTTAAATTGATTATTCAAAATATGAGTAATGAAATGTACTTAGTATGTGGTGGTATGAACCCACTATATCCCCTCAATGCATCAGTAAGTCTCATTAGACAAACTAGAATGAGTTTTGGATGATGCCTTACCAATTATGTAGACTTCTTTACTGAGTGATTGATCGTATGTTTATGATTTCCAGAACTATGAATTACCTCATTAATATTTTATTAAGTGATATTTAATGTGATTATGAGACTTGTATAATATATATGGTTATGTTTTATTCTCATGTGATTATTCACATGGAGTTATCTAGATCAAATTTTATTCATCTCATATAATCCTCAAGCTTATTTCTTAATGGATTTTGATTTTAGTTATTCACTTTTCTATACTATTTTGGTTTATATTAGCTTATGTTGTATTTCATACCCTTACTATGAATATAATCTTATCCCTTCCATATCTTTTATTTTTCCCCATGATGGGAAGATCAATATTATAAATGACTTTCAAGGATAATCTAGGTGTTGATGGACATTTGTAATGGAGTTATATATTGTTTTTTTCTTTCAATATGTAATGTAACAATTATGCTTGTATCTAGTTTTCAAATGATGATAAACTATTAGGTAATTTGGGATAAGAATACTTTTTCATCGTACCAATGTAATTATGTAAGGAACCTATTATGGGCTACTCAGGTCAAGGTCTTTAAAGTTAGTATCAGAGCATGTTTTGTAGAAACCTTGTAAACTAGATTTAGAAAACACATATAATGGAACATAACCCTAATATATACTTTGAGGATAATCATATAAGAACATCCTAAAATTTTGGTAAGGTAGCTATTATTTGGTTCTTCCTAGAAATATATCCCTCTCTAGATACTACTTGTTGTTGTGGTTCTAGAATAGATATACCTAGGGGTAACTGCTCCAACAAGGTTCGTCGAGCCTGACTCGATGTAACTTGGTACATGACAATGAGACTTACTATACACCTAATTTGACACTGTTAGGTAATATTATTAGGATAATTTATGTTTTCTTTAAAAATCATTTCCATGGGTTTAAAAGTAAACATGTTCCCAGAGAAACCATATTTAGGATTATGGGATTAGTTATACAAAAATCTTTTGTATTATGGTAAGTATTTCACTAGATTTTGAATTATGCATTATGTTTCATAATATTATGATCTAATAGAGTGTATTCAATTATTAAGAAATGGTTCCTAGTGGAAGGAATGATAACCTCATCAATGAACCTAATCCAAAGAGTTAGAATGATCATTTATTAAATGGATGTAAGATAGTATTTTTAAGGAAACTAGTCTCTCTAATTCTATCATCATATGAGGAGTTATAATCATGTTCTAAAAATATACAGATAGGGTTTTATAGGTATTATAGATTCAAAATAAAGCATGAAAGGAAGAGTAAAATATGGAATATTTTGGATAAAGGGAAGAAGTGAAAGAAATATCTTCCCACATTTGATAATTTTTAAAGGAAAGAAATTTCTATATTATTTAGAAGAAAAGTAGTTTTCTTCAAGTATGGAGAAAAATGAAACCATTATCATAATTTCAAGAGATGAGAATAAATTTAAATATTCAATGCCTCAATAGTAATGATATGTGGATCTATGCAAATGAATGTCCTAGACATGAAGGGAATATATATCATAAGAAGAAAAGGGATCATGGTTATTTTGATGCTACTACCTCACATGAATACGAATGATTAATTTTCATATGTTTAGATTCAAGAATTATGTTATTTTTGTTTTTTATCAATAATTATTTGTTTATAAGATTCGTAAGATATATAGGGATTATAATGTAGTACTTCTTCTTTAGAAAATTGGAAGCATTCATGTTTCAAAAAATATTAAATGAGATTAAGGTATTCATATATATGGTATGTGAAAATTTTGGTAACATTATTTTGGGAAATATTATATTAATTTTATTTTTGTCAATTTAGTGTCCTTCCATCTAAATTTTTTTGGTCTTTGATTTTGGAAATACAAAATTTGGACGTGGATTAAGGTCAAATACTAATGGAATGGATTATCGATATTATTGATTATGATAAAAGTATGATTTATAATATTGGATAACTTGTGATAACCATTTTTATTTTATTAAATATTTAATGGTTGAAGAAATGAATTTTGAATCTTATGGTTTATAAAAGTGCTTCATGCGTGAAAAAAATAATTTTAAACTTTTATTTCTATTTGTGAATGATACTGTAAAAACAAATCTTAGAAAAACCAAAGAATGAGATTATGATTATGATATAGAATGTAATAAAGTAAGTTTATCTAAATATTAAAATAATCCCTTAAATCTAGGGAAAATATTTTTGAACTAAATCAATAACTATTTAATTTTATTTATAATAAATCAATGGTCTTTTAAAAAATCAAAATATTTACTATTTTGTAATTGTTAAATTTTTAAAGACCATGTTATCTACCACTATCCCTCAGAAAATGGTATTCAAATTTCTATTTAATATCCATGATTTTGCTTTCCACAAATGATCTCTTACTCGATATACAAATTTTGTGGTGTCCTTAAACTTTCCATTCCACTCTTAACAAGTGGATATTTTATCAACCCTATTTCTAGGGTGGGTTTAATATAAAATAATTCTATTATTCCAACCTCTGATTTTTAATTACAATTTAAATTTATGAGAATAAAATGTATTGATTTTGGGGAGAATGTGACACCATGAGATGTTATGGTATACATCATCTTAAATTTAACTTCATTGATAACTTATGAGCTCCGAAAATGAATTTATATTATTATTTAATTACTTATATGTTTTAATACTATGAATGAATGATATTATGTAAGTTATAAAAATATATAGATTACACACGATTATAAAATTAATTCATTTCTTACTAATTAATTAGTAATTAAAACCAATTAAACATAAATGATGTATTTTTTTTCCACAATGAGATTTTATTAAACACTATTAGAGTAATATATTAATTAAAATTATATATTATATATTCAATAAAATATTTTTACAATCTACCATAATATTTTTTAGTGGCATGAGAGAACAAAAAAAGTTTATTTTTACACACAGATGGTTATATTTTTCAAAATTTTGTTTGGACTCCTTTTAATAGAGAACTTGTATTAAATGTAAATTTTGACACTTTTTTAAATTATATTTGACAAAAGAAACATTTTTTTGAATGAATAGTATCAATATTTACTTCGGTCAAATTTTTTGTATGTTTCTGATAAGTTTTATTTTTGATGAATAATAATGTGATTGTTGGAATAATAATTTGATCATTTGGTATAGTAATGCGGCCATTAGAAACATAACCTCACATATTAAATTATAAATAAAATTTAGGTATCTTGTAAAAGAAATATGGTATATTTAAATAACAGAATAAGTAAATAAATTTTTTAAAAATGATAAAATAAGTGTTTGTATTTTTGCGAAAAATAAATTTTATTTACTATTTTATAATTACTCTAATTATTTAAATGAAGTTTTATTATGATAAAATAGTTAAATAAATTAATATTTTATTGTCTTATGATTATAAGATAATTTTATGATACCTTAATTAATTTTTCAACATTTTATAAAATATGTTATAAATTAAAAATTTGTATTTTTTTTAATAAATGATGATTTTAATTAAAAATTAAAATTATTATATTTAAAAAAATGTTTTCATAAATTAGATTTTTTTTAATTCTTGATATAAAATTTTTTTAGGGTGAATATTTTGGATTTCTCTAAATTTTTTGATTTTTTTGTGAATAGTGAAATACAGTAATTTAAGGTATTTAATAAATACAGTAATTATTGCGTCATTAATGATGTATGGAAGATTTAATCCCATAATTTTAAACTATTATTAATTATTTTTATATATTTATTTATAATAATCAAACTATTCATAGTCTTGATCCAAAATATTGAACAAATGAATAAAATATTCAAAAACACTCTTATCCTCCCACTATTAATACCACCCCTCACAACATGTTTACCTCACACCTATTAATCCATGAATCATTCACTATTCCTCACCAATACTATTATTGAGTCTCATACCTACATTCATGATCCTTTTTAATCCCCAAAAGGAAAAAACCAAGACCCATATGGATGTTTTCAAGGAGAATAATTTCAAGAGGTAAAACCCTCTTCCATTTTCTTTTAATTTATTTTCATGTTCTTTTAATTTATTATCATATATTAAACTACCTATATCAAATTGACATGATAAATATAGTATCATTTATATAATTTTATTTTATTGGGTTGATGGAATAATCCATCACCAGTTCTCTTTCCCGCTACCTGTTATTCTAATTATATAAACATCTTCTGTGAGGTTCTATTTTACCCACTTCGTGGATGACATGATTTAATTTTTTAATTATGACATTATGTGTATTCATAAAAACATAATAATGGTTAAAAAATAAATTTCTATTTTTATTATAGCTTATTTAATGTTATTGAACTATTATATATGCATAAAAATAATTAATGAAACAAAACTAGTTTGTGATGATTGAAAACCCACGAAAATAATCTAAACGATTATCACTAACTTCTTATCTAATGATTCATCCTCACCCCATATAACCAGATTATTTATATAAAAAATTAGTCATTTTAATGTTAATTAATTATATATAATTTAGATTCTAGAAAACTATTCCCATTTAAAAAGATATTTCATACATGTATACAAGTGAATCAATCGTAAAAACCACAGAAACGAACACTATCGAATAATGAAATTGAATATTTTGACTATTCAAGAAGACCATAAATGAACTTAATAAGTGTTTAATAAATAAAATAAATGATAAAAATGTTATTAATTAAATTATTAATGAATCTAATTTCATTATCCATGACATTAAGTACCAATGCAGAACGCTTCCAAACATAAGGGTAGGGTTTGCTCATCACACATTCATTTATATGTTATGTCCCTTATTTAACACTATTTATTGTGTGTGTTATATTTTTACCTGACATTAGTGTATAATATAATGAATATGTTTATATTAATTTCATTAAATGTTTCATTTAATGATCATTAAATTTATGGGACATATGATTCGATTTATTACAAAGTGGTAAGGGATTCTTCCAGAACCTCCTTTTTTCATTCGGGTTACAAAGTGTTATGGGATTCTTCTCAAACATCATTTTTCATTCCGATTACACATTATCTCTCTTTACCCCACTGTAATTATTTTTTATTATTATATAATTCTTCTACATTCTGTTTATATGGTCCAAAAACATTTATCTTGAAAATTTCATATTTATTTTGTTAGGAATTTCTTGTTTTATAATGTTCCCTTTTCAATGCCTCCCAATAAGTAATCCCGATTTAAGGGAACTTCCCAATATCTTACACATTTTTAATCACACAACATAATCTATATTAATCCACCAATAATTTTATAAAACCACTTTTCAAATCATGAAAAATTCTATTAGGACATTTATTATTTTATCTATTCAACTGAGACATTTTCTACTTTAAAGACTCAAATATGATCTCTTAAACCGTACTGAAGTGGCCCATTTCTAATTTTTCTTTAAATCTATTATCTCATGTTTTCCCTTGAGTTGGGAATTATTTACATATCAAACATAATTTCATTTTCCTTCCCCTTTTTCTATGATATTAATGTTTACTATCTTATTTATAGAAAAATAAAAATGATTTTCCAAAAGAACACTTCTTTCCAAAGTAAAAGGGTATTTCTACCAAGAATTTATCAATGTTTTTATTAGAGTATTGTTATATATGATTATGATTAAAATATTTCAACGTTTTAGGGGATACTTTGATTTAAATTTTCTTTTCTAAATCAACTATTTGACATATGATGAATGCAATGGACTTAGTATGTGATAGACGAGGCCCAGTATTTCCCCTAGATAGATCAGTAGGTCTAAAAAGACAAACTAGAATGGTTTTTTGGAATATATCTTACCAATTATGTATTCTTGGAAGATTACTTCATTGTATGTTTATGATGTTTGACATTATGCATTCCCTCAGTATGATATTAGTAATTTATAGTTCATTTGATTATTCGACAAGTATAATATCCATGATTATGTTTTATTCTCATGCTATTACTTATATGTCATTATATTGATCAGATTTTATTCATTCTATAATATGCTCAAGCTTATGTTTTAATGGAATGTGACTTTTTTAATTCACTATACCATATTTTTTATGTTTATATTATCATCCCCTATATTTCTTACCCTTACTGAGCCTATAATATCACACCTTTCATATGTTATATTTTTCATAATGATGTGAAGATGTATATTTTGAATGATTTTTAGGGATAATCTAGGAGTTTATAGATGTTTCCAACAGATATTATATGTTTTTTCCTTTGAATTTATAATGTAATAATTATATTTGTATCTAGATTTCCAATACTACTGAACTATTCTATACTTTAGGATAAGAATGTGTGTCCATTGTACCAATTTAATTTATTATGGCACCGAATATGGGCTACTCAGTTCAGGGCACTTATAGTTGGTATAATGTAAAGTTTATTTGAAACCATGGCAACTTGATTTATAAAACATATATTTTGGAATATAATATTTAGATTGTCATCGTGGATAATCCTAGATGAAAATCCTATAATTTTTGAAAGGTAGATATTATCTGGTCTTCCTAGAAATACATCACTATCTTGAAACTACAAGTGGTTGTGGTTCTAAAACAGGTGTACCTAGCCATAACATATCTGACAAGGTGCATTTGGCTGGATTCGATATAACATGATACTTGACAATGGGACTTACTAGACACTTGGTTTCATATTCATGGGGGATATGATTAGGATGATTCTTGGTTTCATTACAAACCATTATAATGTATTTAAAAGAAAAAATGTCCCTAAAGAAACTATGTTTTGGATTATGATATTAGCAAGGCATAAAATTTTCAATTTATGTCAATTATTTCCCTAGTTTTGGGAATATAAATTATGTTTCATAATTTTATAATATAATCTAGTGTTTTCTATTATTTATAAATGACACCTAGTGGAAGAAATTGGAACCACATCAATGCACATAATCCAAAGTGTACGAATGATCATTTCATCGATGGGTTATAGCTAGTCTTTCAAAGGGAAATAGTCTCTCAAAAGTTTTCATTATATGAGGAGATAATATCCTGTTTTATCAAGAAGGAGAAATAGTTCTCTATGTATTTTGGACTCTAAAGGAATCATTTGAAGAATATGACAATTGGGAAAATCTATATAAAGTGAAGAAGGGAAAAAAGTATTTTCCCACATGTGATAATGGTGAAAGGAAATACCTTGGTATATGAATAAAAGGAAAATGAGTTTTTATGTAGGGTGGTGAGAAAGGCCACCATGATCATTATTGAAATAGTCAGAAAAAGCATTCCAATATTCAAAGATTCAACTATAATGATATGTGGCACTACACAAATAAATGTTCTAGGCATCAATAAAATATATCTCAAAAGAAGAAAAGGTATCTTGTTCAAGATTATGCTACTACCTCAGATGAATAGGAATGATTAATATGACTAAATTTGGATTAAAGAATTATGTTATATGAGTATTTGATCAATAATTATATCTTTATAAGATTCATAAGATATAAATGGATTGTACTGCAGTACTCATTCTATAAGTAATTAGATGGATGCATGTTTCCTAAATGATTAAAAGTGATTAAGGTATTAATATATTTAGTATGTGATAATAAGAGTTATATTATTTAGTGAAATATCATGTTAAGTTGATTGTAAAAATTTAGTGACCTTCTTTCTAAATAGTTTTAGCCTTTTATTTTGAAAATAAATATTTCAGACGAGTCTTAAGGTCAACAAATTATGGAATGGATTATGGATATTATAAATTAATATTAAATTATGATTTATCACATTGGAAAAACAATTATAACCTTTTATATTTCAATAATCATTTAAATGATGATTAAATTACTTGTGGATCTTATCGTTCAAAAAAGTTCTTCTGGCACGAAAAATTCATTTTGAGTGTTTATTTCTAGGTGTAAAAGATGAAGTGAAAATAGATAGAAACAAAAAAAGGATGAGGTTATTCTTATGATATAGAATGTAATCATGTACCTTTAAAATAGTATTAAAATAATCCCTCAACCCTAGAAAAATGATTTTGGGAAAAAACATTAACCATTTACTTTTCTTTCAGATAAATAAATAACCTTTTAATTGATAAAAAGATTTACTATTTTTTGATGGTTCAATTTTTAATGGAAATATTCTCTATCCTCTCCATCAGAATTTAATATTCATATTTCTCTTCAATTTCCATGAGATCACTTTCCCCAAATTATTTCCTACCCAAAATCCATGTTTTGTGATGAACTTCGCTTTTTCCTTCCCCTCTTAAGAAGAATATATTTTATTAACCTTATTTCCAATGTGTGTTTACCAAAAAAATAATTTTCAATTATCAAACTATGATTTTTATATAAAATTTATAATTTTGAGGACACAATTTAACGAAGGAGGGAGAATAGAAAAATCCACACATAGTGGTGTTTTTTTGGATATGGTGGCTGTTTAAATTGTCGCAATATGCTGTTGTTGTGGTTTCATGAAAACCAGCACTAAATTGTGTGTCAGCATATAATACACAATGCTTTTTTCAATTTAGTGGCTATTTATGGTAACCGTTATATTAAACTCATATCATAGAGGTTTTTCTGTGGTTTTAGGGGCGAGTTTTCTGGTGGAAAATGATTTTTTTCATGGTAGTTTACACCACCGCTAAAAAATAATTTCATTTTCTCTGGTACAATAGCCTCTAAAACCATAATAACTACCGTGAAAGGATAACGCAAGATAAAAACTATGTAGAATTGGTTTTAACTACTGAAAAATTATTTTATTTGGCGGCAGTTTTAACAGCCACTAATTGTAAAATACCAAATTATTATGGTAGTTTTAAGCACCATTAAATGTGATCCATTTTCTTAGCAGCTGTTTAAACTACCACTGAATCTAGATTTACAAAAAACACAAATGATTCTATATCCCCAGTACCAGTCCACCTAAAAAATCATTTTAATTTCAGAGTCACTAACATCCTAAATGAAAAATAATACAAGGAAACCAACATTTTCATAAGAAAATGCACTTTCAAATCCACACACACTTGTATGAATATCACTCATTGCATGGTGTAATAATCTTTCTATTAAGACCATCCATGTGTTCCCCCTTGAGAAAAAAGTGTTCCTCATATGAAGCTAAGTAACCCGAATAGTGTGATCATCCATGATATAACATGTATCACACCGGAGGTACAAATTATCAAAAACTTATGATCCCATCCTTAGTATTCCATAAATAGGAAAACAATTGTCTTTCAAGGTGCAACTAATACATTGTTTTTATTTAAGTTTTAAATATTAATGATTCTTTGCGTAGAGCCATGATATCTTATAAATCAAGTTGATTTAATGAGTTTCACACTCATAATCCATTTCAATTTTAATGGCCTAAGGGAAGTGTAGTAATAGATCCATAACTCATACAATTTCATTTAATTAATTAGGTAGTCCATTCCATAATTAAAGCTTTCTGAGAATTGAATAAAATTAATTGGTCCATGTGGACTACCCATGGCAGTTATTACCATACATACAATGGTGTGTGGTAGGCCATGCTAACATTCATTCCATATGAGAACATCTAGTTCGCTCAATAAGAATTAGGACATAACCACCTAAAAGGGGGTTTGGTCACTAAGTCATACATAGGGGGTTGTCATGTCCTCCCATAATTAATTTTAACATCACTTTGATTGTTTAGAAAACAATACACTTAAAAGAGGTTTTTATTAGAAAAAATAGTAATATTAATTAATACAAGGATTGCATCATAATTTTCAGTTCAAATTTGAGGTTCATGGTCCTTAACATGGCCAATTTATTAAACAAGGGATACTAATCCTAATGAACAATGTTAAAAAAATTAAACAACAATTTCACAAGTCACATCATAGAAGTCCCTCTAGAAATCATAGTGAAACAATTTATAAAACAATAATAATATAAGGGAAATTCTATATAACACCTACCAAATACCATGGATTACTAACATGATCAATATCAAGGCATGTTTCTATCCATATTTAGATAAATTATGGAAACAAATGAATTCCCTGATAATATGGTGAATTTAGTGTCACCAAAATAATACATCTAGAGAGGAGATAAATTTAGAAAGAAGGAATGAAGATTCCTAGAATCACTGAGCGATATGCAACTCACTTGATAGAGGTTGAATTCAACACTAGATAATGGGGATCAATCCAACCCTTTGATAGGATATAATAGGAGGATAATGGGCATGAGCCCCCTTGAGCACACAAATGAGAAAATAGGTAGGGTGAAAAGAAATATGGACGGAGGGCATTTTTTTTGTAATTTAAAACCTGTTTAATGAGGCATAGATTAGTTCTACATAGTTAGCCATACTATGTTCCAACCATTCTCATGCCACTAATTATGGAAGGTGTTCTCATAGTTCCTGAGAAAAAAATTTTAAATCTTGCACAAACTGTTCATTCTAACTCTTTTCAATACCAGCATCATTCTGTACTAGTAAAGGGATATTTTTTTTATTTTATCTACAATTATTAAACTATAAGGATGATAATATAATGATATAGTGGGATGATGTCGAGTGTGGTATGCACCATATAAAGCTACATGTATAAAATTATTTCAAATGTTATTCATTGAATGAAAATAGTGGATCATATAATCTTCGAGAAATTCTAGATCATGCTAAGGATTAGCCTTTTGTTTTGAAAGGTTAAACTTGTAAATCATTGTGTCTCTTGTGTGTGTGAATTGGGTTATTTTTATCGAAATAAAAAAGATAAAGTGAGTGACAGAATAATAGAATCACTCGCCAAAATGTGACAAAGTAAAAGTTAATAGGGATTATAAATTATTAAATGGACTCAAACACTGATTCAGTCCCCCTATCAGTATTGATCCTATCACTCCTTGGATCCTATAAATTGGTATTAGAGTGTATGTTCATATATAATTGGTTTATCTATTATAATTTTATTCTCTTTTTAATGTTAGAAGTTTATTTCATGATTTGTGATGAATTTTAGTTTTTGATAATAATGTTTCAACTTTTATCAAAATTTTGTTTCTTCCATAACTTTTATAAATATGAAAAATAAAGAGAATAATAAAGTTAGAATGATGACCCTATTGTGTAAGTAAGATTTTTCTCCTTGATAGAATGATAAATATGATATATCTAGTTTATAAGGAGAAGTGATGTTGGTTTATTCTACTACTAATGAAGTGGAAATCCCTCTACCTTAACATGATCAAGATACTGATGTTTTCAAAATATATTTGGAAATTATAATCAAAACAATTTTGAATATGAGAAAAGCATAAGTGGGAGTGATCACATTCCAAATACAAAATATAAGAGTAGTTCACTATAAAATTTTATGAAAGAAGGGTTATCCACTAAAAAATAGTTGAAGGGAGTTAAAAAACTGGATATTCCAAAGAAAATCAACTAGAAGGTTGATCGTTCGTCCTTGGGTAAGAAACCTATCAAATTTAGGAAAAACGAATCATAAAAAAATGATTCATGACAGTAAATAAACATAGAATATTTCATGTGGGAAGTATAAGAAGGATGTAAATATATCAAAAGACATATTAATTATTTTAGAAATAGCACCAAAAACATCCTTCTAACCCTATACACCATAGATATAAAATCCTATAAAATTTTAGACATTATTATATGATTCATAAATATAAATATCCATTAATACAACATAAGTATCATAAATTCATTCTGTGTTTTATATAGAAACAATATATCTCTGAGTTTCTATGGGCATGGAATGACTAAAACAAGGTGTAGATGCAGCTGTACTCCCAGGGGGCCTACTAAATACCTCATATAGTATGGTACCAAATACATCCCACACACTCTACCAAGATGCTGCTTTCCAAGGACTTTAGAAACTGGGTTATCATAGGAGACTGAGTAGGACTACATAGGATTGGAATCCCATAGTTATTTAATTTTTACTTATAAATCCAATATAAGTCTTATTAAAAGAAATATATATTAACATTGTAACCACTGATAATAAGTTATTATAATGAAAAATAAGTTCATACCCCAACTTCTTTGGCATACTAATTAACAAAACATCCATCATATATTTTGTGAACATTCAACCAAACTTTTGTTCGGGTTGCTTGGTTCCCTAAACATTGTGACTACATTAAACAAAGATAAATAAAAAATTTAATATATTAAATAGATAATATTTTCCTATAAATATTTAATCTAATGAAAATATTAGCAGAGCTGATTAGATTACAGAAAAAATCTTTGACCCTATAGTGTGAGGGATTCCTTGCTTAGCCCATATTGATGTATTCTTCCTTGAAAGGTCTTGAAATAAATAAAATAAAATTTAATATTAATGTATTCATTTTCATATCCTCTTCATATACATGTATAAATGTAAAATGTGATTAATATAATAATATATATTTAAATACCATCTGCTTCTCATCATAATGTCTACAAACAAAAAATTTTAATTAATTTTTGGGTACCCCATCAGGTAGCTTATCATACATCTTTTGGGAAGTCAACAAAGTATTGTTGACACCACTCCACAATCTTAACTTTATGTCATTCCATTTCTTGCAAGATTTTTTAATGTCCACTTATGTGAAACCACATCAGCAACCATACAATGGAAAAACATCTGTACACAAAAATTAATTTTGAAAATATTATAATTAAATAACATGACAATCAATTACACCATAATGTTTTAAAATTACCTTCATTTGGGAATCAAAAGCTTCAGTTTTACAAGTTCAAGGTTTATACCTCAAATAATCATACATTATATGAAGGGAATATAGCTCCGTGGCCATATGGCCTATAATTTGGCCAAGTAATCCTAGAGCATCATCTGTAGGGACCCCATATGATTCAAATGGGACAACTATCTTCTCTCCGATCAGATTCCACACATCAGAACTTTTTATATTTTTCTCCATACTTGTATTGTTTCAATATTTAAGGGAAAAATAGTTAGTATAAAAAAGTGAAATAAATTTATTCATATAAAAATTTGAACCTATAATAGTAACCCTTTAGTATATCAGTGAAGAACAAGATGTGGCGCGCTACTCCCTCACTACTGAGGCTTCAGAAGGGGGAGACGATGACTAAGATACTAAAGGGACACACACTAGGATGTGAGAGATGGTACAGGAGGAGATAGTGCTAGGGGAAAGGAGATGGTGGCTCAAATACCATCAGGAGGGAGATAGATGGATCATTATCTGTCATAGTAGTTGTTGAAATATTATAACTCTTCCTACTTGGAATTCATGTCATTTAATAAAATAAAATTATGTTCATAACATATATTTCAAAAAATTCATGTAGAAAAAAATTAAAAATGATAACAGATGCGCAATACTAAAAAACAAAATATACATAACAATGATAATGAATGACCACACAAATGAAATAAGTGGTTGCTATGTGAATTCATAACTATACAAACAATCATTTCCCACTTCAATAATGTTAGTTTCCTAGTCCATTACTTCATACACTTCATCCATCATTGATAGACTAATATTTTCAATACTGTGATGGAAAAATAAGTCTGCTTCTTTCCAATGACGGGATTCAATGTCAGAGGTCAAATCTTCCACTTCATCACCCATATCATACAAATATCTTTGTTTTACGTAAGCAACTACACTATACTCTTCATCCACAACATCATTCACATAATATACCATTTTTTTTTGCGATGATAAGATATATAGATCAAAATTTTCATGACCACCAACATCCATCAAGTGAGAGAAGTTCATATAAGTAAATTTAAAGGAATATATTTTAACACCTTTTATAATATCGACCAAATTAAATTTGAATAAAACAACCAAAAAATGACCGTGGTAGTTTAATTCAATAATATAAATAAGCTTTCTATAGTATCCCACATTAGAAAATGTAAATATACCACTATTCTGTGTTTTCAAGTACTATTCTAGATCAACTGTATGAAATCTAAATCCATTGATGTTGTAAGCATCAAAATTTAAAACTTGTTTTAGAGGATCTCGAGAAAGAAACATCAAATATTCTGATAGCTTTGCTCAAGTATCAGTATTCATGATCTAAAAGAATATAAATTATTATATTTACAAAATATATGTGTCATCCTAATATCTGTATTTATTGCAATATTTAAAAACATACCCATTGTGAAAACCATTCTACAATATCTTTGTTTTCATCTTTCATTATATCATTCTATTTTGTGTTCGGACTCTTATTCATCTATTTGTTTGTATCCTCAACTATTCAATAAATGGATTTGAAATTTCACTATTTAGCAGCACATATCTGTGTTCTTGTAATAATTACATTCTATCAATGTAGTATTTGAGGTCCTCCCAACTGATTGGCCAATAGAAGGAAATAGTATTGATTTCCCAGGTATTTGAGATGATTTGATGCGTCTTCCACATGTACAAATTGATTAAATCTTGTCTCAATATCATCCAAGTATCTAGAACAAAATGTAAGACACTCCTCTGCCAAATAGACTTCAATAATAAAACCTTATGGTTGAGCTTTATTTCCCACATATGATTTCAAATGCCCAAGATATCTGTAAAATAAAATAAAAAAACATAAATACGAATTTAATTAAGTTCCAATAATTGTTTACTTATATGAAAAACATATAAATAAAGTACCACTCAATTGGATACATCCATCGATAATATACAAGGCCTCCTAATTTAGTTTCCTCAAGAAAATGAAAAGTTAAATACATCATGACAGTAAAAAATAGGGGAGAAAAGATCATCTCCATTGCACAAAGTGTCGATATATACCTCTCCTAAAGTGTGTCAAGCTCATAGAGATGTAGATATTTCTCACATAGTTTTCTGAAAAATGTAAAAAATTGGTGTACAACAATAATAACATTTTCTGGTAATAATGGACGCAATGCCAATGGTAGTAACTGTAATAACAAAATATGTGAATCATGACTTTTCAATCCATGTAACCTACGATTATTGAAGTCATAAAACCGAGAGATTTTACTTAAATACCAATCAGATACCATCAATTGCTTTAAAATTCAAAGGAATGTATCTTTATCTATATTATTCTTTAAAAATATTGTTGGAGCATACTTTTCATTCTCATCTGGCTAGAGATAAAGTTTTATGTTCATTACTGGTAAGTATTTCTGAGTATTGAGATGATCCTTTGATATTCCATGCTAATTAAGAAATGCGAAGATCAAATTTTCACAGACATTCTTCTCAATATTAATCACATCATGATTATTCCACAAAAAATTAAATTCCTAATACAGATATTTAAATAATATAATTTTTTTCTTCCATTGTTGCATTCATATTTCACTTTAGAATGCACTTCCAACTCATTTCCCACTATCATTCAAAGGACGAACCTTCCCAAATCCTATTTCAACAATTCCAAGAAGTGCCAATATTTTAGAACCAGTTAACATCTTTGGAGGTTGTTTATGATCCACGAAACTGTTAAATTTTGATATGTTCAACCAAAATCTATGAGATGTATCAAGAAATCTTTGATAGATCAAGAACCACCATTTTCTACTATGAGGCATCCATTTGGGATCAAAATCAAAGTTACAAATAGGATAAGAAAAACCCCTATAATTGTTTCAAATAGATAAGTTCCTATGTATATGAAAGTTACTAATGGTCCACATTATAGAAGAATTCATTTTAAACATTGTTTTAGAAGAAGAATCATATGTCTCAACACCATTGCTCCATAACTATTGTAATTATTCAATTATAGGCTTCAAGTATAAATCAATAGCATTTCCAGGAATTTTTTTCCAGGAATAATCTTCGAAATGATAAAATTCATTTGTTAAATAAATATCCATGAAGGTAGATTATAGGGGATCAAAAAAATATACAACTGGTACTCAAAGTCCCAAATGGGATGAATCGATTAGCATCCAATCCCAATCAAACATTCCTAGGATCATCTAAGAAATCCGGATGTAATGAATGCAATGTATTCCATGATTTTGAATCTTGTGGATGTCACATTTTCCCATCATTGTTATTATCTACAAAATTCCACTTCATGTGTTTGGTAGTTTTTGATGACATGAATAATCTTTGCAATCAAAGATTTAAAAGAAATTAACGCAAAAACTTTGCAGGTTTATTACTTTTATTCTTCTTCATAGTAGTATATTGATTCAATCTTCCAAAACCAACCACTGACATCCATCTAGAAGAAAAACATTTTTTCCATCCTTTCTACTTGAATCCTCACGCCAATAAAGCATACAATCATTGGGAAACAAATGTATTTTTGTATAATTTAGATCAAGCCTATTAATTTTTTTTCTTCATATCATAAAAATACGTGAGGATGTTTTCTTTAGGAAATTAATCATGAAACAATTCCAATATCATGGACATTACCTTATTTTCAATTCCACATAGACATTTTATATGGTATAACTTCAGTAGAAAAGAATGTTTTGAATATTTCAAACATCCACTATAAAACTCTTGATTTCTATCGTCATCTAATCCAGGAAATGTATTTTAATTAGCGAATTTTTCTCTAAAATTAGTCTCTATAGAACCAAGAGTAGGATCCAATGATATGTTACAATGTTTATTTGGTTTTCCTAAAGTCTAAAAAACATCACTTGCCACGTTTCTATTTTTAGCACCCTCATCCTATTGTTCTGATATGTTTTTATGTTGAACTTGGGGTTTTCTAATGCCTAATGAATCATTATTTACGGTTTTAATTTCATTTTACATTGTCAATGAAGAGGGGAGCTCATTTTCTAGGTGAAATCAGTGCTCAACCATTCTGTAATGTTTGATTCTCTGTACCAAATCAAAAAAAAATATTGAGTAGGGAATTGCTTCAATATTAAATGTTCATAAACTTCATCTCTCTTAAAAAATATTCTAAATTTACATTTAGGATATAGACATCTTATTCTCCCTTCAACGGGTCGATTGGAAATTAAAAAATCTAAAAACTCCTCCAAACCCTTAGTATATTGAGGTGTGTTCCTCAGTAATGTGATCCAGCATTTATCCATGTATATCACAATGTTCCTACACAATATTAATAAAATTAAAACATATGACTATTACTAAATAGAAAAAGAGATTCATATATACTAGTTGAAAAATATATAAATATGTTAAATAAGGTTTTCCTATATAAATACATATGGTAAATAATGTACCCACCCACTAGAAAACCAATGAATTCAAATTAAAAAGATGAATAAAATAATAGATAGATAATAAAAAACAAATTTCTAACAAAAAATAAGTGTTATAATATTGACAAGATGTGTTTTAGTAATAGTTTTATAATTTATATTATTTGGTGGTTATATAAGGAAATATTCATTTTGTTATCTTTATATCATACTCATATTTAATAATTAATTCCATTAATAAATCCATCTACTATAGGTTATAAACCAAGAGGTTAACAATTTTTTTTCTTATTCAACTTGAATTTCACAACAATTAAAAGAAACCATGAGAGACTCATGTATTTCCAGAGTGGTGATGATATAAATTGGTGGGACTCCAAAAATATTTTAATGATTAATGTATCCTAATAAACATGCTATAATTTTCTTTTTCATGTATATATATCATTTTTCATTACATATTAACGTCATTCAAATGCTGTATTCTTCTAAATTAGTGTAAAAAATGTCAAAATATTTTTCTAGTATTATTCTCATTTCATTACTACATATAATTTTTTTTATTTTGAGAGGGATACGGGAGATTAAATCACATTAACAAATATAAATTCTTAATTTATAAGAAATTAATATAATGAATTAATATATATTTAATCCCCAATTTATTTCTTACTCATACAGTTACCTTGGAAACTATCCTTACAATTTGAGTCTAATTGTTTGACACATTAAACATTCATTGTGATCCCAAAAATATCATTGAAAAATATTAACAAAATGTTTTAATTTTGAACTATAGATCAATCCATATAAAATAATTGATATGGATTATAACATAAATATCAAAACTAATAACATGTTCATATTATTCCTTATGATGGGAACAACAACTGTGTCATATCGTATAATATGATTTTGAATGCAAGTTATACAAGTATACCATAAATTGTATCTATAATAATAATGTTGTAGATTCATAATCAACATATTTTAACACCCCATTAGAACATATTATTTCAGTGAACATTCCACATGAACAAAAAAATTTCAAAAATATCAAACATATGAAATTATGTTACATCAAATGTAAAAAATTGGAAATAATTAAGAAAATACTAGCGGCGATGGGGGACGAGGTGCGATGAGGGACGAAGAGATGTGGCAAGGGCTTCGGGGGGTCGTTGGGGTTCCCAAGGTTTCCGTTGTCATGGTTTCTTAGGGTTTTGGGGGGTCTCGGGGGTTGAGATGGGCAGTGAGGCGCTATGAGGGGCGGTGAGGCACGATGAGGGCTTCAAGGTTTTGCCTGGGTCAGTTGGGTCGGTCGGGTCCTAGGGTTTCGGGGGGTCATAGGGATAGGGGGTGTTAGGGGAGTCTCGGGAATTGGGGGGAGAAGTGTCACAGCTATAAAAAAACATGTTTCGATGTAGTTTATTAAAAACCACCACTAATGGATAATAATATTGTAGTGAGGAAGATGGTAACCTCCCAATATTTTATGGTATGCCTATTTTTAAATTTCTCTACTTTGATAACATAATATCTTAAAAGATGATTAAATATTATCATTTAGTCTATTAGATGTTTGATATAGAGGGAATGAATAATATTAAGTAAATTATTATAATATTGATTACGGATGTTTATAAAATTAATTCAACAGTTACAAATTAATTATAAATGAAAAAAAATTGAACATAAAGGAAATATTTTTATGCCCAAAATGTCATATTATTAAAATCTATTAGTGTAAGATTTTATTAAAATTTTTAAATTATATATTCAATTAAATATTTTTACAATAAACTGAAATATTTTTTCTAGAAAAAGTTAAGAAAAAAAATAATTTTTAGATATAAAAGGCTATATTTTTCAAAACTCATTTTTAGTGCCTTTTAATGGAAATTTTTTTAGATATAAATATTTAAACTTTTATAATTTACATTTTATAAAATAAAGAATATTTTTGAAATTATAATATCAAAATATTATTTGGATAAATTTTTGGTATTTTTCTTAAAAGTTTCATTTTTTAATGAATTGTAATGTGTCAATTGGAATAATAGTTTCACCATTACTTATAGTAATGTGGAAATTATGTCAATAAACTCCCCTATAATAGTATAAATAAAATTTTGGTATCTTTTAAATGAAAATATGATATATTTATATCATGTAATAAAGAAATAAATATTATAAAAATCATAAATTAAGTGTTCATAATTTTGTTAAACATAAATGTTATTTATAATTTTAAAATTAATATAATTATTTAAAATAAAATTAATATTTAAAAAATATCTTCATAAATTAATATTTTGTTATCTTATGATGATAAGACATTTTATGATACCATAGTTTATTTTTCAATAATAAATGATAATTTTAATTAAACAATAAATTATTAATATTTAGAAAGTTATTTTAAAAAATGGATTTTATTTTGTAATTATAAACTAAGAAAAATGTTTATGGAGACTATTTTATATATTTTTAAAATATTTTAATTATTTGGTGAATGAAAAATATGATAATTTCAAGTATTTAATAAATATATGAATTATTGAGTCATAGATGAAATATGGATATTGTAAGACCATAGAATCAAACTATACATCATTAGTTTAATATTTTTAGTGATAATTATAAAAATATTCATAGTTTTGAGCCAAAATGATAAACAAATTAATAAAATATTCAAAAACACTTATCTTCTCCCACTTTAAATACAACCCCTCACCACCTCCTTAACTCACACATCTTAATCCATGATGATTTCCAATTACAGATCAATTCACTTACCAATTATCTTTCCCATGTACAGGAGCCTTTTTTCTCTACAAAATACCAAACCCAAGCCCCTTATGTTGGTTTTATAGGAGAAATAGATCAAGAGTTAAAACCCTCTTCCGTTTTCTTTTAATATCTTTTCAAGTTATTTTATTTAATTATCTTCTCCTGATGTCCCTATCTCAAAGTTACATGATTACTCTATTATATTTTATATACTGTAATTTTGTTGTTTTTAGGGAGTAATCTATAATCAATTATCCTATTCTCTTAATTTTATTCTAAATATGAAATCATCATCCATGAGGTGTCGATTTACCACCTTTGTCGACCACATGTTTTCATTTTTCAATTCCTCCTTTAAGGATATTCATAAAAAAATTATGGTTAAACAAGAAATTAGTATATTTATTATATATTATTTAATTTTATGAATCCATTGTATTTGAATAATATTAATTAATGAAACAAAACTAGTTTATGATAATAAAAAAACCGCCAAAATAATCTAAATGATTATTACTATCACCTTATCTAATGGCACATCCTCGCCCAAATTACACAAATTAGTTATATAACCATTTAATATTATGTAATTTCATTAATAACATATAATTTTAATTATCGATAACTAGTATCCTTTCACACGATCCTTAATACATGTATACAAGTGAACCAATCATGAAAACCAAGGAAAAAAACATACTCAAATGACAAAATTGAATCTTATAACTCATCACAAATACCATAAATGAACATAATAAAATTATAATAAATCAAATACATGTTAAATAAGTTATTAATTAAATTATTAATTAATTTAATTTCATTATCCAGAATTTTATGTACAAGTGAAGAACTTTTTCAAGCATATGGTAAGAATTTTCTCATCTCACTTTTATTTCAGTGAGATTTTCATTATTCATCACTATTTATTATGTGTGGATTTTGTATACTACCAATTGGTGTATAATATCTTGAATCAATTTATCTTCATAGAAATAATGGTCCTATCTAATGATCATTGTTTTTATGGGACATTCAATTAAATCGATTATAAAGTAGCATGGGATTCTTTCTAAACATCCATTTTTCATTTTGGTTAAGCTTTCTCTCCCATTTACGCAATGTAATTCTTCTTTATTTTTTTAAACCTCTCCTAAATGATATATACATGTTCCAAAAAAAAAATTAACCATATCATTTCAACTTTTCTTAATTGGGATTTACTTGTTTTATAAGGTTACCTTTTTGAATTCAACACAATAAGAAAATCCTATTTAAAGAAACTTCCCAATTTCGTACCCATTTTCAAGTACACACCATAATATTTTATAAGACACCAATATTTTTTAAAAATCACAATTTTAATTATGAAAAATTATATTAGTTAATTTATTATTTTTTGTAAACAATTTATCCTTTTTTCCACTTTAAAGACTTATATTGTCTCTTAAACCGCACCGATGTGGCAGATCCTTAAAAAATATTTTTAAAAATTTTCACTTCAGTTGGAAAGAATTTATGACCCAAACATAATTTCATTTTCCTTTCCTTTTATTTTTATGTGATATTCAGATTTAAAATCTTATTTTAAAAAAAATAAAAATGATCTTTCCAAAGTATAAGGGTAATTCCCTCATGAATTTATAAACAATTTTATTAGATTATTTTTATCTATGATTATGATTGAAATATTTAAATGTTATATGGGAAAGAATGATTTAAATATATATTTTAAATAAATTATTCATCATATGAGGAATGTAATTGACTTAGTATGTGATGGGCGTGGCCCGTTAGAGCCCCTAGATGCATCGGTAGGTCTCATTAGGCAAACTATAATGGTTTTTAGCCAAAGCCATACCCATTATATAGACTTCTTGGATGAGGAATTTAAGGCATGTTTATGATGACTAGAATTATGATTTATATAATTATGATATTAGTAATTTTTAATTCATGTGATTATTCGACTAGTATAATATCAATGGTTAAGATTTATTCTCATGTGGCTATTTATATGCAATTATTTTGATCAGATTTTATTCCTTCCATGATATACTCAAGATTATGTATTAATGTAAAGTGATTTTAGTTATTTAATTTTCTATATTATTCATGTTTATATTACCTTCCTCTATATTTATTACCCTTACTGAGCATCTAAGATCACCCATTTCAAATGTTTTATTTTTACCAAGATGTGAAGATATATATTATGAATGACTTTTGGTGATTATCTGAGTGTTTATGGACATTTCCAATTTAATTGGTATGTTGTTTTTCCATTCATGTTGTAATGTAACAATTATGTTTTTATCTGGTTTTCCCATACTACAAAACTATTCAGTCCTTTGGTATTATAACGTGTTTTAATAGTACCAAGGTAATTAAGTAAGACACCGACTACAATATACTTGGGTCAAGGAAGTTATAGTTTGTATCATAGAAATTTTAGTTGAAACCATAGAAACTAGATTTATAAAACATAGATTAGGGAACATAACCATAAGATATACTTTGAGGATAGGAATAAAAGAACATCATATAATTTTGGTAAGGTATAGATTATATGGGTCTTCTTAACAATACATCCCTATTTGGATATTAAATTGGGACATGGTTCTAGAATAGATGTACCTAGGGATAACAACTCTGACTAGGTACATCGGGCACTACACAGTATAACCTATAGATAATTCACACTGTCATTACAAACCATTATTAATGATTTAAAAGTAAACATATCCCCAAAGAATCTATGTTTATAATTATGAGATTACCTATGCATAATTCTCTCAATTTAAGTTATGTATGACCCTAGTTTTGGGATTATAAATTATAGTTCATAATATTATAATATAACATAGAGTATTCCATTATTTAGAAATGTCACATAGTGGAAGTAATGTGAACCACATCAATGCACATTATTTAAAGAGTAATAATGATCATTTCATAAATGGGTCTAGGATAGGATTTTTAGAGAACATGTCTCTCAATAATTCTCTTAATATGAGGATATAGTGTCATGTTATAAAAAGAAGGAAAAAAGAGTTTTCTAAGTATTATGTATTCAGAAGGAAGCATGAGAAGAAAAGGAAAACATGGAACAATTTGGATACATGGTAGAATAGAAAGATGTATTTTCGCACATGTGATAATTTTAGAAGAAATAACCTTGGTATAATATGATTAAAAGGAAAATGTGTTTTCATCAAGTGTGGAGAAAAAGGTCACCATGAACATAAATGCAAGAGACAAAAATAATTTTGCAATATTTAATGCTTCAAATATAATGACATGGGACCCTATGAAAATTAATATACCAAGTGTCAAGGGAATAAATCTCAGAATCATAAAAGGGATCATGATCAATCATATGATACAAATCAAATGAAGAGGAATGATTAACATGGAAACATTTGGATTAAAGAATTATTTCTTGAGTATTTTAATAATAAATATTTTTTTATAAGATTCATAAGATATATATGGGTCTAACTTCAATAATTCTTATATAAGGAATTAGAAGAATTCATTTTTCACGAAGGATTAATCAAAATTATGGTTTTTTTAGGTTTGGTATATGACAATAAGAGTTACATAATTTGGGGAAATATAATTTTAATTTGATTTTGGATATTTAGGGAACTTCATTATAAATTTTGTTGGTCTTTGATTTTAGAAAAACATATTTTGGATAATTATTAGGGTCCAAAACTTATGGAATGGAATAAGGATTTTATTGATTATGATTAATGTATGGTTTATCGTATTGGATAACTTGTGATAACCATTTTGACTTAGGTAAACATTTAAAGGTTGAACAAATGAATTATGGATCTTATGTTTCATAAATGTACTTCAAGTGTGAAAACTTAATTTTGAGACTTGATTTCTAGGCGTGAAGGATTAAGTGAAAATATATTTTAGAACATCTAAATGATGAGATTATTCTTATGACATGGAATATAATCATGTATTTTAATATAAATATTTGAATAATCACTCACCTATAGGAAAATTAATTAAAAACGTTAAATGTTCAAATTACATTATGAGAAATCAATAGTCTTTTAATTGATCACAAGATTTACAGTTTTTTAATGTTTAAATATTAGACGACCAAGTTCTCTATCACCATACTTTAGAACTTGATATTTATATTTCTCTACCATTTCCATTCTATTGCTTTCTACATATGATTTCCAACCCGAAATAAAAGTTTTGTGTTGAAATTCACTTTTACCTTTCCTTCATAATAAGATGATATTCAATTAACCCTATTTATGATGTGGGATTTACACAATTAAATTTTCAAAAATCAACCTCTAATTTTTAAGTACAATTTAAAATTATGGGGATGAAATTTATTGAAGGAGGGGAGAATGTAACACCCCAAAATTTTATGGTATGTCGCTTTTTAAATTTTACTTCATCAATAACATATGAGATTAACAAACCATGAAATATTATTATTTAATATCATATATGTGGGGAATGTATGGAATGAATTTGATTAAGTAAATTATAAAAATATATATTACACATGTTTATAAGATTAATTCATTGGTTACTGATTAGATAGAACTGAAAACTAATTGAACATAAAGGATCTATTTTTATGCTAATAATGAAATTTTATTAAACACTATTAGTGAAATATATAAATGAAATTAATATATTATATATTTAATAAAATATTTTTATAGTCATACATAATATTTTTTAGTGGAAAAATATTATAATAAAACCAATTTTACACATGAAGGCCATATTTTTATAAAGGCATTTTTATTGACTTTTAATGTAGAACTTGTTTTAAATATAAATTATGATACTTTTAAAAATTAAAATTTACAAAATAAACATTATTTTTGAAAATTTAATATCAAAATTTACTTTGGTTAACTTTTTGATATTTTTCTATTATGTTTCTTTTTTGATGAACAATAATGAGACCATTGGAATAATAATTTGACCGTTAGGTATATTAATGTTTCCATTAGAAAAATAACCTTACATATTAAAGTATAAATAAAATTTAGGTATCTTATAAATAAAAATATTGTATATTTATGTCATGCAATGAGCCAATAATGTAACACGCCGAGATTTTATGAAAAATATTCTTTTTAATTTCATTAATGTCTTGTGTTGTACGCTACACCAAAAGGAGCTTGAACAACATGCATCCTTGACTTGCCTTGAATTAAATGCAATCACAACCTTCCTCGATAGCGTGTGTAGTACGCAATACCGAGTTTCACTAAACAATGATATGCTATTAAAATATTATTAAAACTAGCCGTTATGAATAGTAATAACCACTTTTTGAAATTTTTTAAATTTTATTTTTCAAAATGGACTTCATTTTTGGATTCAGAATATCGAAATTATCTTAAGGTGAAATTTTGGTACATTTCGGATAACTTTCATTTTCTGATGAATAGTGAAAATTAATAAATTTTAATTAAAAACAACCTTTTTAATCGAAATAATTAATAGTGATAAATTTTTAATTTGAGTGGTTTTAAAGTATATTTAGAATATATTTTTATAGTTTAATACAATGTTGGTCATTATATGTAATTCTACATTTAAACCAGACATAAACAAATGTCAATCTTTTGATAGTTATTACCTCTTAAGAACACGCTATTTGTTTTGACGACGGGAATTAATTTTTAAATTAATTAATGCAACTGATATGTTTATAATTTGGTAAAATAGACATCATTTTTGAGTTCATAATATCAAATATAGCTTAGGGCTAATTTTTGGTATTTTTTCTGGAAACATTCATTTTTGATGAATAGTGCAACCACTAAGTGGTAGTTAAGAAAAATAAATTTTTCATAAAACTTAATTTTACTGCTTCTGTTAGTGGAATTTCAAAAATCCGAGAGACACGGTTGATTTCAGTAACTAAAATGTGGTTCAATGAGATGAAAATAATTTTTTGGTGAATAGTAACTTTTTACTTTTTTTACCACGGTTAAAAGTAAATAGGGTAATTAAGGGTAAAAATGATATTATTATTACCCTAACACATGTCTTAATTCTATTGGACAAGTGTAATTCAACCAACAACAACCTTAGGAATAAAATATGACCATTTAGGCCCACTTGGATTAGATTAAGACATTTATTATTAATTTATTTAAAGAAGGGTTAAAATAGTTAAAATCAAAGTTTAATAAGTAAATCATTTTTAATATGGGGATATATGTAAGATAAATTCGACTATAAATATTCATTAGAAAGATAAAAAGATTTCATACATAATTTTATTTTATTTGTAAATTTTATAAATTAAATAATTTAATATATTTATGACACAACGATGATGCAGTAATTATATTATTAATGAAAGTTTGACATAATTGATGTTATAAATACCCAAATAAATGTAATTTGAGACTTTTTATGAATTAAACTAATTTTCTAGGTTAATATGACATGTTATTATTGATTTAATTAACTTTTTTCTAGGTAATCATTCTGTTATGATTTTCACAAAAATCAATGACTAAATTGTGTCAAAATTGACATAAAATAGTTTAAAAAACAAATATTATATTATTAATTGTTATTTTATTCCTAAAAAACTAATGTTCGGCCCAATGACTTAGATAAGGTTATATATATTAATAATAAACACCTTGGGGTTCATTTGTCTTGTTATAGAAAGTTTATTAACCTTATAGTGTAAGAACACAAAAAGACACGGAAAAAGTAAAATTATCTAACTTAAAGTTAAATATAAATGATATGGTTACAATAGGAACATAAACTTGTCTAAATTCTATTTGATGAGAGGATTTCGACCCATCCCCACCTTATCTTCGAAATAAATCAATTTGGAGCTATTTAAAACCAAGCTTGACTTTATAATAAAATAATATTTTTAGTTTTTCCAAAGGAGCCACTCTCCTCCCTTATAAAAGGGAACCTCCTCCCTCTCTTCCTCACACCACTTTGAGCCTTCAATCTCGGCCAAGCCCTACCAAATTCCCTTCTACACTTCCCTAGAAACATCCTAGAGGTTCTGGTCTTCCTCAAAGACCAATTTTAGTTCCCTAAAATGAGGTCTCAAAGAAGCACTTCAAAGAAGAGGTAATGTTCGTTACCGATTCTTTCATCTTTATTTCTTCTTTCACTTCTTTTTATTTAGTTGTTTCATTATGAAGTACTAACATAAGTATCACTCATATACTGATATGTTATTATCAGTATGAAACAACCCTATTTCACCATCTATCCATCCTACGGAAAAATAAATCACCACGCGTGCGTACGTACGGAATACCGTCTCCACGCCGTGGTGTAATCTATTTTCCACCACCACCTTACTTGGATGGGTATAATGGTGTAAATAATGACTATATATGACTATTACAAAGTGATATGGATTCTGAAATATTATAAATACACTCCAATACAATTCCACGATCATGAGAACGATATCATTGCTCGTACGTACGTACGGACTACCATCTCCACGACGCGATGAGATTCATTCTCCACGTTAACCATTCATGAATGAATATAAAGTATATATAATAAGTAATAATGAAATATATGAAATAATAATGATTCTGAATTTTTGTGTATATATATGTATTTCATCTACTTAATTCCATTCAACTCAATAAGGAAAAGAAAACAGCGTTCATGCGTACGTACGGTCTACCGTCTCCATGAACGGTGTATTTCTTTCCATTTACTGATCTATTATATATATATATATATATATATTCTGAATATATATTATATATAAATCATGTTTTATATTCTGTAATTAAGTAATCATGATCTAAGTAATCATATGAATAATTACAAGTCAAAACACGGACGACAAATGAAACGATTTTACCCAAAACGCTCTTTAACATGAAATTTACAAATGAACGGTTAATATAAAGTCATAAGTGAACCATATATGATATCATAATAATGAGTATGATTCTGGAAGAAGTCAATAACATTATTTAAATCATTATAAAGGAGGTTCAGACACTTACGAAGCAAATCTGACCTAAGGTAAAGGAAAATATCACAATCTCATTTTTATCTGAGATTGTTTATACTTTGAGCATTTACTAGGGTGTATTTTATCATCCAAATCCATGTTTCCTCAATATGTAATATTATTTCCATCCACCTACAATTTTTTAAATCCAATTTTACCCTTCGGTGAGTTTTTAGTAAAAGATATGAAAGGAATCTTTTGTCGTTTTTCGTACGAGGTACTTTTTGACTTTTCTGACAAAAGTACGAGAAGAATGTTTTTTTAACTTATACGACATGAATGGATTTTTAAAACATTATTTCCAAGAATCTTCCTTTACAAGTTTTCAAGTTTATTTTTAATCATCTTCTTTTAGTTTATAATTGTACGACATGTTAAGAAAGGAAAAGTGTTTTTGAAGTTAAAAGGATATTTTCCTCAAGAATGGAGTTCAAGTGTTTTATCAAAATTATTTTCCATCTAAGATAATAAAGGGTTCTGTTTCTATCCCTATTTTTACATTGATTTGACTATGTTGTGATGGAATTATTTTTATGAATTCCTTTATCTTATATGAATTGTTTTATGATGTCACGATATTTAAGATTCCCATTTTTATTACATGGGTTATGTTATGATGTATGGTTTATGATTTTGTGGCACACATAAGAATGGTATCATTATGAGATGGGTGGGACCTATATCTCCCTCCAATGAATTGGGTAAAGATTCTATATCTCATGAGATAGACATGGCTGGAACGGTAGGTTATACAGGTTCAGTGAAACAGGACTGAAACGAGGAGTGAACTCGGTTCAGAAAGGGACTTTGTCCACTAAGATAGTCTTGGCAATGAGTCTTGACTAATAAGAAATGATTCTCTATGATTATGTGTGTATGCCACAAATTTTCATGTTTTAAGTTATGATTATTGGGATTTCATTTCACTACTATGATTTATCCCATGTTATGAAATCATGATCTCTTTTGCAGGTTATGATTTCCAAAAGATATGTTCTTATGAATATGATGTGATAGATATTTCTTTTGTTTACCCTTACTGAGCATTTGAGCTCACCCTTTTATGTTTTCTTTTCCCCAGGATATAAAGAAAGGTTTTAGGTAAGAAAAAGAAAAAAAGGGAAGATCTTTATTGGGAGATGTTGAAGATCTTTCACCATGATTAGAAGATTTTATTCCGAGTTTCCAAAGACACTAAACTATTACGGTCCTTGTGTGTTTGTTTTTATTATGTATTAAGTATTCCGCAAAAGTAATGTAATATTCATGTACGTCAAGATTCAGGTCTCTACAGTTGGTATCAGAGGAAAGGTTTAGTCAACCTTTTGAAACTAGGATGCGAAAACGTTAGTGAGATCCCTAGAGATATTTCTATGGTATGTCTAGGGATGTCTCTAAGGTTAAGCATACGTATAGGTTATAGTCCTAGAATTGCGCTAACAATCTTAGAATTTAACCTAAGATGTTAGATATTGAGGGTACTCCCCCTTTACTATGTTGTTTTCTCTAGCATGATTTTTGCCTCTCACAAGATTCTTTTTGTGTTTTAGTTAATGGAGGGAACCATAAGGAATTCGGTTAACATTGAATCCAATGGACAAATTGGTGACTATGAGCAAAAAAATTGTGTAATTCCTAGAGAGAAAGACATTGTGATTTTTCCGAATCAGTCATCGCGATATATGATTAACAATGTGAAATTTAGTGGTATGCCTAATTCATCAAAGAAGAGGAAGATAAACTATTATTCATGTTCGCATGTTAAGGAGCATAAAGAAAGGAAGATTGAGATTTCTAAAGAAGGGAAGAAGAACCTTGAGGAATACCTCAAATGGAGGGACCGATGTTATCTGTGTGGAGAAAAGGGTCATAGAGTGACAGACTGTTATGGAGTTCAATGTCTTATTTGTGGAGATAATGGGCATTACCCAACTCAATGCCCTGACCTAAAACGTTACTTCTAAATCAAGGAAGGACTTATTCTAGGACAATCATTGAAGTGGATGGACTGAAGTGTTTATGTATTGGTATTCAAGAATAATGTTGTTGAGTTACTTTTATGGTGTTTTGAAATATTTATGTATTGGTCTATTGTGGTTTTCAATAATTTTAAGGTACCAGTAACCATGAAAAGTGATTCAAATATTTTGGAAAGTAGATGATATGCGCATAATGAAGGGATAAGGAGAAAATGAAATGTTTGACAGTATTCATGAGCTCATGATTGATATAAGGACAAGTGATATCATGGTTTGAGTATATAGAATTTCAAGGATTTTGGTATGTAGAAAGTGTTAACTTTTAACTGCATTCAAGTTTTCACTAAGGTTCAATGGGTATTCAAGAGAATACATGATTAAGGCCTTTGAATGTTTGGAATGTGACCAACAAGACATATCTTATGATATATGGGGATCAATGATGGTATTAAATCTCTGGTAGTCATTTTCACTATATTATGAGAGTGGACTACAGTATTATGGATTAGCCTAAAGATTGGCATGGATTATGTTGGACATAAGTTAGTATTGTTTAAGGATACAAGTTTTTTTGATATTATTGATGGGATGTTATAGTAATATAGTTTTAGAAAAAGGACAACCTGCAGGACGGGTGACAACCCATCGCGTCGGACAAGGCCGTGGGAATCGATCCCACAACCGAAGTGCGACTGGCCTTTATCGCCAACCACGAGCCTACAGGAAGTCCCTGTTTAGTAGAAACTAGTTTTATTATATTAAGCAGTATGATGTATGAAGTATAAGTACATTTTAGGAACTATATATGATTAATCTCACTATAGATGGACTTATGTATTTTTTGATAACTTTTCTAACCTTTTGTTTGAGACAGATGGAATGACCCATCATTCTATCACATGATCTGCTAACGCATCACAAATGACAAATTCAACTTCATTTCTTTAAGAGGTGAAGTGGAAATTGTCCAAAGAACGACAAACGGTGAGACTATACCAAAATCACGAAAGTATTTCTTCTAATTCCAATTTCATCAACTTTAGGGAAATGATCTTGAAAACCAAAAATGTTGTCCTAGTGCTCTTATATCTTATGAATCAGAAGGTACCTTATATCATCACAAATTTATGGCTTTGTGATTGCTGGCTTTTCCATAGCCATGTTCTCTACCACTCTCCATCAGAACATGATGGTTAGATTTCTCTTCCATATCCATATTTTCACCTATGTGGAAACCCAGTGATTAGTTTATTTGGGTAACCGTTATGTTTCATACTTTTGTTTTTAAAGATTGGTTTTGGTATTCCTTTTTACGATGTGGGTTTCTATCAAAGAAACTTTCGCATAGTAAACCATTTATAACCCCGATGAATTTCGAGGGCGAAATTCATTTTAAGGGGGGTAGAATGTAACACCCTGAGATTTTATGAAAAATATTCTTTTTAATTTCATTAATGTCTTGTGTTGTACGCTACACCAAAAGGAGCTTGCACAACATGAATCCTTGACTTTCCTTGAATTAAATGCAATCACGACCTTCCTCGATAGCGTGTGTAGTACGCAATACCGAGTTTCACTAAACAACGATATGCTATTAAAATATTATTAAAACTAGCCGTTATGAATAGTAATAACCACTTTTTGAAATTTTTTAAATTTTATTTTTCAAAATGGACTTCATTTTTGGATTCAGAATATCAGAATTATCTTAGGGTGAAATTTTGGTACATTTCGGATAACTTTCATTTTCTGATGAATAGTGAAAATTAATAAATTTTAATTAAAAAAAACCTTTTTAATCAAAATAATTAATAGTGATAAATTATTAATTTGAGTGGTTTTAAAGAATATTTAGAATATATTTTTACAGTTTAATAGAATTTTGGTCATTAGATGTAATTCTACATTTAAACCAGACATAAAAAAATGTCAATCTTTTGATAGTTATTATCTCTTAAGAACATGCTATTTGTTTTGACGACGGGAATTAATTTTTAAATTAATTAATGAAACTGATATGTTTTTAATTTGGTAAAATAGACATCATTTTTGAGTTCATAATATCAAATATAGCTTAGGCCTAATTTTTGGTATTTTTCTGGAAACTTTCATTTTTTGATGAATAGTGAAACCACTAAGTGGTAGTTAAGAAAAATGATTTTTTCATAAAACATAATTTTACAGCTGCTGTGAGTGGAATTTCAAAAATCTGAGAGACACGGTTGATGTCAGTACGTAAAATGTGGTTCAATGAGATGAAAATATTTTTTTGGTGAATAGTAACTTTTTACTTTTTTTTACCACGGTAAAAAGTAAATAGGGTAATTAAGGGTAAAAATGATATTATTATTACCCTAACACATGTCCTAATTCTATTGGACAAGTGTAATTCGACCAAAAACAACCTTAAGAATAAAATATGACCATTAAGGCCCACATGGATTAGATTAGGACATTTATTATTAATTTATTTAAAGAAGGGTTAAAATAGTTAAAATCAAAGTTTAATAAGTAAATCATATTTAATATGGGGATATACATAAGATAAATTAGACTATAAATATTCATTAGAAAGATAAAAATATTTCCTACATAATGGTATTTTATTTGTAATTTTTAGACATTAAATAATTTAATATATTTATGACACAACGATAATGCAGTAATTAGATTATTAATGAAATATTGACATAATTGATGTTATAAATACCCAAATAAATGTAATTTGAGACTTTTTATGAATTATACTAATTTTCTAGGTTAATATTACATGTTAGTATTGATTTAATTAACTTGGTTCGAGGTAATCATTCTGTTATGAGTTTCACAAAAATCAATTACTAAATAGTGTCAAAATTGACATAAAATAGTTTTTAAAACAAATATTATATTATTAATTGTTATTTTATTCCTAAAGATTTAAGGTTCGGCAAGATGACTTAGATAAGGTTATATAAATTAATAATAAACACCTTGGGGTTCGTTTGTCTTGTTATAGTAAGTTTATTAACCTTATAGTGTAAGAACACAAAAAGACACGGTAAAAGTAAAATTATCTAACTTAAAGTTAAATATAAATGATAAGGTTACAATAGGAACCTAAACTTGTATAAATTCTATTGTATGAGAGTATTTATACCCATCCCCACCTTAGATTCGAAATAAATCAATTTGGAGCTATTTAAAACCGAACTTGACTTTATAATAAAATAATATTTTTAGTTTTTCCAAAGGAGCCCCTCTCCTCCCTTATAAAAGGGCACCTCCTCCCTCTCTTCCTCACACCACTTTGAGCCTTCATGCTCAGCCAAACCCTGCAAAATTCCCTTCTACACTTCCATAGAAACATCCTAGAGGTTCTGGTATTCCTAAAAGACCAATTTTAGTGCCCTAAGAGGAGGTCTCAAAGAAGCACTTCAAAGAAGAGGTAATGTCCGTTACCGATTCTTTCATATTTATTTCTTCTTCCACTTCTTCTTCATTAGTTGTTTCATTATGAAGTAATATAATCAGTATCAATAATATAATGATATGTTATTATAATTATGAAACAACCCTATTTCACCATCCATCCATCCTACAGAAAAAGAAATCACCGCGCGTGCGTACATACAGAATACCGTCTCCACGCCGTGGTGTAATCTATTTTCCACCACCACCTTACTTGGATGGGTATAATGGTGTAAATAATGACTATATATGACTATTACAAAGTGATATGGATTCTGAAATATTATACATACACTCAAATACAATTCCACGATCATGAGAACGATATCATCGCTCGTGCGTACGTACGGACTACCGTCTCCACGACGCGATGAGATTCATTCTCCACGTTAACCATTCATGAATGATTATAAAGTATATATAATAAGTAATAATGAAATATATGACATAATAATGATTCGGTATTTTTGTGTATATATATGTATTTCATATACTTAATTCCATTCAACTCAATAAGGAAAAGAAAACAGCGTTCATGCATACGTACGGTCTACCGTCTCCATGAACGGTGTATTTCTTTCCATTTACTGATCTATTATATATATATATATATATTCTGAATATATATTATATATAAATCATGTTTTATATTCTGGAATTAAGTAATCATGATCTATGTAATCATATGAATAATTACAAGTCAAAACACGGACGACAACTAAAACGATTTTACCCAAAACGATCTTTAACATGAAATTTACAAATGAACGGTTAATATAAAGTCATAAGTGAACCATATATGATATCATAATAATGAGTATGATTCTGGAAGAAGTCAATAACATTATTTAAATCATTATACAGGAGGTTCGGACACTTACGAAGCAAATCAGACCTAAGGTAAGGGAAAATATCACAATCTCATTTTTATCCGAGATTGTTTATACTTTGAGCATTTACTAGGGTGTATTTTATCATCCACATCCATGTTTCCTCAATATGTAATATTATTTCCATCCACCTACAATTTTTTAAATCCAATTTTACCCTTCGGTGAGTTTTTAGTAAAAGATATGAAAGGAATCTTTTGTCGTTTTTCGTACGAGGTACTTTTTGACTTTTCCGACAAAAGTACGAGAAGAATGTTTTTTTAACTTATACGGCATGAATGGATTTTTAAAACATTATTTCCAAGAAGCTTCCTTTACAAGTTTTCAAGTTTATTTTTAATCAAATTCTTTTAGTTTATAATTGTACGACATGTTAAGAAAGGAAAAGTGTTTTTGAAGTTGAAAGGATATTTTCCTCAAGAATGGAGTTCAAGTGTTTTATCAAAATTATTTTCCATCTAAGATAATAAAGGGTTCTGTTTATATCCCTATTTTTACATTGATTTGACTATGTTGTGATGGAATTATTTTTATGAATTCCTTTATCTTATATGAATTGTTTTATGATGTCACGATGTTTAAGATTCCCATTTTTGTTACATGGGTTATACTATGATGTATGGTTTATGATTTTGTGGCACACATAAGAATGGTATCGTTATGAGATGGGTGGGACATATATCTCCCTCCAATGCATTGGGTAAAGATTTTATATCTCATGAGATAGACATGGATGGAACGTTAGGTTATACCGGTTCAGTGAAACAGGACTGAAACGAGGAGTGAACTCGGTTCAGAAAGGGACTTTGTCCACTAAGATAGTCTTGGCAATGAGTCTTGACTAATAAGAAATGATTCTCTATGATTATGTGTGTATGAAACAAATTTTCATGTTTTAAGTTATGATTATTGGGATTTCATTTCACTACTATGATTTATCCCATGTTATGAAATCATGATCTCTTTTGCAGGTTAAGATTTCCAAAAGATATGTTCTTATGAATATGATGTGATTGATATTTCTTTTGTTTACCCTTACTGATCATTTGAGCTCACCCTTTTATGTTTTATTTTCCCCAGGATATAAAGAAAGGTTTTAGGTAAGAAAAAGAAAAAAAAGGGAAGATCTTTATTGGGAGATGTTGAAGATCTTTCACTATGATTAGAAGATTTTATTCCGAGTTTCCAAAGACACTAAACTATTACGGTCCTTGTGTGTTTGTTTTTCTTATGTATTAAGTATTCCGCAAAAGTAATGTAATATTCATGTACGTCAAGCTTCGGGTCTCTACAAATAAATATTTTAAGAATTATATATTAAGTGTTGGTATTTTTGTGAAACATAAATGTTATTAACAATTATATAATTAACATAATTACTGAAAACAAAATTAATCTCCAAAAAATATATTCATAAATTAATTTTTTTCTTATTATTATTAGATAATTATCTGTGATGTTAATTAATTTCTCAATGTTTTATAGAATCTGTTATAATTTTAGAATATGTATTTTTTTGAATATATGTTGATTTTAATTAAAAATTTAAATTCACATATATATTAAATTATTTTCATATAATGGAGTCAATTTTTAAATTCTACACATCAGAAAATGGTTAGTGTGATCTTTTGAGATTTTTCAAATATTGTTGAATTTTTGGTTAATAGTGAAAATTGGTAATTTATGTTAATTAATAAATACATGAATTATAGAGTAATAGATAACGTATGGATGATGTAAGACCATAATATAGTATTATAATTTATTATTTTAATATATATTGATAATTCCCAAAATATTCATATTATTTAGCCAAAATATTAAAAAAATGAAAAAAATATTAAAAAACACTCATCCCCACCCACTATAAATACCACCCCTCACCACCACTTACCCTCACACCTCTTAAGCCTTGATGCTTGTCCAATTCCAGACCAATATTATTCCCAAGTCACTTACCCACATCAAGGATCCATTTGTCTCACCAAAATAAAAAACCCAATCCCCTTAAGGAGGTCCTCAAGGAGACGAAATTAAAGAGGTAAAACCCTATTCCGCGTTCATTTTATTTCTTTTCAATTTATTTAATTTCATATCTTATCCTCACCTCACACTCAAAAAGTGAAATAATAAATATGTTATCATATATATACTATAATTTTACTATTCTTGTGTAATAATACATCATTAATTCTCTTCTCTTCAACCTTTTATTCTGAAGATGAAAATATCATCTATGAGGTGCCGATTTACCGTATTCGTAGATGTCATGTTTTCATTTTTCAATTTCACCTTCAAGGACATTCATTAAACCATTTTCCTATTAAAGAAAAATTATATATATTTATTATAGACTATTTAATGTTCTAGAACTAGTATATATAAATTATTTTAATTAATGAATTGAAACTATTTTGTGTTGATCAAAAAACTGTCAAAATAATCTAAATGATTTTGATTAACATATTATCTTATGATTCATCCTCACAAAAAATATCCCAATGATTTATAAAACCATTTAATAATATATAATTTTATTAAAAAAATATAATTCCAATTCAATATAACTATTCCCATTTCACATGATCTTTTGTACATGTATCCAAGTGAACCAATCGTGAAAACCAATGAAAAAACACTCCTTAATGATGAAACTAAATATTGAAACTCATAAAAAAGGCCAGAAATGAACTAAATAAAATTATAATAAATAAAATTAATGTCAAATTGGTTATGAATTAAATTATTAATTATTAAAATTTCATTATAAATGATTTAGGTACAAATGTAGAATTCATTTAAGCATAAGGTATGAGTTTTCTCATCTCACTTTTATTTTTCTAAGATATGCATTATTCACTACTATTTATTATGTATGGTGTATGTATACTGACCATTGGTATATAATATCATTAATATTTTTATATTAATATTATTTAATGTTTTATTTGGTGATAATTATTTCTATGGGACGTATGATTCGATTGATTAAAATGTAGTAATGGATTCTTCCCAAACCTCAATTTTTTATTGGAGTTACACTTTCTCTCTATTAACCCAAATGCACTTCTTTATTCTTTTTATATAAATCTTCTAAATTATACTTACATGTTTCAAAATAAATTATCCAAGTTGTTTATTGTATAATTTATTGGGAATTTTATGTTTTATATGGTTCCCTTTTCAATTCCCCCTAATAAAAAAATCCTAATTTAAAGGAACTTTCCAATTCCTTACCCATTTTCATGTACACGACATAATATTTTTTAATCGACCAATATTTTTCTACAGTCAAAATATTTTTCATGAAATAATATCTTATTTAATTTCTTGTTTTTTGTAACCAATTGATCCTTTGTACGCTTTAAAGACTCTTATATTTTCTCTTAAACCACACTGAAGTGGCCAATTTATAATGTTTATTAAAAACTCTTTTTTACATTATATCACTTCACTAGAAATAATTTGGGACTAAAACATAATTTCATTTCTCTTCCCTTTTATTTTCTATGATATTCATGTTTAAAATCTAATTTTATGAAAAATATCAATGATTTTCTAATCAAGCTGTTCTTTCCTAAGTAAAAGTGTATTTCTCTCAAGAATTTATCATTGATTTTATTAGATTATTTTTATTTATTATTATGATTCAAATATTTCAATGTGGTATAGGACACATTGATATAGAGAAATATTTTAAAATATATTATTTAACATATGTGGAATGAAATGGACATAAAGAGTGATGGTTGGTGCCCACTATAGCCCCTCATTGAATCAGTAGGCCCCTTAAGATGAACTAGAACTATTTTTGGATGAAGCCTTAGCTATTATGTATAATTCTTGGCCAAGGACTTGATGGTATGTTTATGATGTCCAGAATTATGAATTCCCTCATTATGATATTTTTAATTGATATGTCATGTGATTATTCAACTAGTAGAATATCATTGGTTATGTTTTATTTTCATTGGATTATTTATATGGAATTATTTTGATCAGATTTTATTCGACACATAATATTATCAGGCCTATATTTTAATGGAATGCAATTTTTTATTCCCCTTGAAATATTTTTTATTTTTATATTATCTTCATCTGTATTTCTGAACCTTACTAATCATCAGATATCATCCCTTAATTATGTTTTGTTTTCCCTCGGATATGCAGATGAATATTATGAATGACATGTATGGATAATAGATGATTTTATAGATGTTTCTAATGGATTATGTATTTTGGTTTTCCTTTCATGTTGTAATGTATAAATTATGTATGTATCAATATTTCCAATACTACAAAATTGTTCAATCCTTTTGGATCTGAATTCTTCTTCATAGTGCTAATGTAATTATGTAAGGAACCGATTATAGGGTACATGGGTTGTGGTCTTTAAAAAACATCCATAATGTTGAATGTGGGATGGTTGGGAAAAAACATCTATCAAAGGTGTAACACCCCAGGTAAATAAAGAGTATGAAATTTTCACATTTATCCATATTTGTGAATAAAATATTAATGTTACTTTAAAGGGGACGCTATGCTCGATGGCATACCCAATACGCAACAACGAGTTTCATGGGAATCTTACGTTGCACTCTAATAAGAAAATAGTATTATTTTAAATAGTAGTTAACGCCTAGCCGTTGTAATGGCGGGAATGAATAGAACTAACTAAAAAAATGATTATATATGTTTGTCAAATATTTTTAATCCTTATAATAAATGTTAGATGATTAAAAATGAGAATGAATCCATTTTTTAAGCATAAACATTCTAATATTCTTTAAAAGGTCGATTAACCGCCTTTCGATGGCGAACCTCTTTTAAATCCACTTTTTAACAATTTTATGTGTTGTATTTGACAAAATAAAATTCTTCTTTAGAATCGGGACATCAAAATTTACTTTGTGTAAATTTTTGGTATTTTTCCGATAAAGTTCATTTTGTAATGAATAGTGAAAAATGTTGTATTTTAATTCAAAACCTATTTTTAATCTAATTTATTTATATGACTAGATTATCTTTTGAATTGGTTTTAAAGTTCAATTAGAATATATTTTTACCATTTAATCCAATATTGGTCGTTGAAATTAATTTCGTCTTGAAATTGGACTTAAACTAGAGTCAATCTTTTGATACTTATTGTTTCTTAAAAACACGCTATTTGTTTTGACAGCGGGAATTAATTATTAAATTAATTAATGAAACTTATATGTTTTTAATTTTGTAAAATAGACTTCATTTTTGAATTCGTAAAATCAAATATATCTTAGGGTGAATTTTTGGTATTTTGTTTGAAAAACTTCAATTTTTGATGAATAGTGAAACCACAAAGTGGTAGTTAAAGAAACTGATTTTTTGTTTAAATGAAACTTTTCCACCTCTGTGTTTTGAATTTCAAAAATCCGACATACATGGTTGTCATTAAGAAGTAAAATGTGGTTTAATGGAATTAAAATAATTTTTTGGTGAATAGTAACTTTTAAGTTTTTAATCTCGATTAGAGGTAATTAGTGTAGTTTAAGGTAAAAATAATATTTTAATAATATGAGATGAGCTTAACACATGTCCTACCCTTATTTTATATGTCATGGCCGACCAAGACAATCCATGGGTAAACTTGGGGACCCCATGGAGCCACTTTGGTTGGGAAATGACATAAATAACTTTTTATTTAATGTAAAAGTAAAAATGACACAAACATGAGATGTTTTACTAAAACAATTTTTACATGGGGTTATACAAGTCATATTTTTTACTATAAATTATCATTGGAAATATAAAAAGATTTCCTACATCATAGTATTTTTTTATAATTTTTAGACATTAAATAAAGTAAATTATTTATGACATCATGATGATGCAGCGCTGACCTCATTATTTAACGATTTAAATAAAATGGAATGATAATGTAAAATATAAGACCTACACACGTCCAAAACCTATTGTATTGGTGGATATCAAAACCTTATCACCTTATCCGTGAATTACATCAATGTGGGACCTTTAAAATCCAAAACGCATTTGAAAATAAAGTAACATTTTGTAACTTTACAAGAGTGCCCCTCCTCTCCTCTTATAAAAGGCCCCCTCCTCTACCACCTTACCCACACCTCTCAAGCCTTTGTCTCGGCCAACCCATGCTCATTTGGTCTCTAAACATCCATCTATTACTCCTAGAAGCCTCAATTTGGGCAGAAGTCTTTCCAAGGAAGCCTTTGAGCTCAAATCAAAAAGAGTTACCCGATTTTAAGGTAATGTCTCCACTTGTGTTCTTTTGTTTTATTTTGCTTCTCCAACCCCATAAACTCTTTTGGTTAATTTCTTTTGTAAAAAATACAGTATATTAAATATACTATGATGTTTTTATAAGAAGAATTCGAGCCACACTTATACACACCTACATCAAATGGTTAAAGAACATACTGTTTCTGTGGATGGCGAATTTCTGCCTCACGAAACAATGATTGTTCAACACTCATATAACACCTTAAAAGGTGGCCATTAAGATGTCACAATATTTATATATGATATATAATATGTTGATGTTTTACTTAAGCTTCTGTATTTTTCTTTTTTGGCATACCTTTATGGTTTTCATTGTGCGTAATCACGATAATTTCATTTTAGGAAGTGCGGACTACCGCCCCCTCAAAGTGATTTGATTCGTTAATGCCATATGTGGGATGTATAAAGTATGTATTTAAAGTTACTATATATGATGTATGTTAAATATAAATGATGAATATAATTCTGGAATTAAAATATACATACCTCTCATTTAGTTTTAATTCCATTAATATGACATAGAAATGAAAGTAGCGTTCATGCGTACATACGGCTTACCGTCTCCATGAACGGTGCATTTCATTTATTACCTCTAAATGATTATGTAATATTATAAATACATGTATATTCTGGATATATATGATATATATGATATCCAAATCATGAATATCATTCTAGATATAATGAACATTTGACCACACGAACAACATGTAATTGTAAGAAGTCCACTTTCGACTTAAGAACCAAATACCGACAAAACAAACATTATTAACTTAAATGATTACATAATGTTTATAACATGGAAATAAGTGATATAAAAGGAATAATGAACTTGAAAAAGGTTCTTAAGCAAATATAAAATAACTCAAGTTTATTATTCAGGACATTAAAGAACGATCGAGTCAAGTCGGACCCGAGGTAAGGGATCATACTCCTCTCTTTCTTTTTAAGTACACACTTTTATGTCATTCCTTTTAAGCTCATCTTTCTTGTGATTGGGATGTTCTTTTATATTACTCTAACTGTAATTTTTATGTTCATATGATGAGAGACCCTATTCTCTCTCATCAATCCATTTTGTAAGTTTTGAGTGGCGCCGTTAGGCTGCCGAATTTTCGTAAGAGATCTAACCTCTCTCTTTCTTTTTAAGTACTCTCCTTTATGTCACTTCTTTTAAGTTCCTCTTTGTTATGTTGGGGGGTGTTATTTTATATTCAAATTTATGTAAACTTTATGTTAAAATTATGAGATACCCTATTTGATCTCATCAATCCATTTTTGTAAGTTTTAAGTGGCGCCGTTAGGCTGCCGAGTTTTCGTAAGTGATTTTTCATCTCACTTTTATTTCCGTGAGATTTATGCTACATTTTCCACAATTTACTTTGAGTGGTGTATGTACTGCCCATTATTTTACTCATTGTGTAATATAATTTCATTTATGAGTATTTACATCAATGTTGTATTGTCCTTCTTTCACAGGGTGTATGTTTCGAAAGATACCCATTTCGGTAAGGGAACCTTTCACCCTCCTCTTTTTAAAAGACTTATTCTATTATGTCTTCTAATTCACATAATATTATGTTGGGATATGGTCTTATATATCCTTATTGATGTAAATTTTATGTCCAAGTGATGATATTCCCTTTTTTATCTCTCATCAACTCTTTTTCTGAATTTTGAAGTGACGCCGTTAGGCTATCGAATTTTTGTAAGGGAAATTCTTAACCTAATTTTGATTCTTTGGGATAAACTTGTACTCCTTGAATATGTAGTTATATGAATATGTGTGAATGTCCTATGATTGTTTTACACTTAATATACACTTATATTTGGTGTATTGGTTTTTTCACACATAATTATGTAATTGATTTATCCTTAATCCAAGGATACCGTCTTTGTATGGGACTTCGTCCCAATATCCTTTCATTGAGGCATATTTTGTTTTATACACAAACTAATTTTATACGGTGTATAAACCCCTTAGACTTTTACATTTATCCGAAAGGAATATTTTTTATACAAATCTTTTCACTAAACTACAAAAGGGAATGTTTTTGTCGTACGTATGCGGCGACAACTACTTCTCTGCCGCCGTGACCATTATTTGAGTTTCGGCTTCCTCTACAAGCCATAACTTTTTTTTAAAAAGAAAAATAAATACCATGTTTTAGTTTTATTTTATTTTGGTATTGAAAATGGTTTTCATAATGTTTTTATATCAATGTGTTGTATTGATATCTTGTGATTGAAAAGTGGGAATGTTATGTTTCTTTTATGCATGTTTTATGTGATACGATTATGTTATGGTTCTTTGGAATTATTATGAAGACGGGTGGTTCCGTGATAAACTAAGGGTGGGTGAGCCTGATATAGCTCTCCAATGCATTGGGTAACGTGAAGGGGTTAAACGTTAAGGTTTCTCCGAAGATATTTAGGGAATATACTGTGATGGGTATTCCAAACGTAACCAAGAGGGTTACTCCCTATGTAAGAATGTTATGAATGCCTCATGTGACCTTTATGTCTTATGATTTCTATGATTTATTCATGATTTTATGAGGTATGTTAAAGTGCTTATGTTTTATGGGTAAAGTATGATTTCATTCTTATGTATACATGTACTCATGTTTCCTTTCCATATTTTTATATCCCTTACTGAGCTTTTTATGCTCATCCCGAGTTTCTGAAATGTTTTTCACGGGTCAAGGGAAGGGTACATGATATGATGATAGTGTCAAGGAAGTGTCAAGAAAGAATCCATGTTTTATTTTAAATATGTTTCCGTTGATGGAAAAAATGAATACTAGCTTTTATGTAACCACTTTGTTTAAATGTGGAATGTAATGCAAGTTTTATGATCTAATTCTCTAAAACTCTAAACCTGAAAAGATCCTCAATGTGTAATCTTTTAAGAACTCAAGATTAAGTAAGGTTTAAGGCTGGGGCCTTATAGTTGGTATCAAAGGCCGGTTTAGATAACTTTAGAGGTTAGGGTATTCTCTAAGCACAAGTGACATTACCATAATGGTTAGGATTTCAGAAAGAGTCCTAGTTTTAGATACAGTGAATGAGTAAGTATATCTTAGTGTTTACCTTCCTCATTAGTACATGATGGTTTTGTTGATATACTCACACTGACATTTCTATTTTTAGTTAATGGATGGATCTAGTAAGAACCAAAGAGACAACTGGTTAGAAGGAAACTGTGGTGGTTCTCTGATTAAGTTACTAGATAAAATGGGGGATTCAATGAGGAAACTCGTGGTTGTTCTAAACCAACTATCAAGGAGTCATGATCAACCACTTGAACCTTAGTATGATCTGTAATGCATCATGTACGAGATGACCAATCTATGTGCAAGTTCAGGTAATAATTATAAAGGTAACCATTAGAGTTTATATGATCCTTACTTTTGAGGTAATTATGGGTTATTGTATATTATGATGTAAAATGAAAGGCATGAGATAAAATTGAGGTTAAAATATGTTATGAACATTTTTGAAGATTTTATCTCATTTTTGGGAATGTTTTAAGAATTATATAGTTTTGGAAAAAGGACAACACGCAGAACGTGTGACAACCCGTCGCGTCGGACAAAGCTGCGAGAATCGAACCCACAACCAAAGTGCGACTGGTATTTATCGCCTACCACTGGACTACGTGAAGTCCCTAGTTAGTTTGACTAATTCTTTTTAGTTAGATGATTTTAGGAATTAAGAGTATGTTTATTTTGGGTTATCTATGGAAATGATTAACCTATAATTGAGGATATGTGATTAGGTTAATTACTTTTCAATATGAGAATTTAAGAGAAACTGATGTTATTTGGAGATAAAAGTCAATTTGTACCTTGGAAGACTATGTGACTAAATCTTTCAAATATTTGGGTTTCAATCTTATTTTGGTTTACTTTGAAGAATTTTAGGTACAAATTGTTTATCAAATGGTCCTCATTGAACTTTGGGTTTTGTTGGACAAATTTTGGATATTAAGAATAGATTTTCTTTTTATAAAGGGTTATCCTTTTCCAGATTATCTGATCTTGTACTAACCTTTTTGGTTTTGGTTTTGGTTAAGGTCTAAAGATATGGGAAGTATATAGTTCTCTTTTGTGGATTAGGTTATTCTCTAGAAGTTGATTATTGTACTCTTAATGTGAACAAGTCTTCCTAAATACTCGTCTTTTGGGGAAAGTATGAGTCTGTGTAAGAAATCTAGTAAATGTTGAAAGTCAAAATGAAATGTAAGTATGTTTCCTTAAGATCAAAAATAAATTCCTCAATGAAGAGTAACTTAAAAAAAAAGTGTTTTCTGTTATCTTTTCCTACTAGGGAATCGAATACCGTTTAACCCATCACAAGTTTGTGATTTTTTATGGTTAACTTTCTCCAAGACATGTTTACTATCACTCTCTGTCAGAACTTGACCCCTTGTTTTTTCCTCCATATCCATATTTTCATACTTTTAATCCTAGTATGGGTTAACTCAGGTGACCTTTGTACTTATCTTTCTTTATTTTAAAGTGATTGTTTTACTGACTCTTGTTCGGATGTGGGATTTTCAATGAAGTTTCCGAGCCCAATTTCAAAATTGCGAGGATGAAATTCCCAAAAGAGGGGAATGATGTAACACCCCAGGTAAATAAAGAGTATGACATTTTCACATTTATCCATATTTGTGAATAAAATATTAATGTTACTTTAAAGGGGACGCTATGCTCGATGGCGTACCCAATACGCAAAAACGAGTTTCTTGGGAATCTTACGTTGCAATCTAATAATAAAATAATATTATTTTAAATGGTAGTTAACGCCTAGCTGTTGTAATGAAGGGAATGAACAGAACTAACTAAAAAAAATGATTATATATGTTTGTCAAATATTTTTACTCCTTACAATAAATGTTAGAGGATTAAAAATACGAATGAATCCAATTTTTAAGCATAAACATTCTAATATTCTTTAAAAGGTCGATTAACTGCCTTTCGATGGAGAACCTATTTTAAATCCACTTTTTAACAATTTTATGTGTTTTATTTGACAAAATAAAATTATTTTTTAGAATTGGGACATCAACATTTACTTTGTGTAAATTTTTTGGTATTTTTCCGATAAAGTTCATTTTTTAATGAATAGTGAAAAATGTTGTATTTTAATTCAAAACATCTTTTTAATATAATTGATTTATATGAATAGATTACCTTTTGAATTGGCTTTAAAGTTCAATTAGAATATATTTTTACCATTTAATCCAATAGTGGTCGTTGGAATTAATTTCATCTTGAAATTGGACTTAAACTAGAGTCTATCTTTTGATACTTATTGTTTCTTAAAAACATGCTATTTATTTTGACAGCGGGAATTAATTTTGAAATTAATTAATTAAACTTATATGTTTTGAATTTTGTAAAATATACTTCATTTTTTAATTCGTAATATCAAATATATCTTAGGGAGAATTTTTGGTATTTTTCTGAAAAACTTCAATTTTTGATTAATAGTGAAACCACTAAGTGGTAGTTAAAGAAACTGATTTTTTGTTTAAATGAAACGTTTCCACCTTTGTGTTTTGAATTTAAAAAATCCTACATACATGGTTGTCATTAAGAATTAAAATGTGGTTCAATGGAATTAAAATAATTTTTTGTTGAATAGTAACTTTTAAGTTTTTAATCGCGATTAGAGGTCATTAGTGTAGTTTAAGGTAAACATAATCTTTTAATAATATGAGATGAGATTGAAACATGTCCTACCCTTATTGGATGTGTCACAGACGACCAAGACAATCCATGGGTAAACTTGGGGACCCCATGGAGCAACTTTGGTTTGGAAATGACATAATAACTTTTTATTTAATGTAAAAGTAAAAATGACACAAACATGAGTTGTTTTACTAAAAAAAATTTTACATGGGGTTATAAAAGTCAGATTCTTGACTATAAATATTAATTGGAAAGATGAAAAGATTTCCTACATCATAGTATTTTTTTATAATTTCTATACATTAAATAAATTAAATTATTTATGACCTCATGATGATGCAGCGATGACCTCATTATTTAACGATTTAAATAAAATGGAAAGATAATGTAAAATATAAGACCTAAACATGTCCAAAACCTATTGTATTAGTGTATTTATAAATTTTATCACCTTATCCTAGAATTATATCAATGTGGGACCTTTAAAATCCGAAACTCATTTGAAAATAAAGTAACATTTTGTAACTTTACAAGAGTGCCCCTCATCTCCTCTTATAAAAGGCCCCCACCTCTACCACCTTACCCACACCTCTCAAGCCTTTGGCTTGGACAAACACTGCTCATTTGGACTCTCCACATACCTCTCTTACTCTTAGAAGCCTCAATTTGGTCATAAGTCTTCCCAAGGAATCCTGTGAGCTCAAATCAAAGAGTTACCCGATTTTAAGGTAATGTCTTCACTTGTGTTCTTTTGCTTTATTTTGCTTCTCCAACCCCCTAAACTCTTTTTATTCATTTATTTTGTAACAACTACAGTATATTCAATATAATAGGATGTTTTTATAAGAATAATTCAAGCTAAACTTACACACACCTACATAAAATGGTTAAAGAACATACTGTTTCTGTGGATGGTGAATTTCTGCCTCACGAAACGATGATTGTTCAACACTCAAATAACACCTTAAAAGGTGGCCATTAAGATGTCACTATATTTATATATGATATATAATATGTTTATGTTTTACTTAAGCTTCTTTATTTTTCTTTTTTTGTATACCTTTATGGTTTCCATTGTGGGTAAACACGATAATTTCATTTTAGGAAGTGCGGACTACCGCCCCCTCAAAGTGATTTGATTCGTTAATGACATATGTGGGATGTATAAAGGATGTATTTAAAGATATTATATATGATTTATGTTACATATAAATGATGAATATAATTCTGGAATTAAAATATACATACCTCTCATTTAGTTTTAATTCCATTAATATGATATAAAAATGAAAGTAGCGTTCATGCGTACGTAGGGCTTACCATCTCCATGAACGATGCATTTCATTTCGTACCTCTAAATGATTATGTAATATTATAAATAAATGTATATTCTGGATATATATGATATATATGATATCCAAATCATGAATATCATTCTGGATATAATGAACCTTTGACCACACGAACAACATGTAATTGTAAGAAGTCCACTTTCGACTTAAGAACCAAATATCGACAAAACAAACATTATTAACTTAAATGATTACATAATGTTTATAATATGGAAATAAGTGATATAAAAGGAATAATGAACTTTAAAAAGTTTCTTAAGAAAGTATAAATTAACTCAAGTTTATTATTCAGGACGTTAAAGTATGATCGAGTAAAGTCGGACACGAGGTAAGGGATCCTACTCCTCTCATTCTTTTTAAGTACACTTTTTTATGTCATTCCTTTTAAGCTCATATTTCTTGTGATTGGGATGCTCTTTTATATTACTCTTACTGTAATTTTTATGTTCATATGATGAGAGACCCTATTCTCTCTCATCAATCCATTTTGGTAGTTTTGAGTGGTGCCGTTAGGCTGCCAAATTTTCGCAAGAGATCTAACCTCTCTCTTTCTTTTTAAGTACTCTCCTTTACGTCACTTATTTTAAGCTCCTATTTGTTATGTTGGGGGATGTTATTTTATATTCCACTTTCTGTAAACATTATGTTAAAATGATGAGAGACCCTATTTGATCTCATCAATCCATTTTTGGATGTTTTAAGTGGTGCCGTTAGGATGCCGAGTTTTTGTAAGGGATTTTTCATCTCACTTTTATTTCCGTGAGGTTTATGCTACATTTGCCACAATTTACTTTGAGTGGTGTATGTACAGCCCATTATTTTACTCATTGTGTAATGTAATTTCATTTATGAGTATTTACATCAATTTGTATTGTCCTTCTTTCACAGGGTGTATGTTTCGAAAGATACCCATGTCGGTAAGGGAACCTTTCACCCTCCTCTTTTTTAAAGACTTCTTTTGTTATGTATTTTAATTCACATACTATTATGTTGGGATATGTTCTTATATTTCCTTATTGATGTAAATTTTATGTCCAAGTGATGAGATTCCCTTTTTATCTCTCATCAACTCTTTTTCTGAATTTTCAAGTGACGCTGTTAGGCTGTCGAATTTTTGCAAGGGAACTTCTTAACCCAATTTTGATTCTTTGGGATAAACTTTTACTCCTTGAATATGTCATTCTATGAATATGTGTGAATGTCCTCTGATTTTTTACACTTAATATCCACTTATATTTGGTGTATTCGTTTGTCACACATAATTATGTAATTGATTTATCCTTAATCCAAGGATACCGTCTTTGTATGGGACTTCGTATCAATCTCCTTTCATTGAGGCATATTTTGTTTTATACACAACCTACTTTTATATGGTGTATAAACCCCTTTGAATTTTAAGTTTATCCGAAAGGAATCTTTTTTATACAAAGCGTTTTACTAAATGACAAAAGGGAATGTTTTTGTCGTACGTATGCGGCGACAACGACTTCTCCGCCGCTGTGACCATTATTTGAGTTTAGGCTTCCTCTACAAGCCATACCTTTTTTTAAAAAGAAAAATAAATACCATGTTTTACTTTTCTTTTATTTTGGTATTGAAAATGGTTTTCATAATGTTTTTATATCAATGTGTTGTATTAAAATCTTGTGATTTAAAAGTGGAAATGTTATGTTTCCTTTATGCATGTTTTATGTGATACGATTATGTTATGGCTCTTGGGCATTATTATGAAGACGGGTGGTTTCGTGATAAACTAAGGGCGGGTGAGCCCGATATAGCTCTCCAATGCATTGGATAACGCAAAGGCGTTAAACGTTAAAGTTTCTCCGAGATATTTAGGGAATATACTGTGATGGGTATTCCAAACGTAACCAAGAGGGTTACTCCCAACGTAAGAATGTTATGAATGCCACAAGTTACCTTTATGTCTTATGATTTCTATGATTTATTCATGATTTTATGAGGTATGTTAAAGTGCTTATGTTTTATGGGTAAATTATGATTTCATTCTTATGTATACATGTACTCATGTTTCCTTTCCATATTTTTATATCCCTTACTGAGCTTTTTATACTCATCCCAAGCTTTTGAAATGTTTTTCACAGGTCAAGGGAAGGGTACATGATATGATGATAGTGTCAAGGAAGTGTCAAGAAAGAATCCATGTTTTATTTTAAATATATTTCCGTTGATGGGAAAAAGGAATACTATCTTTTATGTAACGACTTTGTTTAAATGTGGAATGTAATGCGTGTTTTATGATCTAATTCTCTAAAACCCTAAACCTGAAAAGATCCTTAATGTGTAATCTTGTAATAACTCAAGATTAAGTAAGGTTTAAGGCTGGGGACTTATAAAAGGTGTCATTTTTTGATGAATAGTAACACAATTTTGTTTTTTTATAACATAAAAAACTTGTGTTTAATTTTCAGATCCATATAAAACAAACTCAAATTGACATGAGCTCATAGAAAGCACATGTTGTTGTTATTTTTTAAGTTTAATAGTAGAAGTAATTTAAATAATATATTTAGTCTATCTATAATGACTAGATATGTGGTTTTCAAATGTTTAACACCCTTTAAAAACATGAATCAATGGATTGAAACCAACTGAACAACATTCAAATGCCCTGAAATATGACAAAAATAACCAAAATTTGAATTGGGAGATGGTTGAATAGATGGACCATCAATCTAAGGTTTCATTTGGCCAAGATGAACTAAATTTTGTTTTTTTGTTTTAAAAGACAAAAACATAGGATTAATGGTTAGATCCACAGTAAAAAACCTCAGAATGAATTAAAACAATAATAAACCTATGTTATTATCATTTTTGATGTTTAGGAGGATATAAAATGTAAATAAGATGTGTTTCCTTCCTATAATGACCAAATATATGGTTTTTAATTGTTTTATGCCCATTAAAAATGTGTTTCATGGGTTCAAAAATAGAAAAATGACCTTATAATGTTGTAAAATCTTTAAAAAACAATCAAAAAATGAATTGTGTCATGTTGAGTAGGAAAAAAAATCAATTTGAGGTTTTATTTTCCTAGGATGACCCGAAACACAATTTTATGGTTTTAAAACAACAAAACATGCATTTATTAGCCAGATACATAGAAAACATCCTCTAAATGATATTTATTCCTATAAAATCCATATTATTATTATTTTTGATGTGTATTAATTGGTATAATGTTGATAAGAAACATGGTATACCCCAAATGACAAAATTAGTAGTTTTTAATGGTTTAAAGACCTTTAAAAACATGCATTTGGGGTCAAAACCAACAAAAGACCTTTAAATTCCATGGAATCCAATGAAAAAACCATAAAAGTTTTCTAGGATGACCCAAAATTCAGTTTTGTTATTTTAAATTCCATAAAGTGAGATTAAAAATTAAATCCATAAATAAAACATTTGAATGATATGAAATCACAGGGAAAACATTTTATTATTATTTTTAACATTTATCAATAGATTAATGGTTAATTATAGAAGTAATATTCTTAAAAAAACTAAATATGTATTTTTTAAGGGTTGACACCCTTTAATAACATGCATATAGGGTTCAAACGCAATAAAACAACCTCTTAATGCTAGAAATATTATGGAAACAACTAAATAGTGAATGTTTACATGGTATAATAGAAATAATGTCAATCTGGTATATTTTTTCCTCAGGGATGATCGGAAATTCACTTTTTTTATTTTAAAAGGTGAAAAAATGAGTTTAACTATTAAATTTATAAAAAATTATCTTGAAATGATTTGAAATCATATGAGCACTATGTGATTTTTTTGTGTCATTTACAAGTAGATAAAACATCACGAAAACAATAATTCTTCCTTGGATGACTGAATATGATGTTTTCAAAGGTGTGAGCCTCCTTAAAAATGAGAATCAATGGGATAAAAAATATGAACCACCATTGAATTCCTTGAAATTAGAGGAAAATAACCATACAGTAAATTTTGACATGGTCAAGTAGATTTATAGTAATTCTGAGGTATTTTTTAATAGGGATAACCTGAAATGCACTTTTGTTGTTTCAAAATGAATAAAATGTGTTTAATTTCCAAAATCATGGAAAACTACCATATAATGTTATGATATATTAGAAAACCATTTTATTGTTATTTTTACATGTATTAGTAGTTATAACATCAATTAGATGTGTGGAATTCCAGATAATATTAAATATGTGAGTTTTAAAGAGTTCACACCTTTTAAAAACATGCGTCCCAAGGTCAAAATCAACTGAACAACCTCTAAATTTCATATAATTAAAAATATCTTATAATGTTAATTATGAGATGGTTGAGTGATGTAATTTCAATTTTAGGTTTTGTTTTTCTATGATGACCCACTACACACTATTGTTTTTTAAATAATGAAATGTGCATTTAACAGTTAGATCCATTGAAAAGAACATAAAAATGATGTGAAATAATAGAAAAAAATTTAAAATGTTTAATTTTAAGAGTATAAATAATATTAATCTCATATGTAGTCAGTGAAAAATGAATGAATACGTTGTCTTTAAAGGTTTATGCCCTTTAAAAACATGTGATCAGGGATCAAAACACCCATGAATGACCTCTAAATTCTATGAAATTACAAAAAAAAAACCATAATATCAATTGTGAGATAGTATTGTTGGGTTAACATAATTCTAGGTGTCTTATGGATGGGATAACCTGAATTGTTTTTTGTTTTAAAACACTAAAATGTGTATTTAATTGTCAAATCCATAACAAGCTACCACATACTGAAATGAAATAGTAGGAAAACCATGATATTTTCATCTTCGATGTGTCTGAGTAGATGAAAAATCAATATGTGAAATGGTTTTCCTAGAACAATGGAATATTTGGTTTTTATGGTTTGATTCCATTTAAAAGTTTTTCATAGGGTGTTAAACCCAACCTAATGACAAATGAATGTTGTGAAATCATATAAAATAACCATATAGTGAATTTTGAAAGGATTTTGTAGAAAAAACTTCAATATAAGGATCTATTTTCTCAGTATGAAATGAAACACACTTTTTTTTGTTTTCAAATGCCAAAATGCCGGTTTAATAGACAAATCCATAGAGAATGACCACAAAATGTCTTTAAATCATAGAAAAAATTGATTCTCATTATTTTTGATATGTAGGATTAGAATATATATCAATTGAACATGTGATCTACCCAGAATGATCAATTATGTTGTTTTGAATGGCTATATTCCATTAAAGTTATATGTCAGGGGGGAAAACAAACTAAATGACATGACAAAAATGTGAAATTAGGAAAAAAGTTTATTGTTATTTCTATTTGGTTCATGCATAGAAATCATAACAGATATGTGTCTTTTTTCTAGGATGAACTAAACCACACTTTTGTTTTTTTAAAGCCAAATCATTTGTTTAACCATCATATACATTAAAATAAACTTCATAAGGACATGATATCATATGAAATCCTGGTTTTTAGGGATATTTGTAATGTGTATGATCCTATAGAACATTAATCAGATATGAAGTCTACCCAGAATGATTAAATATACAGTTTTCAAAGCATTGACTCCCATTAAAGACATGGATCTTGGGTTAAAAAACCCAAAACCCGCCTTAGTGTCATGAAAAAAGTTGATAAAACAATATATTAAATTGTGAGATGAATGAATATATTCAACATCAATTTACGTTTCTATTTTCCCAAAATGAACCTAAACAAATTCTTGTTGTTTTAAAATTCAAAAACATGTGTTTAGCTATCCGATCTTTAGGAAAAGTCCTTAGAAAAATATAAAATCGTATAAAACCCATATTATTATTATTCATATGTATGAGTATATGACATTTCAATTGAATGTTTTTTATTTTTAAAATGGCCAAATATACCATTTTTAAAGGTTTGATGTAGTTTAAAAACCAAATTCATTGGTGTTGGATCGAATAGTCGATATAAAAGTCTATTAGATGGAACAATACAAGAGGGGGGGGGGGTGAATTGTAGGTTTTAAAAACCTTGAGTTTTAGTAACAAAGAGATTAGTTTAAAAGATTTTAAACTAATACAAATACAAACACCCACAATTGTATTGAATGTAAAAGGTATGATGTATTGTAATACTATTGTAAATCAAAACAATTGTATTCAAGGTGAACACAATAATCAGAGTAATACAAATATGAATGATTCTACCTTAAAGAGTATAGAACCAATCAATACAATATGTAATGGAATGATTGTAATTGAAACAATTACAATTGAATATGTAAAGAAGAAAGGAAGCAATACAAATCCCTTTCTAATACAACAGCGGAAATGTAAAAGTAATACAATTCTTTTAACCCAAAGAGAAGGGTTATCCTTTCACCTATGATAAAAGGTCTGTCTCACCAACACCTTGGTGAGTCCTCGATACGATGATCGGTACGTCTGTCTGCCTATCCCCGGCAGCCCTCGATACGATGATCGGCTTGTCTGTCTGCCTATCCCCGGCAGCCCTCGATACGATGATCGGCTCGTCTGTCTGCCTATCCCCGGCAGCCCTCGATTTTGCAGGTAATCGGCACCTCTGTCTTTCAATTACTTGAAAGCCCTTGATACGATGATCGGACGCACAAGGCTGATGAGAGAAGTCACAGTGTCTCTCTCTAAAAACTTCGTAGTTCACAGAGTCTCTTTGTTCATCAGTGTGTTCTCAGCTTCAAATGACCTCCTATTTATAGGCCTCGGGTTCCAACGGTCATATTGCCTCCAACGGTCATATTGAAACAGAAAGCACGACATCGTTTTGATTAGTATATAACTAACTCAACGACATCGTTTCGTTAGGATAAGAGATATATAGAAATGTAAAACATGAGTACGATTCATATGCAGAGAGAGTTTTTGACAAAGTACCAAAACAAATAATGATTATCTGAATCGCAAAGTCAGTACGATACGATTGACAGAGTCAGTACGATACGTTTGACAGAGTCAGTACGATACGTTTGACAGAGTCAGTACGATACGTTTTGGTCGGTACGATCAACATCATACGATACGATAAACATGATAAAAGACAATTTGTTATTTACAAACATATGATAGAATACTTTTGAGATTTCCAAAACATGACATAGAATATATTTGTGATTTCCAAAACATGATGTAAAAAGCCAAAAGAAGACTTTTGACTTAACAATCTCCCCCTTTTTGGAAAGCACAAACACACAAAGTAAATGAACCAAGAAATACTTATCTCCCCCTGAGTTATTGAAAACTCTTCTGAATAAGAAATTGAATACAACTAACTCCCCCTTAGGTATTGACTTTCCTAAGGATTGTATTCATAGATTTTCCTTAAGAGCATTATAATGCAATCTCCCCCTTTGTAAAACAACCTTTGCTTTGTAAATATTCTCCCCCTTTGTGATTTACAAAAAGAAAGGAGGAATCTCGAATTGTCTGGAAGAGTTAGTGAAGTAATACAAGACAATGGACAAAAGAGAAAGGATTATAAGAGTTATTACAAAACAAACAAGTTCCAAAAGAAACAAATACAACAGTCATTTGTTTTCTCTTTCCTTCTCCTTCTTTATAAGCTCATGAAGCACAGCTTTCATCTTCTTGATCTCCTTCTTGTCTTCAGAAATTGATTCACCCTGAGTTTTGAGAAGCTCCTGTTGATCCGCAAAAATCTGATCTTGATTTCTGATGGTCTCCTCCTGTACTCTGATTACTTCTTCAAGGGTATCAATTCTGTTTTGCAGAGTCTTGTTATCCTTGGACAACTCGGAATTTTGATTCTTCAGTAAAACCATTTCATCTTTGAAAGATGAAACCTTCGAGAATTCAGATTGGAAAGCATTCATCCTCTCTTGCAAATCTTTCACTGAAGGAACATCGGCTCTTTGAGACGACAAAAGGTTCAGCCTTTCAATTGTTTCTTTATCAAGCTTGTTGAAAGCAATTGCAAGCTCATTTGATAACCTTCTTATATCTTCAATAACAATCTCATGGTCATTGATTGAGCTCTCTGTTTTGTATGACCACTTGGTCATCTTATTACAAGCTTTCTTATGAGCAACTGAGCTTTCCGAAAGAACTTTCAGATCGGCTTCAACAGACAAGACTTTCTTTCTCAATTCTTTTACAGATCCAAACTTCTTTCTCTGATTTTCAGTGATAAAATCAATCTTTCCTTCCAGCCTCGGAAAATAAGGAATGGTTTTCTCCATCCTTCTCAAAACTTGAACAATGTAATCACTCTTCTTGAGAGAGATTGTATGCTCTGAATCGGTATCTTCATCGTACGATGCTAGTTCATACGATCTGCTTGAATCAACAACTGGCTGTTTACCTTTCACTTTTTCTTTCTGCTTTCTTTCTTCCTCCACTCTGTCACTAATGACAACTACTTTATCAGATTGAGAAGATTGAGCATCTTGCTTTTCTCGAGATGACATCCTGTCTGAAGATTTTTCCTGATCGGCATGAGGAGTTTGTTGAACACCTTCGCTCATCTTTTGAAGCGATTCCTCTCTACTTTTCTTTGAACTTTGAAGAAATTCTAACAGAAAATCTCCTTCTTCTACTTCCACTTCTTCTATCACTTGTTTTCCTTTTTCATTCTCAGGCAAACTCTGTACGATAGGCTCTTGATGCACTTCCACAGTTAGTTGAGCACTAGCATCTTCAACTGCTTTCAAGACTTTAGAAATATCAAAGTCCTGAGCCTTTCTTTTCAAAAGAGTCTTCTTTTTCTTTTCAGCTTGAAGGGTTTCTTCTACCCTTATTCTTTCTGCAAAAGCCTCAGCAGGATCAAGACCAAACTTCGGATCACCCTCTTTTCTCTGTTCCTTGTCCTTTCTCCATTTGGCTACAACTTCCTTACTGTACCTCGGCTTCTTCTTCTTCGGCTTTGAACTAGTCTGCGGATCAGACTTTCGAGTAACACCGGCGGATTGATTGTCTTTGGCTGGCATTGGTGCCGATTGATTTTCAGGCAATTCAGCTTCTACATCTCTGACAAAAAGTTTTGAATTTGAATCAAAACAAACATTCAGCTTTTTCATCGTACTCTTATTAATGAAAGACGGCCACAAATCCATAGGTTTTCCTTTCAAAGTAATGTTACAAAACTTCATACTCTCAAGAATGAATTTTGTAAGGATGGCTGGATACATTATTATCTGGGATTTAATCCCTCCTTTCTTGACATTCTTGACGGTTTCAAAAATATATCCCATGAGATTCACTTTCCTCATATTCACAAGATAATCGAGCATAAAGACATCAGAAACTTTAAGAGTTTCTCTATCCCCTTTCCTTGGGACAAGAAAACCTTTCATCCATAAAGTGACAAACCGATTGTCCGGTGAAAGATGATAAACTTTCCTCTTTCCCTCATTAACAACAAACAAAGATTTTTCAGCACTCTCTCTATTAAACGTACCAACTTCCTCTGGTAGTTTGAGAGATGGACAGAATGAATCCCCTTCTATAGAAACGTTCAGAAAGTGTGCCGCTTGTTTCACAGACATGGATAATTTTCGATCGTACACAGCGAAGTTTATAGTCATATCTTTGTCGAAAGACACGGTTTTGTAAAATTGACAAACTTCATCAAAAAGAACTGGATCTTGAGTATCAGGCTTTTCCACACAGAGATGTTCCCATCCTTGAAACAAAATAATCCTCTTGATTGTAGAATCGTACATATCGAAGAATTCTCGGGATACTAACCTTTCTCTGTGAAAGTCTTTCTCTATAAAAGTCTTTGAAGACATTTCAGCGGGAGTGTTGGCAGAGGATTGAGACATAAAGATGATGCCGATTGAGAAGATCGTACGATTGTTTATAGCTGGGGGAGCAGAGCTTCGCCTCAATTCCTGAACAATCAATGTGGGTTTGGGGAGGGGAGGGGGGTATTTATAGGCAAAAAAAGAGATGACCGTTGAACTTCTACGGTCGAGATTAGATAATACTAGATCAATGGTTAGGATTAAAACAAAGAAAGAAAATAAAATAAAAATTGAAAAAGATACCTGTCGGAGAACAAAAGGTGATTGCTGGATTTGGTAAGTATCAAAGAAACAATCGTAAGGAAAAAAAACATGATGCCGATGGAAAACAAAGTCATTACTATGGTCGGACCGTACGATGGAAAATAGTTGTTACCATTAACCGACAGTACGATGGAAAACAATCTCAATACTATCATCGGTCGATACAAAAAAAATATTGAATTATACGATGGAAAAGAATTTGAATACTATCATCGGTCGATTCAAAAAATATTGAATGGTACGATGGAAAAGAATTTCAATACCATCATCGGTCGATTCAAAAATTATTGAATGGTACGATGGAAAAGAATTTCAATACCATCATCGGTTGAAAAAAAATATTGAATGGTACGATGGAAAAGAATTTCAATACGATAAACAGAAAAATTGAAAAGGTCAATACGATAAACAGAAAAACTTAAAATGAAACAATAAAACTGTCAATACTATAAACAGAAAGAAACATATATAAAGAGAGTAAATATTTAAAGATCAGAAACATAAAGACATAAAGAAATGTCCTCCCCCTTTCTACGAGGAGTTTCTTTCTATTAGGAGAGATGTAAAACAGGAAGTAGATATGAATGATTATTTTATTGTAATCATTCCTAGCTTCTGTTTTATAAATTCAAATCTATCGGAAGGTAAAGGTTTTGTAAAAATATCAGCAAGTTGTTCTTGCGTTCCGATAAATTGTAAAACAATATCTCCTTTTTGTGTGTGATCCCTAAGAAAGTGATGCCTTACATCTATGTGTTTTGCACGAGAGTGATGTGCTGGGTTTTTACTAAGAGCTATGGCACTTGTATTATCACACAGAATTTGAGTTTTGGAGAAACTCAAACCATAGTCAGTGAGTGTGTGCTGCATCCATAATACTTGAGCACAGCAACTTCCAGCTGCTACATATTCAGCTTCAGCAGTGGAGAGTGCTACTGAGTGTTGTTTCTTGCAGGACCAAGAAACCAGAGAATCTCCTAAGAAATGACATGTTCCAGATGTACTTTTTCTATCCATTCTACAACCACCAAAGTCAGCATCTGAAAAACTTTTTAAAACAAAATCATTCCCAGAAGAGTAGAAAAGTCCTAAATCCATAGTGTCTTTTAAATACCGAAAGATTCTCTTTACGGCTTTTAAGTGAGACTCTTTTGGATTAGATTGATATCTTGCACATAAGCATACAGAAAACATCAAGTCAGGTCGACTAGCTGTCAAGTATAGCAAACTCCCTATCATACCTCTAAAAATTGTTTGATCTACTGGTTTCCCAGTTTCATCAAGATCAAGAGTATTTGAGGTACCAATTGTAGTGCTAATACTTTTAGTTTTGTCAAATCCATACTTTTTGAGTAAGTCTTTAATATACTTATGTTGAGATATATAAGTTCCTTCTGGTTTTTGAGATATTTGAAAACCTAGAAAGAATGTTAACTCACCCATCATACTCATTTCAAACTCAGATTTCATTAAATTTGCAAAAGAATCGGTTAAAGATTTTTGAGTTGATCCAAATATGATGTCATCAACATAGATTTGGACAACCAAAACATTTTTGTTTTCCATTTTGATAAAAAGAGTTGGATCAGCTGTACCTTTTCTATAATTGTTTTGTAAAAGAAATCCTGTAAGTCTATCATTCCATGCTCTAGGGGCTTGTTTAAGACCATATAGAGCTTTGGTAAGTTTAAAAACATGATCAGGATGTTTTGGGTCTTGAAAACCAGGAGGTTGTTCGACAAAAACTTCTTCTTGAACAAAACCATTTAAAAAAGCACATTTGACATCCATTTGAAATAGTTTGAAATTGAAATATGCTGCGAAGGCTAATAGAATGCGAATAGATTCAAGTCTAGCTACAGGAGCATATGTTTCTTCATAGTCTATTCCCTCTTGTTGATTATAGCCTTTAGCAACAAGTCTTGCTTTATTTATTACAATGATTCCATTTTCATCACACTTGTTTCTGAAAACCCATTTTACACCAATTACAGTTGTTTCTTTAGGTCTTTCAACTAAAGTCCAGACTTGATTCCTTTCAAATTCATTTAGTTCATCTTGCATTGCTTTGATCCAATCATCATCACCTAAGGCCTCACTTGGACTTTTAGGTTCAAATTGGGAAAGAAAAGCAAGATGTTCTATTTCATTTCTTAAGGAATTTCTGGTCCTTACAGGTTGATTTATATCACCAATGATATTATCACTGGGATGATTCCTAAGAAACAATTGATTTGGGTTTTGTAAAACCTGTTCATCAACATATGGTAGAAAATCTTCTATGGTAAATGTTTCAGGAACACTTTCTTGAAAATTTTCCTTATCAGAATGTTCTTCTAATATAGGTTGATAAACATTTTTGGAAAACACATCCGAGGATGTAGGATTGGATTGGTTGAAAACAAAAGGGTTAGTTTCATCAAATTTTACATGTACTGTTTCTTCAACAGTACAAGTGTTTTTATTGAAAACTCTATAAGCCTTAGAGGTTGTGGAATAGCCTAGAAAGATTCCTTCATCAGATTTTGGTGCAAATTTGTGTAAATTTTCTTTTGTATTCAGAATGAATACTTTGCATCCAAAAACTTTGAAGTAAGAAACTTTAGGTTTTCGGCCAGTACATAACTCGTAAGGAGTTTTATTAAGAAATGGTCTAGTTAAAACACGATTTATAGTATAACAGGCAGTACTTACAGCTTCAGCCCAAAAATGCTTAGCAATTGAGTATTCACTCAACATGGTTCGAGTCATTTCCTGAAGAATACGATTTCTTCTTTCAACAACACCATTTTGCTGAGGAGTTCTTGGTGCTGAGAAATTGTGAGTAATACCTTTCTTACTACAAAAAGTTTCAAAATCAGAGTTTTGAAATTCACCACCATGATCACTATGAATAGTTATCAATGGTAGGTTTTTCTCATTTTTAACTTGGGCTCTAAAAGTTTTGAAATACGAAAAGGCTTCAGATTTCTTTGTGAGAAAGTAGACCCAAGTAAATCTAGTAAAGTCATCAACTAAAACAAATACATAGTATTTGCCTCCAATGCTTCCAGATTGTGAAGGACCAAACAGATCCATATGCACAAGCTGTAATGCATTAGAAGTTGAAACTTCATTAATTGGTTTAAAGCTAGTTTTATGTTGCTTGCCAAATTGACAAGGATCACAGACTTTTGAAGAATCATATCTAAGATCCGGTAGCCCTTTTACAAGTCCTCTCTTTGAGAGTTTTCTTAGGTTTCTCAAATTACAGTGTCCTAATCTCCTATGCCATAGCCATGATTGGTCTTCTATTACACTTAAACAAGGTAAGTTTTGGTTCCTAAGGTCTTCTAAGTTAATAGTGTAAACATTCTCTTGCCTATGGGCAGATAGAATGAATTCATCCTTGGAATTGTGAACTAGACACTTATCATTTCTAAAATTCACAAGGTAACCTTCATCACATAATTGACTTATGCTGATGAGATTGTGCTTAAGACCTTTAACAAACAAAACATTTGAAATAAGAACTTTTCCAAGAAAAACAATATTACCTATACCAACAATCTTTCCTTGAGCATTATCTCCGAAGGTAACTTTTCCACCTTTTGTTTTGATAACCTTTTCAAAGAAATCTTTGTTTCCAGTCATATGTTGAGAGAAACCACTATCCATGTACCAAATGTTCTTATTGATACACTTCTCGTTTTCCTGAAAAAGAAACAATTAGATTTTCGGAATCCAAACTTGTTTGGATCCAGAAGGATTAGATAAAAGAATTTTAGGAATCCACATTTGTTTTGCAAAATGAGCTTTATGAAATCCTAAGGATTGAGTTTTGTTAAGAGAACAATCTCTTCTCCAATGTCCACCACATTGACACTTGTAACAGAAAATGGTTTTTTGAGGAACAAAATAGTTATTACTAAAAACAGGTTTGGAATAAGTAAAACCAAGACCAGAACGATTTCTCAAAGGTCTTATTTGAGAGTACATCCTATCAAAGTTTTCTTTTCCATGAGTAAAGTTTGACAAACACTTTTTCAAGGATAAAATCTCTGACTTTAGTTTTAAAACCAAATTCTTGTTTTCTAAAACATTTGAATTAGAACTAGAGTTAGACTCTAAAATGTTTTTCTTTGAAATAGCAGTTTCAAGATCCTTAGAAAGTTTATCTTTTTCAGATTTGACTTTCTCAAGGGTTTTCAAAATACTTTCAAAATCAGAAGTTTTCCCATCAAGATCTTTAGAAAGATCTGATACTTCTTTAGTCAAAATAGAAATTCTAGAATTTGCTTTTTCAAATCTCTTTTTGAGTTTAGAATTTTCATTTTCAAGTAACTTAGCAAATCTAGAGACTTCTTCAAAAGAAGTTAAAGTATCATCTTCTGATGACGAGGGTTCATCATTTGAAGATTCATAATATTTATTATCAACATAATTTGCATTTAAAGAGACATTTGTAACAGCTTCAGCACTATGTACCTTAGCCATGAGACAATGATCTTCAATTGGTAGTCTGGCTAGAAGTCCAATATTCCTTTGTCCTGACGTCTCATATTCTGAAGAATCATCTGAGGAATCACTACCACTTTCACTCCATGTATCATTTGCTTTCAAGACTTTCTTTGTCTTATAAAACCTTTTCTTGTTTCTTTCAGAGTGTTTCTCTTTTCTATCTTTCCTCTTCAGTAAAGGACAATCAGGCCTTATATGTCCTGCTTTCTTGCATTCATAACAAGTTACCTATGAATCTTTCCTGTCTTTCCTATCTTTCTTTTTGAATCTATATTGAAAATCTTTCTTTCCCACAATCTTGTTCATCCTCCGAGCAAGATTAGCTAACTCATTGTCTGAAAGATTACAATCACTTGAATCAGAAACAACAACTTTCTTGGATTTAGACCTTGTAACCCTTTTAGGTGTTTTAGCTTTAGATGCAAAAGCTACACTTCCATTCCCATTCTTCTTCTTATTGAAATCAGCATCTCTTTTCATTCTTGTCTCGTGATGTAGAAGAGTTCCAAAGAGTTCATCAAGAGTAATCTGGGAAACTTTTCCATTTTCATCAATAGCTGTTCTTTTTGACTCCCATTCACTTGGCATAATATCTATAATCTTATCAACAAGAGCTTCATCATCAAGACCTTTTTCTCCCATAGATTGTAAGCTGTTGACAATTGTCATAGACCTTTGTTGCACTTTACATACTTGCTCTCCATAAGGAAAAACAAATCCATGATACTCTGCTCGTAGCATTGCTCTCCTTGTTTCTATAACCTTGGATGTACCAAAATGAGTGACTTCTAATTTCTTCCAAATACAGTTGGCTGCTTCACATGAAGATATCTGGCTATATATATTCCTGGTCATAGAACATAATAAAGTATTGCGTACCTTGTAATTCAGTTGATATTCTTGCTTCTCTTGATTTGTGAAAGTACTAACTTCTTTGTCAGGAATTTTGTAACCCCCAGTAAGCATAATGAAATTGTCTACACCAGTATTGATGACGAAAGTCTTCATACGATCTCTCCAATACTCATAATCATTCCCATCAAAGATTGGTGGTCTAGAAGGATTCAGATTTTCTATTGATCCGATATTCATTCCTGCCATCTAATATAACAAAAACAACTTTTCCACTCCACACGTTAGTGTAGTAAGTATTTAAGAAAGTAATAAGAAATAAAGCTAGTAATACAAATCAGTGGAAAACCTGCCTCTGATACCAATTGTTGGATTGAATAGTCGATATAAAAGTCTATTAGATGGAACAATACAAGAGGGGGGGTGAATTGTAGGTTTTAAAAACCTTGAGTTTTAGTAACAAAGAGATTAGTTTAAAAGATTTTAAACAAATACAAATACAAACACCCACAATTGTATTGAATGTAAAAGGTATGATGTATTGTAATACTATTGTAAAGCAAAACAATTGTATTCAAGGTGAACACAATAATCAGAGTAATACAAATATGAATGATTCTACCTTAAAGCGTATAGAACCAATCAATACAATATGTAATGGAATGATTGTAATTGAAACAATTACAATTGAATATGTAAAGAAGAAAGGAAGCAATACAAATCCCTTTCTAATACAACAGCGGAAATGTAAAAGTAATACAATTCTTTTAACCCAAAGAGAAGGGTTATCCTTTCACCTAGGATAAAAGGTCTGTCTCACCAACACCTTGGTGAGTCCTCGATACGATGATCGGTACGTCTGTCTGCCTATCCCCGGCAGCCCTCGATACGATGATCGGCTTGTCTGTCTGCCTATCCCCGACAGCCCTCGATACGATGATCGGCTCGTCTGTCTGCCTATCCCCGGCAGCCCTCGATTTTGCAGGTAATCGGCACCTCTGTCTTTCAATTACTTGAAAGCCCTCGATACGATGATCGGACGCACAAGGCTGATGAGAGAAGTCACAATGTCTCTCTCTAAAAACTTCGTAGTTCACAGAGTCTCTTCGTTCATCAGTGTGTTCTCAGCTTCAAATGACCTCCTATTTATAGGCCTCGGGTTCCAACGGTCATATTGCCTCCAACGGTCATATTGAAACAGAAAGCACGACATCGTTTTGATTAGTATATAACTAACTCAACGACATCGTTTCGTTAGGATAAGAGATATATAGAAATGTAAAACATGAGTACGATTCATATGCAGAGAGAGTTTTTGACAAAGTACCAAAACAAATAATGATTATCTGAATAGCAAAGTCAGTACGATACGATTGACAGAGTCAGTACGATACGTTTGACAGAGTCAGTACGATACGTTTGACAGAGTCAGTACGATACGTTTTGGTCGGTACGATCAACATCGTACGATACGATAAACATGATAAAAGACAATTTGTTATTTACAAACATATGATAGAATACTTTTGAGATTTCCAAAACATGACATAGAATATATTTGTGATTTCCAAAACATGATGTAAAAAGCCAAAAGAAGACTTTTGACTTAACAATTGGGTCAAAAACAACTGAACGACCTTCGAATAACTTGAAATTAGATGAAAAATCAATATTGTGAACTGTGAAATGGTTGAGTACACTAAATATAAATTTATGGTGTTGTTTGGTTGGGATGACTTGAAACACATTTTTATTATTTTAAAATAACAAAACAAGCATTTAACAGTTATATCCACATAAAATATCTTCAAAATAAGTTGAGATCCTAGGAGTACCATGTTATAATTATTTTTGACATATATGAGTAGGCGACACATCAGTCAAACATATGGTCTACTCTGAACGACCAAATAATCACTTTTAAATTATTAAAAATAATAAAAACTACTAGTATATTCAGAATTTAATGAACGCTAACTATTGTTCTATGTTTTAATTGAAAAATTCTATTTTATTCCAATTGTAATATTTTTTTTGTTCTTTTTAAGACAATTATTATTTTATTATTTTTTTAAAAAATTCATTTTTATTTAAAGATGGGAATACAATTTGGAAGATTATTGGCCAAAGAAATTTTTAAGGTTGTGATTTTATATATCATGGAGATATTAATTGAGTTTTTTAATAATATTATTTTTCATTGGTATTTTAAATTATAGTGTATTATTTTTCAAATATAAAATCTTTAGCGGTTTCCATATGGTGATCTCTATTGGTCAAGTTGGTAAATCTATAGTGACTCCCATATGATAGTCCCTATGTATCAGGTATGAATACCCATTCGTGATAAAAATTTTAGGTATCCATTGTGTCACCATATAGGTACCTCCAAATGGAAATAATTATAGTGTGCCCCAATTTGGACTAAATTGACCAGTAGTTGGTGCTTATTATATGAAATTGTGATGGGCCAAAAGCCTCCACTATTTAGATGTCAGTGGGCAACCCCTATAGGCCTTTAGTAAAGACTTTTGGTGGTCTCTAAAGGCCTCTCTACTAAAATTGAGGTAATTCTTCACTATATCTGTAGTTTGGGACTACAGTGACCCTATCCTTTTAAACATATTATTAAATTATTTTAAGCATAATTTACAATAATATTATAATCCTAGAATAATAATGTCTAGTGTATTTAGAAGATTATGTAAATATTTATAAAATATAAAAAGAAACTAATTTTTTTTATTTAATCACTATAATGATATATTAACTTCCATTGAGCCTATATATCTGCATACGATAACATTGGAAAAAACTAAACAAAACTGATGAGATAAAAATCCAAGTAAGGAAATAAGCACAAGAATAAACATTGGTCATGGGTTAGAAGACATAAAATGATAACCTAAAAGGAATAGTACATGACTAAAAATAAGGTTGTATATAATCTATAATAAGATAAAATATAATTTAATAAACATAAAAATGTGGAAACAAGATACAAATTTACATAAATAAGAGTCAAGAATTATTTCCAAGACTATATCACATCGGGTACAAAGTCCCATAAAGGAATCTGGTTCACTCCATATCCCAACATGACATCTCGTGGCACCAAAAAATACCCAATGCATTATAGAACTATATGGGTGAACCCATTATACCATGTTCATGAATATGTGTTCAAAAATGGAATCAAACATAAACATAATGGTTTCCCAAATAATTAATTGCATATCATAAACGTCTCATAAGGTATAACCTAAGTGCATATCATAAAATAGTTTCGGAAATAATGGATTTAAATAATAAATGGAAATTAATTAAAGAAAAAAGGAATAAATAATTATAAATTATGTCCACATGATGAGAAAATATTTAAAATGAGTGTTTAGGAAACTTTAGAAGTGAACCACTTTAGTGTAGTTTGAGGGAAAACATTAAAGAGTTTTTAAAACGAATGTTCATAATGGTTTGTAAAAAACTATAACTAAACAAAGACTTTATTTCTTTTTAATGTGAATGGTTTTGGTCAAATTAATGTTGGATTTCAATATATAATGGGGTGCACTTAAAAATGGGTAATAAATCATGTAGTAACCTTTAATCGGTATTTATTTTCTGGAAGAGTTGAGATGGGAACTTTATAAAACATATATTTCACCCAAAAAGAAGGAATAAGTGATATGGACACAAGATTTTGGAACATATAAAATGATTTTATAATAATTATTTAAAAATAAATAAGAATTATATTGGGGAAAATATATAGAATTCATAACCTAATTGAAAAATGGAGGTTTGGAATGAATCCCTTACCTTATGTATGAAACGGTTCTGCACAAGATGTTAATATCCTGGATAATAAAATTAATTCAATTAAATAATAAATTCATAAAATTTTAAACATTTATTTTATTTATTATATTTTTATTATGTTTATTTATTCTCCTTTTTATGAGTTATAGGATTCAGTTTTTTTGCTTGGGAGTGTTTGTTTTCATTGTCTTCATGATCAATTCACTAGTATAAAATAAGGAATGTTCCTGTAAAATGGGAATAGATATATAGAATTTACAATATATTTTATTAATGTGTAAAAAATATTAAATTTTTATATAAGCCATTTGGTTATTTGGGGTGAGGATGAATTGTTATATAAAACATTAGTTATAATTGTTTCGATTATTTTGGGCAGTTTTCACTCACAATTAACTTGTTTTTTATTATTAAATATGATTTTAATATCTTAGTTCCAAAACATAAAAAAATTATAAAAAGAATTTTTAAATCTATTTTAACCATTATAATGGTTTTATGACCATCTTGAAGGTGGTAAAGGAAAATGAAAAATTTTCATCCTTGAAGGCGATGAATTAACACCCCATAGAAGGCGTTTTAATTTTTAGAATAAATGGGAGACGAAGACAACTTTGTTTAATGATATTTCATTACCAAGATATAATTAAAGTTCATAAATGATACTGGAGTTATCATTCCACATTGATAATGGTATGTGAGGAGATAACAAGAAACAAAATAAAATAGAAAAAAATCAAAAGAAACAAAAAAGAAGGTTTTACCTCTGGAATTATCCTTATTGAGAACCTCATTAGGGAAAAGAGTTTGGTATTTTGTTAAGACATGGGGATACTAGATTTTGGGGAGAGTCTTGGGAAGAGGTTTGACCATAATTTTTACAAGGCTCAAATCAAATAATGTTTTAGTAGAAGAGGTGGCGAGGGGTGGTATTTATTGGGGATGAGAGGGGTGTTTTCTCATTATTTAATTGATTAGTTTATTATTATGGCTCAACACTATGAATAGTTTGATAATTATCACTATGTATATTTAAATAATGATTTAATGGTTCAAGATTATGGCTATAAATCAGGAATACATCCTCCATGACTCTATAATTCATGTACTTAGATAATATCGTAGATTATTGTATTTAACTATTCAAAAAAAACTCAGTTATTTTAGAAAAATCCAAAATATTCACCATAATTATTTTTTCAAATATCAAATTCAGAAATGGACTCCATTTTATGAAAAAATTTGAATTTGGGAAATTTAATTTTTAAATAAAATAAGAATTTACTTGGAAAATACCGAATTTAAAATTATAACAGATATTATAACACTTTGAGAAATTCATTAAGGTGTTATAAAATCATCTTACAATTATAAAGAATAAAATTTTAACTTCAGAATAAATTTTATGAAAATAAAGTTTCATTTAAATTAATAAATTAATCAAAAAATTGAAATTAAATAGTTATGACTTATAACAATAAAAAACACTTAATTTCTTATTTTTAAAACATTTACATACTTATTCCAACATATAGATATATCATTTTATTATTGATATGAAACAAAAATTTTATTTATATTTTCTTAGGAAAGGTTACTATTCTATTGTCCTATTTACTATTCATAAAGGTCAAATTACTATTCCAATGGTCAAGTTACTATTCAATTGGTATAAGTTTTTTAACTTATAGAAATAAAACATATGTCATTAATTATTAATTTATAATGTTTGTTTTGTGTTCTTTATGTGATTTTATGAGATTTATACAATATGAAATAATTATATTAACGTAATTTCTATTGATAGAATTTAGGGTTATTAAATTCTTCCCATTATTAAATTAGTCCCTTGGTATTTTGTTTTACATTCAATGTTGAACACAGTTGAGCATACTTCTCCTTCATTTCTTCCTCTAGTTCTGATGTTTCCTCTTCATACTTATGTTTCCTCTATAGTACTTTCTCTAGGTGAGTAGTCTTTTTTGCATATAAAATTATCACTTTGATCCAAGATCTTCACTAGATCCTCCTCGTAAGATAGATCATTTTCAAACTATACCACTTGTAAATTTAGTATATATGAAGGATCCAATATATACTTTCTTAGGAGGGGATACATGGAAAAAATTATGAAATTGAGACACAGTTGGTGGAAGTTCTAGTTAATAGGAAACATATCTAACATGAACAAGAGTCTCAAAGGGACCAACGTACCTGGGATGTGGCTTTCCTTTCTTCCCAAATCTCATGATCCTTTTTCATGGAGATATATGAAGGATTAACATGTCCACAACAGTAAACTCCATGTCCCAGAAATGATTATATTCACAAATCTTTTGTTTAATTTGGGTTGATTTGATGTTTTGTTGAGTGGTTTTAATCTTTTCCACCATTTCTTCAACTATTTTTGGTCTTAGATTCTTAAATTCACCAACCTCTTCCCAGCATTCCAAAGTTCTAGATCATTTCCCATAAAGGCCTTCACATGTAGGTATTTTTAATCTTGAGTGGAAATAATTGTTGTAAGAGAACTCAGATAAAAGTAGATGTTGTTCTCATCATCCTTTTAAGTTCATAGAACACACTCTCAATAGTTCTTCTAGTTTCTAAATATTCAACTTATATTTCCCAATAGTTTGAGGATGATAGGCTGTACTAAAGTTTATCTCCTTTCTTAGAGCATGTTTTATACTTTTTTAGAACTTGGAGGTAAATCTTAGATATCTATCCGATACAAGTGCTAATTCATTCACCCTTACCACATCTACAATGTTTATCCATTCTAGTTGATCTAGTGACACGTCCTCTCTAATTGAAAGAAAGTGAGTTTTCTTCATATGACTATCCACAACAACCCATCAAGAATTATTTCCTCTAGATGTATTCTAAAGTATAGTGACAAAGTCCATGGTTTTGTTTTCCTATTTACCTGATGGTTTGGGTAATGGTAGTGTCATCCCATTTCATATTTCACATTTATCTTTCACTTACTATCATACCAGACACTTTTATGTATATTCACTGATCTCCTTCTTCATATTGGTCCACCAATACATTTCTTAGAGATCCTAATACATATTTTTTCTCCCTGGGTGAATAGAGAAGGCTGATCTATGTGCATCATTTATATTCTCTTTCTCTACCTATGGATAGCATGGTACACGTAGCTATGATCTGAATCTCAAGACTCCTTTTTCATCTATTTTGAATTATGGGGATTTCCCATTTTTGAAAACATCCACTTTTTTCTAGATTTCGACATCCTTTCATTGAGAATTATTTATTTTCTCAGTGGGGGATAATTGAGAAATCATTTTGTAATGGATTTATTATATTCCTTCCTCAATGATCACCATTTCCATACTTTACAGGTCAAATAATATTAGATCCTTCTCAATTATTATCATTGATAAAAATGTCATATCCTTTCTTCATAGAGAACCTTCCACATTATTTTCTTTAGAGTATAGTAGTGGATTGAGAATTCATAATCCCTGATAAGATCTAACCTTCTTCATTGGGGCATATTAAACTCCTTCCTTGTGAATATATATTTTAGGCTCCTATGATCAATAAATATCCCACACTTCTCCCTATAGATATAATTCCATAACAAATTTGTTGATTTAATCACTAAATAATCTATGAATTAATTCCATGAATATTTCAGGAGCATTAGTGAGTCTGAAGGGAATCACTATGAACTCATATTTTCCATAACATGTTTGAAAGGTATTCATGGAAATATCTTCCTTCCTCACCCTTAATTTGTCATATCCAGACCTATGGTCCACCTCAGATAAGTTCATGGCCCCACAGAATTGATTAAATAGGTCATCTATCCATGGCATGGAGTACTTGTTCTTTATCTTGATTTTATTGATCTCACGATAATCAATGCTTGGGGAATTGATCCATCCTTCTTATTTATGAAGAGGACTGGTTCACCCCCATTATGAATCACTTTGGTGTAAAAAACCATTGTAATGATTCTCATATTATAGATTCTTTAATTCCTCCATCTCAATAGGGGGCATTCTATAATGTGTCTTTGATATTGGCTGAGACCTAGGAATTATTTCAATTGAGAACTCAATTTCTCGATCTTGAGGATGACCAGAGAATTCTTCAGGGAACCTATCAGTGCATTACCTCACAATGGGAATTTATTCAAGAATTATCCTATCCTTTGTGTCAGCCATTTGTTCCAGATATGCTTGCTCATAAGGAAATAATATACACAATTGTGACAATGATTATGATAGAGATTCATCTACCTTATTTCACTTGTACATAATTGGAGGATTAATCAGGATGTTAAGAGTGGCCCCACTTTCACTACAGTTAATGTTGTATTTTTATAATTATTTCCAATCCATGCTCAATATAACATCAAATTCCACCAAAGTAATTGTAACAACATTTAAATGGTGAAAGAAACTAGATATTCATTTTTGGTATGGATTTTTTTCCCAGTTGTTATGAAAAAAAGGAAGAAAGGGGAATTTTCTAAGTGTACTCCATGTATTCCTGAGTACACTACATGTACAAGGATGCCACGTACAGTCGCGTACTAACCATTTAATGACTGAGTACATTTTGTTGTAGGTGACCTATCAGACTGCTTAAAGTGGGGGGGGGGGTGGTTAAGGCCACTACACAGAATGTACCTTCAATGAACACACCGTGTAGTTTTCTTTTTATTGGATAAATTGGAGTGGGTAGAATCTTATCCTCATTTTTGTCTTCTTCTTCCCCTGGTTCGTACATGAGAGCGAAAAAATGGCTATAAACTCCGAACCCTCTCAATTCTCCATCCGACCTCTGATAGAGATGTCACCGAGTGCATTGGAATGCCACCTGTGTGTTATCAATTCATCAAGATCCCATATTTATGATTCATCCTCTCTCGTAAGTTATTCAAGGTTGAACAATTTCCACCTTTTTGTAGATATACAAATATCTAGGTCAATTCAAGGGATGAAATTCAAGATTATTGATCGTACAACATCATGGTAGGTGGTTTGGGACTTTTGTTGTTTGTATTTGTATTATGTATGATAAGATTTCCTCATACCCACATTTGGGGTATTTATTGATTGTAATTTAACCCTGTTTAATACCTACAATGGTTTGGTTGATTAATTAAGGGTTATTTCATAGGCATAAGGTTAGATACATTGTTTATGGGAAATCATATGTGTGTGTTCCCATGATTGATTATTTATGACTGTTTAGTCTAAGATTCTTGTAGGCTTGCCTTGTTTACATGCCTTTTTTTAGGATGGTGTTTCTAATTATATAAAATTCCCGTGTTCATGCATTTTGATTATTGACCACAGGAGATTGGACTGTGGGAGCTTCTAAAAGCCGGTAGACTGTGAGAGCTGCCTAGTTAGCCATTTTTAATTAATTGGGCTAGATCATGAGGTATTCGAAGTTGATCATTATTATTTAATAAAATTAATGTTGGACCCTGTGGTATTTACCATGATATCTTATAGCTGGTCATTATATTTTATTGATGAAATGTTGGACCCTAGGTAATTAACTGTGAGAGCACCCGGGTGGTTGTTATATTTTATTGATGATATGCAGACCAAGGGTTATTCAACACAAGAGCTTTCTAGGTGGTCATTAGTAAATGATTAGTGACACATGGGACAAAAGGGGTAAGACTATGAGATATTTCCTAGAGGGTCATTATTTATTGAATTGATGATATGTTAGACCAGAGGGGTTATACTATGAGAACATTCCTAGAGGTTTGTTTATGAATGAATGAATGATTCTGACAAGTGTGAAAATCTAAAACACAATATTGGACTCAATCTCACTAGATTTTTTAGATGGTATTATAAGGCATATATTTTCCTATAGACACATGGGATACATATATTAGGATATATACCATGGTTTACGTGATTTAATGGATTGAATAAAAATTTTAAATGAATGTAATTGAAAACTATAGGATTGTTTACTTTAGAGTACTTGCTAGTTTATTTCTTCATTTCTAAAAATTGCCTACAATATATATATTCTATGAAAGTTACACCCATATATTTTGGTGGTTTCATAATGGGATTCATGTCACACCCTATTTGGGCTATTTTTCTAGACCCAAACAGATTATATGGTTGTAGGTATAGATAAGGGAAATCTCCCTTTCTCATCCGGTGCTCATTCCTATTGGACCTGGAGAGCATGGGACCAAGATGAGGCTTGTAATGCTATATGAGTTTACTTACATTTCTATAATTTGGTTTCTGTATTTTACTTCAACCATTTTTACTTGATTGGATACTTTCCTAGACACATGTGACATGCATCATATATATATATATATCTCTGTGTGTGTGTTCCAGTTTTTTTATTATTAAAATAAATTTTCCACAGTTTACTCTATTGTATGGTATTACTACTTCTGCTATTGCTTATTATTTATCTTCATTAGTGTATACCATACCAATGAGGTCATAGTTTCCCAAATATCACACCTTGACCCCCACTGCTAGTCGACAGCCTCTGGTGTTTGGGGAAACACGTTTGAGGTCATGTGACAAACCAGGTTCGTGGCACCTTTGGGCGGCACCAGGATCCAAGACGTTACAAAGTGGTATCATAGGATTTCATTTTCTACTTTTCCTCATTATTAAGATCCTATAGACTGGGATAAGAAGGAATGGGTAGTTGGTAATATGTTGTGATTGGGAGTAGCTAAACTGTGTATCGAAAAAATCGATGTTACCTCGAATATTGCAATTTTTTTGGGTTTTCAAGTATTACAGTTGATCTAATTTCACCATTGGGTGATACACATGTATTGCGATGTTATCATTGATATTACTAAGGTTCTATTTCTATTACAACCTGATGATATGAGGTTATTCCATCTCATGCATCATATAAGCACTTTTTAGAGATCACATGTCATTCATTCTTGTCCTTCCATTTAGGGTGTATTATTGATTGTATGTTATTGTGATAGATGTGGTGTTTGATATTCATGGTGTTTTGATATATTCCATGATAGAAATAATTTCTATTTTGATAGGGTATTGGTATATGTAAGGCTTCATTTGGATAGATACCAAGCTTTAGTCCCCAAGGTGTTATGGGCCCTCTTGGATTGGAATTTGGTGGATCATGTTTGAACATTAATTAAATTTTATCAAGTTATTATAGGAATAAGGATTCCAAAATTTGATTTGCGGGGAGTATGGGCTCTCACGGGTTCAAATTTGTCATTTATTGGACACGATATTATGTTTTTACATGTTATAGTGATGTTTTGAAGCCTTAATTTCTGGAAACCCACACAACAAGGTGTGTGGTGTTATGAACACACACAATCTGTTATTCTATTATGGAAGAACTACTTTTTCTTAAGTACATGACTTCTAACATATGTACACATCATGTAGTTGTTGACCATCTGACTTGACTATGTGTGTAGAGACACAGGGTTGAGAAATATTTGTTGGAACAAGCAGTGTACTGGGAGTACATAGTGTTCTAAAGAAAACCATTTAGTCCTAACCGTGTAAAATAATTTGTCCAGGAGGGAATATTCATGTAAACTCCATGTCTCATAAGTAACACACTATGTGTATGGGGTGTTACATCATCAGGTTGGTAGGGGTACACACCAATGTGAAGGCTTAAAGGGAACAGACCGTGTAGTGGTTCTGCACGCTGTGTAACCCTATTTTGTAAAACCTGAATTCTTTTAATCTCATGTTACATTCTTGAACATCTATGTTTCCATATTTGATAATCTTGAACTATGGTGTGGGATTGAGCATAAATAGTCATTCCACCAAGATTCCCAATGGTTGTACGCCCGATGTCTGGAAACGATTAGACACTAGAAATATTAGAACATAGACTACCGGTAGATCCTCCCATTGTTCCTATCATGGCACCAGATGTTATACCAGATGCAGGTGCTGATGCATAGTTCTATGAAGGATTTTCGAATATGATTTTGACTTTTTAGGGAGTACCACATCTATCCTAGAATATGGCAGAGTTGACACGAGTGTTCCAGCAGCAGCATCCTCACACTTTTTCCTGGGATGGTGGACTACAGGATGTAGAGTCATGGTTGGTGGCCATGATTTCAATCTTTGAGCATCTGGAGATGCCTTCAGAGAGGAGGTTTAAACTTGCGACTTACATTATATGTGATTCAGAAAATAGATGGTGGGATGTCATTGGGATATGGATCAGGAATATTTTCAGAGGATCTTGTATGATTACTTCTACCCTGAGATACTGGGAGCCAACCGAGCCTGAGAGTTCATGCATATGGAGTAGGGTTCTATTTTAGTGATGGATTATTCTTCATGATTTACAGATCTTTAGCACTTCACACCTATTTTGTGAGGTGACAAGTTATAACTCACTGTAAAATTTGGGGATGGTCTCAGGTATGACATATGATCATAGGTGAACATTTTCACTTTGACTTAGGCAGCTGCTATAGTAAACAAGGCGCTGATTACTGTGAAAAACTGAGGGAGTTTGGAGCAGCGATCTAGGGTGGTTTGGCTTTTAAGGTTGGTACTCGTTCGATCGATAGTAGGAAGCATCACATGGAGGTTACACATGGTGGTTCTTCTAGTAGTAGGGATGTTTCTTCAGGTAGAAAATTAGTGTGCTACCAGTGCGGAGGGAGTGGGTATAGAAGACCACATTGCCCGGGGGACCCACTCGAGTGTCGATATTATAGAAATATGAGTCATCTCTATATTTTTTGTAGGATATTATCACCTACCATGAGTGAGAAGGGATCTATTATGAATCCACGTTCAGATGTAGGACCATCAGTTTCTCATCATTCACAGAACATGAGTTCATCAGGACATTTAGGTCAAGGAGGTTGTCATGGTCATGGTCGCCAAATGACAGGTTTTTAGTGAAATAAGTGTAGATCAGCTTAGGGATTCTAGATAGGGTCATAGGGTTGTGGTCTAGGACATACTTTTACGATGGAACAGACCCAGCTGGAGAAGGATCCCAGACCCTCTATGGTTAGTGGTATGATTATAGTTCCCTCAGTTTTAGCTTCTTTTCTTTTTTATATGGGGGATTCCCATAGTTTTATATATATTTCCATTATAGAGAGCCTTGGTGTTTTTATCTTTAGTTCTAAAGATGTTATGACACTAGACACTCCATTGGGGATAAGAACGGGTTGTGTAAGTCAGTTAAATTAGTGGCCTCTAAAGGTTTCTAGGTGTCACTTCTTGTTTAACCTATATATCTTAGAGATGACAGGCTTCGATGTCATTCTACGAATGGATTAGTTGGTCTCCTTTCTGGTCATTGTTGACTGCTATCACCATAGGGTGAGTTTCACATCACCATATGACAAGTATTTTCTATACAATGGAAAATGGGATGTCCAGGTGAGTAGAGTTAGACCTAGAAATCATGGATTGATAGGAATTACAACCTATATTTCTAGTTTATATGTGGATGACCAGGGGACTTCAGATATGGAATTTCCTCCAATGGTGGATCGTTTCAGAGATGTCTTTATAAACAACTTTTTAGGTTTACCTCTAGAGAGAGAGGTGGATTTATCTATTGAGATTATACCAGGAGTGACATCGATGTCCATTCCTCTATATAGGATGGCAAAACTAGAGTCATAGGAAATCCAGAAGCAGTTAGAGGAGTTTCAGTAAAAAGGCTTCATCTAACCTAGTGCTTCTTCTTGGGGTTCGCCTATCCATTTTGTGAAAAAGGTGGATGGTACCCTCAGACTTTGGGTGGATTATCATAAGCTGAACCAATTGATGGTAAAGAAACAATAAATGTTACTGAGGATTAATGATCTATTTGATTAGATTTGAGGAGAATAGGTGTTCTTGAAAATTGTTTGATATCTGGTTATCATCAATTGTAGGTTAGACCATCAGATATACCTATTAAATCCTTTCAGAGTAGGTATGGTTTATATGAGTATGCGGTTATACCATTTGGTCTCACGAATGTGCTGGCAGTGTTTATCGCACTGATGAATTGAGTGGTCCAACATTACATGGAATCTTTTTTTGGTAGTCTTCGTAGATGAAATCTTTGTGTACTCTCACACTCAACATGAGAGTGCCACTTATTTTGAGATTTTATTGAGTACAATGAGAGAGAATCAGTTATATAATAAGTACTCAAAGTGACACTTTTGGATAGAATAGATTCACTTCTTGTTTCATGTTATCTTAGATACATGAGTATTAGTAGACCCGAAGATAGTGATATAAATAGATTACTAAGAGTATCCGAAGAACATATTTGATGTTTAGAGTTTTCTGAGGATTTCTTGTTAATACAGACACTTTATACAAGACTTTTCACACTTAGCATCACCCCTGAAGGGCCTAACTAAGAAGGGTGTGAAGTACTTCTGGAATGAATCCTAAGATTCAGCCTTTCAGGAGATGAAAGGGTGATTGAATTAAGCACCAATCTTGATTTTTGCAGAGTTGGGAAAGAGCTACACCAATTATTGTGATGCGTTAAGTATCGGGTTGGGAGAAGTACTTATGCAAGAGGGAGGAGTTATTGCATATGGGTCTTAGTAGTTGAGGCCACATGAGAGGAATTTCCCCATGAACAATTTGGAGTTAGCTACAGTTTTTCATGCATTATGCTGTTGGACACATTATCTTTTGGTATAGAATTTTTTGGTATACACTGTCAAAAAAATTCTCAATTATATATTCACTCAGAAAGATCTGAATTTTTGATAGAAAAGGTGGGTTGAGTAGCTTCAGTCTTTCGACTTTGAGCTTTCCGACATGTCTGGGAAAATAAATGCAGTAGCTGAGTTGCTGAGTAGAAGGACTCACATGTATGCGGTTCAGGAGGCTAGTATTGAGTGGCAACTTATGGGTCTATTTTCAAAGATACATTGGGAGGTGAAAGACAAATATAGTAAGAGGTTTATTTCTTCTATATAGGTTACCTATACTCTTATGGAATGAGTGATAATGAGGAAGCTATCAGATTCTGAATTCCTAGTCCAACGAGAGTGTGTGTCAGGAGAGAACCCTACTCCTAGGTGGAACGTAGGTGAGAATGAGGTTTGGAATTTTCATGGGTGCATATGGGTGTCAACAAATATAGGAGAGGATTTGTTATGAGATTTTCATGACATAGTTTGGGCAGTTCATCCTTTTTTCCCCAAGATGTATTGAGATCTACACCTCCAGCATTGGTAGCTAGGTATGAAGAGATATGTATATGTGTTTTTATGAGATATTTAACCTGTCAGCAGGTGATGTCAGAGCATTAGCGAAAAACATGTCTTTTTCTGTAGTTAACTATTCTTGAGAGGACGTGGAGTGATGTCGATATGGATTTTGTGGAAAGTTTAAAGAGGTCTCCTTGAGGGAATGATCCCATTTGGTTTGTTATCAATAGTCTCATGAAGGTTTCACATTTCTTTCCGATCATGGAATCCTTCAGTCTTGATGAGATTGAAATGTTGTACATCATAGATATTGTAAATTTCCATGGGGTTCCATACTCTATCATTTTAGATAAGAAAGACCAGTTCACTTCTCATGTCTTCCAGGGATGGTAGAGGGATTTGGGTACACTAGTACTTCTGAGTATAGCTTACCATCACCAGACAGATGGCTAGTCCAAGCACATGATTTAGGTTTTAGAGGAAATTCTTTGAGCATTCTTCCTGGATTTCGAGGGCTCTTGGGAGAGCGGAATTCCCCTAGTATAGTTTTCCTACATTAACAGTTTTCATGGAATGATTCAGATGGCACATTATGATGCTTTGTATTCTAGGCCATGCCGATCACCCCTATTTTGGATGGAGGTAGGGGAGGAAGCTACGCTGGGACCATGTCTTGTCTGGGAGACTACTTAGTAGGTGGAGTTGATTCGAAAGAGTATGGATACTGCATAGTCTAGCCAAAAATCTAATGTTGATCGATAGTGAAAAGCACTAGAGTTCGAGGTTGAATATCTTGTTTTCTTTCATGTCACACCGAGGTTGGGGCATAGGAGGATAAATAGACAGTGGAATCTTTCATAGAGATAAATCAGGACATTTGAGTTCTTGGAGAGAGTAGGGAGGATTTTCAATTGGTTGCAGTTACCTCTTTGGTACCAGGCCATCCATGATGTAATTCATGTTTCTCAGTTACTTTGTTACTTTTCAGAACCATCTCATGTTTTTAACCAGAGGAGTTTGAGTTTGAGGTGGACACAGCCTTCAAGGGGCACCTAATTCATACTGTGAATCACAATATTAAGGTTCTCTACGATCAGTTTGTTCCTCTAGTATGGGTGTTATGGGAGCATGGGAAAGTACCATATGAGACTTAGGAGAGGGAGGCCGATGTACAATAACAATGGACAGATATTTTTGAATATTTTTCTTCACCACCCATGGATGGGAAATTCAGGTATGAATTGTTTTAAGAGGGGATGTTTTTATGAACCCAGATCTTTATTTTAGTTATGGATGTTTGATTTTGGATTTTTTTTGAGGAAAATGAAAAAAATGGGAATTTTCTAAGTACACTCCATGTACTCTTGAGTACACACCATGTACATGAATTCTACATATAGCTATGTACAGGACATGTAATGGCCGAGTACATGTCCATGTAGGTGACCTAGTAGACTGCTTAAGGAATGGGCCAGTCAAGAATACTACCCAGTAGGTACATTTAATGTACATGCAGTTTAGTTTTATTTTTATTTGATAAATCGGAGTGGGGTCACGTCTCATCCTTGGAATGGTCATCTTCTTCCATTGGTTCATACATGAGAGGGACATAAGGGATGAAGAACTCTAAACCCCTCCCGATACTTTGTCTGACTTCCAATTGAGACGTTGTTGGGTGCATTGGAATACCATTGGTGAGTTCTCAATTCTTCTAGATCCTTTATTTATGATTCCACCTCTCTCGTGAGTTATTCAAGGTTGAATGTTTTTATCTTTTTGTAGATCTACACAGATCCAGGGTGATTCAAGGGCCAATGTTCAATATTATTGATCATACAACATCAAGGTATGTGGTTTTTGAATTTCGTTGTTCATCTTTGGATTATATATGCTAAAAGTTCCACATACCCACATTTGGGGTATTTCTTGATAGGAATTTAACCCTATTTAATACCTACAATGGTTTGTATTATTAATTAAGTATTTTTACCTATGTGTAAGGTTATATACCTTGTTTTTGGGACAACTTATGACTGTGTTCCCTTATTTGATTATTTATGACCGTTTGGTCTAGGATGCCTATAGGCTCACCTTGTTTCAATTCCTTGTTTTTTTAGGATGGGTTTGATAATTATATAAAATTAATTTGTTCATGAATTCTGATTGTTGACCAATATGGAATGTACTATGAGATCTTCCCAAATGGGTTAGATCGTGAGAGATGCATAGGTGGTCATTTAAAATTAATTGGAATAGACCGTGAGATCTGCCTAGGTGATCATTATTATTTGACTAAATGAATGTTGGAACCTAGGGTATTGACTATGAGAGCTTCTAGGTGGTATTTATATTTTATTGATGATATGTTGGACCCTAGGAATTTTCAGTGAGAGATTCCAGGTGGTTGTTATATTTTATTGATGATATGTAGACCAAGGGGTATTGACCATGAGAGCATCCTTGGTGGTCATTAGTAAATGATTAGTGCTATGTATGACATAAGGGGTTAGACTGTGAGAGCTTTCACAAAGGGTTAGTATTTATAGAATTGATTATATGTTTACTAGAGGTCTTAAACAGTGAGAACTTTCCCAAAGTGTTGTTTATGAATGATTGAATGATTGTGATGAGTCTGCCAAGCCAAAATAGAAGCATGGACTAGGTTTTACTAGATTTTTTAGATGGTCTTTTGAGACATTTGTTTTGATACATACATAGGGGATACAGAGATTAGACTACATCCAAAGACTTACATGATTCAATGGATTGAATAATAATTTTAAATTAATGTAATTGAAAACTGTAGGATTATTTAATTTGGAGTACTTCCTAGTATATTGCTCCATTTTAAGATATTGCGTGCTATATATATATATATATATTCAATGACAATTAGGTACATATATTTTGGTGGTTTCCTACTAGGATTCATCACACACCCTATTTGGGTCATTATTTTGGACCCAAATATATAATATGGTTTTAGGTATCGATACGGAAAAAAACCCTTCCTCATCTGGTACTTGATAGCTATTAGAGGTAGAGATTATAGGACCAAGCTAAGGCTTGCGATTATGTTGGATTTTAATTACTTTTCTGTACATTGGTTTCTATATTGTACTTCAAGTATTGTGACTTGCATGGATTATTTCATAGACACATGTGACATGTATCATATATATATATATTTATATATGCTCAAGTTGTTTTATTACTATTATTATCCCACTATTTACTCTATTGTATAGTATTACTGATTCCCCTATTGTTTACTATTTGTCTTCAGTTGTGTATACTCTTACAATAGGGGTATTGTTTACCAAATATCACACCTTGTCCCTCGCTGCTAGTTGGTATCCTATTTTGTTTGGGGAGGTGCGCTTGCGGTCATGTGACCCACTGGGTTCGGGGCACCTTTGGGGGACACCTGGATCCGGGACGTTACAATTGGTGGCTCAGTCCACAAACATCAACCAGGGAGGAGTGGTATACATTGTATTAAATAATATACCCATATCTTATTCTCATAGATAACCCAACCTCTATATTTTTAGGTGCTATTAGAATAGTTCTACTAAACCTACATGATGTGAAATAATGTGTAGAATAAGAATCAAAGAGTATGTTCTCTATTCTTGAATGAATAACCATCATACCTATAACCACATAATCTTTAGGATACACATCATTAGTAGTGATAGAATATGCACATCCATGCTTCCTTAAATGATGTTGTTGTTGATTACCTCAAAAACCCTTATCCTAGGGAAGAAAAATTCATAATGACCAATTTCTTTGTAGTTGAAACACAGTATAATATGCTGAGTGTTGTTATGAACCTTCTTTTATTCTTCTATATTTCTGGGATTATTCATATCCCTTGGAAATTTATTATCCATATGCCCATCCATAACAAATTTTAATCATCTATTGGTTCACTTTAATAAGTATCCATGGTGGTCATTCTCACACATTTGACATGTGGGATGTTGGGTATTATTTACACCATGGGGTTTATCTGTTGATCCACCCATATTAAACTCTATTTTAATATTTTTTTTCACTAGTTCCATGTGACCAATGAGAGTCTCTGAACTCTATTTAAACCTTAATGGAACAATGTAAATTTTCCTCATAACTATCGAAGTCTCGAATTGTGAGAATTTTCATAGACTTAGATTTTGTAAGCTAAAGAAGTGATCCACATTTCTTTTTGTGTTCATGAAAAACCCACCTACATATCTTGAATTCCTTGTGAAGTCTTCTTTATATGCCCTAATAGTTTTATATTCCTTTTTCTTCAGTCTGAGGAACTCCCTTTACATTTTAATACGACATGTTTGGGGGAAATATTTATTGAAACATGTTTTATTGAAATAACTCCATTCCATGGAATCAATTTTCTCCAAGGAATTTTTGTTCATGATCAATGTCCACCACTAATCAGCTTCCCCATAAAAATGATAAATTTCAAGATCAATATTCTCTTATTCTAAGTACTGGAGGAGAGAGAATATATTCTGAATGGAGTTATTCCATTGTCCTCTGAGGAGGGTATTAGTAGATCCACTAAATATGGGAGGATTTTTTCTCTTGTAGGAATCAACATAAATATTCTCATTCTTTTGAGAAAGAGGAAATTTCATGAGATTAAAGTTATTATTGATAACTTGATCCAATTGAGCAAGTACTATCATGCAGTTTTGAGCTCTTATTTCCATCTTGTTTTTCCTTTCTTTAAAGAAATCATCACATTTCCAATGACATTGATTTTTGGAACAATTTCTCTTATTTCCATTACATAACTATGAAAAACCAAGTAGAATTATGGGGCATGAATACATAGCTAAAAATAATATAAAAAAAATAGTGAACAAAAAAGGATAAACATGTGAATGAAATTTACATCCTATATTGTGATATCCTAAGATCCAATCTAGGTTATCCATAGTGATAGAATTATCTCTAGGTTCTTACTAAAGTACTATAGTCCTAATCCCAAAAAGCAACTAGAACTTTCTGTTCTACCAACTATAGAGAACCTATCCATTTACACATATTATTATATGATTTAAAGCCTAATTGACTATAAAATTACAATCCAAGGATAATCGATTCAAGTGTCTTTGGAAGATTACATAGATAATTAGAAAACATATAAAAAATCTAAAAAAATTATTTAATCTCCCTAATGATCTCCTAACTTCCTTTGAGCCCATATATTTTCATAGGATAAGGTGGGGAAATATGAATAAAATGTCTGAGCTAGAAATCCCAGTATGGGAATAAGAATAGGAATAAACATAGCTCAAGGGTTATAGGACATAACATGGTAACATAAATGGAATAGTATATGAGAAAACATAAGTAATTATAATATTTATAACAATAGAACATATACTCATGGAGACATAGAAATGTGGAAGCAATATATATCCTGACATAAACATGAGTAAAGTCTAACTACCAAGACTGTATCACATGGTGGACAATGTCCTATAAAGGAATCAGGTTCACTATCTATCCCAATGTGATGTATCATGAGAATAAATATTACCCAATGAAATCGAGTACTATATGGATACACCCATCATAACAATTTCATTAATATTTTTTCCACATAAGGAATCAAACATAAACATATGAGTCACCCAAGGAGTGGATTGGATATCTTAAATATGTCATGAGGAATAACCAAAGGGAATACCATAAAAGTATTCATGGATGAATGGATTGAAATATTTAATGGATATTTATTATTTAAGATAGGAATAGATAATGCTAAATTAGGTCAAAATTATGAGAATAAATTTAATATGTGTTTTTAGGAAACTTTATAAATGACCCACTTTAGTGCATTTTGATTAAAAAAATTAAAGAGTCTATAAAATAGAAAGTTCATAATTGTTTGTTTAAACCGTAAATGAAAAGAAAATGTATTTCATGATAAAATAAGAAATTTTATTAAAATATTGGTTGCTTTAAACATATTATTACTAGCACTTGAAAATGAAAAAGAAATCAGGACGTTCCTATTAAGTGAGAACTACAACATTATTATCCTTTAGTGTCAGTTTTTTAGCAGCGATTTAATAAACAACCACTAAATCTTATTTAAATAAAGTATTGGAGGTTTTTAATAAACCTCCACGAAACATGTTTTTTTATAGCCAAGAATCTTCTCTACGTGACTCCCTTAACTCCGCCGACCCCCAACCCACATGACCCCCTGAAACCCTAGGACCTCGGTGTCATCCGCGACCCAAGAGACCTTGGTGACCCCTCAAATCCCCCACCACACCTCACCACCCCTCACCATGACTCGCTTCCCATCACGACCCCCATGACCCCCGATGCCCTAGGACCTGACGACCCCAGTGACACTCATGACCCCGATGACCCCCTGAAGCCATCGAAGCATCTCGTCTCCCCTCACTGCGCATTTCCGCCCATCACCCCCCTCACCGCACCTCATGGCCTATCGCCGTCGATATTTTCTGAATTTAGTCACTTTTTTTACATGTGATGTAACATAATTTTATATGTTTAAAATATTTGAGAGGTTTTGGTTCGAGTGGTATACCCAAAAAAATAATATATTCTAATGGGGTGTGAAACAATGTTGATTATGAACCTACAACAATATTGAGATAGATAAAATTTATGGTATACTTATATAACTTCAATTGTAAATCATATGATATGATATGATACATTTATGGTTTCTATCGGAAAGAGTAATATGTTCATATTATTAGTCTTGATATCTATGTTATATTCCATATCATGTATTTTATATCTATTGATCCATACTTCAATCATTAAAACATTTAGTTAATATTTTTCAGTGATATTTTTGGGATCATAATGAATGTTTAATGTGTTAAACAATAAGACTCATATTGTAATGATATTTTCCAAGGGAACTGTTTGAGTAAGAAATAAATTGGGGATTAAATATATATATTTATTCATTTTATGAATTTCTAAAAAATTAAGAATTTATATGTGTTAATGTAAATGAATCTCTATTATCCCTATCAAAATAGAAAAATTATATGTAGTAATGAAATAAAAATCATACTAGAAAAAATATTTTGGCTAGTTTTTTAACTAATTTAGAAGAATACAACATTTGGATGATTCTAATATCTAATGAACAATGTTATATATGCTTGAAAGATAAAATTATATTATGTCGATTAGGGTACATTAATCCTTACAATATTTTTGGAGTCCCACCAATTTATAACAACCCCACTCTTCCAATACATGGGTCTCTCATGGTTTCTATTAATTATTGTGAAATTCACGTTGACTGAGAAAAAAAATTGTTAACCTCTTGGGTTTAAACTTATAATAAATGGATTTGTTAATGGAATTAATTATTAAATATGAGTACGATATAAAGATACCAGAATGCATATTTACTTATATAACCACCAAATAATTTAAATTCAACAATGGATAATGAAACACTTCCTCATCAATGTTATGACTCCTATTTTTTTGTTATACATATGTTTTTTATTCTATCTATATTATTTTATGGATGTTTTTAATTTTCAAACTTTATTTTTCTAGTGGGCAGGTTCCTTATTTAACAAATGTATTTATATAGGAAAACCTTGTTTAACATATTTTTATATTTTTTCAACTAGTTTATATAAATATATTTATGTATTTATTAATAGTTACATGTTTTAATTTTTTTTAATATTGTGTAGGAACATTGTGATATACATGGATAAATGCTGGATCACATTACCGAGGAACACACCTCAATATGCTAAGGGTTTGGAGGAGTTTTTAGATTTTTCAATTCCAACTGATCCATTGAAGGGGGAATATGATTTCCATTTCATAAATATAAATTTCGAATATGGTTGAAGAGAGATAAAGTTTATGAACATTTAATATTTAAGCAATTACCTGCTCAATATTTGTGTTGGATTTGGCATAGAGAATTGAACATTACAAAAAGGTTGAAAATTGTTATCAATCCAGAGAATGAGCTCGAAAATTCATCGACAATAGAAAATGAAATGAAAAAACATATAAATTATGAATTCAGCATTGTAGGACACCAACATCAACATAAAAAAATATCAGAACAAATAGATGCAGGTGCTGCAAAGAGAAACATGACAAGTGATGTTTTGGAGAATGTTGGACAAAGAGATCAAGATTGTAATATATCATTGGATCCTACTCTAGATTATATGGAGACTATTGTAAGAGAAAACTACATAAAGGGAAATATGTTTCATGGTTTAGTTTGATGATGGAAATAAATATTTGTATAGTGTAAGTTTTAAATATTAAACAAATTTGTTTTTTCTAAAGTTTTACCATATGAAATGTTCATGTGGAATTACTAATAAGGAAATGTACATGATATTGGGATTTCTTCATGATAAATATCCAGTAGAAAACATCCCTAAGTATTTTTATGGAATAAAAATTATTATTAACATTATTGGTTTTAATTATACAAAAATGCATGTGTGTCACAATTATTGTATGCTTTATTGGAAAGAGGATTGAAGTAGACAAGATTGGAAAAATGTTATTCTTTTAGATGGAAGTTAATTGGGTATGTGGGAAGTCTAAACAAATATATTACAATGAATAATTAAAAAAGGAACACACCTAAAAAGTTTTTTCATTACTTTCCTTTAATGCCTCGATTGAAAATATTATTAATATCATCGAAAACCGCCGAACACATGAAGTGGAATTCTATAGATAATAACAATGATGGGTTAATGTGACATCCACAAGATTCAAAACAGTAAAATATATTTGATTTGTTAAATCTATATTTCATATATGATTATAGGAATGTTTTATTGGGATTTCTTGTCGATGGATTGAACCCATTTGGGACATTAAGTACCAGTTATAGCATTCGACCAGTTTTTTTGATCCCTTAAAATATGCCTCCCCAAATGTTTATGAAAGAAATGTATTTTATCATTTCAATTATTATTCCTAGAAAAAATTCCAAGAAAGGATATTGATGTATACTTACAGACTTTAAGTGAATATTTACAGGAGTTATGGAGCAAAAATGTTGATACATATGATGCTTCTTTTTAAACAATGTTCAAAATGCATGCTTCTTTAATGTAGACAATTAGTGACTTCCCTAGACATGGGAATTTATCTGGTTGTAACACTTGAACAAGTATTTCTTTTCCTTTTTATAACATATATTTTGAGACTAAACGGATACCTCATAGTAGAAAATAGTTCTTCTGGTGCCATAGAAGATTTCTCAATGAATCTTCTATATTTCAGCTAAACAGATCAAAATTTAATTGTTTCATTGATCCTAGACCACCTCCAATATTGTTAAATGGATATAAAATATTGGAACAACTTGGAAATGTTAAAATAGAATTTGGGAAGGTTCATTATTTGAATGATAGTGGGAACCAAGATTAAAGTGCATCGTCAAGTGAAATCGGAATGCAACAATGGAAGAAAAAAAGTATATTATTCAAACTTCGGTATTGGGAATTTAATTTTTTGTAGCATAATCTTGATGTGATACATATAGAGAAGAATGTATATGAAAATTTCATCTTTACATTTTTTAATAAGAATGGAATGTCGAAGGATCATCTCAATGCTCAGAAATACGTACAAGTAATGAACATTAAACGTGATCTCTGGAAAGATGATAGTGAAAAGTATGTTATGACATTTTTTGCAACGAAAAAATCTGGATAAAGATACATTTCTTAAAATTTTAAAGCATGTAAATGTATTAGGTGTTTATTCAAGTAACATCTCAAGGTGTGTTGAATTAAATAATCATTGGTTACATAGACTGAAATGTCATGATTCACATATTTTATTATAGCATTTACTACTACTGTCATTGCGTACATTATTACCTAAAAAAGTTACTACTGTTGTACTAAAATTATTAAAATGTTTTAGAAAATGATGTGAGAAATATCAATATCCATTTTAGCTTGAAATCCATTAGAGGAGGTTTGTATTGACAGTTTTTGCAATATAGATTATCTTTCCTTTGTCATTTTTTACTGTCATGATGCATTTAACTATGCATTTGGTTGAGTAAACTAAATTAGGAGGCCTTGTACATTATCGATGGATGTATCCAACTGATAGGAACAATATTAATATGTTTTTCATTTAAGTAAACAATTCATGTATCTTAATTAAATCCACAATTATGTTTGTTTAGTTTATTTCACAAATATCTTGGGAATTTGAAATCATAGGTGAGAAATAAATCTCAACCAGAAGGCTCTATTGCTGAAGTCTATTTAGTAGAAGAGTGTCTTAAATTTTGTTCTAGATACTTGGATGATATTGAGACAATATTTAATATAGTTGGATGTGTTGAAAACACATCGAATCAATCTCAAATACATGGGAAATCAAAAATATTTCCTGCTATCAGCCGATCAGTTGGGAGGACCACAAATATTACACTAACTGAAATGGAATTATTATAGGCCCATAGATATGTGCTGCTGAATAGGGAAATTGTTGATCCATTTGTCAAAGAAGTGAGGATACAAATAAAGAGATGAATGATAGGCTGAACACAAAATGGGAATGATATAACGAATATTGTTAATAAAGATCTAGTAGAATGGTTTGCACGATGTGTAAGTTCCTTAATATTGAAATAAATATGGATATTAGGTTGAAACAAATATTTTTTAAATATAATAATCTATATTTTATTTAGATCAAGAATACTAATACTCAAGTAGAGTTTTTAGAATATTTGATGTTTCTTGCTTGAGGTCCTCTAAAACAAGTTTTAAAGGTCGATCCTTACAACATGAATAACATTAGATTTCATACAGTCGATCAAGAAGAGGGTTTGAAAACACATTGTTGTGCAATATTTACATTTTCGAAAGTGAGATACAATATAAAGATGACGGATATTTTTGAATTAAACTACCACATAAATTTTTCAATTGTTTTATTCAAATGCAATTTGGCTGATATTATCAAAGATGTTAAAATAGATTCTTTGCAATTTAGTTCTGTGAACTTCTCTCGATCCATGGATGTTGGTGATCATGAACTGAATGATCCATATATCTTATCATCACAAGAGAAAATGGAATGTTATATGAATTATGTGTGGATGAATGGTGGAGTGTAGTTGCTCACGTAAAAAAATAGATTTGTATGATATAGGTGATGAAGTGGAAGATTTGACCTCTATCATTATATGTCATCAATAGCAAGAAGCAAACATAGTTTTCCATCATGATATGGAAAATATTAATCTAGAATGGATGGATGAAGTGGATAAAGTAATGGAGCAGGAAACCAACATGATTGAAGGGGAAAATAATTTTTTGTACAATTATAGATTCATTTAGAAACCAATTATTTCATTTGTACAGTCATTCATTCTCACTATTTTGTATATTTTTTAGTACTATTCATATGTTATCATTTTTAATTATTATTTTTAATTATTTTTTAAATATATGTTCTGAAATTAATTTTATTTGATTAAATGATAGGAATTCGAAGTAGGAAGCGTTATAATATTTCATCGACCACTACGATAGATGAAAATCCATTTATCTCCCTCCCTACGGCATCTAAGCCATCATCCACTTGCCCCCTGCACCATCTCCCCCTAAACCATCTCTCACACCCTCTATGAGCATCCCTTCAGCATATTAGTCATTGCCTCCCCCTTCAGGAGCCTCAACAGTGAGGGAGCGACATGCCACATATAGTTCTCCATAGTGATACTAGTGGGTGACTATTATAGGTACAAATTTTAAAATGAATAAATTTATTTCACTTTTTTATAATAACTATTTGTTCATTAAATATATAAAAAATTCAAGTGTGGAGAAAAAAATAAAAATTTAGATGTATGGAATCTGACTGGAGAGAATATAGTTTTCTTATTTCATTCATATGGGGTCCCTACGGATGATGCTGTAGGATAACTTGGCATGATTATAGGCCAGCTAGCCATAGAGTCGGTTTCCCATTCTATTTATTATGATGATTAGAGGCATATTCCTACAACTTGAAAAAATAATGTTTTTGATTCCCAAATAATGTTAATTTTAATACATTATGGTGAAATTTATTGTCCAAATATTAAATTATAATATTTTAAAAATGAAATTTTGTGTATAAATGTTTTTCCAATTTACGGTTGCTGATATGCTAGCACGAAAGTGGACATTGAAAAATCTAGACAAGAAATGGAATGAATTTAAATTGAGATTGTGGAGTGATGTTAGTGATACTTAATTTACCACCCAAAAAATGTATGACAAGCTACCTGATGGGGTACCCAAAGAGAAGTGTAACGTTTTTGTTGAAAAACATCATGATGAGAACCAGATGGTATTTAAATATGTACTATTATATTAATCTCATTTTATATTATAAATTTATATGAAGAGGATATAAAATTTAATAAATTTATATTAAATTAAATTTTATTTATGTCAGGGTCCTTCAAGGAAGAAGGCATCAAGCTAGTCTAAGAAAGTCATCCCTCACACTGCGGGGTCAAAGAGTTTTTCTAGAATCTGATCGACTTTAGTAAAATTTTCATTAGTTTAAATATTTATAAGGAAATATTATCTGTCTAATATAATAAATTGTTGATTTATCTTTTTTTAATGCAGTCACAGAGTTTAGGGAATCAAACATCCCAAATAGTAGAGTGGTTTAATATTCATAAAAAAATCTGATGGATGTTTGGTTAATGAGCCTACCAATGAATTTAGGGTATGAACTCATTTTTCGTTATAATAACTAATTAGCAGCTTTTAATATGTTAATATATATTTCTAATAATATTACTAATATTTTATTTGTAGGTAAAAGTTAAATAACTATGGGATTCTAATCTTGCGTAGTCATACATAGTCTCTATGGATGACCAAGTTACTAAAGTCCTTGGAAAGGAGAATCCTAGAAGAGTGAGTGGGATGGGTTTGGGACCCATAACATCTGAGGTCTTTGGAAGGCCATCGAGGATTACAGCTGCATATAATCCTATCTATTGTCAATCCATACACCTAGATACTTAGATAGATATTATTTTTCAATGAAATACATTTCAAGAACATGGGGCTCAAATATCTGATTTCCAGAATGGATTGATTTATTTATATCAGTAGACAACTAGATCTACCCTCTGTGGTATTTCATCAATTGGTGGTGAGTAGGTAAATCAAAAAAATTCAAAATCATTTAGTTTGAAAACATTTATTGGTTTTATGTTTAAATATAAATTTAGTACATTATGAAATTTTCAATATAATGTTCTTAAAGGTGGTAGTTGGAAGTAAAGATTGAGGTGGAGAGGGTGATGAGCTATGTTCATCATCAGATAGTGATTAGTTGTATTGGTTATATGTTGGAAAAATATGGTAATAGTTGATTTTTATATGTGTCATGTGTGGCATAGAGTTTCCACCAAATATTTTCATGACCTAATATTTTCATGATTTCTCATGTTTCCTTTTATATATCATGAACCCAGTATTCCAAATACACTAGGAATTTATGATCATTTTGTTTTATTAATGGATACGAATATTTATGAACCATATAATAATGTGTTAAAATTTCTAGGTTTTTATATCTATAGTTTATAGGATTAGGATGATATTTTTGGTGCTATTTCTAAAATCCTTAAAATGTATTCGGGTATATTTACATCCCTCTTGGACATCCCACATAGAATCTTTTAGGTTTCTTTATTGTCATGAATCATTTTTTATGATTCGTTTTTCCTAAATTTATTAGGTTTGTTACCCACATATGAATAATCAACCATCTTGTTGATTTTCTTGGGAATATCCAGTTTTGTAGCTCCCTTCAACTTGTTTTTAGTGGATAACCCTTCATTATTAAAATTTTAGAGTATTATATTCTCAAGTTTTATAGTGGTCATGTTATCACTACCACTTATGATTTCCTCTTACTCAAAATACTTTTGATAATGATTTACAAATATCTGTTGAACACTTTAGTGTCTTGATCCTATTAAGGTAGAGGGATTTTCCACATTATTAATAGTAGAATAAGCCACCATCAATTCTCATTATAAACTAGTTTTTTCATATTTATCATTATATTATGGAGAAATATCTTCTTTACTCAATAGATACAACTTCATAATTTTATTCTTCTCTTTATTTTTCTTATTTATCCTTATTATGGAAGAACTAAATTCTGATCGAAGTCAAATCATTCTTATCTAAAACTAAAATTCATCATAAGTCATGAAAGAAACATAAAACATTAAAAAGAGAATAAAATTCAAATAGATAACCCAATTCGATATAAACCTACACTCTAATACTAATTTATAAGATCAAAGGAGGGATATGATCATTACTGAGATGGGGATTGAATCAGTTTTGGAGTCCAATTAATAATTTTTAATACCTATTAACTTTTACTCTATCACATTTAGGTGAGTGATTCTATTATTCTCTCCCTCAATTTTTCTTTTTTATTTTGATCAAAACAACCCAATACACACACAAGAGACACAACGATGTAAAATTTTCACCTTTCAAAACCAAATTCTAGTCCTTGGCATGAAATAGAATTTCAGCATGATTATATGATCCACCAGTGTCATGCTCTAAATACAATAGGGAAAATGTTATACATGTATCCATATATGGTGCATACCACACTTGACATCATCCCACTAGATCTTTATACTGTCATTAAAATAGTTTCATAATTGCAAAGAAAACATAAAAAGATCCCTTCACCAGTACAACATGATACAGATATTGAAAAGAGTTAGAATGAATAGTTTGTGCATGATTTCCCAATTTTTTCTCATGAATTGTGCGAAAACCCTCCATAATCTGGGTCATTAGAATGGTTGGCACAATGTATGGATAACCATGTAGAAAAAATATGTACCTCATTAAACAGGCTTGAAATTATAGAAATCCCCCTCCATCCTTATATCTTTTCACCCCGTCTTTATTTCTCCTTCATGTGCTCAAAGGGGCTCCCACCCAGGCTCCTCCTATCCTCTCTTCTCATAGGGAGGTATTGATCCCCATTATATAGTGTGGAATTTAACCTCTTTCAAGTGATTTTTTATCACTCAATAATTCTAGGAATATTCCTTCCTTCTTTCTACATTTATATCCTCTCTAGATGCATTATTTTGGTTCAAATAAATTCACCATATCATCAGCAGATTCATCTATTACTAGAATTTATCTCGATATAGATAGAAATATTCCTTGATATTGTTCATGTCAATCATATATGGTATTTTTAGGTGGTCTATATCATTTACCTTTGAGTATTGATGTTTTATAAATTGTGTCACTATGATTTTTGGCAGTACTTCTGTGCGACGACCTGTGAATTTGGTGTTTAATTTGTTAAACATAGTTCATTAGGATTAGTATCCCTTGTTTATTAAATTTGAAATGTTAAGGACCATGAACCTAAAATTTGAACCTCCCATTATAGTTTAATCCTTGAATGAATTAATATAATTATTTTTTTTCTAATAAAACCCCCTTTTAAATGTATTATTTTCTAAACTATCAAAGTGAAGTTCAAATGAATTGTAAGAGGATGTTAAAACCCCGGATGTGTGACTTGGTGACCAAAACCACTTTTAGGGGTTTAGGGCATAAATATTATTGAGTGAACTAGATGTTATCACATGGAATGCATGTTATCATGGCCTACCACATACCTTTTCATGTATGATGTTAACTGCCCTGGGTAGTCCACATAGACTAATTAATTTTATTCAATTCTCAGAATCCTTTAATTTTGGAATGGAGTACCGAATTAACTAAATTAAATGGTATGATTAATATATTGATTACTACACGTACCTTATGAATTTATAACTTAAATGGATTATGGGTGTGAACCTCATTAAATCCACTTGATTTATAAGATGCCATGGATTTACACAAAGCATCATTAATATTTAAAACATAAAGAAAATCAATGTATTAGTTACACCTTGAAGGAAACATGTATTACTCTTTATGGAATACTTAGGATGATATCATAGGTTGTTGATACTTTGTACGTTAGGGGGGATACATGTCATACAGTGGATGATCACACTGTCTGGGTTACTTTGCTTCATATGAGTAACACTAGTTCCCAAGGGGAACACATGGATGGGGTCGGTGGAAAGATTACTACACCATTTAATGAGTGGTACTCAGACTAGTTTGTATGGAAGGACTCAAATATTATTGTTTCTTATGAAAATGTTTGTTTTATTATACTCTTTTGGATGTAGGAAGTATGTGCATGTGAAATTGGAATGGTTTTTTTAGTGCACCAGTACTAGGGCTGTAGAATCATCTGTGTTTTTTTTTGTAAATCTAGCTTTATCGTTGGTTTAAAATAATACTAAGTAAATGAATCATATTTATAGGAGGTTAAAACCGCTTCTATAATTAGGTATTTTACTATTGGTGGTGGTTAAAACCACCAATGCATACAATAATTTAGAGGCAGCTAAAACTATCGCTACAGAGTTTTCATCTTACGTTTTCATTTTGTTACATTTATCTTGGTTTTAGTGGTGGTTTTCCCAGAGAAAACGAAATTATCTTTTTTCGGGGGTGTAAAACACCATGAAAAAATCATTTCTACCAGGAAAACCACCTTTAAAAGAACAAAAACCACAGTGAAATGAGTTATCTTTGACAGTTACAATAAATCACCACTAAATTGATGAATCCGCTGCATATTGTGTTCTGACACACAATTTAGTTTAAGATTCTTGAAACTACCACAATAGCCTATTTCGGTGGTTGAAACCTCCACCATATCCAACAAATCCTCCGCTATGTGGCAATTTTCTTGTAGTGGGCTTGCTTATTGGGAAGAATAGAGAATGGAACATTATAAAACATTTATTTGACCATCAAAGAAGGAAGAACTGATGTATATACATGAAATTGGAACATATAAAAAAAATTTAGAATATTAATTTAAAATTAAATATGAATTTCATAGGTTAATGAGAGAGAAAGCCCAACCCAACGTAATAAATGGAGGTTCAGAAATAATCCATTAACTTATGTCTAGAACAGTTATGTACTTGATCATATTGTCCCGAATAATAAAATTATGTCCATTAATTAAGTATTTCACAACCTTTTATAATTTTATTTGAAATTTTATAATTTTATTTAGGGAATTTATTTAATTTTTGATGATTTATATGATTCTATTTTGTCGCTCGGGAGTGTTCGTGTTCATGGATTTCATGATCGGTTCATTTTTATATGATTATGGAAGATCATATAAAATGGGAATAGATATCTGAAATTAAAGTTATATTTTATTAATGATCTTATAGAATATTAAATGGTCATACAATTCATTTGGTTATTTGGGTTGAGGATGAATCATTTTATAAGGCATTTGTGATAATCATTTAAATAATTTGGGGTGGTTTTCACTCACAATGAACTTATTTTGTTTAATTATTTAATATTCTTAGAATATGTTGTTTCCAGAACATAAATTTTTTTTATAAAAATAATTTTGAAATATTTTTCAATAATTATAATGGTTTTAATTCTAACCCTAATGGCATAAAGTAAAATGAAAAATTTTCATCCCTGAAGGAGATAAATTAATAAAACATGGATGACGTTTTCATTTTTCAAATAAATGGGAGATGAGAAGATAATTGATGAAGATATTCCATTAAAATGATATAATTACATTATATAAATGATATTGGAATTATCCTGCCACTTGGATTAGGGTGTGTGAGGAGAGAATACGAAAATAAATGAAATAGAAAAGAAATTAAAAGAAAAATAAAGAGGTTTTCCCTCTTAAATTATCCTTCTTGAGAACATCCTTTTGGAAAATGGTTTGATCTTTTATTGAGGCCAAGTTATCTTAGACGTATGATAGAGGATTGATAAGAGGATTTAGTAGAATTTGGATAAGGCCCAATTTTTGAAATGTGTCAGGAGAAAATGTAGACTCTGGTGGTATTTATATAGGAGGAGAGGGGTGTTTTCTCGTTGTTTCATTTAGTAGTTTACTATTTTTCCTCACAAATATGAATAGTTTGAATATTATCACTAAATATATTAAAATAGTTAAGTATTTGTATAAATTATGGTCTTACATCATCTATACATCAACTATGACTATAATTTGAGTATTTAGACAATATCATAAATCAACATATTTCACATTTCACAAAAAAAATCTACTATTTTAGAAAAATTCCAAAAAATAACCAGAAACATTTTTTGCAATTAAGAATTAAAAAATAGAGCGAATTTTAAGAATATAATTTTCAAAATCTAAAAAATTTAATTTTTAAATAAAATAAACCTTTACTTGAAAAATATAAATTTTAAAATCATAACTAATTTTATAAAACTTTGAGTTATTAATTAATATGTAACAAAATTACATTATAATAATATGACAAAAAAATATTAATTAATGAATAATTTTTAAAAAAATTAATTTTATTTTATTTTATTAAATAAATCATAAAATTTTAATTAAATATTTAGGACATAAAAAAACACCAACAATAATTTTTTCATTTTTAAAACATTTATTTACATATTCTAAGATATAGATATATTTTATTTTTATTCACAAGATACCAAAATTTTATTTATACTTTTGTATGGTGGGTTACTAATATATTGTCTAGTTTAATATTTATAAGAGTCCCATTGGTATAGGTTCCATAACATCTATAAATATTCCATATTTTATTCTATCTTTATATATAATGTTTTTTATTTATGTGATTTTATGTTATTTATACTATATAAAATAAATATAAGAAGGAAATTTACAGTGATAGTTGTCAGGTTTTTTATAGTGATGTTTCCTAGGATGGATTTTTATTGATGAATACTGAACTTTCCTTAGGAAAACATTACTATGTTCAATTATGTGGTGAGGCCAATTAAATTCAAAAGAAGTTCATTTAGGTTTTATTTGTGTTATAATTTTTGTGCTCAGTGATTTGGGAAGTTGATCTGATTGAATTGATTGAAATTTATTTTTATTATTTCTAGTTTCACCACATTTTCCAAAGTCACTGAAGGAGATGATTGGAAAATTAGACATGTTATGCATAGTTAACCCCTTTATGGAGGTAGTTTTTCTTTTAAATTAATGAAAACTTAGGTGTGGTCATGGATGGATCTCCATATTCATGTTTTTAAGGAAATTAAGAGACTGTTTTTTAAATAATATAATACTTTTGAATGAGTAATTTTGTTTAAAATAGGTGGTGAGATATTCATTGCAGAATGAAAACATATAAACGCTCTCTAATAATCACAAGTATGGTTAATTTCTATTTAGCATGAATTGATTTAATTAAAAAAGAAAGGATAATGTGAATAGAGAATGCATATGGTCTGGTGGGGATTAGTGTAAATCAGAGCACTAATCAGATATGTTTCCCTAGGGCATAGGTGTTTGTCTATATAAGAACGAGCTTTCCGTCATGTTTTGTATGCATGAATATTGGATCTACTAGTGGATCTTTCCCCAGAATAGACTACTTTCAGATTAAGAGCTTCCATTGATGGTTAAACACATTCACTCACCCCTTCAAATAATTTGAATTTATTCTGGATGAAAAAATATGTCTTGTGAGAGATTACTCATGCTAGAGAAGAGGTGTTGTGGTATCCACATTTGTAGAAATTAGTTACAAATTTATGAAATCACAAGGTATTTGAGAATTAGTAAATAAATCATGTTTCACCATTTTCAATGAGAAACACCCACCATATGTGATTAGTAGATCAAATAAATTATATGCTAAAGTTAGTCTCCCATCAGATGATATGAATGGATTCAACAATTATGTTCTCGTAGGAATTTCACTTTCAATTAATATTGAGGAATGTTTGGTTGATTTTTAAGGTTTTAATATAGTAGAACCTCGATGAGTGTAATGTGTATGTATTTTCCAAAATTCTAGTGATGTTTTTAGGTTTATAGTGTCGGATGATGAGCACGCTTGTGGATTTGTGATGTATTAAAATAATAATCTCTTTGAGGTGATTCTTGGTAGAGCCTGAAACACCCTGACCCCATAATACTAGAGCCGATGCATTATTTTAATACATTATCCTAATTATGAGTAATCAAATCCCAAAGGACCGATCCGTTTAGAAGTCTTGAAAAATATATTATATACATGAACATTACAATAAAATTCAAAACCTATAATACAACATACATCATCCTTTGAGAATTCCCAAATTCTCATTGATTAACCCTGCATATAAATCATAATATACATCTTGGCATCCTGGGAAAATAAAACATAAGAAAAGGTTTAGCTCAGATGCTTAGTAATGGTAAGAAATACAGAGAAAGCTATCATAAATAAGAGTAATATTTTAAGGAAATGTGTAAAAATAAAGCACAATAATTTTGAGGATATTATTTAGAATTATATAGAAAGGATAAATAATACCATATAAAATATGCATAACCATGGATATTATAATGGTAAAAAAACACATGTAGTATCCATAAATAATATAATAATTAGGGAATTCATAGAGTGATTCATCCACACTATTAGGATATATCCTTAAGATAGTTATTATGAAGATCTATCCTCATGAAATTTTAAGTATGTGTGTATAAACCAATTTTATTTGTATCAAGATCTATCCTTTTGACAATGTTAAACTACTTCGAAAACAAACACGAAGTGTTTTCCATCAACTACTTCGTCATATGAGACCTACCGATGCATCGAGAAACTATAGCGGGCCTCTCATGTCACTTACTAAGTCCAATAAATTCATCAAATGAAAATGTTTAATCATAAACAACAAACTCTTTAATTTTAAAAATTAGTATATGAAATATGAATAATTTAACCATAACCCATGAATGGTATCTAAATAACACATCCACAATCCAACTAAACATAAACCATTCAATAAAGTATGGTAAATGATATCATAAGAGATTAAACTCAATTAAGAATAATATCAGAAATATGATGTTAATAAAGATGAAAATACCCCCATTAAAATCATTAATAAAATTGTGATCCAAATACCCCTTTTCTTTGTAAGTTTTTATTCCAAAACCACACACTTATAAAAGATGACCATTAAAACGATATTTTTGTTTGAAATTTTCCCATTCCAATTTGAAACTTTTTAAATGAATCAAAATTTTAAAACTTTCATTTCAATATAAATAAAACCTTGAAATCATTTTTAAAACATGGACATTAATGAAAAATATTTGAAAAAATAAATATTTAAAACATTCAACATGATGTATTAGTTAAATATCCCCTTATATAAAACAAAAAAATATTCCTTTGAGAAAATTTGAATGAAATTAAAAAATAAAAACAAAATTTTCTTTATAATCATTCATATAAATATATATAAATATGTATGATAATATCAAGAATATTGAGATGTAGAGGGGATTAATTCTTTATACATTCAAAGCATCCCATGCCACATTGATCATTTACATAAAAATCCCAATATCATGACATGAATCTTCAAATACCATGAAGAAACATTTATTCACGATATCAAATATAATATGGCCAGTATATACACCACACACTAGAGATAGGTGGAGAACATGGCTCATATCTCACAAAAATATAAAGTGAGATGAAATTCCCTTAGCTTTTCTCTGATACTCTCTGTATGTGTCCCAAACTATTGTATAATGGTTTTAAACATATTATTAAATTGTAAGAGAAATATAATAATATTTATGATATCATATATAATTTATTTATGACTTTATAATAAATATTTACTAAAAATTTCCATATAAATGATACATTTCGGGTAACAATCTCTTTGTTTATCGTATATGTTTTGACTTTTTATTCTTGATCGTATTATTTAAATAATTATTTACTTACACAAAAAATTAAAAAATTATTTATATATCATATTTATATATAAATATATAAATATAAATATAAATATATATTTATAATATAAATATATATAATAGATATATATATGAAATGAAATACTCTGTTTATAGAGACAGTAGGCCGTACGTTCGCATGGATGTTGTTTCAATTTTCTTATCATATTGAATGGTAGAAAATAATAATATATATATATATTACTAAAATTTCATTATTATGTCATATATTTCATACTTATTAATTATATGTATTTTTATAATCATTCTTAAATGGTTAATTCGGAGAATCAATCTTATCGCATCGTGCAGACAGTAGGTCGTACATATGCACGAGCGATGATATCATTCTTTAATGATTAAATGTGCAAGGAAATGAATTGTATATTAACTATAAAGGATCATTATAATTTAATTTTTATTATTTATATTACTTATATTCATCATTATACTATAACAATAAAGTATAGATGAAAAACAGATTACACCATAGCGTGGAGACAGTAAGTCGTACGTACACATACATAGTGATATTGCCTTTCGTAGGATTGGTAATAGGAGGAATATGATTATTTAATAATCATAAAAAAATATAAACATATATTATATTCCAGATTTATTACTTTAGTATGGAAACAACATTGTAATAGGAAGTTTAAGAAGAAAATAAAATTGAATTGAATTTGTAAAACAATTACCTATTCTTAGATTATCTCCTCTTGATGTTTACAAAAGGAATCCTAAGGTTGCATTTATGCCAAAATTATGGAATTTAGGATGAATTGAGAGATATTTTGAGGAGAAATGTGCAGTTTTGGACCGAACCAAATGGATTTCTATGTGTAAATAAAAGATAAGGATATGTCCCTTTTTATGAGAGAGGGGAGGGTCACATCAGGAAACTCAAAAACTATTAATTTATTATAAATATATTTTCGATTTAAAAAAGATAAAAAGTGAGTTAGCTTGATTTTATGATGAGTATGTGTATACATAATCTAAACCATTGAATTTTAGACATTTTTAGATCACTAACATGTCCTTATATTTTGGCATTGACCCTTAGTTAGTCAATTTTACTCTTTCGATGACAACTTGTCTTTTTACACTATAGGGTTAATTTATTTAGTATTAAATGTAAAAAGAACCCCAATTGGATAATTTATGAAAAAATTATAATTATAATAGTTTTCGGGATTATTTCTATATTTTTAGGAATTTTGATATCATTTCATTAAATATTATTTATTTTAAAATCTCATTTATTTCAATTCTAACTCTATTTATTATTTGTCTTTTTAAAAACTCACAACAACTTAATTACTATAAAAAAATAAATTTAATAATATCTAATATGTAAATGGAATAAAAAAAATTATTTTATTTTAATATATGTTGGATATTATATATATATTAATATTATTAATATCATTTAAGTGATTCTTCCTTTAATAAATCAATTACTGCATCATCATTGTGTCACTATTTAATTAAATTATTTAATGTATAAAAATTATAAATAAATTATCATGATTTATATAAAAATTTATCTTTATAAATACTATTTATAGTCAAATTTTTATTATGTATAAATGTATTTTAAAAATGATTAATTTTTAAAATTGGGATAGATATTTTAACTCTTTTTAAAATAAAATATTATAAATGTACTAATCTAACACAAGTGGCATAAAAAAGATCATATTATCTAACTGATGTAATTTTTTTCTGATGCACACTTATCCAATGAAATTAGAACCGGTTTTACAATAATTTTATATTCTAATAATATTATTTTTCCCTTTAGTTACCCTATTAACCTTTAATCCTGATAAATAAAATTCAAATGTTACTATTTACAAAAATTATTTTGATCCTATTAGACCAAAATTTTCGTACTAATTTCAACCATGTATGTCTATTTTTTAATATTCAATTCAATGAAGTGGTAAAATTATGTTTAATGCTAATGAAACAAATGTGGCTCGATGGTGGGTAGAAGAGATGTTCAAATGTTCAGTAATTTTTTATATCTAATTATATTATAAGAATGATTCCAATGAACAAAATTACATTTAAATTTATATTATTAATCTATTGTGACTTTAAAATAATTTTAAATTAAAATAATTATATAAATTAAAAAGGCAGTTTTTAACTACAATGCTTTATTTTTCATTATTCTTGAAAAATTGAAACATTTTATAAAAACACCCAAAAAAACACCCTATGATAATCATGAGGTTCTGAATTCAACCATTAAGTCTGTTATGAAAAATAAAATTGATAAATTTCATAATGTTGTTAATTCAATTCATAACCTCTTTTTAAATGGATAATTTTGTATATCATGGTATGCTCGAAGGGTTCATTGTAGAAAAACCTTGAAATGATTGAAAAATGTAACCATCATATTCTGATGTACAGTGATAGAGAACATGATTTAAAAATTGTTAATAATCACAGAGCTATAAATCTATGATGAAATAAGGGACCATTTGATTTATCACAAAAGAAATTACTAGGAAATCATTTTTTATTTCAATATCATTTCCCTAGAGTTGAAGAATTATTTTATTTTTCAGATAAGAACTTAATACTTTTCTTTCCATAGAATAATAATAATCTCATCCTTTGGTTATGCTTTGATCTATTTTCTATTCATCCCATACACCTGTAAATGTACATTCAAAATGAGTTTTTCACACCTGAAGCACATTTGATAAATCATAAGGCCCAAAAGTATTTCTTTAATCCTCTATATATTCACTAAAACCATAAATATTTTTCCAAAGTATCCAATAAATCATTGTTTAACATAAAACAATAATATTAAAAGTTTAACATACTCCATTCTGACTTTAAGCATCTTCCAAAACACTTCTATCTAAATTAACAGTCTAAAATGGTCTCTAAATTCCAAAAAATAAATGATAACATCTGGTGTCCCAAACAATGTAATATAGTTCTTATTGAAAAATAACATTATAGCCTTAAAAGCATTAATGAAGTAATTCAGGCTTCCAAATACTTTAAGAAGATGTATTGTAGTACAATCTATGTATATTTCATTAATCTTATAACCTCAGAACCATTGATGTAATAATAAATGAATCCCAATACAAAATAACCTTAATCATTCCACTTCACTCTTAAACCATTAACTACACATCAACATATTATTCCTTTAAACCACTTTTATCCCATTTTTCTTTTGTAGTCTTTTCATTATTAGTAGTATAATCATTGCATGTATAACCTTTCTGATTCTAACTATTTACCAATTCTCAAAGAATAATGTAAATAACACTAATCATAGTGATGTAGTCATAATGAAACATTTATAGGATCTATAAATTGTTGAATCTTCTCATCAATCCATTCTTCCATATGATTAACACAGGTTATCCATTACCAAATATAAAGGATGATATTATAAACCTAGACTTATCCAAAAAATCATTAATAGGTTTACGTTTTCTAAAACATGGTTTCTAAACCTAATATCCACGGTTGTTGCTAAAATTCCTTTGATAAAAACTATAATTCCCCGAACCTAAAAGCCTAGATCTGATGCATTATTTTAATATATTTTCAAGATTACATGGAATCAAATACGGAAGGACCAATTAGTTTAGAAGACATAGAAAATATATTAAATATGTGAACTTTACATTACAATTCAAAATATAAAATACATCAAATAAAATTCTTTCAGAACACCACTATTCTCATATCATAACCCTTCACATCAATCATTATATATGTCATGGCATCTTGGGAAAATAAAATATAGGAAAGGAGTGAGCTCAGGTACTATGTAAGGATAAACAATATAGTGGAAGCGATCATAAATAAGAATAAACTTTTAAGGAAAGTTATAAAACCGAAACACAATCATTTTAAACATAATCTTTAAAGTAATATGGAATGAATAAATAATCCAATATTAACAAATCATAACCATGGATATTCTACTAGTCTAATAATCACATGTAATATCCATAAATAATATGGTAATAAGGGAATGCATAATTATGGACATCTTCATTTTCAAAATATTTCATCAAGATGGCTACTATCAAGTTCTATCCTTGTGATTGTTTTTGTCTGTGGGTAGAAACCCGTCTAATTTTTGTAAATATCTATCATCCTGATAATGTAAAATTTCTTAGAAAACAAACACGAAGGGGTTTTAATCAACTAATTAATATCATGAGACCTACAATGCATCAAGGGGATATATAGGGCCTTGACCATCACATACTAAGTCCAATACATTCCTCATATAAAAAAGGTGAAACATATACAACAAATTCATTCGTATAAAAAACTAGTATATAAAATTAGAATACATTAAATATAAAGAAAGAATGGTATCTATAGAGCACATCCACAATCTAACTAATCATAAACCATTCAATAAATTATGGTAAATGATATCATAAGAGAGCTTTCTAAATTAATCATATGATCCAACATATTATGTTGATATAGATGAAAATACTATATTAAAATCATTAAAAATATTTAGAGACAAATACAACTTTTTCATTGAAATCATCTATTCAAAAGTCGTAAATATATAATATAAGTCATTTAAAAAGATATTTTTGAATCTAAGGGTCCCATAACAATTTGAAATTCTGTAAATGAATTAATATTTTAAAAAATTCATGCCCACATAAATACATCCTTAAAATCATTTTTAAAACATGGATATTAATGAGAATGATTTAGAAGAATAAATCTGTAAAACAAATAAAATAATTTTTAGTTAAATATTCCCTTACATAAAACTATAAAATTATTTATTTTGAAATATTTAGAATTAAATTTAAAATATACATAAAATATTCTTTATAATACATTATGTACATATAAATAATTATGTATAATATTATCAATAATATTGAAATGGAAAAAGGATTAATTAGTTAAAAATTCAAAGCATCCCATACCACTTTGAACATTTAAATAATAAGTCCAATATATTCAATTAAATATTAAAATACCATTATGTTAAATTTATTCATGATATAAAATATAATAGAGGATGTACGTACACCACAAACAAGAGATTGGTGGTGAACAAGCCTTATATCTCGAGAAAATTAAAAGTGAGACAAAATTCCCTAACCTTTGGTCTGATACTCTTCATACGTGTATGAAACTCCGGTATAAAGTTTTCAAACAAATTTTTAACTTCTAAAATAATTATAATAATATTTATGATATCAAATATTATTCATTTATGACTTTATATTATCATTTATTAATAATTTCCTTGTTAAATCAACATTTTAGGTTATAATCGCTTTGTTTTTCGTACGTGTTTTGACTTATTAGTACTAATTGTATTATTTATAAAATCATTATCTTAATTAAAGATTTTAAAAAATAAATTATATATCATATTTATATTCAGAATATAAATATATATAATAGATAGATATATGAAACAGAATACACTGTTCATGGAGAGGGTAGTCCTTATGTACACATGAACATTGTTTGTGTTTTCTTACCGTATTGAATGAAAGTAAGTAAATAACACATATATATATATTATTAAAATAGAATTAGTATTTCATATATTTAGAACTTATTCATTATATATATTTTTATAATCATTTTCAAATTGTTGATGGGGAGAATGAATCTCATCACGTTGTGGAGACGGTAAGCCGTACATATGCACGACCGACGATATCATTCATTAATGGTAAAGGGGGTAAGAAAATAAATGGTTTATTAACTAGAAAAAATAATTATAATGTAATATTAATTATTTATTTTCATTATATTCATCATTATAACCATCAAAATAATATATAGATGAAAACTAGTTTACACCACTGCGTGGAGACGTTAAACTGCACGTACACATGCATGGTGATATTTCATTTCATAGGATAGGTAAAAAGAGGAATATGATTGTTACATAATCATAAAAATATATTATAATGTAGTATATTCGGTATTTATTACTTTAGTAATGAAAAACATTGTTATAGGAAGTATAATAATAATAGAAATTGAATTGAATTTGTAAAAAAATTTCCTCTCCTTTGAGTATCTCCCTTTGATTTGCACAAAAGGAATCCGTAGGAAGGATTTATGAAACAATTATGGACTATAGGATGAAGTGAGTTATATTTTTAGGACAAATGTTTAGGTGTTTTATGAACCATAGGTCATTATAGGTGTTAATAAAATAGAAATATTGGTTCCCTTTTATAAGAGAGGGTAGAGGCACTTTAGGGAACTTGAAAACAATAAATTTATTATAAATCTATTATTGATTTTGAATAACTAAATAGTGAATTATTTCATGGATAATATGAGGATTGGTTGAAATAATCTCAAAAAATATATTTTAGACTCGTTTAGGTCAAAAAAATAACTTTATCTTTTGGGTTTAACCCCTAAATAAACAATTTAACTCTTACCGTGGAAACTTATCTTTTAAAACTATAGAGTTATTTTAGATACTATAAAATGGAAAAGAAACCCCAATTGGATAATTTAGGAAATATTTAAAATTATAAATGTTAATTGGAAGAGACCTATATTTTTATGAATGTTTTTATCATTTAATAAAATATTATTTATTTTAAAATATTTTTTCTATCAATTTTAAAACTATTTATTATTTGTCTTTTTAAAAGATCAAAACAACTTTATTCCTTCATAAAAAATAAATTGAATCATTCCTATTATTTCAATTTCATCCCAAAAATAAGTGGATGGAATTAAATATTAAAATTTTAATTATTTCAATAATATTAATACCATTTAAATGATTCTTCCTTTAATAAATCAATTAATGCATCATCATTGTGTCACTATATAATTTAATTATTTACTATATAAAAATCATAAACTTTTATCAAGATTTAGATAAGCATTTTATATTTATAAACACTATTTATAGAATAATTTATCTTAGTTATAACCCTATTTTAAAAATGATTTAGCTATTAAAATTTGAATACGAAATTTTTAACTCTTTTTAAAACAAAATATAATAAATTCCCTAATCTTACCCAAGTGGCTTAAAAAGAATTATATTTTTAAATAATGTTGATTTTTTTTAAACAATCTTATTCAATGAAATTTGGACAAATGTTAGAGTGATTTTATATTATTATAATATTATATTTACCTTTAATTACCATATTTACCTTTAATCGTGTTAAATAAAATTCAAAAGTTACTATTAAATAAAAATTATTTGGATCTTAATAAATAAAAAAACTCATAATAATTAAAACCATGTATTCATATTTTTTGATATTCAATTCAAATAAGCGGTAAAAATATGTTTAATGCGAATCCCACAAATCTTCCTAGAATACGTGTAAAAGAGAGGTTCAAAAGATCAATACTTTTTTATATCTAATTCAATTATAATAATGATTCTAATGAACCAAATTGGATTAAATTTTTTATTATTTATCAATTTTGAGTTTAATTTAAATTTAAATTTAAATAATTATTTAAATGAAATAGTCGGGTTTTAATTACAATGTAGTATTCCTATTATTCATCAACAATTTAATATTTTCAAAAAAATACCAAAAAGTAACCCTAATCCAATTTTGATGTTCCAAATTCAAAAATGAAGTCTATTTTGAAAAATAAAATTTATAAATTTCATAATGTGGTTAATAAAATTCATAACCTATTTTAAATGAAAAATTTAGTATATCGTGTTACACTCGAACTCAGTGTTTCGTAAAACTCTAGCCATTGAATGTACCATAAAATATTGGGGGTATTAAAAAGCCTATCTAATATTTTGGAATTTATTAGGTCTTACAACATGATAATTAGTTGAGTTTTAACCACTTTTATTTCATGAACTGGATTATTATGTAGATATTTGTCGCTCAATAAGGTTCGTTCTTGATTTCTAGAGCCAATAGTGTATCTTAATCCAAATGGTCAAGACATTACACTTCAAAAAATGGTAGAATGGGCCACCCTATGGGTAGTGGTGTGTTTTTGATTATGTGGATTGTGGTTACTGTTGTTTTTTTATTTCCATCGAAGGCATTCATGAATGAGTGTATACAATAAAATCGAGTTAACGTTGACATTGGGATTGAATTTTATGTAGATAGTGACACTGACATGAAATCTTCATATAAATTTGTATAATTTTTTTAGAGGATTGTCATTCTTCTCTCAATATATAATATTACAATGATAGATCTTGATCATTTTTTGTCTGTTATGGAATAGTTGATTACATATATTCTAGAGAGAAAGAAACATTGTAGCATTCCAAGAGTCAACATCAAAATTAGTGATCTTATTAATGATATAATGTTTCATAAATGGATTAATATCATATCAAAAACATATGTAATAAATTTCAAATTTTGGGATATTTTTTATGTAGTGCGTTAGAAGGATCCACATAAAATGGCATATATATTTTTGAAATGATCATTATTTGTGATGGTATGGTGTTAATATCTTCATGAATTAAAGGTGATGTTTCTTTCATAGAAACATGTGTACCAAATTCACAAAGATATTAGACCTCTAGAGGAAATATAAGTGTGTTAAATAGTAGATAGTTTCACTTAAATAATTTTCACATAACCTTAATTGGTTGGAAGAACTATATTTTTCTTTTTGTGGACAATTAGGGGTTTATTATGTGGAGGATAATGTAAATTTGATAATTACAGGCCAATAAATAAAACAATTATCTAGTTTTCAATGCTCTATACCTCCCTAGGGGTAATATAGTGAATTTTCCCACGAACATGACCTCCAAATAACTATTTTATGATTATAATCAACTAATGGAGTAGTGTTTACCCATATTCATTTATTTGGTGAATTTATTATCATTATGAGTTTTATGAGATATTTTACCTTTGTTATTTGGTTAAATTATTATTCTGAGAGATTAATGGTGATATGAAAACCATGATTTTATATGATTCTAACATGGGGATATTTTTATAAGAAATATACTGATTAATTTTTTAGTCAGTGTTGAGATGTGAGCATTTAAAATCCTAGATAATGATATAATAATAATATTATTTATTATTTAGTTCGAATAAATTGATTTTTAAATAAATTTTTATATCTTCTTAAAATAGCCTTTTATGGGGAAACTAAGACCACATTTGAGTATTAAATAATTTATTTACAATAATAATGATGTATTATCCAATTTCATTGGGATATGGGATAGTTCAGAGTCACGGGTGGAGGTACATGAATAAACCGAGGAAAGAATTTTTTCCCTATTTGTTTTGTTTATGTGGATTTGTTGATGGAACAGTGGTGAGAGAAGAGTCATGATGTGAATACCCTATGATAATTATCATATAATTCTATCTTAGGTTCTATTACAACATTATCTTATTCTGACATGATGTTTATATCACAAGGCCATGGAGATGATTGGTTGTAGTTAAAGATTGCGGTAAAATGGAAGAGGAAGATGATGGGATTGGGAATTAGTATCTCAATACATATTGGATTAATAGGAGGCGATGGAAATAGAAATGTATGAAATTATCGACATCGACCAATATAACATCATTACAACATCAATGTGATGTAGTATAGAAATAGTGATGTAGATGCTCAATATACAAGAGGGGGGGGGGGTGAATTGTATACATTAAAAATTCCTTTGGAACCTTTAAAGTTAGTTAAGAATAACTATGTTTTCCTCAAGCAAAGGAAAGGGCTAAGTTTAACAAAGTTAAACTAAGAAAATTCACAACACCTCTAACACCGAATGCAAACTTGGAAATAGATTCCAAAAGTAGGTTCCGGAAATATGGTTCCGGAAATTGAAACTTAACAAAAGATTACAATATGAGATTCTACCTTAAAGCGTATAGAATCTAAATGAAACAGAGTACATGTAAGGAAGTATAAGAAAGTTATACTTTCCTTATAATAAAAAATGCAGCGGAATAAAAACTATTAGTAGAACTACAAGTAACAAGATATAAGTCTTTTATCCCAAAGAGAAGGGTATCTAACAACCTTGGATAAAGGTCCCTTGATTTATACTTTCAAGAAAGTCTGTCTTACCCACAATAGGGTAAGCCCTCGATACGAAGATCAGAGTCTCTGTCCTGCTATCCCCGCAAGCCCTCAACTTCAAGGTAGTTGGAAACCACTGTCTTCCTCAGCAATGAAGCCCTCGAACTTCAAGGTAGTCGGCACCTCTGTCTTCCTATCCCCGGAAGCCCTCGAATGTAATCACCAACATTCGGAGTCGCACAAAGCTTTGAGAGTTAATAAGAGCCTCTCTCTCTAGAAATCACTTCAACAGCATGTATGCACAAAAAATAAGTTGTTCATCTGTCATCAGTCATCTGTGTCGAGCTCTTTCAAATGAGCTCCTATTTATAGGTAAGGTCGGCCTCCTTCCCAATGGTCATATTTTCCTTAAAGATCGGAGGGACCTGTACACGTTTCACTTAGACAACGGTTAGTTTATAACAAAATAGACGACATCGTTTTATAACAAAACAACTGTAACAGAATGTACGACATCGTTTTAAAAACTGACTCAAATGTTCGGAATGTAAGCTTCAGAGTGAAGGTTCGAAGTGAAATTAAAATAATAAAGAGTAGACAAAATATAGAAGTGTAAGCAGAATAAAAGTTCGGAGTCTAACCAAAATATTTTTCGGAGTCTGAATTAATTCAGAGTGTATAAAACAAAGATGATCAGATTCTGTTTAATAGATGAATTCGGATTGAGAATTCGGAATGAGAATTCGTCATCAGAATTCGTAATGAGAATTATTCATTAGAATTCATAATGAGACTTCCCCATCAGAATTCGTAATGGGAATTACTCATCAGAATTCGTAGTGATATTTCTTCCTTAGAATATGTAATGAGAATTCCTCATCAGAATTCGTAATGGGAATTACTCATCAGAATTCGTAGTGAAAATTCCTCATTAGAATTCGTAATGAGAATTCGTCATCAGAATTCGTAATGAGAATTAAACATTAGAATTCGTAATGAGAATTCCTCATCATAATTCGTAATGAGAATTCCTCATCATAATTCGTAATGAGAATTCTTTATGAGAATTCGTAATGAGATTTCTTCATTAGAATTCGTAATGAGAATTCCTCATTATAATTCGTAATTGGAATTACTCATCAGAATTCGTAGTGAGAATTCCTCATTAGAATTCGTAATGAGAATTCGTCATCAGAATTCATAATGAGAATTAATCATTAAAATTCGTATTGAGAATTTATTATCGAACTTCATAAGAATTTGTATCCTGAATCTGGAGTAGAACTTAATCAGAGTTCGTATCCGGAATTCGGAATGAAACTTCCTTATAGTTCTTATCCAGAATTCGGATCCTAAAACAGAATGCTTCATATCAAAGTTTCAACGATTCCGAGAAAATAGAAATGAATCCTAATCTCATACTTAAGAATCATCTAGATGAAATATGATAAGGATAGTTTATCTTATAAAAGCGATTTTCCTTATAAAAGAAATTTTCCTTAAGAAAGCAATTTTCCTTAAGAAAGCAATTTTACTTAAGAAAGCAATTTTCCTAAAGATAAGGTGTTTGTGATTTCCAAAACAAGAAGGAATGGAAAATTCATAAGGAAAAACTTATTGAGTCAACAATCTCCCCATTTTTGGAAAGAACAAACATCCTTACGAAAAGGAAATTCTAAAAGAAAACATTAAGGCTTATCTCCCTTGGCTTTAAGGAAATTGATGAATACGACTAACTCCCCCTTAGGCTTTGAAACTCTAAGGATCGTATTCTGGATTTCTGGAGTGACATTTCATTACGAAAAAAGAAAGTCTTCTTTAATGAAAAACTCCCCCTTAGATAGACTCTTATTAGAGTTCTTTTTTCCTTTAAGGATATTTTCCTTCTCCCCTTTAGATAAACTCTCATTGGAGTTCTTCTTTTTCTTAAGGATCTTTTCCTTCTCCCCCTTTGTGATTTTCAAAAAGAAATCGAGGGAATGGAAAAAAATAACAAAGTACCTGAAAAAATAGTAAAAACAACAAAAGAATTGAGAGGCACAATTTTCATTAGATTTAAAATCTCGGCAAAAAAGAAAATTAGATACAACAAAAAGATCAGATTTAGTCATTTCAGATCTTTTTCCTTCGACATGAGCCCCTTAAGAATAGTCTTGATCTTCTTCAGGTCTTTATGATCTTCTTCAGCTTGCTTCTCTAAGACCACTATTATCTCACTTTGAGCTTCAATTCTTTCTTCCTGGGCTTGAAGCTTTTCTTCCTGAGCTTTGATCTTTTCTTCCTGAGCCTTCAACTTCCCTTCAAACTCAATCCAATGATCTCTTTCGAATTTCCAGTTCTAAGAAACAGAATTCAACTTTCCATTCAGATCTCTGACTTGTTGAATCTGGAAGTTCTTTTGATCTGTCAGCTTCTCTTCAAAGGATGAAGTCAGGTCATTTATCTTCCTGTCCTCAGTCTCAATGGCATCTTTAACATTGTCTTGAAACTCATCAAATAATCTCATCTCTTCAACAGTCTTCTTCGACCAGTTTGTCATCCTCTTGCAAAATTTTCTATGGGCTTCGTAGCCAACAAAAAAGGTTTTGAACTGAGCCTCAATCTCAATGCACTTGTCCATAACCAGAGACACATAGTCTGTTTTCTGATTCAAAGCATGTTGGAGCAACTGACAACTTGAGTCAATACTTGAGAAGGTTGGAATGGTTCCTACTAACTTCTTTAAAGACTGGACAACAAAGTCATGCCCAACCGAAGATGACTCTGAATCGGAAACTTTGCTTGGAGAATTTTCTTCTTCAACAAGGTCAAGCTTTCTCTTCTAAGAACTACCAACTTCCTTCCTCTTCCTCACTTCTGAGCTCGGAGTATCAGCAAGAATTTTCTTTCCCTTGTATTTTTCCCGAATTGAATCATGTTCCAGATTTCTCTTCTCACTATCAGAAACTTGAACAACATTATCTTCCTCATCAGCAACTTCCTGAACATGAACGCCTACGTTTTCCTTCTAAGCAACATCATGTAAAAGTTGTTCTTCTTCTCCATGATAAGTAACTTATTCTTCTCCTTTCTCTTCTTCCATTTTTGGAGTAACTAGCTTCGAAGATTCAGCTTCTGAAGTTCGGAGTGATAAGTGTTCTGAAGGTATCCCCTTGTAATCATCTACTTGTTTCAACACATCTCCAGTTTCACCACTTCCTTCAGCAACATATTCTTCTTGTTCCACTTGCTCAACTTGCTCTACTTCCTCAGTAGTCTTAGCAACAGCTTCTTCCGGAGCAACGGAATTTCTTCCTGGAGTCTCAGGTAGAGATTCCAAGGAGAAAGATCTCGGAACATGAATAGTTGCTGAAACCATCTCATTGAATTTCAACAAAGCCTGAGCTACCTCAGCCTCATACATCTTCTTCTTGAGCTTCCTTTCCTTTACTTGTTTTTCAAGATCATCAAAAGTTCTTTCCTTCAAGGCCTTAGCCTCCGTAGGGTCCAATCCGAACTGCGGATCCCCTTCTTTCCTGTTCTCTTTATCTGCTCTCCACTTCGCAACAACTTCATCAGGATAGGCTTTCTTCTTATTTGGTTTTGGAGGTGCGGAATGGACTTCCTTAGACTTGGGATTCTCTGCTTCTACTTCCACTTCTTTCAGCTTTCTCTTCCTCACTGGCTTAGAGGATTCCGGATCAGCAACTTTCTGAACTGCTTCTCCTTGAGCAGGTAGATCAATAAACTGTCCAGACTCTTTGTCAAAGGCTACATCCATTCTCTTATGAGTACCATCGCTCACCAGCATAATCTTGAAAACTCTTGGCTTAGATTTGCAAGCCTCCTTGAAAGACTCAAGGCATTGAACTATCAACTTGGAGAGGATTGCTGGATACATAATAATCTGAGCTCTCAGATTTCCTTTCTTCAAATTCTCAAGAGTGATAAGAATGTTCTTCATCAAGTTAAACTTCCTCAGATTTATCAGAAAATCTAGGATGTAGATCTCACTCTTCTTCAAGCTGTCTTTTTCACCTTTCCTCGGTACGATAAGACCTTGTACCCATAACTCCAGAATCCAGAAATTTGTAGATAAACTAGCAATCTTCGGAGCCTTGTCATCAACCAGTCTGAGAGTTTCTAAAGCTTTTTCCTTGTCGAAGCTTCCTTTAGAATCCGGAAACAAATGAGAAACAAACTCAACTTCTCCTTCATTATTTAGCCCTACCAAGCTGGCTGCCTTGGCATATGAAAGTTTATAAGTCTTCCCACAAAACTTAAAAGACAACTTGTCCTTTCCATCTTCCTGAAGAAAAGAAACTGTCTCATAGAATTCAACAAGTAATTCTGAATACACTTCATCTTGGTTCCCGGGTTTTGACATGGCAACATCTTCCCAACCATTAAGCTTGATATTCTTAGAAATAAGAGAATCATACTTGTTGAAGAAATCCGGATGAACCAGCCTCTCTCTATAAACTAACCACTTCGAGATCCGCTTAGATGAGGACATATCTTGAGAAGCTACTTCCACAGAAATTCAGATCTAATGACCTCTGAGAAGTTCAGAATGGAGAAATCTGAAGTTTGGAACGACTTTAAAACAGAGAGGCAGAGATTCAGGACGCGAGAGCTTGAGAACCGATGTGGTACGAGTATTTGGGTCCCCTTTATATAGGCAATGAAACAACGGTTCATCTTCCTTGGTTGATCGAACGGTTGTGATAAGCTGAGATCAGATCTGACGGTTGAAAACCAATTCTCTAGAAAACTTGAATCCGATCTTTTTGAGGTTTTTATTAAAACAGAGAATTAAGAAAACTATAATCCGAAAACATAATACAAGAAAATGCCAGCAAGTAAGATATGACTACGAAAACTTGGGTAAGGAAATCATACCTTTCGGATTGTCTTAGGAGGATTAATCGTAATTGATAACATTTTTATGGGAAAAAACTATACTATGAAATAGTTTACAAAACTCATTACAAAAAATTAAACTCAGTACGGAAAATGCAGTACGAAAAACAAACTCAATACGGAAAAATCAGTATGAAAGTTCCATAAAAAATATGAAAGATTCAGTACGAAAATCCCGTTATGAAAATACCAGTACGAAATTTTCCATTCCAGAAATTTTCAATAAGAACACTTTCATTCCAAAAGTATTCTGTACAAACATTTCCATTCTAAAAAAATTGTAGTTCCGGAAATCTCCATTCCGGAAATCTTCGTTCTGAAAAGTTTGAAAACAAGTTTTTGAAAAACTTTGTGTTATTCTAACAAGCAAATGTACTCCTCCTATGAAAAGGAGTGTATTGCTGTCAGGAGACTTTTTCAACAGAAAGTTAATTAAGGAAGATTACCTTATGGTTATCATTCCTAACTTCTGTTTAATATATTCAAATCTATCAGAAGACAAATATTTTGTGAAAATATCAGCAAGTTGATCTTGCGTTCCAATAAACTGAAGAATAATATCTCCTTTAATTGTTTGATCCCTAAGAAAGTGATGCCTAATATCTATGTGTTTTTTGTGGGAGTGATGTGCAGGGTTCTTACTAAGGGCAATGGAACTTGTGTTATCACACAAAATTTGAGTTTTAGTAAGACTCAAGCCATAGTATGTGAGTGTGTGTTGCATCCACAACACTTGAGCACAACAACTTCCAGCTGCTACATATTCAGCTTCAGCAGTGGAAAGTGCTACAGAATGTTACTTCTTGCAGGACCAAGAAACTAATGAATCTCCTAAGAAATGACAAGTTCCGGATGTAATTTTTCTATCCATTCTACATCCACCAAAGTCGGCATCAGAAAAGCTTTTTAGAATAAAATCATTTCCAGAAGTATAAAATAATCCTAGATCCATGGTTCCCTTAAGGTAGCAAAAAATTCTTTTTACTGCCTTTAAGTGAGATTCCTTAGGATTGGATTGATATCTTGCACATAAGCATACTGAGAACATTAAGTCTGGTCGAATAGCTGTTAAGTATAGTAGACTTCCTATCATACCTCTAAAAGATGTTTGATCTACTGGTTTCCCAGCTTCATCAAGATCTAAAGAGTTTGAGGTACCAATGGGAGTACTTATACTCTTAGTGTTGTCATAACAATACATTTTAAGAAGATCTTTAATATACTTATGTTGAGATATGTAGGTTCCTTCTGGTTTTTGAGAAATTTGAAATCCAAGGAAAAACGTTAACTCACCCATCATACTCATTTCAAACTCAGATTTCATTAGACTAGAAAAAGAGTCAGTCAAAGATTGCTGAGTTGAACCAAATATAATGTCATCAACATAAATTTGAACAATCAAAACGTTTTTCTTATCTTTCTTTATAAAAAGGGTTGGATCTGCATTTCCCTTAACATAGTTATTTTGAAGCAAAAAACTAGTGAGTCTATCATACCATGCTCATGGGGCTTGTTTAAAACCATACAAAGCTTTGGTAAGTCTAAAAACATGATCCGGATGTTTTGTATCTTCAAATCCAGGAGGTTGTTCAACAAAAACTTCCCCTTGAACATAACCGTTAAGAAAAGAACATTTCACATCCATTTGAAAAAGTTTGAAATTAAAGAATGCTGCAAAAGCAAGTAGAATACGGATAGATTCAAGTCTAGATACTGGAGCATATGTTTCTTCATAGTCTATTCCCTCTTGCTGATTATAGCCTTTAGCAACAAGTCTAGCTTTATTTCTTACTATGACTCCATTTTCATCACATTTATTTGTGAAAACCCATTTTACTCCAATAACAGAAGTTTCCTTAGGTCTTTCAACCAAGGTCCAGACTTTATTCCTTTCAAATTCATTTAGTTCATCTTGCATGGCTTTGATCCAATCATCATCACATAAAGCTTCATCAGTACTTTTAGGTTCTAATTAGGAAAGAAATGCTAGATGTTCTACTTCATTTCTTAGGGAATTTCTAGTCCTTACAGGTTGATTTACATCACCAATGATACTATCACTGGGATGATTCTTAAGAAACACCTGATTTGGGTTTTGTAAAACCTGTTCATCAACACAGGGTAGAATGTCTTCTGGGGTAAATGTTTCAGAAGTATCTTCTAGAACATTATCCTTATCAGAAGGTTCTTCTATCAAGGGTTGATAATCAGTTTTTGAAAACACATCTGAAGATGTAGGGTGAGGTGGTTTAAAAACAAAAGGATCTGACTCATCAAATTTTACATGTACTGTTTCTTCAACAGTGCAAGTATTTTTATTAAAAACTCTATAAGCCTTAGAGGTTGTGGAATATCCTAAGAAAATCCCTTCATCAGATTTTGGTGAGAATTTATATAAGTTATCTTTAGTATTCAAAATTAATACTTTGCAACCAAAAACCTTGAAGTAAGATAGTCTTGGTTTTCTACCATTCCATAACTCATAAGGAGTTTTATTAAGAAAAGGTCTAATCAAAAATAGATTTATAGTATAACAAGCAGTACTTACAGCTTCATCTCAGAAATGTCTAGTAATAGAATATTCACTCAACATGGTTCTAGTTGTCTCTTGAAGAATTCTATTTCTTCTTTCAACTACACCATTCTGTTGAGGAGTTCTAAGTGATGAAAAATTGTGAGTAATACCTTTTCTACTACAAAAAGTTTCAAAATCAGAATTTTGAAATTCTCCTCCATGATCACTATGGATAGTTTTCAATGGAAGGTTTTTCTCATTTTTAACTTGAGCTCTAAAACTTTTGAAATACGAAAAAGCTTCAGACTTCTTTGCTAGAAAATAGACCCAAGTAAATCTAGTGTAATCATCAACTAGAACAAATACATAGTATTTTCCTCCAATACTTCTAGTTTGTGTTGGACCAAAAAGATCCATGTGCACTAAATGTAATGCATCGGTTGTTGAGACTTCACCGATTGATTTAAAACTATATTTATTTTGCTTTCCATATTGACAAGGATCACAAACTTTAGAAGAATCAAACCTAAGCTCTGGTAGATCCTTAACTAGTTTATTCTTAGAGATTTTACATAAGTTTCTAAGGTTACAGTGACCTAGTCTTCTATGCCATAACCAGGAATGATCTTCCATTGCACTTAGGCAAGGTAAATCTTGACTCCTAAGGTCTTCTAGGTTCAAAGTGTAGACACTATCTTGCCAATTGGCTGAGAGAATAAAATCTTCCTTGGAATTGTGAACTAAACACTTATCATTCCTAAAATTCACAAGGTAACCTTTATCACATAACTGACTTATGCTAATGAGGTTGTTCTTAAGACCTTTAACAAAAAGAACATTTGAAATCAAGGTTTTACCAAGAAGAACAATATTACCAATACCAAAAATCTCTCCCTTAGCATTGTCTCCGAAAGTTACCTTTACTCCTTTCATTTTGATAATCTTTTCAAAATAGATTTTGTTACCAGTCATGTGCCGGGAACATCCACTATCCATTTACCATATATTATTGCTGGTACTTTCTTTATTTTCCTGAAATCAAGGAGAAAATTAGATTTTCGGAATCCAAACTTGTTTAGATCCGAGATTTCTAGACAATAAAATTTTAGGTACCCACATCTTCTTAGAAAAGTAAGCTTTGTGAAATCCTAGAGATTGGGTTTTGTTTAAGGAACAATTCTTTGCCCAGTGACCACCACATTGACATTTAGTACAAAATGGGGCACTTTGAGGAACAAAATAATTGTTACAAAAAATTGGTTTTGCATGGTTATAACCAAATCCAGATTTATTTCTTAAAGGTCGTATTTGGGAATACATTTTATAAAAATTTTCCTTACCATGGGTAAAGTTTGATAAACACTTCTTTAAGGAAAAAATTTCAGACTTGAGTTTTAAAACCAAGTTTTTATCCTCAACATCATTAGTTTTTGAACTAGAGTTAGGATCGAAAACATTTTTCATAGAAATTACTTGTTCTAATTCTTTAGAAAGTTTGGTCTTCTCAGAACTTACTTCCTCAAGATTTTTCGAAATACTTTCAAAATCAGCATTTTTCTTATCAAGATCTTTAGAAAGATCTGATATCTTTTTCATAAGAATAGAATTCCTAGAGTTTTCCTTATCAAGTTACTTATTGAGTTTGGAATTCTCAATCTCAAGAAGTTCAACAAACCTAGAGACTTCTTCATAAGTAGGTAAAGTATTTTCTTCATTAGAAGAAGATTCTTCATCAGAAGAGTTATAATACTTACTATCATTAGAGTTTAAAGAAACATTGGTCAATGATTCATGATTTCGTACCTTATCCATAAAACAATGATTATCAATAGGTAATCTAGCTATAAGACCAAGATTCTTATGTCATGAAGATTCATAATCAGAAGATTCATCTGAAGAGTCACCACCACTGGCACTCCAGGTGTCATTAGCTTTCAGAACTTTCATAGCTTTGACTTTATAAAACTTTTTTCTATTCCTGTCTGAATGCCTTTCTTTCCTTTCATTCTTTTTGAGCATAGGGTAATATGGTCTAATATGTCCATCTCTCTTACATTCATAACAAGTAACTTCTCCATCTTTCTTATCTTTCCTTTCCTTTTTCTTATACTTAGATTGAAAATTTCTCTGGCCAGCTATCTTGTTCATCCTTCGAGCAAGATTTTCTAGTTCATTTTCAGAGACTTCACTCTCACTAGATTCGGATTGGAAAATAACTTTATTAGACTTGGATCTGGTTACTCTCTCAGGAGTCTTAGCTTTCATCTGATTTGAGGATGTAGTAAAAGCAACAGTACCATTTCCATTCTTCTTCTTGATGTTGTCAGCATCTCTCTTCATTCTAGTCTCATGTTGAAGAAGAGTTCCAAATAGCTCATCAAGAGTAATTTGAGTAACCTTCCTGTTCTCATCTATAGCTGTTCTCTTGGACTCCCACTCATTGGGCATAATATCAATTATCTTACCCACAAGAGCTTCATCATCTAGACCTTTCTCTCCAATAGACTGTATACTATTCACGATAGTCATAAATCTCTATTGAACTTTACAGATAGGTTCTCCATAAGGAAAATTGAAGCCATGATATTCTGCTCTGATCATAGCTCTTCTAGTCTCAATCACCTTAGAAGTTCCAAAGTGTGTAACTTATAACTTCTTCCAGATACAGTTAGCTGCTTCACAAGATGAAATTTGGATATATATATTTCTAGTCATTGAACACAGTAAAGTATTGCGTACCTTATAGTTGAGTTGATATTCCTTCTTTTCCTGATTAGTAAAAGTTTTGACTTCCTTGTCAGGAATTTTGTAATCACCAGTAAGCATAAAAAAGTTATCCACTCCAGTATTGATAACAAAAGTCTTCATTCGATCTCTCCAGTACTCATAGTCATTACCATCAAAGATTGGTGGTCTTGTAGGATTCAGATTATCAATAGAACCAACATTGATTCCTGCCATACTTAAGATAACTTTTTCACACAAACTTATTAGTAGAAAAGATTCGTAATAACAAAGTTTGGAATGATAAAGTTCGGAATGGAAAAGTTTGGAATGATAAAGTGAGCAAGAAAAACTTATTCGTGAGTATAAGTATTTCAGAGACCTCCTCTGATACCAATTGTAGGATCGAAATAGTGATGTAGATGCTCAATATATAAGAGGGGGGTGAATTGTATACTTTAAAAATTCCTTTGGAACCTTTAAAGTTAGTTAAGAATAACTATGTTTTCCTTAAGCAAAGGAAAAGGCTAAGTTTAACAAAGTTAAACTAAGCAAATTCACAACACCTCTAACACCGAATGCAAACTTGGAAAGAGATTCCAAAAGTAGGTTCCAGAAATATGGTTCCAGAAATTGAAACTTAACAAAATATTACAATATGAGATTTTACCTTAAAGCATATAGAATCTAAATGAAACAGAGTACATGTAAGGAAGTATAAGAAAGTTATACTTTCCTTATAATACAAAATGCAGCGGAATAAAAACTAGTATTAGAACTACAAGTAACAAGATATAAGTCTTTTATCCCAAAGAGAAGGGTATCCAACAACCTTGGATAAAGTTCCCTTGATTTATACATTCAAGCAAGTCTGTCTTACCCACACCAGGGTAAGCCCTCGATACGAAGATCAGAGTCTCTGTCTTGCTATCCCCGCAAGCCCACAACTTCATGGTAGTTGGAAACCTCTGTCTTCCTCAGCAAGGAAGCCCTCAAACTTCAAGTTAGTCGACACCTCTGTCTTCCTGTCCCCGGAATCCCTCGAATGTAATCACCAACATTCGGAGTCGCACAAAGCTTTGAGAGTTAATAATAGCCTATCTCTCTAGAAATCACTTCAATAGCATATATGCAGAAAAAACAAGTTGTTCATATGTCATCAGTCATCTGTGTCGAGCTCTTTCAAATGAGATCCTATTTATAGGTAAGGTCGGCCTCCTTCCCAATGGTCATATTTTCCTTAAAGATCGGATGGACCTGTACACGTGTCACTTAGACAACGGTTAGTTTATAAAAAAATAGATGCCATCGTTTTATAACAAAACAAGTGTAACAGAATGTATGACATCGTTTTAAAAACTGACTCAAAAGTTCAGAATGTAAGCTTCAGAGTGGAGGTTCGGAGTGAAATGAAAATAATAAAGAGTAGACAAAATATAGAAGTGTAAGCAGAATAAAAGTTCGGAGTCTAACCAAAATATTTTTCGGAGTCTGAATTAATTCAGAGTGTATAGAACAAAGATGATCGGATTCTGTTTAATAGATGAATTCGGAATGAGAATTCAGAATGAGAATTCTTCATCATAAATCGTAATGAGAATTCTTCATTAGAATTCGTAATGAGACTTCCTCATCAGAATTCGTAATGGGAATTACTCATCAGAATTCATTGTGAGATTTCTTCATTCAAATTCGTAATGAGAATTCCTCATCAGAATTTGTAATGGGAATTACTCACCAGAATTCGTAGTGAGAATTCCTCATTAGAATTCGTAATGAGAATTTGTCATCAGAATTCGTAATGAGAATTAAACATTAGAATTCATAATGAGAATTCCTCATCAGAATTCATAATGAGAATTCTTTATCAGAATTCGTAATGAGATTTCTTCATTAGAATTCGTAATGAGAATTCCTCATTAGAATTTGTAATGGGAATTACTCATCAGAATTCGTAGTGAGAATTCCTCATTAGAATTTGTAATGAGAATTCGTCATCAGAATTCATAATTAGAATTAATCATTAGAATTCGTATTGAGAATTCATTATCAATCTTCATAAGAATTCGTATCCTGAATCTGGAGTAGAACTTAATTAGAGTTCGTATCCGGAATTCGGAATGAAACTTCCTTACAGTTCTTATCCAGAATTTGGATCCTAAAACAGAATGCTTCATATCAAAGTTTCAACGATTCTGAGAAAATAGAAATGAATCCGAATCTCATACTTAAGAAAAATCTAGATGAAAATATGATAAGGATAGTTTTTCTTATAAAAGCGATTTTCCTTATAAAAGAAATTTTCCTTAAGAAAGCAATTTTCCTTAAGAAAGTAACTTTCCTTAAGAAAGCAATTTTCCTAAAGATAAGGTGTTTGTGATTTTCAAAACAAGAAGGAATGGAAAAGTCATAAGGAAAGCCTTATTGACTCAACATGTGATGGTAGGTCAAACCCTGGAGTGTTTTTATTACACCTATATAAAGAGATCAGATAAGATAAATATCCACTACAAGAGTTGTTATTTAACCCATTATCATGGAGAAGGGATATTACATCATATCTTGAGAGAGAGAGATAGACAACTTGAGTTGCTGGGTTTTGGTAGTTCGAGTGTCTGTTTGATGAAATATTATTGATGGGCCTATGGATATATATTACTCTAATGTAATGATCATGATTTTTTAATTAATGGAACCCCCTTATGAATTCTAGTGGAAGCATGACTATAGGATATATATATTTTTGTATAAACCTCAGTATAACATGTACTTTTCAGGAACCATGAAGATTTCCATCGAGATGTGATACATAGCTGGATATTTACATTTGGAATTATGGCCTCTACAATGTTCTGGTATTTTGTTTTTTCTCATGTGGAATGAATATTGAGTGTTGTGTTAATGATTATTATTAACTTTTAGCATCCATATAAATATTTTAAGTATATTAAATTTGGATTATTCTTCTTTTACATTCATACAGTTATTATTTTGAACCACAATTAATTGGATGAATTATTGGGGTATCCGGTTGGGTATGTATACTCTCACAACTACATGGGCTTTTTCCTAAACATGTTATTTCTATTCAATTTTCAAACATGTTTTATATGGACATGGAGTTGGTGTCACGTATTTGAAAACTATTATAGATGATGTTTAACATTGAATGGTAGAGCATGGTGGTATTAATAATAATCATTATTACCATTGTGTATGCTTAATGATCCAAGAGTTATCATATAAAGGAGGAGTTTTCACACACTGTTCTCAGCTTTACCATCCTATTACACTGCGAGTTTTGTCTCCTAGAGGTTTTCATAGGAGTCTCAATAGGGTTTAGAGGAGATGTATCTATAGGAGTACTACAATAGGGGGTTTAATTTGGGGACATGTTTCTAAATGTGAGTGCGTGGATAATGGCTTGTGAAGCCAATTTTTCACAATTTGTACGTGGTAGTGGAGAAGTTCATGAAGTGGATTCATATCATGAAAGTGAAATCCATTACATTTGTTTATTAGAGATTAGGTGCTATGAATTTTAGTTTAAGTAAGAGATTTTGGAAGTTAACACTTTTTATAGGTTTCATTACTTTTAATTCATGGACCCTGTGAAATTCATGATGTCAATATGGAATTCAAATATGTGAATTAGGTGAGATAAAACCTATTTATAACATTAGGTCTTGACCAAATTCCTTCATTTTTTAGTCCCTTCCTCTTGTTTTTGGGTGAAATATATATTTCCTTTAAGTATCCTTTATCCTCTATAATCCATCCATGATCCTCGTGTTCCATATAATGTTCTTCGGTGATCAGTGTTAAGTGGTTCTCTCTATCCCACCTATTATTTTCTATTTTTCTTTTCGGGATCTACTATGATGGTGTGGTTTTATTTTGAGGAGTGTTGGGATGAATTTTTGACAACCCCTTTGTGTGGTTCAGGTTAATCTATGGTTTCCTAGAGTATTTTTGGTTTTGGAGCTGTTTCTTCCTTCTCGCTATGTTGTATAGGAAATTTGAAGGCATCATTGAGGCAAGGGATCCTTGTTATATCACTTTTTATGAGCAACATGTGGTTATTTAATGTTTTTCCCTTAAATTGGGTCAATATAGAGGGTCATATTAACAAATATAACTACCTTGAAATTTTTTAATTAATGGGTATGGGGTTTAATCACATTATTTTACTGATTTGATTGAATTTACAATATTATAATGAATTCTGTTTAGCAATACTGAAAATCATGTCTTTGAGAGCCTTATATGTGTTGAAGATAATGTGTATATCTTAACCTTTTTGTGTTTCTTGTTATTATCTAATATAATAAAAGGCTAAAGAAAAAATACATGGAAAATGAATTGGTTTCCCATGGAAATTTTCTTTTTGTGTAACACCCATGATAAATAAAAAATATAAATAATTAAATCCCTAGAATAATTTTTAAAATATGTGATGTGATTATTTTGTTCATATTCTTTGTTTTTTAATTTTTTATGTGGGTTTTTGTGTGGTGATGGTGGTAATTGATTGAGTTGTGACATATCTAGGGTGGTGTTGTTTGTGTGTGTGTGGGTTTTCCTGGGGTGCGATGTGGGAAGTTGTGCGGTTGAGATGTTTTTTGCTGGGAAGTTACATGATAGTTTTTATTTGTGGTGGTAATGAAATGAAGTTATTGTGACATTAATTTTATAATATGTGAGGTTATATTGTGAGATTTCGGTGATGTGTGGTGGTCGAGATGTGTAGTGGTTCCTATAGTGAGATTTCTTGGTTGAAATGATGTTTTGGTGGTAGTTTATGTGAGTTTGGTGAGTGGTTGTGTTGTGTGGCTTTGTTCATTTCCTAGTTAGACATGGAATATATTGTAATTTTAAAAATGTAACTAATAAGTTGGTATATGAATATTAATGTGAAAGTTTTGTTGTTTGGAAATTGGATAATTAAATTTATGAAAAATCAATGGTTTCTATAAATGGAAAATGATTGGTTTACTAAATATGAGTTAATGTTAATTTATTAAATTTAGAAAATGCTGGACTTGGTATTTGAAAGTGTAATTTTATAGTGGATATGTGCGGTTTTGTGGTGTGTTTCATATAATGGTTGTAGAGTTTGAAATAGTTGACATGCACAGGCATGGTGGTGTACATTAGTGTAGTATTTGTAAATCCATAGGTTGGGTATTTTATATATCTATATATCATGTAATTTTTTTTACTTATATAAATTTGAAACCAATGTTGGATAACATTACTAATGAAAACAAATTAGGGTTATAGTTGTTTTCCACAACATACAAGATGGTGGTGATATGGGTAGATGGATACCAACTCTTTAAATATCTTCCTTCAATAGTTATGGCCCGTGTGTCTTTGGGAAAGATGAGGTGTGATGGCCCAGGTTTCTTCAAGTGAGATGTTGTGTGATAACCCTTATGTATTTGGGAAATATGTGATGTGATGAGGCTATGAAATGATTGGAACTATGGAAGGGGTCATGCATAGAAGGAGGTGGGAACAAGATTTATTTCTTTTACATTGATGATATTATAGTACTCTAGTTATGAGAATATGTGTGATGAAATCGGATGATGCTCAATGCTAGCACTAAATTTTAGACCTTGGGACTATGGTATAAGTAGTGATATGTCTAAGACAATTTAAGTGACAACCAAGGTTTCTTTGGGTTAGTTTTTTGTGATATGTTATGTATGTAAGGGAGGATTTTAGAGAAAGTTCAATGTTAGGTAATTAGAGAAGAACATTAGTGGGGAAATGGAAGTGGGTTCCTTTTTATATTCCTGAAATTATATTAATACATCATATGTACGATTTGATGAGTGAGCAGTGCTGTGTTTGGGTTTGGTTAGTTGAATAGTTTATGTGTTTATTGGTTCAACTATTTATTCATTGATGTATTATTATGATATTTTCAAATATTTTCTTGATACATTGGGTATGATACTTCCATGTATATGTGTATGATCACACTATGTATGTAATTTTTTTTTAGGATTCTTAGAAGGCAATGGGGACTTATCTTGACATTACTAGCTTGGGTGTTGTAGTTTCTATTGAGTCACTACCGTAGAAATTGTCTCTTAGTATTGTAAATTTAAGAGAATTCGATTTCTATCTATTGGAATTTTTCATATATGTGAAATGGATTTGTGTTTATTTTTATATTATCTACTAGACATTATTGGTGGTTGTTTATCCTATATCATGATCTGATGTTGCAATAAAGGTTAATTCCTCCCATATGTGATATTTTTATACTATTTATGATTTTCTACATCCTAGGACCTATTGTATTTTGGACTTAGGTGATCATTATCTCTATCCCTTTATTTTTTACCAAGAGGTGTAACTTTTAAGGGATGGGTAATTATTGAGTGGAATTAGATGTTTTGGTTTAGTATAGGGTGGTGTTTTTAGTTAGGAACTATGATGATTTCTTGGTTCAGTAGGGAAGGAAAATAAGTTGATCTAGGTGTGTGATATAGACTATGGATACTAGGTTGGAAAACTGATTATAGGTCCCCCATTATTAGATGAAAGTATAATTAATTTAATAAATTACAAAGTGAGGTGACATATTTCTATGGAAAAAAACATAGAGAGGTCAATACATCATGATTGATTTTATTCCTATCTGAACCATTCAATTTTCAGGAATAAATTGTATAAATAAAAAAAATTAAATAATCCAATGATAAATTTCTATGATACCATGCTTAGGATCCTTCCGTGTTTTTTTGAAATGCCTCATGGTCATTTTATAAGAGTATTTTAGGATGATGAGGTTCAACAAGATGATCTAGATTATCATTGGAGGGTTGATCTAACAAAGTATTAATAGGCATGGAAAAGGTATTTTTATTCCTTTTTGTGGATGATTTTTGAAATGTATGTGTAGTGAATCTCAGATCTGGAGATGGAGAACTTATTATAGGATCTTAAGATAAATTTATGTTTGATTTGAGCTCTTGATATGTTCTAGGTGAAGTTGTATTTTATTTATATGTGGGGAGCTACAAGTCCATGGTGGAAGTAGTTTCCTGGTGAACTCATGGTGGTATATGTATTTTGGTCATATTTACATAATGTGTTGTATTCTGAATACCTATCATCGATGATGTGGGATGTGAATTAGAAATAGTTTATATCCATTAGGTTGGGGATCATGAGTGTGAATGATATTGGTATCAGGTTTATAGAAAAATTTCACTTTTCCCTAAAAGTTTTTCCGGATGAGGAGTCCAGAGAACAACATCAGGAGGAGGATTTACAACCATCAATCTAGTTTGGAGTTACCAAATCACTACAAAAATAATTAGCCTTTTCCAACATGGGTATATCTGTTGGAAAAAGTTAAATTTCTGTTGGTAAATCATTTTACTAATTTTTTTTCTTATCATTAATCTTTTGGTAATAAATCTATTTTTAAATATTATTATGATAGATTAATAATTTATATTAAATTTATAATTATTCCAAAAAATATTATATATGTTGGTCATGGTTTTTAGTGACAGATCCAAAAAAAATTATCTATTAGAATTAATATTATCAAAATGTTATTTCTATTTATAAATTACCTTGAAATAAAAATTATAAATTTTATTGTTAGTAAAATATCATATCGTGTTTAATAATTTATCATGTATAATACATTTTTTATAATTATCAAATAAAATATGGTTTTCTCACATGGTAAAAATTTGAAAAAGATTAATTATATTAATAATTGAATTTAATAAAAAAATGAATCAATAAAATCATTAAGTTCATTTATACTTAAAATGATTATAAAAAAACCTTGGATGAATCTATGAATCCCCCTCCCCAATGAAAATAGGGCATGTCATATCTGGATTAAAATCATCCAGAACCCATCATGATAGAAGAAGAGTTCTGAAAAAGATATTTCCACACCCACCATGTATCCCATTAGTAGAAACAAACCATGTCAACTCCAGTACAATTGAGGAATGTGAATATTCTATTATGCCATGCCCTTCAGCTCCATCATCTATAAATCACATAATAGAAAAGTATTCCCACAAATCTTTTCAAAAATACCATCATTAGTTGAAAAAAATGAATGTATAAAATAACAATCTACATATAATGAGCCATTTTTATCCACTATACCAATTAACATATCAAAAACTCATGTCAGGTCAAATACCATTGATGAACCTCAATTCGATGAAATTTCACACCCTTCAACTCAATGATCTACACCACACATAACCAAGGAGTAATCCAACAAATTAGTAAAAATATATACATGGGGGAAAAATGAAACAAATGAAAATATAAAATAATGATCTATATAAAATTGAAATTTTCAATTAATAAACTATGTTGACATATGAATAAAGAAGATCATCTATGTTTCATTATGGGACAATTTTGTTAATCAATGTTCTTCTTTTATAAGTTAATATCGTGCTTTAACCAATATCCCATATAATTCCCTCAAAATAAAAATAAAATTTATAATGACAACAAAAAATAAAACTCCAGTAGACTGACACAAATGAAAATAAAGGGTTTTGAATAAAAAAGGAATCTATTTTCATCAAAAACGAAAATAATACTCAATTTGCACACTGATATGTTGCTACTATGTCCAAAAAAGCTTGAGAAAATCATGAAATAAAACATAAAACATCCTCCTGGTAAAACTAATAGAACAAACCCATTTCAAAATGAAACATAATTTATGGGGGGGGGGGTGATAGTTTTTGTGTGGGCAAAGGAAATGAATCATGGGGGTGAAGGTGATGGAAAAACATTAAATGTATATGGTTAGGGGGGAACCTCAAAAAAACTGTATAAAAAATATAACGCAAATTAATAATTAAGGAAAAATCATTAAATGTGCATTTCTATTATACAATATTTACTATTTAATATATATGTATATAATCATTAAATAGTATGTCTAATTTAACTTATTTATAATGTTTTTTTGGAATGATTTCTTTACAAATATGACTGCTGAAGTACAATCCAGTAGACATGTTTCCAAAATATATGATTATTATATAGAGGAAAATATATTTTCTACCAACTTGTAAAATGATAGTGATGATCTATTTTTGTAGTCATTTATCCATAAAATAATTATCGTAAAGAGTTTCATCCATCTATTATTTTATTATTTTAAAACCTACTACAATGTGATTTAATTGGAAGAAAACATGTTTTTTACTGGGAATAATGAAAAAAAAACTGACACAAACACATAAAAAACATAACCCTACATGACTATCAATAAAAAACCATGGGAGTTACATTGGGACCAATAAAACAAAGACAACACAAGAAAAAAAAACAAATCACAAATCATTTTCAAAATACCACAATAAATCAATAAAATAAAACATGAAACCAGATTTTATCTTAACATTCGTTACTAAAATATAGATTATAACTCTAAATACATTAAATAATAATAGTTATAATGAAAAACACCACATTTTATGGGCCTAGATAGTAGGAAATGAAAATATTATTCAACAAGGAAAAAAAATTCTATAATCTAGCCCCAAAAAAAATTTTAGGAACCAAAAAGATTACCCAAATGAAATAGATAAAATCATCACCCTAAAACAAATGTGAAATATCATAAATTTCTAATAGTTATTTCATGCACTTGATCAAGGATGAAAAATAAGATAATCACAAGAATTTCTGTCAAATAAATTTCAACATAGAACACTAGTCCTGAATGAAATTCTAAGATGAAAAAAGTTCAATCTCCACTAACAAAGAAAAGACACAACATTGTACCACTCCAAATACAAAATCAATTAATGAATTGTAACAATATTTAAATTCGGAAAACATTACTCCAAAAAGTAAGAACAGATCCCCTTCTAATTACATGATTTAGGATGCACTCATATATTAAAATTCAATCTCCACTAATTAATGGTGTACAATTTCAATATAGACAATCAATTTTACTATAATGTATAGAATGGAAACATTTATGTTCATTTGAAATGTAATTAATATGTATAATTATACTTAAAAAGGATTTTGGTCAGTTTAGATTTTAAAAAAGCACTCATTAATATTTATGGGATCCTTAAACCTACTCAATATCAAAGACAATGTCCAACTAGTAATTTTTATTTGTAAAAAATTTCCATTTCATTGGGACCAATATATAAATATAAATGATACTATATATAAGGGGTTCAAAAATTTTATGATGACTAAAATTAGGTTTATATCTAAGTGCGATGAAATTTAAAATAGAGGAATTCAGTCAATTTTCAAGGCCTAAATTGTGTAATCATGAAATAAATTTCACATTTTTTCACATCAAACATGCTCCTCAGATCATAATTCATCTATTTTCACCCAAATTATACTTTTTCACTTCATTCAACAGATTATGCAACCAATATGGTTGAGTATGATGTTTTATGCTAAAAATTTCATGATATAATTATTCCCATCCAACCACAAAAAATATCATGGAGAGAACCCAAAAAATCACAAGAAGTTATATAATTATTACTTGTTCTCTAATCAATCATGGAGAGTTATATGTATGTTTTTCCAAATTAGCTTTAGTTTCTCCATAAGTAAAAAAACAATTTTTAATTCCTTTAAACTAGTAGATATTTGCGTTCCTTTCCTTCCATAGTTCCCATAACTAAAAATACAACAGATTCATAATTCGTCTTAAGAGAATTCTTGGGGAGCATAATTCATGAACGGGTCATAGAAGTTAGAAGAATCCTCTCCAGGATAATGTAATTCAACATTTGTATAGAACACTTTTCGATGAGAAGAAAGAAATTGTTATAGTTTATTTCTTTTGAAGTGTATCAAGATAACTTTGTAATTAGCATCCCAAAGTCACCTAAAAATGAATAAGAATATGAAACATCATTTATTCTAAATTTCAATAAAACCATAACTTAAATTCTATTCAATTAAAATAATATTTATCCATCATTTTTGGAGTAAGAAAATTTAACTGAGGATGTACATACCTAATAAGAGGGACAATCAAGGATGAATTGAATGAGAAATGATTTCATTTCAAAGACCCCCCCTACACCTCATCTCTATAGTTGAAAGAGGGAAACAAAACCGAACATCAATTATAGGGGGAATGAGCGGATGTGGATAGTCCTGTGTATTGGTGTGGGGTGTGATGAACCCAGAGTGTGTTCATAGGTTGGGATCACTACTATGTGGGCCATGAGCGATGGAGATCAGGAGGCTGTCTCAGTGTGGGTGGGGGTGGGGGGGGGGGTGGCGACTATAATGACTGATTCAAATATCAATATTGTTTTTATAATAGTAATATAATTTCCTAATTAACATAATAATAATTATTTTTTAAATGATCTTTTTGGTGAAGAAATACTATTACCATAAATTTATATTGAAAATAAACTATTATAAATAAAAATTAATTGAAATGGATTCATTTTTTGGAAAAAAGTTAGGTATTAATATGATAAAGCAACAAATTCAATTTTTAGTGAGGTATATGTTGGTATAAAAAGATAATTATAATAGATATATTTTTATGTAAAAACAATTACTGGTACTTGAATTTAATACCAATGATACATGATAAATTTTGTAATTACTCATTCATACCAATAGATATATATTTATCACTAAATTTCTATTGGTAAAAGTCAATTTCCTTAGTGAATTTACCTATTTTATATATCTGTAAGTGTAAATAGTAGTGGAGTTTATCTTGAATATTGTTTCTCTATTATTTTACCCTTAATATATTTTCTTCTATGGAATCATAAGGAGTAGAGCTTTAGGTAGTGGTTTTTGGGCATTCAAGAAATCAGGATTTAGTTTAGTGGGGAACCAACTATGGAATGAATTTTCAATTATTTATAGGGATGGTTGCTTCCACGAACCTATTGGGCGCCTTCCATTTTTATTTTATATCTGTAGGGTAAAATTACACAACCATTCTCTATGTCTGATCACTCATGTAATGACCCAGAAAGTTCAAGGATTTTTTTTAAATACCTTAGAATTTTAAGAGTCTGTGGCTTCTGACGACGCTTGATTTCGAGGCCCAGTGTGCCCAGAATCAATTTCTGAAGTTTACCTCGAGTATGTTCAGTGAACGAACGTGCTGGTTTTTCTAACTTCTGAACCGGTGTATGGAATTAAAATCCGAGGGCACCAAGGAGTTCGCAGTGCCGGTAATTTCTTAAGGGGACACTTACCATAGTTGCGTTCGCAATGGAGGAGAAGATATTTTTTGGTGGGTTTATTTAAGAAGTAAATAAAAATTGTTGGAACAATTTTTATTTTATAAGCTGGTTCCTCCCTCCCATGGGTAGCTAAGGGTGGGGCCCACAACCACTTAACTACCCAAGTGTGGATGTTTGAGAGGTGGGTCCCACATGACCCCCACCATTTAAATTTCCTCTAAACTCATTAAGAACCCCTCTTTAATTGGAAAACCCCCACATTTAATTTCCAATGCATCAAGTTAATGAGGACCTTCCCTCTCCCTTCCTTTAAATCAATGGTCCACACATTATTAAACGTGGTGATTTAATTCTGGGAGTTTCTTTGCGTTTGTAATTAAATAATAGGAGGAACCTATTATTTAATTTGGGGAAGAGCTTTCGTTGTGCAAGAGATCAGGAGAGCATGGAGATTTTGGAGGAACGCCGGTCTCCGACGAAGAACGACGAAGAAAGCCGTCCCCAACGAAGAACGCCGGTTCCTCGAAGATCGACGACATGCCTCCCTTTCTCTTCTCCGCGACAAGAGAGGAGACGCCGCTTCCTCCTCGGCGCGCTCTGACGACACCTATGATCCTCTTCCCCATGAAACTGTCTAATGAAATGCCGACGTCCGACATCAACTATTGAGGTAGGGGATTTTGTATAAATTTCATTATGTGATTTTATACCCTCGGCATGGCGTGCAAATTGTTTGGTGATGTTTATAACCACTAACGCGATGGGTGTGGACTAACCAACAAGTCTGAACCCAATGATACTTTTTTTATTGATGTGATGAATAATTGGAGACAATGAGGCAGGACCAAAATGGCGATTTGAGGCCTTCACAGTGATGTACGAGCCCCGAGACGACCACAGGCGTAGATAGGAGCAAAATCGGACCACTGGAATGACTCCAGTGTCCCACGGAAGCTCACAACAGCGCGGGTCGCTGGCACGGCGGCCCACACCGGCCGGCCGCCTGGAGGCAGCGACGCCCCAGTGCGCTGCTGGCAGAATCCCACCATGGTTAAAGCCGCGACGACGAGAGAAAGATCCCGCGGTCGCGTGGGATCTAGGGAAGCCGCAGCGCCACCATGGCGTCGCGTCCGCGAAAAGGGGGGGGGGGGCATCCCCCCTGCTCGCCTCGCTGGCAGAGCCAGAGCACCCCCCGGTTGGGCCGGGGAGGGTCACGCGGACCAGGCCGGGCCGCGCCCTACTAGGCCGGACCCAGACCCGGGTCGGGTCGCCCGGTTCGGGCCGACCCAGGGGGTTGGGCTGGGTCGGGTCGGGCCCAGACCCCCCACTTCAGACCATTTTTGGTATTTTTCCCATAACATGAGATACAGACCTCCGATCGATGAAACATCAGTTCTGTAGGAATCCTTGGATCTAGTCAGTCGTTTTGGTATATTACACTCGAGGTTTCGGCAAATTTTGGGTACGACCTGGTTGGTTTGAACCCAAAACCAACCGGGCCCCTGGAGCGGAAACACTTACAACTTAAGGACCGGATGTCCATTTAACGTGCCGTCAACTGTGTTGAATTCCTCTTGATGAGATGGTCATTTTTGCTTACTCAACTTAAGGTTTGGACGTAGATGGAGTACGGTCAGGTTTGTTTTAGCTTAAAAACCAACAGTGCCCCTCGGATGGAGAAGCCAATAACTCTCAGAACGGGCATCCGATTGACACGCCGTCTGTCGCATTGGGTTTATTTTGACGAGATGGAACTTTGGGATACATCATCTTTGGACTTCATGACACTTTATATATCGACTCTCTCTTTCCCGAGGAGTGGCCACTCCCTGAATCGAGCATGTTGTGTATGGGAAATCTAGAGCTAGCTGCGACTGCGGCTATGACGACTGCACTTGGATCATCCATGGGCTCGACAACGAGGACGACTGTACTTGGATACTTCATGGGTTCTGTAATAACGACAACCATACTAGGATCCTCTATTGGTTTGATGTTGATGACTACTATTCTTGTATCCTATGTGGGTCCAGCAGTACGACCTCTGTACTTGTATCCTGAGTGGGTCCGGCAGAGTAGCTGGTCTTGTATCCTTTGTGGGTATGACATCTTAGCTGGTCTTATATCCTATGTGGGTCCAATAGCTTAGATGAATCAGTGGATTCATCTGATCATCTCTATCTCCTTACTAAGTGTATACCCGTGTGATCTTAGTCTTGATCTCAATCATTTTCATAGATGTGATTGTCTGGATTTCCTGTGTGGACTGGGTTGTGTTTTCCTGTGTGGACTGGATTTTTCTTGGGCTTGAGAGTTGGAGATGAACTGTAACTACTGACTTAGATATATGTATGGGAATATACCTAAGTAGAGTTTTTCGATACCTCGTGATTGTATCTTTTCTTTGTGGTTTATCCTTCATGGATTCTAAGAGTCTTCGGGGTCTCTGGGTCCCTACTGAGTATCGTATACTCACCCCTGCATGGGATATGCTCACACTACGTTATGTTGGATGTAGACGAAGGAAAACACTGATCGAGGTGGAGGCTTGTGGAGCTGGATGGTACTCAGAGGTCGACCACTTGGCGGGACGTACACGGAGTGGACATCCAGACCTGAGGAGTTGAGGAGACTATCTGTACCCACCATTCAGGTGGGATTTCAGAAGGATGACTTGGTGTTGCTATTTTACTTACTGTTATTGTAATTTCCTTTCAGTTGTATTGTACTTTCAGTTGGGTTTGTATACTGGCCCATTTACTTTTCAGCACTTACCTTGTACCCAGTTTTACTTAGTGATTACTTCACTTGCGTACTATGTTGTGTTTTTGTTTACTTATAAAAGGAAATTCCTTCCTTTTTTTGGGATTTAATCCTTTGGTGCTAGTTGTCATCCCATGGCCAATGGAAGGCGGGCTTGGGGTAGTCACAGCACGGGCCCCGAGGACGGGTCGTGACAAATTGGTATCAAAGGAGTCGGTTCTACCATAGAACGTAGGACTCTAATCTTTCCTTTCAGTGAAGCAATAGTGTTAAGAGTATTGAGTGTGGTTTTCAGTCCAGGGAGTCCAGTGTTGGTGCGGAGGCCGACGTATCCATACACCAGGACACCGACTTCTTATTTCCGACTTAGTGCATGAAAACACTTATTGCGTGTGTGTTTACTTTCAAAAAATTTCTTTGGGATTAATTTGTGTCATCTCACTAGGTATAATGTTTGACCGTGGTGCACCTGTTTCTTTTCAGGATGGCCCCACGAAGGTATCCAACCAAGGTTCCTAGTTACGTGCGGGATGGAAGCCCACCGAGCGATGAGGCCTCGGTGCGGGGCCCCATTATAGCATAGGCGCCAGCTGTACCACTACCCGCTGAGCCACCGATGCTACCAGCCCCAGCGGCAAAGAGTGCATCCCGCCTGAGCGCGTTTCACAAGTTTTAGAGATAGAGGCCGCCCAGGTTCCACGGAGAGATGGATCCTCTGGTAGCCGAGGATTGGCTGGAGGCTATCTTCAGAGTCTTCATACTGGTAGGGACACCAACAGATCTTATGGTGATCCTTACTGAGAGTCTCCTGCATGCAGAAGCAGGTAGATGGTGGAGCCTGATGCTCCAGGTGTAGGATGAGGCATCTCTACTTTGGACAGACTTCGAGAGCCACTTCCACTCTGAGTTCATTCCATCCACCCTCCGTGCGGTGCGCATCCCGGAGTTACTACAACTGCAGTAGGGAAACATGTCAGTATCCCAGTACTCGGCGAGATTTACCGACCTCTCACAATACTACAGGAACATGGTAAGAGACACATTCTTCCAGGCCTAGACCTTTGAGCAGGGACTGAGGCATGAGATCAGAGCTTCGACAATTCCCCTCAGCATCCTGACGCATGCGGGGGTGCTGGATCGATCCCTGTTAGTGGAGAGCTTTCTCACCGAGCAGCCATCAGCAGCGAGACCCACCACATGACGGCATGGAGAGGAGTCTTATGCAGCTGGCTTCTAATCGTTGACAGATGACGCCGGGGTCCAAGCGGACCAGGCTGAAAGTTGGGCGACCTTAGGATACAGGTTCGGCCATGCGGGGCACACGACACAGAGACAGCCTTACGAGGAGCAGACAGTGCTACGCATGCAGCGGGTAGGGCCACATTGCTCGTGACTGCCCGACCCACCATGCAGACGAGCAGCAAACAGGTTAGGGACCTCCCAGGTAGAGGCAAATGTTCGACCGTGGCGGTCCACAGGGAGCAGGCAGACGAGGTAGAGGAGCTGGCCGAGCAGCGGGTGGTGGATGACGGTTTGAGGCTCTACCACCACCACCCCTAGGAGGTCCACCCCGACCACAGGGAGCTGGCGGGCAGAGGTAGGCTCAACTCCAGGCAGTAGAGGATTACAACCATGGAGAACCTAAGATTATTTGAGGTACTGTCTGTGTCTACTCCACCCTTTCTTCAGTTCTTATAGACACAGGTGCGAGTCATTCTTTTATTGCTGCTGCCCTTGTTCAGAGCTCAGATATTCCGACGGAGCCGTTGGCTCGATCCTTGTGACTAGAGACTCCTACGGGAGCAGACTCGACGATTACGCACTGGTGCCGGCAGTGTGAGCTTACTCTAGGAGGCGAGAGATTCGGTTGGGATCTTCTTGTAGCGGCATCGAGGCCTTACAACGTCATCTTGGGTATGGACTGGTTATCTACAGTCGATGCTTAGATCGAATATATTAGGCGCAAGGTGGGGTGTGTCCGCAAGGATGGGACCAGGTTCACCTTCACCGGTGAGAAGGGAACATTCACAGCAAAGGATGGACTCATGCAGAGGAGTGGGAAGCTGATCACACATCAGTTGTCTAGTATAATCCTTAGAGCAGTTGACGTGTAGAGTCTGAGTTTTCCTGTAGTGGTGGATTAGTATGGGGACGTTTTTTCGTGATGATGTTCCAGGACTACCTCCTTGTGGGGAGGTATATTTCTATATAGAACTATACCCCGTGACATCACTGATATCCACTCCAGCATATCGGATGGCTCCCGCCGACCTTCATGAGCTGTGGGTACAACTGGAGGACTTATAGGGGGAAGGTTTCATCTGACCTAGTGTTTCACCCTGGGATTCTCCAGTTCTATTCGCCAAGAAGGAAGATGGGGGCTTGCGATTGTGTGTCGACTACCGTCGCATGAACCAGGTGACCCCAAGGAACAAGTGTCTGCTTCTGAGGATTGATGTCCTCTTTGATCAGCTCAAGGGAGCACGTTGGTTCTCAAAGATAGACATCAGGTCATGCGATCATCAGCTCCGAGTTTGGGACGAGGATGTGAAGAAGACGACCTTCATGTGTCGGTATGTCCACTATGAGTTCTTGGTCTTTCCCTTCGGTGTGATCAATGCTCTAGCAGTGTTCACGAGTCTCATAAACAGGATCTTCCAGCCCTACCTCGATCGGTTTTTCATAATCTTCATTGATGACATACTAATTTACTCGACCATCGAGGAGGAGCACGCCTACCTCTTACGGGTTGTACTGGATACACTTAGAGAGAACCAGATTTATGGTAAGCTCTCAAAGTGCCTGTTCTGGCTTCAATAGGTTCACTTCTTGGGGCATGTCATCTCAGAGGCAAGAGTTGCAGTGGATCCCACGAAGGTCGAGGTGGTACTTTCTTGGGATCCACCCAGGAGTGTGACAGAGGTGCGGAATTTCCTAGGTCTGGCTGGGTACTATCAGAGATTTGTGCCAGACTTCTCCAGACTTCCAGCACCACTTACAGCTTTGAAGAATAATGGGAAACCCTTCATGTGTTCAGATAGATGTCAACAGAGATTCTAGGAGCTGAGGCGTAGATTGAACAGTGCGCCCATCTTGAGGCTACCAGAGGAGGGCGTAGGGTACGTAGTTTACTGCGACGCATCAGGGACAGGACTCGGGTGTGTCCTGATGCAGGAGCGAGCAATGATCACTTATGGTTCACGACAGTTGAGGCAGCATGAGTAGAACTATGCTACCCACGACCTGAAGTTAGCAGTAGTGGTCTTCACCCTGAAGATGTGGCAGCACTAACTCATGGGAGAGCGCTTTAGAGTCTACTCTGACCACCAGATTCTTAGGTGCATTTTCTCGCAAAAGGACCTGAACCTCAGACAACGACGATGGCTCGAGTTCCTCCATGATTATGACTTTGATATTGTTTATACTCCAGGGAAGGGGAACGTTGTGGCTGAGGCTCTCAGCAGGAGATAGAGCATTCAACAACTTAGAGAGGCAACAGAGCAGTTAGCCGTTTTGTAGATATCCTTTGTGGATAGAGATGGGAAAGCCTATATTTAGTCCCCCACATTCACTCCTCCACTACTTCAGTGGGTCAGAGAGGCACAACATGGGGAAATTGACTGTGAGGCGGGACATGCTCAAATATCTTTAGGGCTGGCACCCGATGTATTTTTTGAAGGTGGGGAGCACGTCATCCTCTTCTGAGGACGTACCATGGTACCAATTGCACTACAGGAAGATGTGCTGAGGGAGTTCCACATTTCCCCTCTAGCGGTGCATCTAGGAGTAGCGAAGATGTATCAGGACCTTAGACGACAGTACTGGTGGCCAGATATGAAGAAGGCCGTGGCAGAGTTGGTTTCTCAATGCCTCACTTTTCAACAAGTGAAGGCAGAGCACTATGTACCTGAAGGCTTGGTACAACCCTTAGAGGTCCTGTAGTGGAAGTGAGACAGGATATTCATGGATTTCATGATGGGGCTTCCATGTACTTCCAAAGGACACGACACCATCTGGGTGATCATAGACCGACTCACCAAGTCGGCCCACTTCCTACAGATCAGAGAGCAGGGCTCAATAGAGATATTGGGACTCCTCTACCTTTAGGAGATCATACAACTTCATGGTGTTCCATCGTCTATTATCTCCGATCAAGATGCTCTCTTTACTTCCCGGCTTTGGAATGTGTTACAGGAGGCTTTTGGGGTGCAGCTACGCCTGAGCACCACCTTTCACCTGCAGACAGATGGCCAGATAGAGAAGACCATTCAAACACTCGAGGGCATGCTCCATGCATGTGTCCTAGACTTTGGTCGCAGCTGGGAGGATCACCTAACCTTGGTGGAGATTGCATACAACAATAGATACCACTCCACCATCGGGATGGCACTGAACGAGGCATTGTACGGCTGACCATGCAGATCACCTCTGTGCTGGACTGACCCTGGGGAGTCACCACTCATAGGACCAGAGATGGTTCGAGCTTCGATAGAGAAGGTGCAGGTCATCCAGGAGCAGATGAGGACCACATAGAGTAGACAGAAGTCCTATGCTGATAGGAGGCATAGACCACTAGAGTTTTAGGATGGAGACCACGTTTTCCTATGGGTATCACCTCGACGTGGATTACAGAGATTTTTCCGGGGTGGCAAGTTATCTCTGCACTTCATCGGGCCTTTTCAGGTCCTCAGCAGGGTAGGCGAGGTGGCTTACCACCTGGCCCTTCCACCTCAGTTGCGCCGGGTGCACAACGTCTTCCACGTATCTCAGCTGAGAAGATACGTGCACTACCCGACACATATCATCGACCATGGGGATCTAGACATCGATTACGGGGCGACTTTTGCGGAGGTCCTAGTGGAGATCGAGGATCGACAGGAGAGGGTCCTACATGGATGGTTGATACCTCTGGTGCGCATTCGTTGGCATCATGGGAACCTCCAGGAGAGCACATGGGAGCGGGAGGCTCAGATGCGTACTCAGTACCCTCATTTGTTCCCATAGTTTATGTTGTAGTTTTATGGGTACGCAAATCCATTAGGTGGGAGTAATGTAAAGAATAGATCCCCTTCTAATTAAATGATTTAGGATGCACTCATATATTAAAGATTCAATCTCCACTAATTAATGGTGTAAAATTTCAATATGGACAGTCACTTTTACTATAATGTATTGAATGGAAACATTTATGTTCATTTGAAATGTTATTAATATCTATAATGATACTTACAAAGGATTTTGGTCAGTTTAGATTTTAAAAAAGAACTCATTCATATTTATGGAATCCTTAATCCTACTCAATATCAAAGACATTGTCCAACTAGTAATTTTTATTTGTCAAAAATTTCCTTTTCATTGGGACCAATATATAAATATAAATTCTACTATATATAAGGGGTTCAAAATTTTTATGATGACTAAAATTAGGTTTATATCTAAGTTATATGAAATGTAAAATAGAGGAATTCAATCAATTGTCAAGACATAAATTGGGTAATCATGAAATAAATTTCACATTTTTCCACATCGAATATACTCCTCAGATCATAATTCATCTATTTTCACCCAAATATTACTTTTTCACTTCATTCATCAGATTATGAAACCAATATGGTTGAGTATGATGTTTTATGCTAACAATTTCATGATATAATTATTCCCATCCAACCACAAAAAATATCATGGAGAGAAGCCAAAAAATCACTAGAAGTTATATCATTACTACTTATTCTCTAATCAATCATGGAGAGTTCTATGTATGTTTTAAAAATTAGCTTTAGTTTCTCTATAAGTAAAAGAAAAACAATTTCTCATTCCTTTAAACTAATAGATATTTGCATTCCATCCCTGCCATAGTTCCCATAACTAAAAAAATAAAAGATTTATAATTCCTCATAAGATATTTCTTAGGGAGCATAATTCATGAAGGGGTCATAGAAGTTAGAAGAATCCTCTCCAGGATAATGTAATTCAACTTTTCTATAAAACACTTTTCCATGAGAAGAAGGAAATTATTATAGTTTATTTCATTTTAATTGGATCAAGATAAATATGTAATTATTATCCCAAAGTCACCTAAAAATGAATAATAATGGGAAATATATTTTATTCTATATTTTAATAAATCCACAACTTAAATTCTATACAATTAAAATAATATTTATCCATGATTTTTGGAGCAAGAAAATTTAATTGAGGATGTACATACCTAATAAGAGGGAAAAACATGGATGAATTGAATGAGAAATGGTTTTATTTCAAAGACCCTCCCTACACCTCATCTCTATAGTTGAAAGAGGGAAAAAAACCAAACATCAATGATAGGGGGAATGAGTGGTTGTGGATAATCCTGTGTATTGGCTTGGGGTGTGATGATCCCAGAGTGTGTTCAGAGGTTGGGATCACTACTATGTGGGTTGTGAGTGATGGTGATCGGGAGGCTGTCTCAGTGTGGGTGGGGGTGGGGGGGGGGTGGGGACTATAATGACTGATTCAAATATCAATATTGTTTTTATAATTGTAATATAATTTCATTATTAATATACTAATAATATTTTTTAATATGATTTTTTTGGTGAAGAAATACTATTTCCATAATTATATATTGAAAATAAACTATTATAAATACAAATTAATTGAAATAGATTGATTTGTTGGAAAAAAGTTCAGCATTAATATGATAAAGTAACAAATTCAATTTTTAGTGAGGTATATGTTGGTATAAAACAAATAATTATAACAAATATGTTTTTATGTAAAAATAATTGTTGGTACTTGAATTTAATACCAATGATACATGTTAAATGTTGGAATTACTCATTCATACCAATAGATATATATTTATCACTAAATTTCCATTGGTAAAAGTCAATTTCCTTTTAGTGAATTTACCTATTCTATGTATCTGTAAGTGTAAATAATAGTGGAGTTTATCATGAATATTGTTTCTCTAGTATTTTTACCCTTAATATATTCTCTAGTATGGAATCATAAAGAGTAGAGCTTTAGGTAGTGGTTTTTGGGCATTCAAGAAATCATGATTTAGGCTAGTGGGGAACCAACTGCGGAATGAATTTTCACTTATTTATAGGTATGGTGGCTTCCACGAACCTATTGGGTCCCTACCATTTATAATTTATATCTATAGGGTAAAATTAAAAAACCACTCTCTGTGTCTGATCACTCATGTAAAGACACAGAAATTTCTAGGAATTGTTTTTAAATACCTTGGAATTTTACGAGTCTGTGGCTTCTGACGGCGCTTGATTCCGAGGCCAGGTGTGCCCAGAATCAATTTCCGAAGTTTAGCTCGGGTACGTTCAGTGAACGAATGAGCAGGTTTTTCTAACATCTGAACCGGTGCTCGGAATTAAAATCTGAGGGCACCGATGAGTTCGTAACACAGATAATTGTTTAAGGGGACACTTACCATAGTAGTGTTCGCAATGGAGGAGTGGATATTTTTTGGGGGTTTATTTAAGAAGTAAATAAAAATTGTTGGACCAATTTTTATTTTATAAGGTGGTTATTCCCTCCCATGGGTAGTTAAGGGTGGGGCCCACATCCACTTAACTACCCAAGTGTGGATGATAGAGAGGTGAGGCCCACATGGCCCCCACCATTCAAATTCCCCCTAAACTCATTAAGAAACCCTCTTTAATTGGAAAACCCCCCCATTTAATTGCCAACACGTCAAGTTAATGGGGACCTTCCCTCTCCCTTCATTTAAATCAATGGTCAACACATTATTAAATGTGGTGATTTAACTTTGGGAGTTTCATTGCGTGTGTAATTAAATAATAGGAGGAACCTATTATTTAATTTGGGGAAGAAGAGCTTTCGTTGTGCAGAAGATCGGGAGAGCTTGGAGCTTTTGGAGGAACGTCGGTCTCCGATGAAGAACGAAGAAGAATGCCGGACTTAGACGAAGAATGACGAAGAATGCTGGTTCCTCGAAGATCGAAAACACTCCAACCTTTCTCTTCTCCACAACAAGAGAGGAGACACCGCTTCCTCCTCAGCGCACTCTGACGACACCTACGATCCTCTTCCTCGTGACGCTGTCTACCACGACGCTGACGTCCAACATCAACTGTTGAGTTAGGGGATTTTTTAGAAATTTCATTATGTTATTTTATACCCTCAGCATGGCGTGCAAATTGTTTGGTGATGTTTAGAACCATTAACGCGGTGGGCGCAGACTAACGAACAAGTCTGAACCCACCGATACTTTGTTCTTGATGTGGTGAATAATTGGCGATGACTAGGTGGGATCGAAATGGAGATTGGAAGCCTTTGCAGTGATATATGGGTCCCGAGATGACCGCAGGAGCATACAAAAGCAAAATCGGACAACCGGAATGACTCCGGTGGCCCGCGGAAGCTCTTGGCGGTGCGGGTCGCCGGCCGGCCGCCTGGAGGCAGTGGCGCCCCAGCGCGCCGCCAGCAGAATCCCACGACGGCTAAAGCCGTGGCAGCGACAGTTGGATCACGTGGCCGCGTGGGATCCAGGGAAGCCACAGCGCCGCCCTGGCGCCGCGTCTGTGGAAAAGGGGGGGGGGGGGGGGGGGCGTCCCCCCTTGCTCGGCTCACTGTCCGAGCCAGCGCACCCCCCGGCCAGGCAGGGGTGGGTCGCGCGGACCGGGCCGGGCAGCACCCAGCCTGGCCGGGCCGTGCCCTACTAGGCCGGACCCGAACCCGAGTTGGGTCGGCCCCGTTCTAGCTAACCCAGGGGGGTTGGGCTGGGTCGGGCCGGGCCCAGACCCCACACTTCGGTCCGTTTTCGTTCTTTTTCCCATAACTTGAGCTACGAACCGCTGATCGAGGCACCATCCATTGTGTAGGAATCCTTGGATCGATATGGTCGTTTTAGTATATTAAACTCAAGGTTTCAGAAAATTTTGTGTATGTCCAGGTTGTTTCAAACCCGAAACCAACCAGGCCCTTAGAGAGGAACACACAAAACTTAAGGACTGGATGTCCGTTTGACATGACATCAGCTACGTTGAATTTTTATTGATGAGATTATCCTTTTGTCTTACTCTGCTTGTGGATTGGACGCAGCTGGAGTATGGTCAGGTTGGTTTTAGCTTAAAAACCAACCGGGCCCCTGGGATGGAAAAGCCAATAACTCTCAGACAGGGCGTCCGATTGACACGCCGTCTGTCACGTTGGGTTTCTTTTGATGAGACGGAACTTTGGGATACATAAAATCTGGACTTCATGACAGTTTATGTATCAAATCTCTCTTTCTCGAGGAGCATACCCTCCCGAAATTGAGCATGCTGTGTGCGGGAACCCTAGAGCTGACTGCGACTGTGACGATGATGACTGCACTTGGATCCTCTGTGGGTTCGGCAGCGAGGATGACTGTACTTGGATCCTCCATGGGTTTAGCTGCGATGAAGACCATACTTGGATCCTCTGTGGGTTCGACGACGATAAATACTATTCTTATACCCTCTGTGGGTCCGAAAGTATGACCTTTGTACTTGTATCCTGAGTGGGTCCGACAGAGTAGCTGGTCTTGTATCCTTTGTGGGTCCGACAGCTTAGCTAGTCTTGAATAATATGTGGGTCCGACAGCATAGATGAATCAGTGGCTTTATCTGATCATCTATATTGCCTTACGAAGTGTATACCTGTGTGAGCTGAGTCCTGATCTCAATCATTATCATCTATGTGATTGTCTTGCTTTCCTGTGTGGAATGGGTTGTGTTTTCTTGTGTGGACTGGATTGTGCTTAGGCTCGATAGTTGGAGATGAACTGTAACTGTTGAATTAGGTATTTGTATGGGAATATAACTAAGTAGAGTTGTTTGATAATTCGTGATTGTATCTTTCCTTTGTGGTTTATCCTTCGTGGATTCTGAGAGACCTTCGGGGGTCTCAGGGTCCAAACTGAGTATCGTATACTCACCCCTCTGCGAGCTATGCCCGCACTACGTTGTATTGGATATAGATGATGGACAACAATGATCTAGGTGGAGTCTTGTGGAGATGGATGGTACTCGGAGGTGGACCACTTTGCGGGACGTACACGGAGCGGACGACCGGATCCGAGGAGCTGAGGATACTATCTGTACCCACACTTTAGGTGGGATTTCTGGACGACGACTCGGTGTTTCTGTTTTATTTACTGCTGTTGTACTTTCCTTTCAGTTGTATTGTACTTTTAGTTTGGTGTGTATACTGGCCCATTTACTTTTCATCACTAACCTTGTACCCAGTTTTACTTAGTGCTTACTTCACTTGCGTACTCTGTTGTGTTTTTGTTTACTTAAAAAGGTAATGTCTTCCCCTTTTTCGGGATTCATGCCTTTTGTGCTAGTTGCTAGCCCTTGGCCTATGGAATACGGGCTTGGGGTAGTCACGACACGTGCCTCGATGACGGGTCGTGACAAATTGGTATCAGAGGAGTCGGTTCTACAGCAGAACACAGGACTCTGATCTTTCCTTTTTGTGAAGCAATAGTGTTAAGAGTATTGAGTGTGGTTTTAAGTCTAGGGAGTCTAGTGTTGGTGTGGAGGCCGATGTATCCATACAACAGGATCTCAACTTCTGATTTCTGACTCAGTGCACGAAAACACAGATTGCGAGTGTGTTTCCTTTCAAAAGTTTTCATTGTGATTACATTATGTCAGATCACCAGGTATACTGTTTGACCATGGCGCACCTGTTTCTTTTCAGGATGGCCCCACGAAGGCAACCATCTAGGGTTCCTAGCCACATGTGGGATGGCAGCCCACTGAGCGATGAGGCCTCGGTGTAGGGCCCCATTACAGCAGAGGCGCCATCGGTACCACTACCCACTGAGCCACCAATGCTACCAGCCCCAGCGGCAGAGAGTGCACGCCGCCTGAGCTCGTTGCACAAGTTTCAGAGACAGAGGCCGCCCAGGTTCCGTGGAGAGACAGATCCTCAGACAGCCAAGGATTGGATGGAGGCCATCTTTAGAGTCTGCAGATTGGTAGGGACACCAGCAGATCTTATGGTGATCCTTACCGCGAGTCTCCTGCACGCGGAAGCAGGTAGATGGTGGAGCCTGATGCTCCAGGTGAACGATGAGGAATCTCTACTTTGGATGGACTTTGATAGCCTCTTCCTCTCAGAATTCATTCCATCCACCCTCCATGCGGTGTGCATCCAGGAGTTACTATAGCTACGACAGGGAAGCATGTCAGTAGCCCTGTACTCGGCGAGATTTACCGACCTCTCGCGCTACTCCGTGGACATGCTATGGGACCCATTCTTCCAGACCTGGACATTTGATAAGGGACTGAGGCATGAGATCAGAGCTTCGATGATTCCCCTCAGCATCCCGACGCAGGCGAGGGTGCTGGAGTGAGCCCTGTTAGTGGAGAGATTTCTCACCGAGCAACCATTAGCAGCGAGAGCCACCGCAGGACGGAACGGAGCAGAGTCTTCTGCAGCCGACAGTTGACAGAAGACGTAGGGGTCCAAGAGGACCGGGAAAAAAGGTGGGCAACCTCAGGATATAGGTTTGGCTATGTGGGGCACACGGCACAAAGCCAACCTTACGAGGAGTAGAAAGTGCTATGCATGTGGCGAGCAGGGCCACATGGCTCGTGACTGCCAACCCTCCATGTAGACAAGCATCAAACAGTGGAGGGACCTCCTAGGCAGAGGAAGAGGTTTGACCAAGGTGGTCCACAGGGAGCTGGCAGACGAGGCAGAGGAGCTGGCTGAGTAGCGGTTGGTGGATGATGCTTCGAGGCTCTACCAGAACCACCCCCAGGAGGTCCACCCCGACCACAGGAAGCTAGCAGGCAGAGGCAGGCTCAGTCTAGGAAGCATAGGCTTATGACCACGGTGCACCCGAGATGATTCAAGGTACTATCTATATCTACTCCACCCTTGTTGCAGTTCTTATAGACACAGGTGCGAGTCTTTATTTTATTACCACTGCGCTTTTTCAGAGCTCGGAGATTCCGACGGTGCAGTTGGCTCGATCCTTGCTGCTATAGACTCTTACGGGAGTATACTCGATGATTACGCATAGGTTCCGGCATCGTGAGATTACTCTAGGAGGTGAGAGCTTTAGTTGGGATCTTCTTGTAGCAGCGTCGAGGCCTTACGACGTCATCTTGGGTATGGACTAGTTATCTACAGTCCGTGCTCAGATCGACTGTATTAGGCGCAAGGTGTGGTGTGTCCGCACGGATGGGACCAAGTTCACCTTCAACGGCGAGAAGGGTACCTTCGCAGCACAGGATGGACTCATGGAAAGGAGAGCGCAGCCGATCACACATCAGTAGTCTAGTCTCATCCTCAGATCAGTTGACGTGTGGAGTCCGAGTTTTCCTGTAGTGGTGGATCAGTATGAGGACATTTTTCCTGACGATGTTCCAGGACTACCTCCTCACAGGGAGGTAGATTTCTATGTATACATGTACCCCGGGACATCACCGATATCCACTCCAGCATATCGGATGGCTCCCGCCGAGCTTCATGAGCTGCGGGTACAGATGAAGGACTTACATGGGAAAGGTTTCATCTGACCTAGTGTTTCACCCTGGGCTTCTCTGGTTCTATTCACCAAGAATGTGGATGGGGGCTTGCGACTGTGTGTCGACTACCGTCGCCTGAACCAGGTGACCACGAGGAACAATTATCCGCTTCCATGTATTTATGACCTCTTTGATCAGCTCAAGGGAGCACATTGGTTCTCGAAGATAGACCCCAGGTTAGGCTGTCATCAGCTCCAAGTTCGGGATGAGGATGTACAGAAGACGACCTTCAGGTGTCGGTATGTCCACTATGAGTTCTTGTTCATGCCCTTCGGTGTGGCCAACAATCCAGCAATGTTCATGAGTCTAATGAACAGGATCTTCCAGCCCTACCTCGATCGGTTTGTCATAGTCTTCATTGACAACATACTGATTTACTCGACCACCATGGAGGAGCACACCTACCACTTAAGGGTTGTACTAGATACACTCTGAGAGCACCAGATTTATGATATGCTCTTGAAGTGACAGTTATGGCTTCGAGAGGTTCACTTCTTTGGTCACTTCATCTCAGAGGCGGGTGTTGCATTGGATCCCATGAAGGTCTAGGTAGTACTTGCTTTGGAGCCAACCAGGAGCGTGACGGAGGTACGAAGTTTCCTAGGTCTGACTGGGAACTATCGGAGATTTGTGCCAGACTTCTCCAGAGTTTCCGCACCGCTTACAGCTTTGACAAAGAATGGGAAACCCTTCGTGTGGTCAGACAGATGTCAGCAGTTCTTCTTGTAGCTGAGGAAAAGATTGACTAATGCGCCCATCTTGAGGATATCGGAGGAGGGCGTAGAGTACATAGTTTACTATGACGCATCAGGGAACAGACTCAGGTGTGTCCTGATGCAGGAGCAAGTAGTGATCACATAAGGTTCAACACAGTTGAGGAATCACGAGCAGAACTACACTACCCATGACCTGGAGTTAGCAGCAATGGTCTTCACCCTGAAGATGTGGCTGCACTATCTCATGGGCGAGCGCTTTACAGTCTACTCTAACCACAAGAGTCTCAGGTACATTTTCTCACAGAAGGAACTGAACTTGAGACAATGGTGATGGCTTGAGTTCCTCCAAGATTATGACTTTGAGATTGTCTATAATCCTGGGAAGGGGAACGTTGTCGCTGATGCTCTCAACAGGATATCAGGCATTGAGCTACTTGGAGAGGCAACAGAGCAGTTAGCCGCTTTGCAGATATCCTTCATGGATAGAGATGGGGCAGCCTATCTTCAGTCCCTCATAGTCACTCCTCCACTACTTCAGTGGGTCATTCAGTCACAACATGGGGACGTTGACTATGAGGCATGACGTGCTCAGATAACCTCAGGGCTGGCACATGATGGATTTTCTGAAGGCGGGGAGGACGCCATCCTCTTCCGGGGATGTACCATGCTACGAGTTGCACTACAGGAGGAGGTGCGGAGGGAGTTCCACACTTACCCTCTTACGGTACATCCCAGAGTAACGAAGATGTATCAGGACCTCAGACGACAGTACTGATGGCCGGGTATGAAGAAGGCTGTGGTAGAGTTCGTTTCTCGATGCCTCACTTGTCAGCAAGTGGCGGCAGAACACCAGGTACTTGTAGGCTTGGTACAACCCTTATAGGTCCCAGAGTGGAAGTGGGATGGGATATCCATGGATTTCGTGATGGGGCTTCCACGTACTTCTAGAGGACACGACACCATCTGGTGATTGTAGACCGACTGATCTAGTCGGCCCACTTCCTACCGATCAGTGAGCAGGGCTCAGTAGAGATCTTGGGATGCCTCTACGTTCAGGAGATCATACAACTTCATGGTGTTCCATCATCTATCATCTTCGATTCAGACTCTTGCTTTACTTCCTGGCATTGGACGGGGTTACATGAGGATTTCGTTATGCAACTATGCCTAAGCACTGCCTTTCACCCGCAGATGGATGGCCAGATAGAGAGCACCATTCAGACACTCGAGGATATGCTCCATGCATGTGTCCTTGACTTTGGTCACCGTTGGGATGATCACCTACCCTTGGTGGAGTTTTCGTAAAGCAATAGCTACCACTCCACCATCGGGATGGAACCTTACGGGGCACTGTACGACCGACCATGCAGATCACCTCTGTGCTGGACTTACCCTAGGGAGTCAGCACTCGTAGTACCAGAGATGGTTCGGGCTACGATGGAGAAGGTGCAGGTCATCCCGGAGCATATGAGGATTGCACAGAGTAGACATAAGTCCTATGTTGATAGGAGGTGGAGACCACTGTAGTTCGAGGATGGTGACCACATTTTCCTACGGGTCTCACCTCGATGTGGATTATGGAGATTTGGTGTGGGCAGCAAGTTATCTCCATCCTTCATCGGGAATTTTCAAGTCCTCAGCAGGGTAGGCGAGGTGGCTTACCACCTGGCCCTTCCACCTCAGTTGCACCAGGTGCACGACGTCTTCCACGTATCTCAGTTAAGAGGATACGTGCACAACCCGACGCATATCATCGACCATAGAGAGTTAGACATCGATGACGGGGTGAGTTTTGCGGAGGTCTCGGTGGAGATCGAGGATCGACAGGGGTAGGTCATACATGGAAAGTAGATACCTCTAGTGCACATTCGCTGGAAGCACATGAACCTCCAGGAGAGCACATGGTGGAGGGAGGCTCAGATGCATGCTCAGTACTCTCATTTGTTCCCCTAGTTTATGTTGTAGCTTTACGGGGAAGCAAAGACCTTTGGTGGGAGTAATGTAAAGACCTGGAACTTTAATGGATTTTTTTAAATACCTTGGAATTTTATGAGTCTATGGCTTCTGACGGTGCTTGATTCCAAGGCCCGGTGTGCCCGGAATCAATTTCTGATGTTTAGATCAGTTACGCTCAGTGAACGAACGAGCGGGTTTTTATAACTTCTAAACCGGTGCTCGGAATTAAAATCTAAGGTCACCGATGAGTTCACAGCACCGGTAATTGCTTAAGGGGACACTTACCGTAGTTGCGTTTTCATTGGAGGAGAATATATTTTTTGGGGGTTTATTTAAGAAGTAAATAAAAATTGTTTGAACAATTTTTATTTTATAAGGTGGTTATTCCCTCCCATTGGAAGTAATGGGTGGGGCCCACAACCACTTAACTACCCAAGTGTGGATGTTAGAGAGGTGGGGCCCACATGACCCACACCATTTAAATTCCCTCTAAACTCATTAAGAACCCCTCTTTAATTGGAAACCCCCCCCATTTAATTTCCAACACGTCAAGTTAATGGGGACCTTCCCTCTCCCTTCCTTTAAATCAATGGTCAACACATTATTAACTGTGGTGATTTAATTCTAGGAGTTTCTTCGCGTGTGTAATTAAATCATAGGAGGAACCTATTATTTAATTTCGGGAAGAGCTTTCGTTTTGCGGGAGATCAGGAGTGCTTGGAGCTTTTGGAGGAACACCGATCTTCGATGAAGAACGATGAAGAATGACGACCCCCGATGAAGAACACTGGTTCATCGAAGATCGATGATGCGCCACCCTTTCTCTTCTCCGCGATAAGAGAGGATATGTCGCTTCCTCCTCGGCACGCTCCGACGATGCCTATGATCCACTTCCCCACGACGCCGTCTACCGCGACGCCGACGTCCGACATCAACTGTTGAGTTAGGGGATTTTGTATAAATTTCATTATGTGATTTTATACACTTGGCATGGCGTGAAAATTGTTTGGTGATGTTTCGAACCACTAATGCGGTGGGAATGGACTAAGGAACAATTCCTATCCCACCGCTACTTTTTTCTTGATGTGCGGAATAATTGGCGATGACGAGGCGGGACCGAAATGGAGATTAGATGTCTTCGCAGTGATATACGGGTCCCGAGACGACCGCAGACGCAGATGGGAGAGAAATTGGACCACTAGAATGACTCTGGATGCCCGTGGAAGCTCATGGCGGCCAGTGGTGGCAGTGCCCCGGCACGCCGCCAGCAGAAGCCCGCCGCGCGGGATCTAGGGAAGCTGCGGTGCCACTCGGGCTCCGCGTTCGCAGAAAGAGGGGGGGGGGGCATCCCCCCCTAGTCGGTTCACTGGCCGACCCAAAACACCCTACGGCTGGGCCAGCCCATGTCCAGCTGGGCCAGCCCACGTCCAGATGGGCCGAGCCACGCCCTACCAGGCCGGACCCGGACCCGGGGTTGGCCGAGCCCAGACCTCCCTCTTCGAACCATTTTCTATCTTTTGCCTATAACTTGAGCTGCGGACCTCCGATCGATTCACCGTCAGTTTTGTAGGAATCCTTTGACCGAGGTGGTCATTTCTCTATATTACACTATAGGTTTTGACAAAGTTTAGGTACAACTAGGATGGTTCGAACCCCAAACCAACCGGGCCCTTGGAGCGGAAATGCTTATAACTTAAGGTCCAGACATCCATTTGATGTGCCATCAACTACGTTGAATTCATATTGATGAGACGTTCCTTTTGGATTACTACTCTTGAGGTTTGGATGCATCTAGAGTATGGTCGGGTTGGTTTTAGATTAAAAACCAACCGGACCCCTAGGACGGAAAAGCCAATAACTCTCAGACCGGGCATCAGATTGACGCGTTGTTTGTCACGTTTGGTTTCTTTTGATGAGAAGGGATTTTGGGATACATCAACTCTAGACTTCGTGACAGTTGATGTATTGACTCACTCTTTCTCAAGAAGAGGAACCTCCTGGAATCGAGCATGCTTTGTGTGGGAACCGAAGAGCTGGCTGCGACTGCGACGATGGCGACTGCACTTGGATCCTCCGTGGGTTCGGCAGCGAGGATGACTGTACATGGATCCTCCGTGGGTTCGCCAGTGACGACGATGATACTGGGATCCTCTGAGGGTTTTATAGCGATGACTACTATTCTTGTATCCAACGTGGGTCCGACAGTATGACCTCTGTACTTGTATCATGAGTGGGTCCGGAAGAGTATTTGGTCTTGTATCCTTTTTGGGTCTGACAGCTTAGATGGTCTTCTATCCTATGTGGGTCCAACAGATTAGATGAATCAGTGGATTCATCTAATCATCTCTTTCACGTTACTAAGTGTATACCTATGTGAGTTGATTCTTGATCTCAATCATTATCATCGATGTGACTGTCTTTCTTTCCTATGTGGACTGGGTTGTGTTTTCCTGTGTGGACTGGATTGTTCTTGGGCTCAAGACTTTGAGATGAACTATAACTGCTGACTTAGGTATATGTATGGTCATATAGCTAAGTAGAGTTATTTGATACTTACTGATTGTATATTTCCTTTGTGGTTTATCCTTCATGGATTCTGAGAGACCTTCAGGGGTCTCAGGGTCTCTACTGAGTATCGTATACTCACCCCTGCACAGGCTATGCCCGCACTACGTTGTGTTGGATGTTGATGATGGACAACACTGATCGAGGTGGAGGATTTTGGAGATGGACGGTACTCAGAGGTGTACCACTTAGCGGGACGTACACGGAGCGGACGGCCGGACCCGAGGAGCGAAGGAGACTATCTGTACCCACCCTTCAGGTGGGATTTTTGGAGGACGACTCGATGTTGCTATTTTACTTACTGTTGTTGTACTTTTCTTTTAGTTTTATTGTACTTTTTGTTGGGTTTGTATACTGGCCCATTTACTTTTCAGCACTTACCTTGTACCTAGTTTTACTTAGTGCTTACTTCACTTGCGTACTCTGTTGTGATTTTGTTTTCTTATAAAAGGCAATGCCATCCCATTTTTCAGGATTTACGCATTTGGTGCTACTCGCCAGCCCCTGGCCTATGGAAGGAGGGCTTTGGGTAGTCACGTCATGGTCCCCGAGGATGGGTCATGATAACTTAGGGATGATAGTTTCAAATTTGTGTTCAAACCCCTTTATGATAGCTATTTTATATGACTTTGAGGTATCTTCAGTGGTAGGGACCTCTAGTGATTGTTTAGATTCTTTTGAAAGATGGTGTTAGAGTTGGCTAACCTTACGATGGTCCCCATCGAAAGGTAATTATTCTATATCATGGGTATGAAGTCCAATAATGAGAGAAAAATTAGCTGGTTGTGATATGATGCACATGTTAGAGTTAACAGCTCCAACAATGCTAGAGATTGCCAGAGGTATGATCATTTTATCATCTACTATTTTTGGTGGTATGATTGATTCTAGAGACTCACCCTCCAATGTTGCTCTTTATTTTTCTATTTCTTTGGGGGTAGAGAATTATATTCTTCGTTTCCCCCTAATTTTTTATATACTGGTTACTGGTCGGGCGACTTTGTTTGATTTGTGTTGGGAATATGGTCTAGTTATGGAGTTTCACCAGTCAGTGGGGGAATTATTATTATTTTATATACACATAAGAATATATTCTTGGAATGTATTGGCTACATTCCATGTGTGTACATATCAAATATTTCAATAATAGTGTTTTTTCAAATGTGAAAGGATAGTGAGTGGTGTTCATTAGTGATAAAGGTTATCAAATGGGTGATTAGAATATAGAGCCTATTTTAAGTCATTTGGTAGAGATTTTAGTGGAATCATAGGTGAAGGATTTACCTATGGTTGTGGAGGAGTTCAAGGATGTATTCCTAAGTGAGGTTATGGTGCCACAACCTTTAAGGGACATTGATTTTGTGATAGATTTACAGCTAGAAACATCTCTAATTTCGATGGATCCCTATCAAAATAAGCCTACATAGCATTGATACTAGAGATTTCAAGTGTATGATCTAATACCTATGGGTTTCATCTAATATAGTATGTCCCTTTTGGGTGCTCATGGTTCATTTTCTATGAATTCATAGGGTATTTTTAGGTTTTACATTGACTATCAGAGGTTGAATCTGGAAATAGTTAAGAATTTTTACCCTCATCTGATGATTGAAGACCTGTTAGACCATATGAGGTGAACCATTTTGTTTTCAAATGGAAATATATAGTCATGATATCCCTAGATGGATGTGAATGATGAGGATGTTCATAATACTACCTTCAAATTCAGGTATGGGCTATTCAAACATGTGTTCATGTTGTTTAGTGTTATGAACACACAAACTATGTTCCTAGGGTTCATTGACTTAATATTCCATGAGTTCATGGACTATGTCATCAACATGTTCATACAAAATATCCAGATCTTCTTGGGGACAATGGAGGTGCATGCATTGTATCATAGAAATTCCTTATAGGTCCTTTTGACACCAATTTTTTTTATTGAATGTTATCCAAGTGTATGTTTTTTACGTGTGAGGTGAATTTTCATAGACATTTATTGCATCACCAAGGTTTGTTCATAGAACCATTGAAGGCCGATGCAATTTTATATTGGGAAGAATCTAATAATTTGGAATAGGGAAATAGTTTCCTTGGTATATTTAGGTATTATTGGAGGTTTTTTGCTTCATTTTTCTCAATTTTTAGGCCCACAGACAATATTTAAAAGGAATTAAAAGGTTTTTTATAGAGTTATCATTGTCAGGAAATGTTCATTTACCTAAAGGAGAAGCTGTTCAGTGCTCCAATACATTGTTTGTCTCAGGAGTGTGTGTTTATTGAGGTTTTCTATGATGTGTACTATCTGAGAATGAGATTTATATTGATGCAATAGATGTAAGCGATTTAATATGGGTGTATAAAATTACACACCATGAGTGTAACTATACCAACAATTATTTTGAATTGTTTTTATATGTGTTTCTAATGAATATGTGGTGGAATTACATCATCAATAAGTGCTTTGTGGTTTTCATGGAGCACAAGAGCATAAAATATTTTTTTTATCTCAATGGAATTGTAATCTACACTAGAAAAATGGGATGGGGTTTCATTTAGTGTATAATTTTTTAATATCTTAACCCAGTGAAGGTGGGATACTATTGAATATGTGTTTAGTTAGATGTATTGAGGATACATGGTTTAGGAGGGTGTGAATTTTTATAAGGGGTTAGAGAAGCCTGCATCGATGCATCCTGATGTCCGAGAGAGCAATGGTTGTGGTTGTCTTTATCATATTACTATGGAGTCCTACATGATGAATATTTTGAAGGATTATCATTATATAAACTTAGATATATAGGTGATGTGGGGCTGTGTCATCTTTTGTTACTCTTTGAAGGATTGGTTGGAGGATGGTGATAAACACATGTTATTTAAGGTGAGGTAGTTTGTCTGATAGGAAGAATGTGAGGTATTTTTCCATGAGTTTAATAGAACACCATTAACAGTGTATCATGGTGTGATGATGATATATAGTTATTCTAGGAGAAAATATTGGTGGTTGGGATTGAAATAGTCAGTGGAACAGTTTTTCAAAAAGATTCTATTTTGATAGAAAATTAAAGTGGAGCACTGTGTTCCTAGAGGGTTTTTTCACCCCATGGATGTTTTTGAGAGGAAATGGGAGGAAATTTTTATGGATTTCCATAGTTTGTTACTTCAGTATTGGGTATTTTTGGATTACATTTGGGTGATATTCGATTGAATGATGAAGTTAGCTCATTTTTGGGGTGATCCATGAGTCGAGTGTCATAGGTGTTTTGGTGAGGTGGTATGTGATTAATGTGGTTAGGATTCTCAGGGTACCAAGGGACATCATTTTTCATCAAGATACACATTTTACCTTTAGGTTATGGAAGGGATTAAAAAATAAATTTTTATCCCAGTTGTGACTTAGAATTTCATTCGACCATTATATAGATGGAAAGATTTAGTAGACCATCTATACACTAGAAGATATGTTATGGGATTATATCCTGTATTTTGGTGGATTGTAGTAAAGGAACCTATCTATAGTTGTGTTGTTCTACAAAAAAAGTTATAAATAATCCATTTTCATGACTCTATTTGTGGTATTGTATAGGATAACATATTATTCTTTATTGTATTGGTTAGAGGTTATATAATACATAGTTCTTGGTCTATATGTGGCACATTGCATGGTCTAGAATATCCAATTGGTAAAAGAGAGGATGAGGGTTCCAAATGATAGTTAAAAGACCTTTTTTGATCATAATTAGATTCCCCTAGTGTTTTAGGTTGGAGAAAATTTATTCATTAGGTTCTCCCATCAATAAGGGTAGTAGCGGTTTGGCATGGGGAGTATGTTTTCTCTCTGCTTCATGGGACCATTTACAGTTTTGGGGTGCGTTTTTAGGATGGTTTATCTTTTTGTGTTTCAGCCAAATATATACATGATCCTTGAAGTCTTTCACATTTTATATCTTCAAAGGTATCTTAATAAGGACTCACACATCTTCGATTGATAATAGTATGATATTTAGGATGATGCAATTTTCATCTAGCAGCCTGTAGAGATACAAGATAATTGATAAAATGTGCTGTGTGGATGAACCATTCCATTTGTTCATGTGTTGTGGAGGTATATTGACTTGGAAGAGAGTACATGTAAGCATGATATGAAGATTCATGACCAATACCTGTAGTGGTTTTGTTCGATTCTATGTTTTTTTTTCTTTGATGATGTGATGTTTGGATCTTATTATTCTATGAGATGTGTGATTTTAATTGATGATGCAACTTGTGATAAATTTTATAGCATATAAAGTGGGGGATACTTGACTACTAATAATAAAACATTATATTATGAAAATTTTAAAAATATTTTCTAATTTTGTTATGAAAAATATAGATAATTTCATGAAATTGAAGATGTAATTGCATAAATTTTGTGCTCGGATAAGTATTGTGTGTTGGTTTTGTAAGTTATTGGTTTGGGCTATGAAAATGTTGGTATGGTACTAGTGATGATGGATGTGTGAAAGGGGTGTATTAAATAAGGTTTTATGTAATGTTCTATAGTTCCTTGTGAGGAATAGTGATGTGGTTTTCCATGGAGGTATGTGTAAATTTTTGTTTTCATTGTTTGTTTAGTTGAAGTGTTTGAGGTGTTACATGATCCTTGAGAGGTACCTCACATGGTGGTTTTTCGGACCCTTTATTTTATTATAGGTTTGGTTTTGATTATTGGGGATATGAATCATTTTAGTGTCATATAATGTAATGGTTTTTTCCTTCTTATCCTATTAATTTTCTAGTTTGAAGAGTTGGCGGTGTTCAACGAAGGCTCAAAGATGGTTCGAATGAGATGGAGTTGTCGAAGTACTATAGATGGATGCTCACAAACTGAATTGGTTTCACAATGTGAGTTACTAGTTTATATCTTATTATTATATAAATTCATTTCTTATATGAGACAATGGATATATTCTTAAAACATATTGTTGTGGTGAAAAGAGAATTCATGTTATGAGTTTATTTGATCGTAGGACCCATTAATTTAAATAGAAGATCAACATATGGAAAATTCATGACATGTAAGATATCATGTCTAGTAATTCATCTATCATATAAAATTTAATACAAGAATATGAAATTAATTCCATTAATTAGGTGGTTTACAACATGTCTATAACTTGAGGGCTTGACTAAATTCCATTATTCGGTAATCTCTTCCTCTTGGTTTTAAGTGGACCCTAGATTAATTTGGATGATCTTTCATCCCCTTTCCTTTTCCATTGATCCATTATTTCCAAAGGTTGTTTTTGGAGGTCCATTTTGAGTAATTCTCTTTATCAGCACTGTTTTATTTTCTTCTACATATAGGCATCCACTGTGGTGGTGGTGTTTTGGGTTCAGGTGTATTTAGCCATGTATTTGGTAACTAAATGACGTGATTTAGGTTGATCAATTATTTTCTTCTGTATTTATGGTTATCAGGTCATTTCGTTATTCACCTTGTGGCATTGAGTGAATTATAAATCTTCTATGAGGCAATGGATCCTTGTTGTCACCATTTTTTGGTGCAATGTGTGTTAATTTCATGTTTTTCTCATCAACTCATTGGATATAAAGATTCTTATTAATAAAGATTATTAACTAAAAAAATATGAAATTAATAGGGGAGGAGAGTAATCACATGCCTTTACTAAATTGATGAAATTATTCACACTTGTTTCCAATACTAAAAGTTAGGATGATTGGGATCCATGGTTTTATTGTAGATGATGTCTATGTGGGACCCTTATTGTCTTTCTTGTTATTATTATCTTGAATAAAAGGATAAAGAATATTTTTATCTAATTAATTATTTTCCCAATGAAACTAGTTTTCTATGGTAATAACCATGGTAAATATTGAAATGGAATAATTAAATACCTTTAATAATTTATGAATAATAAGATATGATACTTGTGTGGTTATTATTATTTTTTCCTTGTGTGGTGTGCACTCTTGTGCGGTGGTGGTGGTGACTGAATGAGTTGTGAGATATGTGGGGTAGTGTTGTGGTGGTTTCATAATGGGGTGAGATGTGGATAGTGGTTTTGTAAAAATTTGGGATGTGGGTAGTTGTGTGATTACTCAGATGTGTAGTAGCTATGGTGTGTGGTGGTTGTGGCGTTATTTGGTTGTGATGTTTGATATTGTGTTTTGAGGACGCGTTGATGTTAAGTGGTTGAGATGTGAAGTGGTTGAGATGTGTGGTGGTTTTTGTGGTGTGATGGCTTGGATGATGTGGTGTTATGGCCATGGTTGAGGTGAATTGATAGAGTGGTTGTGTAGTATAGTTGTGTTATATTGCTGGATAGCCATGAAAAAAAAATAATGATAAAAATTAAATAAATAGGTTAGTATATGAATATTAATGAGACTGTTTTGTTGTATGGTTACTAGATAATATAATTGATGATATATTATTGGAGGGTATAATTTGAAATGATTGGATTAGTAAATGTGATTAAATGAGAACTCGATAAATCTAGAAAATTGTGGAATTGATAATTTTATATGGGATCATGTGGTGATTGTGTGTGGTAGTGTGGTGTGCTACATAAATTGGGGGAAATGATTGTAAAGGTTGACATGTGGCGACACAGTGGTGTATGTTATTATAGTTTTTATGAACACATAGGATGGGTATTTTTTGAAATATGTAAATCATGATTTTTTTTGTAATTTTATACTTTGTCCACTCGAGTTGGATGACCATACGAATACCCAAATGTTTTGGGTTCTTGAAATTTTCAATAAAACCTAGGATGTTGGTGATATGGATGATTTAATACCCCATATTCCAACACTTCTATTAGATGTGATGGACTATATGTCTTTGGGAGGGTTGTGGTGTGATAGACTATGTTTCATCAAGTGAGATGTGGGGTAATTACATAGGTCATGGAATATGTGTCTTCAGGAAAGATGACATGTGATGAGGTTGTGACATACAATGAACTACGATGGTTGTCATGCATAGTTGGAGGAGTAAATGAGGTTAAATTACCTCACATTCATGATTCCCAACTTATATGGCTATGTGATGAGGTGTGATGTGAAGTGACAATGCCTGTTGAAAGCTCTAGATTCTAGACCTTGCAATGGTCTGGTAGGTAGGGATGCATCATGACCCACATCATAGATAGACCATGTGTATTTGGGAATGGTATGTTGCGATGTGATATCTATGGAATTAATGGGATCAAACGATGTTCAATGTGAGGGAATGAACCTAGAAAATTTGAAGGGATGTGATAGTGATGTGCTTTGTTATATTGTTGACAGTATTTTACTATATTTGATGCGTGATTTGGTGAGTGATCCATGGTGATCCTAGGATTAGTTAGTTAAATTTTTTAGGTTCTTGATGGATCTTCTACTAATTAATAGGTGGAATAGAATTCTATTTTCTCATGTTTATATATGATTTTGGGTATGATATTACTGAGTATACTTTCATTCTCACAATACATATATATATATTGATTTCAAGGTTTCGAGGAGGACCTTGAGGAATGAGAAAGAAATATCTAGCTTAGGTTTAGGAGCTTCTATTGAGTCAATGATATAAGACTTTTCTATTGGTATTTTAAATTGGAGAATTTTGTTTGTATCTTTTAACATTGTTCAGGATAATGGTATGGTGTTGGGTTTCTTTTTATATTATCATATGGAGTTTCACAGTGGTTGTTTATCATATCTCCCAATTAGATGTTCTTATAGAGGGTAATTCGAACCATAAGTGAGATTTTAATACCCATTGTGGTTCTTTCCAACCCATAACCTACAGAAGGAAGTACTCGAAGGGTCATTATCTACCTCCCATCATTTTTATTCTAGGAGGGATAGCTTTGTAGGGTGGGAGTGTAATACCCTTGAGATTTTATGAAAGTTTTTATCCTTTTTTATATTTTTAATTTCATGCAACACTAAAGATAGATTATTTTTTTAAATAACTATGTTTGGATTGAGTTATAAGAAAAACCAAGTTAATAATTATTTTCAAACAACATAAACATTGTATTTCTCTACATAGAACACCAAGGTCTGCTTACATTATACGAAATAATGACTTTCCTCGATGAATTGAGCAACACGCCAGACCGAGGTTTACTAAAATATGATATATTATAAAAATATTATTATTTAATACAATAAGATAAAACCATGACGTTAAATTACAGGTTATGAATATTATTAACTAATTTATGAAAATATAGTATTTATATAATATAATATGAATTCATAGGTTACCAATTAACTATAAATGAATATGAAAACCGAATAAATATAAAGGGAAATATTATAACTCTCACAATGGTTTATTAACCTAATAAATATATTTTTCATTTATTTATTTCAATTCACTTAGTCAAAAATTCCTTTCACAGAGAACACCGACTTGGTGTACGTTACACACAATATCGAGTTTCTACGAAACATCGTTTCATTGTTATAATCATTTAAATGAGTTAGTTATAACCTAGATGTTAAAACATATTAATTTGAATATTAATAACTACTTCCCAATTTTTTTTCATAATTTTTTATATAAATAAAACATATTTATAATAAATGATATGATTTTTGGTAATTTCCTTTTATGTTTAAAAATAATGTGTTCTCAAATGAACCTCTTTCAAAATCTTTCTGTGAAAAAAAAAATAAAATAAATTTTAGAAACACTTAAAATTTTAATTTGATAAAATATTCTTCCTTTCTCAATTCAGAATTTTGAAATTCACTTATGGTGTTTTTTTATTTTTCCGAGAAACATCATTTTCTTGCGGAGTAGTGGAAATACTATTTTTAGAAAAAACCACCTTTTTGTTTATTTAATTATTAATGTTAAAATATTTTATAAATTTTTTAAGGTAAAATTAGATAAATATTTCATATATTAATAAAATTTTATTCACTAGAATCAATTTCACTTTGAAATTCAATATAAAATCTTAAAAAACTTTTGAACATTTTTCTACTTTAAAAACTCATTATTTCGTCCTGTTTGCGGGATTAACAGTAATAATAATTTTATTGGTTCTATAATTTGAATTTAGAAAAACCTAAAAAAAAATATTGTATTCATTATAATATTTAGATTATGATAAATCTAAGTTAATTTTTGGCCAAAATGATTGTTAAATGTGATTAAAATTAATCACATCGATTGAGGCCAAATTGAGCTTCATTAGGGACTAAACTGAAAAATTAATGGCCAAAATGACCTATAATCTTGTCCAAAATCTATTAGAGTTCAATATTTCACCCAAAAACTTTAAATTATATAGTTTTTTGGTTTTATGACTTTTTAGGTAAGAACATGTGTACATCATCTTGTTTCAAAAAATTCCAAGTGAGCCCTTTTGCTCCCTTATAAAAATCGAGCACCTATCCCACTTCTTCACACCTCTAAAACCTCTTATGTTAAGACAATACCTAACCAATAAAGTTAATATAAATCATACCTTCCTCATAGAAGCTTTACAATTTTTATAGGGGAATCAATGAAATCCTTTTGGCACAAACCAAAATGAGTTACCCGATTAAGAGGTGACCTCTTATCTCAAGTCCTTTATTTTATTTTACTTATACACCCAATCCCAAAACTAATTATTGTAGGATTATATAAAAAAATTTATATTATATATACTGGTATTTGTTTATGTAAATTTTTTAACCTAAACATAAAAAACTATCCATATAATGGGTAATGAACATCTTATTTCTGGGTATAGCAAACTACTACCTCCATAAACGATGAGTGTTCATTTATAAAATACCACCTATCATGGTGGGAATTATGATGAAAAATATATTTATATATGATATATATTATATTTATAACTGATTTATGCTTTATTTATATTTATTTTGAACATAAATTTATTCTTTGTATATTATGTAAATACAATAATTTCGTTTGAGGAAGTGTGGACCACCAACCCCTCAAAGTGATATGATTCGTCCATACACTACATATATTGTGTTAAGGTTGGTTTTAGTGAATATATATGATATATAAGATATCATAAATCTTATTTAATAATGATATATATATATATGTCCTTTACGTTTTTCTCGCAACACAACAATTAAACTGAAATAGTGTTCATGTGTATGTACGGCCTACTGTCTCCATGAACAGTGTATTACTCTTCATACTTATATAATAAATATATTATTATAATAAAAATATAATTTATATAAATTATATTTATATCATGGAATACATTATTGAATCATGATATTATTAAATGGGCCAACAATATTACAAATTAATATACATACAAAAAACGAAGAGAATATTACCCGAAGTTAAACCATAACACAGGATAGTTAAAAAGTGCGTAATACATGGACATAATGAAACCATATATGATATTAAATATAATAATATGGTTATGTAAACTATTTATAGTAAATTTATATTAATTATAAATGTGGTTTGAATGAGTACAATGAGAGTTAAGGAAAAATGTAAGGGGAAATGTTTTAGTTTTTATTTTTGTGTGATACATGATAAGTTCTCCACTCCTTACTTATCTATGGTGTATTTATTGAGCATGAATTTATTATTTGAATATTGTAGTTAAATTTATGTATGTTGAAATATCAATTTAATGAAATCTATTTCATGGGTTTTATTCTAAAAAATTTACTAAATTGGTAAAATAGTTTTGTCGTAATTTTACTTCTTTGGGACTCATGTTTTATTATGCACATAAAATCATTTATTGAGGTGTATATACTTAAATTTTAAATGATATATTAGGAATATCATTTTATTTGTGAAATTTTAGGATTCAATCAATTTAATTTTATTACATGAATATTATGATCCTATGTCAAAATGTTATTAGAGTTTATTGAGACAATCTCATCGCTTTTTGATATTGTTTATGTTTATTCTTCTTTTGATGAATTATGATCCATATCTCAAGAAAACCAATGTGTTTTTTATCCTCTATTTATTCAAGATATAATAATGTGTTATTCCCACTTTTCCTCACCTTTGTACATAAGCTAATGTTTTTATGTAAAATCTGATGATCTCTGTCTTCAGTCATAAATCAATTGAATTCTAAAACCATATTTTTTAAAATGTTTTCAAAAATGTTTTAAAAATATCCTTGAATTTAATTTTAAAGGAGAAGTGATTTTAAAAATGTTTTATTATTTTCAAATCTTGCATTATATATTTTTAATTAATTTTTTTTAAAAAAATGTTTTCAAAATGGTGTTATGTTTTAAACTATACTTTAAATATTTTCAAGCTTATTTTTTATGTTTAACAAAAAAAATGGTTTTCAAAAAGCTTCTAAGAATTATTTTTATGTTTTCAAAGTATTTTAAAGAAATATAATTTTCAAAAAAAATTCATTATTTTTTATATATTTCATGAAAAATGGTTTTTAAAACTATTTCATTCTTTATTTATATGTTTTCAATGTATTTTCATGAAAAATGGTTTTTAAAAATTATTCATGATTATTTTATAAGTTTAAAAGGAATTTTTTTTTCAAAACGTTTTCAATATTTATTTATATTAATCAATGTATTTTCAATGAAATGGGATTCAAAAATGTTTTCAACAATTATTTAAAAATTTTCTATATATTTTCATAGAAACGGGTTTCAAAAAATGTTACAGATTTATATATATGTTTTCAAAGTGTTTTAAAATTAAAATGTTTTTAAAATGTTTTGAATCTTATTTTAAATGTTTTAAAGGAAAAATATTTTTAAATTATTATAAGTTTTATTTATAAATTTAAAAGGTATTTTATAAGAAAATGATTTTCAAATGGGTTTATGCATTGAAAATATTTTTCAAAGAATAAAGGGTATTTTACTCATGAAATTGTTTTCTTTGAAATTTACCAATTATTTTCCTTTTAAGATGACAACAGTTGATGTTACTCATTAATTTTAGGAAAAAATATAAATTTTCCATTAATATTCATTCTATTAATGGGTTAGACATATTATCATGGTCTTTATGAAACCTATTTATATGTCATGTTTATATTCTTTAGAAATCATCTTTTATCATGGGTTAAGTTTATAATGAAATGATTATAAAAGATAACTTTTTCAATAGATTATGATAATATTACTTGTTTATAATACCAAATTCATTTCATGGGTTATTAAATGATTATTTATGTTCTTGGGAAAAGGTATTCATTATTTCATTATGAGATGGGAGAGACCTATACATCCCTTAAATTCATTTGGTAAATATTTACACCTCATGATATATACTAAGATGGTCTTGGTAATGAACCCTGACTACAACGATGGGCATGGAAGTGAAACGTGACAAATAACAAGAATTGGGAGTGAACTCGTGCTACCATTAAGACTATCATAGTGAACCATGACTACCAATATGATATGAGGAGTGAACCTATACTTCTAAGATGGTCTTTCTAGTGATGATTTGGATTCTATAGAAATCATATTATATTCTTATATTTCTACCATAATTCCATCTTTTAATCCTATGTTATGCTTTCACGTCTTATGTTATTTATTTCTTTATGACTAATGTCTTATGAAATGCCATTATTTATGACATAGTTTAGGTATATGATCTTATATATGTAGTGTATGATCTTATATTTTCATGATCGTGTTCTCATACGCTTAATCTAATGATTATGCATACATATCTCACTTGTTTACCCTTAATGAGCATTTTATCTAACCAATTTATTATGTTTCTTTTCCCTATGTTGTGAAAAAGTGTCTCATGGAGAAGTACTAAAAGTGGAGATTTTTATGAGAGATTTTTAAGACCTTTCACCATGATAATATATTTTTACCATGTTTCTAAAGAGACTAAACAAAGATAGTCCTCAGGAATTTATTTCTTTAATGTATAGAATTTTCATCTAAAAAGATGTAATATCGAGGTATGTTATTCATAGGACACTATAGTTGGTATTAATGGAACGGTTAACTCAACATCTGGAAACTAGGATGTGAATCATTTAGCAAGATCCCAATGTATATTGGTAAGGATGTGTCTAAGGATGTCTCTAATGATTAGTAAAAGGATAATTCATCATTTAAGAAACTGACCTCAAATTTTGGTGAATGGTAGAGTGAGTAGTTTCTTATAAATACATCCCTTTATAGATACTAAAATTTTATGTGTCTCTAGAATAGATGTAGCTATGGATAAAAACTCTAACAATATGTTTTAGTCATGACATGATGTAATCTGGTATATGACAACAGGTCTTGTTTCATAGCTAGTTTGACACTCCCAGGGGTTATTCTTTGGAAATTCACAAACTCATCATGGAACATCATAATGGATTTAGATATAATATGGCTATGAATAACCAAGGATGAACCTAGGGTGTCATATATTAAGGAATGTTCCATGATTTAGAAATACCATAAGTGAATATTTTCATGATATGTGGTTTTCTAATATGATAAATAATGCTCACACTATGTTTCTAGTTTATGAAAATGTAAGTAACCTGATGGAACTTGATTAATGTTGAATGTGATGGATGATTTTCTGATGACTAGTCAAGTGGGATTTTCATTGGAGTGAAAGGTGTTTTTATCATGCCTAATCTGTTTTCAAGGAACCTGATTAAGACCATGTACCTTAACCATCTCCCAGATACACCAATGGGGAGAAAGAAGGACTTCATTGAGAGTTCGGGTAATTAAGACCGTGGAAAAAATAATAATCAATTTCTTTTATATCATGAATATAGAAATAATAATAAAAGTTATTGTGTTATAGGAATATGATTTTTTTGACCAAGGAAATGAAGGACACAAAGCACGTGAATAAAAATGAAAAAAGGAGAGTTCAGTTAATAGAATGGATGATAATATTAGCCTCCTTAAGACAACATTAATGGTTAAGTGTTTAAAATTTTGAATAAATTGTAATTATGCAACTATATTCCCCAATAGGAATTCCCCTGAATAGGATTATCAAGGTGGAGTGAGTAATGGTTAAATTGTTGATGATGATGAGACTATAAATGAAATATAAAAGGAAACAGGTATTGTGTAATAGGATGATGTTGCCTTGTTAATGAAATAATGATGAAGTGGAATAACCAATGTTTCTATGTATTTGTAAAATCAAATTTAGTAATATGAATGATAAAATATAAAAGGGTTGTTCTATTAATGTTTTCACTCAGTATTTACAAGATTATTTAGAATTTTTCTAATGGACTAGTGTTGAAATTTAATTACATGTTGATATTCAGACTAAGGGATGGTAAACCTTAATATGTTATTTATGTTAAAATAATGCTGTTATTAATAAGTAAATTTTATGACAATAAACACCGTGGAACTAAGTAGAGACATGTTAATAGTTGATATATGATATCATTGATGAAGCTTATAGGATTTTTAGATCTAAGGAATATATCTAGTAGACTTCATAATAAATAAGAATGTATGCTTTTCAAATTTATTTATGGTAATTAAGGTTTACCATGTTTCAAAGGAATAAATGATTAGGGAATTAACATATTTGGAATGTGAAAAACAGGTGGTACTTTGTGATATATAGGGGATAAATGTTAAGCTAATTTCTAGATTTTTATTCTAAATATTTTATTTCCATCCTTCAAAGGGTTATAAGGATAACTATTCATGAAAAAGTTATATTAAACATTAGAGGAGGTATTTATGTATTGAGTTTATATTAAAAACCTTGGATAAAAGGTTATTTAGTGATAAAACTTGTTTTATAGATGTATGTCATATTTATTTTGAAAATTATATTAGTGTGGTTTTAGAAAAGCACACCATTTATGTCGGGTGACAGCTAATCATGTTTGAAAAGGTTGCAGGTCTTGAACCCAAGACCGAATGATGATAAAGGTCTTGCGCCTACCATTGACCAATGCAATATTTTGATTTACGTATAATTATTTCTTTGATAAATAATTATTTATGATGAAACAGTAGTGTTAATTTTTATGTTTAGAGAGAAATATAGTAACCATATTTATTTTAAGAATATTTTTAGATAAATAATAATAATTTTAATTCTTTTAGGGGACTTAATATATGAAAAAAATTTAGTTTATTTTTCTAGACATTAATGTAATTTTCTAGACATCCATTTTGTAATATAATGGATAAATTTGAAATAGATAAAAAAACATGAAAAGTATAATTTTTTTTTGTATTCTAGGTCAATAAAATTATTAATCAATGATAGGAGAATGATAAAATAAGAAAATATGTTGTCATAATTCATTACTTTTTCATGAACCGATAACCTTTTAAATTATCACAGATTTATGACATTGAAGCCCAAAACGTTTAATTGATCATTTACATATTTGTGATTGATATTATCCATAACTCCCTATAAATATTTTCTCTTTTCCCCTATGTCCAATCATTACTCCCAACGTATTTTTTCCTATGTGGAAACCTAGTTATTTTTTACTTTGGGTAATAGTTATAGTTCCAAATTTCCCTTTTTAAAGGTAGATTTAATATTAATTTGTGTGATGTGGGTTTCTACGAATGAATCTTCCATGTATTAAACCTTTGGAAAACCAGATGAATTTTGAGGAAAAAATTCAATTTAATGGTGGTATAATGTACCACCAAGAGATTTTGTGTATTGTTTTTTTGGAATTAATTTATCATTTCTTTGATATTTTCATTTAATGACACACCGAAGATAGTTTATTTTATTTAACTGTTATATTTATCCCACATTATATGAATTTCCAAGTTAATTATGCTTTACATGCTATATAAACCTTGGCTTTCTCTACATGGAATAGCAAGGTTGCGTTGTATTATACAAAACAATGACTTTCCACAATGAAAATCCCAACATACAAGACTGAGGTTTACAAAAAAAATATTTTTTAAAAAAATTGTTATTTAATATAATAAGATAAAACCTTGACATTGAATTAGTGTTTATGAATAGTATTAACTAATTTTGGAAAATATATGGTTTATATAATATAATATTAATTCAATGGTTACCAATTTATTATAAATGGATACGAGAGACAAATGAATATAAAAGGAAATATTAATATGGTAAAAAAGTTATGTTACCATAATAAATTAAACTTTATTTATTGTCTTTAAATGCCCTAATTCAGACATTCCTTTCACACAAAACATCGATGTGGCATACATTACAAGAAATGCCATGTTTATAAGACACATAATTTAATTGTTATAAATATTTAAACATGTTATTTATAACCTACAGATTAAAACATCATTATATAAATAGTATTAAATACATCTCAGATATTTTTTTAATTGTTTATATAAGTAATTCATATTTTAATGAAAGATTTGATTTTTGGTAAAATTATTTTATGTTTAAAAATATCGATTTCTTGAATAAATGGAATTTAATGACCTTCTATAAAAAATAAATAAATTTAGAAATTTATTTTTATAAAATAAAAATACTTTTTGAATTCTTATTATTGAAATTTTATTATGGTTAATGTTTTTTTATTTTTCTGAGAAGCATCATTTTTTTGATGAATAGTGAAAATACTAGTTTTTGTTAAAACATTCCATTTTGTTTAACTGATTATTAAAGTTAAATGATATTATAATTTTTTAAATGTAAAATTAAATAAATAATACATCTATTAATACAATTTAATTCACTTTAATAAATTTCAATTTGAAATTAAATACAAAATCATTTCAAACTTTTGAACATTTTTCTAATTTAAAAACCCATTATTTCGTCCCGTATACAAGATTAGAATTAATATTAATTTTTCCACACCTATGATTTAAATTTTAAAAAATTGACTTATAAAATTTTATTTAGTATAATATATTTATTCTTATAATAACATGTTACTTTTTTACTAAAATTATTAGTAAAAGTGATTAAAATTAATCACACCGATGAAGGCCAAATTAATCTTCATTTTTGACTAAACCATAAAAGTAAGGGCCAAAATGACCTAGAAACCTGTCGAAAACCCATTTTCTATACATATTTAGGCCATAAAATTCCATTATTTAGTTTTATTGGGGGTTTTTGACTATTTTAGGTAAGAACATGTGTACACATAACTTATTTCAAAAAATTCCACGTTCGTCCTTTTCCAACCCTGTAAAAAGTCACCACCTATTCTACTTCCTCACACCTATAAAAGCACTAAGGTTAGGCCAAGACCTTCCCAATAAAAATCCAAAAAATACTCCCTTACTACTATAATCCTTACCTAGTGTAGAAGGAAATCCATGAAATTCATTTGGAATAAACTAAAAGGAGTTACCCGATTAAGAGGTAACATCTTCTCTCAAGTACTTTATTTTATTTTCCATATCCATCACATAAAACTATCTTTATTGTATGATTATATAAAACAACCAGTATCATAAATATAATAGGATATTACTATTTGAATATTTTGACCTATAATTTCACACACCTCTATCTAATGGGTAACGAACATACTATTTTTATGTATGGTTAATTACCGCCTCATGAAATAATGATTGTTCATTTTTCCATTACCACCTATAATGGTGGCCATTATGATGGAAATTATGTTCATATATGATATATATTATATAAGTAATTTCATAATTTTTCTATAATTTTTATTTTGAACAAAACATTATTCTTTCCATCATATATAAATACGATAATTTTGTTTGAGGAAGTGTGGACTACCGCCCCCTCAAAGCGATATGATTCATTAATACACTACGTGGATTGTATTAAAGATGGTTTTAGTGAATATATATGATATATAAGATATCATAAATATTCTTTAATAATTATATATATATTCATATATTTCTCTTACTTTCTTTCTCTCAACATGATAATTAAACGGAAATAGTGTTTATGCGTACGTACGACCTCCCGTTTCCATGAACGGTATATTTCATTTCATAATTATATATTATATAGATTATTATCATACAAATATAATATATATAAATGATATTTATTTCATTTTTTACATTCTTTAATCATTATATAAGTATAAGAAACAACAATATAACAAATTAAGGCACATATAATAAACATAGCGAATATTACCCGATGTGAAACCTTAATGTAGGATGGTTAAAAAGTGGGTAATATAAAGTAGTAATAAAACAATGATTGATATTATATATTATAATATGTTTCTATACAATAATTTAAATAAATTTATATTTATTATAAATTTGGATTGAATGAGTACAACGAGATTCAAGACACAAGGTAAGGGTATTTTTCACGCTTTTTATTTTTGGGATATACATGCTATGTTCACTAATCTATAAATTTTTGTGGTGTATGTACTGAACATGATTGTATTATATTTACAATATAATTAAATTTGTGGCTAATAACATATCCATTTTATAAACTCTTTCATGGGATTTATTTTTCAAAAGTTACCAAATCGGTAAAACAGTTTTGTCTCAATTTTCCTTCTTTGAGACTCATGTTTTGTTATGCACCTAAACTCTTTTTACAAGGTGCATATACATCCATTTTACAAAATATGTAAATAATAAAGTTCATTTAATTATATTTTATGCTTAATGTAATTTACTTTTCTTAAATGGAGATTATTATCCTAATTCTCCAAGTTATAAGAGTTTATTGAGTGGATCTCATCATTTTTTGAGATTATTTATTTTTATGTTTACTTTGATGAAATATTATGATCCATCGCTTAAGAACAATCATGAGATTTATTATACTATATTTATTCAAGTTATATTCATTTTTAGCATAATTTTTTAAACTTTAGTACTTAAAATAATGATTTTAAGTAAAATATGATCACATGTCTCTTTAGTTGAAAGTAAATTGTATTAAAAAATCATGTTTTAGAAAATACATTAAATTTTTTAGAAGATCCATGAAGATAATTTTCATGGATAAAATATTTTAAAATATTTTTTTTTACAAATCTTCCTTTATATGTTTTTAAATAAATTTTCTAAGAAATAGGTTATCAAAATGGTTTTTTTTTTCTAAAAAGGTATTTTGATTTTTTTCAATCATATTTTATAAGTTATTAACAAAAATGGTTTTCAAAACATTTTAAATATTTATTTATATGTTTGCAAAGTATTTTCATGTAAAATGAGTTTTAAAAAATTTTCAATCTTCTTTTATATGTTTTAAATAAATATGGCTTTCAAAATTTTTCTTGATTTATTTAAATGTTTTCAAAGTATTTTCATGAAAAATGGTTTTCAAAACATTTTAAATGTTTTTTATAAGTTTTCAAGTAAAATGTGTTTCAAAATGTTTTCATTAATTATTTATATGATTTCAAATTATTTTAAAAGAAATGGTTTTCAAAACATTTTTAGGATTTATTAAAAAAAATTTATTTATTTTCAATGAAATAGTTTTTAAAACGTTTTCAAGCATTAATTATATATTTTCAACGTGTTTTTAAAGAAAAATGGTTCAAAAATGATTTGAATATTATTTTATAAGTTTTCATGTAAAAATGTTGTTAAATTATTTCAACCATTATTTATAATTTTTAAACGTGTTTTATATGAATATTATTTTTCAATGGTTTAATGTGTTAAAAAGTCCTTTTAAAAGAAAAAAATGATATTTTCCTCAAGAAATGTTTTTAAATGCTATTTAAAAGTTATTTCCAATCTAAGATGATATCTATTGGTGTTATTCATTCCCTTTTAGGAAATGATCTAAAGGTTCCATTAATTTTCATTCTAAAAATGAGTTACTCTTAATTTCACGGTCTTCATGAGACCCATTTATCTTTCACGGGTTATATGATTTTGAAACACACTTCTTTTAATTGGTAATGTTTTTGATGAAATGATTCTGAAACCTGTCATTTCCTATAGGTTATTCAAAGATTACATTTTTATAATACCCATTTCATTTCAGGGGTTATGATATGATTATTTATGATATTGGGGAATATGTATGTATGATTTCTTTATGATATGGGTGGGACCTATGTATCTATCCAATGCATTGGGTAAAGATTTATATATCATGAAATAGACTAAGAGGGTCTTGGGAATGAACATTGGATACTATGGTGGACATAGGAGTTAACCATGACCACCCTGATGGTATGAGGATCAAACTCATTCTACCAATATGGACATGGGAGTGAACCATGAGTACCAAGGTGGTATTTGGACTGAACCAACACTACCAAGATGGTCTTGGTATAAATGCCTAGGATACTATAGAAATCATATTATATGCTTATGTATCTGCCACAATTCAATTTTTTATTATTATGTTATGCTGTTATGGATTATGTTCTTTATTTCCATATGACTAATGTCTTATGAACTAAAATTATTTGTTCTATGATTTATGTATATTTTCATTGATATTAATGGTGGAATTTTATATATTCATTATCATGTTCTCATACCATTATTCCCATGATTATTCTTACATATATTTCATGTTTAACCTTACAATTCCTTTGATCTCACCCATTTCTTATGTTTCCTTTCCCCAGGTTAGAAAGTAGGGTTTTAGGTAGATGTTCTAAAGGTGGAGATTTTTATGGGATATGTTTTAGATATTTAACCATGATTGATGATTTTGTTTCCATGTTTCCAAATACACTAAACTATTACCATCCTCTAGTATGTATTTTTATAATGTATAGAATATTTATCTAAAATGATGTATTATACATTATTGACATGATTTTTTCTCTTTACGGAGTCATGAAAATTACATTACATTTTTTATCCCTAATACAATTATATTTCATGTTTTTTTCATCCATTGGTATTGTGTGTGAGGCATACTTGTACTAGTTATCTCATGCATGCATTGTATAAAATATAAGAGTCATTATATTTATAAGATGCTGGTGATGATACTTATTTTTTCACAAGAGATATGTTTCTATTGTAGGTTGGTATATGCTAATACCTCCCTTATTGTGAGATATTCATACTTGGTGTTACCCATAATTACATGGCCTATTGGGCATCATATTTTGATGGCACTGTCGGCTTTCTACCATCTTAGGTGGGGTCCTGGTGGGTCGAGCTGTATCATAATTTTAGTATTAAATTATAAATTATTTAATCTAGTTTTTTTTATAAAAATAAAATGATAAACAAAAATATTTTTTATGTGATATCTTTTAAAATATTGGATTTTTTTATTAATTTTTAAAATTCAAATTTATGAAAAATTGTGAAAATGAAAAATCTGTTTTTTGATAAAAGTGAGATTAATTAAAAATAATTAAATTTATGTGGATTAAGATGATATTATTTGTAAAGGAATAAATTATGTGGATTATTTTTAATAAAGAAAGTGTATAAAATTTAATTTATTAATCAATTTCGATGAAATGGAGATAAATTAATTATATTAATGATTGGGAAATTTATATTGGGATGATGATCATATATAAATAATTGTATGTCTGGAATAAAATTTTGAAAATTGGATATATATATATTTTAAATGTGATTTTTCTTTATTTTTTTATTTTTTATTTGTAATGATGATGAAAGGATTGAATGTATATATTATTTTATGAAATAATGTGGATATGAGAATTACTAAAATTTGGGTAGAATAGGTTTTTATTAAATTATATATAATCTATAGAATGTGATTCTAAAATATGTTATAAGTTATTATGAAAAAATGATGTTAATTTAAATTCATTATGATAGTTAAATTCCATGTGATTGTTAATTATGATTCAATTTTTAATTTATCATAATATAAATCTGATGATGATATCTTTAATTATTTTTTAGAAATTGTTTAATTGGATATGATTCTAATAATTATATAGAATTATTGGATGAAAAACTAAGTTATATATAGATGTGTTAATTGGTAATGTTATATCCTAATTTGATAAAAAAATTTGAATGATAGTACATATTGAAATATAGTAATAATTTCCCAAAAAATAGACTTAAATAATGCATTATGAATCTATTAAGGGTTTATGAAATATGGAGTTTTGTTGATATTGTTTTGTTAATTTATGATAAGGGGGAAAAATATATCATATAGGATGAAATATTACATGTTGTGGTTTTGGAAATGTACAAATGGATGAAAGTGGCCAACAGAAGCTTCCCTGATGTGGAAAACCATACCATTTTTCACTAAAAAACATTTTGGTTTCCCAAATAATATCCCTATTTATGTTTTTTTGAATACTTTCAATTAATGGTTTTACTGACTCCATAAGATGATCCAATCATATGATTCTCAGTTTTTTTAAGAGAATTATGTTTTGTTTTATAGCTAATACGACACACAACACCGAGCGTAAACGAACCACAAAATATTACTATAAAAATATAACCATTATAATCTAGCCATAGAAATGGAGGGTATAAATAAGAATAAAAACATTATAATATATATATATATATACAAGACTTAATCAATAAAAACACATTGATTAATACTAGGAAAAAAAAATTCAATTTTTATTAAATTCACTTCATGATTCAAAAATTTTTTTCTTAGAAAATTATTTTTATTTTTTTACAAGAAAATATTATAATTATTTTCTACCATTTTCAGAAGTTTATCTTATTAAAAATGATATCATTTTTAAAATTATTATATGAAAATTATCTTAATTTAATTTTTTTGGATTCCCCAGAAATATTTATTTTCATATATATAGTGGAAAATGTATTTTCAAGTAAAATTATGAAATCATTTCAAAATAAATTTCTTTATTCTTTGAATTTGATCTTAAATTAATATAGGAATTATTTAATCATATATAATATAATTATTTTATTTTGAATCAAAACCGTACCCGATTTTAGTATAAGTCATAGTCTGGGTATAAAAAATCACTTTTCTAAAAACTGATTTGCATTTCATTTTCTGTTTTTATCATAAATTTATTTTTTCCAGTAATAAGAATTTAATTTTTAAAAATTTATTAACTATTTATAATTATTTGTTTAAATATGATAAATAGGTCCCTTTTACTTTTTTCATTTATAATATTAACTGTAGTAAATATTAGTCACCTCGGAATGGGTAAATCTGGTAGTTAAGGTTAAAAATAGTCTGACAAGTGATAATAATCTCCCTCTAATTTGTTTTTATTTTACTTGGTATATGTGATATTATATTAAAAATAAAATTTTAAAAATAATTTTTTACCACATTAAATTTATAATTACCATAATATGTTTTTAAATAAAGGATTAAAAAATGACATTTTTTTGTTTTAATATCATTAATATTATTTTATATTGAAAAAATTGGTATTTGTTTGTTAAAAATGTTTGTTTTAAATATGACTGATTTTTTATTAAGGTAATTTATGACACGACATGACCAACCAGGGACTTCTTGGAAGGTGTAATGCTGAGTGTGACAAAAACAATCCCATATCCAAAAGGATATGGGATGGAAAAAGGGTTGAAAATGAATAACTGAAATGGGATAGAATTTCATATTGTACCTATACCTAGATACACAATCATATCCAAGAAAAATTGTAGATTAATATAATAAAGGACTAAAACATGTAAAGTGAAAACATGCATCCAATAAAGATTAGGCAATTTATAAGAGTGTTAGAGTAAAACCAAATGAATGTTAAAAAGTACACAACCAAAAATAAATATGGTCCCAACAACAGAAAACCTATATTGAAAAATAAATATAGAGAGATACTAACTCTAGATCTAAATGTTCATCCACCGAAAATATAAAATGCACCCCAGTATCCCTAACCACCATTGATATCACCGTTGATCGTCCCTTCATCTGTATAGGGCACGATAAGTGTAGGAAAAGTACATGGTGGGATAAGAATATGCATACTCAGTATGAAAATGGAAAATCCATTAAGGGATAAATAGAAAGATATAATAAAAGATTTTAGTTCAACCTAAACCATGGGGAATATAAAAACCCAATACATATATTTATATATATTATCATAAAGAAATAAAGATTAGATATAATAGGTATCTCTATCTATATAACCAAATAAATGATGAAGAGTCTGCCTACCACTCTAAAATTTTATCAACAATAACCAACATCATGCATAACCTCACACAAAAATGTATAGAGGGAACCATTAATTTCCATTGTGCTATTATGCTGAGGGATAAGCAATTTTGATGGAGGAACCACACCCCATCAAAGCTCAAACATGGGGGAGTTCCACTTCTAAGATAGAGGTCTCATTCCCTATTGTAATATGGGAATGTATAGACTCTACCTATATAAATAGTATGGGTGACTTGTACCCTAGTGTAATAGGGGAGTACCAACCCCAAAATCACTCCAATGATACAGTCTGGAGCACTTCAATCATCATTCATCACTTGATAATGTGTAATTCATATAACACTTCATACTGTCTCTCAGATTCCAAAAAATAAGGTTATCACCAGGTTTTTTCTGAAAAAGATGATTATTAATGATTAGTTACGAGAAAAAATCAACAATATGGAGAAGGATATATGGAAGATTTATGGAACTAGGTGAAGTATATTGCATGCACTTGGAATCACATGGTGTGTGGCCTCACATTAACAGTTTTACATGTTGTCCCTTGGAAATGGATTAAGAATCCATGAATTACTACAAGTAATGTACAGGTGGTACATGGTGTATCTCAGCCACCCATGGTCTAATTGTTTCCTTCTATCCCATTATTGTATACATCTACCCATTCTCATATACATGGTCATGTTTGGGTATCCTAGTCATGTCAGATTACATGTTCAGGCCCATATTCCTAGGCATGTCCTTGCCTTTGCACTCCAAGAGTACACAAAAATACTATAGCACTAAGTCTCATGACATGTATATTCCTATCAACCATGTCGGAGTATTTCATATATACATTGCTTTTTGAAATAAAAAAACCTGAATCTATCTCCCAAAGACCATGAACTCATCATGATATATCCACAAATCTCTGATTCTTCCACCATTCTTATAAACACTACTTATCTAATGGTTTTATTACACTTAAAACCACTCTATAAATGTTAAACAACAAGCCCTATATGCCAAAACCAAAGAACGTGAATAATACCAGTGGAATAGAACATAAAAAATGGTGATGGGCATCATTTCCTGAAGTGATCCTGGTTAGTAATCAATACGTTTAGAAACATGGGGAGATATCATGGAATAAAAAATTAAATTGGAAAAAATAATTTAATTTTCTAAATGGGATCATGTGAAGAGTGGGTAATCACAGATCAATAAATAGAGGAAATAAATAACCATTTTTATCAATGGAAGAGGGTGGAATATAAAAATAATTGGCCCTAACTCAATAATTTATCACTAATTGGTGAAGAGAGCATTATCCAGTGATGTAGAAGATCCACTGCATTCATTAAATGCATCTCGATTCAACTAGATTTGATCATTGATCCACATCCTCAGGTTTTCCAATTCCAATGAAGAAAAAATTACACCACTAATCCTCCTAGGGTAGTGTGGATAATCCCATAGAAAAATCATAATGATTTACTAAAATATTATAAATCTAGTTTTTCTATAACATCCAAAACACGATTCCTCTAAACTGGTGATCTAATTTGGTTTGATACGTGGCCAAAAGATTGTCTCCGCATACACTGTAGGTTTATAACTAATAGTAATGTACTAGGGTGTGTTTGTTGATAGAATATTCCATCATATCAGTGTAAAAAATAGACGATATAATACATAACATCAAAGTAGTAATAAATAAATTTTTTATCAAAAAAATAAACTAAAATAGAACATTTGTTCAGTAATAAATGAAATTATAGAAATTCCTAAATAACCATTTCATATATACAACAGTGGTTACCCACTAGGTCGACAATATAGATCTATATAGGAGTAAAAAAGATAAACTAAAATAAAAAAATATTGATCAACTACTAACTCTGAGCCAGACTACATAACTAGTCTCAAAACATAGTCAAACTACATCAACCCAATCTAAAGAATCCACATGTGAAACAATAATTGATCATGAAAAACTGGGACTCAACACTATCCACCATACATATGTAGTCAATCTAAAAATAATACATAAGAACATCAGACACACTGAGGTTCATGTAAAGGGGTTGAAAATAATCTTTGTAGGCCACACTAAAGACGATCCTACAATAATCTACCATAATTTAATGCTAATGCAAAATTATCTACCTAACTAAGACACAACTGGAATGATAAAAAATCAAATAAATAAAATGAAACCTTGGTCGATCCCTGGGTCCGTGATCTTATTCAACTAGGAATGGTGTTGTCAAGGATATCAATAATTATATTCAAATATATATGTATATTCCCATATATCTTCATATATACATAAATATGAAAATACCTGAATAAGGTGAATTAAATAACAAAAAACCACCAGCAATTGATTCTTGGGTCTATAATCCTGATCTCTTGGACAAAATATGAAAAGGAATTGAGATGGATGGTGTACCACTCTAGTTATGTATCATTTATTCAATATATGGGTCTGTAATCCCAATCAACTATACCTTCTTCATGTTTTATAGAAAATGTATCTGAGCAAGCTACATTGCTATAAGGGGATACTCACCCTAACCATGTTTTCAGTTGTACTCACCTCCATACATTGTAATAATAGATTCTGGGGATTTAAATATGGACATAATGTAATTGGTCAATGATCTAAATTCCATACTACACATTCCATATATGTCTAGCCAATGGTTGTTCCCTAGGTCCCTTCTCATATGTGATCACGATATTGAGACTCATATAATCCCTAATGGTACAACACTTATGTAATCTCCAAGAGATCTCACAAGTGAGACTTCATTCCCACCTATTGAAGCCTATAATATTACATAATGTAATCATCCCTATCCTCCAATATAGCATAATCATCTATGAGTATAATAAAACTGAAGAGAAAATAATCACCCTCATCATAAGTCAAATAGAGGAGAATGTGATCATACTAAATATATAACAATTCGATTATAGAAGAATCATCCTCATCATATGGGAATTCATAATCATCAACAAGTATCCTTACAAGGGATTCCAAGCCTGTATATCATAATAGTCCACTCAACAGATAGATCCCTTGAGGAACCTATGAAAATCCAAATAATATAATAATCAAATATAGAGTCTCGACATCCATGACCCATGTTGTACCACTAGGTATGAATTAGATATAATAAATAACATGGTTCAAAATCTAAGTCCTATGAATAACGTGTGTCCACAACAACTAGAAATTAGGATGCATTTCATTAGGCTCAACAACCACCAACCTGGGAGTACCTCTGGCAATCATCAATGCATCAACAATAAATAAGTGAAAGTATAAATAAATGTGTAGTGGTGGTATAATGCCTAAAACCATCATTAATTCAATATCCTCACGAACATACATGTTTAGAAAGTGAACTAAGATGACACCCACTACCGTCTCTATCAAAACCTGACACACTAGCACATGTCCAGTCCAATACGATGGGCCCCATTGGTTCCCTCAAGCCATAAACTAAGAGAGGAATCTTACATGATGTCCACAGTAGTTAAAGTAAAAGGAGAACTACTACATGGGATCCTTGATTCAATATAAGCATTGGAATCCTACACAGGATCATCAGAATGGCACAAAAGAAAAGGAATCCTACAGGGGGCCCTGAAAAAAATGTACGTAGGGAAAGGGATCCTATATAAGATCCTCATAATTGTATATAGGTAAAGGGATGCTATAGGTGTTTACCTAGGTCATGACTATTCAATGGAATCCAGCAGGGGACCCTTAGTCACCAGAAGAAAATATAAGTATCCTAGATCAGATCCTCTAGGTCAAAATGTATGTATTGAAACCCAATAGGGGATCCTAGAAAACAAAAAACCTCATGGCCTCATGCATTGAAAGGAAACATATTTAAAGGGAGACTTCCTCAAAAGAAGAGATGCAAAATAACTATTCAATACATATTTTCCATGGACCATATCACATCTGGAGGATAAGTCCTAAGAGATAACTACATCCAATTTCTGAAGCAAGAACCTCCCCAGTCAATTAATCCCTGAAACACCACCTAGGAGTCCTCAAATCACCCATTGGTTTCACCATCATGGTCTACAAAATAAACGACACAAAATGGATTCCTCTTATACCCTATTCCGGCTCTAGGGAATATAATAGAAGAACTATAAAACAGGTATTAAGGTAGTGATACATAGTGTGTGTACCCAGGTAAAAAACCTATACCCTCATGTCCCCACATGGGTGTATACTCCCTCCAGACATGGCATATTAAATACCATGTACATGGCATATTGATCACGCACATGTTGTATAACCTATATGAGGTACCTTTTTATGCACCTCACATGGCTTATCCATGTTTATAGTCCATTTGAGTACTTATACATGATGTGTAACCAACAAAATTTCTACCTGTGTACTCTACATGGCCATGCGACCCTACAAAAGCTATCTAGATGGGTACTCAGTTACACGGTTGAGTCCCACCAAATTATTTCTATACCCCATACACATCATGTACTACTAAACTGATTATATTCCCCTAATTGGAAGAATATATGAAGTGTGTTCTTGAACCACAGGTCGTGTGAATGGTATTCCTAAATGAGAAACCCCTCAAATAAAATGAAATCCCCACCCCCAAAAAACTAATAGATCCATGAGGGGTCATAAGAAATAGTAATAGGGGATTCTAACTAATAAAAAGATACATCTATGATGATTTTTGAATAAATGTTAACACCACCATGCTTGGGGTGAAATATACCATTGTTTCACCATTTTTCACACTCCACGACCACTCCACAATGACATGGCACATCTTGATCTCCACTATGGTACCTTCTTTCTTCTCCCACTCAATATATCCCTAACTATCATATTTTATCCTTTGTTAATTCAAAGGGGGAGCTATAGGGAGTGTATTCTAGAATCAATGATAGGAGGAAGAAATTAATGAAGAAAATAAAGGGATGAAAAAGAAAAAGAAAAGGGGACTCAACCCGACCCTAGTGTTGTAAATGATTTTATGCCCCACCTAGTAAAGACTCTCCATTTTGGACTCAATAGAGGAGGTATAATCTAAATCTAATGATCCATTCAAGAGATATCACTGAATGAACATGTGTAAATAAATTATTATTTAAAAAATAAAATACCAAATTGTAATTATTCTTATAATGTTTGAACATCTCTGATTTCTACCAAACATCATTCCTAGGGTAATAACTATATTACTTGTCCAATATATTGGTTAGAAAAATATTAAGAGATCATATTCTAGGGTAAATTACCTTTTCACCACTTTCAATGATCATAAGGAAAAAATTAAAAAAATTTCTCAAAATTTATAGTTCGGAAAAACATGGGGCCTTACTATATCCCCATGATAACCCTTATCATCCATGATAAGTTGGGGGGTAAAAATAGTATCCCTGATCTAAACCCAATAATATCCACCAAAAAATATCTTGAATATTCATCAACTAGTCTCATATCATCCACAACACTCTTATATGGGGGAAACTTTACTGATACCAGTCAGGAACTCCCAACCATATGAATACCCTTACAATCTTTTCAAAACCCAAATTCTAATCATAAAAGCCCTTGGAAGGAGCATAATTTCAAATAAAAATGAGGTTCACCACCCTCAAAAAGACAATGGTTTACTCCCCACCATATTTGTTTCATTACAATCCTTCTCAAGAGCAACCTCAATAGGTTCCTCTACCATGTCAAGAAATACATTTAATTGAAAATAATCTCACCATAGGTATAATTATCTCTCAATGTACTTGGGATGATTTCATGAGAGATAATCGTGGTATCTAACAAGAAGTACATTAATATTCTAATAAAAGGATTGTATAACTCTTTTTATGAACCTTGCTCACATGGAACAAGGCCACACTCCCATTTATCCAACAATTGAAACCATGTCTACCTTAAAAGCCTGTTTAGGCCCAAACATGGGAAACCACCTCACAATACCCAATTTAATTCTGCTCTCTCCTCTACCATGGAGATAAATTCTTATTTTAACCACAACATACGAGAAACCATGACCATGACTAGTCTTTAAAACATCGATCATTGGCATACGCATGGACACATTCCAATTTACGGTTGATACGGTACCACACACCAGCAGTGCGTACCTTTATCACCCGACTCATGCTCTCATGATTCATCCAACATAAATCCAAGATAATTAATCTAAAAGACACATCAGTAATATTTATCCCAAAAATACCTTATAACTCCTCTTCAAAATTAGGAAACTCACGTATTCCATAGTTTGTTCCACAACCATATATCACCCAAAGTCATTCCTATCATGAGTAACTACCCTCGATCTGAATATATTTGTAGAATTTGAAACACTTGTAGACTAGCCCAGGTACTCAAATTTTCATGTACATCAAATCTAGTCTTGTTACAAAATAACCCCAGGTTCCTCATCAAAATCCATTGGCATCAACATCACTATATCTCAATACCCGAGTACTAACCATGTATGAGTCACAAAAAGGAATATTACAAAGCTCACTTCTGAAAAAGGAATTCATAAATCTAGTAAACCTCTAATGTATGATTCCCTTGATAAAAAAAACATCAACTTATAGGGTATGAGTCCAAACTAAGGGCCTCTAGGTCTCTAACCTATACCTACTGATCAAAACTCTCAAGTAGGTATCAAGTCCTAACATCTTATCCCAAAGGATCAAACCACTATATTGAAGTTAAATATGACAATCAACTAAAAGGGTAAAAACTATAACTATTGGCCTAAAAGGTAGCTGATCCTCTTTGATAATGCTCATAATGAACTAATCCTTGTAGGTCATGATACCAATATAGAATAAAAAATGAAATGAAACTCAGTACGAATATGTATACTATAACAAACCCTCTAGGTCTAGTTAATGGGAAACATATGGTACATGTTGGAATCATAAATAGCGATCCGATTAGGTAACCATAAGTTAAGTCCAGTTATGTATAATGCCATTCCCATACATAAAGGGGAACACTGTATAGATTTGAAATAACACATCAAATAGCTAGAACTAAAAAATAACACCCTATAAGGGATATAAAACACGGTCATCATATTCCCTATTGACCTACTAGGGTCACTACACCTCCCATTAATGAGGACTGAATCATTAGCCTCACCATCAATTGTTTTAACATAAATCCCAATCACCTTCCATTGGAAGGAAATATATATTCATTTATGCACAATTGAGTTGAATTCTACCAAAACAAATAAATGGGACAACACCATATTGGTTTTTTTTGAATCATGAAACTATTTGCATGTACCTTTAGTAAAATTATACACCTATAGGCCCATAACTTGTGAACCCGACATGAAAAATATGATGCATGAGATGTCTCTTGTCTTTTCCAGCCATGAGTCAAAATCAATCTTTGACCTCTTGAAAATGGGACAGGTGATATAAATATATAATAAATTATTAAATCCTCCAAAAATGTGTGTATATCAAATTGAAAACCAAATAGAACTATAACATAAATAATCAAAAAAAAATCTCGTAACCCTAGTGACCAAGAATTATTACCATAAAAAGTGTTCTCGATGCACCGATTCGATATCCATCACAGTTTCTAACACATTCCAAATACTCATGTCTACCATATCTCATATATAAATACAATATGAAAAGGAAAATCTCTGACAAGACTTTTTAACATGATGACTCAGATTTCACAAGACCATTTCTCTAAGCCAGTTCCTTAAGAGGCATCATGTGCACCTCTCAATATTCTAGAGGCTTCCTTATAGAAATGAGGGCCTAGGTTGTTCCCCTGAAAAAACCATGCCATCATATTTATGTAAAAAGAGTAGTAATAACTAGATAATATCCATGAAGTAAAAAAATTGGAATCAATAAATAAACTAAAATAGAACATGATGTAATAATAAATGTGATTCATGAAAATCCGGAATACCCATGTCATACATACAACATTATTCACCCATTGAGCTAACCATATAGATACATAAAAGAGTATAGAGAGAAACTGAAATAAAACTAAATGGAAAAAATACTTAATTTGAGCCAATCTAAATACCCAGTCTCTAAACACTATCAAACTCCGTCATCCCAATCATAAGAATCCACAAAAGCAACTCCAATAGATCATGAAACCATATACCTCCTCCCCATCTATCGTGCATATGTTCTCAACCTAAAAAATAATACATAAGTTCTACATGTACACCAAGATGAACATATAGGGGCAGTAAATAATCTCAATAGGGAACATCAATGATGAATCTATAAAATGATTCCATAAGTTCATGCCCATGAAATATTATAAGACTTGCTGAGACACAACTAAAAGGATAAATAAATCTAATAAATAATTTTAAACCACATTCAATCCCTAGGTGCATGATCCCAAAAAAATGGGAAAGGGTCTTTCCTGGATATCCATATTTATATACATACATACATATATATTTATTTATATTCCCATAAATATATATAAAAATTACGAATATAAATGCATAAGGTTGTTGAAATGAAAATAAATCAGTATTCAATCCTTGGGTATTTAATCCTGATCCCATGGACATCCTATGAAAGGGAATTGAGGTGGACTTCCTACCACTCAAGAAGTGGTTAATTAAGTTGATATCTATTTTCGTAATGAAAATTGATAATACCTACTTTAGACAGTTATGGAAATGTCACTGAGAACGCTATATCCCCATAGGGGATACTCATCCATACCCTGGGTTCATACATAGTCACCATGAATCACTATAATAATAAATTATATGAAATTAAATTTAGACATCATATAAATGCTCAGTCATCTAGAAAAAAATAATCTCATTTAATGTAAATATATTCCCTTGTATGATCCTTTGTTATGGGTTTGCAGGAGGTAATGTCATTGAGACTCGGATAATCCCTAAGGGTCTGACCAAAAATAAATTTTGAGGAGATCTCACTAGTGTGACTTCCCTCCCACACATAGAGGTCAATAATAAGGGAGATCGCATTCATCCATATCCTCAAGTAGAAAATAATCTTACACGATTATAATTAGATAGAGAAGAGAATAAAAATTCTTTTCATAATTCAAATAGAATTTATCATGGTCATCATCAATATATATCTATTCAAGGATATCGAAATCATCCTCATAAATAAGGAGAAATTATTCATCAATGAGTATTATTATCAGGGAATCCATTCCAATATGTCATAGTAGTAGGCTTGTCAGCAAGATCCCAGGAAGCACCTATGGAAATACCAATAATATAATAGTCAAATATACAATATAAATGGATAGGTCCCTAGTATAACCTCTAAGTAAGAAAATAAATATAATTAAGAAAATGTCTCAAAATAGGGTTCCTAGAAAATATGTTTGGGAATCCAAAATAGAAATAAGGATTCATTGCATTACACTCAGTAACCTCCTACTAGGAAGTACCTCAATTAATCATCACTGCATTAGAAATAAAAAATGGAAAGTATAAATAAAAGTGTAGGCATTGCTAAATTACTAATCCAATCACTATTTCCATAGACTCATGGGATTATATGTTCGAAACTAGGTCTAAGGTGACACATGATACCATCTATCCCCAAACCCGATATAATATCTCAGGGTCAATGAAGCATCGATGCACCCACTTGGTCTCTGAAGTCATAACACATGAGAGGGATCCTATTCGTGATCCTCATTATTGATGGTTAGAGGGGGAATCCTAAATGGGATCCTTGAAGGTAAGCAAGCATAGGGATCCTATATGTAATCTTCAAAATGATAAATAAGAAAATGAATCCTATAGGGGAACCTAACAAAAAATTAAGTAGGAAGAGTAATCTTACATGAAATCCTCATAACGATATAAATGTAATGGGATCCTACAGGGGATTACCTATGTTAGTATTAAGAATACACATCCCTTAGGGGATACATATTCATAGAAATATTATAGAGTCATCCTACATTGGATCCTTTAGAACGAAATATAAGTAGAAGAATCATATAAGGTATCCTCAAAAACAAAAAACATCACAGACTCCTAGGTTAGAAATACACATCTCGAAAGGTATACATTCTAAAAGAAAGATCAATGAAAGAATCAGTCAAGAGACTTGGATCATGGTTGACCCCAGATCAAGACGCTCAATCTCAATATATAACTTGATTCAATTTATTGAGGCAGAACCTCACTATACAAGAAACTTCTAAAACACCGTATTAGAATCCTCAAAATCACCCCAAGAGTTCTAGCATCACAGTACATGAAGAAAACTAATCATAATGGACTCCTATTATGTCTAATTCTGATTCTATTGTATAAAATTGGAAAAACCTAAAAATGGTAGCAAGGGAGAGTACACAATGTGTGTACCCTAGTACACTATGTGTACCCTCAATTCCTCATCTACGCATGTACTCAAGATGGAAATGTTGTTTAAAAACCCATGTACATGTAGTTTTGATCATGAAAATTGCAAGTACCACACATGGGGTACCTACCTATGAGCCTCAAATGGCCTTTCCATGTATGTTGTCTATTTGTGTACTTCAACATGACATGAAACCCAAACAAGGTCTTCCCCTATACTCTACATGACCATGTGCCCATACATGGGATATCTGCATAAATACTCTTCTACATGACCAATTCTCAACACATAAAATTTATACCACAAACATGGAATTTAATACCAAAAATATTGTCTTCCATGAATAGGAATAATTCACAAATTATGTTCTCGAACAACAAGTTTTGTGATCGAGAATCCCAAATGGGAAACCCATCAGATCACCCAAAACCCCTATTTCAACCCCCAAAATAAAAGATCCACCAATAAGGGGTCCTAAAAAATAATAATAGGTTATTAAAACCTAAAAACGACACATATATATTGGATATTTTAAAAAACGTAAAATGGCATAGCTTAGTGTGGAATCCGTCCATGTTTTTCCAATTTCAATGCTCCACAACCCTCGTATGATGATATAGAAAATCTTGAGATCTACAAAGGTACCTATATTCTTATCCCACCCTCTCTTATTATTTATCTTGGTAATATGAAGGGGATCCACATGAGGCCTATTTGATAATCTAGGGGAGATGAAAGAAAGGAATGAAGAAAAGGAAGATAAATAATAAGAAAATAAATTGGAAAGGGGGTCAGATCTGCTCGATTACCTGACATATACATGATATCAATATGATGCTTCATTAAAAATATATCACCAAAAGAACCTACATGAATAAATTAATATTTAATTAATTAAATATTAAAAACTAAATATTCTTCTAAAATTTGAACGTTTAATATTTCACCAAATATCCTATAATAGGGTAAAGAACTAATTGTGAGACCAAAAGAGATATAAAAAATGTTATCCGAGATCATATGGTAGGGTAGAATTAAAATTTTACCCCTTATAGGCATTTGAAGGTAAAAAGTTTAATATCTACTCAAAATTTATAGTCTTAAAGAACAAGGATCCTTACATTTAGTCATTTAATTAAAATAAATAAGAAGTTTATATATTTTATTAAGAACACCTGCCAATGGAAACCTATCATGGAACATATGATTCCAACCAACCTTATTTAATTCAAGGGTAAACTCTACATTCCAAATTCAACCATGGTCACAGATCTCCTATCTAAGGTCCAAAACAAATGGAAGACAAACTATACTAATATGATGTCTTTATGTTCATTAAAATATATTAATATTTCTAATATATTAATTTTATGGTACCAAGACACCGAAAAACTATTCCAATATGGATGATAAATCCTTATATATACATAGAAATATTCAAAGGACTAATCCATGAAAACCAAAGATGTTACATTTTCCCCCAAATCAAGGATTGTTTCTGAAAAAAATAAAATATAAAAAAAGGTGGGGGTACTGAGTAAATATTTGGCTCTCATGATCCTTGGAGCCCTCCTTCATGATCCAATGTGGCCTAATCACATGAACCTAAAGGATGGTCCATCGAAGGATGATCCTATCCTACACATCCTCGATCACAACTAGGTACTCTAAAAATCCGGATCCATAATAAATGTACATATCACCCTAGTTAAGAATGCACATAAGATTATTCAGGTATTTCTTGAACATTGACACAAGAAATTCATCATGAACTCGATCCAAATAAAAGGGAAAGACTATGCGATAAGGAAGTTCCCAAACCCTCAATAGTATCCTGACCGACTGATGAACCTCGTGGATAGCTTACCTCTATAGAAAAATCAAAAAATCCTTATCGTGGGAAAATATCTAGAAAGCATGGTCTCTCTGTTAGAATATAAAGGGTCCATAATGTCAATTAGAATAAGATTAATTTAATCTGTGAGCTATCCTCATGCACTATTATATCCCATATAGATTTTCATTTTCTCTAGAACTATATCTAGTCCATCAAGATATTTCTCACCAATCTCAGTCCAGTATAATGATGACCTTTAGAGTCTCCCATTCTGAGCCTTGAAAGGTTCCTTGTCAATTGTTGAGTGATAGCTATTGTTATAAGAAATATATACCAATGTAAAGTGAACCTTTTAACTCTATATGAATTAAAACATGTAAAATATCATCACATACTCTAACACATGGATTTTCCACTCAGTTTGGCCATCCTTCTTAGGGCGAAACATTCTTATCATCCGAAACTAGTCTAAAAACCCTCCATAAATCTTATGTAAAATAATAATTTAAACCAACCATTAATTTAGGAGTTCATCATCAAGGTTATCCCTTGAATCCTGAACAATTCATTCACATAAAACTTTCCCAAACACTTCCATGATCTAATATTGGATAACAAGAATGTTAATCGATATGGTAAACTTGTCAACAATCATCTAAGTAGCATTGTGGACTCTTATTATCCAAGAAAACCACCTCAAAAATTCTATGGATATGGAATCCAATTTACTCTCTAGGATATAACGATATTGGGTCAAAACTACCAAAACCCAGTGCTCAGCCTTTACCTCATAACATGTGGGACACCAAGAGATGAACTTAGAAATGCACCACCACATGTTAACCCACCCAAACTACCACAAAATTTACATTTACAACTTTTCCACACTATAATTTATAACCAAGGTGGAAGTGTGAATCTCTCTTATCACATAATAATCCAATGTTACTAAAACAACCATCTATACTTTTTTAAGGATGATGTGATACACTACTTCTATAAATCCGAATCTACTATAGATATCAGGTCATGTAGAACTTCATAGGTGATATATCCCAAATGACCATGTATCACTTTCAGAAGAAGTTGGGGAGTTACAACCATCCACTAAAAAAATAAACACCCCTCTCTTCAATCATTTTTATCTATAATGAATCCATATGATCAAATGCCTCATCTTATTTGTATGAATATGACTTCCAGATGACTTAATATTCCACCATGTTTCCAATCCTAAGAGTATAGAATATCTCGAGGTTGTTGTCCTATAAACAATACAACCATTGTCCTTGTATTAGATTAATATTTTTTGAGCGAATATATAACCAAAAAACTAGTAGTATGAGTTAAAAAGGCACTCACCCAAAAGATAGTACCTCCATGTCCTCATAAATAATACTACCACTGAAAAATCTAGGTCATGAGTCATGTAGTTCTACTATTGGGATCTTAAATTCATCAGAACATATGTTATCACTATAGGTATATTCACAAACAGACAACCAAGCCCAGCTACTGTGGCATTTTATAACACTATATACTCAATGACATCCTCTGTTTGTCTCAAAATTGGAGAGTTGTTCAGCCTCAACCTCAACTCCTCGAAGGCCCTAAAACACTTCTCATTCAAGATAAATGTATACCATTTCCAAATTAGGGTGGTTAAAGGGGATTTAATCATAGGTAAGTCTTCCCAAAACCTCTTCTAGTTCCCTCTCATTCCATGAAAACTATGTACCTATTACAAATACTTAGGTGGATCCCAAGAAATAACTACATCAATCATTATTAGGACCCATAAAAACCATGAGTAGATATGTAATTCCCTATGAAGCGAACCTTATGGGTCCAAAACTGGAACATTAAGAGCATACAATTAATCTAGTTCTCCTAGAGTATGTATTGGACCATCCTGAAAGTATCTCTATTCTCCTCCTCTGAAAAAGAGTAAATAAGTATGTAATCTATGAAGCCATCCACAAATCTATTCCAATTTTCTTGGAATATCTATATCTTAATTTCCATAAATATTTAATGGGAATTCATCACACTAAAAGGCATAACTATGAACTCATAATTTTCATTGTGACTTAATAATTCTATCTTTAGAGTATCATGCTCACAAACCCTCTAATAGAGGTATTTGAACATGTGGTTGATCTTAGAAAACAAACTCATTCTTCTAGTCAAATAGGTTATAAATATTTGGACAGTTAAATGGGTCTCAATCCATAGACAACTAGTCTGTGCCCAATATCACATCATAATATTTCATCATAATGACCAAGAGGTAACATGAAAAATAACACACCAAAATCCATCTCAAATTTCAATAATATAATAGATATCAAAGAATTGAAACTAGTATGAACCACTACAAAAAGAAGGGTGGATAAGTTCTAATGGGGAGATATAGCTCTCATATGAGGGATACATAGATAATGGAATGAATCTTTAATGTGTAAACTATAACTTGTTAAATAGTATAAATACCTAGATCATACCATGAATCATCTTGTGTGCAGCCTAGTCATATCTCTCTTATCCTACAGCCTCCCATGGCCTTAACCACAGTCTCTCTGACACTGTTGTTGGCCACCAAGTGTTGGTGGTGGATGTATATCATAACATCACCCGCAAATAGTATCTCTTACCTCTAGGGATCCTCATTATCCTTTATTTTCAATGCCTCCCTGGGTTCCACCCAATCCATTCTTGGGAGATCCTCAGTTTCGACATCCCCTCTATTGTGGTGGTCCATCCATCGTCTTTCTATCTTTATCATCACGATGAAACTGGAAATCATGTTCCATGTGATCCCTCCCATCAAAAACACATCATCTATCTTTACATGGATGGGTGAAATGTCTACGCGATCCATAAGCCACATATATGCGTGTCTTATTCAGATAACATCAATTAATACTCTAATGAGACCTTTATTTTTGGAACCTTAAAGCTACAGTACATATCACATCCATATGATGTACACCACCAACTCCAAATACCTAGTGTCACTCTACTAGGTAGCTCTTAGTCACTAGATCTCACCCTAGAACTGTAGCATATTTTGAAAGGAATCAAGAGATTATGATGAGACGAATGTCTATGTGGGATCCCTACACAAAAAAATATGTCAAAAAGAAACCATATCAAACTATATCAAGGGAGTAATGTGTGAGTTTAGTGAGCCTCAAAAAGTTTTATGATGGTATAAATTCACCATGTTGTATCTTGATAATTGTATGAATCTACATAGAGTGTAATAAAGAGGGGTAACACTCATCATGAAAGAGATAATGAATGTCTAGACATGAGAGATCCATATCATCATGAGTCTACATCTCTAGATTCCAGCAGCACCCTTCATCCCCATAGAGACGGTTATCCACAAGCATAACCATATGATCTATTGGGGTGTTAACAAACCTAATGTTTCATAAAAATAACTCAAGTTAATCCTCAAATGAATTCATCCCTGTACCTCCACAGTATTTCATTGTTCTCTGACACTAGAACTCACATATCATATTAAGTATGCATGCATCATTTTCCTAACCAAATGGGATTATATTCTACTCAATAGGTGGGTCACATCTCCCTAACCACATGGAGGAAACACCTAATGAGATAGACCATGAAATAATGCCTCTTAACTAAATAGACCATAATCATGATCGAATTTCGGTAAATTAGAGGGGTATTGTTGTGGAGAAATCTTCAGAGAGATAAAGAGGTACCACTGTTAGATGATCATATATATAGGGAGAGATATCAAAAAAACACATCATGGGGAATAAATCCTACATAATACATGTATAAATTATTTAATGAAACTGATATCTCAATATGATGAGTCGACAAGTAGGCTATCGTAGTCCTTGTGATGGGGTATGTCGGTCATCATACCAACACAAAATTCACTTTCTTTTAATCCAAAATCAAGAAATTCTAACATGTTTTCCCTAAATTCTCAACCAATCTACACTCTGTTTCCCACTCTAACACTCACTTGAGAAAAAAATAGTATAATTCTATTATGTAACAACCTGGGCCACTAAGGGCCTCCTGGATGGTGGAAAGCCATGTGGGGAAAACCCAAACCACCCTCCAATATCCCAGTGGTTTTAAACAAGCACTAAGAAGGAATATCTTAAATTCAAGGGATTTTACTAATATACCTACACACACACATGAAACCATGTCCTAAAAATAAGTACATAGGAATATAATAAAATACTACATCATCTAGAGGGAAAAAATCCATGAAATAAACTATAGGGAATTCATAAAAAAGTGACAGTATAACAAAATAAACGGTGAAAAATACATAACCAAGTATAAATGTTCTCCAAATGTGATAAAACAATATGATAAAAATGAAATATGTAGAGATCCTCTCTTTAAATCATTGTTCCCGACTACTGAACATGGCCAATTTAACCATTTATGATAATGCCCCACCAATTTATCTGCTGATCGTCCTGTCATCTACATATGTCTTGATACGTGTAGGAAAATCCCATATAGGTGTGAGTATATACATACTAATATAGATCCCCAGAAAATAATAAAGGGTAAATAGAAATATATAATAGAATATGTTAGCTTAACCCAAAGCAATAGGGAAATTAAAATTCATGATATATATATATATATATATATATATATATATATAAGTTATCATAAATAATCTCAGATGATGGAGAAATGGGATATCCATATCCATAGCCCAACCAAAAAAGGAGAGTCTACTTTTATCTCTCAAAGTTCATCTTTGATTCCTAGTATCATGAAAAAACTCATGATAAAATGTGTGAAAGGGTTCAAAACTCACTTTTGTGGTCCACAACCAAGGGAACCACAACTCCAATGAAAGAAATTATTCCCTCTAAAGCTTGAAGATAGGGTAGTAACACTCTAAAGATAGATGACTCACATACTTCACTATTATGGGGGATTACCCAGTCGACCTATATAAAGAGTATTGGAGGCCCACGCCATGGTGAGAAATGGGAGTACTGAAGCCAACATCAATTTAGATATACTTTAGTAATCATTCCATTGACAAGAATATCGTGAAGAAGAGTCGCACTTAGTAAAATTCATATCATATCTTGTATTCCACAATAAAGGATACTATCAAATTATAAATGAGAAAACAGTAATGATAGACTACTCATGGACCAAAATATGAGTTCAATAGAAGGAGATACATATGGTTGAAGTTACTAGGATAAGTACACATCATGTAATTAAGGTCCGATAATGGGTGATATCACCTCATTTCATTGGTATATTCTCCCCTAGACAAGTACTAAAAAGACATGTAATACAATACTATTTTTTCAAGTGGTACACCACCTTTATTGGCCACCTAAGGAATATCCATGTCCAAATGAACTATGCTCATGTACGTTGGACCATTCCATTTTACATATGAGTTTCTGATTATCTTGAACATTTATGAGTACAATATCTATGCCCATGTAGTTTAGTTATTCCAATGTTCCTGGTTTTATCTGTCCCCATGTAATGTCAGAAAACACACCAAGATTCATGAACTAGGTCAAATAGAGTCTATATTGATATACATGGACTATGATATTTATCTTGTGTGAAAAACTAGCTGCAAAAAACACGGTACTACACATAGTGTGTACTTCATAGTAAATTTTGTGTAGTTGGGTTTTTAATTTTAGTAATAAATGTTCTTTATGAAATTTTTAGATCTATTCTCTCCACCAAAAAACCAACAATTTATCAACTTAAATCAAGGGGTAACATTTCAAACTATAAATTTCCAGATTCTAGTGGATGGAAATTATATTCCAATCACCTGAGTGGGTGTTTATCGCATGTATTCCCATGTTCGGGGTCTCAGAACCCATTCCCATCTCTAAAAAATATGGGTCCCATCTAACAAAATCCCTAAATAACAAATCCTTCCGTAGTTAGTTAAATCAACTTGAATCTATGGGATTCAATAGCATCTAAACTTGCATCATCATTGTTGTACCATAAGCCACATAGGCTAATAGTAGGGAAAAAATGAATAATGGGGGAAAATAATATGAAAAAATGTTTTGAGAATCTTTCAATGATTTGATCCCAAACAATGATCAATAAGTGTGGAAACATGGGGGGATAAAATGGTAAAAAAATTGAATTTGAAATGAAAATTCAAATGATTAAAATGGGTTTATATGAAGGGGGCGTAATACCAGATAAATAAAAAGAAGTTAAAAAATCCATTATCATCATTAAAATAGAATTATTTTCTAATTAAATCTTCGTACATTTATTATGGTTTGATATTAGGTGAATATCATATATACAAGTCATGAAGAAGATCCACTGCTTCACTACCTACCACTTGATCAATTAGATTAGATCATCGATCAGTATCCTTAGGTTTTCTTACACCAATTAAGAATAATCCTTTCCTATAATCCTCCCAAGGATATAAGGATAACCCAAGAAAAACAACATAAAAATATACTTATATGGGATTATTCTTGGTTAGGTTATTTAATTTTAATAAATAAATTATTTAATTATTTTATTAAAGACACCCACCGATGATCACCTCCTATAAAATGTCTAATGTCGACCTACTATATGTCACACCATGGGAAAATCAAATGCTCCAGATTCAATCTTGGTCATATATTTCCCATTTGAGGTCCCAAATAATGAGAAAAAAATAAACATAAATAATGCATGATCATGAATTAAAATATATTAATATTTTTAATATATTAATTCTAGGATCCAAAGGCACCCAAACATTGTGATGACTCTGAGGATAAATCCATATATATATATATATATGTATATATAATAAATTGACTAATACATGAAAACCAGAGTCTTTAAAGTTTTTTTTATTTTTTTTGTGTTGACATAATTATCTAAAATTATTACTCAACATGAACACAATGTTTTTAATGAAGTAGAAAAATCATGTAAATGAATTTTAAAACACTAAAAGTATAATTTCATCGATGAGATTTAGTATTCCATGGATTTTTTAGATAAATATAACATATATTTTTTATTCTTTTATATTATAAAATAAATTCCAATACTATATTGATTTCCAAAAAATCAAACTTTTGGAATAGGCTTCAAAAAGACTATAATGTTATATTATGTTAAATAATATTTTATTTAATGTTTTAAAATTTATAAAAAATGCGTTACTTAGGATGATTTGATATGGTCGATATTCTCAAACTTTGAGCATTTATGGGTTACTTTTCCATTTATAGAAACTTTCTAAACCTCTAATGATTAAAAAACATTAACACTATGGTAATCATCAAAAGGGTTAATGTGGGGAAAAATGATGAGATAATAGTTAAAATATCACCCAAACTTGTCTAAATAATGTTATATAAATGAATTTAGACTTATCATCATCGTATATTTGTTTTATATCAATTTTATTCCACCATTCCATTAAAATTTATTTATAATAATTTAATACATTAAGTTATTTCCATAGTGTCCGTCCCCTCAATTATAAAATGGCACATCCTCTATTCTCTTCCTCACACCTTTTGAGCTCTATAGTTTATCCAATCCCTACCCAAGTATCCTGAAAATATCTACCCATCATCCTATAAGTCTTAGTTTGGGAATAATAATATTTTTATCCGGCTTAAGGTAAAAATAGATAGAGGTTTCATGAAGTAGTGGAAGATAAAGAATTTACATAATGATTTAGACTCGAGGAAAGAGAAAATTTACAATAAAAAATAATTATAAATGTTTTAAATATTTTCATTATAAATATTTTTAGACAATTTCTATATTATGATATTCAATTAATGTAAACATTAACATTCATTAATTTTTTTTTAAAAAGTTTATTTTTATGTATTTTATATGGAATGTTTTTATAAAAAGGTAAAATGATTATTATATTCTAATCTATATGGATCAATAGTTTTTCCACAACTGTAACAGTTATTTTTTTATTCACAGTATTTTACAATATTTTTTGTCTTATTGACAAAAAAATTAAATTTCCCTTTATTCAAGTTATTTTAACATTGGGGTTTATATTGGATGTATATTTAGATATCCTAAAATATTTTTATTATGGGTGAATAGAATATTTCTTTCAGTATGATGTTGAAAACTGAATACATTCATCTATTTTGATTATCTAATGTTTCATGGAATTTTTTATGATTAAAGAGGATCTTGATATAACTTATGATAATGGGTGACCAAAATATAGCTTACCAATTCACTGTGTAATGGGATGAAGTTAACCGGTTAGGTATCTCCTATGAAATTATTTGAATTTACTCAGTAGGATATTTGTAGAGTGATGTGAAAATTGGGTTCCATGTTACCTATATGATTTCGCTATGCTTTCTATGTGTTTTCTCAGAAATATTATGGATTCATAAGGTATGATGCTGAGATTTTGTTTAATGTTATGTTTATTTTACGTCCTAAGGGTGGAATTTATATATTTGTTTTGAAAAAATAATATGTTTTTCATAATTTCAAAGAAACGTCTATGAATTTTATTTTTTTCCTTTAATATTTATTATGAAATGTTTTATGAGAGTATTTCGATAGTGAAAATTATATCATGCATAATATAATTTTTATTTTAAACTCAAAAATTATTAGGAAAAAGGGAAGATTTTATAATGAGTTTTCATAGACTAACATGTTTTTTAAATTCAAAATTTCTATGTCAATTACTAAGGTTTTTGTGATCAGTTGAAAAGTATAATTGTATTTCGTCAAGATTAATGACGATTAATAATAAATAATAAGTCTCACTGAAAGTCGTGAATATTTTTTAATAAAAGAATTTGAGTTACATTATTATAGTTTTATCTTAAGGAAAAAATGGATACTAAGTGGAAGTGTCCACATTGTATTTTATGGGTTTGTTATGTATGATTTATGACCTAATTCTAGAAAACTATTAAAAAAATATAATTTAAATACATGAAATTGAATTATATTCTAAATATTTAATTTATGGATTATTAAATGTTAGACCCATATATTTGGTATGATAGGAAAGTATTTGATATCTTTTTATGATTAGAAATAGAAAAAAATGGTAAAAAATCTATGTACTAGTCTAAGATAAGGATAAAATCCTCATGTAATGATAATGTTTAGATTGGGTGGTTTCTTAAAAATGAAATCAGTGTTTGGATATTGGAATGTGGATGTTTATGTGGCACAAACTCACTAAGGGGTGAAAAATATGAAAGGGGAAATTTTTCTATTATCTCAATGGTCACTTGTGTATAATGAGTGGGCCTATGACTGAACACCAATCCATACACTCCTATAGGAAAATACTTTTTCTAATTCACATTCTCTTGAATAAAAACTGTGAATAATTCAAGGATATAACATATGGAAATATATTATAATCCATAGTGATATGCGATGGACCTAAAATGACATGGGTTGATAATTCTAAGGTTTATCATATATTTAATAAAATAGATATCCCTTTAGAGGTTTTATGTGATGGGAATACATTGGAAGTAATTTATTGAGTTTTGATTGATGTTTAAGGTATATATAACCATTAATTTTAAAATGTGAAAAATTTATTTGAGGAAGGAGGACTTTAAATTCTTTGGAAATAAGATTCAAGGTATTAATAACATTTAGGGTTTATACAGTATTTTATATTGAGGTAATTATGTGTTATCATAATTTAAGAACATGTGTTTTACTATATTGATAACCATGTGATTGAAAAGTGAATTAGTGATTAAGTGATGAATTTTATTTCAGAATAAGATCAATATATTATTTCATATCATTATATTATTAATTTAAACACTATATTATTTGATTAAATGAGACCTTATTTGAGTAATAATTGTTTAACCGTCCATTGAAGGAATATATGATTTTATTTTTTCTTGAAAATGATAAAATATATTTTTCGAAATGATTAGAACATTCTGAATATTATATTTTTAGGGAATATACATTTTCTTATATGAAATATTTATTGACTAATGTTTTTAAAAGATAAATGTAAAATTGATATCATAAGAATATGGGATCATGTGATTTTGATTTTTGGGATTTAACTATGGAGTATTTTGAAGAGTTATTTATAAAACTTATAACATTTAACAATATTTCTTGTTACTGAGGATTTTAAGATTAATGTTGATGTTATTTATATAGGATGTTTTAATTCCTTCTTCAATCCATTTTGTTTTTGTTAATGTCTAAAGATATAAGGAACACGTTGTTATCATTTACTAGATCATGTTATCGATTAGAATTTGATTTTAGTACTTAAAGCATGAAAATAAATTCATTTGGAATTTCCATTTCATGGAGTAAGAGATGAGAACGAAGTGGAATTTGATCAACGGACAACCATAGTATTAAATTATGCATTTAATATGAAATGGAATAATGTATTTGTATTTTATCATGTTCTCATAGTAAAATAATCCCTAAAATATAGGAAAATGAACTTGAAATAAAAAATTTATCCTACTAAAATAATTTAGGAATAATTTATAATATTTATAATATATTATTGGTTTATGGTTTTGGGGTCATTAACGTTCTTATGATCATTTTAGTGTGATAAATGAAATCTATCACATTCTATAAATTTTGGGACATTTTTCTTCCTCTATGTCCATATTTTTAATTCTGAGTTATTTTATCAAATTTGGAATCTATGTTATGTTTTATTCTATATTCCCTTCATATTTTCCTTTCTGTATTTTCAAATGGATGTTCAATAAACCAATTTAGAGATGTTAGATTTCAAAAAAAAATTCAAATTTTAAAATCATGATTAACAAAATTAGTGTAAAATTTAGAGGAATCTATTTATGAAAGGGGGTATAATGTGTGATCTAGATATTATAAAAGAATAACATTATGTTCGATAGCATATATGATTTGCAACACTGAGTTTAAATGAACCACAAAATATTATCATTTAAATATGGTTTTTACAACCATGACAACAAAGTATTTTTTTAGGTGAAATAACCATATTTTTAAATATATATAAGATTCATATCAATAATAATTTAGTAATTAATTTTTATAAAATATGAATTAATTTTTTCGTAACGTCAATTTTTACTTCAAAAACTTATTTTCTTCAAAAATATTTTTTTTAGATTTTTTGATAGAATAATATAATTATTTTATACCAATTATATAAATTTATTTTATAAAATGTATATCATTTTTAAATTTTTTTTTCAAAATTTTATTAGGTTTTTTTTGAATTTTCTAAAAAGATTGATTGTTGAGTGAATAGTTAAAAATACTTCTTTTTGTAAAAATGAAAATGTTTTCATTAAAAATCCAATTTTAATTTTATTTTGATCCAAAATTAAAATAATACATACTTAATTAGATAAATTGTACTTATTTACATATAATTTTTCATTATAGTTGATTTTAATATACGTTCAATTTTGTGCTTAAAAACACATATGTCTAGTATCAAATTTTTATTTCATTTTTTGTTTTAATGTTAAATTAATTCCTATCACAACTAGGAATTTAATCTCGAAAAATGTATTTCATAATTTTAATCATGATCTTGAAATATGGTAATGATTTCACCAGTATATTTTTCCATTATGAATATTACCTGTAATAAATATTTTCCACCTCAGTATGGTAAATCATGTAATTAATGTTACAAATAACTTGATAAGGCCTAAAGATATCATTTACACATATCTGTATTTCATTTTATAAGATTTTTTTAAAAAGTAACATCAAAAATTATAAAATTTGGCTATTTTTTTCGACATTACTTCGTTAACGACCTTAATATATTTTTAAATAAAAAATGAAACTAAAATATAATTCTATTAATTTTGAGATTATTAATATTTTATCACAAGTGTAAAAGATGTTATATTCAGTGGTACATAATTATTTAAAACTATAATATTTTTTATCATGTTGATTTATTTTTAATTTTTTGTGATGAAATAAATATCATAAATGCTTAGGTAATGATGACACGGTTATTGAGAAAGAAGTAGAAAAATCATGTAAATTAATTTTAAAATAGCATAATTTATATTTAATGGGTTTTTATAGTGTTTTATTAAAATTTTAGATAAATATTACATATTAGTTTTTTATAAAAATTATACTCAAATTTAATTACTATATTAATTCCCAAAAAAACCTTGTTAATTGTCCCAAAAAAGATTGTAATTTTATATTATATAAAATAATATTTTATTTAATGATATCAAATTCAAAAAATATGATATTTGGCCATATGATTGGGATATTATTGATAATATCAAAAAATTTACATTTATTGGAATCTATTCCTTTTACTGTATCCTTCTTGAGCCCTAAATTGAAAAAAAATTGATTTCCATGGTAATCATGAAATGGTTTAACAGGTGGTTAAAAAATTAGATAATGGAGAAAATATCACATAAGAATGTCTAAATTTTATTTTATTAGATGATTTCAACTATTCCTCACTATATATTCAAAATGTATCAAAATATTTCCCAGTTTTATTTGAAAATTAATTTAATTGAAGTTAATATGTTATAAAATTCCAACAGTGCACCTCCATTCACTAATACACGGAACACCCTCCTCTATCTTCCATGAAAATTTTGAGCACTCTAGTTTTTCCAATCCCTAACCAATATTGTACCCAACATCCCTCATTATATCCTAGAGGTCTTATTTTTGGACATAATACCAACCATAGATGGATTAAAGTATACATAAAAGGAATCCTCCCAGGGAATAGGAGGATAATGAACACATGTGACATGTCAGCATCGATGTAAGGGCCACTCTACCATGAAAACCTCATTTTCAATTTTGTAAAAATATATTTTTTAAATATATTTATTTTATTTATATATCCATTATATTATTTTATAGATATAATTATATAGACATAAATATATTATTAAAAATATTTTTTGTTACTTTTTACATTCATTCAATGATTTTCAAAAGGAAAATATTTTCATATTTTATATAAAAAATTTTGAAAATAAATAAATAATGTTATCATTTAATTTAAATTGTGTCAATAGTTTTTTACACCACTACAACTATTATTTTATCTTTGACTTAGTTTACATGATTTCTTGTTTTCTTCAAATAAAACCCCACTTTCCCATTATTATTTGTATTTCAAAAAAGGGTCTAAATTTAATTTACATGGTAGGTTATTCAATTTGAAAGATTAATTTTAAGAGTGATGTGGAAATTATGTATAAAGTTATATACATGGTTAATCCATTATTTAAGTAGTTTTTATAGAAATTATTTTCCTTACATGGTAAGCTAATGATATTTTGTTTAAAATAAATTTTACTCGATTAATTAATTGTTGAAATTAATATCTTTTTAAAAAAATTTCATATATTTTTTTATGACTGTATAAACACATCCAAGATTTTTATTTTTCCTTTATAAATTTTTATGCAATCTTTTATGAAAATATTTGGGTATTTATGTTGATTTATATGGTAAGGAATTGATTATTCTATTACCAAGGTTTATTCCAAAGGGGGGAAGTTTTATAATGATTATTCATGTAATAAAATTCATCTTACACTATTTCTTATATATGTTCCTTGTTGTGCATTTGTTTATCATCGTGTATTTTTAAATATTTTTCATAGGGTTTAAGGATGTGTAAGAATAAAAGTTATGTTCTGTTGAATTTCATGAATATTTATCAAGAAAATAAAAAATGTTTCATTATAAAAGATTCAAATTATGGAAATAATGGATAATGAGGGGATGTGTCCAATTTTTAATTTATGGGGTTGCTATGTAAGAGGTATGACCTAATTATCTAAAAATCCAAACTGAAAATATCCATAATATGAATGAATTTTAAATCTCTTTTAAAATTAAATTTATATATTTATTATGTTCAAGCCCATAAAAATCATGTTATTCCTATAAAAGTGGATCTATAGTAGGTTGGAAAATTTATGTCTTAAGACATCAAATAATATTTTATGCTATGATTAATTTTTCTATTTTACACAGTTTCAAATTAGAATACGATATGCAGAAATTATGAATATGTTTTACGTATTTTCAACTAAAAAATAGGGAAATTGGGTTGGGATGTTTAATGGGAGTTAATTGTATTATTCATGAAAATTGATAAAATATTTATTATAAAAACTATGATATCGTATGAATGAATACATTTGATTTTTTTAGTATATCGATTTCAACAAATTGAAATGACTATAAAATCAATAATATGGATTTTTTATCATGGTTTTTATGGAAATTACCAGGAATGAGAAGGCTTATTATGGATAGGATTCCCATGCAATGGTCATATGTTCTCAATATCACATGTTTATTTGATATTATTTTCATTAATATAATCATGAATTATTTTATGGAAAATTTAATTGAACAATAATTTTTTTAATAAAAAAGTGGGGACATATAGAATAAGAAGTTAGATATTTTTAAATAGGGGATCATAGATAATGTAAAGAACTTCACTATGTAGAATTTAGTGGACACAAGAATGATAATAGATAATATTATTTATGAAAAGTTTGGGATTATTACATATCTATATTTCTGAGGATATTTCCCTTTTTAATATAACTATGTTAGATTTTATTGAAGCCCCAAATTTATTAATGGAGATGGAGTTAAAGTGAAGTACCTTTAGTAGATAGGTATATTGACTTACTTTGTTACTTTTCTTATATTGAAATACAATTTGACTTCATATCTTCCATATCTTGAAGAAATTAAATATTTCATATTATAATGAAAACATGTTATTCATTTTCAATAATTTTTCACCTCATAATTATCCTTCCACCTCTTAGGGGGATTGCAACTTATTGTAAGTATTTAAATTGTTCTTGATAACCAAATAATTTGAAAAATATATTACTAATATTCATATTCATTAATATAAATTAATATATTATCAATTGATGATGATTTTTTCGTTTGACATATAGATTTTAATGTCCTAATGGTACTTATATCACAAAATGTCCTGAAATTTCCACACTATAATATGAAACATGAAATACACAGAAAATGTTATTAAATCCCTATTACAGAAAGAAACTATACATTCTATCAATTATTGGTGGATCATAAATCATTTAATACTTCTTATTATGAATTTTTTCCTAGGTAATATCCATGTGAAATAGGTTATAAAAACTAATTTACTAATAGAGATCATGTATATTTTAAATGTCATTGGATATTCCTGTATATTGATTTTTAATGGTACTTATTCATGAAATTATTATTAATTGATGTCATGATTTATATACTTTGAGGTATTTTAAAAACATTGGATGAGCCATTCTCATATATAGGCTATATATGTTGGTTACATAGTGATTGAAATGAAATTAATGATAATGTCAATAAAGGATTTGTCTCTTCTATAAAATGAAATGATATATCACTATCATTATTATTGAAATGAATTTTTTTATTCAATTAGATGTATATGAAATGGGATTATATTACATTGTGTATATTTTAGAAGTTTTTATAATGTTATAACATTAAATTCTTTCTCCATGGATACCTTTTCTTATTAATTGATATTAACCATGATCTACAATATATTATACGCAATTCCATGGGGAAATGGTCCTAGAGGGTCTCACACTATGTGTACCGAAAACCATATTTAAACTCCATATGAATTTAACATGTAGGCTAAATATTATTCACATATTCTCTTTAATAAGTATTAATGTTTAATTGATTTAAAATACTAAGTTACCAAATATTTGAGAGAATATATGTGGGTTGAATATTAAATAAATAATTATTATCTATTTTATAGAATGTAATATTTAATTATTAGTGAATAATATAGTAATATTCAATAATTTAATTAATTAATTATTCACGGTTTGATAAATATATAGGAGGAAATAATGTTTGATTTAATGTTCGATGAAAATGAAATATCATTTCAATAAATATTAATTTATTTATTAACAAAATGATATTTACATATCCATGATTTTGGAACATGTTATGTAATTAAAAATATTTTTATTATTATTTAATCATGGGGTATGGTTGGGATTAGGAGAATAGTAATGACCAATATTATTTTTATCTCTATCCCTAGCACTATATAAACCCAATATATCATTTTCAGCCTGAATCATTATTATTCAAAATGAATGTCATGATAGATTCCTCCCAATCCCGAGAATTATCTATCTCCAAAATTCACTGATGAACAGTGAGTAATCATCCACTTCCACCAACTTGAGTCCAGAGAGAATAAGATGAATATTTTTTTGGTACAATTATTCATGTGGTAATCCACGATGAATAATGTTAACATTATAATCATTAACACTAGAACCCATGGATTTCTTGGGTTATATTTAGAGGTTTTATATCATGTGAGGATAACCAATATAGAGATTATTCCATTGAATCATCTTAGGACAATGGTGGTAAACCACATATTTTTCAAAAAAATCATAAATAATATATAATTACCACCTGAGTTAATTATTAATATATATAAATTAATTTTAAAATATATATGAAGATACTATATTTTGAATTTCATAGTTTAAATTCTTTTAGTTTTTAGGGGAAATCCATAGAAGCATAAAATTTAAATTATTAGGAATGGTCATGACCTCTTTTTCTAGACCCTATAAACATAAAGCGGTATCAAAGTAGTGACATAAAATTTTAAAATTAATTTTTTAAATTGGATTCATATTAGAACAGCTCAAGATTTTGGAATATATTTTTTTATAAATTATTACTATATTTGACAGCTCCCAACAAAGAGACCATCAAACTAAAACAATTTGTGGACTATTAGATTAATTTTATAATTAAAATTTAATAAAAATAAAAACAATTGTAAATTAAAAAAGGTTGTGTTCAATTATAAATTCATCAACAATATAAATTAGAATTTAAACATTATCAAAAGTGAGTTTTTTTCAAATAAATGTGGATTTTCTTTATATACTCTATTTTCATTTAAATTATAAATATATAATTTTGTTGATGTTTATTTTAAAAATTTAATTCCAGTTTTGGATTAATCATTTCAATATTATCTTATGATGAGTTTTTTTTATTTTTTCTAAAATAATTTTTTTGGGTGAAAATCGAAAAACACTAATTTTTAATGTCATTACGTTTATGAAATTATTATATGAAAAATATGAATTAAATGTTTTTGAAGAATTTTTTTTTAAAAATAATTATTTATAAATTAAAATTTTTAATTCAAAAAATATTTTTGTGCATTAATGAAATTAATGTTTCAATTTTTCAAAACATAGGTAATATTTTACTTTAAATACTATTTTTGTTAACTTATATTGAAAATTAGTTTCCATCAATTTTAGAAATAACATATAATAAAATGGATTTCTTATTTTTGATATAAATTTTAATAAATTTTTTGGGTAAATTTCATTTTTAGGAACAAATTATTGATTTATATGATTAAAGACAACAACCATGATAATATTGAAATTGTTATTTTTAATGAACCACTTTATTGATGATGTAAAATTTATATCTAAAAAATTAAATTGACTGATTTTATATAATAACTTTTTTTTATTTTAAAAAATGTTTAAGTATAGATTATAACACATTTAATTGATAACAGATGTTATATGAGATTAATAACACTTAATAAAAAAACATTTTTCATCAAAATAGTTTTTATTTATAATAAAAAACTTATTTTTATAATTAAATTTATCATTTTAAAATTTTAATTAGGCTATATAGAGCATAAATTTTGGTTTAGAAATTAAATATTTCATTATAAGGGATACAATATAATTTTAATTAAATATAAACTACTATGGTAAAAACACGTTATGAAGGGGGAAACCAAAATATTAAAATGTATTGATCAATTACTAAAATACATGAAACATTTTTGAAAAATTTATTAAAAATGGTGGTAGAGAATTTCTTGAATTTATCTCACCACATCATACATTATTGTAATATTTCTTTCACATTTAACTCTGATTAGTTTCATTCCATTGTTGAAAAAAATGTGTATTCAAAAAATTTCCATTTTATTCACTTATAAAAGTGGAACACTCCCACTTATTTATGTCACCTTTATTCCATAAAATTTTATCATGGAACTCTACCATTTTATCCTCATAGAAACCTCTATCAATTTCAAAATCATATATTCTCAATTATATTCCTAATACATTAGTTCTATAGATAATTTGAAGAGATATTCCATGGTCCCTATGAAAATCAAGCGCTTTAGTGGATGTTAAGAATTAAGTTGAAGGAATTTAATATCAACTTATTTTATTTTAGAAATAATTTTTTACATACCTAGTTTTATTTAAATGGTGTTAATAAATCCGATTGGATATATTGTATGATGAAATATCTTTTATTCAAATTATTTGAATTCTAGTTTCTATCTTTTTCATTCAAGGGGGTTTTAATAAAAAAAATTCTTAAGATTTAAAGGATATTAATAACAAAAAAATTATAGATTTTAGATATAATGTTTCATCATGATATTATTTATTCTACAAATGTTTTCTTGAAACCAAATATTTTATTTTGAGATTTATCTATCTCTATACATAAAATTAAACTTTTTATTCACATCATCCACCGTGATGAAATTTTTTACCATAATTGTATGGAATTTTTTTGAATAGTTGAAATTCTATTCAATAGTTTTTTATACATCTATATATTTTTCCTACACAAAAATTATATCATTTATATTTATAAAACTAATTATTTTTATCTCATGTGACCTTAATTATTCCCTTCTCCTACTTTCAAAAGTAATTTTATGAACCCCTATTATGATGTATGTTTTCAACAACTGTATTTCATAATATTAAAACTGATTTCCTACCTTTAAAAATATAATGAGATATCTTATACACCAAATATATTTTTGATATAAATTATATATTTCTCAAGTATCTATTTTAGTAATTTATTTTAAATGTAATAGTTTTGAAAAAAATATCACTTTATTTTTTTGAAATATATAGGTCTTTCTCATGGCTCAATTTTTGAAGATTATTTTTTAAATTAAAATTTTTAAAAATGTTTTCGCATCATCATTTTGAAACAATTATTTATTTTTCATAGAACCATATTTGATTATTATTTTTATAATTAAATGTTTTTAATGTGTTTATATTTCACCTTTTTGAAACCATTATGTAAAATTCATGTCTCTATTGTAGATGTTTCTTTTCAAAAGTAAATGTATTAATTATGTTATCACTTAAAATTTTAGAAAACTCATGTCATTTCATGACATTAATGTTGATATTTATTTCAAAATATTTATTTTTTAAGTTCCTTTATTTCTATTTAACAATATTCACCATTCCAAAAATATGTTTTTAAGTAACTGTAACTTCATAAATTATTTATAAGATAAAAGATATTACTAAAAACTATTAATCAATTTCCTGACCATTTCCTATTTTTTTATAAAGGATTTACTTCATAAAAAACATTTTCTAGGAATTACCCTTCAAAATTTATTATAAAATACTCTCTTAGTATTCTTGAATATATGGTACCAACCATTGAGATGTATGAAGTAAATATTGGTGATATTATATGGAAACGGTGTGAATCCTAGTTTCCAATCCATGGGTTATTTATGATATGATAATTGAAACTGATATTCCTTAAATGGTTTCTTTATTGTATAATGATGATTGACTTCTTAAGGTACACCTATGTACAGAAGATTAACATGCGGGGTCTTATATTTACCTCTAATAAATTGGTTATGAATTTATATCTCTTGAGATAATAATTTTGTGCATGAAAATTATCATTTGTATAATTTTCAAATGATTGGGTTTATATATGATCTATTATATCTTTTTTCACATTATTTTTCATGGATATGATTTCATATTGGGTTTTAAACATGATTGTGTGTGGAAATTTTTACATATATATTTTTTCACATTATTCTATGTGGAAATTATCTCAATATAACTGTTAACATGATCATAATGTTCATGATATCATATGCATTGCTTTACATGGTGGTTCATCAACATGATCATGAATTGTTTTTTCCAAATAACTATGTGTGGTCTTAAACTATAGTAGCCCATATATGTGACCATGAAATCCATATAACCTTAAGTAGAATAATTATTACAATACATTTCTGAGAGCATTTTGTTTAGTGTTTTATAGAATTAGAAAAATACATAACTATGAAAACCCATGTTCATTGTATAAAGTGGACATTTTTTATATAATATATGAAACTACATAATCTATAATTAGTCTTCAACATCTCCTAGAAATTATCCACATAAAAAATATTCTATAGACAAACTACTTTCATATCTTCATAGACTATAAAAATAAAAACAAAAGAAAGTGGTGAGGTCAGAAGCTCATTAAGTGTAACCATAAGTGTAAACTATAAAATATCATTATTGGGTATAATTTGAGCATATGTTTATATTCATTATAGATAAGAAACTTATACCCAAATAAAGCATGGATCATAAATCATTGAATATGTCATAGAAAAAAATGAATGAATCAAAATATTGTTGAAGCATGAGTCAATAAACATGGTCTATTAGAGGATAACATAAGAATGAGAATAAGAAAAAAATATTAAATACTTTTAATATTTAATTCACTTTAGTATAGGGAAATATTAATTTATTGAGAAACTCTATCAGTGCCCATTATTGTGAGAAACAAAAATTAACTCAAGAATACATATCTTAAAATGTTTAAACATTTAACCAATGAATTGGAGGGTGATATAGGACTCCACTAGTAATCATCCATAACTATGTGTGACACATTAAAATCATTCACAAATCTCATCATAAAGGGCCAAGGAAAATTAAACGGTTTTCAAAAATTATTTCAATGAAATAATTCTTTTTTATAAAAGAACCCATGGGAATAAAAATAAGATAAAAAAAATTTCATATTAAAATAATTAACCTTTAATATCATAAATATCCCATATAAATAAAATGGTTTTTAGTAATAATTCCAAACTATTTAACAACATGAATTAAATATTTTGACATTAAAAATATTGATCACTGAAAAATAATAACATATATAAAGAAAAATGGTGGTTGGAAATTGAAAAATAACTCCATTTTATATTGATAATTTTTAAGAGGGAGATGAAAATGAAAATAAAATCCCAAAAATAGTTTTTTTAAAACTTTTATTAATCATTTATGTAAAAGTCGTAGTTACGAGTCTCATTTTGAAAGTATAATTTTTTCTTAAAAAACTAAAAAATAAAAGAATTCATGTAAGTGGTTTGGAGTTTATAAAATCTTTTTACACACATATATATAAGATAGAATATCTTTTAAAATGAAAAAATATAGTGAAAATATGTGAATGAAAAGCTGGAACAAAGAAAATTACTCAAAGAAATATGTTCGGGTTAATAAAACCATTTCTATTAACCATTAATTCCATGAAAGTGTTTTTAAAATCGTATATGTAGTTTCTTCCAATTTATTAGGCACAAAAAAATTACCTTTATAAGATGTTATACTGGCCTTAGGCACACCTCCCCAAATGGAAACGGCTACAAACTGGTAGTGATGGTGTATAGACGAACTATTGTGGAATCTATACCCTCATGGAATTATATAACAATAGTACGAGTATATATATAACCTGAATTAGAGTGAAATAATTATTTGACTCAAACCAGACCAACCAATGGTAGAAGCATACTCTACATCAAGCAAAAGGGGAATTATAATTGAAAGACATCAGCAAAAATAAATAAACAAGTTGACAATCCATAAGTAGAAACTATGATGACTATCCATCCCAATCAGGTCATACATATCAATATCAAAAAGGGTCTCCAATGGGTGACCATGATACACATACAATTATAACATAAGGTGGATGAAACTAAAAAGGCAAAATAAAAAAAAACTCGAACTAAGGAAAAACCTCATGGTCCCATGCCAACTCAACTAGGATCCATATTTTGAGCCTAAACCCATACCTATATGAAAATATATAATGTCTACACACATCCCTAGCATACCATATAGGTTTTGAGAATGAGTCTAATTGGGGTACCACTGAAGTGTGAATACCCAACATAATTGTTTAAGAAGGTGTAACAATAATAGAAAAATTACAGTGAAACTATTAAACACAAGCTTCCAAAGTGATTAACATCCTGCTGGAAGCATTTACCTACCTTGACCCATGCTAAAAAATTATAGAGTAGATCATCCTCAAACCTTGGCCCTAGGTATCCCCTATTTTCAAATATCCCAGGTCAACCCTCAGGCCCCACCTCCAAATATGTAACCCAAAACCTCATTCTAATTGACACCTCATGCCCTAAATCGAGTTACTAATATATATAAGGCACTCCCCTAATATAGTAACTTGGTCCCTCAGGACCCATCTTAAAAGCACCAGTAAGGTTGATGCTTAAAATCTGAAGTCATAATGATATCTGTACCCAAATAAAAATCATTTTTATATCGTAGAACAACGTCCTGAGGAAAGATGATCTCCATACTCCCAAAATAGTCTAGGTGTAACATCCTCAGTACATCGACCCTCAACACAAAATTGTTATCCATGGCTCTATCAACATAAGGATCATCACCATCCCCATGGATTTATATAGAAATATCCCCTTAACCTAATACTTAAGCAACCCTACTGGGGGCCTCTACCCACATGTGTTGTCAAACTACCTCATCACCGAGTCAACATGTGTTTATATGACTCCAATCAGTTCTTTGGATATCAAAGGTGAGCTTAAATCACCAATTTAGTACATATGAATCATAAACTAGAACTTAATTCCCCTACAACCATGTCACTCTAATATGATGGACATGACATCCAAAATCAATATGGGCCATTCCTACAACCTGAAGGCCATTCATCTTCAAACCAACATCCAAAAAACCCAATCCTATGATCAACATCAATCTAAATTTTATATCCAATCCAAACCAGTTAACCATGTACCCTCAATCCTGATAGACATACCACCTCAATCCCTCAAGGCATGTTAGTCATGATTGCATAGATCACAATAGCATTATATATATATATATATATATATATTTAAAATCAATTTAATAAAACAATTTAATACAATAAAATTGTACATATAAAATTAAATAATACAATTCAGTATATATAAGAAAACCAGATAGTCTAAAAACCCAAGGTGGTTTATGTACAATAACTCGATCTTGAACATATATATTTTTCATTCCCAAAGGGATCCCATAAGTTCACATGATCAATTTCACATCATGAAACAAAATTAAAACGGTCCACTATCAACTTCCTAATGGAAAACTAGAATCTAAGCCCCCAAACATATATGAAAACATGATGAAAGGTAATCACCACCTATCTTAGTGTCATAGAAGTTGGAAGGTTTGGTATTAGCCTCTAACATGAAGCATTTTGGAATAAATCGAAATTTCTGTTGAACTCCCTGAAAATTGGAAAAAATGAATCAAATGTATTTAGTGGTCTATGTGGATAATGAAAGAAAGGATAGATGAATGGGTTAGAAGAGCCTTACTTATACAATTTGAATGCACCCAATGGTTTGATGAAGAGAGAAATTATGAAGGAGGTGGATCAAAATATAGAGGAGGAAGGAAGGGGTGAGATCTCTTACTATATACACATCCTAGGAGAAGAAAATAAAGAAAAATACATTAAATATGATGAAGGTAAATTTGTAAATATTTTTCAATTAATAGAATGCATGGTTTGACTGGACAGTTTTCCAAACAGTGTACAAACCGTGCATGCAATAGTGCGGAGGTACTGAAAAAGTGGGTGTTCCTATACGGCTTGCATACTATGTTCCTAAACTATATGAGAGAAATGAGAGACCCCTATGAAAGAACTATATAGTTTAACACATGGTCTTGCACCCTTACACTCACTATTTTCCAAACTATGTTGTAGGGAAAAATGGGTTCACAGTTTGCTGGAGGAGGCTTCATGGTTTTACCCAAATCCTACGCCTTAGCCCACAACTCCAAAATATGTTCTTCGAGAAAAAAAAACACCATAAAACCATATGAACACATGAGTATTTGTATCAAGGTCTAAAACAATAAATAAAGATATAAGGCAAAGGGAAAACTCATAATTATGATCCGAGGATCGAAAAAGAAATCGTCACACCAACCAATTCAAAAATTCAAGCTGGAGGGGTTTTTGGCCCGATCCAAAAACCAAAGACATTAAAATCTCACCAACAGGACATAGCTCATAGATGATATATTAAAAAAACATGAATATAGTACCAAATATACCTAACCCAGTAAAAAAACCCAGACTACCCCAGTCTCATGGGTACATTCCAACTACCTCAAGAGAACCAAACTATTTGAGTGACCTACCCTAGTCACATCCCAAAAAAACTAAAATCAAGCATAAGGTCCATCAAACAATTCCTAGACTCAATTTCATTATGTGAAACATCTTCTCTCCTTCACCTAATTAGGTTCTCCCATTTCATTCCTAACACTAGTCAAATTCTTGCATCACATTGATGCTGGCCCCATGCCCATGAAACACATGGACCCAACGAGTTCCCACAACACAATAGATTCTCAAATAAATCTTGTTACTTCCCATATCAATAAAATTACAAATCAAAATGATAGTGAGATGAAAATTCATCTCAACCACATGCATCCATCAATTCTCACATATAAGTCCTAGTTCCAAGCACCTCATATACATATATATAACAATTCACATGTGTCGGTGATAGCCTACTAACCGGTATATTCTTAGTCCATACATATATCTCATGCACATAGTACACCTACAAAAGATATTACTCAAAATTCCATGCCAAAATAAATAATAATGATGCTTCTCCCATGACGAACTTCTGACCATCGTTGGCTAAACATCAGGCTCAACACCTAACATCACTATGTCATGCACCTTGCTTGAAACATGACAATCTGAATCTTTACCTCCCTACGGTGATGTTCTATCCACTGAACAATGACCCTAATTCAAGATACTACTATCCATTTCACGAAATCTATGTTAATCTAAATCTTATACACCATCATCTAGTACCAATCCCAATCTGATCTCATAACCCTGAGTTTGTCTCGGTTACTGGCTTTCAGTAGATGAGAAGGGTTTCAACAGAACCTGTTGACTTTACTAACATTCAAACATGCCCAATAATACTTTAGAGGTCACTCAAAATGATTCTAGACATTTCATATCTACCCACACTAAAATAATTCCATCAATGATCCATTATGTGATGGTATACTCGAGAAATTGGATTGACTGCCCAGCTGGAACTCGTCCTAACCCCGCTTCCCGTAATCTGATGTGTCGCCAATGAAATCAACTAGAGTAATCACCCAACTCAAGAATTACTGGTCAGTGAAGATTCTCTCTACTATGAGTGACTAGTTCACATCCTTTGAGAATGATTCCATCCTAAAGATGTTTACTCACACCCGAATGGAATTCCATAAACCATCATCGAAGCAACTCAACCTCAAGGATTCATTACTCACCAAGTCGTTTGAACTGTATACAATTCAATTAATGACACTGCATAGTCCATGTGGAATTTCCCCTTGATAAAGTATCAAGAACCCCTATTACCTATCCACCCTCATCATCTGTGGTAAAAAGTTCTTGAATAACGTATCTTAAATGTCCCTCTAGTCCAATCCATCGTGTATTATTTCTTACACCCTCACATTCCACTAGTTCTTTTCCAGTCCTATATGAATATAGGTTTCTATGTTCACCCTCCACCATAGAGGCATCTCAAGATTCTCAACGATCATCGACATGGACTCGATATAGTTCTCACCTGCCTTGGGACCACCCTCACCCTAAAAAAACAATGGGTTCTACGACTAAAACTTTGGAGTATGTTACACCATTTAAGGATATTCTACCTAAGATCCCCTATTGATACCCAAGATCAAACATACTAGGATTACTCGAAACTTCTCATCAATAAATTTCCAAAATGTAGTCATGTTTGGTGGCTTCCCCTCTTGCACTAGGACATGTACCTGAGTCTGTACCTATACATTCCCTATATGACCCTAATTAGTATCAACCTACTCATTCTCTAGCGGTAACCTATCCTTGCCTTCCAGACAATGCATCTGATCCATCTATGTTGAGACCTAATTAATACCATAAATATACTCATACATACAGGATATGTTTTAAATATAAATATATATATATATATATATATATATCTTAGATATGGAAATCAGTATCATGGAATTTCAACTCTCTACCATTACCATTTTCTACTGCAACCATATAACAAGACATCCCGACCTCATGGTCTCCTTACCCACCCATATTAGAGCCATGTATCATGTATACCCTAGGAAATTCTTGTTTCCGATGCTTTCGCTGGGGCACGCGCGTCGGTCTCGTTGAGGATGAAAGGCAAGGTTTGGTTGCCCCACATTCCCGTTTTCCTAATGTGGGCGACATCCGCTCCTTTTTTAGGGATGTTTCCTCCTTTATAAAAAATGGATGATGGGATATCAGTTCTTCTTTCCTTGGATTCCTCCTCGCAACTATTCACCTAGTTCAGGTCTCCCTCATAAATTTAAGACGTTGTTCGTGAAACACTTCCCAGTTCCATATCTTCAGGAACACTGGTTAATTATGCTACATCTGTGAGGACATTCCAAAGGGTTTGGTCAGGGAAGCAACCTTCGGTCAAGGGAGTAGTCACTTTGGACATCACTAGCGTGTCTGGGCCTGGTACACTAGCATGTTTGGGTTTATTCCACTTATTATAGAGATTCTCAATGGAACAGAAGCCTAAGGCATCCCACATCGAACGTGGGGAATCATATGACATGGGAACACATTTGAGATTTTCCCCAGCTTCCCATATTTAACATAGGATATGCTGCAAGTTTAACATCCAGTGGAGACAGATCGGATTGATCAGAACATAGACTAGAGTGGATCATATTGGTGAAACCACTGGAGGGAACACCGATATTAGGGCCAATGTGTGGTTGGCTTCCTGAATGATGTTAAATGGAAAGGATAATGGGGTGGCATGATCCCACCTAGATGTGGAAGCTCGAGTAAGAATCAATATAGATGATGGAAGGTTTCATGAAGTGGATAGTGAATGGTAGGGAACCGTCAAGAGGATGACGATGGTTTTGGGCTTGAGCCTCGAAGAGGCTTCCAATGTATCCCTTTGGCAGGGAATCAAAGTCCACGTAGTTCATCTGATGACGAATTACCGCCTATTAAGGGTTTCAATGGATTACCACTCGATGGGGTCGCAACAGCTTACTGCTGGATAAGGTCACAATGACTTACCACTGATTGAGTTCACAATATCTTACCACTGGATGGGGTCGCAACGACTTACCGCTAGATAAGATTATCAATGGATTACCGCTGAATAGGGTCATAAAGGCTTACCGTTGGATGGGGTTGAACCGACGTGAAGATGGTTGGGAGGACCGGTGGATGGTGGGCTTGAAAAGCAGGGAGGCTTCCTACGTACCCTTCCTTGGCAAGGATCAAAGACCACATAGTTCAAGGGGGTCTGTGAACTGATGTGAAGGAGGACCTAGGGTCCAATGGTTGATGGGATTGAACCTCAGGGAGAGTTCCTACGTACCTTGCCTTGGTTGGGATCAAAGACCTCGAAGTTCAGGATGAGTTTTTGTGCAACGACTTACCACTAACTGGGAAACTACAACTTACCACAGAATGGGGTCCACTTTTTAATGTCACGTAGGATGGGGGAGAACCGACGTGAAGGTGGTTAGAGTGACTGAGTGTTGGGCTTGAACCTCATGGAGGCTTCCTACATACCCTAACTTGGCAAGGATGAAATATCTCATAGTTCATGAGGGGGAATCTGGGGCTTACGCTCTGAGGTATCCTAAAGTGTTGGTGAGTTGATGAGAATATGGTCAGAATGACTGGGGTGGTGGGATTGAACATCGGGGATGATTCCTATGTACCCTGCCTTAGAAAGGAACAAATTCCATGTAGTTCATTTTGGGTGTGGGGCTTACACTCTAGGTAGCCCATGGTGGGTGTCATGGTCGGTGCTTGCTCTAGGCCCACCTGAGTCATACACGGTGTGAGAAACAAGAGGCAGCAAAGTCCTGACAATCACGTTGTGAAAGGTTCGTCTATGGGGAATGGAGTGAGACTTACACGTGATCGCAGACCAAAGAGGAAACAGGGGCTTATGGGTGGTCAGTAGCCCAGTGAGGAAACAAGGGATTACACATGGTTAGTGGCCCAAGACTAGAGATTGGGACTTACTCTTGGGCGGAGGCTAGAATGGTGACAAATCCTAGTGGGAGAGGGACTAGGAATCTAGGAAGAGAGGAGGAGCAGGGGTGCTACCTCCTACTAGAAAATCTAGGGGCTCACACCATGTTGGTTTCCCTTCCCCCACGTAGGATGTATGGGGGAAGTCAAAGTTTAACGTCATGTGCTGAGGGAAAAGGTGCTTGGCAGTTTAATATCCTGCAGCTTGGATGAGGTGGGTTTACTCTTCCCCCCTAGGGCTTACATAACCGATACCCTCTACACCTTGTTGAAGGGAATGCACTGGCAATGTCGTGGCTAGGGGTGTCATTGAACCAACCATTGGGGGGTCCACATTAGTGTGACTATGAGAAGAAGTAATAACAGTTAGCATGCCTATGTGAAGAATCATGAGGTGAAGCAACACAATAGGCAGTGTCATCAAAGGGAATTTGCAATTTCTTCGTAAGAAACTAGGAGGTTGCACAGGAGAGGGAGTCACAGAGTAAAGGTGTTTATGCATAGAAGCCCCATAGAGCTCTATTTCATCATGCAATGGAAGGGATTCGTGAAGGTTAGGGTGTTTCAAAGTGAAGTGGCCTAGTATAGGGATAGAGAATAGGTTCATACAAGAGGTGCTATGTGAAGTGGAAGGGCATTTGCGAAGAAAATTCATGAGGCCAAATGACTCTTCCTTAGCATTTGAGTCACGTGTGCATGGGGGTGCTTCACGAAGAATAAACGCTCTGTGATGACCCGAGTCCCCATGAGGATCTCTTTCCATCTTGAAGGCTTGTGGGATTCGCGAAAGGAATCCCTCTTGAAAGAGGGGGTGAAAACAAAGAAAAGGGGAGGCACTTCGCAGAGAAAAAGTACCTTGAGAATCTCATGGTTCTTATAGTAGAATGTGCTTCGCAATTTGAGAGCTGAGAAGGTGAATGGTCGTATTATCGGTCATTTGGGCATGGTGGGAGGCCAGTATTTATAGGCAAGAGGTGCCGCGAAGCAGAGCACACTCGGCGCGAAGCTGGATTCCACTTCACGGAGGGCTCGTGAATGTCAAAGGGGCTCGTAGAGTATCCCACCTCCTCGCTTTGAGGAGGGATCAAAAACATAAAATGGCTCATAGAGCATCCCACCTCCTCGATTCGTTGTGGGCTCGTTAATGTCAAACAGGCTCACAGAGAATCCAGCCTCCTGGCTTCACGACAGGCTTGTGAACGTCCAACAGGCCCATAGAGCCTCCCGCCTCCTGACATCGCGGTGGGCTCACGAATGTCAAATGGATTGCGGGGCATCCCTACTCCTCACTCCACGGTGGTCTCATGAATGTCAAATGGCTCACAGGGAATCCTGCCTCCTCCCTTCGCGGCGGGTGTGGGTCTATGGTGCTCTGTGAAAGGTCTTCGTGAGGTAGCTTCAAAGGCTTTCTTATTATCCTTCTCCCTTCTGATTTTCAGTGCCAAAAAATTCCCTCCCCCCTTAGACTTGTAGACGAGGAGAAATCAAGGGTCAAAGTCTGAGGGTCCATCACCACAATTCCTCAGTCGTTCGCGATGATGGCTCATGAAGGAGGATCGCGGAGCGAGAAAGTGACGAGTCGGCTTGGTGCACCATGAAACTTGCCACGGTCGAGACGCACCACAAAGCCGTGAGGGTCGTCGCCTATAAATATAGGGGATGAATTAACTTTTTTCCTTTCTCTCCTTTCATGCTTTTGGATTTTAGCACACTCGATTCGCGAAGCTCTGCGTACTCCATGACTGCTCTCCATGAATTGGGATTTCAACTTAGCGGCGCAGAGCAAGTCTTTGACTTTGTGTCTGTGTGCTTTGCAACTCTGCATTTGGAGGGTGAGGTAGGGATCCACGAACAGAATTCACAAACATGCTCCGTGAACGAGCTTCACGTATGAACCCCCAAATCACCCCAATCTAAAATACTGAATGGATTTTCAAGAAGCTGCCCCTGGATTCCTTGTGGATGCTGCCTGAAGAGTGAAGATGGCAAACATTCTGGGTTTAAGAGAGCTAATATAGATCCACTCTGACCATGGTTATTTGTTGGAACTGCTATTGGAGTGCGAGAGGAACTACCTATTATATAAGAGGTTTACTTTTTATTGCTTCAGGATGATGGATGACGTCTTCATCTTAGAAGGAAGTCGAGACGAACTAGCATACTAGTTCAGGAGCACACCGTGAAAGCGCCGATGGTTCAGTGAGGTTGACGGCCATGCCCTAGAGGACTTCACTCCCGTCATTGCTGACTGATTATACAACCACCTAAATAATATTGACGGGAAAGAGTTACAACCAGAGAAATCATCCCCCATGCATCAGACGATATTGAAGGCAACTTTGGGGAACCCGAAGAAGGGGTGGTCTGAGGAGTGGGACCTGTGTCAGGGCGGAAACTTCACAGATGATTGGGCCTAGGCCTACTGGGTAGGCGGCTCATGTGAGGAGTTTGAGGAGGAGATGATAAGAGTGGGCCTGAATGAGGAATCTTGGGCCTCCCAGTTTCACATCTACTAGCGGAAGCAGATGAGGCCAGAGCTATTGGGCAGGTGGTCATCGAGGACCAACACATTCCATTTTCACCATGGGGAAGTTTCAATTAGCTTGTGGGATGTCCACCAGATCTCAGGGGTCCTGATACTGGGGGATTTGTATGAAAAATTCCTCCCCGTCATGAGTGCGTAGGAGGACCCGAAGCAAATTCTGCCGCTAGTGATGGATTTTATGGAACTTATGCCGGGAAAGGACAAGGAGGCTGTGAGGGAATTCCATTTTAGGTGGTGGTTCAAACAGTTCCTGAACTTCCCGGATGACAGACAGTTTCTGGTGAGGCCTCAGACCTGCCCGAAGTGGGCCTGGAGTAAGGAGCACTCATACTGGTGACTTTTGGAGGAAAACAAGTTGAAGAAGTGGGGATTTAGTGTTATCACTGAACAAAAATAGATATTCAGGCTATAAGCATTCATCTCAACTCTCATCTATGGTTGGATCCTACTAGGGAGGGACACCAACATGGGAGTGCGACCAAACACATTTATTATGTCGTCTGTGTTGGAGATAGGAGGGCGGGTCAACCTCGGGATCCCGATGCTCAACAAGCTATATAAGATGACGTGGTATATAAATGAGGGGAAGAGGCTGTAGAGAATATACAGGCCATTCACCCTTCTATTTGGGTGGATAGAGGCACACGTCAGGGGGGTTTACCAATACCTGAACCCCATTTCCCCTCTGGAATCGAACATCCACCCATCCATACTAAACACTACGGGGAGCATTCCAGCAAAGCTGACTGCACGTTCGGTTCTGAACTGAGTGTGGAAGGTGGGGGAGTTCCATTTCCACCCATTTCCATTGCCGATGAGGGTATTCACTGATTATGGCCAGGGGAAGGAGGAGCATGGTGAATATCTCCTGGCCTTTCAAGGTGGAGGTTTGGTGGCATGGGTGGACCGTGAGCCTCTCTATGAGCCGTACACCCTACACTGATTTTCTCAGAAATTCTGGTGCACGCAGCGACTGACCCCACATGTCTTCTTGGGGGTGCGCTATGAGGAACACCCATGTGTGATGAGGAATATGTGTCTCATGATCACATAGGAAGATGGGAATATACGGAACTAGCTACCTCCGCCAACCGCTGTCACCGGGTTAGTGAAAGAATATGCCCAAAATTGGGGGTGGCCTACCTAGGGGAAATGCTATAGAAACCAACCATTCGAGTTGATGATGGCATGCCTCCCAAACCTTAGGGATGAGGTCGGAATGCAGAATAGGCATCTCGCAGTGGCATGGATGTCGTAGCTGCGAGACCCACAACAGTTGAGGGAGAGGCAGCAGTGGAAATAGACCTGATGGTCCCAGAAGAGAAGAGCTATCTTGAGGAGAGGTCACCTAGAGGGTTCTACAGAATATCCACTGAGGCTCCAAGGAAGCGGTTCGGCCTCATTGATATTCCATAGAATGTTGTCTTCCCGGAGGCCTGGGACATCTGGGATGATTACCGGAAATTCCTTGACCCTTCAGAGATGTGGCACCATATAAACAATTTATGGATAGACTTGCCAGATATATGCCCTATTAGGGCTGGATTTGCGATATCTCATGTGGAGGCAGAGCAATACTTGACAGATCTGGAGGAATTTGTGTACTCCCGGGGCACCCCTCATCTGATGACGGATTGAGTCACGGTGTTCCTCGATTGCAATACTCCCCTGCATTTGTTGGATGCTGACTTAAGGGAACGATTCCCTCTATCGGAAGAATCATATGAATCCTCATGGGAAGATGAGGCTGGGAGAGGGAGCCAATTGGAGGAGGGTGATGTCAGAGATCAAGACTCGTATCTTGAAGAGTTTTCTAAGGCCCTTGAGTTAAATATTCCAAACCCCATCTTCAGGGCCCACTTTCACGTCATTGGGGAATACTTGATAACATCTAAATTGCGTAGGAGGGCCTTGTGCACAAAGCTCATTCTCTCCCTTCAAGAGATATAGATGTGGGACCTTTAGGGTCCATGCCTGCTGCTAGGGAGATCATCATTTCTGGCGGGGCCGGAATACCCAAAGTGGATCTTGAATCATGAAACTTTCTAACAATATATTAAGGGCCACGCTTTGGGGTCTTGATGGCATCAACCTAAGAATGAGTCTGAGAATATGATCTCTTTAATTCTCCTCTACCAATTCAATTATTTTCATCCATCGACCATGTTAAATGACATGCATGATCCCTTTTTGGTATGCATAGTCCTCCAAATGGAATGGGTTTCCTTGGCGTGGTCATTCAGTACCCTTGGCAGCACCTTTCCCTAGGGAATGCCAATGACTGTGGGGTGGAGGTCCAGACAGATCGAACAGTGGCACTCCTGATCACCAGTGGGACCATCAGGAAGGCTGAGCCTGAGATCATCAATGTGGGGTCCGACGATGAGGATCAGTCGGACAACCAAAGTCCCGCTATGACTGATCAAAAACTGTATCTAGACCCAGATAATGAGTTTCTGGGGGCATTCCCTGTATACGAGCCTTCCAACTGCACTGACTGGGATGTGAAAACCTCAGATGAAGAAGAAATTAGAATAGTCCATCACCGATCATGGATGTAGATCAAGCGCTTCATTGATGTAACCCCCAAGCACTATGGCTGGATGAGATGGACAAACATCACTCATGACTACATGAACTCTATGATGGGGGACTGGATTTCCAATGTCCTCACATGATCATCTGAGATATTATAGTGGAGAAGATTCGGGAGAATGATTGTAGCCTCAGTGTGGGTTGGAAGTGAAGGAAATCAATGAACATCAAGAGGCTCTAGGAGGCTGAAGATGAGGTCCAGCAACTGCAGAGTTGGGCGGACTAGCACTCAACCTCCCTCAACGCGCAATCTGAGCTAAAATTGCTATTAAAGGCCCAACTGGAAGAGGATAAAGAGGGCATGAAGTGGGCCTCTGATGAAATTGTCTTAATCCAGACCGGGGTGGGCTGGGCCTGGATTGCGGTTGATGAATTTCACCCCATCGCTACCGAGGAGGAGCAGGAACAGATTAGGTGGCAGAAAATCTTAGATTCCACAAGCCAGAGGGTGGTGGAGCTACTACGCTCTTTTGACAAGGTCAACCTATCCATGGGAGGAGTCAATCCTAGGTTTTTGTGATTCCCATAACCTTTGAACACACTTTAATTCTTTTATTATTTTATGCCAACTGAATGCATGAGTTCTGTTATTTGATTTGGTTAATTGCATTCCTGTGACATTTGTGGAGCATCTAGCAGTCAATCCATAAGCTCATGTGGGTCGGGCCCGATGTGAGAATCAAGGGATGACCACCTTATTATTCTGTTCAAATGTGGGAGTGCAGACCATGTTTCAGGCATCCGAGGGCTTAAAAAACTAATCCACATTTCTGAGAAGAAAAGGGAGAGGCCCGATCAGAGGATGAGGACCTCAGAACAATAGACGTTCTGTGTTCCCAATGTGCTCTAGTTCACGAGTGGGGTAATTCCAGGGGCGTTGGATTCCAATCCAAACATAAGGGAATGGAAAGTGTGAATTACAATACCCCAAAATAGAAACACTATGGGGACGACACAAAAATAAAAGATAACTGCCAACCTCGTTTGAAACACAACATCTCTATTGTGTTATCCAGAAATGGGGATGACAAATGAGGTCCGACCGCTGACCATGTTCGAAACATGGGGCCAGACTCAGAATGTCATCGATTAGACTTCCGGAACGTTGGCCCAGGATAGTAGGTGGGCCATAGGCCAAGAATCAATACTATTAGGGGGTTCCTTTAGACGTGAGTGAGGACGAGGGTCCGAATAAAGGGAACTCAAGGCATGGAATAAGGAGTGGTGGTTTGCTCAAACAGAATATGACACTCTTTTAATTACACCACCGTGGTGGAAACAAATCAGGTGGATACACCAGCCTGATCAGGGATCCAACATACGTCTGAGCAGGACCTCTCTGACGAGGAAACTATCACCTCCCAACGTTTATCATGGGGCATAACAAACTTGTTCAGAGATGTAATTTAGTAGTTCCCCAAAATATCTTAGGTCAAGGGACCGAAAAAAGAGGGGAAACGGGAATTAAGATTCCTAGGGCTGAACCCAGAGACAAGATGTCTGGGGGTTCCTACGTATCCCATTAGAATGGGAATGAAGACAAATTTAGTTCTTGGGGCACAGTGTGGTCAACGACCAACACTGGTAAGGAGAATTCTCTCTAGAGAGAAAACTGATGCATCCCATGATTAACATAGGGCATCACAAACTTGTTTTGGGTAGAACCACAATTTAGTGTCATGCGTTGATGTCATATGGACTCATGTAGTTGAACATCATATGATAGTACCTGGAGTGAAAGGGAAGATCCCGGGGAGTATGTGGTGCAGTAGCTATAAACCCGACTTGAATGAGGACTTGGAGTCTGGATCACACCACATATCCCTGGGGAAAACTCTTCAGGTCAACGGACCAAGAGTGAAAATCAATCTGGGATCAAAGAAAAGTGGTTGGGTGTTCCTACGTACCCCATGATAATGGGAATCAAGCCCTATATAGTTCTGAGGGTGCAGTTTAACATCATGAGGGACGGGGAAATGTACGTGTGGCATGGCTGCACTAGTACACATCTTACTAGAACTACTAATCCCATGTGAGTCGTGCTCGATGTGGGAAACAAGAAGTAATGATGGGAATTTCCTAGCACAGGGAGACACATGTTAGGGACTATGTAACTCTAGGTGAATGATTTCCCACTGATGATGACCCTCCTATATAATGCACCTAGATGCACTGAAGAGTAAAGATGCGTATGTTGGAATTCCACTTGAACATAACGATGTGGAAATGTGTGAATCATGATGCTCGAGATCTGGACTACAATGAATGTGGAGTGGAAATAGGGGATAGATATTGACCATTTCTGAAACATAGTATCTATATCACATTAGTCTGGAATGGGGATAGACAAATGAGGGTCTACCACTGACCATGTTCGAAACACGGGACCTGTCAGCAATGTCATCTAAGATCTTTAGGGACGTTGGCCCAAAACTGTGGGTGAGCTGAGGCGGAATGAGAGTAGGCCATGAAGGGGGTACCATCGGATATAGAAGAGGATACAGATCCAAATAACAGGCTCATGAATCTTGGACATGGAATGAGGGGATAGTTCCCGTGAAAATTCCACACTTCGTTTTCTTTGTCAGAACACATTTGAGTACGACAATGAGACACATCAAATAGAGGGAGTCGAGTCCCTTCCCTAGGATAAGGTTCCTAGGGTCGCACACTTTCAACATAAGTTACTAGGGTGTACCATCAAAAGGGATTGATTTAATGGACTGTGATCAGGGTGGAGAAATAGCCAAACGTGACCCACTGTTCCCATAGGGAGATCTTAGTTTTGGTTCATATAACTTGGAACACGCTGGGAAAAGGTTGCGGGAAGCACATGGTGCAGCTATTGAAAAACCCAACGTGAACGATAACCTAATATGTACTCACCACACCACATATTCCTAGGTGAGATTGGGCCCGGGGGATGAAAAATAAGGGATTGGATTTGTAGATTCCTCGGGTAGGACCCGAAGACAAAAATGCATGGGCATTCCTACATATCCTATGAGGATGGGAATCAAGCCATACATAGTTCTAAAAGATGTTGTGTAGTTTAATGTCTTGAGAGAAGGACGTGGAGTGGTATTATTTTATGGTCATAGTGGTCGGACCATGGATGGTAGGAAATGCGGGAGACCCATGGTGGGGTAATTATAAAACCAGACGTGAATGGGAACCTGGGGTCCTGACCACCATGTATTCCTTGGGACGTTTTTAGGTCGAGGGACCAAAAAGGAATGTTAAGTTGGGCATAAGGATAAGTGAACGGGCATTCCTACGTACCCCATGAGGATAAGGATCAAGCCACACTCAGTTGTTAAGATGGAACGGTGGGATAACAATGTCAGGTATAATAAGGCTGTGCGGGTCTGGCCCATAAACAAAAAGAAGTAGTATTTGATAGATCTTGTTTGTGATTTTGGATGAATGAGTGTTTTTTGTGAAGCGATGGGCATAGAATAGTGAATCCAAGCATCGTAAAAAGAATAAATCCAAATGAAGTCAATGAAAAATGGTATGGTGTTTGGCCAATACTAAACATGATGTCCCTTATGTGAGGGCACCACAATGTAGTTCCATTTTTCATTATGCAGCCAGGATGATACTATCACCGTTTTGGGTCATGTGATGGGAACAAACATGAAATTTAACATCGTGTAGCATAAATGTAATAGTTTAAAGTCATGTGGGACATGGAAAAATAGTTTAAAGTCATATGGCCTGGATATAGGTATGAGGTTCAAGAGGTAATGTGGATGGTGCAATAAATTATACCCAACGTGAATGAGAATATAATCTAATACCACACCATGCATGATTACGAGAAAGCAACCATAGGTCAAGGGGACAACAAAGGATAGAAGGTAGAAAGTAGGAGATACTAGCTCTCAATTAAGATGGACTCGAGGACGAGATGCCCTGGTGTTTCTATATATCCCATGAGGATGAGAATCAATCTACATGTAGTTCTTGAAGATGACATTTTACATCATGCAGGACAAAATATAGTTTAATGTCATGCATGATAGTAAGTAGATGGGACAAGATCCTAGGAGGGGGCTTATGTGGCGTGGCTATTGCAAACCCGATGTGAATGAGGGAAGAAGCCCGTACATGCCATAACACATGGACATATAAGGGTGGGGGCCTAAAAGGCATACTAGAAGAGATAAATTAGTGCAATTGAGCTTGGCCAAAAGACGAGATGTCTGGGAATTATTAAGTATCCCATGGAATGGGAATCAAGATGTATATAGTTGTACAAGGGGGAAATATAAAAAGATATTAGTTTAATGTCTTAGAACTTGGACCATGGAAAAGCGGGACTATTCCAAGTAAGTGGGGACCTTAATCTGATCCCTAAGCCTACATGAGTCGAATTCGGTGTAGGAAACAAGGGCTGATAAAATATTTTCAATATGTGAAATACATGCAAAGGGGAAATAGATGGAGATCCCCAAATGATGCCTTATTGCAGCTTTCTCCTCCTAACATGCAGATGTGCACTGAGGAATAGTACCAATAGTTTTGAAGTTCTACATGGACATGATGAGGTGGAGAAGGTTGTGAATCATGTATCCGACATTTTGGGATTAATGGGGTTGGCGTGACGATGGATGATAATTGTTGACCATGTTCGAAACACAACATCCATATCACGTTAGCCTAAAATGGGGACAACCAAATGAGAATCGACAGCTAATCATATTCACAACGCAGGAATTGAATCGATTTATTGTCTGAAACCCTCGAGGACGTTGGACTATAATGGTAGGAGAGACCTTAGGACTAATATCCATGCCATTTGGGGGTCCCTTTGGGATGTGAAAGTTGATGGAAGCCCTAATGAAGGAGAATACGAATCTTGATAAATGAGTGAAATCATGTCCGGGTAGAATATGACATTCCAGGTGCTAAACCAGAGTACCCTTGGGCACATTAGTTAATTGCCGAAGAGGACCAAGGGGATCATCTTGAGGGCGGCCTATTTGAGAAGACATGTATTGTGCAAGGGGATGGAGAACACTCAATAAAAGGAGGTGAATTGTGTGGTTGTTACAAACTCCATGGTAAATGAGGGAATAATCCCATACCACAAAATATATTCCTCTCTCTAAGGGAATGAAGGACATGGGGCCAAGATGAGAGGGATATTTATAAGAGATTGGGTTGGACATGATGTCTAGATGTTTGGGTGGTCCTATGTATCCCATGAGGATGGGAATCAAGCCACACATAGTTTTTAAAGGGAGTAATGTTCAGTTTATAGTCTTGCAGTAAGGATTCTAATGGGTAAGATACCCCACATATAGGAGGTGTATAGTGCGGAGTGTAACCTTACGTGAATGGGGACATAATTCAATGCCACACCATACAACCCTAAGTGAGAACCTTGGCCGGAGGCCCGAAAAGGCCATGGGGCCTGAGGATGGACCTTGAACAGAAATTCCTGACTAGTTTGCAGTTTAATGTATTGTAGTAGGGATGAAGAAAGGGGTAAGATACCCCAACCTAGTAAGGTTTACAACACTATGAGTAACTTGACGTAAATGAGGACATAATCTCATACCACACCATACAATCCTGTAAGAGTGAAGACTTGGTCCGGGGCTCGAGATTGGGAACACAAAGCACGGTAGGGCCTGTGCTCGCTGTATGGATGATAAATGACTAGAGGGATGTCTCAAGGGGACATGTGTGGCATAGTGAAATAGCCCGACATGAATGAGGACATAAGTCCACTCCACACCACACAACCCTAAACGAGAACTTGGGCCAGGGGCTGGAAATGGCCAAGGGGCCTGAGGAGGCCAAGGGGCCTGAGGCTGGGTGTCCCAGCCAATGGTACCAATACAACCTCTTTTGTGGTTACCACCTCATCACAACTCGTAATCCCACGTGAGCAGTGCTCGGTGTAGGAAACAAGAAGCCATACTCGGCTCTCCCTGTCATATAGGGGTCTAATAGCTGGCATCACATGAAGGGAGTTCATAGCTTGGAGATACAACAGGGTAGAATGAACCACTACACTCAATGACTAGGACAACTTGGTGTGGCTCTGATCAAAAGGTATAGATGTTGAACATGTTTGAAACCCAACATCCCTATAGTGACCTGGACCGGTAATAACAAAAGAGCATCGACCGCTGACCATATTTGCAACACGGGACGTGTATCAGTTTGTTGCTCAACATCCTCGAGGGTGTTGGCCCGAAGCAGGAGGAGAGACCTTGGGACTAGAATCCCTTCAATTCAAGGGCCCTTCAAGATGGGAAAGATGATGGAGTCCCAGTCAAATGAGTTGTTGAAGAATATTTGTACCCATCTGTGAAAGAGGCGAACACCTCTGGGGAGTGGAACGTATGGCCGGATCGAGATGAGCTCGATGTGAATTGAGGAAAAATTCCTCACCAAACCATATTTCTTGACCCGAGGGAAGATTCTAGAATTTGGTTTGGGCCAACAAACGAAATGTTCTGGCATTCCTATGTATCCCATGAGGGAGAATCAAGTTGTACTAGTTCTTTAAGGCCATGCTATTTAGTGTCATATGAAAAGGACCTGGGAGGATAGAAGAACGAGTATTGATGACACATTCCTATCATGGGTGTATAAAAAAATTATTTACTAAGTTAAAATATAGTATATTGTTTAACCTAGTTTGTCTTCAGAGAGGAGCGCACAACAATCATGTTTGTCACTTTGTTTTTTAATTTGACTGGTTTCGAAAACAATGAAACAAAACTAAAGAAATCAATAATGTATAATATTTAAACCAAATTTAAAAATAATGTGATTAAAAATATTGATATGGATTGGGTGATCAGGTTGGGATTGGATTTCAAATTTCAATTTTATCGTAGTTCTTATTTATTCATTCCTCTTTTATTAAATCGATTAAAATGAGATTTCACAATCGCTTCTTCTCACATCTTTGTTTAATGATGTTGGTGGGATAAACCTTACCAATATCTTAGTTTGGTCTAATATCCATAATTTTGTGAAATATTTGTTGTGAATACCCTCAATTGATTAAGGCAATTCCTAATCGGGTCTTGTTTATCCCAAACAATCTTGAATATTTAGTACACATCTCACACGTACTGATGATCGCCAAGTAATTAACCATTGTGTTCTGATTTATTCCATCCTATATAGACCATAACCTAGTGGGGGATATAATTTTCATTAATCAAATAAATAATAACAGCATAATATAAAATCAAATACAATCGCACAAGATAATATAAGCTGTTATTACAGTTGAAACCAACTTCATAATAGTGAAAACATTTTATAACATTAAGATCGTGAACTCAAACATTAAAAAATGGAAAACCTAACCTTTACAAACCACTCATTAGATTTACCCCACCATGGTAAGCATAATTTAGTAGAAAGGGGAAGAAGTATGCATTATAAAACTAAAAGAAAGAAACGTGGGAAAAGAAGAACATGAACATTTCCTCCAGAATCTGTCCACCAGAAGTTCAGCTTTAGTTTGTCCACCCTATCATTGAATCCGGCCATGATCCCTGCTTATATGATTTGATAATTGTAGTTTTCCATCTACACACGATGTTTGAAAGCATTTTTAGCTGTGTGGAATGAGTTATCGCCAAATTAGTAGACCTTAAATTTTCTGGCGCCTATCACTATTCCACCAACCCAAATTTGACCGGTTGAAGGGAAGAATTAATAAACCTATTTATCCATGAAATATTATGTGAATCTTTTTCATTTATTTGGATTTTGATCCTAGCTAGAATCATCTAATGTTATGGTTGGTAGCTCAAGATATGAGTCATTGAATGAGTCATGATGTATTCTGCCAGCCAGATTACATTTTCACATTTACAGATTTATTTTGGCCTCTTAGAGTTTGAATTGGCTCAGGATCCAGTAGACGCATTTGTATCCAACAACTCCTGTCATCCTAATAAAAGGAATTAGGTGCATTGGATTAAAATTGTAGGAGTTATTCTTGAAATACAGAGACAACATAAAACTGTTAAATGTACAGAATTTACCAATTTTCACAGTTAAGCTGAAAACTCACCCAAAGTCATAAAATGATCCAAAGAATCTCAAATTGGTTAATTATAAGGTATTAAATAATTTAAATTCATATTTATAAATAAGAAAATATTATCTCTATCAATTCCCCCACACTTAGAACTTGGACTCCTGGACAAGTAAACATCGATATCAAATCAAATCAAATTTTAAAACACATATTCATGAGATCTAAAAATTTAATACCAAGAAATCAAATATATCATGCCTCATAAAAAAACATTATTACAAGTTCTCAATTCAGTTCATTAAATAAATTTTCTCTTCATTTATTCTCCCTTGCACACAAAACACTTACCTAACATGCATTTTCTCTCATCACACAAATATCACTTTTCAACAATGTCTTTCTCATCCAATACTCATACAAGGGTCAACATAGGCTTGAAAGATTTCTATATCTCCGTTCGATGTGATTAAAGGACATATGTTTATCATTAGGAAATTATAGGGTTTTTCAGTGGCTTTATGTTTGTAGGATTTAGATGTGAAAAATTCTGAGGCCTAATGAGGAGGGCTTGGCTTTTTTTGAAGAAAAATTGCATTATTCTAATTTTCACTTAAATATGGTATCCTCGTCACTCCCCTTAGCAGTAAATTAGATCCATTATTATGAAAAATTAGTGAAAGTTCAAAACATTCAACATTTCAGTAGGAATAGTTTCAATCTTATCAAATAGGATTTTCTTGAAATCTTTAGAAAAGACACAACTTTCTTTCTCCATTGGAAGCTTCAAAAAGGCACAACTTCTCATACATTAATGCTCCAGAAAAGGCACAGCTTCCAAAAAAATGATTTTTTTTCAGTAGTATATTCTTTTCTTCAACATTTTATTTTCCACCCAAAGTATCACCAAATGAGGCAGCATAATACAATACACTTCCTCCACACTTAAGTTCAACTAGATTATGCAATTTCACATCAAGAGTTGGTTGGATAGGGAAAATTGGCTTATGATGTGGCTAACATAGTAGGATGTTCATGGATTATATGGGATAAAAGGATTAAATGTACAACGTGGGACATTATAAAAAGGATTCATATTAAATTGGGGATTTATTACCAAAGAAACTCTTCAATCATTTAAAACACATGTACCTCAAACCCTCAAGTTTTGACTGGAATAAATCAAATTCTGGTTATATCAAGCATGGTATGGTTCCCTCAAGAATTGAGGTGAAATAAAAGATTATGAAAATTAGGTCCAGAAGCCCCACAAGAAAGTGATTTCAAATATAATGATAGTGAAGTGTTGCATGGGATTAAAAAAGAAATGTAATTTTCATGAAATTTACAAATATTTGAACTTGAAACGAAGTCACTTCAGCATTTATTTAAGCTCAGTTTTAATGAGATAAATGGTTTCACACATTAAAATGGGTTTCAAAATATGTGATGATAATTATTTACGCTCAAAATTATTAAAAACAAACATAAATTTTAAAAACGCACAATTTTTTTAAAATAAATTATTGAAAATACTAAACTTCAAAGGTTCCCTCCCCCACACATAAATGATGCAGTGTCCACAATGAACTCAATTGGATTTAACATTTAATTATAGTTTAAATTGAATCACAACAATCAAGAAAGAGATAAAGAGAGGTACAACCTAACTTATTGGTAGTGCAATGTTGACTTATGCTCGTAAGTGTTATGCATATAAAAACCTATAAACAAAGGTATATAATTAAAATATAATAAATTTATTGAAAGTAAAGAAAATAGAAATAGAATGTGAATAGAAGGATAGATCTTGGTTTAATACCCCAAGAGGGCCCTGGGTTTTGACTACCTCCAGATGGACAGTTTTAGTTGGTTATTCCCAATCTGATGGTGGGTGATGTTTCTTTAATATAAACCAGCAGAACTACTTCTTTCCATCATGAACACATTATTTTTTGATGAGGAATCTATGGATATAGAACAACAAATCCACCTCTATGAAAATGATATTAAACTTGCATGGTGGGGGTTGGAAAAATAATGTGTCCTCCTCTTTATTGGTTTCCAATTTCATAACTTCTTCTTCATTCTATAGCATTTCCTCAATTTATGCTACCTCAAAAGAATAATAAATGAGATAATCAGAAAGTAATTGAATTTGAATAATATTAAAACATGATGAATCAATATCAAACTCTTCCCTTTCAAAGTAATCATCTTGTGTATCTTTTTCCTCAAGAAATTCCACTTGGATATCATCTTGAACTCCTTCCAATAAATGATCAACATGTTTGGGGTGCTCTAGATGTTCCTCTTTAGGTGTATCTTCTTTTTTTCCTTCATCCACCAATTAAAAACATTTGTTATCCAAATCTGAAAATTTCAAGAAAGGGGAGGTGATACTCAATTCAGATTATATATAATTAGACTAAAAAGAGTTAATAAAAATATTATCTCCATTATGTGGATTGAATTCAATTTATTCTTCAGTATGAGGTTCCTCTTGTAGTTGAATTTCAGAATATAGAGGTAGGTAGTCAGGCTCCTGCATCTTTTCTTCAAATTCCACCGTTTTGGTGGGGTCTTCCATCAATGGTTCAGGATCTTCTACTTTGTAAGGAATATGTGGATCAAGTAGTTCTTCACACTCATTATAGAATCCATCCATATCTTGTTGATCATATCCATGTATCTCAGTAGTCAATTCTTCCATCTTGGCCTCCGCAAGTTCGTGCTTAGGTTCTGGTTTCTCCATAAATGCATGGACATATTCAAATGAATGTTTTAATTTTCTCTCTAGTTGTTTTATGTCACTTATAAGTTCTTGAATCTGAACTATATTATACCCAAATTGTCTTCTTGTTCTAGTTGTGAGTAACTGTTCCATGAATTATAGAGATGATCATTTGAAAATATCATGGAAATATTTTTTTATGTTTTTCTGAAAAGTTTTAAATATTTAAAATATGATTTTTGCACTGACTCCCTGAAAACGGAACCAAGTATTGACATGTGCCTATCGTGGGGTGTGTCATAGACGATTATTTACTAAGTTAAAGTATAGTATAGTGGTTAACCTAGGTTGTCTCCAGAGAGGACCGCACAATAATCATGTTTTTCACTTAGTTTTTTAATTTGTTTGGTTTCGAAAACAGTGAAACAAAACTAAAGAAAGAAATAACGTTTAAGATTTAAAAAAAGTTTAAAAATAATGTGATTAAAAATAGTGATAAGTATTGGGTGATCAGGTTGGGATTGGATTTCAAATTGCAATGTTATCATAGTTCTTATTTATTCGTTCCTCTTTTATTAAATCAATTAAAATGAGATTTCACAATAACTTCTTGTCACTTCTTTTTTTAATGATGTTGGTTAGATTAAAACATAACAATATATTAGTTTGGTATAATCTCCATCCTTTTGTGAAATACTTTTATCAAATACCCTCAATTGATTAAAGTAATTCCCAATCAGGTCTTGTTTATCGAAAAAAATATTGAATATTTAGTACAAATCTCACACGTACTGACGATCGCCAAGTACTTCACCACTATGTTCTTATTTATTCCATATTATATAGAATATAACCTATTGGGGGATATAATTTTCATTAATCAAATCAATAACAACAACAGAATATAAAATCAAATACAATCGCACAAGATAATATGAGCTGTTATTACAATTGAAACCGACTTCATATTAGAGAAAACATTTTATAAAATTAAGAGCTTGAAATCAAACATTACAAAATGGAAAACCTATCCTTACCCAATAAATCATAATATTTACTCCACCATGGTAAGGGTAATTGAGGAGACAGGTGAAAAAGTATTCATTATAAAACTAAAAGAATGAAAAGAGGGAAAATAAGAACACAAACATTTCCTCCAGAATCTGTCCCCCAGATGTTCAGCTTTGGTTCATCTACCCCCTCATTGAATCATGCCAAGGTCCCTTCTTATAGGATGTGATAAATTTATTTGGTCATCTACACACGAAGTTTGAAAGAATTTTGAGCTGTGTGGAATGCGTTATGGCCAAATTAGTAGACATTACTTTTTCTAGCCGCTAATCACTATTCCACAAACCCAAATTTGACCAGTTGATGGGTGGCCATAATAAAATTATTTCTCCATGAAATTTTATTTGATGATTCATCGTCGCGTTGGATTTCTAAACCAGTTGGAATAATCCAATTTTATGGTTATTATCCTGAGATACGAGTCATTGAATGAGTCATGGTGTATTCTGCCAGCCAGATTACATTTTCACATTGAACGATTTTGTTTGGCCTCGTAGAATTCAAATTGGATCGGGATCCAGAAGACATATTTGTAGCCTAAAACTCTTTCTATATTAAAAAAAGAATCAGGCGAGTTGGTTAAAATTGTAGGAGTTATGCTCGAAATACAGAGACAACATAAAACTGTTAAATGTCCAGAATTAACTAATTTTCACACTTAAGGTCAAAACTCACCAAAATTCATAAAATGATCCAAAGAAGCTAAAATTGGTTAATGATAAGGTATTAAATCATTTAAAAACATATTTATAAATATGAAAATATTATCTCTATCAAGTGGTAACATGGTGCGACCATCGTAATCATTACATGAGTGTGGCTAAAAAGCCTATACTATACCATTCAAGGATCCTCCAATAGTACTATATCCAAGGGGAATAGTCAAAGAACAGAGTTTGGGGCTGGGCCCAAGAAGAAATGTTTGAGCATTCCTATATATCCCATGGAATGGGAATAAAGACAGACATATTTATAAGGGTGCAGTTTAATGCCTAGTTGAACGACATACAATTTAACGTCTTGTGGGACGAAGCAGTTTAGGGTCTTGCAAGAACTAAAAAGTTTAGGGTCATGCTGGACCAACTGGATCTGGAAAAGTATTTCTTGAGAAACATGAAATTGGTGGGAGGTGTTATACGCTCACCATCCATGGTCACTAGGGAGTATTCACCATTGGGGTAAACCCTATGAATTAGGTATGATCCTTCCCATTTGGGATCCAATTTGGGTGGTTTCCTTCCAGGGATCATTGGTGTCTAAAGGGCCAATACCAAGTCACCTTTCATGAATGATCAGAGGCAATCCATCTTGTTTAAGGCTCTAGATATCTTTTTCTGATGATTTTTGTAACACCCCAAGCTTCTATGGTACGTTTCCCTTCGAATAATGCGATAGCGTGTGTTGTACGCAACCTCGAGTTCTAACACACACCATAACTAATTAAACTAGCCGTTGTGAATAGTAATACCTACATTTTGAAATAATATATATTCAATATTTCAAAATGAACTTCATTTTTAGATTCAGAATATCAAAATTAGCCTAGGGTGAAATTTTGGTACATTTCGGATAACTTTCATATTTTGATGAATAGTGAAAATTTCTAAATTTTAATTAAAAACAACTTTTTTAATCAAAATAATTAATAGTGATAAATTGTGAATTTGAGTGGTTTTAAAGTATATTTAGAATATATTTTTACCATTTAATATAATTTTGGTCATTGGACATAATTTTACAATTAAACCGAACATAAACAAGTGTCAATCTTTTGATAGTTATTACCTCTTAAAAACACGCTTTTTGTTTTGACAGCGGGAATTAATTTTAAATTAATTTCTGCCACTTCTGTGTTTTGAATTTAGGAAAATTGATTCCATATTTGGAATCAGGATGTTCAAATTGTGTAAATAGGTAACTTTTATTTTTAGACATTTTGAATAGTTACTGTGGTAAATATTTTATTTACCATGGTTAAAGGGTAAATCCGGTAAATAAGGGTTAAAAAAATAATATTATAATAATACTAAATTATCCTAAAACGTGTCTTAACCCTATTGGTTGATACATGGTCGACCATGGGCATCTTTGGGTCTATTTTGGGACCCCATGGATCCACTTGTAAGTGATAATGACACATTATATTAATAAAGTTAAAATAAAAATAAAAATGGCATAAGCTTACATCTTTTAGAAGAACAATTTTTACATAGGGTTATACATGTTGGACTTTAGATTATAAATATTCATTAGAAAGCTAAAACGATTTCCTACATAATGATATTTTATTTATAATTTTTAGACATTAAATAAGTTATTTTATTTATGACACAATGATGATGCAGTAATTACTAAAATAGTGAAAAATTAAAATAATTGATCTTATAAATACCCAAATAATTATAATATGAAACTTTTAATGAATTAAACTAATTTTATATGATAATATGATATATTAGGATTGATTTAATTGACTTTGTTCGAAGTAATAAATCTGTTAGGAGTTTCACAAAAATCAACTATTGAATAGTGTCAAAATTGACATAAAAGAGTTCTTAAAACAAATATTATATTATTAATTGATATTAAATTCCTAAAAATCTAAGGTTCGGCCAAGAGACTTATATTATGATAGGTTCCTCATTAATGGACCACTTGGGGGTCGCTTGAATGTATATAGTAAGTTTATTAACCATATTATATAAAAATACAAAGAGACATTGTAAAAGTGAAACTAATTAACTTAGAGTTAATACTTAAAGATAAGGTTAATATAAGTACCCAAACCTGTCTAAATTCTATTGGTTGAGTGGTTTTCGACCTATCCCCACCTTAACCTTTGAATTGTCAACTTTGGAGCCATTATAAACCGAATATGAATTTATTATAAATTAATATTTCTAGCTTTTCCAAAGGTGCCCCTCACCCCTCTTATAAAAGGGCACTCCTCCTTCTCATTTCTTCACACCTCTCAAGCCACTTGGCTCGTCCAAACTCTGCCCAACTAAGCTCCCCACATCCCTCTCCTCCTCCTTGAAGCTTCCCCTTAGGCAGAAAGCATTTCAATAAGTCCTTTGGTTCCAACCAAAGTGAGTTACCTAAATTAAAGGTAACGATTTCTCTTAAATTATTTTCATTTATTTTGCCTCTTCAACCCCCAAAATCTTTTTATTTCCCTTCTTTTGTAACAACACCAGTATCCTAAATATACTAGGATGTTGTTATAAGAAGGATTAAAACTACACATACACACAACTACATCTAATGGATGATGAACATAATGTTTCTGTGGATGGCAAACTAACGCCTCACGAAACGATGATTGTTCAAATACATCTTACCACCTCTCATGGTGGCCATTATGATGTCACTGTAATTAAATATGATATTAAGGATATATATTTTATATATAAGCTTATGAAATTCCATTTTATTTCATACCATTATTCGTTTCATGTTGTATATACATACGATAATTTCATTTGAGGAAGTGCGGACTACCGCCCCCTTAAAATGATATGACTCGTTCGTACCACACATGGAACGTATAAAGGATGGTGTTAATGAACTTATGTAACATATATAAAATATTATATTATACTGGAATAGTAATATACCTATGTATCATTTGGATTCGATTCTTTTAAAATAAAAAATTAAATGGAAGTAGCGTTCGTTCGTACGTACGGACTACCGTCTCCACGAACGCGATGAGATTCATTCTCCATCGTATCCATTCAAGTATAATTATCATTTTATGATTTAAAAATGATGTTTAAGGACTTTATATAATTCTGGATATGAATAATATACAACCTATCCTTTACAAACATGTCTTACGTAACAAAACATACAAAAGAAAACAAGAAAGTTCACACCCGAAACAACGATAATACTAAGATATTATTATCGAATCAATATTAAAAGATCATATATGATATCATATTGATGTATATGATTATTGTATAATTTAATAACAATGTTTTAATTATTATACAGGAGGTTAACATACCATCGACTAAGAGAATGTTCAAGGTAAGGGTTATTTCACAATCTCTTCTTTATCCGAGGTTGTTTATACGTAATAATCTACTGGGATCTCGTTATCATCCACATCCATGTTTCTTCAAAATGTATTTCAAAACATTTTTACTATTTACAAGAATATGGGTTAAAGTCATTTATACCCTTGTTTGACTTTTTATAAGAGGTTTATAAAGGAATCTTTCCGTCGTTTTCAAAGCAAGGTCCTTTTTTAACCTTTTCGACAGAATTGAGGTAAGAATGTTTTTTTTAACTTATACGGCGGGTGCGGTTATTTTCCGCCGTTATAAAATCGTCGAAGCTTTCCATACAAGCTTATAAGAATATTTTCAAAGAAAATGTTTTATTTTATATGGATCTTAAATGATTTCAAAATAAAAGGAGATACTTCTTTAAAAAGAATTTTGATTTTATCTATGTCAACATCCTTTGATGGATTTTAAGATTATTTGAAGTTGATTTATTATGATACAAAACTTCTATATTGTATTGAAGGTTTTGTGATATGTTTGACTGTGGATGTGCTATTTTTATACCATTCATAGTTTATGGTGAAATTATTGACATTTCTTATGCTAGTTTTAATACGAATGTTTATGTTATGTTTAAACCTTTTCATATGGGAATGCATTGGACTTAATAAGTGACGGGTGGAGCCCGCTATAGCTCCTCGATGCATCGGTAGGTCTCATGAGACAAACTAGTGTCTTGGCACAAGGCCTTGACAAAATCTTATTTGTAGTCTTGGCACGAGGCCTTGGCTATGTGGTTATGATAGTCTGGCATTATGCATTCCATAATTATGAAAGTGGTTATTGATATTGCATGTGATTATTCGATTAGTAGAATATCCATGTGAACAAGTAAATGGCATTATTTCATTTTACTTTTGCCATACTATGTTGAAGTTCAATTTTAAAAGGCTTTTGTTTTAGTAATTCATTGCCTTAAATGTTTATGCTTATTTTGAATGTTCCGCTATATTGTTATCCTTACTGGGCATTTGAGCTCACCCCTTTTCTATGTTTTATTTTCCCAGGTAGTGAAGAAGTAAATTATGAATGACTTGCAGGGATATTATGAGGGGTTAATAGTGTGGATATGAAGACTTTGTTGTTGTAGTGGTTTTTCACTTTGAAATGTAATGTAAAACTTTATGATTATATCTAGTGTTTCCAAGGCTACTAAACCAATCGGTCTTTCGAGATTTGATCTTTCTTGTGATCATGCCAATGTTACGAAGTAATGCACCGACTCTGGGTAGCTGGGGTCGGGGCGTTACAGTTGGTATCAGAGGAAGTTTAGTACAAACCTTGGAAGCTAGATTTAGATAAACTCTGATTAGAGCACGTATACCTAAGATGAACTTTGAGGATTAGTATAGAAGAACTTCCTAGAATTTTGGTATTGTAGAGATTTTGTGAGTTTTCCGAGCAATACATCCCTGTCTGGATACGAGCAGGTAGAGGCGGCTCTGGCACAGATGTACCTAGGGGTAAAACCCGAAAACACCGCTTTGAGCTAGACTCAAATGGGAACTGGTGCACGACAACGGGCCTTGCTGCACTCTTGGTTACGACACTCCCGGGGGATATGCTTAGGATAACTCTCATTATCTTTACAAATCATTATGAAGGGTTTATGAGTATATACTTCCTCAAAGAAAACATTTTTATGATTATGGATTATATCCATAAATAGTTCAATTTATGTTAACTGTTTTATAAGTATGGGATTATGTATTTTGATTCATAAACTGATCTAGTTTATGCCATTGTTTAGAAATGGCGCCTAGTGGAAGAAATGGAAACCGTATCAATGCACGCACTCCATGTAGGGATTTCCCTCCTGCTCAAGATAATTATAGTGGGGCTGGTGATGCAACTGGTGCCGATCAGCTAATCACCATACTGGGACAACTTACTCAGGTTATGAATAATAACCTTACCCGTATGGAGCACCCTGATCCGCAACGTGGAGGATCAATGTTAGATCGATTCATGAGGCAACAACCACCAACGTTCAATGGGAATACAAATCCCTTAGTAGCTGAGCAATGGATATTTTCCCTAGAGAAAATATTTCAGGCTTTGGGGAGCAGTGAAAGGGAAAAAGTTATCATGGCAGTTTACCGCCTCACTAGAGATGCTGATCAATGGTGGTCATTGATTCAAAATACGAAGGAAGATGATGAAGTATCAAATATGGAATGGAGGGAATTCAAAGATCTGTTTTTAGAAAAATACTTCCCTCGCGACCATCGAGCGGATATGGAAAGACAATTTCTGAGTCTGAGACAAAAGGAGGATGAGAATGTCACAAAGTATGAGGCTAACTTTACAAGGTTAGCGAGGTATGCTGGAGATTATATTCGCAACCCAAGAAGTAAGATTGATCGTTTCTTTGATGGGTTAAAACCATTTCTCCGTCGAGCATTAGTCTCACAATCCTTTTCGTCGTACGAAGACATTGTCTCATGTGCTATCAAGACCGAAAAAGAATTCTCTAAGTCTTATGACTTTAAAGCGAAGCAAGAGAAGAAGAGACCTGCTGATCAATCTGGGAATGGAAATAAGGGGAAAAAGGGAAAGGTTGAATATCCATCTTGTGGTAAATGCGGGAAGAAACATCCTGGTACTTGCTTGAAGGGAATGGGAGTCTGTTACAAGTGTGGTGAAAAAGGCCACCAAGCTCATGATTGCAAGGGGAAGAAGGAAGCTACCAACGTTCAGTGCTACAATTGCAGGGAGATGGGGCATTATGAAAATGCATGTCCTAAGCGTCAGGAGAACTTACCTCAGAAAAGGCCAAGGGATCAAGGCCAGGCTTGTGCTATCACTACTGCTGAGGTAGAAGCTCCGAAAGACGTGGTGGCAGGTAATTTAATGGTTTCCTCAAGTTTAGCAAATGCATTATTTGATTCTGGATCATCGCATTGTTTCATATCTTCCCAGTTTGCTAAGAAAATTAGATATTTCCAATTTGATTTAATAAGGTAGTTGTCAGTTAAAACTCCTAAGGGAAGTATCGTTGCAACAAAGTTTTGTGAATCAGTCCCCATTAGAGCACATAAATTTTCTTTATCTGCTGATCTCATCGTCATACCTATGATTGAGTTTGATATAATCCTCGGTATGGACTGGCTTTCGGACTATGATGCGAAGATTTATTGTAAGAAGAAAGAGGTTACGATTCTTGATGATAATGATAAGGAACACCTTATTTTTAGAGCAGAATCGTCACCACCTAATTCTTATTTAGACCCACCCCCAGTAGCTCAACTTAATTCAATTATTGGGGAGGAAGAGAATGAAGTAACTATCGGTGAGGAAAGGAATGTTCAAATAGAGGATGTACCTGTTGTGAAAGAATTTGTAGATGTATTTCCGGAAGATTTACCTGGACATCCTCCAGAACGAGAAGTTGAGTTTTGTATTGATTTGATTCCTGGATTAAGGCCTATATCGAAGACCCCTTATAGAATGGCCACTGTAGAGTTAGTCGAACTAAAGAAACAACTAGAGGAATTGAGTAATAAGGGATTTATTCGCCCTAGTGTTTCTCCATGGGGAGCCCCTGTTCTTTTTGTTAAAAAGAAAGATGGATCTATGAGGTTATGTATCGACTACAGGGAGATCAATGCTATAACGATAAAGAACAAGTATCCCCTACCTCGTATTGATGATTTATTTGACCAACTGCATGGAGCTCAATACTTTTCAAAGATTGACCTTCGATCTGGATACCATCAGTTGTGTGTGAAGAAGGAAGACATTCCGAAAACTGCATTTCGAACCAGGTACGGGCATTACGAGTTTACTGTAATGCCGTTTGGATTGACTAATGCACCCTCTGTATTCATGGATCTGATGAATAGAGTCATCAAGGAGTATCTCGATGAATTTGTGGTGGTATTTATTGATGATATCTTGGTATACTCCAAAACCTACGAAGATCATGAAAATCACTTGCGCATTATCTTGAAGACTCTGAGGAGGCATGAATTATATGGGAAGTTTAGCAAGTGTGAATTCTGGCTTCAGGAGATTTCTTTTCTTGGCCATATTGTCTCAAAAGATGGAATCTCTGTTGATCCTTCTAAGACCAAGGCAATCCAAGAATGGCCAGCACCTACGAGTATAACTGAGGTACGTAGATTTATTGGCTTGGCAGGTTATTATCAACGTTTCGTCCAGAATTTTGCCCGATTGGCTAACCCATTAACGAAGCTCACACGTAAAGGGGTTAAATTTGTTTGGACAAAAGAGTGTGAGGAATGTTTCGAAGAACTGAAGAGAAGATTAGTCAATGCTCCTATATTGACTCTACCATCGGGGAATGATGGGTTCGTTATTTATAGTGATGCATCCAAGAAAGGACTTGGCTGTGTCCTTATGCAGAATGATAGAGTTATTGCCTATGCATCACGACAGTTGAAAATTCATGAACAAAACTATCCTACTCATGATCTTGAGTTAGCAGCTGTGATATTTGCTTTGAAGATATGGAGGCACTACCTCTATGGTGAAAAATGTGAGATTTATACTGATCACAAGAGTTTGAAGTATATTTTCTCACAAAAAGAACTCAACATGAGGCAAAGGAGATGGCTTGAATTACTCAAGGATTATGATTGTACGATACACTACCACCCGGGGAAGGCAAACAAGGTGGCAGATGCTTTAAGTAGAAAATACCATGGAGTTTTGAACAATATGAGAATTGAAAGGGATCCAATTTTCATGGATCTAGTGAAGATGGACATGGGAATAACCAGGGAAGGTGAAACCTCAATGCTTTTTCAAATGGTTTCCAAACCATCTTTACTAGAAAAGATTAAGAGTTCTCAGACCGATGATGAAGAATTTCAGAAGAAGATTAAAGCTGTGAATGATGGGAGATTGAGAGACTTTGTGTATGAAGATGGAATTTTGAAATTCGGGAAGAGACTTTGTGTTCCCAATATACCTGATCTAAAAAGGGAATTGCTGGATGACGCTCATAGTTCCAATTTCTCTATACACCCTGGGAGCACCAAAATGTATAGAGATTTGAAGGAACATTTTTGGTGGGACAACATGAAGAGGGAGATTGCTGATTTTGTGTCAAGATGTATGGTTTGTCAACAAGTGAAAGCTGGAAGGCAACAGCCTAGAGGAGTCATGCAACCTCTTCCCATACCAGAGTGGAAATGGGACAATATTACGATGGACTTTGTCATGGGGCTACCAAAGACTCCTAGAAGGAACGATGCAATATGGGTTATTGTTGATCGTCTTACCAAGTCAGCACATTTTCTTGCTATAAGAGAAGATCTACCCCTGGAACGTCTAGCAAGACTATATATTAATGAAGTTGTGAGACTTCATGGAGTACCCCTATCGATTGTTTCTGATCGTGATCCCCGTTTTACTTCAAGATTCTGGAAAAGTCTTCAGAAATCCCTGGATACTGAACTTCATTTGAGCACTGCATACCACCCTCAGACAGATGGACAGTCAGAACGGACTATTCAAACCTTAGAAGATATGTTGATATCTTGCTCACTTGACTTTCAGGGTATGTGGGATCAATATTTACCTCTGGTAGAATTTTCCTATAACAATAGCTTCCATTCGAGTATTCAGATGGCACCATATGAAGCGTTATATGGAAAGAGATGTCGTACACCAACCTGTTGGGATGACGTTGGTGAAAGAAAACTTGTAGGCCCAGAACTAGTGGAGGAAACGGTGGAAAAGGTGAAAGTAATCCAAAATCACATCAAAGCAGCTCAAAGTAGGCAGAAGAGTATGCCGATAATCGAAGGAAGGATTTGGAATTTCAAGTCGGTGATCATGTTTTCCTGAAGGTATCTCCATGGAAGGGAGTCATACGTTTTGGTAAGAAAGGTAAATTAAGTCCCAGGTACATCGGACCTTTCGAAATTCTAGAACGAATTGGGGTTGTAGCTTACCGATTGGCAATGCCGCCAAGTCTCTCCAAAGTTCACGATGTGTTCCACGTATCTCTGTTGAGAAAATACATGCCTGACCCAACGCATGTACTCACCTATGAGGAATTAGAACTGGAACCCGATCTGTCTTATTGCGAAGAGCCCGTCAGGATTCTTGATACAAGAGAACAAGTACTGAGAAACCGGACGACGCGTCTGGTAAAAGTTTTGTGGAGAAACCATAAGATGGAAGAGGCAACGTGGGAACCCGAGGAACTTATGATGAAGAACCACCCGAGTCTTTTTATGCAGTAATACCCTAGAAATTGCGAGGACGCAATTATTTGAAGGAGGGGAGAATGTAACACCCCAAGCTTCTATGGTACGTTTCCCTTCGAATAATGCGATAGCGTGTGTTGTACGCAACCTCGAGTTCTAACACACACCACAACTAATTAAACTAGCCATTGTGAATAGTAATACCTACTTTTTGAAATCATATATATTCAATATTTCAAAATGAACTTCATTTTTAGATTCAGAATATCAAAATTAGCCTAGGGTGAAATTTTGGTACATTTCGGATAACTTTCATATTTTGATGAATAGTGAAAATTTCTAAATTTTAATTAAAAACAACTTTTTTAATCAAAATAATTAATAGTGATAAATTGTGAATTTGAGTAGTTTTAAAGTATATTTAGAATATATTTTTACCATTTAATATAATTTTGGTCATTGGACATAATTTTACAATTAAACCGAACATAAACAAGTGTCAATCTTTTGATAGTTATTACCTCTTAAAAACACGTTTTTTGTTTTGACAGCGGGAATTAATTTTAAATTAATTTCTGCCACTTCTGTGTTTTGAATTTAGGAAAATGGATTCCATATTTGGAATCAGGATGTTCAAATTGTGTAAATAGGTAACTTTTATTTTTAGACATTTTGAATAGTTACTGTGGTAAATATTTTATTTACCATGGTTAAAGGGTAAATCCGGTAAATAAGGGTTAAAAAAATAATATTATAATAATACTAAATTACCCTAAAACGTGTCTTAACCCTATTAGTTGATACATGGTCGACCATGGGAATCTTTGGGTCTATTGTGGGACCCCATGGATCCACTTGTAAGTGATAATGACACATTATATTAATAAAGTTAAAATAAAAATAAAAATGGCATAAGCTTACATCCTTTAGAAGAACAATTTTTACATAGGGTTATACATGTTGGATTTTCGATTATAAATATTCATTAGAAAGATAAAAAGATTTCCTACATAATGATATTTTATTTATAATTTTTAGACATTAAATAATTTATTTTATTTATGACACAATGATGATGCAGTAATTACTAAAATAGTGAAAAATTAAAATAATTGATCTTATAAATACCCAAATAATTATAATATGAAACTTTTAATGAATTAAACTAATTTTCTATGATAATATGATATATTAGGATTGATTTAATTGACTTTGTTCGAAGTAATCAATCTGTTAGGAGTTTCACAAAAATCAACTATTGAATAGTGTCAAAATTGACATAAAAGAGTTCTTAAAACAAATATTATATTATTAATTGATATTAAATTCCTAAAAATCTAAGGTTCGGCCAAGAGACTTATATTATGATAGGTTCCTCATTAATGGACCACTTGGGGGTCGCTTTGATGTATATAGTAAGTTTATTAACCATATTATATAAAAATACAAAGAGACATTGTAAAAGTGAAACTAATTAACTTAGAGTTAATACTTAAAGATAAGGTTAATATAAGTACCCAAACCTGTCTAAATTATATTGGTTGAGTGGTTTTCGACCTATCCCCACCTTAACCTTTGAATAGTCAACTTTGGAGCCATTATAAACCGAATATGAATTTATTATAAATTAATATTTCTAGCTTTTCCAAAGGTGCCCCTCACCCCTCTTATAAAAGGGCACTCCTCCTTCTCATTTCTTCACACCTCTCAAGCCACTTGGCTCGTCCAAACTCTGCCCAAATAAGCTCCCCACATCCCTCTCCTCCTCCTTGAAGCTTCCCCTTAGGCAGAAAGCATTTCAAGAAGTCCTTTGGTTCCAACCAAAGTGAGTTACCTAAATTAAAGGTAACGATTTCTCTTAAATTATTTTCATTTATTTTGCCTCTTCAACCCCCAAAATCTTTTTATTTCCCTTCTTTTGTAACAAAACCAGTATCCTAAATATACTAGGATGTTGTTATAAGAAGGATTCAAACTACACATACACACAACTCCATCTAATGGATGATGAACATAATGTTTCTGTGGATGGCAAACTAACGCCTCACGAAACGATGATTGTTCAAATACATCTTACCACCTCTCATGGTGGCCATTATGATGTCACTGTAATTAAATATGATATTAAGGATATATATTTTATATATAAGCTTCTGAAATTCCATTTTATTTCATACCATTATTCGTTTCATGTTGTATATACATACGATAATTTCATTTGAGGAAGTGCGGACTACCGCCCCCTTAAAATGATATGACTCGTTCGTACCACACATGGAACGTATAAAGGATGGTGTTAATGAACTTATGTAACATATATAAAATAATATATTATACTGGAATAGTAATATACCTATGTATTATTTGGATTCGATTCTTTTAAAATAAAAAATTAAATGGAAGTAGCGTTCGTGCGTACGTACGGACTACCGTCTCCAAGAACGCGATGAGATTCATTCTCCATCGTATCCATTCAAGTATAATTATCATTTTATGATTTAAAAATGATGTTTAAGGACTTTATATAATTCTGGATATGAATAATATACAACCTATCCTTTACAAACATGTCTTACGTAACAAAACATACAAAAGAAAACAAGAAAGTTCACACCCGAAACAACGATAATACTAAGATATTATTATCGAATCAATATTAAAAGATCATATATGATATCATATTGATGTATATGATTATTGTATAATTTAATAACAATGTTTTAATTATTATACAGGAGGTTAACATACCATCGACTAAGAGAAAGTTCAAGGTAAGGTTTATTTCACAATCTCTTCTTTATCCGAGGTTGTTTATACGTAATAATCTACTGGGATCTCGTTATCATCCACATCCATGTTTCTTCAAAATGTATTTCAAAACATTTTTACTATTTACAAGAATATGGGTTAAAGTCATTTATACCCTTGTTTGACTTTTTATAAGAGGTTTATAAAGGAATCTTTCCGTCGTTTTCAAAGCAAGGTCCTTTTTTAACCTTTTCGACAGAATTGAGGTAAGAATGTTTTTTTTAACTTATACGGCGGGTGCGGTTATTTTCCGCCGTTATAAAATCGTCGAAGCTTTCCATACAAGCTTATAAGAATATTTTCAAAGAAAATGTTTTATTTTATATGGATCTTAAATGATTTCGAAATAAAAGGAGATACTTCTTTAAAAAGAATTTTGATTTCATCTATGTCAACATCCTTTGATGGATTTTAAGATTATTTGAAGTTGATTTATTATGATACAAAACTTCTATATTGTATTGAAGGTTTTGTGATATGTTTGACTGTGGATGTGCTATTTTTATACCATTCATAGTTTATGGTGAAATTATTGACATTTCTTATGCTAGTTTTAATACGAATGTTTATGTTATGTTTAAACCTTTTCATATGGGAATACATTGGACTTAATAAGTGACGGGTGGAGCCCGCTATAGCTCCTCGATGCATCGGTAGGTCTCATGAGACAAACTAGTGTCTTGGCACAAGGCCTTGACAAAATCTTATTTGTAGTCTTGGCACGAGGCCTTGGCTATGTGGTTATGATAGTCTGGCATTATGCATTCCATAATTATGAAAGTGGTTATTGATATTGCATGTGATTATTCTATTAGTAGAATATCCATGTGAACAAGTAAATGGCATTATTTCATTTTACTTTTTCCATACTATGTTGAAGTTCAATTTTAAAAGGCTTTTGTTTTAGTAATTCATTGCCTTAAATGTTTATGCTTATTTTGAATGTTCCGCTATATTGTTATCCTTACTGGGCATTTGAGCTCACCCCTTTTCTATGTTTTATTTTCCCAGGTAGTGAAGAAGTAAATTATGAATGACTTGCAGGGATATTATGAGGGGTTAATAGTGTGGATATGAAGACTTTGTTGTTGTAGTGGTTTTTCACTTTGAAATGTAATGTAAAACTTTATGATTATATCTAGTGTTTCCAAGGCTACTAAACCGATCGGTCTTTCGAGATTTGATCTTTCTTGTGATCATGCCAATGTTACGAAGTAATGCACCGACTCTGGGTAGCTGGGGTCGGGGCGTTACAATTTTCTAGATTGTGTAGGGCATGAAGCCTATTCTAGTTAAGTGATTCCAATTCAGTCAGATGACTTTTGGCTACCTTATCTGGCACCTGCTTTTCATAGATCTCTATGCGTAATAAAGGTAGTTGGATCTCGATGGGAAGGATGACCTCAACTCCATATACTAGGGAATATGGGGTCACTTGGGTGTAATTATGATTCATCTTCCGTTAAGCACAGATGGCGTTGGGGACATTGTTCGGCCAACTCTTCTTGTTTTGACCAACCATTTTCTGTAAAATGTTAGAGAGGGTTTTTTTAACACCTAGATCTATCCGTTTACCTGTGCGTGATAGTGGGAGGTATGGTTCAAACGGATGTTGTACTTGGAATACAAGATTTTCAACTCAGTTTCTCAGATGTTGGTGTTATTATCGGTGAGGACGACATCAGGGACTCCAAACCGGTAGATGATGTTGGAGCTCACAAAGTCAACGATAGAAAGAGCTTTGACCTCCTTGATCGGAATAGCCTCTTCCAACTTGGAAAAGAAATCTATGGATGTCAGGATAAACCTGCACTGGCGAGCTATCATTGGTGGATATGGTCCCATGACATTGAGTCCCCATACTAAAAACGGCCAAGAGTACTTGTTGGAGTGGAGAGATTCTGGCAGCCAATGCATGAAGTTAGTATGAATTTGGCACGTGTGACATCTCTTGGAGAGATTGATGTAATCATGGATCATGGAAGGCCAAATGTACCCCATCCACTGGATTTAGTGAGATAGATTCGGCCCAGTCTGGTGGGCGCTACAAGAACTGACATGAACCTTATGCATGACCTGTGAAATATCAACTCCTTGGATACAAAAGAGGAGAACTCCATCAAACCCAGGTTTTTAGAGGGTCTGCTCAAGACTGGGACCACTCTAGAGGGTAAACCGCAGCACATTCCATCGGATTTGCTCGCGCTCATCCCGATCAGCCGACAAATAACAATTTTGGATATAATGGACAAAGGGGGCTCTCGAGTCGGGGGTCACTTCAACCACTACATATAAGGAACCTGGGGGACTTGACGTGGAGGCTCCAGTGGTAATATGGCTTACCCGTAGGTTTTCTTCATCATCCAGGGTCACGAGATCAATGACTCTCCGATGTGCCACGTGTATAATAAGGTCATCCTACTTAGGTTCTACAAGTGATGCAGCCAGGCTGGCCAAGGCATCAGCTCGACCGTTCTAAGATCGAGGGACATGAGTAACTTCTAGCCGAGATGGGAACTGGGCCAATAGATGGAGGGTGCGTTCCAACAATGTTATGATATCTGAATTCCTGAAGACATAGTCTCCATTGATTTTCTTGATGACTAGTTCTGAATCCCCTTTCACATGAAAATGAGGCAAATCAATCTCGAGGGCCAGCTTGAGGCCAATGATAAGATCCTGATACTCTGCCTCGTTGTAGGTGTAGCCTTCTAAAAACAGGAATGAGTATGGAAGAATGACTTGCGCTGGGGTAATGAAGAAAATACCCAAGCCTACTCTATTGAGTCTCAGATCATTGAGCCTCCAGCCAGTGGGGCTCTAGGTGGCACCATCAATGTGCATCTTCCAACACGGGATGACATGATCTACTAAGAGGATTGCCTCATCAGGAAAATCTAGATTTGGGGACTGGTCCGTGGGGGTTGGATGGGAAGTAAGAAAATCATCCAATGTTTTTCCTTTGATAACCTTCCGAGGCACGAACCTGATGCCAAACTGTTGTAGGATTACTGCCCACCGAGATAGATGACCGGTCAACATGGGGAGGTTCAGAATCTATTTTAGTAGGTCTACTCAAGACACCAGTTGTACCTCATGGTGCTGCAAGTAGTGTTGTAGTTTCTTTACTGTAAATACCAGCGCAAGACATCTTTTTTTGATGGGGGGTATCTGGTCTTTGTATCAATGAGTATATGACTAAGGTAGTAAAGACTATTCTCCATCCCCTCATTGTTATTATAGGAGATAAGAGTGCCAAGTGATCATTACAGGGCCATCACATAAAGAACCAGTGGCTTTCTGGAGACTGGTGACATCAGGAATGGAGGCTGGAGAAAATACTACTTGATTTCCTCGAACGCGGTCTGCCACTCTTCATCCCATTCATAGGAGGATCCTTTCTTCATGAGCCGAGAAAAGGGCTTACACTTGCCGGATAGATTAACAATGAATCGGCGTATGTAGGTCATGTGGCCTTGGAAACCTCGAACCTCCCAAATATTGCTCGTGGAGGAAGCTCACTGATGGCATTGATCTTCTATGGGTCGATCTAGATGCCCCGATACCTAACCAAAAATCAAAGGAACTTTACGGAGGTGACCCCGAAGGAACAATTAAATGGGTTCATCTTCAGGTGGTGGGAACAGAGGACGCCAAACAATTTCTCAATGTCCTTGAGATGGTTCTGGCGCTGGTAGGATTTTACCAACAAGTCTTACACATAGAATTCCACCAATGTCCTGAGTATTGGCTTGAATATGTGATGCAATAGCCCACTGATAGGTGAAACCTACATTCTTTTAGCCAAAGGGCATGACTTGGTAACAAAAGGTACCTTGTGGCACCCTGAATGCTGTGGACTTCACATCATCAGGGGCTATCTGGATCTGATTATATCTGGCATACCAATCCCTAAAGAAAAGGGCTTGGAACCCAGTCGTAGAATCGATCAACAATTCTGTCTCTGGATGGGAAAAATCATCCTTCGGTCACTAACAGTTGAGATATCAGAAGTCAATGCAGATTCTGATCTCTCTGTTCTTCTTCCAGATTGGAACAATGTTGGCTAGCCACTTGGGGTACTAGAATTCCTTGATGAATTCAGCTCTGATGATCTTGTAAACTTCGTCCCCGACAATGGCACCGTGAGATGGGTTCATCTTTCTGGGAGGCTGCATGAACCTGTGATGATTTTCCGGAAGACCAAGACGGTGGATGGCTACCTGAGGATCTAGACCTGGAATCTCATCGTAACTCCAGGAAAACACATCAAGATGCTATATTAAGGAAGTCCATGTACTGTTGCTGCTCTTCGGAGGACATGCCGACACTGATGAATGTGGGTCTCAGATCTGCCTCGCTACCAAGGTTCACCTGTACCCGTTCATCGACCATGGCATAGACGCCCTCTTCAAAGTCTGAGGGAGCATCCTCTAAACTCTCTTTTTTCTTTTGGAGGGATCCCTAGTGGTAGGACCCTCCTCTGGTTCGGTAGATCTCGAAGAGAGTCTAGTACCAGCCTGAGTGGAAGTTACCATTGCATCAGGAGATTCTTATGCTGTCGAGACCATAGTAATAAAGGCTATCAACCTGATACCATCTGGTCATCATCCCACGGGGCCACACTTGATGATATCAAAGCAATAGTGGTGTGTTGGATTGAACCTTTTGATTCCAGATTGACGAAACAGGCACATTTGACGTACTGTTGTTTCCATGGGGCGAACATCCCGATACCTTATGGGGGTAAGAGGCTCTGGGATCACCTAATCCTTGTGTAAGAATACGAGGTGATCCCCCAACGTCGCTTATACTTGGGAATATGCTTCCCCCTTATACCAAAGATAACAAAACATTGCCCCATATCGGGGGTCGTGGCCTCCAATCGATGGATTGGAAAGATGTATGCATCATCCAGATCTACCCAGGGGTTGGTTGTGACCATGATGGGCTCAACCTCACTAGCATGAATCTACATGTCCATGCTATTTTAATAGTCGGTGTCCAAGTAGCAGGCTTCAATAGAGGAAGTCAGGTGGATCCATGGTATGCCTATCAATAAATTTAACACAGTGTCTTGGGAGACAACTATAAACTCGGTGATGGCTACTAGGCCACCAAACTGGGTCATCAAATGGATCTTACTGACTGGGGTATGCTCTGTCCTATCATATCCCTGGATTCTTAAATCTAAGGGAGTCAGGTCAACTTCTGATAACCGCAGCTTTCGTAGTGTCTTTGTCGGGATAAGGTTTATCCCGGAGCCGGTGACAACAAGATAGCAGCGAACCTTCACGCTGTTAAATTGGCTGGTGATGTACAGTGGGCGGATGTGCACCTGTATGGGAGAGCCTTCATCTTTTTCAGATAAAGAAATGATGGCATGACATTCATAATTCTTAACAGCTTCACCATGAAAGGATTCCTCAACTGCTACCTCCGTCTCAAACTAGAGGGGGATTCTTAAATCCTCAATGAGGGCCTCATGCATATCTGACGATAGGTGAAGGGCCTCGAGGATGGAAAGCATCATTGTTATTCTAGAAAGGTTCTTGAGAATATCATAGTTCTGTGTTAGGCACAAAATTATGCTTTCAGGAGGCTGATCTATGACAAGAGGCATGGAGGGCCCTATCGGCTGGGCCGATGACTGACTGGTGCCCGGAATATCCTACTGCTCACTCATTGAAGCCCACATAATAGCTATCAGATTAGGGCTGGATGACTGAGACCGGACCATAGCTGGGAGAGGCTGGTCGCAACATGGTCGAAGTGGCTCTACCTGATCCCGAAACACAAACGGTAGTGGAGGCGGGCCTGATGACACTGGATAAAGAGGCTACGCATGCTGAGCTCTGTGCTAGGCCTACTTTCTGGTCATAGTGGCATGCATTTCTTGGCTGGAGGTTCCAACTAATGTGCCTCGATGACACATATGGTCACGGCTCCACCGACGTTGGTGTTGGCTGGGGACGTTGGGGATGTTCTCCTGATGCTCCCCATTGTCGGGATTCATATAGGGGCTTAACAACTCAACGGTGTATGACGAAGAGTACCCTTGACTATAACTTGAAGGGTCATCCATTACTTGGAAGATTCTAGGAGTAATACCCTTCTCTAGAGGCATGAATTCACTTAGAGTGTGGGATGACGATGGCATCAGTGGGGTGGATTTTTTTACATTGAACCGTCGATGCTTGCCCGTCTGGGAAGGGGTCGGCTGAGATGATGATGTAGATGTAGAGGCTACAACTTCTGAAGGCTCCGGATAATTCAGGCATGCACTAATGATACCATGGGAATGAGAAACCATTTTGCGAGCAATCCAGTTGTCATACTTCTAGGACTCGTGGTTAGAAACCTACTTCCACTCACCTTCACTGTCGCTGCTGTTGTCTGGCCTTACAACGATGCATGCCACTTGTGTAGGGGCCAATACTAACTATACTATGTTGTTATAGACATGTTCTTGAATCCATTATTTTATCACATAGAATTTCTTGATGGTGTGCCCTAGGATCTAGTGATAGGGGCATTAGTTGGAGCGATCAGTGAGGTTCTCCTGTTCTGGCCTTTTGTACTCAGACAAACGCACAATACCTTATTCCCTGGCACTTTGGAAATTACTGGGGACATGATTTTCATTGAATGAGTAAGTCTAGTTTCTTCTAACCGGAAAGGGGGGCCTTAGAGCCTGGCCCTGATGAGGAGCTAGAGGAGCATGTCGAGGAGGTGGGGCTTGGTTTCCCTGCCTAGGTGGTGGCAGCGCATTTCACTGGGGAACCTATCGATTCTAAGGAAGCTGCTACTGGGCTAGAGGCTACGCCTATGGTAGTTGGCCTTTTTGAGTCTAGGAAAGTGGCCCAATCTGTAATAATTCTAGTTGCTTGGGGGCCTCTATTTGGGACCCCATAGTAGGCTCGGCTCTGACAACCCTTCTCACAGGAATTGCGGGAGGCAACAGACGTGTCTGGATGGCCTGTTCCAGGACTTCTCCCAGGCGCTGGGCCTTATCAGAATAGTCTTTAAATCCCCCAGGGAAGTTCTGGGTTATCATAGAGGGAACCAGTTCTGTATTGACATTTCCTACACACATTGTCAGTAATTGCTCCTGAGTCAGTGTCATGTCAAGGGAATATGTAATCCCTTTCCACCGGGCAATAATGTATGTGACATGCTCATCCAGACATTGATTGCACTTATTGAGGTCTGAGATGCTTGTTTTCCATGTGGTGGAGCTAAATTAGTAGAGGAATTACCTACGAAGGTCCTCCCAGCTGGTTACATATCCGACATGAAGCTGGCTGTACTAGATGATTGTAGGCCCCTCCAACGTCTGGACAAAACAACAGAGCTTGGTAGCCTCCTCCTATGCTGAAGTCCATAACATAGGCCAAAACCTTGAGTTGAAGTGGGCCAGGTGCTGTGGTGGATCCCCTGTCACATTAAATGGGGATAATGTGGGATTACCAAAACCCGGAGGTGCCGACATATAATATACCCATGATGGATATGGATTTCCATCAGGAAGGATTACCACCTGTCATGTTTCCAATGCCTCTATGAGGGAAATGGGTGTCACCATTGGATCATCTAGGTGGGGATCCCTATCTTGATGGAGATCCCTAACCATGAGAATGATGGAGGGTTCATTAACATGGTAAGAAGGCCCAGTGGATCATGTAGCAGCTGGTGGCACAACCCCCAGGGCGGCTGGGGGATCCCGAGATGGGTACCTTGGATTGTCACACTATTCTGGAGGGGTTTTCAAGACATTACACGCCCCCTTACCGTATGTTTCAGCCTCAACTGTGTCTATGGGGGAAGGATGGTTTGGGTCGCCTAGAGGCAGATCGCCGAGGGGGAGTTTTTCCTACCCCTATTGCCCTGGCCTAGGATCACCGTGGTCTGGTTGTCTCTCTACAGCACGTTCAACCAAGGGGTCATCGACCAACATCTTCTGATCAAAAAGTTTCTAGCGCAATGTGTCCTTCTTAGGGACTTACTCTATCTTTTTCACTAAGGTGGACAGGTTGGAGTGCTTGACAGCTCCAACATGCTCTTTACCTTTACCAGAATTCTGGCTAAGTACTAATGCCTCAATGGGTTCATAGAGACCTATTAGGTTCCTCTGCTGACGAGTAACTCTCCCCGATGGGTACAATATTGTTGTGACACCGTCAGGGGGTAAGTCGCCATCAAGAAGCTGCCACTCATCCCCCTCATCCACTATATCAGCCATGTTGACTCTGAACCTTCCTGGGGGAATGTCCTCGATATCACCTAGCAAGTCAGGCTGCCGCCAAATTGGATTGAAGAGGAGGATAGAATACTGCCCCATCTAGGGATTTTCATGTGTGGGGAAGCCTCCTTGATGATCATGTTGAGTATCTTGAAACTCTAAATGCATTGCTCTTGGAGGACCTTACGGCGACCGGATGACTCGGGGCGCTGGGCCATAGGGAGTGTAGAAAGATCGACAAGATGAAATTTATCACCAATGTCTTCAAGATGTGCTTGGATCCAGGGATAAAACACTCACTTGTGTTGAAGATTAATGTGCGTCGCCCAGAGGGTTTGGCGGAGACAATCAACCTCCTATAGGTTGAGGGATTCTGGAGGGCGAAAATTCGGTGCTGCAACGAGACAGAACATCTCGGGGAAGTGGTCCACTATGAGGATTTTCCATAAGCTCCTCGGCTTGTATTCATGGTTGTCTTTTGATTTCCCCATTCGTCAACTTGGGGTGGCTGAGGAATTGGCAGTGGTACTGAGGCAGACCGCTGGGACGACAGGTTGGCCGATGGAGAGTACGGCGAGCGGGCTGACTGGCTTCCAAATCTCAGGCTATCTTCTGAATAGCATAGTGACCTGGCTGCTAAATCTTGATAAGATGGGATTATGGAAATAGTCCCTGGTGAAGGGGCTAGGGCCACTAGCGATAGGTCGCGTTGCTGCTCGCCTTCCATTGGTCCCCAGAATAGTTCTTGGTGATCTCTTGTCAAGGTAGAGAGTACTTCCAGTGACGATGGTGGTGATTTCATGACTGTGACTTGCAAGGTCACAATATTTTCATACTCATGGATATACTGATATAGGGAGGCATGAATCTGATGGACCTCACATTCTGGGAGTACTTGGCTGATGTGCCTCGTTCCTACCCTATCCCTTGACTTGGATGAGCAAGAGGAGGGTTCATGTACTGATTCATTGTCTACTTCAGAGTTTGAGAAGCGAACTGGTTTGATCTCTATCCAGACCATCCCAAAATTCTTCTTAGGTAAGCGATGACCCACCTTCCTACCCCTTTGAGAATCCTAGGGACATGGATGATTTTTGACAAGAGGTCCTTCAGTTGCACTGGTGTTGAGGCGGAGAGGGTTTCCACCTAATTATGTCGGGGTGCGAGGAGCACCCGAATGAATGTCAAAGGGGACATGGGGAGGACCTACATGGATTGCGCTAGAGCAGACATGATCTCTGTTAGAACTGGCAAGAGCATGGGGAGGACCTCCATGCTCGTTTCCCCTGGTGGCCTCAGTATGAGGACGCTACTTGTACCAGTCTAGCTGAACATGGGTAGGACCTCCGTGTTTAGTTCCATTGAGGTGACGATGGCCTTCACCGTTATGGTTTCCGAGGAGAGTATCACCATCAAAAACTACTAAGAGGACACCAGGAGGATCCCCATGTAGAAGAGAGATCGGGCGTGCAATGTCCCTGCACCAGCGGTTGGAAGCAAGAGGAATGAATTCTTACCCAGTGTAATGGGAACGAGAGAGACTTCCATACCGAGTGTCACCGTCGAGGGGAAGGACCTCATTAGGATTGAGGGTTTCATGGGGAAAACCTCTATACGAAGCCTCTAAGTGGGTAAGGCCCTCGCTCTCCGTGTTAGTGGTATAGGTAGGACCTCTGTACTGGGTAGCATTGTTGTGGGTTAGCTCGCGGAGACCATGGCTTGTGCCAGAGACCAAGAGAGTCAACCCAGCCTTCTAGTGGGGAGGGTGGGGACTCGGTCTTGGTTGGGCATATAAGTTACCCTACATAGTGTTTGCAGGGAACTGATAATATGCGTCGGTGGTGGCTCTAGCCACAGTAGCTGCGGACGTTGACGCCCCATGGCGGGCATCCTCAGCTTGCTCCCGATGCTGGCGTCAGGTCAGACGAACTGGAACTAGTGGTGCAGGTACGTGGATTACCTACTCCTCATTTGGAAAGACCAGGCTGTGGTGCTAACGTGACTAGGTGGTAGCTCCCATTGGTAGCCCCTGGAATGAGACTCTGATCGGGCTGGGCCAGACGTCACCTACCTCATCATTGTCAGGCAAAGAGTCGTCAAAGCGTTCTGATGAGAGGCTCCCGAAATGGTTATATGTCAGCATGGCGAGTAGCGGCTCCCTGTGCGGCCCTCAGGGGTAGCATTGGTGATGAGGAGCAGATGCCTCCAAATTCAGGCGGGCTATATCCCTAGTCGGGATTATGCCCTCCTCCTCATAATGGCACACACGTTCATTGATTCTCCTCCGCTAGATATCCTCATATGGGGAGATGGTGTTTGGATGCCCCAAAACCATGGGTGTAGTGGCCATCTTGGATGTAGTGGATCCATGTGGGACTACGATGTTTGCGCTTCCCCTACCCCCATGTCGGTGGACATGTAGTGATCGTGTTCCGGGTGCAACAACCGGATTCCCCAAATTAGGGTGATTAACTCTTCAGTGCTAAAATAAAATGTAATCGACAACCAACGCTCAAATTCCATTCAGTCTTCCATGACCGGTAAGAGGGATCCACGCTAACAACATCGCAGAATAGGATGTCCAACATTCTACAATCCCAACATCTGGTGAGTTTCACGCTAGGCCCGCTATTTTTCTGGAGAGACCCAGTGTCGGATAACTAGATCCAGTGATATGCTTATCCATTGATGCCTCGAACGTTATGAATCTCTATGTTGAGGAGAAGGATTTCACGTCATGTTCACCATTTCTGTTTTGGACACTTTCGTCAGGGCACGCACGTCCGTCTCATTGAGGATGAAAGGTGTGGTTTTATTGCCCCACATCCCCTCTTTACAAAAGGCGGGAAACATCCGCTCCTTGTTCTGGGACGTTTTCTCCTTGATTGAAACGAGATGATGGTATTTCAGTTCTGTTGGAACCACCATCATTCTATGCATTAATTGGAGTATGGTTTGTGTTTTTTGTCAATCCTTAGTGGATGTTCAAAATTTGTGCCACCATAGTAATCATAGAGAACAAGCAGATAACAATGTTGAAGGTGGCACCGTTTTCCGGTGTTTGTCAAATTTTTGGGTCTGAAAATCGACAAATGGAAAAAAGTGGTTTTTGGAAAAGTGACTTGCGTGCTGAAGACTTGGAGGCTTGGAAACAAGCACGCCTTTTGTTTTTGAAGATCAGGACATGAAAATATAGCAAAGGAAGAAGGGCGCCCATGTTTTTGTTTGGTCGCCCAAGTACATGGGCGCCGAAACTTGCGCGCTGAGGGAAGACTTGCATGCCACCATGTAGGGTGTCCCAATGACTATAAATAGAGGACCACCCCTCCTCATTCAGTATGAAGTTCATACTTAGATAATTTCAGAGCTCCCGCCGCACAGGTGTAGTGGTCGCACAAGTGGTAGTGGGTCGCGCATGTAGAGGTTTCACGACCATTGTTTTCTATGCGTCCAAGGTGGTTTGGGCTAGAAAGGGGTTGAGTCGCGCAAGTTTGAAGTTGAAGAAGTGAGTGTCGTGCAAGTGGTTCAGGTGAACTTGCACCTTGGTTTGGACTTTCACGCCGTGACTTGTGCGCAGTCTTGAAACTTGCGTGCCGGGCTTGGAAAAGTGTACTAGGTGTTGTTGATGTATGCCGGTATTTATGGGGCTACGCGAAAGCTAAATGTTTTCACGATACCATTGGTGAAATGTGAGATTTTTTTTCAGGAGGAAGTTGAACTTCAACAGAGAAGATACATACAATAGAGGATTCATTCATTAGCGATGATGAAGACACCTTCACATCTATAAACTGAGTTGGACTTTTCCAAAGGCAGTGAGCCAGGGGGAGTCAACGTGAGTGACCCGAGGGACGCAGTGAGCTATCCTTGAACTTCTGTAAACGCAGTGAGCCTAGGACTGAGTGACTGTGCCCGAAACTTTGTAATCCACATCTAGTAATGTTTAGTGGAATTTGGTATGACCAACAACCTGTCGGCGTATGCTCCTTGGACATAGCCCTTGGTGGTGAACCAAGTAAAAAGTGTTGTTTCATCTATTTGCGTGTGAATATTTGATTTCTAATATTTTTCATCGTACATGTTTAACAGGTTCCTACCAATGTGGGAATAAGATCCATTACATTAAAAGAAAAAGTTGTCACCCTGATTCACCCCTCCCCTCACAGGGTGTCCCGAGGTCCTACATGTTCTTCCTTCCTTGGATTTCTCTTCAGAACTGGTCACCTAGTCAGGGTCTCCCTCATTGATTTAAGATGTTGTTCATGAAACTCCTCCCAGTTACATATCTTCATGAACACTGGTTAATTATGCTACTTGTATCAGGACATTACTAAGGGTCAGGTCAGGGAATCAACCTTCAGTCCGGGAAGTAGTAACGTTGGACATCACTCGTGTGTCTGGGTGCTAGAAAACTAGTGTGTCTAGGTTTCTTCCACTTATTATAGGGCTTCTCAAGGGCGCAGAAGCACGAGGCATCCCACATCAAACACGGGGAATCATATGCCGTGGGCATGTATCTGAGGTTTTCCTTAGCTTCCCATGTTTAACATAGGGCATGCCACAAGTTTAATGTCTAGCGGAGATGGATCAGATTGATCAGAACACTGAATATTGTGGATCAGAAGGGTGCTACCACTGGAGGGAACAATGATATTGGGGCCAACATGTGATTAGCTTCTCGAATTATTTTAAATGGAATGGAGAATGGGGTTGCATGATCTCAGTGGGATGTGGTGTCCCAGGTAAGAATTAGGATGGATGATGGAAGGCTCCATGAAGTGGATGGTGAACGGGATGGAACCGTCATGAGGATTACAATGGTTTTTGGATTGAGCCTCGAAGAGGCATCGTACGTATCCCTGTGGAAGGGAATCAAAGTCCATGTAGTTCATCTAACGACAGATTACTGCCAATTGAGGTTTTCAATTGATTAATTCTAGATGGGGATGCAATGGATTACCGCTGGATAAGGTTACAAAAACTTACCGCTGATTGAGGTCACAATGGCTTACCATTGGATGGGGTCGCAATGGCTTACTGCTGGATAAGAGTGTCAACGGATTACCATGGAATAGGGTCATAACGGCTTACCGTTGGTTGGGTTCCAACCGAAGTGAAGATGGTCAGGATGATCAGTAGATGGTGGGATTGATCCTCATGGAGGCTTCCAACAAACCTTGCCTTGGCAAGGATCAATGACCATGTAGTTCAGGGGGGTCGTTGAACCATAATGAAGGAGGAACTGGGGTCCAATGGTTGTTGGACTTGAACCTCAGGAAGGCTTCCTATGTACCTTGACTAAGAAAGGATCAAAGACCTCGTAGTTCAGGATGGGTTTTGTGTGCAACTACTTACCACTAATTTGGGAAATGAAGACTTACCGCTGATTGGGGTCCACAGTTTTACGTCATACAGGATGGGGGAGAACCGATGTGAAGGTGGTCCGAGCAACCAAGTGTGGGGCTTGAACCTTGTGGAGTCTTCCTACATACCCTGCCTTGGCAAGGATCAAAGATCTTGTAGTTCATGTGGGGACATTTGGGGATTATGCTCTGAGGTACCCCAAAGTGTTGGTCAACCAACGTGAAGATGGTAGGAACGTCCGAGGGTGGTGGGATTGATCCTAGGGGAGGCTTCCTACATACCCTGCCTTGGAAAGGATCAAAGTCCCTGTAGTTCAGGTTGGGTGTGGGGATTACACTGTAGGCTACCCTAGGTGGATGTCATGGTCGGTGCTTGCTCTAAGCCCATGTGAGTCATATACAGTGTGAGAAACAAGTTGCAGTAGAGACCTGATGATCACATCATAAGAGGTGAGTCTGTGGGGAATGGAGTGGGGGATAACATGTGATCACAACCTAAAGAAAAAATAGGGGCTTACGTGTGGTCTACAACCCAGAGAGGAAACAGGGGCTTACGCATGGTTAGCGGCCCAGGACTGGAGATTGGGACTTACTCAAGGGCAGAGGCCCAAATGGGGAAAAATCCCAGTGGGAGAGGGACTGGGAATCCAAGAAGAGAGGAGGATCATGTGTGCGACCTCCTTTAAGAAAATCTAGGGGAGTACACCATGGTGGTTTCCCATTCCCCACATAGGATGCATGGGGGGAAGTCACAGTTTAACGTCATGTGTTGAGGACGAAGGTTCTTGGCAGTTTAATGTCCTGTAGCTTGGACGAGGTGGGTTTACTCCGCTCCCCTAGGACTTACATTACCGGTACCCTCTGTTCATTGGTGAAGGGAATGCACTGGCAATGTCGTGGCTAGGGGGTGTCATGGGGCGAACCATTGGAGGGGTCCACGTTAGTGTGGATATGTGAAGATGAAATAGCAGGTAGCATGCCTATGTGAAGAAGAATGAGGTGATGTAACGCAATGGGTAGTTTCGTCCAAGGGACTTTGGAATTTATTCGTGCAAACCTAGGAGGTTGCATGGTAGAGGGAGTTGCAGAGAAAAGGGTTTTATGCATAGAGGCCTCATAGAGATCTAGTGCTCGATGGAATGGAAGGGATTAATGAAGGTTTGGGCTTTGCGAAGTGATGTGGCCTCACCTACGCATAGGGCACATGCACATACAAGAGGTGCTTCGCAAAGTGGAAGGGCATTGGTGAATCAAAGCCCTATGAAGCATGGGTGCCTCATGAAGCAAGGTCTAATGAAGCAATGTGATTCACGATGCACAGTGACTCTGCCTTAGAATTTGAGTCATGTGTGCATGGGGGTTCTTCGTGAAGCATAAACACTCGGCGATGACCTAAGTCTCTGCGAGGATCCCCTTCGTGAAGGCCTGTGGGCTTTGCAAAAGGATTACCTCTTGAAAGAGGTGGTGAAAACAAGGCAAATGGGATGCACTTCATAGAGAAAAAGTTCCTTGAGTAGCTCATGATTTGTAGAGAAAAAGGTGCTTCCCAATTTGAGATACGAGAAGGTAAAAGGTTGGATGATCCATCCTTTAGGCATGGGGGGAGGCTGGTATTTATAGGCAAGAGGCGCAGAGACGCACAACACACTCAGCGAGAAGCTGGATTCCACTCCGCGGTGGGTTCGCTAACATCAAAGGGGCTCGTGGAGCATCCCATGTTCTCGATTCGCGTCAGGATAGAGAACGTCAAACGACTAACTGATCATCCTGCCTCCTGGCTTCGTGGTGGGCTCCCGAAATTCAAACGGGCTCGCAGAGCATCCCGCCTCCTGGCTTCGCGGTGGGCTTGCGAACATCAAATGGGATCGCAGAGCATCCCACCTCCTGTCTTCGCGGTGGGCTCGTGAACATCAAACTACTCACGGGGTGTCCCGCCTCCTTGCTTCACGGCGGGCGTGGGGCCATGGCGCTCCGTGAAAGGTCTTCGTGAGGTAGCTTCAGGGACTTTCTTATTATCCTTCTCCCTTCCGATTTTTGTCGCCAACAATTACCATCATGAAAACCATCATTTACTCAATCAGACATCCACATTTCCCTACCTAGTGATCCAAACAACCCCATTTCATAATACATTCATTCTACTATAAGAGTCAGACCCATACCACAATTTCATAAGCAATTTTTTATCACAAAATATCACATTTTACAAGGAATTTTATATAATGAAACTTATATATTCATAATTAAATAACCCTAATATTTTCCTAATAAAAATAATAACATAGCATAGAAAACACACATTGTTGTACCAGAACAATGTAAAAATCATGTTCCTTGCCTTACAATTCCAGGCATCACAAGTAAAAAACTTTAACAATTCACATTTCAAAAAAAATTCACTACTAGTGGAAATCAAAGAAATTGTAAAAATGATAAAAATAGAACAGAAATTCACACCCAAGGAAACTTGGTACATCCCTCATACATGTGGATGTAGGAACCCAAGTACGGTCATTGAATTCTATTCTGACCATATCGCAATAAAAAATCTATTATAAACCAAAAAGTATAACCGTAAAAAAAGGAAATACCGATCTCATTACTAGCTAGTAGAACCATATTACTAAATCACATTAAATAATTATATGAAACAATATGTAGAATCCAAAACATGATTACCCTCCTTAATTGTTCTTTCAAGATGATTGCCACTTCCCCTAGGCACTCTTCCACAAATTACATAGGTTTCTGACTACCAACGATGGTTGAATCTGTGAAAAGTGAAGAAGCTATACCCTCTAGGGACGATATAATAATGGTATCAATTTATATATATATATATAACATTCATAGGAAGGAAAGAATTATCAGACATGAACCAAAAACACAAATTGTGTAAGAACATTCAATACTAAAATATATAAAAATCATAATTAAAAGATTGTAGTGGAAATAAATAAACAAGTCAACATGAAATAAGTAGAAACTAAGTATATAAAGCATTCAAATAAGTTCATATGTATAAATATATTAATGTGTCTATAATGGATGACCATTGTACACATTAACTTATATTAGAAGCATGGATAAACTAAAATGATTAATGAAACAAAAAAACTCCAACTAAGGTAAGACCAATTGGTTTGATACTGACATCTCATGCCAACTTAACAAGAATATAGCTCTAGATCCCAAATAGTTACATTTATGCAAAAGGATAAAGTATACATGCATCCCGAAGGGCCCTTGTTGGGTTTGAGAATGTGTTTGAGTAGGGAAACACACACATGTGAATACCCATCATAATTATTTAATAATAAATAACAAAGATAAATAAGAAACCACTATAAAATTATTAACTAAACTCTTATATGGTTCTCAAAAGCCTCCAGAAAGGTTTTACCTTCCCTAGATTATGTCGGAAAAAGTAAAGGAGAGTGTCCTTGGCCCATGGACCATGGTATCCAAAGATTTCAAATAGACTAGTTAAACCCTCAAGTTCCACATTAAATTATTTAACTCGTTACCTCTTTCCAAATGAAACATTGTGTACAGAGTCATGTCATCATCATCCTGAAGGCATGCCCAAGAAATAGAACCCAGGTCCATTGGACCCCCATTTGATAGCACCCATCAACTAGAATCATGATATCTAGAGGCACAACTATATTCATCCTTAAATAAATACTATTTTTGGATCATGTCATGATGTACCTAAGAATGAGGTTATCTGTCCTCTCAAAATAGTCTATGCCCAATGTCTGTAATACTATGATCATTATCCCCCAGCGGATTTCCTCGATGTTTTCATATAAAGTATCCTCAAATTCCACATGTAATTCTATGGAACTCAACCCCAAAAATAATACATAGGACACTATACTAGGGGACTCTACCCAAATAAGTTGACAAACCACCTTATTACTGAGTTAACCTATTTCCACATAACTCCAAGCTCTATTTTGGACTTAAAAGTTGAGAAGAAATCACCAATTGAGTAGCTAAGACATATCATCCCGAACCTCATAGCCCTGCGATTGTGTGTCTCAAATCAGATGGCCATTCCATCCAAAATCATCCTAGAAAAAATAATTCAACCTGAAGACCTCTTCGCCTCAAATCGAGATCCACGATACCCAATCCTATGATTATCATTATTCAAAAAATTTAGGCCAATTCCAGCCAAATGACCACATCACCTCAATCCTAATGGTCATTCCACCTCAATCCCTCAGTATATGCCCATCACGATCTCATGGATCACAATATAATTGTATATATATATGATTCATCTCAATTTAACAAAAAAAATCAATGTTATAAAATTATACATATCAAATTAAATAAAAAAATTTAATTTATATATGCATACCACCCAGCCTAGCTACTAATATTTTTCTACAACATCTAACATGACCTTGCACATATGAATTTGGATATGGAATTCCCATAGGCATCCAATACTGTCACATAATAAATTTAACATAAATAAATAAAATTAAAAGGGTAATTCTCAACTACCCAAGGGTGTGAAAAATGTAGTTCCCCTCACAACCGAAAAACATGATAAAAGGAATGAACCACCTACATTGGACTCATAGACATGGGCATGTCCAATATTATCCACTAAATTGAAGAGGTTTGGAAAAAATTGGCCTTTCTATTGAACAACATGAAAATAGGAAAAAATAAATCAAAAGGATTTAGTGGTCGATGGGGTGAATGATTGGAAGAAGTGAAGAAAGGGTTAGGTGATCCTTATCAATATGTTTCCATTTCACTTGTTGTCTTCATGAATGGAGCAATGACAAAGGAGGTGGATCAAAATGAAGAGGAGGAAGGAGTGATATCCCATTATTTAAACATAAAAGGAGTATAAAAAGAAGATATATAACCTGAGTCTGATGAAGTTAAATTCAATAATTTTTCAATTTTAATCGGACAGATGGTTATTCCACGTGGTTTTCCAAAGGATTCTCAAACCTTGCATGCTACTTTGTTAAGGTATTGTCTTAGGGGAACCTCCAATGAGGCTTGTTCACGGTTTTCTGAAACTGTGCCCATTCCATGAGAGATCCCTCTAAACAAAATATATTTATTAAATAATGGCTATGTTTCCCTACCCATATAGTTTTTAGAACTGTGTGGTAGTAAACAAATTGGTGCAAGATTAACTGGAATGTGCTGCATTGATTTACTCAAACACAAAACCTCATCATGAAAATCCAAAAGATGGTCTTTGAGCATCAGATTCACCTAAAACCACTATGAATATCGAAATATTGGTTTATAGCTCTAAACCATGATAAAAATAAGATATGGAGTTGAAAAAAACTCATAATTTGGCCCTTATGATCAAAAAATAAATTAGCATACCGACCAGTTCAAAAATTCATAACGTGAGGGGTTTTTAACCTGATCCAAAAACCCAAGATGTTATAATCAATCATGAATATAAATGGGTTAATTAAATTTTTTAAAAAAATATTCACATACATTCCCATATATACTATTCATTAGTAACAATTCTTTTTTATGTATATTATGTTTATAGTCTCTTTTACACATCATGTGTTAATATTCCTGACTCTTTTAAAATATGTTTGTAAATGTGGTCTCAATATTCCTTATTAATAAAAAAATCCTAATAACCAAACCATTAAGGGTACAAGATTTTATGTTTTAAAAAGACATAAAATTTTATAATTCAATCACATTGTTTTTTTTATTTTTGTAATGTTTAAATTAGCGATAAACTAGTTTCAGTTTATTTACTAATATGGATGGATGACATAATAATGATCATTAATTTTTGTGTTATCCATAAATAATTATATTCATGATTTATATTTAATTTAAATAAAATAAATAATCATTAAATTTATTCTAAAATATTACATAATTAATTTATTGAGAAATGAAGGCATTGTTTCATGGAGGTTGTAGTTTGTACGTACACATGGATGACGATATCATTTTTTAAAAGAAGGATTGAGGAAATAAAATTGTTTATAATTTTTAGAAATTAAATATGATATATATTTAAAAATATTTAGTTAATTCATAATTGTTTTATTGTGGTTACTTAGTGTATAAAAATGAAACACTTTTCTTCATGGAGGCAGTTGTTCGAACTTAAAAAAAATTCATGTTTATTTTTTTTACAGGAAATGGGAAAGGTGGTTTATGAATATAAAATAATTATAAAAAAATAAAATTATAATAATATTACTATTATGTAATTTAATTTAAAAAATATGAAGTGAAAATAAATAAATAGATATAAGAAAGGAGAGGATAGAAATTTATACATAACTTCTTGGAATATCTCTATTGTAGAGGGGGTTAATCCTTTGAGGGATGATTATTGAGATGAATATAATGTATTTTGGGTTCATTATAATATTTTTTAGAGGTTATTTAGGATTTTTGGATAAAAAAGTTTGTTTTCATGAAAGGAGAAGTGAGAAGATGAGTTCCCCTTTTATAAGTGTAAGGATATGACATTATTAAAAATACCAAAAAAAAATTAATATTGGGAAGTCACTCTCAATGAAATTAGATCCTAAATTAGGATATAATGTTGTATGAATTGGATAAGGTTGATAAATTAATCAGCCTCACATTACCACCCAAATTTTAAACATGATTATGGTATTTCCTTCTTTATTAAACTCCTTTTACCCATTTTTATTTTTACTCGAGAAAATTGTTTATACCAATGCAATTTATCTTTATTCTTGAAAATAAATTGGTTCCTAATTATTTTTTTGTACATAATGATTAAAAATTTTAAATAAATTTTATTACATTAATAAGTTAAAATTGATTCAAATTAATGAGAAAATACTAAATGTAAACTTTATCAAAAAACATTTTTTGTGGAAAAGTACAACACTGGTCATAAAATATAAAAAATGGTGTTTTAAATTAATTTTTTATATAATAATAATTAAACATATAATATAAAAATATAGTCATAGAAATATTTTGATTGAATTTCATATTTATACTTATATAATAATACTATCATAGAATTCATGTTATCTTTAAAAATGTTAACATTAATTATTCACCATTACAAAAACATTTTAAAAAAAATTAAAAATTGTAATATTAGGTTACTAAAATTATTATATGTTCTAAATTAAATTTATTTTTTTAAATTCAAATTCTAAAACTAAAAATTTTATCTTTGAAATAAAATCATAAAATATTTTGAAGCATTTATTTTTTTAGGAAATCATTTTTTGGAATATTAAATATTCATGTAAAATTAGTCATAATAAAAAAAAGATAAATCCTAAAAATATATTTTTTTAAACATAAATTTTATGAATAAAGAAATATTTTATTAGCTACTCAAATACACCTTTTGAATCATTATTAATTAGGACATTTGTTTCATAAGTTTATTATAATTTTATATACTTACTTATTCAATAGCTGTTTTATATTGGTAAATATATATTTTATTAAAAAAATATGACTCATAATGTTTTGGTACTTCATTTGAAACACCATATGAACATAATTATTATTTAATGAAAATATAATGTGAAATCTCATTCCGTTACATTCTACCCCCTAATATAAATTTTTACCTTGTAATTTTAATTAATAATCATTTAGATATTAAGCACTCACATGACTACAGATTTAATTTCAATTAAATTTTCATACTCAATATCCTATTTTTGACTACTAAACTAATTTTCCCCCATGACTTGAATATACATATTGATAAGTTTTTATTTAATCTTATTTTCTAAATACGCCATATTATGGTGGTAATTGTATTTTTTTCAAAGGTATTTTATAGTTTACCTTATATTACTAAGTGAATATTGGTTGAAATTAAGATTTTATTATCAAATATTGGAATTCACCATCTTCAAGATTGTTTCCCTTTTCTTAAAATAAAAGTATAATTTATTATAGGAAGGATAATATACTTTTATTAGAATCACAATACTAAAAACATCTACTAGAGGAGTTATATACATGTTCACAAAAACAATTTATTTTTAATTCAATATCAATCCACCTGAGTGGAAATTTAATGTCCTTACCAAAAATTACATATAAATATAAAAAAGTAGTTTAAATAAGATAAAAATAAAAAATTTATTTCATTAGTGGATGGTCTGTTTTCCTCAGTACACATTATATTTAAAACTCACTTACATGGTTTTGGATTCCTAAGAATTTACTTTTCATAGATATTTATGGTGCTTATAATTAATTTTAAACCATTTTATTAGGTCATTAACTTTGATAAATTCCATGTTCCCCACATTTTTTATAGTGAACTTTCAGTGCAACATTGGGATGAACATGTTTATTGTTGGACATGACCACTAAGCGCTTCACTTTACATCAATAATTAGTTTATCTATGGACAGATTCTAACAAATAAAAATATACTACTTCAATTATGATAATATCCTTGGTTATTAGTACCAAATTGTTTATATAGATGGATTTAAGAAGTCATTCCATCACCATTTTCATCACCTAAACTACACGAGACACCAACTTTTTATTCACTGGTGTGTTTGGAATATATAACATGTTTAAATTTGTAATCATAATTCTTGTTAAATGATTTCCAATAATAATAATATATCTCACTCAAGATATTATCCCATTAGTTTTCAAAATGAGAAAATATCTACATTGTCAATGGAATCTAGTGTTAACGTCATTCCATCAAGATTTATCCATTACTAAAACCATAATGTTTTAATAATGAGTGATGAATAATTAACACCATAAGATATTTTTTTACGATAATTATATCATATATTATACCTTGAAATGTATTAATTTTTGAAACTTTTACATCTTCTTTGAGGTTAACCAAAATTACTAACTATTCAATCTAGGCTCCTTTTGGATGGATTCTACCATACTTTTTATTTTAATTCCTTAACAAATTAAATCATTTTTAAGGAATTATAATGGAAATTAGATTATCCAAAGAATACCCCCTAGGGGTTTAAATCCATGTTTGGTGCTATGAAATTTTTTAATCCACTAGGTTATAGTTGAGTTAATAACAAATATTTCCTTTTTTAGGGTTATTAAACTTTGTTACAATTTTTCCAGATCCTGCATCTTCCTATAATATCATGAAAAATATTATTTTACTATAATAACCACACAGTTTCTACATTAACAAAATTTTATAATGATACCATATACATAGACTTATACCTTAGAGATATCCCAACAGTTTTTCTAATGTTTTCTTAAAATAAACCCATAATATTTCTTCATATCACCTAAATGTTAATATATAACTTTGGTATTATAATCAACATTTAATTATAGAAAATTTATGGAAATTATCACATCCACATTATCCTTAACCATTATTATCCTAATCTGTATATTTATCCAAACCATGATCTGGTACTAACTATAGATACCCTAGATAATCATCCCTTTACTTTTCATCTTTTGGATGATAAAAAATTAAATTCCCTATATAATATTAAAACTTTTATAAGGATAGACTGGTTTAGTGTATTTAGGGACTAGATATAAAATAATCTTATTTAATAATTATTATGATCAATTGTTCTTATGTTTATTATACAAGACCGCCATCTTATTGATTTATTTGGAAAAACTTATCCTTATAAAATGGTGATTAAAGATATGATAAAAGGGTTGAGACCAAATTTTTAGTAAGTTATGAAACAAATATAATCAAGGGTTAATTAATAAGTAAAAAATTTAAAATCACTATATAAATAACATATCATTATGAGTGATAATAATAAAACTTAATATAACATTATAGGACATGGTATATGATCTTAATGGGACCAAAATCCAAAGAAAATCATACATTTCATAAAATTTCTTAAAACATTTCACATAAACCTTGTATCATGAATGATTAAAATCTGATTTCATAACATCTTCCAAATATGAAACACATATTATAATAAATTAAAATTACGAACTTGATCTATACTAACTATGCCCACTCTTATAAGAAACTGAAATATACACCTAAAAAATTTTCATCAAAGATATAAACTTTTCACTAATTCATTATGGGGAGATATAGGATTTCACCTATCATAATCCATACTTATAAGTACCATGTTTGAATAATTCACAGACAACAACTTAAAGAAACCTCGGAAATAAAATCGGTGTCATAAAATATTTTAATGAAAATAATTAACTTTTTATAAATAACTCAAGGAAATAAAAATGTGTTTTGTAATAATTGTCAATGAAAATAATTCACAACTAACATAACAAATAACCAATATAAATAAAAGTAAATTTTCAAAAATGTTCAAATAATATTGAAACATGAATTAAATTAATTTACATAAAAAACCTGACAACTAAACAATAATCACATAATAAAATAAAAATGGATGGTAAAATAGGAATAATAACTCCATTGGAGATAGATAATTTCTAATATAGTTTGTAAAATTAAAACCAAGTCATAGAATAGTTTTTTTATTTTTTTTGTAATCATCGATTTAAAAGTCACAGTTATGAGTCTCTTTTCAAAATTCCCCCTTTTCTATAAAATTGATAAAATAAAAGACTTCATGGAAGTGGTGTTAAATTAATAATTCATTATCCCTAGAGATATAATATTGATAATTATTTAAATTGAAAAAATTATGTGAACAATGTGAAAATAAAATCCATAATAAATCATATAACTCAATGGAAGAAGGTTGAGTGACCAAAACCCTTACATTTCCCTTGATTTACAAAAAAGTTATTTAATATCATGTATCATAAATATATTATATATTAATTACCTATTTTAAAAAATATTTAATAAATATTTCAATTGATAATATTTATCAATAGAAATTATATTCATGTATTATATTTTCATTATCTTTTTTTAAAAGCAGTTGTTAATAATCTAGACCGTTTCGTACTTGCTATGTAAAAGTTGTGATGATCATACTAATTCTTATAAAGTTAATCATTACCAATTTTTTAATGTAATTGAATTTATTTTTTTTGAATAACAATAATTTTTTAATTCCATAACATGATAGTATATGTTTCTTTTCATGAAGATAGAATCAATGATGAACAAGTTTCAGTTTACCGATATTAATGGATTACCATATGACGATCATTAACTTCTATGTTATCCATAAAAAACAACATTAATGATATATATAAATTATATATATATATATAATAATTAATAATAAAAAATAAACTAAAACCATCCATGAATGATTTATTGAAAAATGGAATGCAACATTGCATGGATGCAGAAGGTTGCTTGTATGCAAGAGTGATAATTTGTTTTTTCAAAGGGATAAAGAAAGAAGGAATGTGGCATACCATTTTAGAAATTAAAATTATATATATCATATATACACAAGAAAGTATTATTTTTTTACCAGTAATGCTATGTAGTGATAGAGAATGAAACACATTTGTTTAAGAATGCAGTTATCTGCACATATGCTTGATTCAAATATTCATTTTTTTCAAATTAAACAGGAACAATGGTTAATGATTTTAAAATTATTATAAAAGTATTTTTCTTAAAATAATACTTATTTTATCAATTGAATTATTTTTAATTGTATTTTAGGAAGAATAAATGGACATAAGTAAATTAAAATGATAAAAAAGCGATTTGAAATTAATATTTAAATTATGAAATTATCTGCAATACCAAGGTTGATAAGACAATAAGTGATGGTATTTAAAAAAAAATACTTCTTGACGTTGTATAGGAGTTTTTAAGAGGTACGTGGAATGACGTTTTTCTAAACTAATAGGGTTTTTGTGTGAGATGAAATAAAGAGAGTAGTTACAATTTTATAAGTGAAATGAATGGAATTTTTTAAAATACCAAAATAAAATTTCATAATCCCATGTAAATATCATGAAAATTTTCAAGAAAATGGGAAATAATGGGTATAGTAAAGAAAGTTTTGGATGAAGGACTCAAACAACCATCCCCACACATGTTTTAAACATGTTTGTTTCCTTTTCCACTTGGTTAGGCACTTTAAACCCCTTTTGATTTTTATCAAGGTAACTATTTGTTACCAAAATAATTTATCCTTTACAATTGAAAATAAATAA